>CM017772.1:0-1259560 GCA_008009225.1 Acer yangbiense | reverse complement strand
TTCCCTCAAACTCAAAAACACAATGGGAAGAGTTCTCATGCAAGCTCAGACAAGCAAGCAACCTCGTCTTGGTTTTCAACAAAAGATAGAGACCGATCCAATACCAAGACAACCACAACGACAAGGGAAAGCTCTATCCATGCTAAAGGGAATTACGATCCTAACTTATTCCCCCTTGTCATTTTGTGGTATTGTTTGTCATATTAGACCAAGTTGCTTGCATTACATTGAATGTGTAAGCTAAAAGCATGATTGACAAGAAAAAGGCTAGAGCTAAGATGCTTCATACAAAGGAAGAAAATCATGTGCATATCCTTTTTTCATCTTGTACTCTAGAACCTTGTCCACTAGGATTGATTTAGTGTCACCTAAGTGGAGTGATAAGTACTGAACCCGCTTGCTACGAGACTAACAAGTCCAAATAGGTTCATCCAGTCCAAAGACTTGGTAGGTCCATAGGCCCTCATACCCTCTCTTTGAAGTGGTATGGAAAATGACCCCATATGGGGAACTTAAGCAAAGAGAGCTATTTTGCATCTTGTCACTTGCAAAAAAATTTGAAAATCTTTGTGCTTCTCTTTTTTGTTGCTTGAGTTAGCTTGGTTACACTATGTATACTTTTTCTATTCAATAAGGTGATCATGATTTGTATTGCAATCCATGTCATATTTATGTTCAAACATGCATTTTTGGATTAGGAGATATATACATAGGATTTAATTTGAATGACTATAATGATCTCCATGACATGATGATTGCTAAAATGACATGCTAAATGCTAATCTTAAAAAGCATGTTTTGATGATTTGCATTTCTTAACTGCAAATAATGTGTGAAAAGCTTATGAGACTCAAATGAAAAAGATCTTGTATCCATTCAAGGATTTTACAATCCAAATGTCTCTCTTTCTTTATTGGTTGAACATGTCTACTATCATACGGATATCTTATCCGGAAAAATCAAGTAGGGTGCAAAGTCGCTCATGACATGTTTAGCTTATAAAGTTGGATATAGTTGTTCTAAAATTGAAATCAATGAAAACCTATATCCTTCTTCTCTCTTGACATTGTGAAATTGGTTTGAATTCATATTGAAAACCTTTGTCATTTGCTTTGCCAAATACCATGATATTTTTGGACTTAAATGCTACCTGTCTTGTAGCAAAGCAATTTTTTGATTCACACATTTTATTTCAATAATCTCCTTGTTTCTCTCCATAATTTGAGATTGCATAAAGTGACTTATATTGATTATGCATATACTAGAATGCTACTATCTCTCTTTGCCTTGAGTGACCCGGTTGGGGACTACTCCTTGTCTATATCATGACAAAAAGGGAGTATGGTGTGGTAAGGGGAGTTGCAAATTGTAGTAGCAATTATGCATGTTGGGAGAATACTAATTGAGGGGGAGTAACCCTTTGAGGGGAGCATTTGCACATTCATACATTGCATGATGTTGTACTTAAATTCTTAAATGCAAATGCTTGTTTTATCTCACTTGATTCATCTCACCTTTTCTTGTATTGGAAAGTATAGAAACTGTGCTTTCAGGGATTGATTGTTCTACTTGAGATTGAAGACTTCAAGACCATTTATCTTATCTCTTTGTAAAGTAGAAATTCATTGTAGACCCGTAGTTTCTATTATGTTAGGAATCAATGTGAGTGGTGGTTTTTGTCACGAAATACCAAAGGGGGAGATTGTAAGGATTCCCGTTTTGTTGATTGCTTATTTCGTGGTCACACCACATGTTGGGGTTTTGAATGTAAGTAGTCTAAGTGTGAAAGTTTTAAATACTCGAGGTGTGTTTTCAATATAAAGCTAGAGGGGGGGGTGAATAGATTTAACAAATTTACCCAATTTTCGCATGCAAGTCAATTTTACGAAAATGCCCCTACTAGTCAAAAATACATACATGGTAATAGTGCGGAATTTAAATAACACTTGATGTATACGTGGAAACCCCAACCACTGGGAAAACCACGGGCTGTATAGTGCGCCACACTCGGAACTCGAATCACTATTGAAATGAAGTTTACAACCTATGTAGACCTCGTCTAATATTCCTGTCTGTAACCCCTCACTTCTACCCAGCTGGCCTTTATTAGCAACCCTATTCCAATTTGCTTGAGGCCTAAGCACTCTTAGCCTCAAGACTTACTTTCTCTAAGAAGAGAAAACAACCTATGTGAATATATAGATGAATATTCAATAACAAACAAGGCTAGGTAACCTTAGATGCTTATCTAGGATGATGAATATA
The DNA here is from genome assembly GCA_008009225.1 of Acer yangbiense. Classification (NCBI taxonomy): domain Eukaryota; kingdom Viridiplantae; phylum Streptophyta; class Magnoliopsida; order Sapindales; family Sapindaceae; genus Acer; species Acer yangbiense. The sequence continues at coordinate 1,257,295 of CM017772.1, read as the reverse complement.
TCAATTTAATCAACCCTAGATATCAATTGCTAAATGACATGTCAATAGCTTAGCTAATCAAGATTAATTAAAAAACCTAATTAGCTATCACAAACAACACTCAATTAATTTTCATCACAAATAATCTCTAACTTGTATAGCATATAATCAAAAGCATACAAGTAATTAAAGAGATGTATTAATATGAAAACACTAAAGTAATATGAAATTAGTGAGAACATACCAATAAGATGTGATGATTCAAAACCATGCATGGATCAATTCTATGAAGGCATAGAAGATCAATATGAAATTTGATGCAAAAGGGAATTGATTTGAGTGTTTAAGATGGTTCTTGATTTGATTTTTTCTCAAAAATCTCTCTTGAAAGATTAGGGTTCTAATTGCTCAAGAACTTGTTCAGAGATGAGAAAACAAGATATTTATAGACATCAAGAATTGGGCATGTGAAAAGACACTTTTGCCCCTGAAACGCACCGTTCGCGGTTTCAATCGGCGGCCAGGCCGCCGATCACGACGCCGAATTGAGCTCGTGAAGAACAAAGCATTAACGGCGGTTTCATTCGGCGGTTTCGCGACCGCCGATCCAACCGCCGAATCAAACCGAGGGATTAAATCGATCAGGTATGAACGGCGGTTTCGAACGGCGTCGTGACCGCCGATCTTGACCTAATTGCTTCGACCAATCTGGACTGAAACGGCGGTTTCATTCGGTGGCCAGGCCGCCGATCATAACCGCCGATCACCAACAATGGTGAAAACCAAGGAGAAGCCAAGGGCATTCTCCATATAGCGGTCTTCGCGCGAACCAAGCACTCATTAGTGCAGCGCGGACGTTTCCGAACAATGTCGGGAACGAATTATAAGGCACATAACACACAACAAGATATATCAACCAAAGTGCTAGTGTGTAAAGTGACATGTGAAGAGATGCACATAAAACAAGTATGCAATCATAGCAAGAATGCTAAGTGTGTGTGCTACTAATCTCTTCAAAGAAAAACAAGCACAATAGATTATACCTTTGCGTGCTTGTTTCTTGAGGTCATGAAGGGCCTTTGATCTTCAACACTAAAAAACTTAGACTACCCTTACATTCAAAACCCCAACATGTGGTTTGACCACGAAATAAGCCAATCAACAAAACGGGATCCTTACAATCTCCCCCTTTGGCTATTTCGTGACAAAACCACCACTCACATTGATTCCTCACAACAAAAATAAACCTATGGGTCAATGAAGATTTCTACAATACAAAGAGATATATAAAAATAAAACTTGAAGTCTTCAATCTCTTGTAGAACAATCATTCCCTGAAACAAGGTTCTAAACTTTCCAAAACAAGTAAAAGTGAGATGAATCAAGTGAGGACATAAACAAGCATTTGCATTTCTAAGAAATTAAACACAACATCATGCAATGTATGATGAATGCAATGCTCCCCCTCAAAGGGTTACTCCCCCTCATGTATATTCTCCCCAATGTGCACCAATTGCTACAACAATTTGCACCTCCCCTTACCACATTCTACTCCCCCTTTTTGTCATGATATAGACAAAGGAGTAGTCCCCAACCGGGTTACTCAAGGCAAAGAGAGATAGTAGCATCTAGTAATGCATAATCAATATAAGTCACTTTATGCAATCTCAATTAATCGGAGAGAAACGAGGAGATTTATTAGATAAAATGTGTGAAACAAAATGCTTTGCATACAAGACATATTGCATTCAAGTCCAAAATACCATGGTATTTGGCAAAGCAAATGACAAAGGTTTCTAATAGGAATTCAAACCAATTTCACCATTGTCATGAGAGAAGCAAGGATATAGAAATTTCATTGATTTCAATTTAAGAACAACTATATCCAACTTTATAAGCTAAACATGTCATGAGCAACTTTGCACCCTATTTGATTTTTCGGGAATGAAACCCGTATGATAGTAGACATGTTCAACCAATAAAGAAAGAGAGACATTTGGATTGTAAAATCCTTGAATGGATACTAGATCTTTTTCATTTGAGTCTCATTAGCTTTTTCACACAAGTTTTTGCATTTAAGAACGCATTATCAATTCATGCATTTTCATTTGAGCATGTACATGAATTTCATGCTTTTCATAAGACATTAGCATGTTATTTAAGAATCATCATGTCATGGAGATAATCATAGGTCATTCAAATCATACTTCCTACATACATCTCCTAGTCCAAAATGCATGTTTGAACATAAATATGACATGGATTGTAAACAAGCAAGGTTCACACTTATTGAATTGAAAACAATATACATATGTGCAACCAAGCTTACTCAAGCAATCAACCAAGAAGCATAAGATTTTTCAAATTTTTTGCAAGTGACAAGAATGCAAAAATAGCTCTCTTTGCTTGAGTTCCCCATATGGGGTTAGTATCATCCTTCATTAATGAAGGGCATGAGGTCCTATGGACCTACCAAGTCCATTGGACTTAGTTGAACCTATTTGAGACTTGTTAGTCTCGTAGCAAGCGGGTTCATTTTTCCTTATCCACATAGATATAACATTTTTCTTCTTAGTGGTCAAAGGTTGCATGTCATTCACTAACCTAGGATTATTGACAAAAGATTTCCTAGGCTCATGCAAATGGGCTCTTCTTAGCCTCTTTTTCTTTATCATGCTATCAATCCTACAATGGTTAATGTACTTAAAGCACTTAGGCCTAATATGCCCATAAACACCACAATAATGACAAGTTGGTACAAAGTAAGAATTCATACCATGTTCTTGTGAAGTCATTGGAGACTCATCATGCATTTGATGTCTCCTTTGGTGTTGAGTCGGTTCATGTCTTCTATTTGGTTGAACCGAATGGGTTGCCTCCTTGGATTAGGTAGCATGTTTTGCCTCTTTTCATAGTGAGTCATTTGTTGAGGAGAGATGACTCGAGAGGCTCTAATCCGTTGAGCTTGGGGTTGTCTCGTTTTCACCACCTTCACTTGTGCATTTTTCGAACATTGTCCTAGTTCTAACTTCTTCCTAGGAGTTTGCACCGTGACGCTTCTATCTTACCCAAACTCTTCACAAAGACGGTCTTCTTAGGAATAGAGCAATCCTTGCTCACTTCGAATCCAAGACCTCTTTTGTCACAAGGGCTTTTTCCTACACCAAGTATGTTGTCAAGTTTCTTGGTGCTTGTGGTCATTCTAGTCAATGACTCTTTGGCTTCAACAAGCTCTCTCTTCAAACCCTCTTCAATCCTCTTAGACAAAGCTAGCTCATCTTTTAGCTTGTCTTCTTCCACCATGGATCTTATCACTTCATCATTCAAGTGATCAACTTGTGTTGAAAGCCTAAGTAGTTCTTCCTTTAACCTTTGAATCTCTTTTTTTCATTCTTTAACTTAGAGCTTTCAAAACTTTCAAAGTTTGTCCTTAAGATCCATTTTCTCCACTTGCTTCTTTAGGAGGTCATTGTATGTTGTAAGCTCTAGATTTTTCTTCCTCTAAATCCTTAGAAATCTATCTTTCTTCTTCATGGAGCTTTCAACATTGACTATAAAGTTATGCATATCCATATTCTCTACATTTCCATTTGTAGAGTTAGATAAGGAGTCATCTCCACTAGTGTCATCTTCTAGGCTCTCCTCCTCTCTTATGGATCCAATTTCCTCATCAAGACCTTCACCTTGATCTCTTGAGTCAATAAGTGCCATATCCCAATGCGAAGCAACAACTATCTCCTCTAGAGCTACTTCTTCGACTTTCTCTTCTATGGGATCACTAGCAACGGAATTCTTACCAACAACTTCATTTTCTTCACAATTGGCACCCAATGCCTTGAAGTTATTGATAAGCTCATCATCACTTGATGACTTATCTCCTTCTTCGGAGTCATCACTTTCACTCCAAATGGCGGCCATCATTTTTTCTCTCTTGTTCTTCAAATTCCCACAATCTAGTGAGATATGACCTATGCCACCACACTCATAGCATTGGATCCCTTTCCTTTCACTATTCTCTTGCCTATGCTCAACCTTCTTGAAAGGAACCCTTTTCTTCAATTCTTGCCCTTTGGATGCATGACCCTTCTTCTCGAATTTTACAAACTTCTTGAATTTTCTCATTAAAAGTGCCATGTCTTCATCCGAGTCATCCTTGTCCTCCTTCTCAACCTTGGAAGCTCTCAAAGTAATCCCTTTTTGCTTCTTTGAAGGAGTGGAGCTAGGACCCTTCCTAGACTCGTAGGCGAGAAGTCTACCTATTACCTCGCTCGGCTTCATGTCCTTAAAATCACTATTTTCTTCTAAAGCCGTCACCTTAGACTCAAACCTCTCGGGAAGCGATCTCATTATCTTTTGCTTGATCCTTCTATCCGAGTAAGGGTCACCAAGTTGATGACTTTGGTTGACAATGTCCATCAACCTAATCTCGAAGTCGTTGAAGCACTCATTCTCCTCCATCCTAAGTGTCTCAAATTGAGTTTGGAGGACTTGAAGTTTGGAGTCCTTCACTACTTCGGTTCCCTCGTGTGCAACCTCTAAGATGTCCCATGCCTCATTGGCTATCTTAGTGTTCTGAATCAATTTGTACTGATTTTCATCCACTGCACATATGAGGGCGTGCCACGCCTTTTGATTCCACTTGGACAACTCAAACTCAGGTTGTGTCCACTGTGCCTTAGGCTTGAGCACTTCTTCTCCTCCATCCGTGGGAGTCATCATAGGAGGCGAATATCCATCTTCAATGGCCATCCATGCCCTATCATGGATTTGACACACATATGCCTCCATCTTCCCTTTCCATTGGGAGTAATTTATGCCGGTGAGGAGGGGTGGCCGTGTGCTTGAAGCACCCTCATGGTTGCCACCGAATCCACTCATTGTATCAAATGAATGAATGAAATGTATGCAAAATGTATGAATGAGCAAAAATCACACAAATGCACAACACACCTAAAATGAGCTAGGATCACCTAAGTATATCTAGGAACCCGCTCTGATACCAATTGAAAGTTATTAAAATACTCGAGGTGTGTTTATCAATATAAAGCTAGAGGGGGGGGGGGGGTGAATAGATTTTAACAAATATTACCCAATTTTCGCATGCAATCAATTTTACGAAAATGCCCCTACTAGTCAAAAATACATACAAGTGTAATATAGTGCGGAATTTAAATAACACTTGATGTATACGTGGAAACCCAACCACTGGGAAAAACCACGGGCTGTATAGTGCGCCACACTCGGAACTCGAAATCACTAATTGAAATGAAGTTTACAACCTATGTAGACCTCGTCTAATATTCCGGTCTGTAACCCCTCACTTCTACCCAGCGGGCCTTTATTAGCAACCCTATTCCAATTTGCTTGAGGCCTAAGCACTCTTAGCCTCAAGACTTACTTCTCTAAGAAGAGAAACAACCTATGTGAATATATATATGAATATTCAAATAACAAACAAGGCTAGGTAACCTTAGATGCTTATCTAGGATGATGATATAATCAATTTAATCAACCCTAGATATCAATTGCTAAATGACATGTCAAATAGCTTAGCTAATCAAGATTAATTAAAACCTAATTAGCTATCACAAACAACACTCAATTAATTTTCATCACAAATAATCTCTAACTTGTATCTAGCATATAATCAAAAGCATACAAGTAATTAAAGAGATGTATTAATATGAAAAACACTAAAGTAATATGAAATTAGTGAAGAACATACCAAATAAGATGTGATGATTCAAAACCATGCATGGATCAATTCTATGAAGGCATAGAAGATCAAATATGAAATTTGATGCAAAAGGGAATTGATTTGAGTGTTTAAAGATAGGTTCTTCATTTGATTTGATTTTTTCTCAAAAATCTCTCTTGAAAGATTAGGGTTCTAATTGCTCAAGAAACTTGTTCAGAGATTGAGAAAACAAGATATTTATAGACATCAAGAATTGGGCATGTGAAAAGACACTTTTGCCCCTGAAACGCACCGTTCGGCGGTTTCAATCGGCGGCCAGGCCGCCGATGACGACCGCCGAATTGAGCTCGTGAAGAACAGAGCATTAACGGCGGTTTCATTCGGCGGTTTCGCGACCGCCGATCCAACCGCCGAATCAAACCCGAGGGATTAAAATCGATCAGGTATGAACGGCGGTTTCGAACGGCGGTCGTGACCGCCGATCTTGACCGCATAATTGCTTCAGACCAATCTGGACTGAAACGGCGGTTTCATTCGGCGGCCAGGCCGCCGATCATAACCGCCGATCACCAACAATGGTGAAAACCAAGGAGAAGCCAAGGGCATTCTCCATAGGCAGTCTTCGCGCGAAACCAAGCACTCATTAGTGCAAGCGCGGACGTTTCCGAACAATGTCGGGAAACGAATTATAAGGCACATATACACACAACAAGATATATCAACCAAAGTGCTAGTGTGTAAAGTGACATGTGAAGAGATGCACATAAAAATAAGCAAGTATGCAATCATAGCAAGAATGCTAAGTGAGTGTGTGCTACTAGATCTCTTCAAAGAAAAACAAGCACAAGAGATTATACCTTTGGCGTGCTTGTTTCTTGAGGTCATGGAAGGGCCTTTGATCTTCAACACTAAACACTTAGACTACCCTTACATTCAAAACCCCAACATGTGGTTTGACCACGAAATAAGCCAATCAACAAAACGGGAATCCTTACAAAGTGTTTAGTGTTGAAGATCAAAGGCCCTTCCATGACCTCAAGTTACAAGCACGCCAAAGGTATAATCTCTTGTGCTTGTTTTTCTTTGAAGAGATTTAGTAGCACACACTCACTTAGCATTCTTGCTATGATTGCATACTTGCTTATTTTTATGTGCATCTCTTCACATGTCACTTTACACACTAGCACTTTGGTTGATATATCTTGTTGTGTGTATATGTGCCTTATAATTCGTTTCCCGACATTGTTCGGAAACGTCCGCGCTTGCACTAATTAGTGCTTGGTTTCGCGCGAAGACCGCCTATGGAGAATGCCCTTGGCTTCTCCTTGGTTTTCACCATTGTTGGTGATCGGCGGTTATGATCGGCGGCCTGGCCGCCGAATGAAACCGCCGTTTCAGTCCAGATTGGTCTGAAGCAATTATGCGGTCCAGATCGGCGGTCACGACCGCCGTTCGAAACCGTCGTTCATACCTGATCGATTTTAATCCCTCGGGTTTGATTCGGCGGTTGGATCGGCGGTCACGAAACCGCCGAATGAAACCGCCGTTAATGCTCTGTTCTTCACGAGCTCTATTCGGCGGTCGTCATCGGCGGCCAGGCCGCCGATTGAAACCGCCGAACGGTGCGTTTCAGGGGCAAAATTGTCTTTTCACTTGCCCTGTTCTTGATGTCTATAAATATCACACTTTCTCTTTATCTGAATTAGTTCTTTGACTCTTAAGAACCCTAATCTTCAAAGATAGATTTTGAGAGAAAATCAAATCAAGAACTCATCTTTAACCACTCAAATCAAACCCTTTTTGCATCAAATTTCATATTGCATCTCCTATGTCTATATAGAGTGCATCCATGTATGGGTTTGCATCATCACAACTTGCTTGGTAAGATTTTGATTAATTTCATCTTATTGTAGTATTTTAAATACCAAGCCATCTCTTTTAATTACTTGTATGTTTTTGATCATATGTTAAATACAAGAAAAGAGATTATTTGTGATGAATTAATTGAGTGTTGTTTTTGATAGATATCTAGGTTTTTATAATCTATGATCATCTATGCTATTTGACATGTCATTTAGCAATTGATATCTAGGGTTGATTTAAATTGAATATATCATCATCCTAGATAAGCATTTAGAGTACCCTAGCTCTTATTGCATTAATTGAATATTCATACATATTCACATAGGGTTGTTTCTCTTCATTGAGAAGTAAGTCTTGAGGCTAAGAGTGCTTAGGCCTCAAGCAAATTGGAATAGGGTTGCTAATAAAGGCCCGCTGGTAGAAGTGAGGGGTTACAGACCGGAGTGTTAGACGAGGTCTACATAGGTTGTAAACTTCATTTCAATTAGTGATTTCGAGTTCCGAGTGTGGCGCACTATACAGCCCGTGGTTTTTTCCCAGTGGTTGGGTTTCCACGTATACATCAAGTGTTATTTAAATTCCGCACTATATTACACTTGTATGTATTTTTGACTAGTAGGGGCATTTTCGTAAAATTGACTTGCATGCGAAAATTGGGTAATAATAGTTAAAATCTATTCACCCCCCACCCCCCCCCCCCCCCCCCCCCCCCCCCCCCCCCCCTCTAGCTTTATATTGATAAACACGCCTCGAGTATTTTGAGAACTTTCAGACTGGACAGGAAAGATCTGAAGCCTTTCCATGTACCATTGAAAGGTTTTGGGGGCACAGAAGTAAGATCGTTGGGGACCGTGAAGCTACCGATGAGGTTTGGGACAGTACCGTGCCGGTGAACAATCCTACTGGATTTCGTTGTGGTCGACATTCACAACTGGCTGTATAATGCTTTACTCGGCCAACCATTCCTGAACAAAGCCCGAGCAGTCACTTCAACCCATGCACTAAAAGTAAAATTTCCTACAGAGTTTGGGGTTGGGGAATTAAAAGGATCACAGGAGATGGCCCGCCGCGCTAACCTTTCAATTTTCAAAAACAAGACAGGAGTGGAAACCTTGAGCATATTTAAGGTAAATAAGGAAATGCAAGAAGAAAATCCAGGAGCTTTCGAATTGGATCCAAGGGATAAAGCGAGCAGGGAAAAAGAAGAACCCACTGAGTCTATTGTTCTGGACGAGACGGAACCTGATAGAACAGTCAAGATTGGTGCAACGCTGGCCGAACAAGTCAAGAGAGATGTATCGAACTTGCTGATAGAGTACAAGGAAATCTTTGCATGGAGCCATGAAGACATGCCAGGGATTAGTAGAAGCGTGATCTCGCACAACCTGGCCGTAGACGAAAAAAGCAAACCGGTGGTGTAGAAAAGGAGGAGCTTTAACCCAGAGAGGAGCGCAACAATAAAAGAGGAAATTTCTAAATTACTCGCCGCAGGATCAATCAGAGAGGTTAAGTATTCGGAATGGGTGGCGAACGTAGTCCTTGTAAAAAAGAAGAACAATCAGTGGAGGATGTGTGTAGACTTCACCAATCTAAACAAGGCTTGCCCCAAGGATAGCTTCCCACTACCAAGAATCGACCAGTTGGTCGATGCAACGGTCGGACACAAGACGTTGAGCTTCATGGATGCATACTCAGGATATAACCAAATCAAGATGCACAAGCCAGACGAAGAGAAAATAGCATTCACCACGAATCAAGGGTTATACTACTCTACAGTCATGCCATTCGGCCTGAAAAACGTTGGAGCAACTTACCAGCGCCTAGTCAACAAGATGTTCGCCAGACAAATAGGGAAGAATATGGAGGTATATGTTGATGACATGCTAACAAAGAGCGTCACGGCTGACAAGCATGTAGATGACCTGAGAGAGACATTCGATGTGTTAACTAGATATGGAATGAAGCTGAACCCTGCAAAATGTGTATTTGGCGTACCGTCTGGAAGGTTTCTGTGATATCAAGTGCATCAGAGAGGGATAGAGGTGAACCCTGACAAGATCCAGGCATTAGCTAAAATGGGTTCCCCAAAGACCCTAAAGGATGTCCAGAAACTCACAGGATGCTTAGCATCATTAAATAGGTTCATAGCAAAATCAACGGACCGGTGCCTACCATTCTTTAAAGCTCTCAAGAAAGGTAAAGGGGTTGAGTGGAACGAAGATTGTGAGAAGGCTTTTCAAGCCTTGAAAGAGTACCTCGGGCGAGCACCGCTGCTGTCAAAACCAGTAGCCGGAGAAACACTTTACATGTATCTATCTGTCTCTGAAGCAGCCACAAATTCTGTACTGGTGAGACAGGAAGAGGGGGTTCAGAAACCTATATATTACACAAGCAAAGCACTGTTACCAGCTGAGACAAGATACTCGCCAGCCGAGAAGATGGCACTCGCCCTAATAACAGCAGCGAGGAAGTTAAGGCCATATTTCTAGGCTTATAAAATTGGAGTATATACCAATTGCCCACTGAAACTGATTTTGCAGAAGCCAGAGGTATCCGGTAGACTAACCAAGTGGGCGATCGAATTGAGTGAATTTGATGTAGAATATCTCCCAATGACAGCTGTCAAGGGCCAAGTAGTGGCGGATTTTATGGCAGAGTTCACCGAACCAAACATGGAAATAGCAAGGATGATGGTGGAACAAACTAAGAAAACATTCAGGTGGCAACTCCGTGTTGACAGGTCGTCAAACACGCATGGCAGCGGGGCAGGGGTAGTGGTATCAACCCCGGAAAGAGATTCAGTAGAATGTGCCTTGCGTTTTGACTTCAAAGCTACCAACAACCAGGCCGAGTATGAAGCGCTCATAGCAGGACTAAGAGTTTGTACAGTCCTAGGAGCCGATGAGGTGGAAATTTTCTGCGACTCCCAAGTCATTGTTAATCAAGTATTAGATGAATACCAGGCGAGAGATGAAAACATGATAGCTTACCTTAAATTAGCAAAGGAGCTACTGGGGAGGTTTAAAGAGTACAGGATTACCTAGATTCCCAGAGAAGAAAACGAACAGGCTGACGCCTTGGCAAAATTGGCATCCGCCACAATCAACATTTGGCCCTGAACTATTCCCATGATTCACCTATTGCAGCCAAGTATAGTCAAACAAATGGAAGTTGGGGCAGTCTTCGGTGAAACAAATAGCTGGATAACACCAATCAAAGAATACCTTGTCAATGATGTACTCCCACGCGATCCATTGGAGGCAAAATGACTGAAGTACAGAGGTACAAGATATTCAATACTCAATGGAGAACTGTATAAAAGGGGGTACTCAAGGGCACTGCAGAGATGTGTCGGGCTTGAAGAAGCAGAAGGGATCCTGAGAAGCATACATAGTGGAAATTGTGGGAATCATGCTGGAGATGTCAGCCTAGCCCACAAAACATTAAGACAGGGCTTTTGCTGGCCAACATTGTTCGCCGATGCTAAAAGGGTAGCAACAAGGTGTGAGGCATGTCAGAAAATTGCAAACAACATTCGCCAGCCACCTGAACTCTTGCAGAGTATCACCTCGCCTTGGCCATTCGCCATGTGGGGAATTGACTTGATGGGTCCAATGCCAACGGCACCCGGAGGAGCAAAACATGCTATCGTGGCTGTGGATTATTTTACAAAATGGGTAGAAGCTGAGTCATTGGTGCACATAACAGAAGAAAACACTACAAGCTTTATGAAGAAAAATATCCTGTACAGATTCGGGATACCAAACACCATCATCACCGACAATGGAACCCAATTCGATGGCAAGAAATTCAGGGAGCTGTGTGACAAGTATAGAATCAACAACTATTACGCAACTCCAGCACATCCACAGACAAATGGTCAAACTGAAGCAGTAAACAAGATCATAAAGCACAACCTAAATGCCAAACTAGCTGCGAAGAAGGGTAGCTGGGCAGAGAAGTTACCACAGGTACTGTGGGCGTATTGAACTACAGAAAGAAGCTCAACGGATGAAACCCCATACTCCATGGCTTTCGGAGCTGAAGCTGTCATTCCCGTGGAAACATCCTTTTCTTCACCAAGGGTACAACTATTCCAGCCAGAACTAAACATTGATATGCTAAAATGTGGCCTGGACGAGCTAGAAGAAATGAGAGAACATGCACAAATAAGAAACGCTGCATATCAGCAAAGGGCGGCCAGGTATTACAACTGGCATGTGTGTGAAAGAAAATTTGCACTCGGCGACTTAATGCTGAAAAGAGTAAAATCGGGAACCAGAGACAAAGCTGTAGGATCACTCGCAGATAAATGGGAAGGGCCCTATCAAATTACGGGCATAGCTAGTCATGGGGCATATCGCATTACTCGAGAGGGCTTCGGCGAACTACCTCGACCATGCAATGCGCAGTACTTGAAAATATACTACCCTTGACTGCTTCACCACCTTTCAGAATTTACTTTGATGTTTTCTGTTTAAGCATTTTTTTTCCTTTTTTAGCATTTTTTATTTCCCTTTTTACTTTGTTAAAAGACTGCAGGAGATATTCAATAAAGAGTAATTTATTACTAAGAACTCAAGATTTGGCTCGCCACTGAAAGTAACAAGTGTCCAAAGATTGCTCGCCACCGTGCATCATAAGTTACTCGCCGTTGCATAAAGACGAGTTAAATACTCGCAGCAGCAGAAGCGAGCGAGATAACTAAAAATTATAGCAAGCTAAAGGCGAACACAACACCACAGCTTGAACCTATTATAAAACCGATCGGTGACTGCCACCGATGGTAGAACAAACCCCCAGAAAGACGCGAGAAGCGTCCGATCAAAAAGCGTACATGAGACGTCTCAAGGAAAAACGCTGGGGGTCGAAAAAAGCTAGCCGAAAATAAAATGACTAAAGTCAAGAGCAAAAGTGGGAGACGTCCCGATAGTATGCTTAAATAAAATTTGGTGTATGGTCGGAAACGTCTTGATAAACACTGAATACGCCAAAAACTCAGCAATGGCAGCTGAATAAAAAATAATAGTATGCTTAAATAAAAATTTGGTGTATGGTCGGATACGTCCTGACAAACACTAAGTACGCCAAAAACTCAGCAATGGCAGCTGAATAAAAAAAACAAATAACAAAGCCGAAAACTCAGCAAGGGCAGCTGAATAAAATAAAAGTGAAGCTAAAGAAGAGTTATAAATTTTATAAAGGCTATTTACAACTGAAGTTACAAAAAGGTATGGAAAGTTATTTACAACTGAAGTACAAAAAGTTATAGCATAATCTCAACTAGCTGTCGGAGGATCCTCGCTGTCTTCGTCATCCTCAATCTCATCTTCAGAAGGCCAGACTATCTCTTCGTCCCCATCCGGCATGAAAGGCCCAAAATCCCTACCGGCAACAGGACCTAAATCGGATTCAGCACTAGAACCAAAAAAGCTGCTCTTCTGACCGGAGTAGTAAGTATTGAAAGCACGCTTACTAGGAACTTCTAAATGCATGGGATGTGGCTCAGTCCTGGTATAACGACAGTGGGCTTTCCATTGTTTTCTCTGTTCCTTAATTGAACCCACTGCGTTGACCATATGCAACTGAAGAGACTTGTCGAAACGCCTTAGAGCCTTTTCATTCGAATGGTCCTTCATGGCGAAGAACTTGTTCGACTGCCTCATGCCTCGTTCAAATTATCGCAACAAAAGCGCATCATAGGCAGGGGATCTCTTAAAACGATAAACTGCTTCAACCTCCAATACAACCTTTAAGTCATTGAAGATAACATCACACGAAGACAACTGGTTGCACAAGTCCAACGCCTCACGCTCAGCTTTCTCTTTAAGCTCCTCAGCTAGTCGCTCAGCCTCTAAGCGCGCTGCGAGTGATTCTTGATTAGCAGACAACTGCTCTTTCTGCAAGCGAATCTCTTCCTCAGCAGCAGACAATTTGTCTTCGGCAGCTAGCTAAGCAGAAAGGTAATCATCCGCGGATTCCCTCAACTGAGTAAGTTGCTGAGCATGGGATTATTCGGTAGAAAGCTTCTCAGCTACCAAAGTAGAAGCTTTCTCTCGCAGACGTTTTACATCCCTGGAAAGAAAGTTCCCGCGCCTATAGCTGTCAGCCAACTTAGATATCATCTGAAAAGAAAACACACAAGTTAGGAAATGCACAAATGGAAATACGACAGGAGTACTATAAGAAACCCACCAGGAAATTACAGTTGAAGAAAAACTCCATTTTCCTGTTACAAGACCTGCTCTTCACATGCTCCCAACCTTCACCAACATAGATATCGTTGTTGATTAGATGTGAGCAAATTTTCACTGCTGTGAAGTCCGAAAGGGAAACAGACTCGGAGCCGTCACCAGCATCGGCTGGATCAACAGGAGGAGTTTCACGGGCGAACTCCGAACCAGATGCAGAAACCCCAGGTTATTTCGATGACCCAGTTTTATCAGCCATCCCTGGCCGACCAAATGGCCCAGGTTGACCAGCAGAGGAAATATCCGGCTCACCCGCAGCCGCCGGAGGAGAAGGTGCACTAGTCGAGATAGGGGTAGGAACATCCAACTTGTTAACCCTCTCGGGGAGTAGAGACACCACCGTACTCACCCCTTCAGCAGGAGCCTCATGGACAGTCGTTAGGATAGAGGGAGTCCCGGCGAGTACAGGTTCATCAGCAACCTCCTCATCTGAAGAAACGACATACTGCACGACTCTTGACGCCCATTTTGGGGGTCGAGCAGTATAATCAAGGGCACCCTGGGCCAGGCGTTTACCTCTACCAGTTCTAGGGGTCAGGTCACTTGCAGGATCAAGAGGAGTCTCAAGGACATCCACATCAAAGATAGGGATATCACTAACCGCCCCTAAAACTCTAACCTTTTCTTTTCCCTTGTGGCTGTGGGTAGTCGCAGCAGTAGTCGCAGCAGTCTCTGGATGCACAGGGGGCTACCCCGACTCAACACCTCCCCCAGTAACATCCCCAACTTCCTCGCCATCTGAGGGATCACCACCATCCGGGCTAGCAATTCCTTCCTTAGCCAAACCAGCAACATGTCTTTTACTGGCCACCTCAGAATTCATTACTGCCCGGGCTTGCAAATCGTAAATTGTATCGAAGTCACACACTGCGAAAAATAACCAAGCGTCACTAATAGAATAAACAAAATAGTAATATCAAAAAGAAGACTGATAAAACTTACGACGAGGAAGCCTAGCAGATAGGCATGTGAAAATTCATTGTGCGATCATTTTCTCCTCGTCCAAGAGGAAAGATCTACCTCTCTCGTCCAACAGAAGGACAGCTGCCACGGCGAGATGAGCAATCACAGCATCAAGGAGGACAGAGTTTGTTTTCAACCAAGCCTCAGAAGAAGTGAAGTGCCTGGGAACCTTCTTCACCAAAAAACCGTGGCTCACACTGGCGAGCACATCCCTGCCCCACTCGCCACCAGCAAAAAACCAACTATTCTTCCACCTTTTGTTCGAAGTGGGAAAAACCCAAATGAAGCCCTTCTTTTTCTCATCGCTAGAGATTTCCACCTGTCCGGGGTTCGCCACACCCTCAGGGATCCAATTTTCCACTGTTGATGAGAGAAGGAAATACGTGCCACTATTGCCCGCTTGTCTTAAAGAATAAAAATGGCGGATCTCGCGGGGCGTAAGGGGCCCATAGCCTTTCAATTTCCACATCAAACACAGGCACATCAAGATCCTATAACTGTTTAGGGTGAGTTGGGCAGGCGCAATCTAGGCCTCCGCGAGGAATCTGGCAATGAAGGGCTGAAGAGGAAGAGTTTCCCCACAACTAAGCATCGCGCCATAGATGGCAACGGCATTCTCAGGAGGGTTCCATGCCGCTCGATCACCCGACAAAGTCAAAGTAACAGCATCTGGGATTTCAAAGCGACTTTTGTATTTGCGGAGTTCCTCCTCGCCAACCACATTTACTTCACAATCAAAAGAACATGGGCGGTCAACTGTGAAGTGTAATCTATTCTTCTGGTGATCTTCAACATATGAATCCACGGTGGTTTGAGCATCCAGCAGAGACCCTCGGGGAGCCCTAGAAGCTCATCGTCTACTGCCACCTGGTTTGGAAGACCTCGTCATCATCGGAGAGCAACTATCAAAAGACGAGGGAGAAGGGATGTTAGGAGCAAAATTTTCCTTAAAGGAAGGAATATAAACAGAAATCGGAGATAGGGAATCCAAATGAAAGTTACGAATCAAGGATTCAATTCGGTCTGCAGTGCATTTATCACCAAGTTCTAAAGCTTGAATCAATTGATTAAAAAGAGAAGAACGCAATGAAGGATCCATGAGAACTCACCAGAAACCCTATGTAAGGTTCGCATTTGTTGATTGGCTCATTTCATGGACAAACCACATGTTGGGGTTCTTTGTAAGGGTAGCTTAGGTGTTGTTGTTATTGCTCAAGCCCTTTGAAGACCTCGTCTTGATAAGCACCGAAGGTAAATTTCTATGTGCTTACTTTTCTTTGAAGAGATTTAGATTGCACACACCCACTTAGCATTCTTGCATTTGTGTGCTTTCTCTTCACATGTCACATTTCACACTTGCACTTATATGTTATTTTTTATTGTGTGTATTTGTGTCTTGTAATTCGTTTCCCGATAGTATTCGGAAACGTCCGTGCATGCACTAGAATATGCTTGGTTTTGTGCGAAAACTGCCTACGGAGAATGCACTTGGCTTCTCTTTGGTTTTCACCTATGTTGATGATCGTTGGTTATGATCGGCGGCCTGGCCACTGAATGAAACCGCCGTTTGTTTCCAGAAGTGTCTGGAGCAATTCTGCGGTTACGACCATTCAGACCTGATTGATTTTATCTCTCCGTTTGATTCGGTGGTTGAATCGACGGTCACGAAACGGCCGAATGAAACCGCCGTTCATACCTGATTGATTTATTCTCTCGGTTTGATTCAGCGGTTAGATCGGCGGTCACGAAATCGCCAAATGAAACCGTCGTTGTTCCTCTGTTCTTCTCGGGTTCAATTCGACGGTTATGATCGGTGGCCTAGCCGCCGATTGAAACCGCCGATCGGTGCGTTTCAGGGGCAAACTTGTCTTTTCACATGCTCTGTTTTTCATGCCTATAAATACATCACTTTCTCTTATTCTGAATGTGACTCTTTAATCATCAAGAACCCTACTTTTAAAAGAGAGATTTTTAAGAGAGAAAGCAACCAAGTTTGCTCATTTAAACACTCAAACCAAAATCCATTTGCATCAAAGTTCATCTAGCATTCTCTAGCATATCTAAGATGCTTGCTTGCATGGGTCTTTTATCATCACACTTGCTTTGGTAAGTTTTTTACTATTATCATATATAATTAGTGTTTTATTTATTATGGCATCTCTTTTATTACTTGATTGTTCTTAAATTGAATTATAATATTCAAGATAGAGATTGTTGTGTTGATTTGATTGAGTGTTGTTTTGTGATAGATATCTAGTTTTCTATAATCTATGATTATCTAAGCTAATTGACATGTCATTTAGCTTTAATAGCTAGGATTGTTTTTAATTGCAAATTCATCATCTTAGATAAGCATATAGGGTTTCCCTTGCTCTATGTTGCATTTGAATATTCATATATTCACTTAGGGTGTTAATCTCTTTTTAGAGAATTAAGTCTTGTGTTGTGACCGAGATTAGGTTGCTTAATTCGCAAGCAATCGAACTAGGTTCGCTTATACCGGGATTAGGTAGGTGTGTGATTACTTCCGGGATTAGGTTGTAATTTCATCACATTTAGTGGATTCGAGGTTCGGGTGTGACTCACTTAACAGCCCGTGGTTTTTCCCGTGAGGGTTTCCACGTAAATATCAAGTGTTGTTTTAATTTCCGCACAATATTACACTTGCTATATTTTATTGACTATTAGGGGTATTTTTGTAATCTTGTCCTTAAACGAAAATTGGGTAAAATTAGTTAAATCTATTCACCCCCCCCCCCCCCCCCCCTCTAGATTAATAGTTTACACACCGTGAGAACTTTCAATTGGTATCAGAGCGGGTTCCTAAATATAATTAGGTGATCCTTGCTCACTTTGGTGTGTTTTGCATTTTGTGTGATTTTTGATCATTCATACATTTGCATTCATTTCATTCATTCATAAACACTATGAGTGGAAACGGTGGAAATGGTGGTGGCAACGAGGGTGCTTCAAGCACAAGGCCTCCACTTCTTACCGGGTTGAACTATTCCCAATGGAAAGGGAAGATGGAATCCTACATATGTCAAATTCACGATCGTGCGTGGATGGCGGTGGAAGATAGATATAATCTACCCAAGATGACTTCTGATGGTGGAGGAGAAGAAGTATTGAAGCCTAAGGCGCAATGGAGTCCACAAGAGTTTGAGGCTTCAAAGTGGAATAGGAAGGCGATGCACGCTATCCTTTGTGCAATGGATGAAAATCAGTATAAGCTTATTCAGAACACTCAAATCGCGAAAGTGGCTTGGGATATCTTACAAGTTGCACATGAAGGAACCGAGGTGGTGAAGGAATCCAAGCTTCAAGTCCTCCAAACTCAATTCGAGTTACTTAGGATAGGAGAGGATGAATGCTTCAATGATTTCGAAATCAAATTGATGGATATCGTTAATCAAAGTCACCAACTCGGAGACCCGTATTCGGATAGGAGAGTCAAGCAGAAAATCATGAGATCTCTCCCCGATAGGTTCGAATCAAAGGTGACGACTATAGAAGAAAACAGTGGATATATGGACATGAAGCCGAGCGAGGTTATTGGAAGACTTCTCGCTTATGAGTCTAAGAAGGCTCCTAGCTCTACACCTCCTAAAAAGCAAAAAGGAATTGCTTTAAAAGCTTCCAAGGATGAAAAGGAGGCAAATAAGATTGACTCGGATAAAGACCTTGCCTTGTTTGTAAAAAGGTTCAACAAGGTTATGAAGTTTAGGAGAAAGGACTTTGGATCAAAAGGTCAAGATTCGAAGAAAAAGGGTCCTTTCAAGAAGTTTGAACATAGGCAAGAAAGGACGGAAAGGGGTCCGATGCTTCGAGTGTGGTGGCATAGGTCACTTTGCCCCCGAATGTGCTAATCACAATGACAAGAAGAAGGGTAAAGTGATGGCCACCACATGGAGTGGTAGTAGTGATGACTCCAACGAGGGAGATGAGTTTTCAAGCGATGAAGAGCTCATGGCTAACCTGTAGGGAAAAATACGGTCAACGCAGTGGAAGCGAGACTAAAAAACGATTTAGTATAGTTTAAAATTTTTCCTTTGATGAACCTTAACCCTTTAAATTAATTAAACATACATATAAACTAACAAAAAGTATAATACCTTTTGTCGCGTGATCTGATTGACTTACGTCGATGGTAATCCGCAAGATCTTCATTCCTAGCACGAACGTGAATTACCTAGGAGCGTGGTCTCCCTTTTCTTTGAATTGCGTACCTGAGAATGGACAAACAAACTTTCTTTTTCTTATTGTTAGTCACACAACAACCAAAAGACTACAAAGATTATTCCGGTCACTTTTGAGTTCTCAATCTAAAGATCGAAACTCGCGTGAACCTAATTCGAAGTTGTACACATAAGCCTATTGATGTATAAGCATTTAGTGTACTATCGAAAGAATAATCTCTTCTCTCTTTTTTTTTTTTTGTCTTGGCCGAATTTCACACACATTAATCACTGGAGTAGGATTTACTTTCTAAGCAAAAGAAATAATTCTCAAGCCAAGCATATAGTGGGGTGGCTGAATTTCATCACCTCCCTTATATAGGGTGACCGAAATTCCACCCTATTTTCTTTTAGGGTTGCCGCATTCTCTCTTGTGAGAGTTTGTGTGTGACCGAAATCCTCACTCAAAGAGGATTTAGGTTTTACCAAAACTCTTACACTCTTGAGAACCCAAACCCTAATCCAACTCTATAATGTAGTATTAAATTATGACTAAAATAAAAGACTTCCTATTTGATTAAATAAATAAACTTAATTATTTATTTTCTTACCAAACAAGTCTTTTACTTTTAATATACTACTACCAATAGTATAATTCTAGGAAACATATTTCCTGATCATAAAAAGATTTTGTTTCTTAATTAAATAATTAATTAATTAATTAATTAATTCTCATTTAATCAAACAATAAAATAAAATAATATTTTTGACTAAATAATTAGCCTTGCCGCCCACACCATATATATATGGGCTTAATATTATTTTCTTATTTTATTTAATCCATTAGACTTTAATTAAAAAAGCTCACATGTGAACCAGACCCATTCTTACTAAAAGAAACAAGCCCACATGCCTTTCATTAATATATTAATATAATTGATCAGCCCATTAAATAAATAATGTGCAAATTATATTCTTAATATATTAAATGCAATTCTTGATGGACCCATAAATTGGTCCGGTAGAATATATCAAGTGATCCATGCAAGTCCGTGTGGATTGGGGATCTTGGCGGGCTATCTAAATTTAAGCTTCAATAGACATAACCTAATCACAATCAACAAATGATTCACTTAGGTACGATCCATTAATTTTAACTCATTCCACTAAAAAGCTAAAATTGAACTCTTAAATAAAGATAGAATAAGAAGATGTTCCTCATTCATACCCTAGACAATCATGTTGGAGATAGTGTATCCTCGTGATTAATATCAGTAATCGCCAAGAGTTCATAGACCACCTATAACTCTCCAAGTTACCATATTTACTCATATGACCACGTTTTGAACTTGGATATTTTAACTTGTCCAGAAGCCATGTTTTCAATAGTCACTATCGAAAACTCAACATTGAGATTTAATATCCAATTACCTCAAAACATCCATATGATGATATTATACTCTCATTTAATAAATAGAGCCACAATGTCCATATCTATAAATGAAGTCCTCTATCGATTAACAAATGAATATCACCAAACTATCGAGGATAGACTATGCTATATAATCGTACTCATTGATAACTCAAATGATATCACTTGCAACCATAAGTCCATCATTTATCTCAGGATTAAGATAGACTCTCCGATTGTCCTGATAATGAAAAGACTATTATCTATTGACGGTTATAGATAAAACTTTTCATTGTGATCCAGTTCAATGCACCCAGTGCACTAGATTCTTTTACTCGAAGACACTCCGATGATTTTAGACTCATCATATCTCATTTGATCTCACTCAAATGCTAGCAAAAGAATTCTACAACTTTAACAAGATAAAGGTGCCCAACCTTTAACTTAAGCTGTGAACATTATTCAAGACTAACTAAAGAATTGTGTCTACCTCATACATATCCAGATGTACGAACAATTCTTCTTTTCTCATAGTCTTTAGACCTTATGATTATTTACTTTGACAATTATAATATTAAACTATAAATGCTATAAGATTTGTTAAACCAGAAATCACTTTATTAATATGAAAAAGATTGTCAATTACAATATTACACTCTTGCTATTGAGCATAATCCTAACATAACCTCCTAGCTTTTGCCTCCTCCCATAAAAGCAAAAGTGCTAGTGAAAGAGAGGAAATGAGTTAAGAGGAAAATGACTCAAGTGAAGAAGAAAGTGATTCCTCTTCTAACTCCATAAATGGATTTGTGGAGAAAAAGGTGCTTGCTAAATACCATGCCGAGTTCAATGACTTAGCAATCAAGAGCACGAAAAAGATCAAGTTGTTGAGAGAAGAAAATCTTGAGTTTTTATCTCATAATAACCACTTAAGTGAACAAGTGGAAAAGTTTAAGAAGATAGAAGATGAGCTAAGAAAGGACTTAGACTTATCTAGGAGGAATGAAGAAAGACTAAAGAGGGAGCTTGAAGAAGTAAGAGAGTCTATGACTAGGTTGGATTCTAGCACCAAGAAACTTGACCATATGCTTGGTGTTAGAAAGAGTCCATGTGACAAAAGGGGTCTTGGGTATGAAGATGGCAAGAAGATCGCAACCTCTAACAAGACCATGTTTGTCAAGAGTTCGGGGATCGAAGAAGCCTCATTCGTGCAAATTCCTAGGAAGAAGTTAGAACTAGGAAAATGTTCAAATGCACAAGTGAAGATGGTGCCAAGAAGGCAACCCCAAGCTCAACCCCCTAGGGTCACTCAAGCCAACATTCCTCCACAATTGGCTCACAAAGGAAAGAGACCAATCATGCAACCTCAAGCTAGGAAGCAATCTAGACCGGTTCAACAACGAAGATGGATTGAACCCATTCATCCACAAAGACAAGGACAAGGTATGATTCCTTATTTTACTCATATATGTCACTTTTGTGGATTTGATGGTCATATTAGACCACATTGCTTTCGATATATTAAAATATGTAGAACACGAAGCATGATTGAAAAGAGAAAGAATATAGCCAAGATGCATGCTCCTAGGAATGATAATATTGATGTGCATAATCCTAGGACATCTAGAACCCATGTACCAAAGACCACTAAGAAAGCTAAGATTGTTTCTAGGTGGATTAGAAAGAATGAAAATGTTTGCCATGTTGCTCAAATAGCCTTGAAGGTAAATTCTTCTAATTTTTGGTATCTAGATAGTGGGTGCTCTAGGCACATGACGGGAAACAAGAGTTTCTTCGAGACTCTTGTTATGGAGGAAGGAGGATATGTCACTTTTGGTGATGGATCCAAAAAGAAAGTTGTACGGAAAGGAACCATTTTCGTTCCTGGACTACCCTCCTTATCCGATGCTTTATTTATTGATGGCTTGAAAGCCAATTTAATAAGCATTTCACATCTAAGTGATGAAGGATATTCCGTCTTGTTTAGTAAAAGTGATTACTCGATCCTAAAACCCGAAGGACAAACCTTGTTGAAAGGTATGAGATCTAGCGACAATTGCTATTGTCTTGAAGCTAGAATAGTCTCAAACAATGTGTCCATGGATGAGCAAATAGAGTTGTGGCATGAAAGACTTGGCCACATGAACTTTAGAGATTTAAGAACCCTTGGAAAGTTCAATTGTGTGCGTGGCCTCCCTAAGCTTGGGAAGAAAGCCAATGGTATTTGTGGACCTTGCCAACAAGGAAAACAAACCAAAAGCATGCACAAAAAGGGCAAGTATCTCTCCACCAAGGAGCCCCTAGAGCTTCTCCACATGGATCTCATGGGTCCTATGCAAACCGAGAGTTTAGGTGGAAAGAGATACATTTTTGTTTGTGTTGATGATTTCTCTAGATTTACATGGACATATTTTCTTAGAGAAAAATCCGAAACTTTTGATAAGTTTAAAATGCTTTGTACTAAAATACAAAATGAAATAAATTCTAACATTAAAAGCATTAAACGGATTAGAAGTGACCATGGGAGGGAATTTGAGAATGCCTCATTTGAAAGCTATTGCAATAACTTAGGCATCTCCCATGAGTTCTCAGCTCCTAGGACACCTCAACAAAATGGAGTTGTTGAGAGGAAGAATAGGGTCCTTCAAGAGATGGCCCGAGTGATGTTGCTTAGCAACAATGTCCCTAGGAACCTATAGGCCGAAGCCGTCAATTCGGCTTGCTATATAGGGAATCATGTTTTCCTAAGGCCCAGATCTAGAAACACCTCCTATGAGTTATGGAAGGGTAGGAAGCCAAATGTTAGCTACTTCCACACATTTGGAAGCAAATGCTACATTTTAAATGACCGTGATCAACTTGGCAAGTTTGATGCTAAGAGTGATGAGGGTATCTTTATTGGCTATGCCTTGAATAGTAGAGCCTATAGAGTTTTCAACTTGAAGACTCGAACCGTCATGGAATCATCGAATGTTGTTATTGATGATATAAGGCTCAAGTCTAATGACCATGAGGAGGAGGAAGTTTTAGATGATAACTCTCCTTTGAAGAGGGTTGTGGTGACTCTCAATGTTAGGACGTCCAATGACAATAATGAGGTCACACAACCTCTTACTAGAGTCCCTCTCTTGGACTCTAATGAACCCGCTCCATGGGTTAGAAGACTCCATAACAAAGAGGATGTTATTGGAGATGTGAATGAGGGGGTTAGGACTAGGCGTCAAATAGCTAATCTAATTAGCTACACATGCTACACCTCTCAAATTGAACCCAAAAAGGTTGATGAAGCCTTAAATGATGAATTTTGGGTTCTTGCCATGCAAGAAGAGCTAAACCAATTCGAAAGGAATGAGGTTTGAACTCTAGTTCCTAGGCCTAAAAACACTCATGTGATAGGCACCAAGTGGATTTATAGGAACAAATCCGATAAGGATGGCAACATAGTGCGGAACAAGGCTAAACTTGTAGCACAAGGGTACTCTCAAATTGAGGGTATCGACTTTGAGGAGACTTTTGCTCCCGTTGCCCGTTTAGAGTCCATTAGACTTCTCTTGTCCATTTCTTGTGTGCACAAGTTCAAATTGCACCAAATGGATGTCAAGAGTGCCTTCCTCAATGGCTTCTTGCAAGAGGAAGTGTTTGTTGAACAACCCAAGGGGTTTGTGGATGCACACCACCCCAACCATATCTATCGCCTCAAGAAGGCTCTATATGGGTTGAAACAAGCACCGAGGGCTTGGTATGAGCGCCTCACTCAATTTCTTGTTGACAATAACTACACAAGGGGTAGTGTTGACAAGACACTATTCATCAAGAAAGACAATGATGAGCTTTTCATAGCTTAAATATATGTTAATGATATAGTTTTTGGCTCCACCAACAACACCAAGGTCTAACAATTTATTGATGTCATGTCTCATGAATTTGAGATGAGTCTTGTTGGTGAGCTTAGTTACTTCCTAGGTTTGCAAATTAGGCAATTAGATGATGGGATTTTCATAACCCAAGCCAAATATGTCAAAAACCTAGTGAAGAAGTTTGGTTTAGAGAATGCCAAACATTGTGATACACCCATGAGTACCACTTTGAAGCTAAGCAAGGATGCTAGTGGTAAAAGTGTGGAACAAACGTTATATCGTGGCATGATTGGTAGCTTGCTTTATTTGACCGCAAGTAGGCCCGATATCTCTTTTAGTGTAGGTGTGTGTGCTATGTACCAAGCGGATCCCAAGGAGTCACATCTCTCTTCCGTAAAGAGAATCATTCGCTATGTGAATGGGATATCCAACTATGGGATTTGGTACTCTTTTGACACTAATGCTAGTCTTGTAAGCTTTAGTGATGCGGATTGGGCAGGAAATTGTGATGATAGGAAAAGCACATCGGGCGGTTGCTTCTTCCTAGGCAACAACTTGGTGTCTTGGTTTTTCAAGAAGCAAAACTTGATTTCCTTGTCCACGGCCGAGGCCGAGGCCGAGTACATAGCCGCGGGGAGTGGATGCACACAACTCCTATTGATGAAACAAATGCTAGTAGATTACGGATTCAACCAAGGTACACTCACTCTCTTTTGTGATAATATGAGTGCCATAAATATTTCCAAGAATCCGGTTCAACATTCTAGAACTAAGCATATTGACATCCGCCATCACTTCATTAGAGAGCTTGTTGAAAATAAATGCATAGTACTTGAACATGTAGGTACTAATGATCAACTTGCGGACCTATTTACTAAACCCTTAGATGCTACTCGATTTAAAATTCTTAGTAGATCTATTGGGATATGTCTTGTGGAGTGATGTTCTATGATTGACCCCATATGGGGAACTCAAGCAAAGAGAGCTAGTTTGCATTCTTGTCACTTGCAAAAAATTTGAAATATCTTATGCCTCTTCTTTTAATTGCTTGAGTAAGCTTGGTTGCACATATGTATATATGTTTTCAATTCAATAAGTGTGAACCTTGCTTGTTTACAATCCATGTCATATTTATGTTCAAACATGCATTTTTGAACTAGGAGATGTACATAGGAAGTATGATTTGAATGATCTATGGTTATCTCCATGACATGATGATTCTTTAATAACATGCTAATGTCAAATGAAAAACCATGAAATTCATATAACATGCTCACATGAAAAGCATGAATTGATTATTGCATATTCTTAAAATGCAAAACTTGTGTGAAAGCTTATGAGACTCAAAATGAATAAAGGATCTTGTATCCGTTCAAAGGAATTTATATTCCAAATGTCTCTCTTTCTTTATTGGTTGAACATGGCTACTATCATACGGATATCTTATCCGGAAAAATCAAATAGGGTGCAAAGTCGCTCATGCCATGTTTCGCTTATAAAGTTGGATATAGTTATTCTTAAATTGAAATCAATAAAATCTCTATATCCTTGCTTTTCTCATGACAATGGTGAAATTGGTTTGAATTCTTTTTAGAAACCTTTGTCATTTGCTTTGTCAAATACCATTGTATTTTGGACTTGAATGCTATATGTCTTATATGCAAAGCATGTTTGATTCACACATTTTCTCTAAATAAATCTCCTTGTTTCTCTCCAATTAATTGAGATGCATAAAGTGACTTATATTGATTATGCAAATATCTTGCATGCTACTGTCTCTCGTTGCTATGAGTGACCCGGTTGGGGACTACTCATTTGCCTATATCATGACAAAAAGGGGGAGTAGGATATGGTAAGGGGAGTTGCAAATTGTAGTAGCAATTGTGAATGATTAGGGAGAACATACATTGAGGGGGAGTAACCCGTTGAGGGGGAGCATTGCATACACATACATTGCATGATGTTGTGCCTAATCTTTTAAAAATGCAAATGCTTGCTTTTGTTCTCACTTTTTTTGTTCTCACTTGATTGATCTCACTTTTCACTTGTATTGGAAATGTTAGAAACTTTATTTTCAGGGATTGATTATTCTACAAGAGGTTGAAGACTTCAAGTTGCATTTTCTTATCTCTTTGTAATGTAGAATATCATTGTAGTCCTGTAGTTTCTATTTTTTTGTGAGGAATCAATGTGAGTGGTGGTTTTGTCACGAAATAGCCAAAGGGGGAGATTGTAAGGTTCACATTTGTTGATTGGCTCATTTCGTGGACAAACCACATGTTGGGGTTCTTTGTAAGGGTAGCTTAGGTGTTGTTGTTATTGCTCAAGCCCTTTGAAGACCTCATGTTGATAAGCACCGAAGGTAAATATCTACGTGCTTACTTTTCTTTGAAGAGATTTAGATTGCACACACTCACTTAGCATTCTTGCATTTGTGTGCTTTCTCTTCACATGTCACATTTCACACTTGCACTTATATGTTATTTTTTGTTGTGTGTATTTGTGTCTTGTAATTCGTTTCCCGATAGTATTCGGAAACGTCCGCGCATGCACTAGAATGTGCTTGGTTTTGCCCGAAGACTGCCTACGGAGAATGCCCTTGGCTTCTCTTTGGTTTTCACCTATGTTGGTGATCGGCAGTTATGATCGGCGGCCTGGCCGCCGAATGAAACTGCCGTTTGCTTCCAGAAGTGTCTGGAGCAATTCTACTGTTACGATCGGCGGTCACGACCACCGTTCGAAACCACCATTCAGACCTGATTGATTTTATCTCTCGGTTTGATTCGGCGGTCACGAAACCGCTAAATGAAACCGCCATTCATACCTGATTGATTTATTCTCTCGGTTTGATTCGGCGGTTAGATCGGCGGTCACGAAACCACCAAATGAAACCGCCGTTGTTCCCATGTTCTTCTCGGGTTCAATTCGGTGGTTATGATCGGTGGCTTGGCCGCCGATTGAAACCGCCGATCGGTGCGTTTCAGGGGCAAACTTGTCTTTTCACATGCTATGTTTTTCATGCCTATAAATACATCACTTTCTCTTGTTCTGAATGTGACTATTTAATCATCAAGAACCCTACTTTTAAAAGAGAGATTTTTAAGAGAGAAAGTAACCAAGTTTGCTCATTTAAACACTCAAACCAAAATCCATTTGCATCAAAGTTCATCTAGCATTCTCTAGCATATCTAGGATGCTTGCTTGCATGTGTCTTTTATCATCACACTTGCTTTGGTAAGTTTTTCACTATTATCATATATAATTAGTGTTTTATTTATTATGGCATCTCTTTTATTACTTGATTGTTCTTAGATTGAATTATAATATTCAAGATAGAGATTGTTGTGTTGATTTGATTGAGTGTTGTTTTGTGATAGATATCTAGTTTTCTATAATCTATGATTATCTAAGCTAATTGACATGTCATTTAGCTTTAATAGCTAGGATTGTTTTTAATTGCAAATTCATCATCTTAGATAAGCATATAGGGTTTCCCTTGCTCTATGTTGCATTTGAATATTCATATATTCACTTAGGGTGTTAATCTCTTTTTAGAGAATTAAGTCTTGTGTTGTGACCGAGATTAGGTTGCTTAATTCGCAAGCAATCGAACTAGGTTCGCTTATACCGGGATTAGGTAGGTGTGTGATTACTTCCGGGATTAGGTTGTAATTTCATCACATTTAGTGGATTCGAGGTTCGGGTGTGGCTCACTTAACAGCTCGTGGTTTTTCCCGTGAGGTTTTCCACGTAAATATCAAGTGTTGTTTTAATTTCCGCACAATATTACACTTGCTATATTTTATTGACTATTAGGGGTATTTTCGTAATCTTGTCCTTAAACAAAAATTTGGTAAAATTAGTTAAAATCTATTCACCTCCCCCCCCCCCCCCCCCCCCCCCCCCCCTCTCTAGATTAATAGTTTACACACCGTGAGAACTTTCAATTGGTATCAGAGCGGGTTCCTAAATATAATTAGGTGATCCTTGCTCACTTTGGTGTGTTTTGCATTTTGTGTGATTTTTGATCATTCATACATTTGCATTCATTTCATTCATTCATAAACACTATGAGTGGAAACGGTGGAAATGGTGATGGCAACGAGGGTGCTTCAAGCACAAGGCCTCCACTTCTTACCGGGTTGAATTATTCCCAATGGAAAGGGAAGATGAAATCCTACATATGTCAAATTCACGACCGTGCGTGGATGGCAATGGAAGATGGATATAATCTACCCAAGATGACTCCCGATGGTGGAGGAGAAGAAGTATTGAAGCCTAAGGCACAATGGAGTCCGCAAGAGTTTGAGGCTTCAAAGTGGAATAGGAAGGCGATGCACACCATCCTTTGTGCAATGGATGAAAATCAGTATAAGCTTATTCAGAACACTCAAATCAATAGCAACAAAGATTTGGATCTGTTTCGGCTCTAAGAAAACAAAGGAAGTATAAATGGAAGGATCGAAATAGAGAAGAAGAAACATTTCAGCGTTAAAAGAGGGAATTTTAAAATTCAAAAAATCAAAAAGTGGAAAGCTATTAAGGTAAACGACGGTCACGGTGAATAGCTGCAACATCATCCACCACGTAACAGACATGTGGCATCTCGGGGATCACCAAGCAGTCAAAACGTATCTTCACCATGTCAAGTAAGCGGAAGCGTCAGAGGTTGTGTGGCCAAGAATAAAGGCTTGCACCAGAAGAATCAACTAACAAATTCAACACGTGGTGAAAATGAAAAAGAGGGGAATTATTTACGAAACGCGTCGAAATCTTGAAAGCATGGATATAAATACTGCTCGTAGAGGCAAAAGAATTGGAAGGCCAAATCATTCGCCCGGCTTGAAGTATTTATTGGGGTATTGTTGTATGTATAATTTCGCCAAGCAGACACGTCATCAAGAGAGTCAATAAATGCTAAGGAAAAGGTTGCCACGTCACTCGTTGACCAGGTCAAAAGGAGAAAACGCGGACCAGTCAGTATGTCAACAAGTCGTAAGTCAATAAGTCAAAGGTGTGGTCGCCAGAGCTAGATATGTACTCGCCAAAGATAGAAACATGGTCACCGAAGGATAATACCCAGGAGTGGAGGTGTTCGCTGCATCAGCATACTAGGCACAAACCGACTCGGTGGAAACACAGGAATAAAGTCCTTGCTACCGGGAGATCCCTAGCAATAGGGAATCATAGAAGGAAAGGATAAGAAGTAAATCCTAACCCGTAGCAACGTGGGATTCTAAATACAAGTCCAAGAGGAAATCCTACTACCAACACGGCGAAGATCAAAGGAAAACCCTAATTATTATGTATAAATAGAACCACCTATCCCACAAGGAGGGGGTTCGAAAACTTAGAGAGAGAGAGAAGAGAGTAATTGTATGAGAGATCTGAGTATGTAACGAAGCAATAAGCCTAGTATTATCTTTCTGCCCTTTGGGGCGCCGTGGTTTTTTCCCATTCAAGGGTTTCCCACGTAAAATCTGTCTCTTGCATGTATTGATTACTTTATTGCTTTATTTTGAGTTGATATAATTGTTGAGTGCGTGGCAATCCAAATTTCACCGTCAATAGGTTGCATTTATAATTGTTCTATTTCTTTTAAAAGTTTTATTTTAGGGCAATATTAGAAATTTGAGAGAATTACTAATTTGGGGTGTATATATATTGCATTTTTTTCATTCTTTAAACCTAGTCTTACACTCAAACTCAATCCTTCTAACACACAGACCTTATAAGTTCAACCCAAACCCATCCAACCATGGGATTAAAACTCAACTTGAAAGTAGAGCTCGGGGTTGCTCGACCCATTTGACATAGTTACACACCGAGATAAAAATATTACAATGAATTAATCTTGAATATTGATATTAAGTCATATTTTGACTGGTCTAGACTTGACAACAATCCAGTACAGTCTACCTACACTGAATTATTGTTCCAAGATTTTGGATTTAAGTAAATGCCCACTTCTTTATGATGACATTAGCAATGTTTTTTATGTAATCTAAAAAACGTCATAAACGTTGCTTTATGACAGTTTAAAAGCGTCATAAAATTTAACGTTATGAATGACTTCTTTTACTTCTTGACGCTTATTAACAGTCAAGAACCTTATGGACGTCCTTATTTCTTCTGAAGAGACGAAAAACTCTGGTCTTGATAGACAAAGACACAAACGATAAGAGACACAAGAAGGGTTGAACGATGGGTGTGAGACTCAGAGAGAGAGAGAGAGAGAGAGAGAGAGAGAGAGGTTTGATGGCTAATGGTGTTAAAATTATATTTAGGGTTTGTTTTCTATATGTTATGTAAAATAACATAATAATCCTTTATAATAAAATTACAGATTTGACCTATTAATAATTCATTTAGATTAGTGCATAAAAGGAGGGAAATATGGGAGTAAGAGCGGAATTCAAAACCTTGAAAATTTAAAAATAATAATAATAATAATAAAATACACCAACGTTTCTTGATAGTTTAGGCGTCAACATCTTTTGACGCTTAAAAAAACCATCAAATTAAATTATTGTGATAGTTTTCAAAAACCATCAAAAGTTTATAATGGTTTCTTAGAACATAAAGAGTTTATGATAGTTTTTAAAATCCATCACACGGTCTTAACACATTAAAAAAAAAAAGCATCATAAAAAAATTTCATCAAATACCTTTTTCTTGTAGTATTTCTTTAAAAAAAATTAAAATTTTAAAAAGTATTTTTAATTTTATTTACAAATTTGTTTTAAAAATTTTATATTAAATAAGGTATCTTATTCAATTTCTATGGATCTTTTATGGAAGATAAAAAAATAAAAAAAAACTCATTTAATCCCAACAGACGGCCTAAATACACTTCCAGTCTTCCACTTAACAAAATTATAGTACACAGAAAGCTAAAGCATATATACAGTATAAAAACACATTTTAATGGTTATTCGTGCTACATGGTATGATATTATTGGACACCATGCAAATTTAATATCATTATATCAATATATTAAATATTTGTCTCTAATTATTATAAGGATTTTCTTATTCATTCTCATAGTCAACTTCATGTTAGAAACAATAAAAATAAAAATTTAAAAATTGGGTGAGAAGTTCGTTATACGTCTCCGGACTATCCGCTCACTTATAATATATTATGAATTTACGAGCATGATATGAGTAATGACGTATTACATATTGCTTGATAATTGATATATAATATAAGTGTCGGAAAATATAGGATTTTTTTTTAATGTAATACTATTTAATTTTTTTCATTCTTAAAACATGGTCTTACACTCAAACTCAGACCTTAAAAGTTCAACCATGGGATTAGAATTTAGACACGGACTTTAACCTTAACTTGAAAGTGGAGCTCGGGTTGCCCGACCCATTTGACACATTTGCACACAGAGCTAAAAATATTACAGTAAATTAATCATGAATCTTGATATTAAGTCGTATTTGGACTGGTCTGGGCTTGACAACAGTCTAGTATAGTCTACTTACACTTAATTATTGTTTCAAGATTTTGGAATTAAGTAAATGGCCCACTTCTTTATGATTTTTTTTTTTTTTATTGATATAAACCAAAGGCTTACAACACCTGGAATTCAGATCCAGGTCAGGAAACATGAAAAACATGTTTACAACTATAACTGGGACTCTTCAGCAAATGACACACAAGCACAGCACAAACGAAATTTCCACAAACGGGAAAAAAAAACCCCACACACAAAGGTGGGACTGACACCCTCACTAAGAGGGATTACAAACATACAAACCATGGCTCTCTGGTGTTGGAGGGATCCAGAAGGAGGTCCAAACACACCGGCTAACAACTAGCGGCCAAAACGAAGTAACTGTACAAACCCAAAAAAACCTTAATTAAAAGGAATAAAAGATGATCTGAAGGAGGGAAATCAAGGCAGCCACTTCTTTATGATAACATTAGATGTTTTTTTTTTTTTTTTCCTTCTTTTATATAAAAAAAAAAAAAGCATTAACAAAACGTTTTTTAATTTTATTTACAAATTTGTTTTTAAAACATTAGATTAAATAAGGTATCTAATTAAATATCTATGGATCTTTTATGGAAAAAAAAACTCATTTAATCCCAACAGACGGCCTAAATACACCTCCACTTAACAAAATTATTGTACACCGAAAGCTGAAGCATTATATATGCATAAGGCCATTAAAAATAAATAAATAAATAAATATAATTACCCCGGTGGCCATTAATTTGGGTCACCACTATCAAAATGGCCATTAGATGGGGAATTGGTTTCAAAATGGCCATTTTTTACGAACACCGTTACACTAATGGCAATTCCATCCAATTTCTTCCAATTACATCCAATGAGTGGCATTTTGGTAAATAAGGGGATGATATTAATTTATTTATTTTAGATTTTTTTTTTTGAAATCAATTTTTTCTTTTGTTTTTTGAAACGAATAATTATATTTAGTGTGTATAGACGTATAACATATCTCAAACATAAATATATATATATATATATATATATATATATATATATTCAATAATGCTACTTTGCCCAAATGATGTGACAATATTATAATCTATTCATTTTGATTATATTATATTTATATGATTTAAATGAATGGATTAAAGTATTGCCATATCATTTGAGCAACAAATTTGGGCAAAGTAGCATTACTCATTTTTTTTTTCAACTTATCTCAAATATATTTTTTAGATTTTTTAGATTTTTTAGATTTTGTCACCTTAATCTTCTCAAAAAAGATATATATATATATTGAGAAGATTAAGGCTACAAAATCTAAAAAATATATTTGAAATAAGTTGAAAAGAAAAAAAAAATATATATATATATATATAGAGAGAGAGAGAGAGAGAGAGAGAAATTTTCCAATGATACTTTTTACAATACACACTTTAAGCACATTTGATGAAATTGCATAAAATATATTGAATCTAGCTTGATTTGATTTTTTGTATAGATAGTGAAAACATTGAAATACATTTATTGAAAAAAAAAATCAGGAGCAAGAACTAATTTTTTTTCCGATTTTTTTGAAGATAAAACATTTAAAAATAGGGACATATAAGAAAAAATAGTTCTCAAATCCAAAAAATTTCCAGATTCTTACCAAACGTGTATTTTAATTTTCTTAGGATACATAAAAAAATATCATCGAAAAACATTTGATTACATGCAATTTTATCAAAAGGTGCTTAAAGTGTGCATTGTAAAATTACTCTATATATCTGTTTGAGATATGCTATACGTATATATGCACACTAAATATAATTATTCGTTTCAAAAACAAAAGAAAAAATTGATTTCCAAAATACCTCTAAAATAAATAAATTAATGTCATCCCCTTATTTACCAAAATACCACTCATTGGATGGAATTGGATGAAATGGTCATTTTTAAATCAATTCCCCATCTAATGGTCATTTTGATAGTGGTGACCCAAATTGATAGTCACCTGTGTAATTATCCATTTATCCCAAAAACAAAATGTCATACAATATAAAAAACGCATTTTAATTGTTATTCATGTTGCAATGCATGATATTATCGGACGCAGCGCAAATTTAATATCAATATATTAAATATTTTCTCTAAGCTTCTGTTTGGTATGAGGGAAGAATGGAGGGAGGGAGAGGGTTGGAGGGAGAGGAGAAGGGAGAGAGAGGAAATCACTTGTTTGGTTGAAGGGAGAAGTGAAGGGAGAGGATGAGAGGAGGGAGAAGAAATCCCTTTGGGCCCACAAAATTGGATCCTCCCAATGATGGGTGGATCAATGGAGAGAGAGTGATTGGGGAAGCAAAGACCAAAATGCCCTCCCTTTTTATACTACCTTCCAATTTTTTTAAGGGTAATAAAGTAATTTTACAAATTAAATATCAATCAATCCATCCAACCCTCATTTCAATACCAAACAACATAGAGGATTGGTGTTATCCTCTCTCTCCCTCCCTCCTACTCTCTCTCCCTCTTAATTCATCCATCCCTCATACTCTCCTTCCCTCTTACCAAACATAGCGTAATTGTCATAGGATTTTCTTTTTCATTCTCAAAGTAATTTCATGTTTGAAACAATAAAAATAAAAATTAAAAATTAAAACTTGCATGAGAAGGTCATTATACGTCTCCAGACTATCCGCCCACTTATATTATATTACGTGTGTTATAAATATTATGCAATTATGTACCAAAAAAATATTCATCAATCCATGGAAGAAACTTCCGTCCTTTTGTATTCCCACTAGCTCTACCATAATGATCAATTTTATTATTCATTATAATGTAATTTATGTATACTTAATGTAATGTGGGATTGTGAGGCTATATAAAGGGTCTCTCACCATTGTATTTGATACACTTTTGATGAGAACAATTAAATAATAAAAAACTTCTCTATTTGATCTATTATTTCTCTTTTCTTATACTTTAAGTTTATGTTTTATATTATTGTTTATTCTTATTCATTTTATAATACGTTATCAGCACGAGTCTCTAACCATGTTGTTTCAATTTACAGATTTGAAAACTTTCTACCCAAAGACAAAAATCATCTAATCCAAGTTTGGTACGTGATTACAGAGAGAACATTATTGTAGGGATTGAGCCCTCCAACAAATAGTAAAGTACTATTTCTAGTTTAATATTTTTGTTCTAAATAGCGGTTTTTATTCTTCTCCCATTTTATTTTTGTTTACAAGATTATTTGGGTTGCCAAGAAATAAAAATAATAATTAATTAAATGTATTGCAACTTGAAGATTGCAATAATAAAGTGAATGAATTGCAACCAAAGATCGCCAAATCAAAGAGCCTGAAGCTCGATTTGATTTTTAAAAATTGTGAAATCAAAGAGCCTGAAGCTTGATATGATGTCTGGAGATTGCAAAATCAAAAAGTCTGAAACCCAATTTAGTGCAATTTAGTGTTTTGAGATTACAAAATCAAAAAGCCTGAAGCTTAACATAATCTTATTGGAAATTATAAATTGGAATAAAATCAAAATATAAAATAATGAATTTCCATCGAATCAGAACTTGAAGTTCTAAATTCCAATTGAAGTAATGATTATTTTTGGAATCTGAAGTTCCAAAATTCATTATTCTCAATTATAAACTTGAAGTTTATATATGGACGTGAAGTTATAATGAAGTTTTAAACTTCTATTAAAATAAATTTTATTATAAACCTGAAGTTCTCAAAATGGTAAATTATGAACTTAGTGTTATGATATAATCATAACCAAATATCCAATCATTAATGGATATTGTGCCATCATTTTTGTGATTTATTTAGGAGGATGCGGACTTAAAATAAAATCCAAAAAATACAAAAGGATAAATATATATTGTCCCATTTTGAGCACAATCTAAGTATTTCAATATGATTAAATTTGTTGTTATTTTGACTTAATTTATTTATACAACTACTTTTATGAGTATGCTCTGTGGTTGCCAATATGTTGGATCTTCTACATCAGAAAGTAAATTTAGTTTTTATATTTAGTGGTTCTTATTTCAATTATGTGATTGGATTTGATCAATAAACATAGAACCAGAAGTTCTAAATTTGAATCCAATTGAGAACTTGAACTTCTTAATTTTAAAGTGTCGAATTGAACCTGAAGTTTCATACTTTTGAACATTGATTGTTGAATCAAAAGGTAATTCAATTTTACATTGTTAAATGAATATTTAACAATCAGTATATTGAAAAAGGAAATCAAAGGCCTGAAGCTCTAAATATTAATACAAATTCAAAACCTGAAGTTTAGTCTATCGATCTTTTTAGAACTTAATGTTCTCAATTCTAAGTTAATCAGATTGAATGTATGATGATATCAAATTTAATTAGAATTGAAAGGTCCGAAATTGATCTAATTGTGGTCCTTATCATTTGTAAAAATTAAATTGTAATTTTCATTCAAAACCTGAAGTTTTGAATTTTTCTAAATTTCAGTTACGAACCTGTAGTTTATTAACAAATCATAAGTTCCAAGAGTTGGTATGATTTTATTAAGAAACTGACGTCTTTAAATAAGAGACTTCAAAATGTGAATGGAATATTCATTATTTTCGCTTCTTCTCCTCCTGACAAAGGTACGTAGATGTGAAATCTTATATTTTCATATAGTAGAATTTTCATATTTCGCACATCTATTAATCACAAATTGCTTATATTATTTATTCACTGACATTTGAATTTATTCATTTTGAGATATATAGTATTATGGTCGCTTGAATTTTGTGATTTTTAAAATTGGTGGTTTTATTATGTAGTGGATTTGTATTCACATGGTCTTATTAATATAATATTATATTTTTAGTGCTTAAGTTGTCTAAAATTAAGTTTTTGTATTGCTTTGAATTATATTAAAATATTGCATTAAACTTGTAATTGCAACATTCATGAAAACAATATCATATTTTACTAATTCATAAGCTTTGTTGTAGTATCTAATAATTGATATGATTTATTTATGAATCATATTTGACTTTAATTGCTCATTTTTTTAATTGAAATATCTTATAATAAAATGAGTATTATTCATTTTGTAATTCCTTTACTTAGTAAGATATGAAAGGTAGAAAATAGTCAAATACGATCTTTTAAAATTCTTATTATCGTATGTACATTTTAATTATAAATATGAGTAATATTACTTATTTGGTTTATTTGTTGAATAAAATATTACTTATTCATAACCGTTATGACATAAATCCATCATTTTTATTCAAATTAAATATATTTTATGTTTTGATTTTTATTGTTTACATGGTTATGTCAAATTATATTAATTTTTTTATTTAGTAATCATTCTTTTTAATGATGAATTGAAATATAAATATTTCATGGTAAAGATTCAATAGTCCTTTTTGATTCGATAAGAGGAATGATTTGATTACCAAATAAAAAGACAAGATTAAAATACCTTACACTTCGTGATTCAAATACTTGTTCCTGAAGTAACAATATATATTATGATAATTACATGCCTCTAATTTGCTCTTGAAAGAGCAATATTGAGATTACAAATTTGAGAATATTTGAATTGACATCATGTCTTATTTCAACCATAAAACATCACTCAATTGGATTAATATTATTTCCTGGAGTGAATGATGTTTATATTAAAATAACATGGTGGTGATTGGAATATTGATGAATAATTATTGAAGCTAAGGTGATTACTACAAGAAATTTAATTCAATTCATCAGAAGTGGAATAACACCAAAATAAAGCAAGAAAATTTGAAAGGATTTTGAATACACCTTTCAAAAATTATAAAAACTTTTTGCTTGCTATAGGTGTTAAATATAAGGATAAAGATTATGTACATGCGGTACATCTTAATATTTTGTTAATATTTACCAAGTATAATGGACACTCTTGAAGAGCTAATAAAATTAGATGAAAACATAATTTTGTATTTGTTAGATCCAGTAGATCTATAACAAAAGCAATTATTTTGAGTCCATTAAAATTATTTTATCGTTTTTGTCTCATGCTAGAAGCATGTGTTCAATCTTTTATTGTTTATTCTGTCATATGATCATATGTTTAATATGAGAAATATTATGAACTAGAAGTTCAATTAAAAAAATAATAATGATGAATAGCAATATTGAAAAAAAAATTATATGGATATCCATTTCGTCAATAAAAATTATTTTTGGTATTCCTGAAGGAGTATGTACTTAAAGGACAATATGATAGAATAAATGAGGTCATGTAGAAAATTACCATGATGCAAAAGATTTTTTCAAAGAATAAAATTTTAATTTTTTTCATTGTTAGGGGGAGAATTATCATAAATTGATAAACGACGTGAAATTACATTGCTTACATCATCTTATGATTTGCATAGTATGCAAATAATTTTTCAAATGATTCAAAGAAAAAAATAAAATTACATTCTACCAATATACAAACCTGAGTGGTTGTTCATGTAGAACAATTTATGAAATGGCATCAAAAATCATCTGTTAATGAAAGACAATTTAGTTCAAATGATGAGGTTCCCTAGAAGTGGAATTTGAAATATCATAATAATACTCGAGTGAAAAATAAATCATCATCATCAAAGACTCCCGAAGAGTTAGTTTCACAAGTGAAAAACAAAACCCTGAAGATACATATAGAAATGTTAATCCCTCCTATAAGACTATTTAAGTAGAAAATAGAAAGATCTCAATTGACCATGTAGAGACACATGTACCAAAAATAAAGAGATTATATTTCTTCGAAATGAATATTTGTATAAAGAGACATGCGTACTGAACATTAAAGAGATTTCAATAACCCCGGAAGAGGCATATGGATTACGAAATGTAAATCAATTATATTGATAATATAAAAATTGAGATCATATATTGCTTTGTATATTGTTAAAAATATATGATGATCTTAAACTATAAATTGTATATATGTCGACATAATGGTGAAAAATAAAAGGCAGAGGCATACCAATTTACTTAGCTCATTAATCCGTATTTGTTGCATGACCGTGTGCGAGTATTGGAAAGGATCTTCGAACCTAATTGAATTATCTTGAAAACAAGCCCGTAACTGGATTGAAGTGTTTAACGAGATTGATTGTGAGCATTGAGTATCTAAGAAAGGTGCATCGATTCCCTAGTATTTCTCTCCATATATTCATTCTTTGATTTGATTATTCTTTGATTTGATTTTAATTGATTTTAGTTTTTAATTCAAGTAGTCATAATTTAGGTTAATTTTAGAGTTAAACAATCTTCCAAAGAAAAGCATTATCCAATTTAATTTTCGCATTTAGAGTAACCTTTTGCTAGATTAATTGGTATTGACCGATAAATCGTCGATCCCAGTGAACGAACTTTCTTAGTAAATTGAACACAGATTTTACTGCATCAATTTTGGCGCCGCTGCCGGGGATTGGTATAGATTTTATTAGTTGAATCTAGTTAGTTTAAGTTAGGTAGTGTGTGTCATTAGATTTTATTTTTAGTTTTAGTTTTTCTTTTGTTTCATCTTATCTCGTGGTAGTTGTGTTTTTGGTGTTTCAGTTTCTACAGGTGTATGAACGGACGTCGTTCGCTTGGAGGTATTCTGATCCCGGCTAACGACGAGATTGACCGAATAGGCCGGACAGACAGACAGTTCGAAGAGTTAGATCCTTTGGTTGAGGACATGGGTGATCACGGTGAGCAACGTGACCGGGTTATTCAAGCTGAAAGAGAGGTTCATGATGAACAAGGTGTTCAAAATAGACAAGAAGTTCGAGACAATCCACCGGGTTCTCCAAGACGTGCACTAGAAGATGATATCAGAATAATGAGAGAGTCTGGACAGCCTATGCTGGGAGACCAACCTCAGCCAGTTGTGTTAGATGCCGTAGCCAGGAGTTATGAGTTAAGGAGTAGAGATTTAAATATGCTGCCATCTTTTCACGGTTTGGCAACAGAAGATTGCCTCCAGTTTATGAAGAACTATCAAGCTACCGTAGGGAATTTCCCGATGGGCCGATTGACAGAAGAGCAGTTAAGGATGAGGTGTTTTTGGTATTGTTTGAAGGACAAGGGCATCAAGTGGTACAATTCAGTAAGGGCAGGATCTTTGAGATCATGGGTTGACGTGTGCACTGCATTCTTCAACAGATTTTTCCCTGCTTCAAAAGCAAAAGAAATCCGGATCAAGATAACTAGTTTCGGTGAAGAAGATGGTGAGTCGTTCCATGAAGCATGGTCGCGATATAAGGAGCTGTTAGATCAAATTCCCCCTCACATGGTGACAGAGGAGTACAAAGTCCTCACTTTTTATGATGGATTGACACCTTTCACACAAAACATTGTTGACAACGCTTGTGGGGGTATCATTACCAGGAAATCTGCTTTAGAGATTGCTGAGATCTATGAAACTTTGGCTCTAAACTCCCAGCATAGAAGTTCAACTGTCAGAAAGGGAGGTAAGTATGAGGTTAACCAGACAACTGGGGTGGAAATTCAGATGGCAAATCTAGCTAAGCAAGTACAGGCTATGATGGCCCAAAACTCGAATAGGACTCAACAGCAGTCAGGGGTGAACTCATTGCAAGATGGAGATGGGATACCATTTGAGACAGAGGAGGTTCAAGCTTTCAATTACCAAAGAGGAAGAAACGATCCTTACTCAAACACCTACAATCCTGGATGGCGTAACCACTCAAATTTATCTTATTCTGACCCTAACACTGCTCTTAATAGTCATCAGATCATTCAACAGAACACTCAGGGAACAAATCAAGGAGGGTACAACAGAGGCAATTACCAAGGCCAAGGTTCCAATAGTCAACCTCAACAATGGAACAATGCTGCAAATAGAGACAGTACCACCTATCAGCCGAAGAAGAGATCCTTAGAGGATATTGTGACATCCCTAGCTGAGAATACAGAGCGTTTCTCACGTGATACAAATCAGAGATTTAACAATGTTGAGTCATCCATTAAAAATTTAGAAACACAAATGGGCCAAATAGTCGACGCAGTTCGCAAGAATGAACCAGGAAGGTTTCCTAGTCAATTAGAACAAGCCAAGGCATTGACTGTGTTGAGAAGTGGGCGAGTGTTAGACACTGAAGTTGTTAGAGGGCAAAAGAAAGAGGACACCAGGGGATCAAAAGAGGTGAGGGAGAAGGAGGATAGAGAAGAAGAAGAGGTAGTGGTAGGTCCACCACCAAAGAAGACCTCGGTTTTACACAAATCGTCAGACCCTTATATTCCACCCCCTCCATATGTTCCACCAATTCCTTTTCCTGGGAGACTTAAAAGGGACAAGCTAAGTAAGGCATTCAAAGAGATTTTTGATGTTCTGTCCAAGGTACATGTGAACTTACCTCTTCTTGAGATGATAGAAAAGATGCCCACATATGCAAAATTTTTCAAGAGCCTTCACACCAACAGGCAGAAGTTTGGACCGAATCATCAGGAATATATAGAAGGCAGTGCTAGTGCAGTTTTGCAAAAGGAACTTCCTCCCAAACTGAAAGATCCGGGCAGTTTCTGCATCAATATCACAGTAGGAGGTACCCAACTTGAAAGAGCAATGCTAGATTTAGGTGCCAGTATTAATTTGATGCCTTATTCTATTTACAAGCAGTTAGGTTTGAATGAGTTGAAGCCTACCACAATGTCACTTCTGTTAGCAGATGGTTCAGTAAGATATCCGAGAGGGCATGTTGAAGATGTACTGGTCCAAGTTGGAAAGCTTATTATTCCAGCAGATTTCATGGTATTAGACATGGAGGACGTAAGTAAAGAGACTAACATGAAACCGTTCATGTTAGATGAGACAGTGGAGTTCAAACTGTTTGAAGCATCATCATACCCTGCCGGAGCTGATGATTGTTCATTCATCGAGGTTTTAAACCCTGGGATTGATGGAATATTCAAGGATGAGGATTTGGCAGATTGGGATTGGGACGATCAAGACGACAAGACTGAAGATAGTTCTGAACTAGCTGAAGAAGAAGTTGAAGACTTCCAAGTTTCAACTGTCAGTTTTGCCAATGATCCACCACCAAAGTTGGAACTCAAGGAATTACCAACAACTCTGAAGTATGTGTATCTAGGTGAGAATGAGACATACCCGGTAATTGTTGCTTCAGAATTGCAGAATAATGAGGAAGAAAGGCTCATTGGGGTTCTACAGAAACACAAGTCAGCTATAGGATGGTCAATTGAAGATATCAAGGGAATCAGTCCAACAATTTGCATGCATAAGATATTTCTCGAAGAAGAGTCTAGACCGTCAAGAGAGGCTCAGAGGAGATTAAATCCGATAATGAAATAGGTAGTGAAGAAAGAGGTCCTGAAACTTCTACAAGTGGGGATAATTTATCCCATATCAGACAGTAAGTGGGTCAGCCCGATTCACGTAGTTCCTAAGAAATCAGGTATTACCGTGGTTCGCAATGAGCAGAATGAGTTGGTTCCACATAGGCTTCAGACAGGATGGAGGGTGTGTATCGACTACAGGAAGCTGAACACTGCTACCAGAAAAGACCATTTTCCTCTTCCTTTCATAGATCAGATGCTTGAGCGATTAGCAGGGCACAGTCATTATTGTTTCCTCGACGGGTATTCAGGTTACAATCAGATAGCTATCGCACCGGAAGATCAAGAAAAAACTACTTTCACTTGTCCATTTGGGACGTTTGCTTATAGAAGAATGCCGTTTGGTCTTTGCAATGCTCCGGGCACCTTTCAAAGGTGTATGATGTCAATTTTTTCAGATATGTTGGAGGAAATCATTGAGGTATTCATGGAAGACTTCTCGGTCTTTGAGGATTCATTTGATTTGTGTTTGCACAACCTTACCTTGGTCCTTAAGAGATGCGAAGAGAACAACTTGGTGTTGAATTGGGAAAAGTGCCACTTCATGGTACAATATGGGATAGTTCTCGGACATGTGATTTCAAGAAGAGGAATTGAAGTGGACAAAGCTAAGGTGGAGGTGATCAGTAGTTTACAGCCTCCAAAATCCGTGAAGGATGTGAGGTCGTTTCTTGGGCACGCAGGTTTTTACAGAAGATTTATAAAGGACTTTTCGAAGATAACGAGGCCCTTGTGTTTGCTCCTACAAAAAGAAATTGATTTTGAGGTCAGTGAGGAATGCATGGTAGCTTTTAACACTTTGAAGAGTGCATTAACCACCGCGCCAGTGATAATTCCCCCCAATTGGGAATTACCCTTTGAATTAATGTGTGACGCTTCGGATTATGCCATCGGAGCAGTTTTGGGGCAGCGGGTAGATAAGGTTCCGCACGCGATATACTTTGCTTCTCGAACCTTGAATGACGCCCAATTGAACTACTCAACAACTGAGAAGGAGCTTCTAGCAGTAGTTTTTGCATTGGAGAAATTCCGAACGTACTTGGTGGGCGCCAAAGTCATTGTATATTCAGACCATGCAGCCCTTCGTCATCTTCTTCAGAAAAAGGATGCCAAGCCTAGATTGATTCGGTGGATTCTCCTGCTACAAGAATTTGACTTAGAGATACGAGACAAGAAAGGTAGTGAGAACGTGGTTGCTGATCATCTAAGCAGGTTAGTACTGAAAAATCCGGATGAAGTAGACAAATTACCATTGCATGAGAAGTTCCCGGATGAACAATTGTTGGCTGTGAAAGATAGTGAACCATGGTATGCTGATTTGGTTAACTATTTGGTAAGTGGAGTAGTCCCGGATGAGTTGAACTCACAAGGAAGACAAAGGTTCATTTCAAGAGCGAAAAAATACTTTTGGGATGACCCTTATTTATACACTTATGGTCCTGATTCTGTGATAAGAAGATGTGTTCCTGAGTCAGAGCAGAGAGACGTTCTGAAATTTTATCATGAGCTACAATGTGGAGGACATTTTGGTGCAAGAAAGACAGCTTTGAAAGTGTTGCAATCTGGATTCTTCTGGGATTCATTACACAAGGATGCAGTCTGGTTCTGTGTGGCATGCGACAGATGTCAACGTACAGGGAGTATAAGTAGGCGAAATGAGATGCCCTTATCTGGGAATTTGGTGATAGAGCTTTTTGACGTATGGGGCATCGATTTCATGGGACCATTCCCACCATCTTGTGGTAATAATTACATCTTGGTAACGGTTGATTATGTGTCAAAATGGGTAGAAGCAAAGGCCACAAGGAATAATGACGGTCAAACTGTGGTGAAATTTGTGAGGGAGACGATATTTGCAAGATTCGGGACCCCTAGAGCCATCATTAGCGATGGAGGTACACATTTTTGCAACAGATCCTTTGCTGCACTTTTGAAGAAATATGGTGTACGGCATAAGGTTGCTACACCATACCACCCACAGACTTCAGGACAGGTTGAGGTCAGCAACAGGCAAATAAAGGGTATCCTGGAGAAGACTGTAAATTCAACTCGAAGGGATTGGGCTTTGAAGTTAGATGATGCACTGTGGGCCTACCGGACAGCTTTCAAAACGCCTATTGGGATGAGTCCATATAGATTGGTCTTTGGGAAAGCGTGCCACCTTCCAGTAGAACTTGAACATAGAGCTTTCTGGGCAGTCAGAAAGTTTAACTTTGATTATGACAGAGCTTACTGAGCCGTAGCGCTCTC
The DNA here is from genome assembly GCA_008009225.1 of Acer yangbiense. NCBI lineage: Eukaryota > Viridiplantae > Streptophyta > Magnoliopsida > Sapindales > Sapindaceae > Acer > Acer yangbiense. Next base: position 1,212,988 of record CM017772.1, on the reverse strand, counting down.
ACACGTCTTGCCTAGACGCTAAATACAGCGCTTGGTGGGACGCAACCCACCTAGGTAACATTTTCTTTTTCTTTTTCTTTTCTATTTCATTTATTTTTCTTTAGAGTTCTTTGAGTCCGTAATTAGTGTGAGTCGTATGTTTAAGTGAAGAGTATTTTTCAATCCAGGTTTGGGGGTAGTGGAAATTCTAGATATGTGAGTTGTGTGCAGATATGCTTTATGTGTGCTTGTTGTCTTAGTCAGAATCAGGTTCGGATTGCAAAGTTTGGGAATTACCGCTGCCCGTGCCGCTCAAGGGACACATGCACGGTCAGCGGTCCAGTCTAACATGACAACACTGGAATGGCTCGCAGCCTAGACCGCTGAGGAGGACCTTTCATGGTCAGTGGTAAATTGAAGACCTGCAGCGTTTGGGAATTACCGCTGACAGGACCGCTCATGAGGACCTTGCATGGTCAGCGGTAAATGAAGACCTGATGCACGTGGAGTTTAACGCGGCATGGACCGCTCAATGAGCAAAGTGTCCGCACAGCGGGCATCATTTAATAACAACACTGGAATGGCTCGCTGACCGGACCGCTCAGGATGCACGTGCCTGGTCAGCGGTAACTTAAATAAAACGATGCGTTTGGACTCTCCAGGTAAGCATAATTGCGCCTTACCGCTGGTAGGACCGCTGCTCATGCAGCGTGTCTCATCAGCGGTAGGTAAAAAAATTGCCCTATTCTTTATAACTGACGAGCAGTCTGGTGGGTCTCATTTGACCCACAGCTGCTGCGTCTTCTCTTCTCCTTCTTCTCCCTCCCAATTCTTTTCTTTTCTTTTCTTCTCCATTTTCTTCCATAGTCTCTCCTCTCCTCGTTCAACAACAAGGTATGCATTCTCTTCTCTCTTCTATTTTGCTTCAATGGCTTTAACTTATGAAGTTTGATTCTACAATGTGGTATGAAGAGATAGAGAGTTTTTAGTGCTCAAATTTCGGTTTCCAAGTTTTATTGTTCAATGGGTTTTGTTCATATTGAGTTATTTAGCATGATTAAGCTTATTGTGGTGTGTTTCACTTGGTGTTTAGGGAATTCCGAAATTCCTTGTTCATAAGAGATTTGAATGTTTTGTTGAATAATGGTTGCCATGCTTGAATTTGAAGGATAGATTAGGTTTAGATGAACCTTGCATGTGATTATTTGGTGTTCCATGTGATTTATATGGCATTGTAAACATAGTTGGAGCCGAATTTTGAAACAAAATGCTGCCGAATTTTTGGTAGAGACTTGTTGTGTAATTTTGGCTTATGTTATCTGCAGATGGCAAGGACTAATCAAGGGAAGCGTCCTCGGGTCAGCACACCCGATAAAAGGAAACAGAAGGCAGTGCCGAAACAGGCACAAAACAAGGACTTTAAAAGTCGGTTTGGCGATTTCCTCAGGCGACCTTGGATTATTGAGAGGGGAATTGACGTTGAGAGTTTGGTACAGACGCCTATTCTAGAGATGGTTGCGGACCGCAGATGGGGTGGATATGTTGCACGCACACCAAGACCGAACAGGGGGATTGTGGCGGAGTATTATGCTAGTGTTGTACCAGAGAGGCTTTTAGTTGGGGGCCCAGTTTTAGTGCAGGGTGTTGAGGTCCATATAACTCCGGAGGCCATTAATCAGTACTTTGACGCTCCAGAGGTGGCTATCAGTAACGGTCGAGGAATATAATATATTGCAGATCTTGACCCTTACAGAGGGAGAGTGGCTGCAGGCCTTAGGATGGATGGACAGGAGGAATGGGGTACGTTAGTGAAGCTATACCAGTGCGACACGCATGCCGATGTTACCTTTTGGAACCTTTTCCTGACATACTCACTGATGCCATCCCAGCACCGTACAGAGATCTTTTATGACCAGGCCTGTGTGTTGCTTCATTTGAGGACAGGTGGCCATATCAATATTGGACGGGTGATTTTCAATGCCATTCATGACGCTACTGCGCACGATGACCAGTCCATGGTATTTCTGTGTTTGATCACTGCTTTCTGCAGTCAGGCAGGCATTGATGTGAGTGCAGGGTTAGAGAATCATGACCCGAGTATGATGAACTTAACAAACTGGAACCTGCAGTTAGTTCTTCGGGGCCTTCCTCCTATTGGAAATTATGGGGAGAGAAGACGTCGCCGGGAGGAGCGAGAGGCGCGAGAGGCTGAGGCAGCAGCGCTTTTACAGGACCAGCCTTTAGGGGCACCAGATGCCGCTCAGCTAGGCGGAGCTCAGCCAGGAGGTGATCCATTTACCACTCTTTTGCAGGCTATGCAAACTCACATGGATTTACGTTTCGGCCAGTTAGAGGGACGGATGGATGCTCGTTTTGACACTGTCGAGATGAACATAGAGGAGCTACGCGGGATGATGACTAGCCAGTTTTCTATGGCTAGTGGGAGTGGAGCGCCGTTTCAGACCCCTATTCCAGACCCGGATCCTTTTGCAGCTGGTGGATCAGGTCTCGAGCCGCAGAACTTTGACCAGCGGACCCCGATCTTACACTTTGATGATGAGGAGCCGATGCATGATGACCAGATAGACTCCAATCAAAGGACCGAGATCTTGCAGCTGTCAGATGAGAAATGAGGAGATTAGCAGGCTATGGATTTTTCTTTTTGAACTTTTATTTTCTTTTGTTTTTTCTTTTGTCTTTCACTGCCTGTCTTTTCTTGATTGTCAACATTGGGGACAATGTCGAGTTTAGGTTTGGGGGTGTGTCGTTGTTTTGAGTCTTGAGTCAAGTTTTTCAGTTTTTCAGTTTTTTTTTTAGAGTTTGTCGTTCCTGCATTAACTTTGATGAGATGTTTTGGTATGTGACTTTGAAATGATATGCTTAAATCACTGGGTTTAAACTAACATCTTGCCACTTAGAGTATTGCATTGCATTTTTCATAACTTATGACATGCTCTTGATGCGATAGTGGATAGGATGCATAGTTGGATTGCCATGATTAATAGTGGAGACTACCCTGTGAGTTCACTAAGCCAAAGTGCGTACATAAATGACATATATGAGGGATTATTTTGTTTCTATTCTTTAAACACTCAGTAGGTTCTTAGCATTAGATTTGATCTCTATAGTGTTAGGATTATGCTCAATAGCAAGAGTGTAATGTTGTAATTAACAATCTTTTTCATATTAATAAAGTGATTTCTGGTTTAACAAATCGTATAGCATTTATAGTTTAATATTATAATTGTCAAAGCAAATAATCATAAGGTCTAAAGACTATGAGAAAAGAAGAATTGTTCGTACATCTGGATATGTATGTGGTAGACACAATTCTTTAGTTAGTCTTGAATAATGTTCACAACTTAAGTTAAAGGTTGGGCACCTTTATCTTGTTAAAGTTGTACAATTCTTTTGCTAGCATTTGAGTGGGATCAAATGAGATATGATGAGTCTAAAATCATCAGAGTGTCTTCGAGCAAAAGGATCTAGTGCACTGGGTGTATTGAACTGGATCACAATGAAATATTTTATCTATAACCGTCAATAGATAATAGTCTTTTCATTATCAGGACAATCGGAGAGTCTATCTTAATCCTGAGATAAATGATGGACTTATGGTTGCAAGTGATATCATTTGAGTTATCAATGAGTACGATTATATCGCATAGTCTATCCTTGATAGTTTAGTGATATTCATTTGTTAATCGATAGAGGACTTCATTTATAGATATGGACATCGTGGCTCCATTTATTAAATGAGAGTATAATATCATCATATGGATGTTTTGAGGTAATTGGATATTAAATCTTAACGTTGAGTTTTCGATAGTGTCTATTGAAAACATGGCTTCTGGACAAGTCAAAATATCCAAGTTCAAAACGTGGTCATATGAGTAAATATGGTAACTTGGAGAGTTATAGGCGGTCTATGAACTCTTGGCGATTACTGATATTAATCACGAGGATACACTATCTCCAATATGATTGTCTAGGGTATGAATGAGGAGAATCTTCCTTTTCTATCTTTATTTAAGAGTTCAGTTTTAGCTCTTTAGTGGAATGAGTTAAAATTAATGGATCGGACCTAAGTGAATCATTTGTTGATTGTGATTAGGTTATGTCTATTGAAGCTTAAATTTAGATGGCCCGCCAAGATCCCCAATCCACACGGACTTGCATGGATCACTTGATATATTCTACCGGACCAATTTAAGGGTCCATCTAGAATTGCATTTAATATATTAAGAATATAATTTGTACATTATTTATGTAATGGGCTGCTCAATTATATTAATATATTAATGAAAGACATGTGGGCTTGTTTCTTTTAGTAAGAATAGGTCTGGTTCACATGTGGGCTTTTTATTTAAAGTCCAATGGATTAAATGAAATAAGAAAATAATATTTGGCCCAATTATTTTATGTGGGGCGGCAAGGTTAAATTTTTAACCTAAGATATTATTTTGTTTTCATTGTTTAAATTAAATAAGAATTAATTAATTTATTAATTAATTGTTTAATTAAGAAACAAATCTTTTCTGATTAGGAAATATGATTCCTAATGTTATACTATTGTTGGTAGTATACTAAAAGCAAAAGACTTATTTGGTAAGAAAATAAATAATTAATTTTATTTATTTAATCAAATAAGGAGTCTTTTTATTTAGTCAAAATAAAAGAATAAAAGATCTATGAGTTGGATTAGGGTTTGAAGTCTTAAATGACATGTGAATTTGGGTGCAACACAACTCCTCTTTTGTAGAGGAAAATTGCGGCAACCCTAGGAGAAACACATGAAGAATTCGGCCACCCTAAAAGAAAGAAGGAAAGAAAATTTGGCCACCTATAAATTCACTCTTATAGAATTCGGCCACCCGATGGTTTTCACTAGAGACAATTTTCTTCTTCTTCTTCATTCATAGAGAGTTATTTTTATTCTACTAAAAACATAAAAGAGTGATAGATTATTCTTTGATGGTATACTTTTTGCTTATTCATCAATAAGCTTGTGTGTACAACATCGATGTAGGTTCACGCGAGTTTCGATCATTAGATTGAGAACTCAAAAGTGACCGGAATAATCTTAGTATTCTTTTGATTGTTTTTGTGACTAACAAAGAAAAGAAAAGTTTGTTTGTCCATTCACAGGTTTGCAATTCAAAGAAAAAGGGAGACCACGCTCTTAGGTGATCCACGTTCGTGCTAGGATTGAAGATCTTGCGGATTACCATCGACGTAAGTCAATCGGATCACGCGACAAAAGGTATTCTTCTTTTGTTAGATAATATATATGTTTAATTGATTAAAGGGTTTAAGGTTCATAAAAAGGAAAAATTTTAAAAGTTACTAAATCTATTTTTAGTCTCGCTTCCGCTGCGTGTACTACGGTATTTTTCCCTACAATTGGTATCAGAGCCTAGGTTGAACCCTTTTAATTAATTAACGTATATATACGTGGATCGATTTCTTTTTATTGTGATTATGCATGTTTAGAAAGATATGGCACTCTAGGTATTCGCATATATAATTACATGTGATGTATGGATTTATATATGTTTTATGTGGATTGTTATTGCTCGATTTTGGTCCTAGATTTTCAATGTATTTTTGTTATGGAATTGTAACAAGAAGGGTGGTCTATCATCGCCATAATTCCTTCTTGGTAGTTGCTAGGTTTTATTTTATTTTTTTTTATATGTGCAGTATTTTTTTTATTATTACTGCAGCAGTTTTTTTTTTATTAAGTTTTAGTGCAGTATTTTATTTGTAAAAAGTACTGCAGTGATTAAAAAAAAAAAAAATACTGCAGTATTTTATTTGTTTAAATACTGCCGTAATATATTTAGGTGTTGAAGATTCGAAGACACGAAGAAAAATGAAGCAACCGGAACCGAGAACGAGCACCGTGCGCACCCTAGGAGTGGATTGGGGCAAGCCCAAGCTTGGTGGGCTGCGCACGGCAGCCCTGGGAGTCTTCATGGGCTGCGCACAGCAGCCCCTTTGTGGGGTTGTGGGTTGTGCACGCCCATGGGGTTGGGCCAAAGGATGAGCGTATGGTTGATGGGCCACTTGAAGATCTTGTATTCCTAAACAATTGTAATTTACTTGTTTTTCTAGAATGGGCCAAAATTGTTGCTATTTAATTTATGCTTAGATATTACAATATTTGTTATTGTATGATAACATGACATATAGAATAGGAGTGCCACTCATATATCTCTTTTGGTATGAACATGCATTGAATGATTTAGGTATCTAAATTGGCATCTAGATAACTTGGTAAATCATTCTATGGGATTTAATCTCACTCCTTAAATAATTGAGTGGGAGAAGGTGTTTTTGTAACACCTATGGCCTCCAAGGTTAATTGAGCTTAATTATTTATTGGCAATCCCCCCAAGGGGCGTCCATGAATGGAATTTAGCAACATACTTCCTTACAAGGATAGACTAGACAATGGACTCAAACGAGATCTACTCCCCAAGGAGGGATTTTCGTGAGAGAAAATTGAGGGTCGATATCTTGGTAACACACTCAATGTAATTTTATTGATATCCTCCCAAGAGTTCTTGTCAGTAAAATTGCAAGGCTAAAATTGAAAACGCTGGTTGTTATGTTAACAATTAGGTGGGACCTAGTCTAACTAGTAAATGGTGCGAACTCCCAAAGGAGGCGTAACATTTATGGGTGTTGGATCACCGTTGAATTTTTATGATTGAGTTATTTATTTAATTCAAGATAAATATTTAAAAGTGCTTTATCATGATTATTTACTTATATATGTTTTGTTTTTATTCAGAAATCATGACCCCATCACTTATGAACATCCTGAAAGATAACACTTTAACTGGAGATAATTATGTCACATGGAAAAGGAAAATTGGGTTGTTGCTGCAAAGTGAAAAACATAAGTTTGTTCTAACTACTCCTAAACCACCTGCTCCTAATAATGAATCTAGCATAATGTATAGAGATGAGTATGAGCAATGGAAGACTTCAGATGATATGGCCAAATGTTATATTATGGCCACTATCTCCGACGTGTTGCAACAGCAGCATGAAGGAATGGAGTCCGCTGCTGATATAATGATGTCTCTAGAGGAGATGTTTGCTATGAAGTCCAGGACGACTAAGAGAGAGGCAGTGACTGCTTTTATGAATCTTAGGATGAAACCTGGACAGGCTGTGAAGGATCACATGATGAAAGTCATAGCACATCTCAACATTGCTGAACTGCATGGCGCTGAGATAGATGGTGAGACAAAAATTGATATGGTTGTCAATTCATTGTTAGATTCCTTTGATCAGTTCAAATTGGACTACACTTTGAACAAAAAGGAATACACCTTACAAGGCCTGATGCAAGATGTTCAAAGTGCTGAAAAGATCCATGTGAAAGGCAAGGGTCAAGAGATTCATATGATTGGTAAAGTTGCTACTGTTAAGGCCCGTCAAAAGGTCAAGAAACAACAGAAGAAAAAGCAACTTGGGCCTATCAAGAAGGACACCAAGAAAGTAACCAAGATCAAAGGGAAATGCTTCCTTTGTGGTGAAAAGGGACATTGGAAGAGAAATTGCCCAAAGTCTCAGAATAAGAAGGAAGAAGGTAATGTGAATTATCTTGAAACATGTTTTTTGGCTGATTCTACAGATTCTTGGATCATAGACTCAGGAGCCACTAATCATGTTTGTTATTCCTTGCAGGGGTTCCAAGAAAGGAGAAGGATGAGTAAGAATGAAATCAATTTGCGCTTGGGCAACGGAACGTTAGTGTCTGCAAGTGCAATGGGAGATATTAGAGTTTATTTGGATTCTAGAAGGCATTTAGATTTAATAGACGTTTATTATGTACCTCAATTCAAGAGGAATTTAATTTCAGTTTCTTGTTTAAATAAATTTGGATATTCAGTTACTTTTAATAAAGTTTTTATTATTAGTAAGAATGACAAAATTATTTGCCAAGGTACATTGGAAAACGGTCTATACTTTTTGCATAGAAATATCTCTCACTCGTTAGACACAGAAATAACGGAACCTAATCATAAAAGAGTAAAATTATCAACTAATGAAACCTACCTTTGGCATTTACGCTTAGGTCATATTAACCTTAATAGGATTAAAAGATTGGTATGTGACGGACCTTTGAGTGACTTAAAGGTTGATGATCTACCAACTTGTGAATCTTGTTTGGAAGGTAAAATGACCAAAAGGACGTTCTCTGCCAAAGGTGCGAGAGCCACTGAATGTTTAGGATTGATACACACTGATGTATGTGGACCTATGAGCATTCAAGCTAGAGGTGGATATGAGTACTTCATCACCTTCACAGATGATTACTCGAGATTTGGTTATGTGTATCTCATGCGACATAAGTCGGATGCTATTGACATGTTCAAAGCATTCAAAGCTGAAGTGGAAAATCAGCTTGAGAAACACATAAAAATCTTGAGATCTGATCGTGGTGGAGAATATCTATCTGGTGAGTTTCAGCAATATCTTATTGATAATGGGATAGTTTCTCAGTTTTCTGCACCAGGTACACCTCAACAGAATGGGGTAGCAGAAAGGAGAAATAGAACTCTTTTGGATATGGTTAGGTCTATGTTGAGTTATTCAACACTTCCTATTTCTTTTTGGGGATATGCCTTACAAACTGCTATATACATTCTAAACGATGTACCATCTAAGTCTGTTCCTAAAACACCGCATGAGTTGTAGACTGGGCGCAAGCCTAGTTTACAACACTTAAGGATATTTGGTTGTCCTGCACATGTGTTAAAAGGAAAGACAGAAAAGATGGAGTCCCGTTCAGAAACATGTATATTTGTAGGGTATCCAAAAGAAACTAAAGGATATTATTTTTATAGTCCTTCAGATCTTAAAGTATTTGTTTCGACAAATGCTAAATTTCTAGAAAAGGGCTATATGAATGATTTTGTGCCTAGAAGTAGAATTGTCCTGAATGAGATGTCAGGAGATACAAATCCACGAGAGGTTACACAACCTAACCCAATTGTAAGTTCCGATCCAACACAAGATCAACAACCTACCATTCCTCGTCGTAGTGGGAGGGTTAGAACACAACCCGAAAGATACATCGGTCTGGGAGAATCAGTGGAGAATCTCCCGGACGACGATGATCCCTATACGTACAAGGAAGCTATGGAGGATGTTGATAGTCGCCATTGGCAAAAGGCAATGCAATCTGAGATTGAATCTATGTTCGATAACAAAGTCTGGTCCCTTGTAGACTTGCCTAAAGGGATAAAACCCATTGGGTGCAAGTGGGTATACAAGAGGAAAAGAGGTATGGATGGAAAGGTGGAAACCTTTAAAGCTAGATTGGTAGCTAAAGGGTACACACAGAAAGAAGGTATCGATTACGAGGAAACCTTCTCTCCTGTGGCCATGCTTAAATCCATTATGATACTCTTATCCATTGCAACATCTTTAGATCTAGAGATTTGGCAAATGGACGTCAAGACAGCTTTCCTTAATGGAAGTCTTGACGAAAGCATCTACATGATGCAACCAGAGGGATTCATTGAAAAGGACCAAATGGAAAAGGTATGCAAGTTGCAGAAATCCATATATGGATTGAAGCAAGCATCCAGATCCTGGAACATAAGGTTTGATCAAGCTGTCAAAGGTTTTGGATTTATTTAGAATCCTGACGAACCTTGTGTATACAAAAGGATTAAGGGTGACAAGTTGGTTTTCCTGATTCTTTATGTTGATGATATACTACTCATTGGAAACGATGTAGGTGTATTGACATCAGTAAAAGAATGGTTAGCAAAACAATTTGATATGAAGGACTTAGGAGAAGCAAGTTTTATTCTAGGTATCCAAGTGATAAGGGATAGAAAGAATAGAACGATTGCATTATCCCAAGCTTCATACATAGACAAGATCTTGTCTAGGTTTTCCATGCAGGATTCCAAGAAAGGTATGTTACCTTTCAGACATGGAATCAAGCTTTCTAAGGAACAAGTTCCTAAGAATGAGCATGAAGAGCAATTCATGAGTAGAGTTCCATATGCCTCGGCAGTTGGAAGTCTCATGTATGCAATGCTCTGTACTAGACCAGATATTTGTTTTGCTGTTGGCATAGTTAGCAGGTTTCAATCGAAACCTGGTCCTGATCACTGGACGGCAGTCAAGCATATTTTCAAGTATCTTAAGAGAACGAGAGATAATATGCTTGTATACTCTGGAGGGGATTTGATTCCCGTTGGGTATACAGATTCTGATTTCCAATCAGATTCTGACTCCAGAAAATCCACATCAGGGGCTGTGTTTACTATTGGAGGAGGAGCAGTTATATGGAGGAGTATCAAGCAATCTTGTATTGCTGATTCCACCATGGAAGCTGAGTTTGTTGCTGCATGCGAGGCTGCCAAAGAGGCTGTTTGGCTCCGTCAATTCTTGATTGACTTGGAAGTGGTTCCTAGTGCGAATAAGCAGATCACTATCTACTGTGACAACAGTGGAGCAGTGGCTAATTCGAAAGAACCAAGAAGTCACAAGAGAGGTAAACACATTGAAAGAAAGTATCATCTTTTAAGGGAGATTGTTCAAAGAAGTGACGTGACGATTACCAAAATCGCGTCAGCAGAAAATCTAGCGGATCCCTTCACAAAGGCTCTACCTCAGAAGAGTTTCGATGGGCATCTAGAAAACATGGGCTTGAGAGATATGACACATTTGCTATAGTGCAAGTGGGAGATTGTTAGGATTATGCTCAATAGCAAGAGTGTAATGTTGTAATTAACAATCTTTTTCATATTAATAAAGTGATTTCTGGTTTAACAAATCGTATAGCATTTATAGTTTAATATTATAATTGTCAAAGTAAATAATCATAAGGTCTAAAGACTATGAGAAAAGAAGAATTGTTCGTACATCTGGATATGTATGTGGTAGACATAATTCTTTAGTTAGTCTTGAATAATGTTCACAACTTAAGTTAAAGGTTGGGCACCTTTATCCTGTTAAAGTTGTAGAATTCTTTTGCTAGCATTTGAGTGGGATCAAATGAGATATGATGAGTCTAAAATCATCGGAGTGTCTTCGAGCAAAAGGATCTAGTGCACTGGGTGTATTGAACTGGATCACAATGAAATATTTTATCTATAACCGTCAATAGATAATAGTCTTTTCATTATCAGGACAATCGGAGAGTCTATCTTAATCCTGAGATAAATGATGGACTTATGGTTGCAAGTGATATCATTTGAGTTATCAATGAGTACGATTATATCGCATAGTCTATCCTCGATAGTTTGGTGATATTCATTTGTTAATCGATAGAGGACTTCATTTATAGATATGGACATCGTGGCTCCATTTATTAAATGAGAGTATAATATCATCATATGGATGTTTTGAGGTAATTGGATATTAAATCTCAACGTTGAGTTTTCGATAGTGTCTATTGAAAACATGGCTTCTGGACAAGTCAAAATATCCAAGTTCAAAACGTGGTCATATGAGTAAATATGGTAACTTGGAGAGTTATAGGCGGTCTATGAACTCTTGGCGATTACTGATATTAATTACGAGGATACACTATCTCCAATATGATTGTCTAGGGTATGAATGAGGAGCATCTTCATTTTCTATCTTTATTTAAGAGTTCAGTTTTAGCTCTTTAGTGGAATGAGTTAAAATTAATGGATCGGACCTAAGTGAATCATTTGTTGATTGTGATTAGGTTATGTCTATTGAAGCTTAAATTTAGATGGCCCGCCAAGATCCCCAATCCACACGGACTTGCATGGATCACTTGATATATTCTACCGGACCAATTTAAGGGTCCATCTAGAATTGCATTTAATATATTAAGAATATAATTTGCACATTATTTATGTAATGGGCTGCTCAATTATATTAATATATTAATGAAAGACATGTGGGCTTGTTTCTTTTAGTAAGAATAGGTCTGGTTCACATGTGGGCTTTTTATTTAAAGTCCAATGGATTAAATGAAATAAGAAAATAATATTTGGCCCAATTATTTTATGTGGGGCGGCAAGGTTAAATTTTTAACCTAAGATATTATTTTGTTTTCATTGTTTAAATTAAATAAGAATTAATTAATTTATTAATTAATTGTTTAATTAAGAAACAAATCTTTTCTGATTAGGAAATATGATTCCTAATGTTATACTATTGTTGGTAGTATACTAAAAGTAAAAGACTTATTTGGTAAGAAAATAAATAATTAATTTTATTTATTTAATCAAATAAGGAGTCTTTTTATTTAGTCAAAATAAAAGAATAAAAGATCTATGAGTTGGATTAGGGTTTGAAGTCTTAAATGACATGTGAATTTGGGTGCAACACAACTCCTCTTTTGTAGAGGAAAATTGCGGCAACCCTAGGAGAAACACATGAAGAATTCGGCCACCCTAAAAGAAAGAAGGAAAGAAAATTTGGCCACCTATATATTCACTCTTATAGAATTCGGCCACCCGATGGTTTTCACTAGAGACAATTTTCTTCTTCTTCTTCATTCATAGAGAGTTATTTTTATTCTACTAAAAACATAAAAGAGTGATAGATTATTCTTTGATGGTATACTTTTTGCTTATTCATCAATAAGCTTGTGTGTACAACATTGATGTAGGTTCACGCGAGTTTCGATCATTAGATTGAGAACTCAAAAGTGACCGGAATAATCTTAGTATTCTTTTGATTGTTTTTGTGACTAACAAAGAAAAACAAAGTTTGTTTGTCCATTCACAGGTTTGCAATTCAAAGAAAAATGGAGACCACGCTCTTAGGTGATCCACGTTCGTGCTAGGATTGAAGATCTTGCGGATTACCATCGACGTAAGTCAATCGGATCACGCGACAAAAGGTATTCTTCTTTTGTTAGATAATATATATGTTTAATTGATTAAAGGGTTTAAGGTTCATAAAAAGGAAAAATTTTAAAAGTTACTAAATCTATTTTTAGTCTCGCTTCCGCTGCGTGTACTACGGTAGTTTTCCCTACAGTTGAACATTGAGCATTATAGAGCATTCATCATAAAAGATTTCACATGTTATCTTTGATCTTGAGTAAGTCGAACCAGTGGAAGTGATGTTAGACTTTGTATGCGTGAACTACTTAAAAGGTCTGTAATATTTCCTACCCTTGTGTGTGTGCTCCATAGCCCTGTTTGAAGCCAAACACTGAGTTGCCTTTTCTTTCTTCACCACATTTACTGTAACCCATGTAAGCCATATTATAGCCATACCTATTAACTTGGGATCATGCTTTGAGATTGTGAAGAAGGTTGAAGAGTTCGCATAAGAAGTTGTGCGAAGTTGATATGAGTCGCATAAAGAAGGAGCTGCATTCAATCCAAATGAAAGAGGAAAGGTTGTCTGGTTTTGTATTATTATATCTATGTTAATTGTTAAAAAAAAAAAAAAAAATCAGTCAAAAAGAGAAAGAAAAAGAAAGTTTTGCCACCAAAATGAATGGTGAGTTGCTTGTGCCAGAGAAAAGAATCTAAGGAACACAACATGTCAAAGGATTTAAGTGTTGTATCTACTCTCGAAGGAGTGGGCAAAAGAGAATGGTGAATTAAGGGGACATCAATGAATGGTAAGTGGCATTATTCCACTGACAAAGGAAGTCAATGAAGACCTAAGAGCTTGCGCCAAGCCGTAAAGGTAACTGAAGGCTCTCACTGAATGATCCTAGGTTTTTGAACTCCTACATCCCGTTCTTTTCTAACCTTTACCCAATAGCCCCATTACAACCTAATGAAAAGTCTAATTGATCTGCTGGTTATCCTTGCTATGAAAGTAGAAGTGAAGTGTGTGTTTATCTTGCTCATAATGATTCGATTCTTTTCATGAGATCTTTGCATACAAATCAAGCGTTCTTTCAATGATATATTCATATGCGATTATAATTTGAAATTTCGTATGCATAACTTCTTTCGCATATGCTTGATGAGTGAATTTGCCTAGGTTCTGTGAGAAATATGAGCGATATTTGGTGAGGCTTAGAGTCGAGGCGAATTACATCTATGGCATTCGGTGAAAGTGTTTTTGATGCTAGAATATTTTGAGTTTGGGCTTTTAATTAAAAATGAGCAATGCTTTCAAATTTGTGACTTAATGTTAGTCTTTACCTATTGTCGTTCGCATGCATTGTTTCAGTCTGGGCATTAATCGATTGCATCTCGAATGATTGGTTTTGTGGGATATGTTTGTGGGTGTCATAGCTGAGAACCCTCAGGAGACAACACTCCTCCTTCTAGGGACACCTAGAGGTTTAAAGGCTTGTAGCATGTGCTCAATGCTATCGCGTTCCCTGCGAAAGTGGCTTTATTAGGATTTAGTTTTCTTTTCAGTTTAGGAATGTTTGGTTTTGCTCGAGGACGAGCAAAAGATAGGTTTGGGGGTATTTGATCAGTCTAAGTCTATGCTTATATTTTGCCCGTTTTTCCTTTGTATATGCTTGTTTCTTGAGTCCTTTTGGTGGGTTGATGTGTTTGTTAAAGCCTTTGTAGGTCTCTTTCCATAGAAGGATTGATCCGATCTTATTTCGGAGAAATGGAGTAATAAGATGAAGAAATTGGCTAAATTTGCCATTTACCGCGGCCCATGCCGCTCAACAGGCACATGCTCCATCGGTGGCACGCCAAGCGGTCAAGAAGGGCCATTTATCGCGGCCCATGCCGCTCAGGAGGCAAGTGCACGACAAGCGGTACACCCAGCGAGCCAGATCAGTTTGTCGCCATTTGATTTACCGTTGCCCAGGCAAGTGCACCATAAGCGGTACGGGCAGCGGTAACCCGCTTTTTCAGTTCCTCGAGCCAGGTCAAAAGACCTAATAAAAAGAAAACATAAGGAGGCCGTGAGAGAAAAAAAAGGAGAGCAACACACAACATCCATCGATCCATCAGATACCGATTCATTCATTCATTCATTCCTTTCTATCCATCATTAGAAGATTATTGGAAACAAGAAGACGACGGAGATTTCAAGTGAAGAGCATCTCACCATAATGGTTTTTCTCTCCATCTCTTCTATATTTTTGTTCTCTCCATTGATGTGTAACTAAACCTATAACTAGGGGATGATGTAACCGATTTTGGATAACTCTATGTGAACAATTAGTCTATCTTTTGTTAATCAATTTGGTTTCGTTTTGTTTATTGAATTAATTGCTCTATTCTACTTTCTCTGATTATGTTGTGACCGCAAGTGATTTGAGTTTTGTAGTTTAGTTTATCTATGAGATTAGGGTTTAGGTGTGGATGACCGTTCCATTTAAATCTGAATCTAAAGCCTAATAAACAGGAAAATTGATATATGCATGACCGTGCTATGTTAATTTGGCTTAGAGTTTTGTGTAAAATATGGGTTTTGACAATTGCTCATTACATGACCGTGTGTGAGTAGTAGGAAGAACCCTAGATCATTAATCTGTATTTGTTGCATGACCGTGTGCGAGTATTGGAAAGGATCTTCGAACCTAATTAAATTATCTTGAAAACAAGCCCGTAACTGGATTGAAGTGTTTAACGAGATTGATTGTAAGCATTGAGTATCTAAGAAAGGTGCATCGATTGTGCGAGTATTGGAGAGAAATACTAGGGAATCGATGCACCTTTCTTAGATACTCAATGCTCACAATCAATCTCGTTAAACACTTCAATCCAGTTACGGGCTTGTTTTCAAGATAATTCAATTAGGTTCGAAGATCCTTTCCAATACTCGCACACGGTCATGCAACAAATACGGATTAATGATCTAGGGTTCTTCCTACTACTCACACACGGTCATGTAATGAGCAATTGTCAAAACCCATATTTTACACAAAACTCTAAGCCAAATTAACATAGCACGGTCATGCATATATCAATTTTCCTGTTTATTAGGCTTTAGATTCAGATTTAAATGGAACGGTCATCCACACCTAAACCCTAATCTCATAGATAAACTAAACTACAAAACTCAAATCACTTGCGGTCACAACATAATCAGAGAAAGTAGAATAGAGCAATTAATTCAATAAACAAAACGAAACCAAATTGATTAACAAAAGATAGACTAATTGTTCACATAGAGTTATCCAAAATCGGTTACATCATCCCCTAGTTATAGGTTTAGTTACACATCAATGGAGAGAACAAAAATATAGAAGAGATGGAGAGAAAACCCATTATGGTGAGATGCTCTTCACTTGAAATCTCCGTCGTCTTCTTGTTTCCAATAATCTTCTAATGATGGATGGAAAGGAATGAATGAATGAATGAATCGGTATCTGATGGATCGATGGATGTTGTGTGTTGCTCTCCTTTTTTATCTCTCACGGCCTCCTTATGTTTTCTTTTTATTAGGTATTCTGACCTGGCTCGAGGAACTGAAAAAGCGGGTTACCGCTGCCCGTACCGCTTATGGTGCACTTGCCTGGGCAGCGGTAAATCAAACGGCGACAAACTGATCTGGCTCGCTGGGTGTACCGCTTGTCGTGCACTTGCCTCCTGAGCGGCATGGGCCGCGATAAATGGCCTTCTTGACCGTTTGGCGTGCCGCCGATGGAGCATGTGCCTGTTGAGCGGCATGGGCCGCGGTAAATGGCAAATTTAGCCACTTTCTTCATCTTATTACTCCATTTCTCCGAAATAAGATCGGATCAATCCTTCTATGGAAAGAGACCTACAAAGGCTTTAACAAACACATCAACCCACCAAAAGGACTCAAGAAACAAGCATATACAAAGGAAAAACGGGCAAAATATAAGCATAGACTTAGACTGATCAGTCGACATAATGGTGAAAAATAAAAGGCAGAGTTATAATTTTGAAATTTTTTGGACATGTAGTTCAAATGTTTGATGACATCAAACTTATTGAATATAATTATTTTTTCGTACGAATTAAGATAAAAGGTTTACTGCAGAAACCTAGGTTGACAATGAATAAAAATCCTAGAAGGATTTAAATGTCTGAAGCAAGGAATTCGATGCTACATTTTGTATATATTGAATTTAATAAAACAAAATGCATGTAGTGCATATGCCTTTGTGAATATTGTGTTGAAAGAATCAACAAATTTGATTCTAAATAAGTATATGCAGGGGCGAAGCCAGGATTTTGGCTTTAGGGGGGCCAAAACAAATCATATTTGCCTCGGATGGACGAGCTTAGGGCTTCGGCAAATGACTCTCAAGTTAGCGGCTTGAACTGCCAATGACAAGCTTAAAAAAAATAAAAACAAACAAATAAATAAATAAAACCCTAGTGTAAATATGATATTGTCAAATATATATATATATCTTGAAAATCATATTTATAACTAAATCTATTTAATTTTCACTTTGATTTCCATTTTAATTACATAATCAAAGAGTTTGTGCGAATTTTTTTTCTTATTTTTGTAAAATCTATGTCTAATCTAAACAAATCTGAGAATAGTTTTTTTAATATTTCCCAACTTAAAAATATATGAATTTTGATACCTTTTTTAAAACCTTAAAAAGGACCGATAATAAATATTCATGCTATTTAAATGACAAGCAGACATAAAGCAAATCTATTGATATATCATAACATATTTATAATAATATTGTACCATTAATATATTTAAATCGTAATTATTTACATACATGTAATTTAATTTTATAATATTCATGTATTGCTCAATATGGTTTAATGATAAAAGAGCTCATTCGATCTAACAATATCTCAAATTCGAGTTGTCTGTCACCGTAATTGTATTTCTCGGAAAGGATGATGCTCCAACATCCAAAGCCAAGTCAAAAGTATAATTTAAAAAAAAAAAAAAAATTAAAGCCCAACAGCCCAAGTCAGACAATACATTGCCCAATGTTCTCTTCCTCCTCTCTCACAAGTTTTCTATTTCTTTCATCATCTCTAACCTCTCATTCTCATCTCTAACCTCTGCTCTGTTGCAAGCCTGCAGCCTGCAAATATCATCAAACAACTTAAATTGCAATTTATTCTCTCAAAATGTCGATCAAAACCTCTTCTTTGTTGTCATGCCAAAGATTTGACAACACTCATATTTCATGTTTTAATTTTAATAGTTTTTTTTTTTTTTTTTTTAACTGAAAACACAAAAAATTGAAATTTCTTAGGGGGGCCATGGCCCCTGTCGGCCCCTCCCTAAATCCGCCCCTGAGTATATATTGATCTTTTGAGACTTATTAATACTCCCGATGAGCTTAAAAATTATACTTTTATAAGGAATAATTTATAAGTTGAAAAATCTTGGAAAATAATATCTAGACTCGGTTAATGGCCGGGTTGAGTGTTTTTCAATTAGCATAATAATACATGAATCAACATATATAAGAAAAGGTCATGAAGTACTTTTTTATGGATAAAACACATCGAATGGGTTGCTCGATATTTATTCCATAACTTAAAGTGGTGTATGATCTCCTTTTGTTATAGAAGAACTTTAGGTCCTGAAGTACCAAATATAAGTTCAACTTGTGTTTTTATAATAAAACAACATGTATGATGTCGTATATAACAAGTTGAACCAATTTTAAAAGCGATTTTATTAAAGTTCTTTTCATATGTCTCCAAAAAGGTGGTGATAAAAAATACGCTCAAGTTTCAACCATGTAGATTTATTTATAAATACACTACCAATTTCAACAAGCAAAATCTTGGTATATGATATTGGGATGCAATATCTTTGCAAAATATTGAAGCATCCATGTCAGAATGAAGGGGAGCGTATTTATCACTTTATCAAAGGGAGTTACTAATAATATTACATACTGTACTCTTTTTCCTTCACTAGGTTTTTATCCCATATGGTTTTCCTAGTAAGGTTTTAATGAGACAGTTTTGCACCCCCATTACCATTAAAAGTTAATTTGAGATGTAGATGAATAATGTACTCTTTTTCCTCTGCTACTTTTTTTCCCACTGGGTTTTTACTAGCAAAGGTTTTAACGAGGCATATTCAATGTATGATTGATGGATATTAATTCAAGGGGGAGTGTTATAAATATTATGTAATTATATATGAATGAATATCCATCAATCCATGGAAGAAACTTCCGTCCTTTTGTATTCCCACTAGCTCTACCATAATGATAAATTTTATTATTGATTATAATGTAATTTATATATACTTAATGTAATGTGGGATTGTGAGGCTATATAAAGGGTCTCTCACCATTGTATTTGATACACTTTTGATGAGAACAATTGAGGAATAAAAGACTTCTCTATTTGATCTATTCTTTCTCTCTTCTTATACTTTAAGTTTATGTTTTATATTATTGTTTATTCTTATTCATTTTATAACAACGTGATGATATGAGTAATTTTACATTACATATAGCTTGATATAATTGTAAGAAAATATAGGATTTTTTATTTTTATTTTTTTTATATAGGATCTTTTGTTTTTATAAGATATATGTATAATTCTTGATCGACAAATAATTGCTCTTTAAATAAAAGCAGTAATAGAATTATATATGATAGATCCTCATTTTCATCAAATAAATATATCATTTTTTTTAACTAAAAATCTGAAACCTTTTATTAATAAAAAAAAAGAGGGGGAAAAAAAGCAAAGTAGAAGGACGCGCAGGTCCTAAAACATAAATCTTAAAAGGCACACATGCCTCAACAGAAGACAAAGAAACATGAACCTAATTAACCAGACCTGGAATCATTCCTTTCTGCCTCAACCTATGAGGTCTAATTAGCGACAAGGTGTACTTCTGCTTGGGCCGCTGAAGCCGTATAATTATGGCGAATCTTGGTCTCAGCAACAAGGAAAGCTTAGAATTTTCTTTACTCATTTGAGACTTAGAATTAGATAAAATCTTAAAAATTGGCTTCATTTTTCTTTTTGATTTGGTCACCATAGGAATCCAATTATTGTCAAACACGGGATATACTAGACCATGATTAGAATTTGAAGCATGAATATCTTGGTATTCTGATATTTTCTCCAAATTAATCTTTCCTCTTTTATCTCTTGAAATCCCATCCAAATCTTGCTGAGGATTATCAAGAATCACCCTATTATTAATGCAAATATTCTCCAGAGAACATTGAGGATTCTCAATATTATCATCTAAATTTAAATATTTGGTATTCAAATCATTGAAGATATTAACATTAATTTCCGCATTTTGATTAGAAAATTGTTCAGTTGTTTGACTTTGAATTGGAGAAAAACTCTCCATTCGATCCTGATCTTCCACAAGTACATTAAATGTGACGGTCGTCACCGAAAACTACCCTTTCCCGGATTGGAGTTGAAACTAATAATGCAAGATGTGTATAAAACTATCTAGAGGGGGGTAAATAGAATTTAAACGATTATTACCAATTTTCACGATTAGTCATATTACGAAAATAGCCCAAACTAATCAAAGCAATAAATCAAGTGTAATAAGTGCGGAATTATAAATGACACTTGATTTTTACATGGAAACCCAAACTGAGAAAAACCATGAGTTGTTATATGCGCCACACACGAACCTCGAATTCACTAATTGTGATAACGTTTACAACCTCGGTTGACCTTAACCTCTAATGGTCAATAACCCGCTACCACTACCCGCAGGCCTGTAAAAGTGGACCTAGTCCAATTGTTTGTGGCATAAGCAATCTTAGCCACAAGACTTAATTCTCAATGAAGAGATTAAACAACCTAAGTGAATATTCAAAGATATCCAAATATGCAAGTAATGCTAGGTTACACTAAATGCTTATCTAGGATTTAAAATATGTCAATTAAATCCATCCTAGATATCAAGTGCTAAATGACATGGCATAAAGTTTAGCTAACATAGATTAAACAATCCTAAGTTTAGCTATCATAAAAACAACACTCAATCACAACAACACAACTATCTTTATCTTGTATATAAGAATATAATCTAAGAACATACAAGTAATTAAAGAGATGCCTTTTTAAATAAAACACTAAGATTATATGAAATTAGTGAAGAACTTACCAAAGTAAGTGTGTTGATGAAAGTCCCATGCAAGCAAGCATCCTAGATATGCTAGAAGAAGCTAGATGAAGTTTAATGCATATGAAAATGATTTTGAGTGTTTAAATGAGCAATCTTGATTGTCTTTTCTCTCACAAATCTCTCTATAGAATTTAGGGTTCTTGTATTGAAAGAGTTAGGTTCAGAGAGATGAGAAAGTGATGTATTTATAGACATAAAAAACAAAGCATGTGAAAAGACAAGTTTGCCCCTGAACCGCCTGATCTGCGGTTTCATTCAGTGGTTTCGAAACCATCGTTTCAACCGCCGAATTGATTCCCGAGAGAACAGGGGAATATCAACGGTTTCAATCAGCGGTTTCATAACCGCCGATCACAACCGTAGAAATAGACCCGATAGATTAAATTGACCAGGTTTGATTGGTGGTTTCGAACGGCGGTCGTGGCCGTCGATCATAGCCATAGAAGAAACTTCTAGACATAAACGGCGATTTCATTCGACGGTCAAGGCCGCCGATCAAATCGCCATTTCACCACTTTTGGTGAAACCAAAGGAGAAACCGATGGCATTCTCCGAAGGTGATCATCACGCTAACCAAGCACACCAATGTGCATGCACGGACGTTTCCGAACAACATTCGGGAAACGAATTACTAGACACACTAACACACAACAAATACAACAATAAAGTGCAAGTGAAATGTGACATGTGAAGAGAATGCACACAAAAGTAAAGCATACATATGCAAACATTTGCAGTGAAACTAAGCACTAGAAATTATACCTTTGGCGTGCTTATCACCTTAAGGTCTTGATAGGGCCTTTGAGCTTGATCATCATTCACCTAAGCTACCCTTACAATTTAAACCCCAATTGTGGTTTGTCACCGAAATAAGCCAATCAAACTTTGAGGAACTTACAATCTCCTCATTTGTCTATTTCGTGACAAAACCAACACTTACATTGATCCTCACAACAAAATAGAAACTAATGAGCAACAAAGATTTTCTACATTACAAAGAGAAATTAAAAACATAAATCTCCAACTCTTCAACTCTTGTAGAACAACTAACCCTGCAAACAAAGTTTCTATACTTTCCAATACAAGTGAAATGTGAGATGATCAAGAGAATAAAACAAGCAATTGCATTTAAAGAATTTAAGCACAATATCATGAAATGAATGTGTAATGCAATGCTCCCCCTCAATGGGTTACTCCCCCTCAATTAGTAAACTCCCCAATAAGCGAATTTGCTACTAAAATTTCCTCTCTACATATTACTCCCCCTTTTTGTCATGATATAGTCAAAGAAGTATCCCTAACCGGGTCAATTTAGCAAAGAGAGATAGTAGCATACTTGACATTTGCATAATTATATAAGCCACTTTATACTACTCAATTAATTGGAGAGAAACAATGATTATTTTAAGAAAAATGTGTGATTAAGATGCTTTGCATGCAAGACATGTTGCATTCAAATCCAAAAATCAATGGTATTTGGCAAAGTAAATGACAAAGGTTTCCTATAGAATTCAAACCAATTTCACCATTTGCCATGAGTAAAGCAAGGATATAGAGTTATCAATTTTCAATTTTAATGAGCAACTATATCCAACCTTATAAGCAAAGCATGGCATGAGCGACTATTTGCACCCTATTTGATTTTTCCGGGTATGAAACCCGTATGATAGTAGCCATGTTCGACTATTAAAGGAAGAGAGACATTTAGATTTTAACATCCTTTGAACGGATACAAGATTCTTTATTCATTTTGAGTCTCATAAGTTTTTCACACATAATTTTGTATTTAAGAAATTGCAATCATCAATTCATGTTTTACAATTTTAAACAAGTCATAAGAATTTCATGCCTTTTCATTTTGAGCATGTTATTTAAAGAATCATCATGTTATTTAAAGAATCATCATGTTATGGAGATCATTGTAGGTCATTCAATAAGTACTTCCTATGAATATCTCTAGTCCAAAAAATGCATGTTTGAACATAAATATGACATGGATTGCAATCAAAGCAAGGTTCACACTTATTGAAGAAAATATCATATAAGCATATGTGCAACCAAGATACTCAAGCAATTAATAA
This sequence comes from Acer yangbiense, assembly GCA_008009225.1. NCBI lineage: Eukaryota > Viridiplantae > Streptophyta > Magnoliopsida > Sapindales > Sapindaceae > Acer > Acer yangbiense. Next base: position 1,189,933 of record CM017772.1, on the reverse strand, counting down.
AGAAGCATAATATTTTTTAAATTTTTGCATGCGACAAGTATGCAATTGCTCTCTTTGCTTGAGGTCCTATAAACCTACCAAGTCCATTGGACCTAGTTGAACCAATGGGAGACATGTTAGTCTCGTAGCAAGCGGGTTCATCTTTTCTAATCCACTTAGGTGACATATTTTCAATCCTAGTGGTCAAAGGTTCAAGAGCTCTAGATGGAAAAGGATCATGCAAATGGGTTCTATCCTTTCTAGGGACATGCATCTTAGCTCTAGCCTTTTTCTTTTCAATCATGCTTTCAATTCTACGCATTTTGATATAATGAAAGCAACTTGGTCTAATGTGACCATCAATACCACAATAATGACAAGAAGGAATAAAGTTAGGAATCATACCATTCCCTTGTGCATGTATTGGTGCTTTCCTTTGTTGTTGTGGTTGTCTTGGTTGTTGGATTGAATCTCTTCATCTTTGTTGATAACCAAGACAACGTTGCTTGCTCTGTTAAGCTTGCATGATTGGACTCTTCCCTTTATGGATCTTAGGTTGAGGGAAGTAAGCATGAGAAGCCCTTTGGAGTTGAGCTTGTGCTTGACCTTTTGGTGCCACATGTACTTGGGCACTTCTTGAACACTCTCCTAAGTCAATCTTCTTCATAAGGTGTTGAGGAGGAGGAGACATCTTGATGTTCATGCCCTTGACAAAAGTTGTCTTGCTTGAGGAGGAAGCATCCTTGTCATTAATGTAGCCAAGACCTCTCTTGTCACTTGGCCTTTTTCCAACTCCCAACATGTGGTCAAGCTTCTCGGTGCTTGAAGCCATCCTAGCCATTGAGGCTCTAGCTTCTTCAAGCTCTCTCTTCAACCCTTCTTCTCTCCTCTTAGATAAAGCCAACTCATCATTTAGCTTATCTTCATCCACCATAGATCTCACCACTTCACCACTCAAGTGGTCAACTTGTGTTGAAAGCTCAAGATTTTCCACATTTAATCTTTGAATCTCCTTCTCATTCTTTATCCTAGAGCTTTCAAACTTGACTATGTATTCATTTAGATCCATACTCTTCACATTTCCATTTATGGAGTTAGATGACGAATTCTCAATATTTGAGTCATTTCCTATATCTTCCATCTCACTAATAGAGTCATCTTCTTCATCAAGACCTTTACCTTGGTCACTTAATGTTATATGAGCCATATCCCAATGAGTAGCTACACCAACAACTTCTTTAGCTACTTCTTCATCTTCTACACGAGTGGCTCCAAATGCCGTGTAGTTAATGGCAAGCTCTTCATCACTTGAAGGATTTTCTTCACTTTCATCCTCACTCCATGAGGCGGCCATCTCCTTTCCTTTCCTTCTATCCTTCAAGTTTCCACACTTTGGGGAGATGTGGCCGAATCCTCCACATTCGTAGTATTGAATCCCCTCTCTAAAAGATACCTCTTGGTTCTGCTCATCATTCTTGACCTTGGTCTTCTTTTTGAAGCCATCCCCCTTTGAGCCATACCTATTCTTTTGTAAACTCAAGAACTTCTTGAATCTTTCAATTATTAGCGCCATGTCTTCGTCCGAGTCATCCTCCTTATTGTCATGCTTCAAAGTCTTCAAAGCAATATTCTTTTTCTTCTTAGGAGGTGAGGTGGTAGCCTTTCTTGACTCATAGGCTAGAAGTCTTCCAATGACTTCACTCGGCTTCATATCCTTGTACCCATCATTCTCCTTTAAAGCCGTTACCTTGGACTCAAACCTCTCAGGAAGCGATCTCATTATCTTTTGCTTAATCCTTCTATTCGAGTAAGGGTCACCAAGTTGATAACTTTGGTTGACTATGTCCATCAACTTAACCTCGAAATCGTTGAAACATTCATTCTCCTCCATCCTAAGCATCTCGAATTGAGTTTGAAGGACTTGAAGCTTAGAGTCCTTAGCCACTTCGGTTCCCTCATGTGCAACCTCTAGGATGTTCGAAGACTCCTTAGCTATCCTAGTGTTTTGAATCAATTTATATTGATTCTCATCTATTGCACATAGGATGGCATATATCGTCTTCGTATTCCATTTCGATGCCTCAAACTCTTGCATGTTCCATTGCGTCTTAAGCTTGAGTACATCTTCTCCTCCACCCGTAGGAGTCATTATCGGTGATGTGTAGCCGTCTTCAACCGCCATCCATGCCTTATCATGGATTTGGCAAATATACGACTCTTTTTTGCCTTTCCAAGAGGCATAATTCAATCTTGTAAGAAGGGAAGACCTTGTGCTAGAAACACCTTCATTGCCACTACCATTTCCACTCATAGTGTTTATGAATGAATGAAATGAATGCAAATGTATGAATGATCAAAAATCACATAAAATGCAAAACACACCAAAATGAGCAAAGGATTACCTAAGTATATCTAGGAACCCACTCTGATACCAATTGAAACTAACAATGCACGGTGTGTATAAAACTATCTAGAGGGGGGTGAATAGATTTTAAATGATTGTTACCAATTTTCGCGATTAGTCAAATTACAAAAATAGCCCAAACTAGTCAAAACAATAAATCAAGTGTAATAAGTGCGGAATTATAAATGACACTTGATTTTTACGTGAAACCTAAACCGGTGTAAGGTTCCCATTTATTGATTGGCTTATTTTGTGGACAAACCATATGTTGGGGTTTGTTTTGTAAAGGTAGTTTAGGTGTTTGAGGATCATGCTCAAAGACTCTTTTCAAGACCTCAAGGTGATAAGCACCAAAGGTAAATTTCTATATGCTTACTTGCTTTGAAGAGGTTAGTTACACACACTCATAACTCATACATAATTCCTATTCTTGTATGTTGTGTGTGTTTTTGATATGTGCACTTTCATGTTCATTTATACCTCTTCATGCATATTTTATTGCTTGCATCTAGCTTGTTGAATGCCATAACATGCTAAGCTTAAGGATGCATTGTTTTCACTCACACACTTGCACTTGTTGCATTGGTTTTATGTGAGAAGCTGCATGAGAAGGCTTTGTCCTTCTCTGCCGCGGTTGGACAACCGTGGCATGCAAGCGATAGAGAGGTGTTTTCTCTGCCGCGGCTACTATCGCGGTTGGAACAACCGCATCATGCAAGCGACATAGATTTTTTTGTCTCTACTACAGTGCAACCGCCGCGGTTAGCAACCGCGGCAGTCTGTCATGCTTAAAAAGCTCAAAACGCTGCAGTTTTGGGTGACACCTATAAATACACCACTTCACTTTTAGGTCGTCCCTAAGAGTTCCAAAAGCATATTTTTCTCTTAGAACACTTTTCAAGAGCCAAAAATTCACAAGAACTAACCTTTAATCATTCAAAGTTATTCCTTGTTCATCAAAGATTCATCTAGGATCATCTAAGATGATATAGGATGCATCCATGCATGGTTTTGCATCATCACAACTTGCTTGGTAAGATTTTTACTAACTTCATCTAATTTTAGTATCTTTCCTATCAAGTCATCTCTTTAATTACTTGTATATTTTTAGAATATATTCTAGATACAAGATAGAGATTGTTTGTGATGTATTGATTGCGTGTTGTATTGTGGTAGCTACATAGGATTGTCTAATCTATGTTTAGCCATGCTTTTTGCCATGTCATCTAGCATTTGATATCTAGGATTGATTGATTGTATTGTCATCTTTTCATCCTAGATAAGCATATAGGGTTCCCTAGCTTTTTGTGCATTTTGGATATTCTTACATATTCACATAGGTCATATTATCTCTTCATTGAGAAGTAAGTCTTGTGTTGCTTCCGAGATTAGGTTGCTTAAATCATAAGCAATTGGACTAGGTCCACTTATACCGGGATTAGATTGTAATCCTTAACACATCTAGTGGATTCGAGGTTCGAGTGTGGCGTACTTACTAGCCCGTGGTTTCCCGTGAGGGTTTCCACGTAAATATCAAGTGTTATTTATATTCCGCACCATATTACACTTGCTATATTATATTGACTATTCGAGGTAATTTCGTAATCTTGACCATACACAAAAACTGGGTAAAATCGGATAAAATCTATTCACCCCCCACCCAATAGATTAATATTGAACACACTGTAATTTGTTTCAACTGGGAAAAACCACGAGCTGTTATGTGCACCACACACGAACCTCAAATCCACTAATTGTGATAACGTTTACAACCTCGGCTGATCTCAACCTCTAATGGTCAATAACCCATTACCACAACCCGCAAGCCTATAAAAGTGGACCTAGTCCAATTGCTTGTAGTCTAAGCAATCTTAACCACAAGACTTAATTCTCAATGAAGAGATTAAACAACCTAAGTGAATATTCAAAGATATCCAAATATGCAAGTAATGCTAGGTTACACTAAATGCTTATTTAGGATTTAAAATATGTCAATTAAATCAATCCTAGATATTAAGTGCTAAATGACATGGCATAAAGCTTAGCTAACATAGAATATAATCTAAGAACATACAAGTAATTAAAGAGATGTCTTTTTAAGTAAAACACTAAGATTTTATGAAATTAGTGAAGAACTTACCAAAGCAAGTGTGTTGATGAAAGACCCATGCAAGTAAGCATCCTAGTGTTTAAATGAGCAATCTTGATTGCATTTTCTCTCACAAATCTCTCTATAGAATTTAGGGTTCTTGTATTGAAAAAGTTAGGTTCAGAGAGATGAGAAAGTGATGTATTTATAGACATCAAAAACAGAGCATGTGAAAAGATAAGTTTGCCCCTGAACCGCACGATCTGCGGTTTTGAAACCGCCGTTTCAACCGCCGAATTGATTCCCGAGAGAACAGGGGAATATCGATGGTTTCAATCGGCGGTTTCATAACCGCCGATCACAACCGCAGAAATAGACTCGAGAGATTAAATCGACTAGGTCTGATCAACGGTTTCGAACGTCGATCGTAGTCGCCGATCATAACCGTAGAAGAAACTTCTGGACATAAATGGCGGTTTCATTCGGCGGTTAGGGTCACCGATCAAACCGCCGTTTCACCACTTTTGGTGAAACCAAAGGAGAAACCAAGGGCATTCTCCGAAGGCGATCATCGCGCTAACCAGGCACACCAATGTGCATGCGCGGACATTTTCGAACAACATTCGGGAAACGAATTACTAGACACACTAACACACAACAAATACAACAACAAAGTGCAAGTGAAATGTGACATGTGAAGAGAATGCACACAAAAGTAAAGCATACATATGCAAACATTTGTAGTGTGTGTATGCAACTAAATCTCTTCAATGAAAAACTAAGCACTAGAAATTACACCTTTGGCGTGCTTATCACCTTGAGATCTTGATAGGGCCTTTGAGCTTAATCATCATTCACCTAAGGTACCCTTACAATTTGAACCCTAATTGTGGTTTGTCACCGAAATAAGCCAATCAAACTTTGAGGAACTTACAAGAGTATTCCCAGTAACATCACCAGCTGCTTTGAATCATTAGCAGTAACATTAAAATTTTCCTTAGATGAACTTCCACCCTCTTTTATCTCTCTAGAATCGTAATTTGTTCAAGCTTTCACAAGTTTTAGCTACTCTAATTTCTTCCAAAACCTTTTTTGAATTCACTAAGTCCTTATTTTTATCTTCCACAAGCTGATTAACTGGCTTATAAACTTCCAAAACTTTTGATCTCTTTCTACCCCCAACAGAATTATTGGATTTAATCTTCCTACAGGCTACGGCTTGGTGTCCAATGATACCACAATTACTACAAATGTGGGGAAGATTTTCGTAGTGTATGTCCACAGGAAATCCATGAGTTTCTCGCTCGACCATAATCGATTTTGGTAGATAAATGGATAAATCTAAATAAATAAGAATTCTAGCATAATATCCGTAAGTGTGATCTTTTGAGGCCTTGTCCAAATGAAGAAGAGTTCCAACACCTTTGGCAATTTCAAATAAAATATGTGGATGCAAGTATTACCAACATAGACCATAGATATGAATCCATACCTGAGCATGGGTTTGAATCTTCGGTTCATATGGATTAATATCTATTTTCCATTGAAACAATCGAAAGACATTAGATGTGAGAGTGCAAGTACTGCTAGCCCATATTCTTCTCATGTCCTCTTCCAAAGAAAAGTGAATAACGTAATATCCTCTAGCCATGGGAGTTATTTGCCAGTGTCCAATAGGATTCTAGTAGAAATGGAGATGTGATTAAAGTTGTTATATCTTCAAAGATTGTGAACCATTTCTTAGCATAAGTCGACCAATCAGATTTGAACAACCTAATTGAACCGCTGCTGGTATATAGTTTCATTTGGTTTAACGAAAATCATGTCTCCACACTTGATGGGTTGAGAGAGTTTTTTAAAATCAATCGTGATCTCCGAAGGGGCGACTACTACTTCAGCAAAAACTTCTTGTTTTGATTGGAACTTCAGATCTTGTGGAGGTGTCACTACAAAAAAAGGTGGCTTTTGCTGCATCTATTTTACCGCGGATGCCTATCCATGGAGAATAATCTATAAAAAAATGGAAAATAAAATAAAATTGTCATATGTTGTATAGATTGACCGGTGTGGTCAATATTTGGCACACCTATTGGCCACAGATGCACATATGTGATAACTAAAAACCAAAAATAAGTCCTTAAGTCCCTAAATCCCAAAATCACGATAAAAAAAACCACTTCATCCCTAAATCCCTTGTAAGTGCCTCACTTTTGATTGGCATATTTCGTTGGCAAAATCACAATGGGGTTCTATATGTAAGGGTAGCTTAGAATGGAAGAAAACCTCATTGTGTGATCAAGAGCTTCAAGAAAGGTAGCTCCCTTGACTTAACTCTATTTTGAAGAGATGTAGTTGCACACACTCACATTGGTTGCATGTTTTGTTGATTGCATCCTTGTTTGATAATTGCCATGCCATGCTAGACTCTAGGTTGCATCCTCTTGTCACTTCCCACACTTGCACTTCATGTATGTTTGTCTTAAGTGTGGTGTAATTCGTTTTCGTTTGTGTGATCGGAAATGTCCACGCTTGCACGATGGTGTGCATGTCTTAGCGTGATGGTTGACCACTTGAGAAGGACTCATTCTTCTCTTGGATAAGTGTTAGATTCGGTTTGGTTATTTGGAGTAATGTGTCTAGTTTAAAAAGATTGGATTTCAATGTTTTAAACGTTTTTCAAAACCGACCTTTGTATGGTCTTGTGACCATAACTTTTTATCCAAATATTTAAATTGAGTTTTGTAAAATTGTGGACAAACTAGACACCCATACCTTTCCAACGGTATATTATTCATAATATTTCATGACCGTTTGGATTGGTTTTGAAATTTCCAAAGTGACCACTAAAACAGGGCATCACAGCTGTTATCCGAATCTGACCTTTGGTCACTCAAATGACCATAACTTTTTCTACATTTATCCAAATCATGTTTTGTTAATTGGAGTAGAAAGTAGACTTCCATACCTTTCCAACGATATATTATTCGAAAGGTTTCGATGTCGTTTGGTCATATTTTGGGGCGCTCAAAACTTGAGCTGATGCACTGTCTGTGCTTTACCGCGGCCTAGACCGCCCCCTAGGCATGTGCCTGGCCAGCGGTCCTCCGCAGCGAGCCAGATCAGTGTCCTCACGCTTGATGTACCGCTGCCCAGGCATGTTGCCTCTTGAGCGGTACGCGTAGCGGTTGCCCGTGAAGAAGCTGAATCGTTTTCTTCAAAACTACATCACTTCATTTGGATCTCATATATATGTGTCTTGTTTGCCTTGGCTCGTTTTCTAGAGCAAAAATTACACATTTGAGAGCTTCTTGAGCATCTTCCACTTCAAGGCATCAAGACTTCATCTTTAAGGTTCCAAAACACAAACACCCTCCATCTTGCATCTTTCATTCATCTTCTAGCATGATTCTAGGTTGATTTCATTTAGGGTTGTTAGTTTTGCTCACATGACTTGTATCTAGAATATCATTCTCATATCTTTATGTTCTTGCTTTACAAGATAGATTTTTTATTACTTGAATTGATTCAAGATTGCATCTTTATGACTTGACTTAGTTTCAAGTTTGTTTTATTGTGGTTTGTGAGTTGTTTTGTGATAGATAATGCATATAGGATTTTGGTTGCTTATTTAGTGTTGTTATATGCATGTCATCTAGTGATATGATATCTAGGAATGTCTAACATGTTCATCCATGCCTAGATAAGCTTGAATGTCTAACCTTGCATTTTTAGCATCTTGAGTATTTCACATATTCACCTTAGGTTGTGCTATCTCTTCACTTTAGAGACAAGTCTTGTATTTACCTATTAGGTAGTTTGCAAGCAAGGGACTAGAGTTACTATTAAAGGCCCGCGGGTAGCAAAGACGGATTAGTAATTTTAGGTGTGATGTGGTCAACCTAAATTGTAATCGTATTTGCAAATAGTGGATTCGAGGTTCTCGTGTGGCGCACATAACAGCCCGTGGTTTTTCCCCGTGTGGGTTTCCACGTAAATATTATGTGTCCTTTAATTTCCGCACTTGTATACTTGTTTTTGTATATTGACTAGATTGGGGCATTTTCGTAATTTTGACTAATATCGAAAATTGGGTAAAAAATGTTTAAAATCTATTCACCCCCCCTCTAGATTACTTTAGGACACGTTTATATTTATTTTCAATTGGTATCAGAGCGGGTTCCTTAACATAATTAGAAGATCCCTTGCTCTTGTTAGAGTCTCTTGCATTTGTTTGCATTGTTGTGTGTGCTTAGCTTGTTTGTGTGCATTCATTTCATTCAAACCCAAACACAATGAGTGGAAATGGAATGGGAGGTGAGGGTGCCTCTAACACAAGACCCCCTTGCTCACCGGGGTCAATTACGCCTCATGGAAGGGTAAAATGGAAGCTTATGTGAGTCAAATTCATGACCGGGCATGGATGGCGATTGAAGATGGATACACTCCACCTATGATGACTCCTACGGGAGGTGGAGAGGAAGTCCTCAAGCTGAAGGCACAATGGACTCCACAAGAATTTGAGGCTTCAAAATGGAACAACAAAGCCATGCATGCAATCCTATGTGTCATGGATGACAACCAATATAAGCTCATTCAAACTACAAGGATAGCGAAGGAAGCTTGGGATATATTAGAGACGGCTCATGAAGGAACCGATGTGGTTAAGGATTCCAAGCTCCAAGTTCTCCAAACACAATTTGAGACTATAAGGATGGAAGATGATGAGTGCTTCAATGACTTCCAAGTGAAGCTCATGGATATAGTGAACCAAAGTCACCAACTTGGTGATCCCTACTCGGATAGAAGAATCAAGCAAAAGATCATGAGGTCACTTCCCGAGAGGTTTGAATCCAAAGTGACGGCATTGGAGGAAAATAGTGACTACTCAAGAATGAAGCCAAGTGAGGTTATTGGAAGGCTTTTGGCCTATGAATCTAGGAAAGGTCCTACACCTACACCTCCACCTCCAAAGAAGCAAAAGAGTCTTGCCTTGAAGAGTGTCAAGGTTGAGAAGGATGAAGAAGACTCGGATGAAGAAATTGCTTTGATGGCAAAGAAGTTCAAGCAATTTATGAGATTTGAGAAGAAAGGGTTTGGCTCCAAGGGAAAGTTCGTAAAAAAGAAGGCTCCTTTCAAGAAAGTGGAGCAAGCTCAAGAGAAAGATCAAAAGAAGGGTGTCCAATGCTATGAGTGTAGCGGGTTTGGACACATTGCTCCCGAGTGTGCTAATTTGAAAAAGAAGAAAAGAAGAGCCATGGCGTTTACTTGGAGTGATCGTGATGACCTAGAAGATGAAGACAAGTCTTCGGTTGATGAGGAAGACCAAGTTGCCAACTTCATTGCTTTCTCATCCTCTCACAATAGCAATGAAGTCATGAGTGACAAAGAAGAGGAAGAGGACAAGCAAGAGGAAGTGGATGAAAATGACCCAAATGGAGAGAGCAACTCCTCTATGTTTAATTTTGAGTTTGTAAGGATTCCCGTTGTTTTTAATTGGCTTATTTCGTGATCAAACCATATGTGGGGGTTCTTTGTAAGGGTAGCCTAAGTATCGGTCTTAATGTTCGAAGCCCTTTGAAGACCTCGTGTTGATAAACACTGAAGGTAAATTTCTATGTGCTTACTTTTCTTTGAAGAGATTAGTTGCACACACACACTTAACATTCATTGCATATGTGTGCATTCTCTTCATTTGTCACATTTCACACTTGCACTTATTTATTATATTTTGTTGTGTGTAATTGTGTCATGTTGTTGTGTAATTCGTTTCCCGATAACTTTCGGAAACGTCCGCGCATGCACGAGAATGTGCTTGATTTAGCGCGAGGACCGCCTATGGAGAATGCCCTTGGCTTCTCCTTGGTTTTCACCTATCTAGGTGATCGGCGGTTATGATCGGCGGCCTGGCCGCCGAATGAAACCGCCATTTCAGTCCAGATTGGTCTGAAGCATTTCTGCGGTTAAGATCGGCGGTCACGACCGCCGTTCGAAACTGCCATTTCAAGACCTGATTGATTTATCTCTCAGTCTAATTCGGCGGTTGAAACGGCGGGCATGAAACCGCCGTTCATACCTGGTTGATTTTGATCTCTCTGTTCTGTTTCGGCGGTTAAGATCGGCGGTCACGAAACCGCCGAATGAACCGCCGTTTATGCTCTGTTCTTCACGAGCTTAATTCGGCGGTCATGAACGGCGGCCTGGCCGCCGATTGAAACCGCCGATTGGCGCGTTTCTTTGAAACTTACTTAAACGACCTCACTTTGATTTGGCCCCCTATATATATGCCACTTTGACTTTAGGTCAATAAAGAGAGTTCATATTCAGAATTCATACTTAGGATATTTTTCAAAGAGAAGAAAAATTCCAAGAACTCCATTCTTGATTCTCAAACACTTTTTCATGATCATCAATCATCATCTAGCATCATCTTAGATCATCTAGATGTCATCTAGCATGGAATCTTCATCATACTTTGCTTGGTAAGCTTTTCACTAATATCTTACATGTTTTGTGTTTCTCTTATCTAGCAATCTCAATTAATTACTTGTTTGTTATTTTGTATGCTTTAGATACAATATTGAGATGAGTATGATGTATGTTTGAGATTTTATATTGTGCTTGCATATTAGGTTTTGTGCTTAATATTGATTAGCTAAACTAATTGACATGTCATTTAGTTTTGATATCTAGGATTGCTCTTAATTGCATATTAATCATCTTAGATAAGCATATAGGGTTCCCTTGCTCTATGTTGCATTTTGGATATTCACATATATTCACTTAGGGTTGTATTCTCTTCATAGAGAAAGTAAGTCTTGTGTGTAGCATCCGGGATTAGGTTGCTTAGAACGCAAGCAAATTGGACTAGGTTCACTCATACCGGGATTAGGTAGGTGTGTGATTACTTCCGGGATTAGGTTGTAATCGTTTGCACATTTAGTGGATTCGAGGTTCGAGTGTGGCTTACTTACATAGCCCGTGGTTTTTCCCATGAGGGTTTCCACGTAAAAACCAAGTGTTGTTTTAATTTCCGCACCATATTACACTTGCTTGTTTATATTATCTTGAGGGTATTTTCGTAATTTTGACTAACACGAAAAATTGGGTAAAAAGCGTAAAATCTATTCACCCCCCCTCTAGATAGCTTTATGCACACCGTGCTATAATTTGTTTCAATTGGTATCAGAGCGGGTTCCTAGACATACATAGGTGATCCTTGCTTATTTTGGTGTGTTTTGCATTTTGTGTGATTTTTGATCATTCATACATTTGCATTCAATTCATTTCATTCATTCATAAACACTATGAGTGGAAACGGTGGAAATGGTGGTGGCCACGAAGGAGCTTCTAGCACAAGGCCTCCACTTCTTACCGGATTGAACTATTCCCAATGGAAAGGGAAGATGGAATCCTACATATGCCAAATTCATGACCGTGCATGGATGGCGGTGGAAGACGGATATGATCTCCCTATGATGACTCCCGAGGGTGGAGGACAAGATGTTTTGAAGCCTAAGGCGCAATGGAACGCGCAAGAGTTTGAGGCTTCTAAGTGGAATAGGAAGGCTATGCATGCCATTATGTGTGCTATGGATGAGAATCAGTACAAGCTTATTCAGAATACTCAGATTGCCAAAGTGGCATGGGACATCCTTCTAGTTGCACATGAGGGAACCGAGGTGGTGAAGGAGTCCAAGCTTCAAGTCCTCCAAACTCAGTTTGAGCTACTAAGGATGGGAGAGGATGAATGCTTCAATGACTTCGAAATCAAATTGATAGACATTGTAAATCAAAGCCATCAACTCGGAGACCCGTATTCGGATAGGAGAGTCAAGCAAAAAATTATGAGATCTCTCCCCGATAGGTTTGAATCCAAGGTGACGGCCATAGAAGAAAATAGTGGCTACATGGATACGAAGCCAAGTGAGGTGATTGGGCGTCTCCTTGCATATGAGTCTAGGAAGGCTCCTAGCACCACTACTCCTCCTAAGAAGTCTAAAGGAATAGCTTTGAAAGCATCTAAGGATGCAAAGGAGGCAAAGCATGAATCGGATAAAGACCTTGCCTTATTTGTGAAAAGGTTCAACAAGGTTATAGGGTTAAAGAAGAAGAAGGGATTTGGGTCAAGAGGACAAGATTTGAAGAAAAAGAGTTCCTTCAAGAAGTTTGAGCCTAGACAAGAGAGGACCGAAAGGAAAGGGGTCCGATGCTTTGAATGTGGTGGGATTGGTCACTTTGCCCCCGAATGTGCTAATCACAATGAAAAGAAGAAGAGCAAAGTGATGGCCGCCACTTGGAGTGGGAGTAGTGATGACTCCAATGAGGAAGATGAGTATTCAAGTGAAGAAGAGCTCATGGCTAACCTCCTAGCATTTGCCTCCTCACATAAGAGCAAAAGTGGTAGTGAGAAAGAGGAAATGAGTCAAGAGGAAAATGACTCAAGTGAAGAAGAAAGTGATTCCTCGTCTAACTCCATAAGTAGTTTTGTGGAGAAAAAGGTGCTTGCTAAATGCCATGCCGAGTTTAATGATTTAGCAATCAAGAGCACAAGAATGATCAAGATGTTGAGAGAAGAAAATCTTGAGCTTGTATCTCATAATGACCTCTTAGGTGAACAAGTTGAAAAATTCAAGAAGATAGAAGATAAGCTAAGAGAGGAGTTAGCTTTATCTAGGAGGAATGAAGAAAGTCTAAAGAGTGAGCTTGAAGAAGTTAGAAATTCTATGACTAGGATGGATTCTAGCACCAAGAAGCTTGACCATATGCTTGGTGTTGGAAAGAGTCCATGTGACAAGAGGGGTCTTGGGTATGAAGATGACAAGAAGATCTCTACCTCTAACAAGACCGTGTTTGTCAAGAGCTTGAAGAGAGAAGAAACTTCATTTGTGCAAGCTCCTAGAAAGAAATTAGAAGTAGGACAATGCTCTAATGCACAAGTGAAGATGGGGCCAAGAAGGCAACCTCAAGCTCAACCCCCTAGGGTCTCTCAAGCCAACATTCCTCCTCAAATGGCTCACAAAGGAAAGAGACCTATCATGCAACCTCAAGCTAGGAAGCAACCAAGACCGGTTCAACAACGAAATAGGATTGAACCCTTTCATCCACAAAGACAAGGACAAGGTATGATTCCTTATTTCACTCCTATATGTCATTTTTGTGGATTTGATGGTCATATTAGACCACATTGCTTTCGATATATAAAAATGTGCAAAACTAGAAGCATGATAGAGAAGAAAAAGAAAAGAGCCATGATGCATGTTCCTAGGAATGATAATATTATTATGCATGATCTTAGGACATCTAGAGCCCATATACCAAAGACCACTAAGAAAGCTAAGATTGTTTCTAGGTGGATTAGAAAGAATGATATTGTTTGCCATGTTGCTCAAATAGCCTTGAAGGCAAATTCTTCTAATTTTTGGTATCTAGATAGTGGGTGCTCTAAGCACATGACGGGAAACAAGAGTTTCTTCGAGACTCTTGTTATGGAGGAAGGTGGATATGTCACTTTTGGTGATGGATCCAAAAGGAAAGTAGTAGGGAAAGAAACCATTTCCGTTCCCGGATTACCCTCCTTATCCGATGCTTTATTTGTTGATGGCTTGAAAGCCAATTTAATAAGCATTTCACATCTAAGTGATGAAGGATATTCCGTCTTGTTTTGTAAAGATGATTGCTCGATCCTAAAGCCCGATGGACAAACCTTATTGAAAGGTATGAGATCTAGCGACAATTGCTATTGTCTTGAAGCTAGAATAGTCTCAAACAATGTGTCCATGGATGAGCAAATTGAGTTGTGGCATGAAAGACTTGGCCACATGAACTTTAGGGATCTACGGACCCTTGGAAAGTTCGAGTGTGTGCGTGGCCTCCCTAAGCTTGGGAAGAAAGCCAATGGTGTTTGTGGACCTTGCCAACAAGGAAAGCAAACTAAAAGCATGCACAAAAAGGGTAAGTATCTCACCACCAAGGAGCCTCTTGAGCTTCTCCACATGGACCTCATGGGTCCCATGCAAACCGAAAGTTTGGGTGGAAAGAGATACATTTTTGTATGTGTTGATGATTTCTCTAGGTTCACTTGGACATATTTTCTTAGAGAAAAATCCGAAACTTTTGATAAGTTTAAAATGCTTTGTAATAAACTTCAAAATGAAATGAACTCTAAAATTAAAAGCATAAAACGGATTAGAAGTGACCATGGGAGGGAATTTGAGAATGCTACCTTTGAAACCTTTTGTAATGGTTTAGGTATCTCCCATGAGTTTTCGGCTCCTAGGACACCTCAACAAAATGGAGTTGTTGAGAGGAAAAATAGGGTCCTTCAAGAGATGGCCCGTGTGATGTTGCTTAGCAACAATGTCCCTAGGAACCTATGGGCCGAAGCCGTAAATACGGCTTGCTATATAGGGAATCGTGTTTTCCTAAGGCCCGGTACTAGAAATACCTCCTATGAGTTATGGAAAGGCAAAAGGCCAAATGTTAGCTACTTCCACACTTTTGGAAGCAAATGCTACATTTTGAATGACCGTGATCAACTTGGCAAATTCGATGCTAAGAGTGATGAGGGTATCTTTATTGGTTATGCCTTGAATAGTAGAGCCTATAGAGTTTTCAATTTAAAGACTCTAAGTGTTATGGAATCATCCAATGTCGTATTTGATGATACTAGGCTCAAGTCTAATAATCATGAGGAGAAGGTTATTTTTAGTGATGGTTCTCCTTTGGAGAAGGTTGTGGTGCCTCCTAATGTTGGGACATCTAATGTCAACAATGATGACACACAACCTATTGCTAGAGTTCCTCTCTTGGACTCTAAAGAACCCGCTCCATGGGTTAGGAAACTCCATGATAAAGAAGATATCATTGGAGAGGTAAATGAGGGTGTTAGGACTAGACGTCAACTTGCTAATCTTATTAGCTATACTTGCTACACCTCTCAAATTGAACCCAAAAAGGTTGAAGAAGCCTTACATGATGAATTTTGGGTTCTTGCCATGCAAGAAGAGCTAAACCAATTCGAAAGGAATGAGGTTTGGACTCTAGTTCCTGGGCCTAAGACCACTAATGTCATAGGCACTAAATGGATATTTAGGAACAAATCCGATGAGGATGGCAACATAGTGCGGAACAAGGCTAGACTTGTAGCACAAGGGTACTCTCAAATTGAGGGTATCGACTTTGAGGAGACATTTGCTCCCGTTGCCCGTCTAGAGTCTATTAGGCTTCTCTTGTCCATTTCTTGTGTGCACAAGTTCAAATTGCACCAAATGGATGTCAAGAGTGCCTTCCTCAATGGCTTCTTGCAAGAGGAAGTGTTTGTTGAACAACCCAAGGGGTTTGTGGATGCTCACCACCCCAACCATGTCTATCGCCTCAAGAAGGCACTATATGGGTTGAAACAAGCACCGAGGGCTTGGTATGAGCGCCTCACTCAATTTCTTGTTGACAATAACTACACAAGAGGTAGTGTTGACAAGACACTATTCATCAAGAGAGACAATGATGAGCTTTTCATAGCTCAAATATATGTCGATGACATAGTGTTTGGCTCCACCAACAACACCAAGGTCCAACAATTTGTTGATGTTATGTCTCATGAATTTGAGATGAGTCTTGTTGGTGAGCTTAATTACTTCCTAGGTTTGCAAATTAGGCAACTTGATAATGGGATCTTCATAACCCAAGCCAAATATGCCAAAAACCTTGTGAAGAAGTTTGGTCTTGAAAAAGCCAAACATTGTGACACTCCTATAAGCACCACTTTGAAGCTAAGCAAGGATGCTAGCGGTAAAAGTGTGGACCAAACCTTATATCGTGGCATGATAGGGAGCTTGCTCTATTTGACTGCAAGTAGGCCTGATATATCATTTAGTGTAGGAGTTTGTGCTAGGTACCAATCCGATCCCAAGGAGTCCCATCTCTCTTCGGTTAAGAGAGTCATTCGCTTTGTGAATGGGACTTCCAACTATAGGATTTGGTACTCATTTGACACTAATCCTAGTCTTGTAGGATATAGTGATGCGGATTGGGCAGGAAATTGTGATGATAGGAAGAGCACATCGGGCGGTTGCTTCTTTCTAGGCAACAACTTGGTGTCTTGGTTTTGCAAGAAGCAAAACTCGATTTCCTTGTCCACGGCGGAAGCCGAGTACATAGCCGTGGGGAGTGGATGCACTCAACTTATGTGGATGAAGCAAATGCTAGTGGATTACGGATTCAACCAAGGTACTCTCACTCTCTTTTGTGATAACATGAGTGCCATTAATATTTCCAAGAATCCGGTGCAACATTCTAGAACTAAGCATATTGACATCCGCCATCACTTCATTAGAGAGCTTGTTGAAAATAAATGCATAGTACTTGAACATGTAGGTACAAATGATCAACTTGCGGACCTATTTACTAAACCCTTAGATGCTACTCGATTTAAAACTCTTAGTAGATCTATTGGGGGTATGTCTTGTGGAGTGATGTTCAATGATTGACCCCATATGGGGAACTCAAGCAAAGAGAGCTATTTTGCATTCTTGTATCTTGCAAAAAATTTGAAATATCTTATGCCTCTTCTTTTAATTGCTTGAGTAAGCTTGGTTGTACATATGTACATATGTTTTCAATTCAATAAGTGTGAACCTTGCTTGTTTACAATCCATGTCATATTTATGTTCAAACATGCATTTTTGGACTAGGAGATGTATATAGGAAGTATGATTTGAATGACCTATGATTATCTCCATGACATGATGATTCTTTAATAACATGCTAATGACAAATGAAAAAGCATGAAATTCATAAAACATGCTCACATGAAAAGCATGAATTGATGATTGCATATTCTTAAAAATGCAAAACTTGTGTGAAAACTTATGAGACTCAAAATGAATAAAGGATCTTGTATCCATTCAAAGGAATTTACATTCCAAATGTCTCTCTTTCTTTATTAGTTGAACATGGTTACTATCATACGGATAATTTTATCCGGAAAAATCAAATAGGGTGCAAAGTCGCTCATGCCATGTTTCGCTTATAAAGTTGGATATAGTTGCTCTTAAATTGAAATCAATAATCTCTATATCCTTGCTTTTCCCATGACATTGGTGAAATTGGTTTGAATTCTTATTAGAAACCTTTGTCATTTGCTTTGCCAAATACCATTGTATTTTGGACTTGAATGCTATATGTCTTGTATGCAAAGCATGTTGGATTCACACATTTTCTCAAAATAAATCTCCTTGTTTCTCTCAAATTAATTGAAGTGCATAAAATGACTTATATGTATATGCAAATCTTGCATGCTTCTATCTCTCGTTGCTATGAGTGACCCGGTTGGGGACTACTCCTTTGCCTATATCATGACAAAAAGGGGGAGTAGGATATGGTAAGGGGAGGTGCAAAATATAGAAGCTATTGTACACTTTGGGGAGAACATACATTGAGGGGGGGTAACCCGTTGAGGGGGAGAATTGCATTTATCATACATTGCATACATTTGGTAATGTTGTGCCTAAATTCTAAAAATGCAAATGCTTGGTATTGTTCTCACATGATTAATCTCACACTTTTCTTGTATTAGAAATGTTAGAAACTCTTTTCAGGGATTGATTATTCTACAAGAGGATTGAAGACTTCAAGTTGCATTCTCTTATCTCTTTGTAATGTAGAATATCATTATAGTCCCGTAGTTTCTATTTTTTTTGTGTGAGGAATCAATGTGAGTGATGGTTTTGTCACGAAATAGCCAAAGGGGGAGATTGTAAGGATTCCCGTTGTTTTTAATTGGCTTATTTCGTGATCAAACCATATGTGGGGGTTCTTTGTAAGGGTAGCCTAAGTATCGGTCTTAATGTTCGAAGCCCTTTGAAGACCTCGTGTTGATAAGCACCGAAGGTAAATTTCTATGTGCTTACTTTTCTTTGAAGAGATTAGTTGCACACACACACTTAACATTCATTGCATATGTGTGCATTCTCTTCATTTGTCACATTTCACACTTGCACTTATTTATTATATTTTGTTGTGTGTAATTGTGTCATGTTGTTGTGTAATTCGTTTCCCGATAACTTTCGGAAACGTCCGCGCATGCACGAGAATGTGCTTGATTTAGCGCGAGGACCGCCTATGGAGAATGCCCTTGGCTTCTCCTTGGTTTTCACCTATCTAGGTGATCGGCGGTTATGATCGGCGGCCTGGCCGCCGAATGAAACCGCCGTTTCAGTCCAGATTGGTCTGAAGCATTTCTGCGGTTAAGATCGGCGGTCACGACCGCCGTTCAAAACCGCCGTTTCAAGGACCTGATTGATTTATCTCTCAGTCTAATTCG
This sequence comes from Acer yangbiense, assembly GCA_008009225.1. Taxonomy (NCBI): domain Eukaryota; kingdom Viridiplantae; phylum Streptophyta; class Magnoliopsida; order Sapindales; family Sapindaceae; genus Acer; species Acer yangbiense. The sequence goes on along the minus strand of CM017772.1, from coordinate 1,171,141 downwards.
GTGGTTGAAACGGCGGGCATGAAACCGCCGTTCGAAACCGCCGTTCATACCTGGTTGATTTTGATCTCTCTGTTCTGTTTCGGCGGTCACGAAACCGCCGAATGAACCGCCGTTTATGCTCTGTTCTTCACGAGATCAATTCGGCGGTCATGAACGGCGGCCTGGCCGCCGATTGAAACCGCCGATTGGCGCGTTTCTTTGAAACTTACTTAAACGACCTCACTTTGATTTGGTCCCCTATATATATGCCACTTTGACTTTAGGTCAATAAAGAGAGTTCATATTCAGAATTCATACTTAGGATATTTTTCAAAGAGAAGAAAAATTCCAAGAACTCCATTCTTGATTCTCAAACACTTTTTCATGATCATCAATCATCATCTAGCATCATCTTAGATCATCTAGATGTCATCTAGCATGGAATCTTCATCATACTTTGCTTGGTAAGCTTTTCACTAATATCTTACATGTTTTGTGTTTCTCTTATCTAGCAATCTCAATTAATTACTTGTTTGTTATTTTGTATGCTTTAGATACAATATTGAGATGAGTATGATGCATGTTTGAGATTTTATATTGTGCTTGCATATTAGGTTTTGTGCTTAATATTGATTAGCTAAACTAATTGACATGTCATTTAGTTTTGATATCTAGGATTGCTCTTAATTGCATATTAATCATCTTAGATAAGCATATAGGGTTCCCTTGCTCTATGTTGCATTTTGGATATTCACATATATTCACTTAGGGTTGTATTCTCTTCATAGAGAAAGTAAGTCTTGTGTGTAGCATCCGGGATTAGGTTGCTTAGAACGCAAGCAAATTGGACTAGGTTCACTCATACCGGGATTAGGTAGGTGTGTGATTACTTCCGGGATTAGGTTGTAATCGTTTGCACATTTAGTGGATTCGAGGTTCGAGTGTGGCTTACTTACATAGCCCGTGGTTTTTCCCGTGAGGGTTTCCACGTAAAAACCAAGTGTTGTTTTAATTTCCGCACCATATTACACTTGCTTGTTTATATTATCTTGAGGGCATTTTCGTAATTTTGACTAACACGAAAAATTGGGTAAAAAGCGTAAAATCTATTCACCCCCCCCTCTAGATAGCTTTATACACACCGTGCTATAATTTGTTTCAGAGTTTGATGAAGAGATGGACTATGATGACTTCATGAGATTTTTTGAAAACTCAAGATTGAAGAAGAAAAAGGAGATACAAAAGTTGAAAGGGGAGAAGCTCGAATTGACTTCCAAGGTGACTCATTTGAGTAAGGAAATGAGTAAGGCAAATGAGATGGAAGAAGGGTTGAAGATGGAGTTAGTCTTGACCAAGAAGAATGAGGAAAGCTTGAGGAAAGAGCTTATGGAAGCAAATGAGTTGATTGCTAAGATGACTTCCGGAACCGAGAAGCTTGATAAGATGCTATCTTGTGGGAAGAGTCCAAGTGACAAGAAGGGGTTAGGTTATGTGGAAGAAGTGGAAGCCACTTCCTTGAAGAAGACATCATTTGTCAAGAGCAAAGAGGTCGAAAATGCTCAAACCCCTCAACAATCAACAAAATGGGTTGAAGTTGGTGAATCCTCCAAGCAAGCACAAGCAAGGATTCCAACAAGAGCTCCACCACCACAAGCTAGAGCTCCACAACCAAGACCTCCTCAACAAAGGATCCCACAAGTTCAACATGAGGTCTTCCATGCTCAACCTAGAAGACATGCCAACTTGGCTCAACCACAAAGGAGAGAGTTGCCTCAACACCCAAGAGCAACTCAAAATAGAAGGAGACCACAAATGCTTGCACAAGGCTATGGTATGAATTCCTACTTTACTCCTACTTGCCATTTTTGTGGAATTGAAGGCCATATTAGGCCTAATTGCTTTAAGTATATTAAATTGTTTAGAAGAGAAAGTATGATTGAGAAAAATATGCTTAGAAGAGCCACAATGCATGCACCTAGGAATTTTAGAGCTAATGGACCAATGGCTCCTAGGAATGACTATGTTTCACCTAGGATGAGTAGACATGATGACTATTATTGCTATGTGGCCCAAGTTGCCTTAAAAGCAAATGCCTCTAACACTTGGTACCTTGATAGTGGGTGCTCTAGGCACATGACCGGAAACAAGAGTTTCTTTGAAACTCTTGTGATGGAGGATGGTGGGTCTGTCACCTTTGGTGATGGATCTAAGAAAAAAGTCATAGGGAAAGGTAATATATCTATTCCCGATTTACCCTCCTTGCCCAATGCTCTCTATGTTGATGGGTTGCAAGCCAATCTCATTAGTATATCACACTTAAGTGATGAAGGGCTTTCGGTCATGTTTGGCAAAGTTGATTGCTCTATTCTTAAGGAAAATGGGCAAGTTTTGTTGAAAGGCAAGAGATCAAGTGACAATTGCTATTGTCTTGAGTCTAATCTCATCTCTTGTAACTTGTCTACTAGTGAGCAAATTGAGGCGTGGCACCAAAGACTTGGCCATATGAACTATAGGGACTTGAAAGTCCTTGATAGGTTGAATGTTGTTAGGGGCCTTCTCAAGTTTGGGAAAAAGATTGAGGAAGTTTGTGGACCTTGTCAACAAGGAAAGCAAACTAAAAGTGTGCACAAGAAAGGCAAATACCTCTCCACCAAAGAGCCATTGGAGCTCATCCATATGGACCTTATGGGTCCCATTCAAACCGAAAGTTTAGGTGGTACATTCTTGTTGTTGTTGATGACTTCTCTAGGTTTACATGGACTTACTTCCTTAGAGAAAAGTCTGAAGCCTTTGAGAAATTTAAAATGCTTTGTGTCAAAATTCAAAATGAGAAAACCTCTCACATTAAAAGCATTAAGAAAATTAGAAGTGATCATGGGAAAGAATTTGAAAATGCTAAGTTTGAAAATTTTTGCAATATCCTAGGCATTTCCCATGAATTTTCGGCCCTTAGGACTCCTCAACAAAATGGTGTTGTTGAGAGAAAGAATAAAGTCCTCCAAGAGATGGCCCGTGTGATGTTGCTTAGCAACAAAGTCCCTATAAATCTTTGGGTCGAAGCCATCAATACGGCTTGCTACATAGGGAATAGAGTCTTCCTTAGGCCCGGGACTAAACAAACATCCTATGAGTTATGGAATGGTAGAAAACCCAATGTGAGTTACTTCCACATCTTTGGGAGTAAGTGCTATATACTAAATGACCGGGATCAACTTGGCAAGTTTGATGCCAAGAGTGATGAGGGTATTTTCATTGGGTATGCACTTAATAGAAAGGCCTATAGAGTTTTTAATCCAAAGACTCAAAGTGTTATGGAATCATCAAATGTTGTCTTTGATGATTGTAGGCCCAAATATGATGACCATGAGGAGGATGTTTGTGAGGTGGATGTCCTTCCTTTGAAGGAAAGTGGTGAGACTTCAAGTGGTGTGAAGTCAAACCAAGATGAAGAGGATGATTTGCCTCTTAATAGAGTTCCTCCTTTGGACTCTAATAAACCCGCTCCTTGGGTTAGAAAACTCCATGATAAGGATGATATCATTGGAGAGGTTAGAGAGGGTGTTAGGACTAGGCGTCAAATAGCCAATCAAATTAGCTACACTTGTTACACCTCTCAAATAGAACCCAAAAAGGTTGATGAAGCCTTGGAAGATGAGTTTTGGGTTCTTGCCATGCAAGAAGAGCTAAACCAATTTGAGAGGAATGAGGTTTGGACTCTTGTTCCTAGACCTAGAAACACCAATGTCATAGGAACTAAATGGGTGTTTAGGAACAAATCCGATGAGGATGGCAACATTGTGCGAAACAAGGCAAGGCTTGTTGCACAAGGATACTCTCAAATTGAGGGTATTGACTTTGAGGAGACTTTTGCTCCCGTTGCCCGTCTTGAGTCCATAAGGCTTCTTTTATCCATTTCTTGTGTGTACAAGTTCAAGTTACACCAAATGGATGTCAAGAGTGCCTTCCTCAATGGCTTATTGCATGAGGAAGTGTTTGTTGAGCAACCCAAGGGGTTTGTGGATCCACACCACCCCTCTCATGTCTATCACCTCAAGAAGGCTCTATATGGGTTGAAACAAGCACCGAGGGCTTGGTATGAGCGCCTCACTCTTTATCTTGTTGACGATGGCTACTCAAGAGGTAGTGTTGACAAGACCTTGTTCATCAAGTGCACTAAAGATGAGCTATTCATAGCTCAAATTTATGTTGATGACATTGTAATTGGTTCCACCAACCAATCCAAAGTTAGACAATTTGTTGATGTCATGTCTCATGAGTTTGAAATGAGCATGGTTGGTGAACTAAATTATTTCCTAGGCTTGCAAATCAAGCAAATGCATGATGGGATCTTCATATCCCAAGCTAAGTATGCGAAGAGCCTAGTGAAAAAGTTTGGCCTTGAGATTGCCAAACATTGTGACACACCCATGAGCACCACCTTGAAACTTAGCAAAGATGCTATTGGAAAGGATGTGGAACAAAGTCTATATCGTGGCATGATAGGTAGCTTGCTTTACTTGACCGCAAGTAGGCCCGATATTTGTTTTAGTGTAGGTGTTTGTGCTAGGTACCAAGCTAATCCCAAAGAATCTCACCTTGTGGCGGTGAAGAGGATCATTCGGTTTGTGAATGGTACCTCAAATCATGGGATATGGTACTCCTTTGACACTAATCCAAGTCTTGTTGGATTTAGTGATGCCGATTGGGCAGGAAATTGTGATGATAGGAAGAGTACATCGGGCGGTTGCTTCTTCCTTGGGAACAATTTGGTCTCTTGGTTTTGCAAGAAGCAAAACTCAATTTCCCTATCCACGGCCGAGGCGGAATATATTGCCGCCGGTAGTGCTTGCACTCAATTGATGTGGATGAAACAAATGCTAGCCGATTATGGCTTGGAGCAAGGTACTCTTACTTTATTTTGTGATAATATGAGTGCCATTAACATTTCTAAGAATCCCGTCCAACATTCTAGGACAAAGCACATTGACATTAGACACCATTTCATAAGAGAGCTATTTGAGAGTAAAACCATTGCATTGGAACATGTGGGAACAAATGACCAACTAGCGGATTTGTTTACAAAGCCTTTAGACACCATTAGATTTGGGAACCTTAGCAAGTCTATTGGGATTTGTCAATTGGGTTGATTTGGTGTGTTTTGACCTCATATGGGGAGCTCAAGCAAAGAGAGCAAAGTTGCATGATCATGCATTGTGCCACATTGATATATTTTATGCCTCTTAGTTAATTGCTTGAGATGATTGGTTGTACTTACTTATATGTTTTTTCTTAATAAGTGTGCTACATTGCCTTGCTTGCAATCCATGTCATATTTATGCTCAAACATGCATTTTTGGAATAGGAGATGTACTTTGGAAGTACTTTTGAATGACCTTTAATTGATCTCCATGACATGATAATTCCTTTTAAATGACATGCTTAAGTTGAAAAGTATGAGATGAAAATGTGAAATGTTTGATTGCAAATGTTAAATGCAAATATGTGTGCAAAAGCAATATTGAGACTTAAATCAAAAGGATCTTAATATCCAAAGTCTCTCTTTCTTTATTTGTAGAACAAGGCTACTATCATACGGGTATCTCACTCGGAAAAATCAAATAGGGTGCAAAGTCGCTCATGTCTTGTTTTGCCTATAAAGTTGGATATAGTTGCTCTTTTTTTGAAATACTAAAATTCTATATCCTTGCTTTTTCCATGACAAATGGTGAAATTGGTTTGAATTCTATTGGAAACCTTTGTTGTTTGCTTTGCCAAATACCATTGTTTTGGTCTTAGATGCAATATATCTTGCATGCAAAGCATTATTGTCACACATTTTTCATAAAATAAAACTCCTTGAATCTCTCTTACTTGATTGAGGTGCATAAAATTGCCTATTTGATTGCATATGTGTTCGTGCTACAAGCTCTCCTTGCTAATGCTTACCCATTAGGGGAGACTCCCTTTGCCTATCTCATGACAAAAAGGGGGAGTAAGGTTTGGGGGTATTTGTGCTTCTAGGCATTGCATTTAAGGGGAGTTGAGAGTGATTATTAGGGGGAGTTGCATTGCATTACATTGCTTGTTTGATTCCTTTTTGAAAAGGCATTTCTTTTGTCATTAGCATCTCTCACACACTTGTTCTTGGAAGGTATTTTTCTTGTTGATTGTGTGTAGGTTGGATTTTTTCTACAAGCTTGGAATTGACTTGAAGATGTTCAAGACTTAGACTAGGAGCTTTATTGTAATGTAGAAAATTCTTGTTGACCAATCTTTTGTTTTGTGAGGTTGCTATGTGAGTGGTGATTTTGTCACGAAATAGCCAAAGGGGGAGATTGTAAGTGCCTCACTTTTGATTGGCGTATTTCGTTGGCAAAATCACAATGGGGTTCTATATGTAAGGGTAGCTTAGAATGGAAGAAAACCTCATTGTGTGATCAAGAGCTTCAAGAAAGGTAGCTCTCTTGACTTAACTCTATTTTGAAGAGATATAGTTGCACACACTCACATTGGTTGCATGTTTTGTTGATTGCATCCTTGTTTGATAATTGCCATACCATGCTAGACTCTAGGTTGCATCCTCTTGTCACTTCCCACACTTGCACTTCATGTATGTTTGTCTTAAGTGTGGGGTAATTCGTTTCCGTTTGTGTGATCGGAAATGTCCACGCTTGCACGATGGTGTGCATGTCTTAGCGTGATGGTTGACCACTTGAGAAGGACTCATTCTTCTCTTGGATAAGTGTTAGATTCGGTTTGGTTATTTGGAGTAATGTGTCTAGTTTAAAAAGATTGGATTTCAATGTTTTAAACGTTTTTCAAAACCGACCTTTGTATGGTCTTGTGACCATAACTTTTTATCAAAAGATTTAAATTGAGTTTTGTAAAATTCTGGACAAACTAGACACCCATACCTTTCCAACGGTATATTATTCGTAATATTTCATGACCGTTTGGATTGGTTTTGAAATTTCCAAAGTGACCACTAAAACAGGGCATCACAGCTGTTATCCGAATCTGACCTTTGGTCACTCAAATGACCATAACTTTTTCTACATTTATCCAAATCATGTTTTGTTAATTGGAGTAGAAAGTAGACTTCCATACCTTTCCAACGATATATTATTCGAAAGGTTTCGATGTCGTTTGGTCATATTTTGGGGCGCTCAAAACTTGAGCTGATGCACTGTCTGTGCTTTACCGCGGCCTAGACCGCCCCCTAGGCATGTGCCTGGCCAGCGGTCCTCCGCAGTGAGCAAGATCAGTGTCTTCACGCTTGATGTACCGCTGCCCAGGCATGTTACCTCTTGAGCAGTACGCGCAGCAGTTGCCCGTGAAGAAGCTGAATCGTTTTCTTCAAAACTACATCACTTCATTTGGATCTCATATATATGTGTCTTGTTTGCCTTGGCTCGTTTTCTAGAGCAAAAATTACACATTTGAGAGCTTCTTGAGCATCTTCCACTTCAAGGCATCAAGACTTCATCTTTAAGGTTCCAAAACACAAACACCCTCCATCTTGCATCTTTCATTCATCTTCTAGCATGATTCTAGGTTGATTTCATTTAGGGTTGTTAGTTTTGCTCACATGACTTGTATCTAGAATATCATTCTCATATCTTTATGTTCTTGCTTTACAAGATAGCTTTTTTATTACTTGAATTGATTCAAGATTGCATCTTTATGACTTGACTTAGTTTCAAGTTTGTTTTATTGTGGTTTGTGAGTTGTTTTGTGATAGATAATGCATATAGGATTTTGGTTGCTTATTTAGTGTTGTTATATGCATGTCATCTAGTGATATGATATCTAGGAATGTCTAACATGTTCATCCATGCCTAGATAAGCTTGAATGTCTAACCTTGCATTTTTAGCATCTTGAGTATTTCACATATTCACCTTAGGTTGTGCTATCTCTTCACTTTAGAGACAAGTCTTGTATTTACCTATTAGGTAGTTTGCAAGCAAGGGACTAGAGTCACTATTAAAGGCCCGCGGGTAGCAAAGACGGATTAGTAATTTTAGGTGTGATGTGGTCAACCTAAATTGTAATCGTATTTGCAAATAGTGGATTCGAGATTCTCGTGTGGCGCACATAACAGCCCGTGGTTTTTCCCCGTGTGGGTTTCCACGTAAATATTATGTGTCCTTTAATTTCCGCACTTGTATACTTGTTTTTGTATATTGACTAGATTGGGGCATTTTCGTAATTTTGACTAATATCGAAAATTGGGTAAAAAATGTTTAAAATCTATTCACCCCCCCTCTAGATTACTTTAGGACACGTTTATATTTATTTTCATCCCTAAATCACTTCATCGGCCACCCATCATTTACTCGTCACTGTCATCGTCGTCGTCACCGGTCTGCAGTAGCAGTGGCTCTTCTCTCTCACTTCATACTTGTAAGTTCTCTCTTCTCTCTCACCTTACACAGCTAACTCGTTAAACTTCTTCTCTTCGATTCCTCATCTTTCTTCGCCTTCTTCAGTTTTCTTAATTTAGTTGAACAAATTTCTCATCTCTCTCACGATATGCCGCTATTCAGTTTTCTTAATTTAGTTGAACAATTTTTTTCTTAATTTTAATTTTTTTTTGCTTGAAATTTAAGATATTAGGATTTACTTAGCAAATTGATTAAATTTGATTATGAAGTATTTATTGATTGCATTTGAAAGATTTATAACCATATGTTTCATGTGAAATTGTTGTATCTTATTTTCTTGCAGAAAAATCAGAAATTATTGTCAGCTTGCAGCTAAGAGCTAGGAATTATTGTCAAAGGAAAATTAGGTTTGTTTCTTTGAGTTAATTGGGTTTTGGATTTGGCTTTGTAGTGTATATAGTTGCTCAGAAATAGAGGAAAACTCTTTTTACCACAGCACAATCCGTGACAAATGTATTTACCACGGCCGTATTTGCAATGCCCTAAATCCGTGGCAAATCAATGGCAAATCCGTGGCAAAAGGTTTTTTGCCACAGATTTTTCCACGGATTTACCCACGGTAAAAGGTCCCTTTTTTTGTAGTGTGTGTTCTTTCCCTTTCGGCACACGAGAACATCCATTGTTTTCATATGGAATGGCTTCACCCCAAAGGATAAAACCATATGGAAACACGAAATCAAACAAAGCACTTTACTTTGACTTATCAAATAAACATATCATTTTTATCATGTTTTTTTTTTTTACAGGCTACAACAAGACAGCAAAGACAACAAAGAACACACAACAAAACCACACAAAGCAAACAAAAAACAGAAAGCCTAAGAAAGCATATCAGCATCATTCAAACCCCTAATACAAGGGGGAGCCTCTTCCATCCAGAAAGAATTCGACAAAGACTTCAAAGCTAAGTTAGCAAGGCACTGAGCAGCACGATTAGCCGAAGAAGGAACAACGCAGACATGCAAATTCATAGATTGCGCTCGCAAATCCGCAATATCAGAGAGAATGGATCCATAACTAGCATTCAAAAGGTTGGTATTCAGGACACGATTAACAGCCACCTTCTCATCAGATTCCAGCACGCACAGAAACAAACCACAATCCTTGCTAAAAAGAATGCCTCTGAAAATGGCCATTATCCCTGCCACATGATTGTCAACAGCAGCCTCCAAGAACTGACAACAGAAAGCCATAACACAACCCGAATCATTTCGAATAACAATTCCAAAACCCACCCGAAATTGTTTTAAATCAGATAAAGCACTGCAATTAATCTTGTAGAACCCAAAGTTAGGAGTCTTCCAACGAATCAGATCCCTATTAATACCCTTCTGACTAGATTCTAACACAGGCCTGTTAGACAGGCAATCAATATCAAACTTTCTGCCCCACCACACAACATCCGAGTAAATTGGCTTAACACATTATGAATTAAAGAATTTCTAAGAAACCAAATCCTCCAACAAATAATACAGAAAATCTTCAGCTCCTTATAATCAATTCTAGTAGCAATGTCAGTAATGAAATCAAAAAAAACTGGCATAGCTTTTGTGAATCAACGCTTTCTTTGGTAACCAATCCAGTCTTGCATACCTCAATTTGTGACAATCCCACAAAGCATGAAGAGTTGATTCTTCCTATCTTCTGCATAAAGGACATATCTTATTAATCTTCATCCCACTTTTTTCCATGTTAGCCAACGTTGGGATCCAATCATTATAAGCTCTCCAAATAAACGTCTTCACCTTCGACGGAATCTCGAGACTCTACAAAATATTCCACCACTTTTTGCCTTTCGGAACATAAGAGGGACTCGGATTCAACTCCAAATTACTGCCCAACCAATAACCGATTTTAACCGAATAAACTCCATTGCCTTCAAAATGCCAAATCACCGTATCAGGCTTAGTACCAGACCCAAGAGGGATGTTAAGGACAGCCTCCACATCATAGCCCAAGAAATTCTGTTGGAGCAGATTCACGTCCCAGCCACCAGAATGGGAAAATAACTTGTTCACAGTGGAATCTTCATCAATGGTAGGAGGAGAAAGAATTTTGAAGGTATTCGGTCTCTGTAACCAATTATCTTTATAAACATAAATAGAAGCCCCATTCCCCACTCTCCATCGTATACCCTTGTCAAGAATACCCTTACCCCAAAGCAAACTGTTCCAAAGGAAAGAACCTGAGGACTTTTTCGTAGCATCCAGAAAACCACAGTTAGGGAAATAGCAACCCTTTAACGTTCTCGCAGCCAAAGAATTCAGGAATTTGAGAATACGCCAACATTGTTTGGCGAGAAGAGCTCTATTCAAAATCTCTAAATCCCTAAAGCCCAAACCGCCATCCATCTTTGGTTTACACAACTTTTTCCAAGTACACCAATGGATTTTCCTTCTATTTTTATTATCTCCCCACCAAAAGCGAGCACTAAGTCTGTGAATCTCATCAGTCAAGCTTTTAGGAAGTTTGAATAGACTTATAGCATATGTAGGAATCGATTGCACCACAGCCTTGACAAGAATTTCCTTCCCACCTCCACCCAACCTTTAATTCTATTCCAAACTCTGTCCACTATTTCGACGAAAATCTTCCTTTTGTTTTTCCCAGTAAAATAAGGCAGCCCCAAATATTTTTCGTGACACTCAACTCTATTCACACCTACAATGGCAGCCAATCTGACCCCCTCCCTAGCCGAAATGGAATCACTAAAACACATGGCCGATTTATTGTAATTAACCAGCTGACCTGAAGCCTTAGAATAAGTCTCAAGCATCTTACGAACTTCCAAGCAGTTATTGTCATCTGCCCTTGTGAAAAGGAGACTATCGTCAGCGCAAAAAAGATGTGAAATAGTCGATCCCCCTTTGCTGCAATTGAAGCCCGAGATCTTCCCATTCGCAAGCGCCTCCCGACACAAACTAGACAAACCTTCAGTACAAATTAAGAATAAATAGGGAGACAGTGGGTCTCCCTGCCGAAGGCCTCTGGATGGATTGATGTTACCCAGAACCTCTCTATTCAATTTGAAAGAGTAACTGACAGTGGAGATGCAATTCATGACTAATGTCACCCACCTACTAGAAAACCCCAACCTTTGCATCATGCCCCTAAGGAAACTCCATTCAACACGATCGTACGCCTTTGACATATCTAACTTGAGAGCAAAGGACCCTTTTTTCCTCTTGCGTCTCTTTAATCTGTGAAGACACTCGAATCCCACAATGGTATTGTCAGAAATCATCCGCCCCAGGATAAAAGCACATTGAGATTCAGAAATCACATCTCCCAAAACACAACGAAACCTCTTTGTGATAACCTTTGCAATAATTTTGTATAACACGTTACAAAGGCTGATAGGTCAGTAGTCAGACATCGAGACCGGGGTTTGAACCTTCGGAATTAAAGCAATCACAGTATTATTAAATTCCCTGACTGACCCCCCCTCATTGAGAACTCTCAGACAGGCAGACACCACGCTCTGACCAATGATTCCCCAAAATTTCTGGAAGAAGAGAGCCGGCAGCCCATCTTTCCCAGGAGCTTTCAACGGGCTCATATCGAAAACCACTTTCCGGATTTCTTCCCCGGTAAACAAAGAATCCAGATACCGAAACTGCTGGCTGGAAACTTTTAGCTGGATACCTCTTAGAATTTTATCCATATCTTCCTGGGAAGGATTGGTAGAGGTAAAAAGATTATTAAAATATTGAGTAATAATACTAACCATGTCCATCTTTGATTCTCTCCAAATGCCACTAACGTCCTGAAGACCACAAATTCTGTTTCTTGCCTTCCTCGCAGATGCTTTGGCGTGAAAGAAACGCGAGTTCTTATCCCCTTGCTGTAGCCAATCCACTTTTACACGTTGTTGCCAGTATCTTTCCTCTACATCCAGAGCTGAATCAAGCTTTTCCTCCAATACTGCAATTTGTTTCCAAGGCAACGCAGCATCAGCTCTGCAAGCATTGTTTAAAGCCCTTCTTTTGTCCTTAATATCCCTACGTAAACCCTCACGTTTGTTTCTATTCCAGACATCAAGTCTCTTGCCGCAATCTCTAATCTTGCCCAGCACATCATCCAAGCAATTCACCTTATCCACATCCATCCCCCAAACCTTTTCAACAATACTCTTACATTCAATATCATCACCCCAGCATTCCTCGAAAAAGAAACTTCTACTCGACTTAGCATTGCCGCAGTTTCTCAGAAAGGGTAAATTAAAGAATTCAAGGATTAAAGGCCTGTGATTAGAATTCCAAAAATTAAGATGCCGAACAACGCAATTTGGAAACAAATCTCTCTACTCTTTATTACATAGGCACCTGTCAAGACGTTATGAAATCTCAGCTGAGCCACTTCTCTTATTGCTCCAAGTGAATTTAGGTCCCACATAACCCAAATCCTCTAACAAACTATCGTTAACAGCTTCTCTGAAAAGAGAAATATCCCGCCACTTCTTAGTCAAACCCTTAATTTTTTCGCTATCACACATAATTTCGTTGAAATCTCCCAGAACTACCCAAGGCAAATTATACAAACCTGCGAGTCTTCTGAGAAGAGTCCAAGAATGAGCCCTCTGTGCCTGAACAGGGTGGCCATAGAACCCAATAAATCTCCTGCTCCTAGTCCCTTTATCACTGATTCTGACATCTATATGACCAGTCGAATAAGACAAAAGATCAACCACAATACTATTATCCCACATCAAACAAAGACCACCCGACTTTCCAACACTGTCCACCACTAATTTGCTGCCAAAACCCAATTTAACACACCATTTTCCATCTTATTGTGATCGCATCTCATCTCCATAAGAAACATCAAATCTGCTCCAGATTCCTGCTTATGATACAGCAGGGAATTGAAGGCCCGAGAGCTCCCCAGCCCTCGAGCGTTCCATCCGAATATTTTCATTGTGATCGGCGGGCCAGTGAAGACTGGCCGGCCGATAGAACATTATCTGAAACCTTCTCCGCCTCAAGTAAAACCGAATCCACACTAATACTCGGAAGTGAAACTTGGACCTTTTCTTCCTTACTTCCTTGCCTTTCCAAAACCTTGACTTCATCATTGTCCCCATGAACATTACTAACAATCTCAAGGCCAGACAACGAATCTTCTGAACTGGAAATAAAAGCAAATGATCCCACAATCTTATTTACGTTGCCTATCTCTAACCCTGACTCAGCTTTCTTCTTTTTACAATCGATAGACCCAGACTCAATCTCTGATTCGCCATAGCGTTTCCTGGAAAACTCAAGCACCTCATTAGAAACACTTTCAACATTCTTCAACCTAATTTTCCTTTCCCCTAAATCAGAATCCTTCTCAATCGGCTTTTTCTCTCTTGCAATTCTCTTCCATCTGATTGGTTTTTGTTTCAATGTGGTGGGCCTACTAGAGTTTGACTTAGGACAAGGATCAGGTCCACGAGAGTCATTATTTATATTCTCAGCATCCCTCATGGGCTCTTCAACAACCAACTTAATGGGGGGACCATCTTGGGCTGGCCCAATATGATAGAGGTGGTCCACAGAAATCTCCATTTCATGAGACTGAGTCGAGTCGTTTAGAATTTCCATCCCACCAGGAGCACAAACGCTTCGAGAATCCTCCCCTCTAATTAATTCCTTTTGTTTCTCCCCACTATCAATAATGACTCCGCCGGAATTCTTCTCCTTATTCAAAACCTTTTTGTCAGAATTAATGATTTCCTTTTCAGTTCCCATGCAGCCATGTTTTGCCCCGATGCGACCCTCAATCTTCCTCTGATCGGAAGCTTGGCATTTCTTTCTCCACTGATCACCGGAAGAGGCGTCTTCCACAGCTTGATTCTTCCCCTACCACTTATCATATTTTCTAGGATTGTTTAAACCATTGTGGTGAGCTAAATCACCTGAATGTCTCCCTCAGAATTTTTTATCAGATCTTCCATTACGGATTGGGAACCTCTTTGGAGGACTCACCGTGCGAAGCCACACGTTTAGCCTTAATGATGCTTCAGAAGTCACTTCCCTTATATCTCCAGTCTCCGTACATTCCCTTATATCTCAAGGAGTCTCTCATATTGTAAGAGCATAGTTGTTATCTTCCCTGTGCCCAACAAATCAACTCTGAGACAGCGCATTAGAGGGTCATTTGCGTTAAAAACAACTCTAACACGAATGAAATTACCATTGCTTTCTCTTGTTGCTTCCAAACAACATCACGAACTTCACAAATCATTTTTCCCAAAAAAATACCAATGTCTTCTGTCATGCAGATTAATGGTAGGTTATGTATTTGAATCCAGAATTCAGTTTTACTAAACCTCATGCTCATGATATCTCCGTCGCCCGAAGGTTCTTCAAAGAGTATAATCGCCCGGTCGAAATTCCAAGGGCCACCTGAAATAATTCGGGAGCGGTCCTCCAAATTCTTAAAATGAAGCACAAATATATTTCCATCAGCCCATTCAATATCCACCCCTTCATTCACTCGCCAAACCGATAACATAACATCAATGAAAGCTGCTCTATTCACTAGTTTTGACGTAAATATTTTCCCTACCAAACATAGGGACAGCTTCCGAGCCCCTTGGTCTTTAAGTTTTGTATTGAGAACTCTTACAGGTTGTTCCTTTTCCTTAACAGATAGGGCACTACATAACATAGCTAGATCATCAGCATTCATGGTAAGAGACTAAAAGCCAAGAAAGGAAAACAGAAAAGAAGAAAAACTCCAAAGCTAAGAACAAAACTGACTGAGAAAACTCACACCTTAGGACCCAGAGAGACCATAAGGGAGAGACTTTTCAATACTTTATCATGTTGACAGCTTACGTTTTTTTTGAAACTGGGAACTTTATTAAAAAAACAAAAGAGAGAGAACAATTAATCTAGAAAATCATCCGGAATAAACCTTTCCATATAGGATGGGAAAGTCTCCATCCAAAACCTATCGTAGTTGGTAGACAATGCCATTTTGGCAAGAGTGTGATCATTCTCAACACACTTTAGTCACTTTCTTTTTAATGTAATACTATTGAATTTTTCTCATTCTTTAAATTTGGTCTTACACTCAAACTTAGTTCTTCATAAACCTAAAAATTCAACCCAACCCATCCAACCATGGGATTAGAGTTTAGACAAGGGCTTTAACCTCAACTTGAAAGTGGAGCTCGGGTTGCCGACCCATTTGACACATTTGCACATAGGGCTTCACAACAGTTTAATACAGTCTGATTACATTGAATTACTGTTTCAAGATTTTGAATTTAAGTAAATGGCCTACTTCTTTATAATGACATTGATAATATTTTTTTTCTTTTTAAAAAACATTAATAAAGTATTTTAAATTTTATTTACAAATTTGTTTTAAACTATTAGATTAAATAAGGTATCAAATTCAATTTATATGGATCTTTCATGGAAAAAAAAAAAAAAAAACCTCATTTAATCCCAACAAACGGCCTAAATACACCTCCACTTAACAAAATTATTGTAACCCGAAATCTGAAGCATTATGTATGAACACTGCCATAAAGAAAATATGTCATACGATCTAAAAAAACACATTTTAATGGTTATTTGTGTACATAACATGATATTATTAGACGCAATGCAAATTTAATATCAACAATATATTAAATATTTTCTCTAATTGTCATAAGGATTTTCTTATTCATTCTCAAAGTGTTGACCCACTTATATTATATTATATGCATGATATGAGTAATTTCATATTAACAATGGCTTGATATAAGTGTGAGTCAGTAATATCTAGAGCCACTAATTTGGTAAGGCGGTCCCTAAATGGCCATTAATTTTTCCAAATGGCTCAAATTAGCTATTCTATTGAAAGAAAGTATCAATTATTGCCACTTTGCCCATTAATTGCTTGAAGTCCATTTGCTTATATCATAAACCGTTTACTTATGTCATAACATGTTAGAATTGATGTTAAAATAGTAAAACAAGAAGGGGCAATATTGTAAAATCATCAAGTCACCATCTTAGGGCACAATTTGACAAAGATGTTCAAAACGTTTTTTCACGTTTTTTCACTTTTCTTTTCAAGTCACTACTACAAAAAACACAAAAGAAATCGGTTTATTTTTCATTTCATTTTTTGTGTGGTTTTGTGTTCTACTGGAGATATTTTTTTTTTTAACTTTTTCCTTAAAACTGTATCTTTTGGCAAGGAAATAAATTTTTTTCGTCAGCGTTGGGTTTTTCGATTTTTCGATACGAATCCAACGGTATAAAGAACGTAAAATTCTGCGCGATATTTTGAAAGTTATGATCAATTATTCAGTCAAATGTCAGAAGCGACGCGCAATCCGCGAGTGAGGTGTGTTCATCGCTCTTTTTCCTTAAAACCGTATCTTTCGGCAAGGAAATAATTTTTTTTGTCCACGTTGGGTTCTTTGATTTTTCGATACGAATCTAATGGTATAAACAACGTAAATTTCTGGGCAGTATTTTGAAAGTTATGATCAATTATTCAGTCAAAGGTCAGAAGCGACGCGAATCTGCAAGTGAGCTGTGTTCATCGCTCTTTTTCCTTAAAACTTTATCTTTTGGCAAGGAAATAAATTTTTTCGTCCATGTTGGGTTCTTCGATTTTTCGATACGAATCCAACGGTATAAAGAATATAAAATTCTAGGCGGTATTTTGAAAGTTATGATCAATTATTCAGTCAAAGGTCAGAAGAGACTCGAATCCGCGGGTGAGCTATGTTCATCACTCATTTTCACACTTTTCCAAATTGATTTTTGGAATATTTTCTGAATGAAAAGTGTTTTTTTGCATGTCTACTTTCTTGTGTCAAAATTTGAGCAAATAACGTTGAGTATTTTTAGAGATGTGCACTTAAATGTAGACATAAGTCAGATTTGAATAGTTTGCAGAGATGGAAATAATAACCTTTTTGGGACTCCACCCACCAATTAATGGTGTCTAGTGCTATTTTATTCTTTAGGAGTGTCATGTCATAGATAACGGCAGCTTTCTGTTAGATTTAACAGAATCGTTGCCAATGAACAATATTTTGTCAAAATGGTGATTTTGGAACAATTTGAATAGTCGGTGGCCTTTTTGGGACTCCATCCACCAATTAATAGTGTCTAGTGCTATTTTCTCTATAAGTGTCGAGGAATATAGGATTTTTATTTTTTTGAAAAAGGAAAATATAGGATATTTTGTTTTTATAATATATATAACTCTGGATCGGTATATAATTACTCTTTAATTAATAGAATTAAAAGAAGCAGGTATGATAGATCATTTTCATCAAATAAACATATCATTTTTGTCGTGCTCACGGATTGCTAGTATGATATTTGGTACCACGTCTCATGGAAATCAATCAAAATCTTAAGTACTAAAAGGCAATACACATGCATATGTATATATCCAGCTGGATTCAAATGTACCACGTCACATGATCGCTACAGGAGATTATTCTTCACGGTGCAATCCACTGTCTGGACCCAAACATTATTTTCGCGATCCCCACTCACTCACGAGAGAGATTATGACAAAAACGAACGATGTGATGGAATATTGTCTGGTGAATAAGTCTAGGTCAAGATTAACAGATAATGATCGATGATGATAAGAAGAAAATAATAAAGGTCGAGTAGTACATGCACAGAGAGTCCTCTTGTTGAGCGTAACCGATACGAAAGAAATCCCAAGATAAACGGCAATAAAAGGACTCATAAGTCATAAATATAAATGATAGATATCATTATAACGTCTAAAACCAACCAATTGCTAGATAGGGTTACGTTGTGGTGGTGGTCTTGACTCTTGACTCTCTAGACTCTCTTCCAAGATAAATTGATCTATCCCAAGATAAATGATAGATATCACTATATGATCTATCCCAAGATAAATTGCATTTGTCTTTAAATCAAGTTGACGTCATGGACAAGACGTCAATGTTTAGCTTCAAGATGATCTCACGTATATAGATCATATAGTTCTTGCACCAATTTAATTATTAGTACA
Organism: Acer yangbiense; assembly: GCA_008009225.1. NCBI lineage: Eukaryota > Viridiplantae > Streptophyta > Magnoliopsida > Sapindales > Sapindaceae > Acer > Acer yangbiense. The sequence continues at coordinate 1,152,718 of CM017772.1, read as the reverse complement.
CAGTACCCAAGAAATGATCGATCACTTCATGGACCGTGTTTTAAGAAGATAATTCATTTAGAATAATAAGTAGCTATAGACTATAGTTATATATATATAGCTAGCTACGGTTTCAATAGTTTAATGTCGAGAAAATTTTGTATTCACATACTTTTGTGCCTAGATTCTAGAATAGGTTGATTTACTAAAGTAATATCGAGTCCCAAAAACCACTTTTGTAAAATGAGTATTATATATGTTGTGTATGTTAAACTTCATTTGGGTTCAAATCTTACTGAAACTAATGATCAGATTCAGAGGTCCATTAGAGATCAACAGGAAGTGAAAAACTATATATAGAGAGCAATGTTATTGAGTCAAACTGAGATTTCAAATATTCCAGCTATGGTGGAAGAATATTCTCTTCGAAAAATAATTTTGTTACAATGGAGAGCGATCAACCACTATTAGAAGGTTCTTCTCAACCAGGGGAATGTGAGGGTACCTATATGATTTAAATCAATTCAGGTTTTTGTTAAAGAACCAATGTTTGAAGTCAAAGAAGATGTAGGATGATTCTTATAATGAAAACATATAAATTACTATATGATTTAAATCAATTCAGATTTCTGTTAACGAACCCACATTTGAAGTCAAAGAAGATGTAGGATGATTCTTATAGTGAAAACATATATATATATATATATACATACACGGTCCCATTCAGGCGTTCACATCAATGCATACTGATATAACTATATCAGTACCAATACATGTGGACCACTAATTATGGAGAAGTTTTGACAAGTGCATACACTTTAAGTCAAAGTATGTAAATCTAATAGTACGTGCACATCTAACGCACTAATGAAGTTATATCAGTGCGCACTGACAATGCACTGACAAAATTATATCAGTGCGCACTGATGTGAATATATGAGGACATTGAATGTGAACCACTCATTTTCCATGCTTTGACTTAGTGTGTATGCACTTGTCAAAACTTCTTCATAATGAGTGGCTCACATTCAATATCCTTATATATTTACATCAGTGCGCACTTATGTTAACGAAACCGTGTATATATATATATAAATTTTCAAGTCAGTACGCACTGATATAACTTTATGATTAGAATATTGAATATGAGTCACTAGTTTTACATGCTTTGACTCAAGTGTATATAGTCCCGATATGGTCAGTGCACACTGATATAACTTTATGAGAATATTGAATGTGAGCCACTCATTATGAAGAAGAGGCTATATCAACTCAAATTTCTGACTCAATTGTTTGACTTCAATATCTCAACCATTGGATTAAATAGCACATGATCAAATGGGTAGTTGAGATATTGAAGTCAAAAAATTGAGTCAGAAATTTGAGTTAATACAGCCTGACCCTATATATATATGGAACTTTTCCTATCAGCACCCCGTTATTTTAATACAATGAGTACCTTTGATAAAATTACATACAATTGAATGTTTTTCGATGAGGTTTTTTGTACAAATTCTAAGAAAATTAAAATACACATTTAGTCCAAATTTGGATTTTTTTTTTTTTTATTTGTTAACTATTTTTCCTAAATTTCCCTATTTTTAAATGTTTTATCTTCAAAAAAGTCGGAAAAAATTAGTTTTTGTACCAGAAAAATTTTCAATTTTTTTCCACAAATTTATTTTATTCATTTTATCATCCATACAAAAAATCACATCAAAATTCAATAAATTTCACCAAATATTCTTAAAGTGTGAATTCTAAAAAATCCTCATTATATATATGGGCAATTACCAAATTGGTCCTGGACTTTTTTCTTTATTCCAAGTTGTTTGCGACTTTTACAAAAGTGACCAAATTGGTCCCTAACTTTTTTAATTGTACCAATTTCATCCCTCAATTAACTTTCTGTTAGTCAAACCTAACAGTCAATGGTATTTTAGTCGGGCAATTACCAAATTGGTCCTGGATTTTTTTCTTTATTCCAAGTAGTTTGCGACTTTTACAAAAGTGACCAAATTGGTCCCTAATATTTTTATGGAGTACCATTTGAGTCCCTAACTTTTAAGAAACAACCAAAAACATCTCTTATCATTAACCTCGGTTATTTATACCGTTACTTTGATTATGGTTTACCTTTAAAAGACTAAAGTACCCCTCAAAACTCTAAAGTTAAAAATGTTTAAATAAAAATAAAATAATTGTTTAAACAAGAATGTAATGAAAACAAAATAAAATAAATTATATGCAACTCTCTCATTGATTCGAAAAACAATCCATATCTTTTCAATTTTTCATCGATACAAAACCCAAAAAATTATACAGGTTTCTATAAAAAAAAATTATTATCAATATTGAACTCAAAAAATGACTCATTTTCAAGAACTTGAACTAGGCAATGATGGAGTTATGGAGATGCCTTCAGTATATAAGCATTAGAGACCCATTTTTGAGAGAATAACCCCATTGACTCCGAGCCAAACCAGAAAACATGTCATCCACGAAGCTACCCTAGATCTCCCCCGATCTCTGTCTAGTGTTCTCCATCGGAGATATGAGATTTCTAATTCTTGAGGCACTGGCTGATTCTGGATTTGCCAACCTTTGATTTTTTTTAAGGGGTCAGATTGTTGGTAGTAAGTGTTTCCAAGTTCGGTAATGATTTTCGAATCAATGAGAGAGTTGCAGATAATTTATTTTATTTTGTTTTCATTACATTCTTGTTTAAATAATTATTTTATTTTTATTTAAACATTTTTAACTTTAGAGTTTAGAGGGGTACTTTAGTCTTTTAAAAGTAAACCATAGTCAAAGTAACGGTATAAAGAACCGAGGTTAACGATAAGGGATGTTTTTGATTGTTTCTTAAAAGTTAGGGACTCAAATGGTACTCCATAAAAACGTTAGGGACCAATTTTGTCACTTTTGTAAAAGTCACAAACTACTTGGAATAAAGAAAAAAGTCCAGGACCAATTTGGTAATTGCCCGACTAAAATACCATTGACTGTTAGGTTTGACTAACAGAAAGTTAATTGAGGAATGAAATTGGTACAATTTAAAAAGTTAGGGACCAATTTGGTCACTTTTGTAAAAGTCGCAAATAACTTGGAATAAAGAAAAAAATCCAGGACCAATTTGGTAATTGCCCTATATATATTAATGGATATCACATCCTGACTAATCGGATTGTAATGCTTTCCACCAATATGTATACCATTTCTCATAATAAACACATAAAAAATTTAAAGTATGAAAATTTAGTACAGTTAGCCATTGAGCAAGAAAAAATATAAAAATAATAATAATAATAATAATCCAAAGTATGTAAACTAAAGAACATAATTCTTTGACAAGAACGACGTTAGTTTGCTGTGTATCATCACATCACTTTGTTAGGATACATAAATTTATATATCATCACTTTGTATCATCACACTCAGTCTCTTTTTTTTTTTTTTTTTTTTTTACTATTATTATTCAATAAGTAATAATATAAATTTTTAATTTGTCTTGGTGTGTGTTTGGTATAGCTTTTTTTAATGCTAGAAACTATTTTGAAGGTTTTTTTAGTTGTTTTGTAAAACTCAAAACAGCTTTTTTAATATATAAATTGTCTCAATTACCCTTTATAAGAGAAGCTTAAAATTATGGCTTTTACAAAAAGCTTTTTTTGAGTTTTTTTTTTAAATATATGAATTATCTCAACTACCCTTTATAAATTTTAGATATTCCACCATAACTCTTTCATTATAAATACATTGTCAACACATTTTTTGTAATTCACTCAACCAAAAGCTATTTTTAAAAATACATTGTCAACACCGTTTTTGTAATTTACATAACCAAAAGCTTTTTTTATTAGAAGTTCTACTCATTAAAAACTCTACTACAAAAAGATATACTCTAGAAACTCTACTTGAAAAACCATATCATCCACACCTTTAAGGATGGATCATGGAGAGTTTCTAGTGAAATTTTGGGTTACGTCATTAATGATGAACAATTAGAGGTGCATGAATGGCAGCCGCAATTAATTAAACAGATGCATTTATTTATGGAAAATACTTGGGTACTGATTAGTCAGTACCCAAGCATACTGACCATCCAATGGGATGTTGTCACGTGGCCAAAACTCACTTTTTACATTTTTCTCATTGCTTTGGGTTACGTGGCAACCAACCATTGGGTTGGTCAGTACCTTGGGTACTGACCTATCAGCACCCAAGTGTTGTCCTTTATTTATTTTTTGAAGAGCAAATTGCAACCAACCTCCCTGAGGTTTGTTCTTAGACAATTAGAAACAACTTTTCCATTTATTGACAATCACCTCCCCTCCAGTTAGTCAACATCAGTTAACTCTAACCATTGACCATGTTAAATTTGTAAAATGACTCAATTACCCCTAAGTCACTTGTCAACACCTGCTTTGACTTATGGAAAGGAAAAAAAATTATAAAAATAGACATTGTCCTAGGTGGGTAGGTTTGTATGTGGATGATTGAATGAATTTTTTTTTTTTTTTTTTTTTTTATGGATAAAAATATCCTTCAAATTTTGATAAATTCCAATTGAAGAAAATTAATTAAAAATTCCAATTAACCGTTTGGATTACATATAAAATTGCATTTGCCAGCAGATCATTGGGCAAAAAATACTTCTTTTTTTTTTCCATTCTCCGATCAATAAAATTTGTATTCATTAGCATTTATTCTTTAGCCAAGCAAGACTAGTTGTAAATTAATTAAAAACTTACCTGAGATACCGAGATCATATCCGAAAATCAGTCCACCAAGAGCAGAAACAATGCAAGTAATTTTAACATACCAAGTTAACTTTCCAGAGTACTGTTTCGCAGCACCCTTGCTTGGCTAAAGAATAAATGCTAATGAATACAAATTTTATTGATCGAAGAATGGAAAAAAAAAAGTATTTTTTGCCCAATGATTTGCTGGCAAATGCAATTTTATATGTAATCCAAACGGTTAATTGGAATTTTTAATTAATTTTCTTCAATTGGAATTTATCAAAATTTGAAGGATATTTTTATCCATAATAAAAAAATTAAAAAAAAATCATTCAATCATCCACATACAAACCTACCCACCTAGGACAATGTCTATTTTCATAATTTTTTTTCCTTTCCATAAGTCAAAGTAGGTGTTGACAAGTGACTTAGGGGTAATTGAGTCATTTTACAAATTTAACATGGTCAATGGTTAGAGTTAACTAATGTTGAATAACTGGAGGGGAGGTGATTGTCAATAAATGGAAAAGTTGTTTCTAATTGTCTAAGAGCAAACCTCAGGGAGGTTGGTTGCAATTTGCTCTTTTTTGAATTAAAGTGTAGTGTGAAACAAAATTAGAAAAGGCTGATAATTGTTGGCTATAAATGTATCTCTACCAAACCTCATTAGTTATCATAAATATGTTAATTTAATAGAACCAAACCATTCAAAATGGACGAGAATAAATGATAGCTCAAATTTTCTAAAAGTAAATAATTAGACGACACAACAAGCACTTAATTTGATGTTTTCTTTTTCATAGTTTTGAATGAAAATGAAAAGAATATATATAAAGAGAGAGGGATATAATCATTTCCCCCTATGGTTTGTCCTATTAGACACTTTACCCTCTCTAGTATCAATAATAGCCAGTCTTCCCACTTGAATGCCAAATATTAGACAGTTTCCCTCCTACCGTCACCTTTTCCATTAAAAAAGTCAATACTCATGTTAAATGACTGTTTTACCTTTCAATATAATCTGAAAATAACAATTAAACCATCCAGATATTCATTAAATAAAATTTTTTTTTTTTTAAACATAACTGGAAAGAAAAAGGAGATGGATCTCCACCGTGTATCTCTACGGTGTAGATCCATCTCCTTTTAATTTTTTTTTATTTAGTTTTAAAAACATAAATTTTAAAAAAAAAAAAAAAAAAAAAAAAATAAAAACCGAATTCAACAACCCAACAAATTATCTTTAACCAGAAAAAACCTAGAAAATCAGTTTTACTTATATCACATCCAAACAACCCATAAAATCAAACTTAGAAATTGAATAACATCATCAATCCAACATCATCATCTATCATCATCTATCATCACATTTGTAAGGATTCCCATTTATTGATTAGCTTATTTCGTGGACAAACCACTTGTTGGGGTTGATAATGTAAAGGTAGTTTAGGTGAGTGAGCTTCAAGCTCGAAAGCCCTTTCAAGACCTCAAGGGACAAGCACGCCAAAGGTATAATCTCTAGTGCTTCGTTTTTCTTTGAAGAGATTTAGTTAGTACACACACTTAGCATACTTGTACTTGTGTGCATACTCTTCACATGTCACTTTACATACTAGCACTTTGATTAATATCTTGTTGTGTATATATGTGCTTTGTAATTCATTTCCCGATAGTGTTCGGAAATGTCCACGCATGCACTAGAATATGCTTGGTTTTATGTGAAGACCGCCCACAGAGAATGCTCTTGGCTTCTCCTTTAGATTCACCATCACTGGTGAATTGACGGTTTGATCGGCGGCCTGGCTGCCGAATTGAAACCGTAATTTCAGTCGAGAAAGGTCTGGAGTGATTCTGCGGTTACGATCGGCGGCCGCCGTCGGCCGCCGTTCGAAACCGCCGATCATACCTGATTGATTTTATCTCTCGGTTTGATTCTGCGGTTTAATCGACGGTTTTGAAACTGCCGAATGAAACCGCTGTTGTTCCCCTGTTCTTCTCGGGTTCAATTCGGCGGTTGAAAACAGCGGCTTGGCCGCCGAATGAAACCGCCGATCATGCGATTTCAAGGGCAAACTTGTCTTTTCACATACTCTGTTTTTCATGCCTATAAATATCTCACTTTCTCTTGTTCTGAATAATGACTCTTTAATCATCAAGAACCCTATATTTTAAAGAGAGATTTTTGAGAGAAAAAGCAACCAAGTTTGCTCATTTAAACACTCAAATCAAATCATTTATGCATCAAAGTTCATCTTGCATTCATCCATGAATAGGTTTGCATCATCACAACATGCTTGGTAAGATTTTGATTAATTTCATCTTATTTTAGTATTTTGCTATCAAGCCATTCTCTTTTAATTTACTTGTATGTTTTTTATCATATGATAGATACAAGAATAGAGAATTGATTGTGATGAATTGATTGAGTGTTTTATTGTGATAGCTAATTAGGTTTTTGATTAATCTTGATTAGTTAAGCTATTTGACATGTCATTTAGCAATTGATATCTAGGGTTAATTTAATTGATTATATCATCATCCTAGATAAGCATCTAAGGTTACCTAGCCTTGTTTGTTATTTGAATATTTATACATATTCACATAGGTTGCATAATTTCTTCATTGAGAATTAAGTCTTGAGGCTAAGATTGCTTAGGCCTCAAGCAATTGGGCTAGAGCCACTTTTAAAGGCCAGAGTGGTAGAAGTGGGGGGTTATAGACCGAAGTGTTAGATGAGGTCTACATAGGTTGTAAACTCCATTTCAATTAGTGGATTTCAAGGTTCGAGTGTGGCGCACTGAACAGCCTGTGGTTTTTCTCAGTGGTTGGGTTTCCACGTATACATCAAATGTAATTTAAATTCCGCAATATATTACACTTGCTTGTATTTTTGACTAGTAGGGGCATTTTCGTAAAATTGACTTGCATGCGAAAATTGGGTAATAATAGTTAAAATCTATTCAACCCCCCCCCCCCCCCCCCCCCCCCCCCCCCCCCCCTAGATATATCTATCATACACACCGAACGTTATTGTATTACTTTCAACATTCAATATCAATCCAGAATCCTCCCCATTCAATTTTAAAATAAATAAAAAATAAAAAAACCTAACATCCAACAACAATCACCAAAAACCATCAACCCCAAAAACACACAACCATTTCCAGTTCTTCAATTTTCCAGTTGTCTATATTTTTATATTATTAAAATTTTTAATTTACTTAATTATAGTCTTAATTATTTATTAATTGTTAAAGGTATTTTAGGTATTTTATTTAATGTCAAGGGGGAAAATGTCTAATATTTTACATTTTAGGGGGGAGACAGGCCATTATTGAAACTAAAAGGGGTAAAATGTCTAATATGATAAACCTCATAGGTGAAAACGATTATATCCCACATATATATATATGTTGTAATTATTGAGATAACAAATAAATAAAATAAAAGATTGGAGAGAGACATGAAAGAGACGAGAGAGAAGCCAGATATAAGAAGAGAGATGAGAGAACATATAGCATTTTGTATTTAATTATCAGCTCTCCATACAAATGAAAGGATGCCTACATTTATAGACAACAATAGGCGGTGGCTTGCAAGTGGTGATGACACTTGATGAAGCATGCAAGTGGGAGATATTTAGGAAGATATTTAGGAGATATTATGGGGAGATATTTGTGTGATATTTGTGTGTATAACACGTGGTAAAATCACATATTATAACATTCCCCATTGGATTTATACCACATATATTAATTTTCTAAGGAAAAACCCAATGGGATAAAACCTAAGTAAAATATATACAATGATCTCCTGGATCTTGTGATGTTGGACGTTCTCAAAATTATCTCGTTAAAAACCTTGTCAGGAAAACTCAATAGGACAAAACATGAACGAAGGGAAAAAGAGTATAGTGCACATTTGTCCGTTCTGAACTTTGCTCCCCCTGATTGTCTCGTTAAAAACTTGTCAGGAAAACCCAGTGGGACAAAACCTGATCGAAGGGAAAAATAGTATAATGCAAATATTCATAATTAATGTTTTCTTCAAAACATTACTCACATTTATACTTTGCTAAGGAAAACCTAGTGGGATAAAAATCTGAGCAAATATATTCATTAATCTGTCGAATCAAAGTAATATTTATGATGATTTTATGGATCAAGGTAACATATATACGATGATTAGCAAGATCAAAGTAATATTTACAATGATCTTTTGATCAAGATTAAATATATATGATGATCAACTGGATTAATGTAATATTTATAATGATCTTCATGAATCAAAAGATTTTTGAGTGTGCTTAGAGAATTGCCTCATTAAAACCTTACCAGGAAAACTCAATGGGACAAAAACCTGATTGGAAAGAAAAAGAGTACAATGCACATATGCCCCAATATAATTAATATACTTCGTTTGATATGCTACCCTTGATGGGACGCTCCCCCTAATAAAAGTTTTTTTAAAGCAATCTTCTAGATTGCTAAACTAGGGTATACAAATGTTTATTTCATGAAATGAAATAACATCATAAATGACTGGATGGAGTATAAGCAAAGACTTGCTTTATGGAGTAATATCCATATGGAATCTTTTCAGAATCTTTTCAGAATCTTTTCAATATATTCTGATTGATGGACAAACATTCCATTTGATCTATGCTCGACCTTCAGGTCGAAACAATATTTCCTTTCCCATGTCTTTCATTTTTAAACCCATTTACCAAAAATTCAAGAGTTTTCAAGAGCTCTCCAAGAGCTCCAATTAAATTCATATCATCAACATATGTTATGAATATAGTAAATTCGGATTCTGATTTCTTTGCGAAGACACTTGGGTATATAATATAATTATTACACCCTTATTTTATCAGATATTCACTGAGACGGTTATACCGCATCCGTCCAAATTGTTTTTAATCCATATAAGGATTTTTGTACGTTCATCAAATACAGATTACAAGATCTCGATTTACATGCTTCTAGCATTTTAAATCCTTCCGGGATTATAAATATCTGCATTGAGTGAATTATATAGATGAATGATTACTACGTCTAGATGACGTATTTTAAGCCTTGTAAAGGTAGCCAAATTTATCAAAAATTCGAAACGTAATTGTATCCGTCACTATTGAATACCAAGTTTCTGTGAGAAACCTTGTACTACGTCGTGCCTCATATCTCACGATCTCGTTTTTCTCATTACGTTTTCCATATAAAGACTGATTAGTATCCAACTAGTTTAACATCTTCAGGTGTCTAGAGTACTATTGGTCGAAATACTTTATGTTTGGCATATAAAGTCAATTCTTCTTGAATTGCTTCTTTTCACTTAGATCAATCATGCCTTTTGTATACAATCATTGATATTATGAATATCATAATTATCATTTATAATTTCAGTAGCGCCAGTGTGTATAAAAATACATCATTAATAATTGTTTCTTTATGATTCCACATTTCTCTTATATGATTTATAGAAATTTTCTCAATTTCAATATACTTGAATCTCTGTCTAGATTTCTTCCATTTCAATGGATTTAGTCAGTATATGGACTTTATAGAAATTTTCTTAATTTCAATATAGTTGTATCTCTGTTGAGATATCTTTCCATTTCAATGGATTTAGTCACTATATGGACTTTATAGAAATTTTCTTAATTTCAATATAGATGTATCTCTGTTGAGATTTCTTTTCATTTCAATAGATTTAGTCATTTCATAGACTTATATAGAAATTTTCTCAATTTCAATATACTTATATTTCCGTTGAGATTTCTTCCATTACAGTGAATTTAGTCATTTCATAGACTTGTGTCTCATTAGATATATCAGACTCTTACAGAGTTGATTTAGAAAAAGTGGATTTATTTATAACTCGAGTTTTGCTTACATTAGGATCCTGATAACAAGGTTCATAAGCTTATGATATGTATCAGATGATTTATTTGTTGTCATTTACTCTAATCATTCTTTAAGAACAATCACCCGGCCGAGGTTTATGAGATGACAACTTATAAAATCTTGTTACCTTTAATATATCAAGTAACAAATTAATAATTATCTGATGATCAATTATCTTTCGTATTTAAATGATACAAAGATTGAAATGAGACACATTTATATATAGAGAACCGAACTGGTATCTCTATTTTGTATAAGAGTAACCTTTCATTTACTCTTTCTAGAGAAACTTTCCATTTCGAAATTAATCAATATAATAATATACAGATTGTGCGTAAAAATATAAACTCTCAAAAGTTTAAATGATCTAAAGAAGATTAATCAAAATCAACATTAATCTCATAGTGATATTGAATTCGATCTTCTCTTATATCATGCTAGAGATGAAATAAAGAGATATACTACACAATCAGATATCTTAAAAACGTGAGCAAGTCAATGACCAATTACAAGTTGTAATGGTAAATAATGATGATAAGTAGTGAGACATAGATGAATGCATTAACATATAATTTAGAATGTCTCATATAGAAATTGGTAATTGAATCGAAATAATAAGGTTCTCGTAATTACTTGGAAACGTTTGATAAGTGATTCCGCTGATCCATTCTGATTATGAGTACATGCGAAAAATAGATGTTGAATATCGATCTCAACTGGAGACGTTTGATAATACATAAACATGTGATGATCTTGTAGATGCATCAATTAAAAATTTAAAACCATAAAATAATGGAAGGATTCATTTCACTACAAGAAAATAATACATTTCTTAACAGTTAAAAACTGTCAAGAAAGGTTTCCTTGACAATTTAAGGAAGCTACTGTCAAGGATGACCTTGACAGTTAAAAACTGTCAAGAATAAAAAAAATTAATTTTTTTTATTATATATTTATACACAATCCGACTGTCCGGACCCCGCCCAACCGGACTGCCGCCGCCGATAATAAATTGTCATTAGTGGGAGTTGAACTTGAGACCTCAAGTTCAACAGTTGTCAGTCTTTACCACTTGACTATAATCTTTGATGTGTTAACAATTGAACAATATTTATATATAAACTATATGAGTTGTTAGAAATAAAAAATAATAATAATAAAATAAAATAAAAAATAAAAAATAAAAACCTTGTTAGATAAATTTAAATTTATTCAACTAATCAAAATTCTAATTTCTACGATAGACATATATTTAAAAATATTTATTAAAACTTTTAATAAAATTATATTTTTTTAAACATAAATAGTCAAGTTATTGGTCAATACTTTATGGTCATGTTTGGTTACATGGTGAAATGGTAATAGAAATGAGAATAAGAATGCAAAGGAAAGGAAAACTAAGTTTTTTGTTTAGTTGGAACTTTAGAATTAGTCTCTGAATCAGTATTATTTTGTTTGGTTAACAACGGAATTGAATGGAGTTAACTGTATTTTGACCAAAATACCCCTAATTATGAATGTATAATAGCATGATATATTATGGATAATAATAATAATAAAATATGAAAGTATATTATATATATAATTATATATTATTTAATATAATAATATATTATATATATAATATATAATATATAATACATATAATATATATATATTATATAATATAACGTATATATATATTATTAATATATATATATATATATAATATAATATAATAATAATATAATATATATATATATAATCAATTTTTCTATTATCAGTTCGAACTGACAAAAGATATATCAGTTCCTTGCATGTGGGTCATTGGATTTAAATACTTTGACTTGGCTATATGCACTTGTCAAAGCATCTTTTAAATCTAATGACCCACATGCAAGGAACTGATATATCTTTTGTCAGTTTGAACGGATAATAGAAAGACTGATAATATAATATAATATAATATATATATATATATATATATAATAATAATATAATATATAAATGTATTATATTATATATGTTTATATATCATTATATATAATTGAAACAAATTATAGGTGTGATCAATATTAATCTAGAGGGGGGGTGAATTAACTGATTTTACCCAATTTTCGTATATGGTCAAAAATACGAAAATGCCCCTAATAGTCAATATAATATAGCAAGTGTAATAAGGTGTGGAATATAAATAATACTTGATATTTACATGGAAATCCTCACGGGAAAAAACCACAGGCTAGTAAGTGCGCCACACTCGAACCTTGAATCCACTAAATGTGTTAAAGATTACAACCTACTCCCGGTATATAATCACACACCTACCTAATCCCGGTATAAGTGGACCTAGTCCAATTGCTTGTGATCCAAGCAATCTAATCCTCGAAGCTACACAAGACTTAGTTCTCTATGAAGAGATAATAAAACCTATGTGAATATATGAAATATCCAAAATGCAATTCAGAGCTAGGTAACTCTATATGCTTATCTAGGATGATGATTTTGCAATTAATTCAATCTTAGATATTAAAAGCTAGATGACATGTCAAATAGTTTAGCTAAACATAAATTAAATAAAACTAGATAGCTATCACAAAACAACACTCAATCATGTCAATACAACAATCTCTATTTTGAATATTAGATGTTAATCTAAGACCAAGCAAATAATAAAAGAGATGCATTAATAAATAAAACACTAATTATATATGATAATAGTGAAGAACTTACCAAAGTAAATGTGTTGATGAAATACCCATGTAAGCAAGCATCCTAGATATGCTAGAAGATGCTAGATGAAGTTTAATGCATATAAAAATGGTTTTGAGTGTTTACATGAGCAATCTTGATTGCCTTTTCTCTCACAAATCTCTCTATAGACTTTAGGGTTCTTATCTTGAAAGAGCTAGATTTAGAGAGATGAGAAAGTGAAGTATTGTTAGACATCAAAAACAGAGCATGTGAAAAGATAAGTTTGCCCTGAAAATGCACGATCGGTACAACCGCCGAGTTGAGCCCGAGAAGAACAGAGCATCAACAGCGGTTAAAACCGCCGAACCAATCGCAGAATCAAATCCGAGAAATTAAATCAATCAGGTATGATCGAAGGTTTCGAACAACGGTCATGGCTACCGATAAGATCATAACCGTAGAATCACTCCAGACCTTTCTGGACTGAAATGACAGTTTCAATTCGGTGGCTAGGCCACCGATCAAACCGCCGATTCACCAAAGGTGGTGAAACCAAAAGAGAAGCCAAGAGCATTCTCCATAGGCGGTCTTTGCAATAAACCAAGCACACATTTGTGCAAGTACGGACGTTTCTAAACATATTCGGGAAACGAATTTTAAGACACAAAAACACACAACAAGATTACAACAATCAAAGTGCAAGTGTGACATGTGACATGTGACATATGAAGAGAATGCACACAAAAGTAAAGCATACTGATCGAACCAAAATTGTTATGATTTTGGCACTCAATTCCATATCCTTTAGCTTATTTTCGAGAGTATTTTGGTGTCTAATGGCTCGGTTCTAGTCAATTACAAGCATTTAGTGCATTTTGGGCATTTTGGGCAAGACGTGAGATTTGGTGGCGAAAGGGGCTGAAATTATAAAATGTGTGTGTAGATCAACCAACTTCAAAGAGGCATATCTCTCTCTTCAAATCAAATCATGTTTCGGTTTACATATATCCGAAAATCCCCGGAAGACTTCTTTCCAGCACTTTTTACGGATTACAATTATGAGTTTTCTAGAGAAAGTTATGCCCATTTTAGTAGATGTTGCGCACTCCCTATCGCCACAGCGACCACATGGCGACACCACGGCGAACTGCACTTTCCAGAGCAGCGAAATGAACGTTTTCAAGCTATTTTTTAGGGGTATTCTTGTCATTTCATGCCTATTTCCAACCCTAGCCTTCACAACATATAAATACACCATTTTTATAGAGAATTGAACAACTCTTGACAACTCTTGTGAATCAAGAAACCTTCTTTCTTCCACCATTCCTAATCCCACCATTCTCCTCTCTAATAAACACTTAGAGTACTCCATCTAAATCATTCCTCTCTTTCCATCTTCTCCACCCATTTCCTTTGTCACTTTCCAATTGACTCCAGCTATCTAGACATATCCTCAACACCCACTCTTTGCACAAGATTCAAGCAAGGAAGCTCAATGAAGGATCAAGCTTACAAGAGAGACCTAAGGGTGATTTCTCTACAGTTTACTTCCTTTTCTTGTTTGTAATTATGTGTAATTAAACCCCCATTTTAGGGGATGATTTGAGAAGACTTTTTGAACATGAGTATTTATTAAAGTTTTGAATATTATATTTGCATGATTATAGTTTTATTTACTTTTTAATTAGATCTTGCACTTATGTGATTAAATGAGTACTGACACACTTGTTGATTATAATCTGTTGTAGGATTATTTGTGATAAAATTGATTGAGTTATTGACACACTTGATTGATTATAGCACATAGTGAATAGGATAGGCTTTCGGAGGGGTGATCAACCTTTATTGCCTAGGTCATTCGATCGTCCAAACCGATCCCGCCGTGACCCCCTCTCCTTAATCGGTTAGGCATTGCGGTGGGAAGTTGCTTAGGGTTCGTAGTGACAGTCTAAGCAACACTTTCGAATAAGATCGGTCATTGATTGTGTAGATTACACATTAAAGAAGCCATGTATGAATTTCTCATAGTCCATTAGCTACTCTATCATTTTCCTAGAGTTTCTATTAATTGTTTATCCACTTTCTTATCTAGGTTGTTGCATTGGATTCCTATCTCCATTCATTTTCTCTTTATATTTTTGTACATTTAATTTACATGCATTGTTTGGTGGTTTCTCAAACCACACACTATCCATCTAACCATGATTTACTTTACTGCACATTAGTTAAGCTAACTTAGATTAGATAGCAAATCGATTAATCTAACCTAATCCCTGTGGAACGAATCTTAAGCTTACCACTTTACTAGTTTTTATAAATTAAAGTATATTGCGTAACAATTCATTTATAAACATCTTTTGATAATTCGCAATTTGGTAACGACACGAAAAGGGAGTCATCAAAATGGCGCCGCTGCCGAGGATTGGTGTTTAGATTTGTTGATTTATGTTATTTCTTTTTGTAGTTAGATTTTTTTTAGGTAGTGTGACATTTTTGTTATTTTTAGATTTTCTAGTTTTGTTTCTTTTGCGTCTTGCTTTCATTTTTCTTTTTGTTTTCTTTTCAAGAACAGTGGATCCTTTTGGCTTACAATTGGCCCAATTCAACCGGGACATGGAGTTATTTGCCTCAAGGCACTCGAGGGAAGAAAGAGTTCATGACTCAAATTCTTCTAATACGGGGCCGAAAGATGGTGATCCCGAGGAAGAAATGCTAGAGGCCATCCGAACATCACAAATGTCGTACTAGCAAGCATTGAATGGATGTTTGGAGGCAAGTGCACTTAGATTTTCGGGATTAGAAACTTCGTTGAGAAGAATAGAAGTGCACCTTGGAGCCATCATGGAAGCCATGCAAGCGCAAGAGAGCCAAGAGTTCCCAAGTCCACCGATGCTAGAAGAAGCTACCACTATCCCTTGGAATGGTGAGAATGTAGAGCACAATTATGTTCACAATTTTGCTAATGAGTCTTCTAGTATTTCAGGTGAAGAAGTAGGAGAAGAGGAGACGAATGATAAAATGAGGGAATTGAAGCCTTATGTCCCTCCTACTATTTCCCAAAGCCGCCTACTTAAAAGCATTTGGTATAGGTTGTTTCATAAACTTATTAAGCCACTTTTTCAAGTACATTTTTACTTGCCTTTACTTTATGTGATTAGAAACACGCCGGCGGGCGACAAATACTTCTAAGACCTAATTGCATATAGGCGCATATTTGAAGCGTTGGAATTCGGTTGACCGATCCAAGTAGCACGTCTAGCGGGGACGTAAAACCAAGCGCTTGGTGGGAGGCAACCCACCTACGTATAATTTCTTTCCTTGCTTATTTTTAATTTGTTTTATTTCTTGATTTTTAGTTTCTTGTTTAGAATAAGGGTGAGAATTGTTTGTGATAGTGGATTAAGGCTTTAATGATGCCATTATTTTGTCCACTTGGATTGTGATGAGAACAATTGATGATCTTACATTAATATACCTTTTACCATCATGACGAGCGGTTTGGGGGTGTGGATTCATTATTTTAGTCATTTTTTATTTTACTTTTTCAAGTTTTTCTTTGACCTTTGCGAAAGTACCCTGTTTTGAAATTTATGAGGCCAATTGTTTCATTTAAACTGTACTTCTTGGTAAGGAAATAAATTATTTCGCCCATGCTGTGTTCTTCGATTTTTTGATATAGTTCCAACGGTATAAAGAACGTAAATTTCTGGGTGGGGGTTCAAAAGTTATGAATGTTTCTTCGACCAAAGGTCATGGGTGATGCCCTGTTTTGAAAACCTGCACATGAACCATTTTCGATGTCTGTTTACACATTTTTAAAATTTGAATTTTGAATAGTCTGAATGAAAAGTGTGAATTTGCATGTTTATTTTCCTGTGCCAAAATTTGAGAAAGTGTTATTGAGTATTTATGAAAATATGCACTGAAGAGCAGACATAGGTTGATTTCAAAAGTCACAAGTTTTTGGAATTTTATCCTCTATGTTGAGATGGTCTTTCGCATTGTGTTTTTTGTGTTTTCTGTCGTGTTAGGTGCATGCCATTAGGCCTAACTCTCTTGTTTTCAACATTGGAGACAATGTTGAGTTTTTGTTTGGGGGTGTAGCCACCTTTGTGAGTCGTCTTTTTGAGTCTTGAGTCTTTTTAGTGTCAATTTTTTCAAAATTGTTGCATGGCAAAATTTTTGAGCTTTAAATAGCTTGGGTGTGATGCCTTGAGCGTGTGTTTGTGGTGAGTTTTATTATGCTTGATGACCTTGTGATGTAGCTTGTTGTCACTCTAGGGTCTCACTTGCACTTTCGTGGGCTAGTCCCATCATCTTTGTGCTTAAGTTGAGGGGATCCGGTGCTCTTGCGCCTTGTTCTAATAGTGGAGATTACCTAGTGAGTTCACAAACACAAGCCTTAAAGAATGTACTTGAGTGTTATCATTTTTCTAATCTTAAACACTTTTCTCGTCATGTGCATCATGTGCCATAAGACATTACATTATATTTTGTGGATTGCTTGATGGACACTTACATTCCCTTGATAGATGGATTGGTTCAGATGATTTTAGGCAATGTGTGTGCATTAACTACCATATTTAGCCTAAACACTTATCCATGTCCCTAATGTGTGCTCTATAGCCAACTTTGAGGCCAAACACTTACCTTTCATTTGGAACCACAACATAACCATATAACCACAAGCCTAAACAAATGCCTTACCCTTGTTATCAATCATGTTAGGATGTGTAGTGTGGTTTTGAAATGGAAAACTCTAATATGTCAAAATAGTGTGTACTTAGGCAAAAGAGTGTAATGTGCTAGCAAAGGCTAAAAAAATTATATGTAAAAGTGCTAAAAGTGAGCACTTATGAGCTTAAAAATGTCAAAAGAAAAAAAGATGAAAAATAAAAAGAAAAGAATGAAAGCAAAGAAAGAAAAGAAAGCAAAAATAGTCTTGAAGAATTAAATGTAATGTACTCAAAGAAATTGGAGTGCAAATGTGAAAGCACAAGTGTAATGTAAAATTATGCCTAAACGCTAGTGTTTAAAGATGGCATACAAGTAGAGTTATATTATGGGTGTGTATTGTATTGAGTCTTAACATGGTTTGTGACTTTTGAATTCAAAATTTTTCTTATTTCATTGTGTCACCACATCTCACCCCATTGGCCCAATTACAACCAAAGGGAAAGACCTATTTGATCTTCAAAGAAATCTAGATTGGGAATGTTTGTTGAAAGCATGATCTTTCCACGTCTGTGGCACTTGATTCCTTCCTAGGCTAGTTTATAAAGATATTAGCGGTCTTTCAATATTATATTGTATGCAATGCATTAGATTCTTATGCATAAACTCTATCTTTGCATACCTTGCATGAGTGTGAACTTAGGACTCCAAGCGGAAAGAAAAGAGAGTTTTCACGTGAGGCTTAGAGTCGAGCGAATTACGCTCGAGGTGTGAGAGTGAGTAGTTCCCAATATAAGAGCACTTTTAGGTGTGGGATTCATGATTGTGCGAGTTTCCCTTTAGTGCCTTCTAGTTGCTTTAGAACATTTTACATATGTCTACTTCTCTCTATCACACATCTTTGTATCTCACCACCGGTTGGACATGCGGCCACTTGAATTGTTTGTTGGTGTCTAGGAAATATTTAGATTGAGTCATTTTGTCGTGTTTTATGTTTTTGTTTGTTTTGTCTTGAGTTTGCTCAAGGACGAGCAAAGGTTTGGTTTGGGGGTATTTGATCGAACCAAAATTGTTCTGATTTTGGCCCTCAATTCCATATCCTTTAGCTTGTTTTCGAATGTATTTTGGTGTCTAATAGCTCGATTCTAGTCAATTACAGGTATTTAGTACATTTCGGGCAAGACGTGAGATTTGGTGGCGAAAGGGGCTGAAATTATAAAAAATGTATGTAGATCATCCAACTTCAAAGAGACATATCTCTCTCTTTAAATTGCATCATGTTTCGGTTTACATATATCCGGAAAGCCCTGGAAGTCTTCTTTCCAGCACCTTTTACGGATTACAATTCTGAGTCTTCTAGAGAAAGTTATGTCTATTTTAGTAACTGCTGCGCACTTTTTATCGCCACGGCGAACATCACTTTCCAGAGCAGCGAAATGAACGTTTTCAAGCTATTGTTTAGGGGTATTCTTGTCCTTTCATGCCTGTTTCTAACCCTAGCCTTCACAACATATAAATACACCATTTTTATAGAGAATTGAACAACTCTTGACAACTCTTGTGAATCAAGAAACCTCATGTCTTCCACCATTCCTAATCCCACCATTCTCCTCTCTAATAAACACTTAGAGTACTCCATCTAAATCATTCCTCTCTTTCCATCTTCTCCACCCATTTCCGTCACTTTCCAATTGACTCCAGCTATCTAGACATATCCTCAGCACCCACTCTTTGCACAAGATTCAAGCAAGGAAGCTCAATGAAGGATCAAGCTTACAAGAGAGACTGTAAGGATTCCCATTAATTGATTGGCTTATTTCGTGGTCAAACCACATGTTGGGGTTTGGTTGTAAGGGTAGTCTAGATGATTAGTTAAAGATTAAAGACCCTCTCCAAGACCTCAAGAGGACAAGCACCAAAGGTATATTTGTAGTGCTTACTTTGCCTTGAAGAGTTATAGTTGCACACACACACAACATGCATAACTCTTATTCTTGAATGTTGTGTTTATATTTTGTGTGCATTGTGCTTTATTGTTTATTCAATGTCTCTTCCTGCATTAAATTGATTGCATCTTGTTCTATGAAATGCCATGACACGATAGGCATTAGGATGCATTCAATACCCACACTTGCACTTCATGTATGTTAGCTTTTAGTGTGGAGTAATTCGTTTCCCTAAGGATGTTCGGAAACGTCCGCGCGTGCACGTTGGTGTGCTCGGTTTTACGTGAAGACCGCCCATTGAGAATGCCATTGGCTTCTCCTTGGTTTTCACTATTGTTGGTGATCGGCGGTTATGATCGGCGGCCTGGCCGCCGAATGAAACCGTCGTTTGCTTCCAGAAGTGTCTGGAGCAATTCTGCGATCACGATCGGCGGTCACGACCGCCGTTCGAAACCGCCGTTCAAGACCTGATTGATTTTATCTCTCGGTCTAATTCGACGGTTGGATCGGCGGTCACGAAACCGCCGAATGAAACCGCCGTTGTTCCCCTGTTCGTCTCGGATTCAATTCTATCGGCGGCCTCTATCGGCGGCCTGGCCGCCGATTGAAACCGCCGATCGGTGCGTTTCAAGGGCAAAATTGTATTTTCACCTGCCCTATTTTTGGTCTCTATAAATACATCCTTATCTCTGGTTCAGCATTTAAGTCTTTGATCATAAGAACCCTACAGAGATATTTAGAGAGACTTGAGAGAGAAAGCTTAAAGATCATATCTTTATCTCTCTAAACCCATTCCCACATGCATAAATCTTCATCTAAGCATCATCTAGGATCATCTAGCATATGCTAATGCATGGGACTTCTTCAACACACATGGTATGATTTGTTGAACACTTTTATCTTACATAATTAGTGTTTCTACTTATCAATTTTATCTCATATTTTACTTATATGTGTTTAGATTAATTTCTACATATAAGATTGAGATTATGTGTTGATTGGGTTATTATTTGATAGCTAGGCTTTAATGTTTATATGCCATCTAGCTAATTGATCTCATTTGTTGATTGAGATTATTTTTCATAGCTTATTTGATTAGGTCATTATTGCCTAAAAGCTATGCCATGAACATTCTTGTGTGATGTATTGATAACTAGGTTGATAGATTGTCTTTTAATCAACTAGTTAATCCTTTGAATGTTTGTGGGTTTTATGTGATAGCTTTGTATCTAGGATTGGTTATCTTTTACTTAGCTAAAGTTATATGCCATGACATATAGCTATATGTGATATCTAGGATTGATTATATTGTCATCTTATAATCCTAGGTAAGCATCTAGAGTACCCTAGCTCTTATTGCAATATTTGGATATCATTGCATATTCACATAGGGTTGTGTATCTCTTTTGAGAGATTTAAGTCTTGTGTGATTGACCGGGATTAGGTCGGACACCGGGAATAGGTGGTCACATAAGCAATTGGACTAGAGCCACTTTTAAAGGCCCGCGTGGTAGAAGTGGGGGGTTATTGACCGGAGTGTTAGACGAGGTCTACATAGGTTGTAAACTCCATTTCAATTAGTGGATTTCGAGGTCCGAGTGTGGCGCACTAAACAGCCCGTGGTTATTCCCAGTGGTTGGGTTTCCACGTAAACATCAAGTGTTATTTAATTTCCGCATCTTATTACACTTGTATGTATTTTTGACTTGCTAGGGGTATTTTCATAAAATTGACATGCACGCGAAAATTGGGTAATAATTAGATAAAATATATTCACCTCCCCTCTAGCTTTATATATAGAACACATCGTATTCTTTTCAGAGACCCAAGGGTGATTTCTCTACAGTTTACTTCCTTTTCTTGTTTGTAATTATGTGTAATTAAACCCCCATTTTAGGGGATGATTTGAGAAGACTTTTTGGACATGAGTATTTATTAAAACTTTGAATATTATGTTTGCATGATTATAGTTTTATTTACTTTTTAATTAGATTTTGCACTTATGTGATTAAATGAGTATTGACACACTTGTTGATTATAATCTGTTGTAAGATTATTTGTGATAAAAGTGATTGAGTTATTGACACACTTGATTGATTATAGCACATAGTGAATAGGATAGGCTTTTGGAGGGGTGATCAACCTTTATTGCCTAGGCCATTCGATCGTCACAAACAGATCCCGCCGTGATCCCCTCTCTTAATCAGTTAGGCATTGTAGTGGGAAGTTGATTAGGGTTCGTAGTGACAGTCTAAGCAACACTTTCGAATGAGATCGGTCCTTGATTGTGTAGATTGCGCATTAAAGAAGCCATGCATGAATTTCTCATAGTCCATTAGCTACTCTATCATTTTCCTAGAGTTTCTATTAATTGTTTATCCACTTTCTTATCTAGGTTGTTGCATTGGATTCCTATCTCCATTCATTTTCTCTTTACATTTTTGTACATTTAATTTACATGCATTGTTTGGTGGTTTCTCAAACCACACACTATCCATCTAACCATGATTTACTTTACTGCACACTAGTTAGACTAACTTAGATTAGACAGCAAATCGATTAATCTAACCTAATCCATGTGGAACGAATCTTAAACTTACCACTTTACTAGTTTTTATAACTTAAAGTATATTACGTAAGAATTCATTTATAAACATCTTTTGATAATTCGCAATTTGGTAACGACACGAAAAGCGAGTCATCATATACATATGCAAACAATACCAAATGGGTGTATGCAACTAAATCTCTTCATGAAAAAACTAAGCACTAGAGATATACCTTTGGAGTGCTTGCCACCTTGAGGTCTTGAAAAGGCCTATGAACTTGATCTTTAATCACCTAAACTACCCTTACAGTTCAAATCCCAACATGTGGTTTGTCCACGAAATAAGTCAATCAATGAATGGGAATCCTTACAATATTTTAATAATATAATATATAATAATAATATATATAATATATATAAAATATATATTTATATGTCATTAGTGTAATAATATATAATAATAATATATTATTTTTGGAAAGGAGCTAAGGGTATTTTTGTAATGGAGTTGGGGCATATGAGGGTATTTATGGAATATAAATTTTAGTTTGGAATGGAATGGATTTTCATTGGTTTTTGGATAGAATGGCCATTCCACCAAAATGGTGGAATCCCCATTCCAATAAAATCACCATTCCATTGCATTTTAACAAACCAAACGAATGGAATGACTTTCTTTCCTTTCCATCCAACCAAACATAGCCTATAGGAGACTCGTGACATCAATTGTAATAAGCATGATTTGGAATACAACTCTCACTACATGGGAGATATTTCTCAACATGCATCTTACAATTTAATGAACAAATGTAAGACTCAGATTACTGATTAGTCTAATTTATATGGGTAATTGTCTCTTAGTATGAAACAAGAGGGTGCAAAATAAATAAACAATTTTTTTAAAATTATTTTTTTTGATTTTTTTAAAAGTAAATGATTTAAAAGTAAATTTATTAAATTTAAAATTTTACTTATCAAATATCGGTTTGCCCAAAAACCGATATCTTACTGTAAAATAAATCCATATCGGGATTTTGTTTGATGTTGAAAATAGGAAGTAAAAGTTTAAAAAAATTATTAAAGATAAATAAAAAATTATATATTATGAATGTTTTATAATATAATATATATATATTATATATTATATATTTATTAAATAATATATATTTATAATATTTATATAATATAATATATATTATTATATTAAATAATATATATTATATGTTTATATTATATAAATATATTATTATATATATTGTTTAACAACGGAATGGAATTGAGTTAACTGTATTTTTACCAAAATACCAGTAATTATAAAACATTCATAATATATAATATAAAATACATATATATTATATATAATACATATAATAATATATATAATTTATAATATATATATTATACAATATATATAATAATATATTTATATAATAATATAATAGTATAATATATTATATAATATATAAAAATTGTCTTTCTTGACAGTTTTGGAAAAGAGGGTATTTTTGGATTGGAGTTAAGGCATATGAGGGTATTTATGGAATATAAATTTTAGTTTGGAATGGAATAGGCATTCCATTGGTTTTTTGATGGAATGGCAGTGGGTGGCCGGACGTCGGTGGTGGTGGTGGTGGCGGTGGGAGGCCGGCAGCGGGCGATGGTTCGATGGTGAGGGAGGTGGTTATTATAAATATAAACAATGTTATTTAATTAAATATTAAATAATTATTATTTTAAAAAAAATTATAAACATTTCTTAACAGTTTTTAATTGTCAAGAAAAAAAAAACCTATAATTTATAATAGTTTTTTAAAACTGTCATAAAATGACTGTCATCTATGAAGGTTTTTCTAGTAGTGTTTGGTGGATGAATATATCCACATATACCCCTTTGAATGATAGGGATTCAAAACCAACTTTAGAATAATATGGTTTATTTGGATGATAAAGAATGCAGCTTTTCTATAATCAGCTTCTAGCTTGAATTACGCACAGATGTTCAATATTCTTATTATTCATGGTCTCAATATGACATTAATAAAGTTATATGTCTTTGATCTAAACAGATTTCTTTATGTTCTGCTTGAATGATATAAAGTATCATTGATACACAATTGAATACCATCTGGTAATAAGATTGTGGCTCTTCTAGAACCTTTAATCAGATCCATCAGATCCGCTATATTTGATTTTGTATTAACTTTAAATGCCTTTGAACTAAACATATTTCTTTATGTTGTTCTTGAATAATATCAAGTATCATTGATACATAATTTAGTATTATTTGATAACAATATCATGGCTCTTTTAAAGCTTTCTATCAGATCCGTTGAACCTAATACATTAATAACATTTGCTCTCAGCAAAGTCGAATTCATAAAATATTTTTGACTCCACAGAATTATATGAGTTGTTGTACCCTCGGCAAAACATATATTTTTCTTTTTAGAAATTTTGTAGACATTATGTGTAATGCCATTTTATATCTCGTCTGAAATGATAATAATTCCCCCTCCTCTTTTTTTTTTTAATTTTTTTTTAAATTTATCCCACCGAAAGCAACAGCTATTCTCAACAACAATGTGGGAACACCTTCGGCCATGACTTATCACAATTTCAGGGGCTTTAGCCCCATAGAATTCACCAGACTTATCCTCAGAGAACATGGGGTCCATTATTAATCACCACCCATTCTACTTTCAGCAACTATAATCATGAATCATCCACTATCAACCCAGTGTCGGCAGTCAATGACAAAAAAAAAAAAAACGTGTCGGCAGAAGATATTAACAAACGAAATCAAGTGAAGCACTTACCAACCATTGCTCGTGACCATGACTCAGCATCCATCCAGAAAAGATTCACCAGAAATGATTCTCATCCCATATGAAGTTTGTACTAGTGACATAATTATCTTTTAACCAGTGTCAAGATAACCTTGGTTATCCCTACCATGGTTGCTTAGCTTTTCTATTTAAGGGACACTTCTCCAACGGAGAAGATAGGTTCTGTTTTTTAAGTTTTCTTTCTACTTTGTACTACTTTGTAATCTTCCTCTCCAACATTCCTCTCTTAACCTTCCTCTTCGTTGTAAAAAGTTTGAAGTTAATAAAAGTGTGTGACTTATTTCTGTATATCTTCATTGCTGTCAGACCTATATTGACTACAGTAAGTTTATGTTAATTTTATTTTCTATTATTCAAGTCGGAATTTATTTCAATTTCATGTTTTATTATTTTCTACATATTGTCTTGTGCATACTGTTATACTTGTTGGTTCTTCGTTTTGGTATATATATATATATAAAGAGAAATTACGAAACTGCCCCTGATATTGTAAAATTACGAAAAGGTCCCTCACAATTTTTATTAATTATAAATCAGCCCCAAAACTCTTTGAAAATTATAAACTAGACCAATAAGTTTTGGTAATTTTAAATTGATCCAAAATTTTGTCAAAATTTCAAAATGGCCTAAAATAATTGCAAAACAGTCCATTAAGAATATCGAATTCTCCAAAAGTGACCTAGAGCAAAAACGAGCTCTGTGATCGATCTGGACCAGATCGTGGACCATGAGCGATGATCTCTAATCGTGGCCGTAAAACACACTAGGTTGGTGCGAAAAACCGATGAAGCCCACCGACGATGTGGCGTTGACCTGAGGGGCGATGGGTCTGGGTTGAAACCTACTAACCCAGAAGCAAACCCAGATTGGGGTTTGGTGATACCAAAACAGATAATCTAATGATCCAACACCTATCACATTCACATGTTCATCAAGTTCATCTACTGTCAAGTAGACTACTGATCTCAGAATTCCCTTTTTTCAACAACTCTAAATTTTGCTCTCCAGGAGCATCAAACATGAATGAAATGGGTAAAATATTACATCCAGTTTCATTATATGTTAGGATCTTAAATCCTTTTATGTGATACTCACATCATCCTGTTGGATGTGTATGAAATGGATAAAATATTATTTCCAATTTCATTATACGTTAGGATCTTAAATCTCTTTTATGATACTCACAGCATCATGTTGGATGTGAATGAAATGGATAAAATATTATTTCCAATTTCATTAAACATTAGGATCTTAAATCATTTTTATGATACTCACAACATCCCATTGGATGTGTAAATCCCTTTTCTCAAATGAATGATATGCAAATATATCACTTCATATATATGAGATAAAATAAAATCATGGATCATAATATTTTTCGAATTTCCGGTTCGACCATGAACTGTAAGTTCATATATTAAATCTAGAAAACTTCATATTATGAGTGGATTTGAAACCCCAAGTTCCAAATAATGAAGTATGGCATTCATGAATATAACACTAGATCCAGAACTCTAGGTTTTCATCGGTTTTCAAAACCATGCCGTATGGCATTCATGTATATAACACTGGATCCAGAACTCCAGGTTCTTATCGGTTTTTAAAACCGTGCCATATGGCATTCATGTATATAACACTGGATCTAGAACTTTAGGTTCTCATCGGTTTTCAAAACCGTGCCGACTTAAATATCATAATTCCAGGAACTTTAAGTTTTGGTTCGTCGGTCTAGCCAATCTCATATGTTCCGTAAATAAACAGTTCTAGAACGATATATATGTCCTATAAAAAACAATTCCAGGAGGCTAAACTCACCTGCTATGTGCATAAAAATAAATCCAGAACTATATATATATATATATGTTCCGTTGACGGCAAATCCATCTTATATACGAAATATATATAGATCCAGAATATTGAGATTTAAAGAGAATAAATTCAGGACTATATATATATATATATGTTCCGTTGACGGCAAAGCCATCTTGTATACGAAATATATATAGATCCAGAATATTGAGATTTAAAGAGAATAAATTCAGGACTATATATATATATATATATTTGTTACGTTGACGGCAAAGCCATCTTATATACTAAATATATATAGATCCAGAATATTGGGATGTAATTAAATCACTCATCAGGGATCCTTTTTATTTACATACAATCGTGATGATAACGTGTTGTAATTATTGAGATAACAAATAAATAAAATAAAAGATTAGAGAGAGACATGAGAGAGACGAGAGAGAAGCCAGATATAAGAAAGAGAGATGAGAGAACATATAGCATTTTGTATTGAATTATCAGCTCTCCATACAAATGAAAGGATGCCTACATTTATAGACAACAATAGACGGTGGCTTGCAAGTGGTGATGACACTTGATGAAGCATGCAAGTGGGAGATATTTAGGAAAATATTTAGAAGATATTATGGTAAGATATTTGTGTGATATTTGTGTGTATAACATATGTGGTAAAATCACATATATTATAACAATATATATAAATATATTGTTATAAGTTCACACTTTGACGAAGAATGTGGACCACTAGATTTACATACTTTAACTCAAAGTGTATGCACTTGTCAAAACTTCTCCATAATCTGTGGTCCACATTCTTCGTCCTGATATATTTATTATCAGTTCAAATTGATAATAGAAATATCGTGTGTGTATATATATATATATGTGAGGGAGAGAAAACTATGAAAAAGTAAACATCAAAATTAAGTGCTTGTCTTGTCCTCCTTAGCAACTTGAGACTCTTGATTATTATATTCATAGCCTTTTCTTTTTCTTTTTCATTTTTACACAATTTTTCACACAACTTCTTAACCATTGGATTTTACTTTTGAATGAACATGATTTAATCACTTTATTCTTTCTTTTATTTTTTTCATCTATTTAATACTTTATATCTCTAAAATAATATTATTTTATTCAATTCTCTCACCTTATTTAATTTTCTCTATCTCTTTTTTTTTTTTAATTTTCTTTTCTTTTTTCCTTTACACATTTTTTTTTTCTTTTCATTCTTTTTCTATTTCATCAAATCGATTTCGAAAAGAAGAAAAGAAAAAACTATATCAATTTTTTTCCGATACAAAAATTAAAAAGAAATCTAACATGTCACAAAGAAAGGCCGTTCTAACACAAATGACTATGCTAATAATTTACAATACAAATCCACAATATATATTTTTCAATTTCCATGTCATAGAAATATATTATATCAATTTAAAAAAAAAATCAAAAAAGTAGATAAAAACATTAGAGAATATTATCAATTTTTCATTTTACATTAACGGAAATATCACCGACATTTCACGGATATCGTTGATATTTTAAACTATTATTCCTACTGAATTCACCATTGAGTACAAATTAACGGTTGAAGGTATTTTATTTAACGCCAAGGGGGAAAATGTCTAATATTTTACATTTTAGGGGGAAGACGGGCCTTTATTGAAATTAGAGGGGGTAAAATGTCTAATATGGTAAACCTCAGAGGGGAAAATGATTATATCATATATATATATATATAGTCTCGTTCTGGTCAGTGCGCATTGATATAACTTCATCAGTGCATTGCATGTGGACCACTGATTATGGAGAAGCACTGACAAGTGCATACACACTTGACAAAGCATGTAAATCTAGCGGTCCACATGCAACGCATTGACAACGCACTGATGTAAGTTATATCAATGCGCACTGATGTAAGTTATATCAATGCGCACTAACTTGAAAACCTCTTTCTCTCTCTCTCTCTATATGTATATATATATATATATGGGTGCCGATATTGACACCCATAAATATAATAAGCACACCTATATTTTAATAAAAAATTTAATTACAAAAATATCCCAATAGGAATTTACCAATAAGGACAAATTAGTTTAATTAAAAATAAACCAAATACTATGTACACACATTAATTACACTCATATCTTCAACTATATCACTTTATTAATATAAAAATAAAAAACTAAACCCTAATTCTATTTCAAGTATCAAAATTTAAGTTTTTGTAGAAGAGAAAACAAACTTAAATTATTTTTACTTGAAAACTGAATCTTTTGTAGGATCAGTTGGTGCCATTGTTATGAGTATTCCTCTGACAATATTGATATGTGTTGTGTTGGCTCTTTCTTCGCTCAAAGTTGCAGTTGTAAGCATTGTTGTTGTGGTGATTGGTCTTGTAATGTAGCCTTGTCTCAAGTATGTTGAGAAAAAAAGATGGCTCAAGTTCTCCACCAATGCAGACCTTCCAGATCTTCATTAATAGATAGAAATGTATGAACCGTAAAATATGTTGACAAAAACCCTTCATCTTCTTTGTTCCCTAAGTAATTACTAATTTAATCTATATAATCCAATTCAATTTCAATGCGCAGCAAATTGAGCCCCCCCCCCCCCCCCCCCCCCCCCCCCCCCCCCCAACAAAATATATATATATATATATATATATATATATATATATATATATATTCATTTTTTATTTATTTAACTATTACCATTATTATGGAGTTTTAGCCTTTAGGGACCTCAATAATGTAGGTTCGAAAAGCAACTCTCACTACCGGAGAAGGGTATACCCACATTTTACAATTTAATCGATAAATATGAAACTCGAAACCCTTTTATTATAGTGAAAGGGGACTGAACAACCACTTTATTATAGTCATGCCAATAGGAATCTTACACTTCAAAAGATTCTAGCTATGCCGATACTTTAATTTCCTCAACCTGAGAAATTCCTTGTGTTTCAAGTGACCATTCAGAATCTTATCTATCTCTAGATGTTAGTTCTAGAGAAATTGAGTGTATTAATAACTTAAAAGGGTTTATAAATAAATTGTATTAAAATGAAAACATTAATTTAAATAAGGGTACTATTGGCATTAAGATGGGTGTTTATAGTAATGTTTTAATTTTAAATTTTAGACATAGGTGTACTTATATATATATATATATATATGAGTGTGCTTATCATATTTATGGGTGTCAATATCCGTACCCATATATATATATATATATATATGTGTGTGTGTGTGTGTGTGTGTGTGTGTGTGTGTGTATGCAGTCTTTCTATTATCAGTTCGAACTTACAAAAGTTATATCAGTTCCTTGTATGTGGGCCACTGGATTTAAATACTTTGACTGACAAGTGCATACAGCCAAGTTAAAGTATTTAAATCCAGTGGCCCACATGCAAGGAACTGATATAACTTTTGTCAATTCGAACTGATAATAGAATTTCTGTACATGTGTGTGTGAGAGAGAGAAAAAAAAAACTATGAAAAAGTAAACATCAAAATTAAGTGCTTGTCTTGTCCTCTGCAGCAACTTGAGACTCTTGATTATTATATTCATAGTCTTTTTTTTTTCTTTTTCTTTTGAGGAGTGCTAGATACACTCTCTCAACCCACTCTCCCAACTCACTCTCTGTTCATGTGTTGACATGTGGACAGTATTAACTTTTTCACATTAAATTTATAGTCTGTATAAATGACCTCATTTTTCATTTTATTTACAATATAAACCAACAACTTATTTCCTAAATTGTCTTTCTTCTTTAACTTTATTATTTTGTCAATTAATATCAGTTTTTTTTTTTTTTTTAAATATATGTATTGCTCAAATATTTCTTTTTACCAACTTTACTAAGATATTTCATTTTACATCACTGGATAGCTTGATAGTTGTTGTATAAAATAAATAAATAGTAAAATAAATTAGAGTTAAATAGTTTTAAAATATATTATAAAAAATTCATATGACAAGATCGGTAAAACTTAATCTCTATATTTAAATTAAAAATAAAAAATAAAGAAAAAATATGCTGTTAAACAAATACTTACATATTTTTTTATCTTTTAATTTAAAATTGATTTGCTTTAATTTGAAAGATAAAGATTTTGGCTCAAACACATATACAATTATGGTAGATCCAATATGGGTGCCCAATCTTCACGTTCCTCTCCTCAAATCTTAAAAACGAAAATAATAAATTTTAGTTTATATAAATTTTTTATAATATATTTTAAAACTATTTAACTCTAATTTATTTTAATATTTATTTATTCTACAATAACCATCAAGTTAGCCCGTAATGTTTGGTAATGAAAATTTGGTAAAAAACAATATCTGAGTAATTCAATTTGGGACTGTACACACAAGAAATAAAAGAAGTTGCAGAGTTTTAAAAAAAGCACACACCTTATATATATATATACAGTCTTTCTATTATCAGTTCGAACTGACAAAAGTTATATCAGTTCCTTGTATGTGGGCCAATGGATTTAAATACTTTGACTGACAAGTGCATACAGCCAAGTCAAAGTATTTAAATCCAGTGGCCCACATGCAAGGAACTGATATAACTTTTATCAGTTCGAACTGATAATAGAATTTCTGTATATATATATTTAAAAAGTTGATATTAAATGGCAATGTTAAAGTTAAAGAAGAAGAGAAATTTAGGAAATAAGTTGTTGATTTGCATTGTAAGTAAAATTAAAAAGGAGGCTATTTATAAAAGCTGTAAATTTAATATGAAGAAGTTAATGATGTCCACATGTCATCACATGAACAGAGAGTAGGTTGGGAGAGTGGGTTGAGAGAGCGTATCTCTAGAACTCCTCTTTTCTTTTTTACACGAATTTTTCATACAACTTTTTAGCCATTAGATTTTACTTTTATTGATGAACAAGATTTAATCATTTTATTCTTTCTTTTATCTTTTCTTATTGAATGCAGACATTATTTCTCATCTATTTAATACTTTATATCTCTAAAATAATATTATTTTATTTAATTCTCTCACCTTATTTAATTCTCTCTCTCTCTCTCTCTCTCTCTCTCTTTTAAAAAAAATTATTTTCTTTTTTCCTTTACTCATTTTTTTTTCTTTTCTTTCTTTTTCTATTTCATCAAATCGATTTCAAAAAGAAGACAAAAAAAAAAAAAAAAACAACTATATCAATTTTTTTCCAATGCAAAAAATTAAAAAGAAATCTAACATATCAATGTATTCTTACAAAGAAAATTTTAACAAGATTGTAACCAAGCTTATATAAACAATTCCTAAAAAACCAAAAATTTTGTTCGTTCAATCTTTTTTATCATTATTAACCAGAAAAAAAAAATGATACAAGATCACAAAACAATTAAATAAATATAAATATTTGAAGAATAGAAAAAATATCATAGATAAACCATGAACATTTGTTGATAAGTCTTCCAATTCCAAGTTTTTTGACATTTTTAAAGATGATAAAAATTAGTTGATGCATGCTAATCTAATGAAATAGAGGGAAAAAAAATACGAAGGGGAGATGAAAGATTTTAGAGCCACTCCTTAGCCAAAATAGCTAGTGGGGATGGTTTTTTTGTACTCCAACTACTCCCTATTATGGATCCCTATTTTAGAGAACTACCAAGGTACTCTCCAAATGTAAGGAGCCATTCCTTTCTAGCTATTTTCTCTCTCCTTTTATTTTATTATTTTTAAACTAATTTTCTTATTGAAAAAAATGATGTCAATTTTGAAACAAAATAAATTTATTTATATTTTAAATTCAAAAAATATTAAAATATTAATGACTAGTTATATTAGAAAGGATGGTTGAAGTGACCCTATGAAAAGTTACTAGCTCAAATAGCTAAAATTTAGAGAGCATGGTTGAAGATGCTCTTAGAGAATGATGAGTGAAAGTCACATGATGATGTTCTGGTTTTAGGTGCAGTAAAAAATAAAAAATAAAAACATTTAAAGGATAAAAGAAAAGAAAACTAAAAAAAAAAAAAGGAGAGAGAGAGAAAATTAAATAAGGTGAGAGAATTGAATAAAATAATAACATTTTTGAGAGATCAAGTATTAAATAGGTCAGAGACAATGTCTTTATTCAATAAGGAAAGATAAAGAGAGAATAAAATGATTAAATACTGTCCATCCAAAGAAGTAAGATCCAATGGCCAAAAGGTTGTGTCAAAAATTGTATAAAAAAATGGGGTCATGGATCCTACCCTATAAATATATATATATATATATATATATATATATATATATATATATATATATATATATATACAGTCTTTCTATTATCAGTTCGAACTGACAAAAGTTATATCAGTTCCTTACATGTGGGCCACTGGATTTAAATACTTTGACTGACAAGTGCATACAGCCAAGTCAAAGTATTTAAATCCAGTGGCCCACATGCAAGGAACTGATATAACTTTTGTCAGTTCGAACTGATAATAGAATTTCTGTATATATATATAGTCTCTCATAAGAGATCTCTTATTTTAATTTCGGTAAGAACTTTGATGAAATCATATCGATTTTTATGAATTTTGATCTGTATTTTTGTGTGGATGATAAGTTCATTGAAATCTACATATGAATAAATTTTGAGAATTTCAATGAACTGATCATCCACATATGAATAAATTTTGAGAATTTTTCAAAAACTAGAACTATTTTTCTTTAATTTTCCTATATTTCGCTCATTTTTCCGCTACCTACAAAATTAAGAAAATCAGTCAAATTAGTTCTAATACTTGAAAAATTCTTAAATTTTATTCATATGTAGACTTTAATGAACTTATCGTCCATAAAAAAAATTCAGATAAAAATTCATAAAAATCGATGTGATTTCATTAAAGTTCTTACCGAAAATAAAATAAGGGATCTCATATGAGAGACTCAATATATATATATAAGTTCTCTCATAAGGGATCCTTTTTTTTAACATTAAGTAAGAACCTTAATGAAATATTTCGATTTTGATGAATTTTTATCTTAATTTTTTTATGGATCATAACTTCAATGAAATCTATTTGAAAACAAAATTTTAAAAATTTTCAAGTAGTACAACTATTTTTTTTTTCATTTTTCTTATTTTTTTCATCCCATTTTTCGATGTTTGATTTTCAATAAAATCAGGAAAAAATAGTGATAATGCTTGAAATCTTTTTAAAATTTTGTTTACAAGTAGATTTTATTGAACTTATGATTCACAAAAAAAATCCAATCAAAATTCATCAAAGTCCTTACTTTATGTTAAAATAAGAGATCCATTATGAGAGAACTATTCTATAGATAAATATAAAGCATCTCAAATGCTCTTATGCATTTTTTGAGTTTTTTTATTAGTGACACATTAATATTTCTTTTGAATATGAATTCATTTTGACAAAAGAAAAGAAAAAGTAAAGACATATGTGATGCAATTATCTTAAAATAGACGAGTGCTAGATACACTTGCTGTCAGTCGCCACTTCTCAAGTGGATATGTGTCCACTTGAGTGGCATTCTCGTTAATTATTAAATCCAAAAGTATGGGAATAATAAAGTTAAGAACGTAGAACACCTGTCATGCATTCAAACTAGTGATTGTTCACTCGCGACTAAGTTTAGTATTTCCCCTAAAAAATATGTATCTACTTTACGACTGATCACCATAAAACATAACATTTGTCTCACTCTCTCTCCTTCTTTATTTTGCCGTTAATAGCATTTATGGAAAATGGTGAGAAATACCGACTATAATTTCTAGGAAAGTTTCTCAAGAGAAAACTATTTCTATAATCTCTAAAACGAATTGCCACATTTAAGTTACATAATTATATTGGAGAATATATATATATATATATACAGTCTTTCTATTGTCAGTTCGTCCTGACAATAAATATATCAGGACGGAGAATGTGGACCATAGATTATGGAGAAGTTTTGATAAGTACATACATTTTAAGTCAAAGTATGTAAATCTAGTGGTACATATTCTTCGTCCTGATATATTTATTGTCATAACGAACAGACGATAGAAAATCTATATATATATTAATTTCATTATCTATCTATTTTGTGTTGCAATTTTTTTATCCAAATGCATAATAGCATTGTGGATACTCTAACACTACTTTGATTTTAATAGTCGATTTGATGCATCTCATTAACTTCAACATTGAAAGAATTACCTAAAACCGGCCAATAAGTTAAAATAAAATAAAATTATTTAATAATTTTTGTATAAAAAAAATGTTTAATTTCAAACATTGATTTTAAAGCAATTTTAAAAAATGGATGGGGTCACTTTTGTAAAGTAATTATTATACCGTGAGATTTAATGACTTATTTATTTTGATTGATATAATTAACGTAAAAGCAATTATATTCTTGGTTTAATTTCTTACAAATCGATGTTTACACTTAAATTGATTTGAGATATTTGGATTTTATGTTTAATTTTGTGCTAGTGATCATAATGAATGTTGATGATTATAATTTATAAAAAAAAAAAAAAAAATGCGTTATATTAAACCCTTCACATAAATCCAAAGTTTCAAACTTTCTCATTTCATCTCATAGTTTTTTCAAAATGTTACATTTTTTCTCTCTATGTTTTTTTTCATCTTTATTCTTATTTTTTTCACCTATTTATATATGCGTCTCAGAATACACAAATTATTGTTTTATTAATTACTATCATTCTCTTTAGTATAATATTCTTGACTTCACTTAAGAAAACATTTTGGTTCTCTTTTGTCTGCTTTTCCGTGCGGAACATATTTTTTTTAATCTTATATAATTTTAGATTTTAATTTACTTTACATATTTGAATTAAATGTGTTTGGTTTGAATACAAGTAAAACACAAAAATTTCTTCTTTCAAAAAAAAAAAAAAAATTAAATAAATAAACACAAAAAAAAAACACAAAAATTTAAATTTCTATTTTAGTCAATATATAAAAATCACAAACAATTTACCAAAATATGTATACTGAAATTCGAATTCCTCGACACTCAGGAGCGTATCCAGGATTTTTTATTTGGGTGGGCTAAAACAAAACTATATATAGATATATATAATTTCAATAAAATAACATTGTTTTAACTCCATTGAAATGAAGGAGACAAAGTTGAACCCCTCGTCCCCGATATTACATGAAGAACTTGATCCACCCCAACCTGATAATTGATTGTTATTTTTTTCCCAAAGTATGAATGTATGATTGTTTCACATTGTATCATAAATTATCAAAAAAATTTGGTTAAAGTGGTACTTTAAAAATTATAATATAACACTATAAATGATAAATTGCTATCGGAAAATAAATTCATTAAAAAAATAACAAAACACTAACTTGAAATTATGAATAACAAATCCAAAACTTTAACTTGTAAATTTGAAAAAATTAAATTTTAACTAAAAAAACATGAAATGAAGAATCTAATATGATTATTATTATTTTTGGTTAAAAAAGAAAAAGAAAATATTTTTATATACATTGAGATTTGAGAGAGAGAGAGAGAGAGAGAGAGAGAGAGTTTGTGTGTGTGTGTGTTGGGTGTTGGGAACTTGGGACTTGGGACATGAGAGTTACTTTAAGAGAGAGAGAGTTGGTTAGGCGTGTGATGTGAGGCAGCAGAGAGATAAATGATGGATGTTGACTGTTGAGATGAGAGGTGAGAAAAAATTAATAAATTTTTTTTTTACAAATGGCTGACCCGGCTACAGCCGGGTCAGCCCTCCATTACAGCCCGCCCCTGTTGACACTAATATGGAAGGAGAGGTGTACTACCTCATGTATGAAGAGAGGTGATGTGTTGTGTTGTAATTTACTATTTATTCTAAGATAAGACCATCTCCAATGCATATGCCAATGCCAATACCAAATTTGGCACAAAAAAGAGTAAAATGTTATATTTGACACATCAATTTAGCGTTGTACTCTAAAGCACAATTCTATTTAAAATGTTATTTGTAAGTTTCTCAATTTCGATTGACTTATTTCACGACAAACCACATTTGGGGAAGAGTTTGTAATGGGTAGCTTGTTGGATATGGCTTGAATTTTCCAATGGTTACCAAACACGATTTATCAATATGGAGACTTCCTGGAGATGTGAGAACGTTTGGGAATATGAGGTTATGTTTGAGGGAGACTTGAGGACATTGAAGAATAGAAGAAACGAAGAATAGCTGAAACCGCTGCCGCTGCAGCTGTGGCTTTGGCAGCGGTAATGGCAGCGGTAGGACACCGCTGCGAATTGTTTCGGCAGCACAAGCAGAGCGGTCTAAATCCAGTGTTACACGCTGCGGGTGGCGCTGTGGCTTTCACAGCGGCCATGGCAGCGGTCGACGATGATGACGCATAGAGATCACGGTTTTCTAAGTGATCAAGTTCAACACAGTTTAAGAAGCGGGTGGCCAACTGCAACTTGAATCGTAGTCAATCACAAGCATGCGTTGAATCAGGGAATATTCATGGAAGAGGAAATAAATTGTTTCTTGAAGTTCTCATAGGAAAAAGATTTCTCCTTGAAAGAAGACTTGTCTTAAATAGGAAATAGTATTTATGTGAAACAAGTATTCTTGTATGACTAGGAGATAGATTTCCTTGTTAGTTTAAACTCCTTGTAATACATATAAATATACCATAATAACTAGGTTATTAGGTGTGTGAAAAACACCTGAGAGTGGTGGAGCAAAATAGCAAATACTAGAGAGATCTCAAAATGAGCATTGGGTGTAATTGAGTTTGGGGTATTATTTAGAGAGAGAACCTGAGTGTGTGGTTGTAACAATTTACTACATATTGGAACTTTCTCTTGTCGTCCTGATGGCCGTGGTTTTTTCCTTGATTTGGGTTTCCACGTAAATTCTTGTGTTATGTGTGATTGGATTTTAATTACTTCTCTTCATCTTATCTTTTCTTTGTTATTGTGTTTGTTTGTGTTCTATCCGGCAACGCTTCCGCGCGCTTAGTGACGTTTGTTCACTAACAATTGGTATCAAAGCCCTGCTTGCTTGGTAGTGGTCTTAACAACTTTATGGCAAGGATGATGAGATTCGATATTGAGAAGTTCGACGGAAAGATGAACTTTGGCTTGTGGCAAATTCAAGTCAAAGATATATTAATCCAACATGGTTTACAGAAGGCATTGAAGGGCAAGTCAACCCCTGTGAACCCTGAAGGCTCTGGAGATTCAAATAAAGAAACGGCTAGTTATAGTTCTAGAAAATCTAAGATGAGCGATGATGATTGGGAGGATTTGGATGAGAAAGCTGCGAGTGCGATACGATTGTGCCTAGCCAAGAAGGTTCTTGTAAATATTCATGGAACATATTCGGTGAAAGAACTTTGGGAGAGGCTTGAAGAATTGTATCAAGTGAATAGCGTCTGCAACCGGTTCTACCTGAATGAGTAGTTTCACATGCTGCAGATGACCGAAGGTATGAAAATTTCTGATCATCTATGAGTGCTAAATGGAATAGTTTTAGAACTAGAGTCGATTGGAGTAAAGATTGATGAAGAAGACAAAGGTCTTAGACTCATCTAGTCCCTTCCATCGTCCTATATGCACATGAAGCCAATCTTGATGCATGGGAGTTCAACCATATACTTTGGAGATGTAGCGAACAAACTTATCTCTGAACGAAGGCTAAAGAGTGAAGGTAAATCTTCTAATAACTCTCTTCTTTTGGTTAACAGGAAAAAAAGGGGAACTCCAAAGGGAAAGTCACTTGTTGGGGATGTGGACAATCTGGACACATAAGGAAGGATTGTCAAAATAAGAAGACAAGTGCGGCTAAGGGCTCCAAAGAGGGTGATCCAGCAATCGCCTCTCTTGAGTTTGACGACTACAGCGATGTCCTATAAAGAGGCATAAACATCCTTATGGCATGACCGCTAGTTGCCGTGAAAAAGAATGTAGCTGATAACGGGTCCACAATTGCGCACGGGCATTGGTTAGGAAGTGATGCAATGTGTGTGGTGGACAAGGATGTCGATGGCTGAGCGAACTCCCTGGGAACCTAACGTGAGGAGTTACACCATAATTTTCAACAAGGTAAATTTTGACATGTGCCGGTGAAATCTTGGGATGGTTGTTTCCTTAGTGTTTATATCTAGTGGTGGGTATGTTGATTCTTAATGATAGGATCTTAGCTGAGGAGAAGTTTTGGGGATTCTCGCCATAAGGGAGGATTGTTGGATATGGCTTGAATTCTCCAATGGTTACCAAACACGATTTACCAATGCGAAGACTTCCTGGAGATGTGAGAACATTTGGGAGTATGAGGTTATGTTTGAGGGAGGCTTGAGGACATTGAAGAACAAAAGAAACGAAGAACAGCTCAAACCGCTACCGCTGTGGCTTTGGCAGCGGTAAGACACCGCTGCGAATTGTTTCGGCAGCGCAAGCAGAGCGGTCTAAATCCAGTGTTACACGCTATGGGTGGCGCTGTGGCTTTCACAGAGGCCATGGCAGCGGTCAACGATGATGACGCATAGAGATCACGGTTTTCTGAGTGATTAAGCTCAACACAGTTTAGGAAGCGGGTGGCCAACTGCAACTTGAATCGTAGTCAATCACAAGCATGCGTTGAATCAGGAAATATTCATGGAAGAGAAAATAAGTTGTTTCTTGAAGTTCGAATAGGAAAAGGATTTCTCTTTAAAAGAAGACTTGTCTTAAATAGGAAATAGTATTTATTTGGAACAAGTATTCTTGTATGACTAGGAGATAGATTTCCTTGTTAGTTTAAACTCCTTGTAATACATATATAAATAGACCATAATAACTAGGTTATTAGGTGTGTGAAAAACACCAGAGAGTGGTGGAGCAAAATAGCAAATAATAGAGAGATCTCAAAGTAAGCATCGGGTGTAATTGGGTTTGGGGTATTATTTAGAGAAATAACCTGAGTGTGTGGTTGTAACAATTTACTACATATTGGAACTTTCTCTTGTCGTCCTGACGGCCGTGGTTTTTTCCCTGATTTGGGTTTCCACGTAAATTCTTGTGTTGTGTGTGATTGGATTTTAATTACTTCTCTTCATCTTATCTTTTCTTTGTTATTGTGTTTGTTTGTGTTCTATCCGGCAACGCTTCCACGCGCTTAGTGACGTTTGTTCGCTAACAATTGGTATCAGAGCCCCAATTGCTTGGTAGTGGTCTTAACAACTTTATGGCAAGGATGATGAGATTCGATATTGAGAAGTTCGACGAAAAGATGAACTTTGGCTTGTGGCAAATTCAAGTCGAAGATATATTAATCCAACATGGTTTACACAAGACGTTGAAAGGCAAGTCAACCCCTGCGAACCCTGAAGGCTCTAGAGATTCAATTAAAGAAACGACTAGTTATAGTTCTAGAAAATCTAAGATGAGCGATGATGATTGAGAGGATTTGGATGAGAGAGTTGCGAGTGCGATACGATTGTGCATAGTTAAGAACATTCTTGTAAATATTCATGGAACATATTCGGCGAAAGAACTTTGGGAGAGGCTTGAAGAATTGTATCAAGCGAACAGTGTCTACAACCGGTTCTACCTGAAGGAGCAGTTTCACATGCTGCAGATGACTGAAGGTACGAAAATTTCTGATCATCTAGGAGTGCTAAATGGAATAGTTTCAAAATTAGAGTCGATTGAAGTAAAGATTGATGAAGAAGACAAAGGTCTTAGACTTATATGGTCCCTTCCATCGTCCTATGCGCACATGAAGCCAATCTTGATGCATAGGAGTTCAACCATATGCTTTGGAGATGTAGCGAACAAACTTATCTCTGAGTAACGAAGGCTAAAGAGTGAAGGTAAATCTTCTAATAACTCTCTTCTTTTGGTTGACAGGAAAAAGGGGAACTCCAAAGGGAAAGTCACTTGTTGGGGATGTGGACAGTCTGGACACATAAGGAAGGATTGTAAAAATAAGAAAACAAGTGCGGCTAAGGGCTCAAAAGAGGGTGATCCGGCAATCGCCTCTCTTGAGTTTGACGACTATAGCGATGTCCTCTAAAGAGGCATAAACATCCTCATGGCATGACCGCTAGTTGCTGTGAAAAAGGATGTAGTTGATAGCGGGTCCACAATTATGCACGGGCATTGGTTAGGAAGTGATGTAAGGTGTGTAGTGGACGAGGATGTCGATGGCTGAGCGAACTCCCTGGGAACCTAACGTGAGGAGTTGCACCATAATTTTCAGCAAGGTAAATTTCGACATGTGCCGGTGAAATCTTGGGAAGGTTGTTTCCTAAGTGTTTATATCTAGTGGTGGGTATGTTGATTCTTGATGATAGGATCGTAGCTAAGGACAAGTTTTGGGAATTCTCGCCATAAGGGAGGATTATTGGATATGGCTTGAATTCTCCAATGGTTACCAAACACGATTTACCAATGCAGAGACTTCTTGGAGATGTGAAAACGTTTGGGAGTATGAGGTTATGTTTGAGGGATGCTTGAGGACATTGAAGAACAGAAGAAAAGAAGAACAGCTCAAACCTCTACCGCTGCCGCTTTGGTAGAGGTAATGGCAGCAGTAGGATACCGCTGCGAATTGTTTCGGCAGCCCAAGCAGAGTGGTCTAAATCCAGTGTTACACACTGCGGGTGGCGCTGTGGCTTTCACAGCGGCCATGGCAGCGGTCGACGATGATGACGCATAGAGATCACGATTTTCTAAGTGATCAAGTTCAACATGGTTTAGGAAACGGGTGGCCAACTGCAACTTGAATCGTAGTCAATCATAAGCATGCGTTGAACCGGGAAATATTCATGGAAGAGGAAATAAGTTGTTTCTTGAAGTTCGAATAGAAAAAGGATTTCTCCTTGAAAGAAGACTTGTCTTAAATAGAAAATAGTATTTATATGGAACAAGTATTCTTGTA
Source organism: Acer yangbiense (assembly GCA_008009225.1). Lineage (NCBI taxonomy): Eukaryota > Viridiplantae > Streptophyta > Magnoliopsida > Sapindales > Sapindaceae > Acer > Acer yangbiense. Next base: position 1,110,704 of record CM017772.1, on the reverse strand, counting down.
TGACTAGGAGATAGATTTCCTTGTTAGTTTAAACTCCTTGTAATACATATAAAGAAACCATAATAACTAGGTTATTAGGTGTGTGAAAAACACTTGAGAGTGGTGAAGCAAAATAGCAAATACTAGAGAGATCTCAAAGTGAGCATTGGGTGTAATTGGGTTTGGGGTATTATTTAGAGAGAGAACCTGAGTGTGTGGTTGTAACAATTTACTACATATTGAAACTTTTTCTTGTCGTCCTGACGGCCGTGGTTTTTTTCTTGATTTGGGTTTCCACGTAAATTTTTGTGTTGTGTGTGATTGGATTTTAGTTACTTCGCTTCATCTTATCTTTTCTTTGTTATTGTGTTTGTTTGTGTTTTATCCGACAACGCTTCCACGCGCTTAGTGACGTTTGTTCGCTAACATAGCTTAGGTCCTCGATGGCAAGCCTCTAAGTATCCCAATGTGCTTCAAGAGCAAGAGCGAAAGGTAAATCACTCGACTTGCATCTTGAAGAGATTTAGTTGCACACACACACATTTTCATATTGCATTTCAATGATTGCATTTGTGTTTCTCTTGTTGTATGCATTTTTGTTTTTATCATCACACTCTTGCATTTTCATATCTAGCATATTTTTGTGTGTCACATGCTTGGTGATTATTCATGATGTTATCCATTCCCATTCATGTTATTTACTCACTTCACACTTGCACAAGATTCATATAGTTTAGGTGTGTTTGAGAGCCTGAGAAAAGAGTTTTTAACTCTTACCTTGGTATAGGTCGCTCCCCAAGCACTAGCCTATATCGCGGCACCCACGGCAGTAGAACCCAGTGGGTTTCACGCGTAGGGTACCGCGGTTGGTGACCTTGCCTCAACGGTGGTTTCCACCGCGAAGCTTCCTAGGGCTTCCTATGCCGTGTGTACCGCAATCAAGACATCCTGTTCGTACTGTGGCACGCATAACGGTGTGATGTGTTTTTGGATATCTTTGTTCAAAACGATGTCACTTCGGCTAGGGCTTAATATATATACTTCTTGTTCCCTATTTGGCCGAATTAGAGCTCATATTTCACATTGTTAGAGACAGATTACTCCTAGAGAGAGAGGGCTCACAAGAACTCACATTTACTCAACCAAACACTTTCCCATGAGCATCTAGCTTCATCCTAGCATCATCCAAGCATGAGTTCTCTTGTTTTCTTTGACTAGGTAATTTCTACATGTCCTAGAACCTCTTATTTCATTCTTATGACATGTTTGCCTAGGTTTAGCATTTATTTGTTAATTAAATTACAAGTCTCCTTACTTAATGTTATTTCTAACATATTTGAGACTTTGAATATTGGTTGAGTGTGTTTTCTTTGATGGCTAGCATTTAAGACCATTTTGCCATCCAACTAAGTCTCTATGCTTTGCATTTATACATTGATGTGTAAGACTCATTAATTGCATATTTATTGTCCTTGCCATATTTAATGGCAACTTGTGTTGATTTGACTTTGTTTGATAACTAGGTCTTAGACTTATATGTCTTCATCTAGTTAGGTCTTTATGAGTATTCATATAGACATATTGATATCTAGGATTGTTCTCATTGACATATTGAATTCCTAGATAAATATTTAGTGTAGCCTAGCATTATTTGCATTTTGGATATTGTCATATATTCACATAGGTTTTTGATATCTTCATTGAGCGTTAAGTCTTGTGACTACCGGTGTGTAGTGCAAGAGCATTTTGGTCTAGAATCACTATAAAAAGGTATGCGAGTAGTAGTGGTGGGTTAGTGACCGAGAATAGTATGACTCGAGGTCAACCTAAGTTGTAAACATCATTACATATAGTGAATTTGAAGACCGTGTGTGACTAGCAGAATAGCTCGTGAGTTTTTCCCAGTTGTTGGTTTCTCACGTAAATCAATCAACGTGTTATTTATTGTTTTCCGCACTTTAATTACGTTTATTATATTTGATTATATTGGGTTAATTTTTGTAATATTAACTAATCCAAAAAATTGGTAACTAATCGGATTAACAACCCATTCAACCCCCTCTAGGTTGTTTAAACACACGCATATTATATATTTTCACTATTTTTATTATTTTATTAATTAAAATTATAAAAGTAAACACTTACCATTAATTCATTCATTATTTATTTTAATGCTCCAATGCAAAGTTCCATTAATACATTTATTATTTCATTTAATATATATATATATAAAATAGTATTTTTGTAATTAAAAAATGAGCATTTATTGTTGTGCCACATAATATAGCATATGCCAAATTTAGCACATCATTTGGCACTGTATTGGAGGATGGTTTTTGCACCATATGCTAAATTTTAGTATTGGCACAATAATTTGGTACATCATTGTAGATCTCTAAAAGGATAAAATAAACAAAAAAAAAAAAAAAAAAAAAAAAAAAAAAAACTTCTCCTAAAATCCACAAATTATCTATTTACACTCCAATTTAATTTTTTTTTATTAATGATAATTTTAACCTAAATTAAAATTACTAAACAAGACAAAAAAAATTCTAAAGACATTCCAAACTAATTAAATTATTAAAAAAAAATAAAAAAATTCTCTCTCCTAAATCATTAGATTAAATATTGCATATTAAACTCTCTTTCCTAAATCAATTATTACCATATTAAACACTATCTCTCTCTCTCTCTCTCCATTTTTCCCATACTTTCTCGATTGATTAATAGTTAAAGAAAAAAAAAACTTATGAATATTTTGGTTTTTTACTAATAGTAATATATATATATATATATATATATATATATATATATATATATTAAAAAGTCAATTTTCAAAAAAAAAAAAAAAAAAAAAAATATGAAAACTTGATTTGTTACAACTAAATTCGATTAAATTCAAAATTTCTAAGACTAATGAGAGAATTAAAGTTCTCTAGGCAATCACATACCTATAAAAGTAACAAAAAACATTTTCATATTTCGATTTTTTTTTATAAAAAAAAAATACTTGTTTTTTGAGTTTTTTTTTAATTTTAATATATACATATATACGGTTTCTAAAATTCAAGCTTATTCGTAAGTTTTTTTTTTTTCTTAACTGTTAGTCTTGCTTGAGAAATAATAGAGATAGAAAATTAGAGTTGGAGAAGAGAGAGTTTAATATGATAAATAAAAATTTAGGAGAGATTGTTTAATATGTAATATTTAATTTAATGATTTAAGAGAGATAATTTCTTTTTTTAGAATAGGAGTGTCAAAAGATAAAAATGATAATTTTGGAAAAAAAGGAAGTGTGTTTAGAATTTTTTTTAATTTAAATTTTGAGAACGGAGCTAGGAAGCACGGATACTCCATTTGGTGGAGGTTACTCGTATCAAATTCGTATCCAGTTCAGATACTTTCCGGATACTCCAGGATACGTATCCTTAAGAACCTATCTAAAAAAAAATCCTTAAGAGATTGAGATGAAAAAGAGGCCCACAGAAGAAGAAGATGAACATGACATATATAATTGAATTCAATGCACAATTTATGTCTTTCCGTCTAATAAATAGGAACCAACCATTATTAACCCACATGCACCGCCTTCATCTTTATTGTTACTCCCCCGACGGGCCCGACAGCACTTCTGCTCTGTCGACATTTAGTCTTCGAGTCAACCACTAAATGCTCCAAGGAGCAAATTACATTCATGCAAGTCTTTTTCATGAAGGAAAAATAAAACTCTACCCAATGATGTCATTTAGATCGGATTTAGGTAATCCGAATTCAATTTTTTCATTTTTTCAGAATCGTATCGAACACGATCCGATAATATTCAAATATGATTTTCTCTTAAAAAAAAAGTCTCATAATCAGATAATTCGTATCAGATCGGATTTGATATTTTTCGGATATTAACATTTTTAGATCGGATTCGGACTTATATTCGGATTGGGTTCATAATTTTTTTTTTCGGATTTTAAAGAAATATTAAAAAAAAAAACATTGAATTTCATTTAAAATTATAGTAGTTGCAGTGTGTCAGTTTTTAATTAAAAAATATATATATTTTTAAAAATAAAACAAAATATAAATAAAAAATATATATTATGGTAACCGACAGCACAAAAATTATTAGTTTTTTTTTAAGTTATATATATACTTCAAATATTGGATTTAGATCATACTCGAGTCGAATTCGGATTGGGTCGGAATTGAAAACCTTCATATTTAGATTATTTGAATCCGAACAATATTTTTTCTCCATTCATCTTTGAATTTAGACTCTGTTTTTTTGTCTTATTTTTCGAACCGGATTCAGATCCGAATCATCTAATCCGATTTACATCTCTAACTACACCTCCTCAAGCACTTTTATTATGTTATCCATACATCCGTTCATTAATTATTGTGAATTCCGTGTCTTGAAAGAAAGAAAAAAAAAAATGTAGATGTAAACAACCATATTCACTATTTGATTGAACTGCTTTACATTTTCTATTTTTAATTTGTGATAAAGGTTTAAGTCTCCACTATTATTTATAAAATTGTAAACCGTAAGGAGATGATCTTTTTTGAGTAGTCATCACTTTCGATGCGATAATTTAAATTTGAAACATTACTATTATACACTTATACTAAATGAGACTGAATGAATGTCATTTAATACAAAACCACATTGAGTAGTGGGATTTGGATTCTACTGATCTGATCTTTTTTCTGATCTTTTTAAAGCATGTGATTGGTTGTTAGTAAAGTGGTTGTGAAAACCAATCACATCTCAACCACTTATTCATTGCAATGCATATGTGTCATGAAATTATATGAGATCAGGAAAAAGATTACATCAGCAGAAGATCCAAATTCATTTAATAAAGGTACAAAAGACATGATATCTTGAAAGTTGAAACTTACATGCATGTGTTTGTCAGGTTCCCCCTCACATAGAAATGCGTTTTCTAGGGGCAAAACCGGTGCTAGGTTCGGTGTTCTTTTGACTTTATTATAATTTATTTATAACTTAACGTACGGACGAAAAGAGAAATAAAGCATTATTTGTTATTAAAAATTTTGATTTGATTACAAAAAATAAAAAGAATTTTATATATAATTTTAATGCATGCGATGAGTTTCCTATGTTACACTTGCACCAGGAGGTAATATGACCATTGAATCAAGAGAAATTTAATTGTAATCGTGATTAAATATGATATGCATATTTAATGTATATTTAAAAATACAATATGTCAACACAAATCTTAAGAATTGATCCGAAATCTTATATATATAATTTTTCTATTATCAGTTCGAACTGACAAAAGATATATTAGTTCCTTGTATGTGGGTTATTGGATTTAAATACTTTGATTTGGCTGCATACATTTGTCAAATTATCTTTTAAATCCAATGACCCATATACAAGGAACTAATATATCTTTTGTCAGTTTGAACTGATAATAGAAAGACTGTATATATATATATGACTATATGAGTCATGATTCATAACCCCATTTTTTAACATAGGATTTGATAATTTTTATGTCCATTAGATCCTAGGTGTTTGAATGGTTTGGATTGAATGGTTATTAATTCACTTTCCTATTTTATATTAATATTGTTATTTTCTCTCACTTAAATTTTAATATTTCATTTCATTCTCTCTCCTCATTTAATTTTTCTCTTTCCTCTTTTTTTTTTCTTTTACATTTTTCTTTTATTTTTTAATTTTTTAATTTTTTTTTTGACGTCTCAATAGTTAACGGTTAACATATTTCTTATTTCCATTGCTATAGTAATTGACCTAGGCCTTAGGCGGAACTGGCCGCAAGGAAGGTCTAATCGGCCTTCCTAGTCGGCCAAGCGCTTAGGCGGACTAGGCGGAGATGACTCCGCCTGTTATTATTATTAATTTTTTAAATTCTTTTTCTAGAACAACGCTGTTTTGGCCCAATCGGCTTCGTTTAGGCTTATTCGGTTTCACCGCATAAGTGGTCTAGGCGCTAGGCGCTATTCTGCCGTACGACTGACGCCTAGCGTCTAGTAGAACACCTGCTTAATTAATTTTTTTTCTTTTTCTTTTCACTTTGATTTATTTATATTTTTATTTATGTACAAGTGTTTTCAATTCTCACTTTATCTGTTTATCAATTGATAATGTTATCTACATTTCTAATAAAAATATTAATATGATACTAAAATTAATAATACCAAAAATAAATTCATATTTTTTAAATGATAAATTTAATTGATAAAAAAGTTTAAATAAACTAAAATCAATTTACTTATTTAAATATAGGGAGAATCACAAATACATCCCCCCCCCCCCCCCCCCCCCCGACTTTTAACTTAATGGCAAATCAAACCCTCTGGTTTGAACAATCAGCAAATAACCCCCTACTATTAAATAGATTATGTTAAATATAACAGAAGAAGGGTAATGAAGTAAATTTGAAATAAAAAATAAAAAGAATAAAGAATGGTGTGCAATAAAAAACCCTACAGCATCTAAAACCCACCAAACAACTATTTTCATCTTCTCTCCAAAAAAGGGAAAAACGCAAGAAACCAAAAACACTCTTCATCTTCGTGATTTGAAAGTCGTATATGATTTTACCATTTTCATCAAGAAAATCTCATTTTGTTGAATAATTGATAAAGGTAAGTTAAACACTTTTATACTCTAAAGTTTTTGAAGTTTTTTCTACTTTTTCGTAAGAGTTAAAACAATTTTTCTTCTTTTTCATATGTTTTTTCATACCTGTTTTTTTTTTTTTTTTCTACTTTTGCATTGATTTCGAGCTTTATGGTATTTGTGTGTTATGGTTTCTTTTTGGGGGTTTTTAATTAGTTTAATATTTTGAAGTTTTGTGTTATTTTATTTGTAATTTCATTTCAATTTCACTATTACTACATGGATTTTTATTTTATCATGCAAATAGGCATTGATTGATAGTTGCTTTGTATGTGTTCTTTGTCTGTTGGTACTGTCTTTGTTCTTGTCTGTTTTCTTTAGGAGGTATTCCTCTGTTTTGGCAGTCTGTTTTATATACATTCTATTAACTTAGGTGTTAACAGTGCTTATGCTTGCAGGTGGAGGCCATGAACAACATATTTGAATCTTGTCAGGATAAGCTTTTTTGTTTGAAAATGGAAGCACACAGATGACAGACCCTTGTTATTTTATTTTAAATTATTAGTTTTTGTTCAAACTACCATCGAACCAACATTTTTTTCTCCTTTTTTTTTGGGACTGTGTTTACTGGTGCATGTAATGCATTTGCTTTGGTATCAGGTGAACTTATTATGTTGAAGCTTTATATGTATTCAGATATTTGTGACTTATGTTGAACTTTTAATTATTATGGAAGAATGTTTGTTACATTAATCTTTTACATAAATTGTTGTTTTTTATTGTTGTTTTTTTTTTTTTTCCTATGACTTAGAGATCATGGTTTTTTTTTTTTTTTTTTTTTCCAAATGAGAAATTATGATTACTGTTTTTTCTGCATATGAAAATTTTCTATTCTTGAATTTGAATATTCATTTTTTAGTTTTAATTTGATTACAATTAAAATCAATTTTAATTGAATACTGATTTTTCAGTTTTAATTTGATGAGGGCATTTTTTGCCATTTAGAATTTGATTACAAGTTTGTTTAGATTTTTAAGAAAAATAGAATATATATACAAGAAAAAATAAAAGCAAAAATTTTATATAGAACAAGTTTTTACTGTTACCTAATCGTCCTAATATTCATGTAAAGACAATAAATTTATTTATATATTTTGAGATAAGTGTTTTTCATTATTATTAAGTAAATATGTCAGACTTTGAAGGGTAACATGGACAATTACTACAATATTGACAATAGAAGGGCTCCATTGTCATTTCATCATTTTTGGACACTATTTGTGTAACGGTGTTAGTATACATTTAACGGTAGGGGGTTATTTGCTGATTGTTCAAACCAGAGGGTTTGATTTGCCATTAGGTTAAAAGTCGGGGTGGTATTTGCGATTCTCCCTTAAATATATTTTATAATATAAAACTTGTTCAGTATTCCCAAAATGAGGAAGAAAAAATTAATTAACAAAATAATGGATCTGAATCCTCTGCTGATTTGATCTTTTTTCTAATCTAAAACACTTGAAGATAATAATCTATATTTAAAGATAATGGAAGTAAAATAAATAAATAAATAAATCTCAACCATTTATTACACATGTCACCAGATCTATGTAGGTCAGGACAAAAATCAGATCAGCAAATTATTCAAATTCCAAAATCATAGCATACAATAAACTAACTATTATAAGTCTTTCAATTCTTTTGTTTTTTTTTGTTGACATTTTGATAAAGGTGAAAGAATGAGGACATAATCACTCTCCTCAACTAACATTCAAAAGCTTTTAATACATTTACAACCTTTTTTTTTCTTTTGAAATTTGACATTAAATTGGTTAATTAGAGTTCTATTGGGACTTAACGAGATATTAACCCTACATGTGCGTGGACATAATCACTCTCCTCAACTAACATTCAAAAGTTTTTAATAAATTTTCAACCTTTTGTTTTTCTTTTGAAATTTGACATCAAATTTTTTTAGTTAGAGTTCTGTTCGGACTTAACGAGATATTAACCCTACATGTACATCATATATATATATATAGTCTTTTTATTATCGGTTCGTCATGACAATAAATATATCAGGACGAAGAATATGGACTATAGATTATTATAATTTTAATTTCTAATAATGTGGACTATAGTAATAATGTGTTATAACTATAGACTATAGAATGTGGTTGGTCGTCCTGAAATTATAATTTTAGGACCACCTGATAGGAGAACTATCCTATATACATTCATCTGGATCTAAATTCCTAATTGTTTGAATATCTAATTATCTATATTATATAATATGATTTTAATGGAATTAACGTATAAATTACGTTTCATCTAAGTTTTGTCTTATATCTATATGACTATATGTAGTTGCACCAAGTATAATTTTATATTTTTATCAAAAAAAAAAAAAAAGTATAATTTTATAATGAAATTGTAAAAGTTATTTTATTCGATGTCGATCACTCGATTAGTCGATTGACACAATTGACACATGCGAAGTGCTGATCACGTGTTGAACTTATTATCACTTAAAGCTAAAGTGAAAAGTCCTCCATTAAAAACACAGAGGCCCCCGCCCCAGTTTTAATTGAAAACACACGTTGAGTTTCTGCAAATTTTTTTTTTCTCAACCACATCATAAATAATCACAACACACCATATTCTTAATTCTTCATTTCATTTTCTTTTTATGTGTTTTCCCAAAAAATAAAAAATAAAAAGCAAAAAAGTAGATAGAGCAAAATGGACCGATTGACGTGCGTGGTGGCATAATAATCATACAAAACATGAGTAATTTGATGGACAATAATCATTCAATTATTAAACCTAGGAAAAAGAAAAAGCTATCTACCATCCTCGGTCAATTAACAGTCTCTTTAACAAGCTTCAAAAAAAAAAATATATATATTTCTTTTAATATTTATTTGGTCTCAATTTCACATGCATCAAACGTTCTTTATTTAAAATTTGTTTTTTATGTACGTAGTATAGTTCTTTTTAGATAATAACAACAAATTATCAAAATATTCCTTTTAAACTTCTTTCATTTTTTTTCTTTCCATAATGTGATTCATGTTTCACGTTTTTTTTTTCACTAACATAAAATTACCCAAATACCCTCCAATAACCCTTTTTTTCTACTTTATATTTTTTTATTATCTAAAATTACTAAAAACAAATGTGTAACGTTGAATGTGATTCACATTTCAACATTCAACAACATTTAAATCACATTCAACAGTCAACAACATTTCACGCAGGGATGGAGCCAAAAATATTTTATTTGAAAATCGAAACTGTGCACCACAGCAACACGTGCCTAGTCGAAGGCGTTGCCTACACAAATCCGTCAACCGCAACCTAAGCAGCGTCATAGTCGGACAACTCGCTCCCCCAGGTGATACCGTTGCCGACCCACCACGTTGAGATAGGGAGGAGTGTTGAGAGATATAAAATAAAGGGAGAAATCAAAAATACCCTAATGAATATAAATTTATTTTTAACCATAAAAAATATAATTGTTTGTAACCACATTTTATTAAAAATATATAATAAAATGTGGTTACAAACAGTTATATTCTTTTATGGTTAAAAATAAATTTATAATGTTCCGTGTTGATACTTTTGATTTTCTTCCTTTATTTTATGTTTCTACAAGTTTTTACAATTTTTTTTTTTTTTTTGAAGAAACCCTAACAGGGAGCCACAAATGGCTAAACCAGACATAGCTGGAAACAAAGAAGGAAAAAAAAAAAAAAACACCAAACATAGAACCACAACAAAAAGCAGAAAAGCCAAGAAAACAGCAACTCCAGGCAACAGCCACAACAAACGCAAAATTAACTCCTTTGCTCGCCCTCCACCAGTGCTCTAATACACATCGACATGTCATCCTTCCACACAGCTACATCAGTGATACTCAAAGCCTCATTCGCAAGTGTTAAGGCCACCCAATTAGCCTTTGTAGATACATGTTGGAAAATCACATTTCTCGCATCTGAAACAAGAATCTTAATTGCATCCAAGATACCACCATAACTAGCCTCCGAGTTGCCTCCTTTCACAATTTGCTTAATCACAGTTGCTGAATCAGTTTCTACAACATAGTTCACCAAACCCATGTCTCTACCAACAATAATCCCCTTGTAGACCGCCATAGCCTTGGCACAATCCATATTATAATTTGCCTCACATCCCTGAGCCCAACACATTAAAACTCTGCCCCTGTTATCCCTTACGATAACGCCAAAGCCAATTCTCTTCCTCCTTTTATCCACCCTAACATTACAGTTAATTTTCAACATACCATGATCCGGTGTTCTCCAACTATCATCCACTTCTTCCCCATTCCTTCCATCCGTAGCCACCCCCTTCTCCCTACTACACCCAACTCTGCGAATCTCATCAACATAGTTTCTACCCCACCAAACCACCTCATTCACATCATATTGTTTCCCATTATACATCCAATCATTTCTAGAGCACCAAACCTTCCATATAGTAATGCAAAATAATTCTCACCCTTAGTCAACATCTTGGAGTAGAAACAAAGAAAATCAAGAACATTATTAAAATTAGACTTCCTAACTTTACCGCATACCTGGCAAGTTTCATCATAATTAATACCCCTTCTTCCCAAATTTCCTTTTGTTGGTATCCAATCATAACATGCCTTCCAAATGAAGATTTTGATTTTCAGGGGGATCTCTATCTTCCACAACTTCTTCCACCAATCTTTTCATGTTGTTAGAGCTAGATTGGCTTTGTTCAACACATAATTTCCTACCAACCCAATACCCACTTTTGACTGTAAACACCCCACCCTTATCATAACGCCAAACCCTCCGATCCTCCATATCACCCATACCAGTTGGGATTTGCAAAATTCCATCCACATCAAACTGCACAAAATTCTGCTTTAGCTTTTGTATGTCCCATTCACCAGCAGAGGACAACAGTTGGTCCACTGTGCTGTTTCTGTCAAGTTTTTAAGGAGACATAATGATCGAAACCTTGTCTCTCGGAATCCACCTATCACCATAGACCCGAATTTTATTTATGTTGCCCACTCTCCATCACATACCTTTATCCAGGATCGCTCTTCCCCACATCAAACTATTCCACACATAAGAGCCTTTTTTTGAAACAAGAACCTCCAAAAAATCTTCGTTATTAAAGTAGCATCCTTTCAGGACTATCGCGGCAAGGGAGATGGGATTCTTAGTAATACGCTAGCATTGTTTATCAAGTAATGCTCTATTGAAAGTCCCCAATTCACGAAAACCAAGCCCTCCTTTTGATTTCGGTCTACACAGCCATTGCCACTTACACTAATGCATTTTACGGTTCTCCTCGTTTCCACCCCACCAAAATTTGGCAGTGAGTCTCTGAATTTCGTCGACTAATCTTCTTGGCAATCTAAATATACTCATAGCATAAGATGGAATAGCTTGAACCACTGCTTTAATTAAGATTTCTTTTCCTCCAGTGGACAACATCTTCTCACCCCACCTTTTAATTCTATGCCAGACTCTGTCAACAATGTCCGCAAACAAATTTCTTTTATTTCTACCTGAGAAACAAGGGAGTCCAAGGTACCGTTCATGACAATCCACTAGTTTCATTCCCACCAATGAAGCCAATTTATTTCCCTCCACCATGCCTACTGAAGGGCTTACGCAAATAATCGATTTACCAAAATTGATAACCTGTCCAGAGGCTTCAGAATAGTTACATAGCACCCTTTTGATAGCCTCACAGTTTCTAGCATCAGCTATCATAAATAGCAGGCTATCGTCCACGAAAAATAAATGAGATATTGTAGGACCGTGTCTACTAGGTTTGAAGCCAGTAATCTCTCCCCTTTCTTGCTCTCCCTGAATCAAACTGGAGAGACCCTCTGCACAAATCAAGAACAGATAAGGAGACAGTGGGTCACCCTGCCTGAGACCTCTTGACGGTATTATATTGCCACACATCTCCCCATTTAATCTAAAAGAGTATGACACCGTACTAATGCAATTCATAATAAGTTTCCTCCACTTTTTCGAGAAGCCCAACTTTACCACCATCTTCTCTATAAAACCCCACTTAACCCGGTCATAAGCCTTGGACATGTCCAATTTTAATGCCATAGACCCTTTCTTTCCTTTTCTTCGTTTAAGCCTGCTGAGACATTCGAACCCCATAATGGTATTGTCAGAAATCATCCTCCCTGGGATAAATGCACATTGCATTTCAGAGATAATTTCCCCCAAGACTCCTCTAAGTTTATTTGTCATGGCCTTGGTTATAATCTTATATAAGACATTACAAAGGCTTATCGGCCTATAATCTCCCATGTTGATCGGCTTTTGCACTTTGGGGATGAGAGTAATTATAGTGCTATTAATATCCTCCAAACGTCTGCCCTTGTTTAAAACCTCCAGACAAAAACTCGTCACCTCAAGGAAACGGTTCATTTTGATTTTCAGTAAACCTTTTATATGCAGATTCTTTGTATAATTAGTGGTGGAGTTCGAGGAGGTTGCACTTCAGGGTGTGTTTGAGATGATTTTTCAAATAGATTTTCTACAAGTAAATCTTTTGGAGTCTGAACTTTAATAAAAAGCTTTAAATGTTTTGGTTGTCAAATAATAGTATAGGCCATCCTTCCGAGATGATAATTGCAACCCGACACTCTATTTTATTAATAATATAAATTTCTTTCATTTTTTTTTTCAAGACAAAATCAAAAAAAAATTTTGACACTCTATTTCATTTTTTTTTTCTCTTTTAGTATTTTAATTTGTTATGATTTCATACATTATTTCCTAATCTAGTCTATATATGGGTTCAACTACTACACAGTTACTGTATAGTTACAAGGTTAATTTTTAATCATTGGATTACAATCCAAAGGTCTAGAAAAATCAAAGATTTGAAATTTTATAAGAAATTAAAACTAAAAGAAAATAATCTCCTCTCGTAATTACTAGAGTTGCACATTTTCCCTTGGATCCCCAAATCCCCACGACCCCATCCCCATTTGGTCCCCATTTCCCCATTGTTGGTTTTATGCTATAAAGCTTGTAATATGAATGTTATAAATTCAATAATAAAAGAAGTAGTTATTTCATTCAAATATATCAATTCATACGCTTATATTATATATGTAAACATCCAAGATTGCTAGATGTAATCTCAAACTGAGTACATGAATGTAATGTACAGAGGAATTCAGTTTGAGACATGCAATCTAAATAGTCTGTAGAAAGCAAATAAAACTGGGTACTTTATTTGTGGTTAATCTACAGTTACGGTCCATTCCATATTGTACGGTGGTCTTATCCTAGACTACTTGTATGGTGTTATGAGAATGGAGGCACCTTATATGATGTGATCATATAGGACTAGGCCACGATCTATATGAATCTGTCACTAATATCCGTTAATTGAAAAGATTCATATATATCGACTAATGATGGCTATATATGGGTGATCTAAATCCTAAGTGTTTTACTGACTCTTTCAGGTTAGATCGTGGTTTTTGATTTACCATGGGTGAGATCAGAATATCATTCTCGGTTAATAACTCAGTATCTTAGAATCACAGTTTGGCTTGTGGCTGGGAAGGTATGTACGCAATAGTGGAATCCACTCCTTCTTGCAAGAAGTAGATAAGTAGTTCTCTTAAGGGTTGATTCAGGGCTTGAACGAATAAGAGCGCTCTCATTCTTCCGTAAGGGAATGGAGGATATAATCATTCAAAAGAATCAATAGTACTTAAAGGAAAAGATATAATTAGAGAGGTATAACAGACTTTATGACCTAGCTCTAATTATGAACTACTTGTGGAGGATCATGCCATATGAAATAGCTATATCAATGGACACTAATAAAATTGGTTGTGTAAAACATCTACAGTTACGAGAGTACAACCTTGGGTTTTTAGTGGAATAACTCCAAGGTTAATAATTATGAAATATTAATTAAAGAGTTTAATTAATTTTTTCTAAGAATTATTGGAGCTCAAAACTGTGGGTCCATTAGGTCCCCTTGCTAGCCCTATACGATTGATAGTAACAAAGACTCACGGAGAATTGGATGGTCCAATTAATTATTGTAAGGATTCTCATATCTTGATTGGCTTATTTCGTGGACAAACCACTTGTTGGGGTTGTTTGTGTAAAGGTAGTTTAGGTGATTGAACTTCATGCTCGAAGGCCCTTTCAAGACCTCAAGGGACAAGCACGCAAAAGGTATAATTTCTAGTGCTTGGTTTTCTTTGAAGAGATTTAGTTAGCATACACACACTTAGCATACTTGTTCTTGTGTGCATACTCTTCACATGTCACTTTACACACTAGCACTTTGTTTGATATCTTGTTGTGTGTATATGTGCTTAGTAATTCGTTTCCCGATAGTATTCGGAAACGTTCGCGCATGCATGGGTTTTGCGCGAAGACCGCTCATGGAGAATGCTCTTGGCTTCTCCTTTAGATTCACCATCACTGGTGAATCAGTGGTTTGATCAGTGGCCTGGCCATCGAATTGAAACAGCCGTTTCAGTCAAGAAAGGTCTGGAGTGATTCTGCGGTTACGATCGGCGGCCACCGACCGCCGTTCGAAGCCACCGTTCATACCTGATCGATTTACATCTCTCGGGTTTGATTCTGTGATTTAATCGGTGGTTTAGAAACCACCGTTGTTCCCCTGTTCTTCTCGGGTTCAATTTGGCGGTTGTAAACGGCGGCCTAGCCGCCGAATGAAATAGCCGATTGGTGCATTTCAGGGGCAAAATTGTCTTTTCACATGCCCAATTCTTGATGTCTATAAATATCTTACTTTCTCATTCTCTGATCAAGTTCTTTGAGTCCTTAGAACCCTAAACTTCAAAGAGAGATTTTTTTAGAAAAAATCAAATCAAGAACTCACCTTTAAACACTTAAATCAAATCCTTTTTGCATCATATTTCATATTGCATCTTTTATGACTATATAGAATGTATCCATGATTGGGTTTGCATCATCACAACTTGCTTGGTAAGATTTTGATTAATTTCATCTTATTTTAGTATTTTACTATCAAGCATATTCTCTTTTAATTTACTTGTATGTTTTTGATCATATGATAAATACAAGAATAGAGAATTAATTGTGATGAATTGATTGAGTGTTATATTGTGATAGCTAATTAGGTTTTTGATTAATCTTGATTAGCTAAGCTATTTGACATGTCATTTAGCAATTGATACTAGGGTTGATTTAAATTGATTATATCATCATCCTAGACAAGCATCTAAGGTTACCTAGCCTTGTTTGTTATTTGAATATTTATACATATTCACATAGGTTGCATAATCTCTTCATAGAGAATTAAGTCTTGAGGCTAAGATTGCTTAGGCCTTAAGCAATTGGACTAGAGCCACTTTTAAAGGCCCGAGTGGTAGAAATGGGGGGTTATAGACCGGAGTATTAGACGAGTCTATATAGGTTGTAAACTCCATTTCAATTAGTGGATTTCGTGGTCCGAGTGTGGCGCACTAAACGGCCCATGGTTTTTCCCAGTGGTTGGGTTTCCATGTATACATCCCAACCACCCCCCAAGATATATTTGTCATACACCATTAATTTGTTTCAATTATGTTACAAAAGTAACTTAAATATATTTTGAGAATTAATTAAATGATGTGATTATTTAATTAATATATTATTTAATTGTTGAATTAAATATTATTAAATAATATGATTATTTAATTGACATATTAATAATTAAGAATGATTAAATTGTCATATGGAGGTTTCGATTTGTAACCTTGACAAGAGCAATAAAATAATAAGTGATTATTTTTATTTACTCGAAATAGGTCAAAGGTTTAAACCCTAGCAAAAAAAGTAATAGTTAAAAAGGAATAAGAATCCTATTTTAACTTGGATTACTAAACCCTAGGTTCCTAGTATATAAGATATACTTATCAGGAAAAAGAAGCTATTCGGAACCCTATAGAGAACAGAGTTAGGCGGCAACTATAGAGGGAAAAGAAAAAAGAAAAAGAAAAATTCTCTCACAATAGGGTTGGCCGAATTCACAAGGAGGAGCAAGGTGTTGTCACTAGTTCTCTCAAGTCTCCATTCAATCGCTCCCGGAATCCGTGACGTGCCCACACACACAGTG
Organism: Acer yangbiense; assembly: GCA_008009225.1. Classification (NCBI taxonomy): domain Eukaryota; kingdom Viridiplantae; phylum Streptophyta; class Magnoliopsida; order Sapindales; family Sapindaceae; genus Acer; species Acer yangbiense. The sequence goes on along the minus strand of CM017772.1, from coordinate 1,093,957 downwards.
GCTAGATCGCGGGACATAGCCAGGAAGGCTTAGTGGTATTGGATCGCAAAGAAGGATCGAAAAGAAAATTAAGGAGTGTTCTTCAAAGGTATGAAAACAAATCTCTTCCTTATATTCGTATATATACAAAAGGTCCCAAGAAGACGATAGAAATTTTTTAAAACCTATCGTTATTAATTTTATTGATTAATTTCAATCTCTTTTCTGCTGCACGACTTACAATTGGTATCAAAGCCAATTTTGTAATACACGAATATGTTATATTTGTTTGGTTGTATGATGTTTATATATATATATATATATTTTATATAAACATGGTTGATCATTAATTGTATGGTACGAAGAGTTTAGTTAAATTCGTTTCAGGTTGTAATAATTAGTTATTATTATTTTTAAGATGTAAGCGTTCTACGTAAATCAATACTTGTAATATGATTATGTAACCATTTACGAAGAACAAGATTCGAAGACAAAGAATGAATATAAGGGCTACTGCACGTAAAGACAGCTGTGATGCGCAAGCATTGCGCACCAGTAGGTTGCCGCATAGGTCATGGCACAAGGAATAGCAGTTGCACGCACATGAAGCATGAGCATCACTGTTCCGTTGCTTGCGCAAGGCACAGCAACTGCTGCACGCCAAGACCAAGTAGTGCAAGTTGCCGTGCGCATGGTGCAGAGCCAAGCTAGGCTGCTGCGCACACCTAGCTGGGAAGTGCATGTGCGTTGGTCTCACGTGGCGCAAGGCACCTGCACACTGCGTGCGCAAGGGATGATGCACACGTTTGTGCAAGGGCTAGCAGCCGCGCACTACATGCAAGGCTGCGGACAGCCACCCTCTCGTGTGGACGGTGGCTACGCCCGAAAGCGCAAGGCCGAGTGTTCGTGATGCTAGGGTTTACGTATTCGGAAGCGTGAATGGGCTGAAATATATATATTTTTTTAATAACTTGGGCCTCCAATAAATGTTAAGTGTAACATATGGGCCTTAGTTAATGATTCATGTGATGGATCACCATTAAAAATATTAGGGTTAATCAAGTTGGACTTGTTTAAAAGCCCATTAGATGCAAAAGATGGACTTGAAGAAAAGAGATTAAAAGAAGACCAAGGAATGCCTTGGATTAAATTTTGTAATTAGGATTTAAAAAAAAAAAAAAGGTTAGATAGCTTATCTTACTCGGTCAACTCATGTATGTTTTATTTATGAGATGATTAAAGCATTGTCATGCATACTTATGCCATATAGATTAAATGTGCCTACACTTGCATTATAATATATCATACATGATTAATAGCTCATTTATTATATATGTTGTTTATTATTTTTAATATGATTAAAATAGAATAATCACATAAATGGCTATTAATAATGTGACTTGTTTTTAGGAGTAAAAACTTGGTAATTCTCTAATTACTGATCTTTCATTAAAGTGTTTAATTAAATAGATTAGTAAATCCCAATACATTATTAAGATTAATATGATTAAGGCCTTAATAATAATTGGACCAAATAATGTGATTTAGTTTTAATAGTTAAAACTTGGTAATTCTCACATTTAATTCTAGTATATTTAAAGTAGTTTGCATAGATTAGAATTCGAATAATAAATTAGTTTTTAATAGTTAAAAATCCGGTTTATTATTTAATGTTAATAGGATAAGATTCTAGTAACATAACCTAAAAGAACTAGATTTTTCTTAGTCATTTAATCTAGGTTCATCTAGAAACACTAGAAAACCCTAACAAGCAAACAGTGAGTGAGAGAGGGATATATAACATTATATCCCGCAGTTTCCATCATTAGTAGAAACACTGTGAGATTCAAGTGGGGCCTAGAGACGGCTTTGTTTTCGTCCTCCCTAAGGAAGGTCTCCATGAGAGTTGTAAGTTCCTCAAAGTTTGATTGGCTTATTTCGGTGACAAACCACAATTGGGGTTTTTATTGTAAGGGTAGCTTAGGTAAATGATGATCAAGCTCAAAGGCCCTATCAAGACCTCAAGGTGATAAGCACGCCAAAGGTATAATCTCTAGTGCTTAGTTTTCATTGAAGAGATTTAGTTGCACACATACACTTGTAATGTTTGCATATGTATGCTTTACTTTTGTATGCATCCTCTTCACATGTCACCTTTCACACTTGCACTTTGTTGTTGTATTTTGTTGTGTGTTAGTGTGTCTTGTAATTTGTTTTCTGAATGTTGCTCAGAAACGTCCGCGCATGTACAATAGTGTGCTTGGTTAGCACGATGATCGCCTTCGGAGAATGCCCTTGGCTTCTCTTTTGGTTTCAGCTAAAGTGATGAAACGGCGGTTTGATCAATAGCCATGACCGCCAAATGAAAACCGTCGTTTATGTCCAGAAGTATCTGGAGCATTTCTGTGGTTACGATCGGCGGCCACGACCGCTATTTGAAATCGCCGATCAGACTTGGTTGATTTAATCTCTCGGGTCTATTTCTGCGATTGTGATCGGCGGTTATGAAACTGCCGATTGAAACCGCATATGTTCCCCTGTTCTTTCGGGATCAATTCGGCGGTTGAATCAGAGATTTTGAAATCGCCGAATGAAACCGCCGATCGTGCGGTTCATGGGCAAACTTGTCTTTTCACATGCCATGTTTTTGATGTATATAAATATATCACTTTCTCATCTCTCTGAACCTAACTCTTTTCAATACAAGAACCTTAAAGTCTATAGAGAGATTTGTGAGAGAAAAGGCAATCAAGATTGCTCATTTAAACACTCAAAACCATTTTCAAATGCATTAAACTTCATCTAGCATCTTTTAGCATATCTAGGATGCTTGCTTGCATGGGTCTTACTCAACACACTTGCTTTGGTAAGTTCTTCAATAATTTCATCTAATCTTAGTGTTTTACTTAAAAAGACATCTCTTTATTTACTTGTATGTTCTTAGATTATATTCTTATATACAAGATATAGATAGTTGTGTTGTTGTGAGTGAGTGTTGATTTTATGATAGCTAAACTTAGGATTTCTTAATCCATGTTATCTATGCTTTATGACATGTCATTTAGCATTTGATATCTAGGATTGATTTAATTGACATCTTTTAAATCCTAGATAAGCATTTAGTGTAACCTAGCATTACTTGCATATTTGGATATCTTTGCATATTCACTTAGGTTGTTTAATCTCTTTAGTGAGAACTAAGTCTTGTGGCTAAGGTTGCTTAGGCCGCAAGCAATTGAACTAGGTTCACTTTTACAGGCCTGCGGGTAGTGGTAGCGGGTTATTGACCATTAGAGGTTGAGGTCAACCGAGGTTGTAAACGTTATCACAATTAGTGGATTTGAGGTTCGTGTGTGGTGCACATAACAACCCGTGGTTTTTCCTTGTTGAAGGTTTCCACGTAAAAATCAAGTGTCATTTATAATTCCGCACTTATTACACTTGATTTATTGTTTTGACTAGTTTGTGGTATTTTCGTAAATTGACTAATCGCGAAAATTGGTAAAAAGGGTTAAAATCTATTCACCCCCTCTAGATAGTTTTATACACACCATGCATTATTAGTTTCAAGAGTCAATACCAATGTTAACTTCCTAATGGATAGGATTTTTGGATGTATTTTGGGATTAACTGACCCTAAGACATCAACTCTCAAGTTAAGTTTTAGAGATCTGAAATGATGGGTTACAGTCACAAGGATTTAATTAAATTGTTAATTATAATCCTGACTAAAATAAACGATGATTAAATTATATAAGAATAAAGGTGGCGTTTGTTTACCATGGTGGAATAGTAATCAGAATGGTAATGAGAATGAGAATGAGAATGAGAATTGGAATTGGAATTGGAATTGGAATGGAAAGGAATGGAATGGAAAACTGATTCCTTTGTTTGGTTGGGACTGTAGAATTAATATCTGAATCAGTATTATTTTGTTTGGTTAACAACTGAATGGAATGGAATTAACTGTATTTTAACCAAAATACCCCTAATTACAAAATAATTATAATAACATGATATATTATGGATAATAATAATAAAATATGAAAGTATATATAATATTATATATATTATAATATATTAATATATATATATAATAATAATATATATATTATATATATTATATTATATTATATATAATAATATAATTATATAATATATATTATTTAATATATTAATATATAATATATAATACATACATATATATATATATATATATATATATATATATATATGTGTAATAATATAATATATATAATAATATAATATATAATGATAATATATTCTTTTTGGAAAGGAGGGTATTTATGGAATAAATTTTTTAGTTTGGATTGGAATAGGTATTTCATTGGTTTTTGGATGGAATGCCCATTCCACCAAAACGATGGAATCAACATTCCAATGGAATGCCCATTCCATTGGATTTTAACCAACCAAACATTGAGAATGAAATTCATTCCATTCCAGCCAACCAAACGCCACCAAAGAGTTATTCTGGAGTATCATTTAATTGAGAATGTCTCAATCCGACATACAAACACTTGACCTACCCTAAGGTGGCACTTACTTGTGGCATGTTGGATTATTGTGGCATGGTAACTTTTTTAGGGATTTTTATTGTTCATTTAATATGTTTCATGCATCATGTTTAATTATATGCCGAATACTTTTATATATGATTTAAATGTATGAATGAATGAATACGTTTTTATTTATGTTTATTTCAGCAATGTCTTTTGTTTTACTTTCAATACTTGCCAATGACAAATTAACCGGGGATAACTATACTAAATGGAAAAAAATACATTAATGCAATCCTGGTCACCAAAGACCTAAAATTTGTGCCTACGGAGGAATGTCCTCCATAGCTTGCAGTGAACGCAGCACGAACTGTTCGTGAGGCCTACGAAAAATGGATTTCAGAAAATGAAAAGGCCCACATTTACTTGCTAGCTAGCATGACAGAAGTGCTTTATACAAAACATGAAGCAATGACAACAACATATGAGATGATGGAGTCATTGTAGGCCATGTTTGGGCAACCTTATGAGCAAACGTGGCACGAAGCTGTTCATTCCGCAATGACTGCTTGTATGAAGGAAGGATCATCAGTCCGGGAACATGTCCTATGTATGATGTCCCATTTCAATACTAATGAAATCAATGGTAGGGCCATAGATGAGGCTTGCTAGGTAAGCATCTTACTGACAACTCTTCCAAAGAGCTTTGATCAGTTCAAAAGCAACTATGGGATGAACACGTTGAAGTTCAATCTGACTCGGTTGCTTAATGAGCTCATAACGTTTGAGTCCATGATTAAGGACAACAAAAGTAAGACCGGTGAGGCAAATGTTGCCGAACCATTTTCCTCTTGATTAAAGAAAAGGAAGAGGTCTGCTGGCAAGGCAAAAGCTAAGCCCAAGAAGAAACAAGTTCAAAATAAAAAGAAGAGCACTATGACTAACAAAGCAAAAGGGAAGTGCTTCCATTGCGACAAGGTTGGTCATTGAAGAGGAACTGTCCGCAATACCTCGAGGAGCTCTCTAAGAAGTAGAAAGTGAAAGGTAAATTAGATTTGCTTGTCATTGAATCGTGTTTAGTGGAAGATGAGTCTTCACTTTGGATAGTTGATTCAGAGGCAACTAACCATGTTTGTTCTTCTTTACAGTGGACTGATTCTTGGACAGAGATTAAGGAGGGGGCCTTCTCAATGCACGTTGGAACATGAAATGTCGTTTTAACAAGAGCAGTGGGAGTAGTTAGACTAGCTTTTAATAATAATATTTTTCTTTCATTAGATAATGTTTATTACATTCCTGGATTTACAAGGAATTTGATTTCTATATCCAGATTATTGGAACATTTATATTCAGTTTCTTTTAATAATAAATCAGTTATTGTTTCTAGAAATGGTTTGAATATTTATTCTGGTTTGATTGAAAACAACTTGTATGTTTTGAGACTGTCATTACATACATCACTACTTAATACTGAATTGTTTAAAGTTGAAAAACCTAAAACAAAGCGACAAAAGATTTCTCCAAATAATGAAACGTATCTATGGCATTTAAGACTTGGCCACATCAACCTTGACAGGATAGATAGACTAATAAAAGGCGGATCTTTAAGTCAGTTGGAGATTGGCACTTTACCTATTTGTGAGTCTTGTTTATAAGGTAAAATGACCAAGAGACCTTTTAGTAGAAAAGGACTTAGAGCTATACAACCACTATAGCTTATACATACTGAAAGTTCTCACGGTGTGTAGTATATTAATCTAGGGGGGAGGATGAATAGATTTTAATCGATTTTACCAAATTTTCATGTAAAGACAAGGTTACGAAAATACCCCTAATAGACAATATAAAGTAGCAAGTGTAATATGGTGCGGAAATATAAACAACACTTGATATTTACGTGGAAACCCTCACGGGAAAAACCACGGGCTGTTGAGTGAGCCACACCCGAACCTCGAATCCACTAAATGTGATACAATTACAACCTAATCCCGAAAGTAATCACACACCTATCTAATCCCGGTATGAGTGAACCTAGTTCGAATGCTTGCGATATAAGCAACCTAATCCCGGAAGTTACACACAAGACTTTGATTCTCAATGAAGAGATTAACACCCTAAGTGAATATATGAATATCCAAAATGCAATATAGAGCAAGGGAACCCTATATGCTTATCTAAGATGATGATTTTGCAATTAAAGCAATCCTAAATATTAAAAACTAAATGACATGTCAAATAGCTTAGCTAATCAAGATTAAGCAAAGACCTAATTAGCTATCACAATACAACACTAAATCATATTCATCACAAATAATCTCTAACTTGTATTTAACATATGATCTAAAACATATAAGTAATATAAAGAGATTTCTTAATATGAAAAACACTAAAATTAGATGCAGTTAGTGAAGAACATACCAAGGATGATGTGATGATATAAAACCATGCATGGATGATTGCAAGATGATCTTTGATGCACTATGGAATGTATTTGAGTGTTTAAAGAAGAGTTCTTTACGGATTTTTCACTTGAAAAATATTATAAGGAAAATATATGATATTTTGAACTCAGCAAATTGACCTAAAGTCAAAGAGGCATATATATAGGGTGTCATGATGAAGTGTGGTCGTTTTGATAAATGACACAATTTTTGCCTTGGGCGCTGTACATGACGCTGTACGTAGAGCGCCTTGTACAGCGCCTACCTGGGAAATGAAGAACATTTCTTCGTTGGCGCTGTTCGAACAGCGCTTCTGTACAGCGCCAAAACTCTGTTCTCTCGGGAAAACAGAGCAGCGCTGTACGTACAGCTCTTTGTACAGCGCCTGTACAGTGACCCAACAACGACCGATTTAAATCGATCAGGTTTGTACAGCGCTTAGATGGGCGCTGTTCATACAACGCTTCTGTAGAGCACTTTTGACAGCGCCCATTGCAAGTTTGCAATCCTAAGCCTATGCATGACAAGGCAAATGGACATACAAGATGCAATCAAAATAACATGCAAGAAGAGATGTTAATGAACATTAATGCACAACAATAAGATACACAACATATAAGAAATAACCATATGCATGAGTTGTGAGTGTGTGCAACTATCTCTTCAAGACAAGTAAGCACTTAGAATATTACCTTTGGTGCTTATCAAGATGAGGTCTTCAAAGGGCTTGAGCAATAACACCAAACCTTAAGCTACCCTTACAAAGAACCCCAACATGTGGTTTGTCTACGAAATAAGCCAATCAACAAAAAGGAACCTTACACATACAGACTTTTACAGACCTATGAATGAGGGGTGGTTATAAGTATTATGTCACTTTTAGTGATGATTACTCAAGATACGAATATGTTTACCTAATGCAACGAAAGTCGGAAATGTTTGAAAAGTTCAAAGAATTTCGAGCTAAAGTTGAGAACTAATTAGGTAAAACTATTAAAGCTCTATGATCAGATCGTGGAGGTGAGTTTCTCGACCAAGAGTTCGAGGACTATTTGGTTGAGCATGAGATTATGTCCTAACTCACAGGTCCAGGAACACCACAACAGATCTGGAAAGTTGGAACCTCGTTCACAAGTATGCCTATTTGTAGGATATTCAAATGAGACTAGATGAGGATACTTCTATAGTCCACAAGAAAACAAAGTGTTTGTGTCGACAAATACAACGTTTCTTGAGGAAGACTATATGAATGATCATAAGCCTCGAAGTAAGATTGTATTAAATGAATTAAAAGCTGGTTCGACCAGTAAACAATCAACAAGAGTTGTTGATGATGTTGTTGTTCCATTAACGTCTGATAGTCAGATAGTTCCTAGTCAGATCACACTACCACCTAAACGTAATGGGAGGTTTGTATGATAGCCTGATCGCTACTTAGGTATTGGAGAGGCACAGGGTGTCATCTCTGATGATAGTGTGGATGATCCATTGTCATTTAAACATGCAATGGAAGACTCTGATAAAGAGGAATGACTTAAAGCCATGAATCTCGAGATGGAGTCCATGTACTCTAACTCAATCTGGGAACTTGAAAACTTATCTGATAGGATAAAACCTATAGGGAGTAAGTGGATCTACAAGAGAAAGAGATGAGTAGACGGAAAGGTAGAGACCTTCAAAGCAAGGCTAGTGGTAAAGGGTTATACCCAAAAAGAGGGGGTCGATTTTGACAAGACCTTCTCACCAGTAGCTATGTTTAAGTCTATTAGGGTACTCTTATCTATTGCTACCCATTTCGATTATAAAATTTGGCAAATGGACGTAAAGACTGCATTCTTGAATGGCAATCTTGACGAGAGCATATATATGATGCAACCAGAGGGATTCGTGTCCCAAGATCAAGAGCAAAAAGTTTACAAGTTGCAAAGGTCTATTTATGGACTGAAGCAAGCATCTAGATCTTGGAACATCAGGTTTGATACTGCTATCTGAAACAAATTATAGCACGGTGTGTATAAAACTATCTAGAGGGGGGCTGAATAGATTTTAAGATTTTTACCCAATTTTTCGTGTTAGTCAAAATTACAAAATTACCCCTAAATAGATAAAGCAATAAATCAAGTATAAAATGCGGAAATTAAATAACACTTGATTTTTACGTGGAAACCCTTACGGGAAAAACCACGGGCTAGTAAGTAAGCCACACTCGAACCTCGAATCCACTAAATGTGTAAACAATTACAACATAATCCCGGAAGTAATCACACACCTACCTAATCCCGATATGAGTGAACCTAGTCCAATTTGCTTGCGATCTAAGCAACCTAATCCCGGATGCTACACACAAGACTTACTTTCTCTATGAAGAGAATAACAACCCTAAGTGAATATATGAATATCCAAATGCAACATAGAGCAAGGGAAACCCTATATGCTTATCTAAGATGATTAATATGCAATTAGAACAATCCTAGATATCAAAACTAAATGACATGTCAAATAGTTTAGCTAATCAAGATAAAGCACAAAACTTAATTAGCTATCACATAAAAAAACTTCTCAAACATACATCATACTAATCTCAAACTTGTATTCAAAGTATATAAAATAACATACAAGTAATTAATTGAGATTGCTAGCTAAGAGAAACACAAAATATGTAAGATATTAGTGAAAAGCTTACCAAGCAAAGTATGATGAAGAATCCATGCAAGATGACATCTAGAAGAACAAGGATGATGCTAGATGATGATTGATGATCATGAAAAAGTGTTTGAGTAATAAAAAATGAGTTCTTGGAATTTTTCTTCTCTTTGAAAAATATCCTAAGTATGAATTCTGAATATGAACTCTCTTAATTGACCTAAAGACAAAATGGCATATATATAGGGGGTCAAATCAAAGTGTGGTCGTTTAAGTAAGTTTCAAAGAAACGCGCCGATCGGCGGTTTCAATCGGCGGCCAAGCCGCCGATCATGACCGCCGAATTGAGCTCGTGAAGAACAGAGCATAAACGGCGGTTCATTCGGCAACCGCCGAATCAAATCTGAGAGATTAAAATCAATCAGGTATGAACAGCGGTTTCGTGACCGCCGAATTAGACCAAGAGATAAATCAATCAGGTCTTGAATCGGCGGTTTCGAACGGTGGTCGTGACCGCCGATCTTAACCGCAGAAATGCTTCAGACCAATCTGGACTGAAACGGCGATTTCATTCGGCGGCCAGGCTGCCGATCATAACCGTCGATCACCTAGAAAGGTGAAAACCAAGGAGAAGCCAAGGGCATTCTCCATAGGCGGTCCTCGCGCTAAACCAAGCACATTCTAGTGCATGCGCGGACCAGTTATCGGGAAACGAATTACACGACAACATGACAATTACACACAACAAAATATAATAAATAAGTGCAAGTGTGAAATGTGACAAGTGAAGAGAATGCACACATATGCAATGAATGTTAAGTGTGTGTGTGCAACTAATCTCTTCAAAGAAAAGTAAACACATAGAAATTTACCTTCGGTGCTTATCAACACGAGGTCTTCAAAGGGCTTCGAACAATAAGACCGATACTTAGGCTACCCTTACAAAGAACCCCAACAGGTGGTTTGTCCACGAAATGAGCCAATCAACAAATGGGAACCTTACAATCTCCCCCTTTGGCTATTTCGTGACAAAACCACCACTCACATTGATTCCTCACAAAGAAATAGAAACTACGGGACAACTATGATATTCTACAACACAAAGAGATAAGAAAATAAAACTTCAAGTCTTCAATCTCTTGTAGAATAATCAAGCCCTGTAAATAAGATTTCTATATTTTCCAATACAAGTGAAATGTGAGATTAATCAAGTGATATCAAAACAAGCATTTGCATTTTTAGAATTTAGGCACAACATTACAAAATATATGCAATGTATGATAAATGCAATGCTCCCCCTCAAAGGGTTACTCCCCCTCAATGTGTTATCTCCCCAATGTGCACAATTGCAACGCCAATTTGCATCTCCCCTTACCATATACCACTCCCCCTTTTTGTCATGATATAGGCAAAGGAGTAGTCCCCAACCGGGTCACTCATAGTAACGAGAGATAGTAGCATGCAAGATATGCATAATTAATATAAGTCACTTTATGCATCTCAATTAATCGGAGAGAAACAAGGAGATTTATTTGAGAGAAAAATGTGTGACTTAAACATGCTTTGCATACAAGACATGTAGCATTCAAGTCCAAAATACAATGGTATTTGGCAAAGCAAATGACAAAGGTTTCTAATAGGAATTCAAACCAATTTCACCAATGTCATGAGTAAAGCAAGGATATAGAATACATTGATTTCAATTTAAGAGCAACTATATCCAACTTTATAAGCGAAACATGGCATGAGCAACTTTGCACCCTTTTTGATTTTTCCGGATAAGATATCCGTATGATAGTAGCCATGTTCAACCAATAAAGAAAGAGAGACATTTGGAATATAAATTCCTTTGAACGGATACAAGATCCTTTATTCATTTTGAGTCTCATTAGCTTTCACACAAGTTTTGCATTTTTAAGAATATGTAATCATCAATTCATGCTTTTCATGTGAGCATGTTATATGAATTTCATGCTTTTTCATTTGACATTAGCATGTTATCAAAGAATCATCATGTCATGGAGATAATCATAGGTCATTCAAATCATACTTCCTATATACATCTCCTAATCCAAAAATGCATGTTTGAACATAAATATGACATGGATTGTAAACAAGCAAGGTTCACACTTATTGAATTGAAAACATATATACATATGTGCAACCAAGCTTACTCAAGCAATTAAAAGAAGAGGCATAAGATATTTCAAATTTTTTGCAAGTGACAAGAATGCAAACTAGCTCTCTTTGCTTGAGTTCCCCATATGGGGTCAATCATAGAACATCACTCCACAAGACATATCCCAATAGATCTACTAAGAATTTTAAATCGAGTAGCATCTAAGGGTTTAGTAAATAGGTCCGCAAGTTGATCATTAGTACCTACATATTCAAGTACTATGCATTTATTTTCAACAAGTTCTCTAATGAAGTGATGGCGGATGTCAATATGCTTAGTTCTAGAATGTTGCACCGGATTCTTGGAAATATTAATGGCACTCATGTTATCACAAAAGAGAATGAGAGTACCTTGGTTGAATCCGTAATCTACTAGCATTTGCTTCATCCATATAAGTTGAGTGCATCCACTCCCCGCGGCTATGTACTCGGCTTCCGCCGTGGACAAGGAAATCGAGTTTTGCTTCTTGCAAAACAAAGACACCAAGTTGTTGCCTAGAAAGAAGCAACCGCCCGATGTGCTCTTCCTATCATCACAATTTCCTGCCCAATCCGCATCACTATATCCTACAAGACTAGGTGTAAGGATTCCCGTTTTGTTGATTGGCTTATTTCGTGGTCAAACCACATGTTGGGGTTTTGAATGTAAGGGTAGTCTAAGTGATTAGTGTTGAAGATCAAAGGCCCTTCCATGACCTCAAGATACAAGCACGCCAAAGGTATAATCTCTTGTGCTTGGTTTTCTTTGAAGAGAATTAGTAGCACACACACACTTAGCATTCTTGCTATGATTGCATATTTGCTTATTTTTATGTGCATCTCTTCACATGTCACTTTACACACTAGCACTTTGGTTGATATATCTTGTTGTGTGTATATGTGCCTTATAATTCGTTTCCCGACATTGTTCGGAAACGTCCGCGCTTGCACTAATGAGTGCTTGGTTTCGCGCGAAGACCGCCTATGGAGAATACCCTTGGATTCTCCTTGGTTTTCACCATTGTTGGTGATCGGCGGTTATTATCGGTGGCCTGGCCGCCGAATGAAACCGCCTTTTCAGTCCAGATTGGTCTGAAGCAATTATGCGGTCAAGATCGGCGGTCACAACTGCCGTTCGAAACCGCCATTCATACCTGATCGATTTTAATCCCTCGGGTTTGATTCGGCGGTTGGATCAGCGGTCGTGAAACCGCCGTTAATGCTCTGTTCTTCACGAGCTCAATTCGGCGGTCGTTATCAGCGGCCTGGCCGCCGATTGAAACCGCCGAACGGTGCGTTTCAGGGGCAAAATTATCTTTTCACATGCCCAATTCTTGATGTCTATAAATATCTTATTTTCTCAATCTCTGATCAAGCTTCTTGAGTTATTAGAACCCTAAACTTTCAAGAGAGATTTTTGAGAAAAAATCAAATCAAGAACTCAACTTTAAACACTCAAATCAAATCCCTTTTGCATCAAATTTCATATTTGATCTTCTATGCCTTCATAGAATTGATCCATGCATGGTTTTGAATCATCACATCTTATTTGGTATGTTCTTCACTAATTTCATATTACTTTAGTGTTTTTCATATTAATACATCTCTTTAATTACTTGTATGCTTTTGATTATATGCTAGATACAAGTTAGAGATTATTTGTGATGAAAATGATTGAGTGTTGATTGTGATAGCTAATTTGGTTTTTAATTAATCTTGATTAGCTAAGCTATTTGACATGTTATTTAGCAATTGATATCTAGGGTTGATTAAATTGATTATATCATCATCCTAGATAAGCATCTAAGGTTACCTAGCCTTGTTTGTTATTTGAATATTCATATATATTCACATAGGTTGTTTCTCTTCATTGAGAAGTAAGTCTTGAGGCTAAGAGTGCTTAGGCCTCAAGCAAATTGGAATAGGGTTGCTAATAAAGGCCCACTGGGTAGAAGTGAGGGGTTACAGACCGGAGTGTTAGACGAGGTCTACATAGGTTGTAAACTTCATTTCAATTAGTGATTTCGAGTTCCGAGTGTGGCGCACTATACAGCCCGTGGTTTTTCCCAGTGGTTGGGTTTCCACGTATATATCAAGTGTTATTTAAATTCCGCATCTTATTACACTTGTATGTATTTTTGACTAGTAGGGGCATTTTCGTAAAATTGACTTGCATGCGAAAATTGGGTAATAATCGTTAAAATCTATTCACCCCCCATATAGCTTTATATAGAACACACCTCGAGTATTCTTTTCAATTGGTATCAGAGCGGGTTCTTAGACATACATAGGTGATCCTAGCTCATTTTTGGCGTGTTTTGCATTTGTGTGATTCTTTGATCATTCATACATTTTGCATTCATTTCATCCATTCATTATACACTATGAGTGGAATCGGTGGTTCTAATGAGGGTGCTTCGAGCGTAAGGCCACCCCTCCTCACCGGTATAAATTACTCCCCATGGAAAGGGAAGATGGAGGCATTTGTGTGTCAAATCCATGATAGGGCATGGATGGCCATTGAAGATGGATATTCGCCTCCTATGATGACTCCCACAGGTGGAGGAGAAGAAGTGCTCAAGCCTAAGGCACAGTGGACACAACCCGAGTTTGAGTTGTCTAAGTGGAATCAAAAGGCGTGGCACGCCCTTATATGTGCAGTGGACGAAAATCAGTATAAACTGATTCAGAATACTAAGATAGCCAAGGAGGCATGGGACATCTTAGAGGTTGCACACGAGGGAACCGAAGTAGTGAAGGACTCCAAACTTCAAGTCCTCCAAACTCAATTTGAGACACTTAGGATGGAGGAGAATGAGTGCTTCAACGACTTCGAGATTAGGTTGATGGACATTGTCAACCAAAGTCATCAACTTGGTGACCCTTACTCGGATAGAAGGATCAAGCAAAAGATAATGAGATCGCTTCCCGAGAGGTTTGAGTCTAAGGTGACGGCTTTAGAAGAAAATAGTGATTTTAAGGACATGAAGCCGAGCGAGGTAATAGGTAGACTTCTCGCCTACGAGTCTAGGAAGGGTCCTAGCTCCACTCCTTCAAAGAAGCAAAAAGGGATTGCTTTGAGAGCTTCCAAGGTTGAGAAGGAGGACAAGGATGACTCGGATGAAGACATGGCACTTTTAATGAGAAAATTCAAGAAGTTTGTAAAATTCGAGAAGAAGGGTCATGCATCCAAAGGGCAAGAATTGAAGAAAAGGGTTCCTTTCAAGAAGGTTGAGCATAGGCAAGAGAATAGCGAAAGGAAATGGATCCAATGCTATGAGTGTGGTGGCATAGGTCATATCTCACTAGATTGTGGGAATTTGAAGAACAAGAGAGAAAAAATGATGGCCGCCATTTGGAGTGAAAGTGATGACTCCGGAGAGGGAGATAAGTCATCAAGTGATGATGAGCTTATCAATAACTTCAAGGCATTGGGTGCCACTTGTGAAGAAAATGAAGTTGTTGGTAAGAATTCCGTTGCTAGTGATCCCATAGAAGAGAAAGTCGAAGAAGTAGCTCTAGAGGAAATAGTTGTTGCTTCACATTGGGATATGGCACTTATTGACTCAAGAGATCAAGGTGAAGGTCTTGATGAGGATATTGGATCCATAGGAGAGGATGAGAGTCTAGAAGATGACACTAGTGGATATAACTCCTTATCTAACTCTACAAATGGAAATGTAGAGAATATGGATATGCATGACTTTATAGTCAATGTTGAAAGCTCCATGAAGAAGAATGATAGATTTCTAAGGATTTTAGAGGAAGAAAATCTAGAGCTTACAACATACAACGACCTCCTAAAGAAGCAAGTGGAGAAAATGGATCTTAAGGACAACTTTGAAAGTTTTGAAAGCTTTAACTTAAAGAATGAAAAAGAGATTCAAAGGTTAAAGGAAGAACTACTTAGGCTTTCAACACAAGTTGATCACTTGAATGATGAAGTGATAAGATCCATGGTGGAAGAAGACAAGCTAAAAGATGAGTTAGCTTTGTCTAAGAGGAATGAAGAGGGTTTGAAGAGAGAGCTTGTTGAAGCCAAAGAGTCATTGACTAGAATGACCACAAGCACCAAGAAACTTGACAACATACTTGGTGTAGGAAAAAGCCCTTGTGACAAAAGAGGTCTTGGATTCGAAGTGAGCAAGGATTACTCTATTCCTAAGAAGACCGTCTTTGTGAAGAGTTTGGGTAAGATAGAAGCGTCACCGGTGCAAACTCCTAGGAAGAAGTTAGAACTAGGACAATGTTCGAAAAATGCACAAGTGAAGGTGGTGAAAGCAAGACAACCCCAAGCTCAACGGATTAGAGCCTCTCGAGTCAACTCTCCTCAACAAATGACTCACTATGAAAAGAGGCAAAACATGCTACCTAATCCAAGGAGGCAACCCATTCCGGTTCAACCAAATAGAAGACATGAACCGACTCAACACCAAAGGAGATATCAAATGCATGATGAGTCTCTAATGACTTCACAAGAACATGGTATGAATTCTTACTTTGTACCAACTTGTCATTATTGTGGTGTTTATGGGCATATTAGGCCTAAATGCTTTAAGTACATTAAGCATTGTAGGATTAATAGCATGATAGAGAAAAAGAGGCTAAGAAGAGCCCACTTGCATGAGCCTAGGAAATCTTTTGTCAATAATCCTAGGTTAGTGAATGACATGCAACCTTTGACCACTAAGAAGAAAAATGTCATATCTATGTGGATAAGGAAAAATGAACCCGCTTGCTACGAGACTAACAAGTCTCAAATAGGTTCAACTAAGTCCAATGGACTTGGTAGGTCCATAGGACCTCATGCCCTTCATTAATGAAGGATGATACTAACCCCATATGGGGAACTCAAGCAAAGAGAGCTATTTTTGCATTCTTGTCACTTGCAAAAAATTTGAAAAATCTTATGCTTCTTGGTTGATTGCTTGAGTAAGCTTGGTTGCACATATGTATATGTTTTCAATTCAATAAGTGTGAACCTTGCTTGTTTACAATCCATGTCATATTTATGTTCAAACATGCATTTTGGACTAGAAGATGTATGTAGGAAGTATGATTTGAATGACCTATGATTATCTCCATGACATGATGATTCTTTTATAACATGCTAATGTCTTATGAAAAGCATGAAATTCATGTACATGCTCAAATAAAAAAGCATGAATTGATAATTGCGTTCTTAAATGCAAAAACTTGTGTGAAAAAAACTTATGAGACTCAAAGGAAAAAGGATCTAGTATCCATTCAAGGATTTTACAATCCAAATGTCTCTCTTTCTTTATTGGTTGAACATGTCTACTATCATACGGGTTTCATTCCCGGAAAAATCAAACAGGGTGCAAAGTTGCTCATGACATGTTTAGCTTATAAAGTTGGATATAGTTGTTCTTAAATTGAAATCAATGAAATTTCTATATCCTTGCTTCTCTCATGACAATGGTGAAATTGGTTTGAATTCCTATTAGAAACCTTTATCATTTGCTTTGCCAAATACCATGGTATTTTGGACTTGAATGCTATATGTCTTGTATGCAAAGCATTTTGTTTCACACATTTTATCTAATAAATCCCCTCGTTTCTCTTCGATTAATTGAGATTGCATAAAGTGACTTATATTGATTATGCATATACTAGAATGCTACTATCTCTCTTTGCCTTAAGTGACCCGGTTGGGGACTACTTCTTTGCCTATATCATGACAAAAAGGGGGAGTAGAATGTGGTAAGGGGAGGTGCAAATTGTTGTAGTAATTGGTGCACACTGGGGAGAATATATATTGAGGGGGAGTAACCCTTTGAGGGGGAGCATTGCATTCATCATACATTGCATGATGTTGTGCTTAATTTTTTTTTAATATGCAAATGCTTGTTTTAATCTCACTTGATTCATCTCACATTTTCTTGTTTTGGAAAGCTTAGAAACCTTATTTCAGGGAATGATTGCTCTACAAGAGATTGAAGTCTTTAAGTTTTTTTTATATATCTCTTTGTATTGTAGAAAATCTTCATTGACCCATAGGTTTATTTTTGTTGTGAGGAATCAATGTGAGTGGTGGTTTTGTCACGAAATAGCCAAAGGGGGAGATTGCTACTAGGATTAGTGTCAAATGAGTACCAAATCCCATAGTTGGAAGTCCCATTCACAAAGCGAATGACTCTCTTAACCGAAGAGAGATGGGACTCCTTGGGATCGGATTGGTACCTAGCACAAACTCCTACACTAAATGATATATCGGGCCTACTTGTGGTTAAATAGAGCAAGCTCCCTATCATGCCACGATATAAGGTTTGGTCCACACTTTTACCGCTAGCATCCTTGCTTAGCTTCAAAGTGGTGCTCATAGGAGTGTCACAATGTTTGGCTTTTTCAAGACCAAACTTCTTCATAAGGTTTTTGGCATATTTGGCTTGGGTTATGAAAATCCCATCATCTAGTTGCCTAATTTGCAAACCTAGGAAGTAACTAAGCTCACCAACAAGACTCATCTCAAATTCATGAGACATAACATCAATAAATTGTTGGACCTTTGTGTTGTTGGTGGAGCCAAACACTATATCATCAACATATATTTGAGCTATGAAAAGCTCATCATTGTTTCTTTTGATGAATAGTGTCTTGTCAACACTACCACGTGTGTAGTCATTGTCAACAAGAAATTGAGTGAGGCGCTCATACCAAGCCCTCGGTGCTTGTTTCAACCCATATAGAGCCTTCTTGAGGCGATAGACATGGTTGGGGTGGTGAGCATCCACAAACCCCTTGGGTTGTTCAACAAACACTTCCTCTTGCAAGAAGCCATTGAGGAAGGCACTCTTGACATCCATTTGGTGCAATTTGAACTTGTGCACACAAGAAATGGACAAGAGAAGCCTAATAGACTCTAAACGGGCAACGGGAGCAAATGTCTCCTCAAAGTTGATACCCTCAATTTGAGAGTACCCTTGTGCTACAAGTCTAGCCTTGTTCCGCACTATGTTGCCATCCTCATCGGATTTGTTCCTAAATATCCATTTAGTGCCTATGACATTAGTGGTCTTAGGCCTAGGAACTAGAGTCCAAACCTCATTCCTTTCGAATTGGTTTAGCTCTTCTTGCATGGCAAGAACCCAAAATTCATCATTTAAGGCTTCTTCAACCTTTTTGGGTTCAATTTGAGAGGTGTAGCATGTGTAGCTAATAAGATTAGCAAGTTGACGTCTAGTCCTAACACCCTCATTAACCTCTCCAATGATATCTTCTTTATCATGGAGTTTCCTAACCCATGGAGCGGGTTCTTTAGAGTCCAAGAGAGGAACTCTATCAATAGGTTGTGTGTCATCATTGTTGACATTAGATGTCCCATCATTAGGAGACACCACAACCTTCTCCAAAGGAGAAACATCACTAAAAATAACCTCCTCCTCGTGATCATTAGACTTGAGCCTAGTGTCATCAAATACGACATTGGATGATTCCATAACACTTAGAGTCTTTAAATTGAAAACTCTATAGGCTCTACTATTCAAGGCATAGCCAATAAAAATACCCTCATCACTCTTAGCATCGAATTTGCCAAGTTGATCACGGTCATTCAAAATGTAGCATTTGCTTCCAAAAGTGTGGAAGTAGCTAACATTTGGCCACTTGCCTTTACATAACTCATAGGAGGTGTTTCTAGTACCGGGCCTTAGGAAAACTCTATTTCCTATATATCAAGCCGTATTGATGGCTTCGGCCCATAGGTTCCTAGGGACATTGTTGCTAAGCAACATCACACGGGCCATCTCTTGAAGGACCCTATTTTTCCTCTCAACAACTCCATTTTGTTGAGGTGTCCTAGGAGCTGAAAACTCATGGGAGATGCCTAAACCATTACAAAAGGTTTCAAAAGTAGCATTCTCAAATTCCCTCCCATGGTCACTTCTAATCCGTTTTATGCTTTTAATATTAGAGTTCATTTCATTTTGTATTTTATTACAAAGCATTTTAAACTTATCAAAAGTTTTGGATTTTTCTCTAAGAAAATATGTCCATGTGAACCTAGAGAAATCATCAACACATACAAAAATGTATCTCTTTCCACCCAAACTTTCGGTTTGCATAGGACCCATGAGGTCCATGTGGAGAAGCTTAAGAGGCTCCTTGGTGGTGAGATACTTACCCTTTTTGTGCATGCTTTTAGTTTGCTTTCCTTGTTGGCAAGGTCCACAAACACCATTGGCTTTCTTCCCAAGCTTAGGGAGGCCACGCACACAATTGAACTTTCCAAGGGTCCGTAGATCCCTAAAGTTCATGTGGCCAAGTCTTTCATGCCACAACTCAATTTGCTCATCCATGGACACATGATTAGATACAATACTAGCTTCAAGACAATAACAATTGTCGCTAGATCTCATGCCCTTCAACAAGGTTTGTCCATCGGGTTTTAGGATAGAGCAATAATCTTTAGAAAACAAGACGGAATATCCTTCATCACTAAGATGTGAAATGCTTATTAAATTGGCTTTCAAGCCATCAACAAATAAAGCATTGGATAAGGAGGGTAATCTGGGAACGGAAATGGTTCCTTTCCCTACAACATTTCTTTTGGATCCATCACCAAAAGTGACATTTCCACCTTCCTCCATAACAAGAGTCTCGAAGAAACTCTTGTTTCCCGTCATGTGCCTAGAGCACCCACTATCCAAATACCAAAAATTAGAAGAATTTGCCTTCAAGGCTATTTGTGCAACATGGCAAACATTTTCATTCTTTTTAATCCACTTAGCAACAATTTTAGCTTTCTTAGTGGTCTTTGGTACATGGGCTCTAGATGTCCTAGGATCATGCAAAGTAAAATTATCATTCCTAGGAACATGCATCTTGGCTCTATTCTTTCTCTTTTCAATCATGCTTCGTGTTCTACACATTTTAATATATTGAAAGCAATTTGGTCTAATATGACCATCACAACCACAAAAGTGACAAATAGGGATGAAAAAAGGAATCATACCTTGTCTTTGTGCACGTATGGGAGCTCGTCCATGTCTTTGTGGATAAGTGGGTTCAATCCATCTTCGTTGTTGAACCGGTCTAGGTTGCTTCCAAGCTTGAGGTTGCATGATTGGTCTCTTTCCTTTGTGAGCCAATTGTTGAGGAAAGTTGGCTTGAGGGACCCTAAGGGGTTGAGCTTGAGGTTGCCTTCTTGGTCCCATCTTCACTTGAGCATTTGAACTTTGTCCTATTTCTAACTTCTTCCTAGGAATTTGCACAAATGAAGTTTCTTCTTTCTTCAAGCTCTTGACAAACACGATCTTGTTAGAGGTAGAGATCTTCTTGTCATCGTCATACCCAAGACCCCTCTTGTCACATGGACTCTTTCCAACACCAAGCATATGGTCAAGCTTCTTGGTGCTAGAATCTATCCTAGCCAAGGACCCTTTAACTTCTACAAGTTCCCTCTTCAAGCCTTCTTCACTTCTCTTGGATAAGTCTAACTCCTCAATTAACTTATCCTCTCTCCTCTTCAATCTTTCCACTTGTTCACTTAAGTGGTCATTGTGAGCCGAAAGTTCAAGGTTCTCTTCTCTCAACCTCTCAATCTTTCTTGTGCTTTTAATTGCTAAATCATTGAACTCGGCATGGTATTTAGCAAGCACCTTTTGCTCTACAAATTTCTTTATGGACTTAGAAGAGGAGTCACTTTCTACTTCACTAGAGTCAATTTCCTCTTGACTCATTTCCTCTCTCTCACTAGCACTTTTGCTCTTGTGAGATGAGGCAAAAGCTAGGAAGTTAGCCATGAGCTCTTCTTCACTTGAAGACTCATCTTCCTCATTTGAGCTATCACTACTCCCACTCCAAGTGGCGGCCATCACTTTGCCTTTCTTCTTTTCATTGTGATTAGCACATTCGGGGGCAAAGTGACCAATCCCACCACATTCAAAGCATCGGACCCCTTTCCTTTCGGTCCTCTCTTGTCTAGGCTCAAACTTCTTGAAGGAACCTTTTTTCTTCAAGTCTTGTCCTCTTGACCCAAATCCCTTCTTCTTCTTGAACCCCATAACCTTATTAAACCTTTTCACGAATAAGGCAAGGTCTTCATCTGATTCATGCTTTGCCTCCTTTGCATCCTTAGATGCCTTCAAAGCTATTCCTTTAGACTTCTTAGGAGGAGTAGTGGTGCTAGGAGCCTTCCTAGACTCATATGCAGGGAGACGTCCAATCACCTCACTTGGCTTCATATCCATGTAGCCACTATTTTCTTCTATGGTCGTCACCTTTGATTCAAACCTATCGGGGAGAGATCTCATAATTTTTTGCTTGACTCTCCTATCCGAATACGGGTCTCCGAGTTGATGGCTTTGATTTACAATGTCCATCAATTTGATTTCGAAGTCATTAAAGCATTCATCCTCTCCCATCCTAAGTAGCTCAAATTGAGTTTGGAGGACTTGAAGCTTGGACTCCTTCACCACCTCGGTTCCCTCATGTGCAACTTGAAGGATGTCCCATGCCACTTTTTCAATCTGAGTGTTCTGAATAAGCTTGTACTGATTCTCATCCATTGCACACATGATGGCATGCATAGCCTTCCTATTCCACTTTGAAGCCTCAAACTCTTGTGCGTTCCATTGCGCCTTAGGCTTCAAAACTTCTTCTCCTCCACCACCGCGAGTCATCTTGGGTAGATCATATCCGTCTTCCACCGCCATCCATGCACGGTCATGAATTTGGCATATGTAGGATTCCATCTTCCCTTTCCATTGGGAATAATTCAAACCGGTAAGAAGTGGAGGCCTTGTGCTAGAAGCACTTTCGTGGCCACCACCATTTCCACCGTTTCCACTCATAGTGTTTATGAATGAATGAAATGAATGCAAATGTATGAATGATAAAAAATCACACAAAATGCAAAACACACCAAAATAAGCAAGGATCACCTATGTATGTCTAGGAACCCGCTCTGATACCAATTAAAACAAATTATAGCACGGTGTGTATAAAACTATCTAGAGGGGGGTGAATAGATTTTAAGCTTTTTACCCAATTTTTCGTGTTAGTCAAAATTACGAAATTACCCCTAAATAGATAAAGCAATAAATCAAGTATAAAATGCGGAAATTAAATAACACTTGATTTTTACGTGGAAACCCTCATGGGAAAAACCACGGGCTAGTAAGTAAGCCACACTCGAACCTCGAATCCACTAAATGTGTAAACAATTACAACATAATCCCAGAAGTAATCACACACCTACCTAATCCCGGTATGAGTGAACCTAGTCCAATTTGCTTGCGATCTAAGCAACCTAATCCCGGATGCTACACACAAGACTTACTTTCTCTATGAAGAGAATAACAACCCTAAGTGAATATATGAATATCCAAATGCAACATAGAGCAAGGGAAACCCTATATGCTTATCTAAGATGATTAATATGCAATTAGAACAATCCTAGATATCAAAACTAAATGACATGTCAAATAGTTTAGCTAATCAAGATTAAGCACAAAACTTAATTAGCTATCACATAAAAAAACTTCTCAAACATACATCATACTAATCTCAAACTTGTATTCAAAGTATATAAAATAACATACAAGTAATTAATTGAGATTGCTAGCTAAGAGAAACACAAAATATGTAAGATATTAGTGAAAAGCTTACCAAGCAAAGTATGATGAAGAATCCATGCAAGATGACATCTAGAAGATCAAGGATGATGCTAGATGATGATTGATGATCATGAAAAAGTGTTTGAGTAATAAAAAATGAGTTCTTGGAATTTTTCTTCTCTTTGAAAAATATCCTAAGTATGAATTCTGAATATGAACTCTCTTAATTGACCTAAAGACAAAATGGCATATATATAGGGGGCCAAATCAAAGTGTGGTCGTTTAAGTAAGTTTCAAAGAAACGCGCCGATCGGCGGTTTCAATCGGCGGCCAGGCCGCCGATCATGACCGCCGAATTGAGCTCGTGAAGAACAGAGCATAAACGGCGGTTCATTCGGCGGTTTCGTGACCGCCGATCCCAACCGCCGAATCAAACCTGAGAGATTAAAATCAATCAGGTATGAACGGCGGTTTCGAACGACGGTTTCGTGATCGCCGAATTAGACCAAGAGATAAATCAATCAGGTCTTGAATCGGCGGTTTCGAACGGCGGTCGTGACCGCCGATCTTAACTGCAGAAATGCTTCAGACCAATCTGGACTGAAACGGCGGTTTCATTCGGCGGCCAGGCCGCCGATCATAACCGCCGATTACCTAGAAAGGTGAAAACCAAGGAGAAGCCAAGGGCATTCTCCATAGGCGGTCCTCGCGCTAAACCAAGCACATTCTAGTGCATGCGCGGACGTTTTCGAAAGTTATCGGGAAACGAATTACACGACAACATGACACAATTACACACAACAAAATATAATAAATAAGTGCAAGTGTGAAATGTGACAAGTGAAGAGAATGCACACATATGCAATGAATGTTAAGTGTGTGTGTGCAACTAATCTCTTCAAAGAAAAGTAAGCACATAGAAATTTACCTTCGGTGCTTATCAACACGAGGTCTTCAAAGGGCTTCGAACAATAAGACCGATACTTAGGCTACCCTTACAAAGAACCCCAACATGTGGTTTGTCCATGAAATGAGCCAATCAACAAATGGGAACCTTACACTATCAACACCTATGGCTTCGAGCAAAACGCCAATGAGCCTTGTGTCTACAAGCGCATCATTGACAATAAAGTAGTTTTCCTGGTCCTTTACATAGATGATATCCTACTCATTGAGAATGAAGTGGGAGTATTATCAGAAGTAAATGGTTGGCTTGCTAACCAATTCCAAATGAAAGATTTGGGAGAGGCGAGCTATGTTCTAGGGATCTAATTAATAAGGGATCGTAAGAACAAACTGTTAGCATTATCTCAAGCATCGTACATCGACAAGATTCTTGTGCGATTGTCGATATAGAACTCCAAGAAAGGTAATCTACCTTCTAGGCATGGAGTTCACTTGTCTAAGGAACAGTGTCCTAAGACACCTTAAGACATTGATGATATATATGTGATGATATATATGAGAAGAGTTCCATATGCGTCAGTAGTAGGCAGTCTCATGTATGCTATGTTATGCACGAGACTTGACATTTGCTTCGCAGTGGGAGTAGCCAGTAGATTACAGTCTAACCCAAGATTGGATCATTGGGTGGCTATGAAGTTTATTCTCAAGTATCTTCAGAGAATGAGAAACTATATGTTAGTATATTCAGAACAGGATCTGATCCCATTAGGATATACGAATTCTAACTTTCAGGCAGACAGGGATTCTAGGAAATCCATATCTTGGTCAGTATTCACCCTCGGTGGTGGAGCCGAAGTGTGGAGGAGTATCAAGCAATCTTGTATTGCTGATTCCACCATGGAAATCAAATATGTAGCAGTTTGCGAAGCAGCTAAAGAGGCGGTATGGCTCATAAGTTCTTGAGTGATCTGGAAGTTGTTCCAGATTTGGATAAGCCCATGACACTTTATTGTGATAATAGTGGTGCAGTGGCTAATTCCAAAGAACCAAGAAGCCACAAAAGAGGAAAGCATATAGAAAGGAAGTATCATCTCATCAAGGAGATACAAAGTCCTTAACGGCTAAAGTGTTTGAAGGTCACCTAGAGGGTCTGGGATTACGATACATGTCTCACATGCTGTAGTGCAAGTGGGAGATTGTTGGGATTTATACCCTAAAGCTTGTAATATATAAATGTTATAAATTTAATAATAAAAGAAGTAGTTATTTCATTCAAATATATCAATTCATACGCTTATATTATATATGCAAACATCCAAGATTGCTAGATGTAATCTCAAACTGAGTATATGAATGTCATGTACAGAGGAATTCAGTTTGAGACATGCAATCTAAATAGTCCGTAGAAAGCAAATAAAGCTGGGTACTTTATTTGTGGTTAATCTACAGCTACGGTCCATTCCGTATTGTACGGTGGTCTTATCCTAGACTACTCATATGGTGTTATAAGAATTGAGGCACCTTATATGATGTGATCATATAGAACTGGGCCACGATCTATATGAATCTTTCACTAAGATCCATTAGTTGAGAAGATTCATATATATCGACTAATTATGGCTATATATGGGTGATCTAAATCCTGGATGTCTTACTAACTCCTTCAGGTTAGATCGTGGTTTTTGATTTACCATGGGTGAGATCAGAATATCATTCTCGGTCAATAACTCAGTATCTTGGAATCATGGTTTGGCTTGTAGTTGGGAAGGTATATACGCAATAGTGGAATCCACTCCTTCTTGCGAGAAGTAGATAAGTAGTTCCTTTAAAGGGTTGATTCGGGGCTTGAACGATTAAGAGCGCTCTCCTTCTTCCGTAAGGGAATGGAGGATATAATCATTCAAGAGAATCAATGGTACTTAAAGGAAAAGATATAATTAGAGAGGTATAACGGACTTTATGACCTAGCTCTAATTATGAACTACTTGTGGAGGATCATGCCATATGAAATAGCTATATCAATGGACACTGATAAAATTAGTTGTGTAAAACATCTACAGTTATGAGAGTACAACCTTGGGTTTTTAGTGGAATAACTCCAAGGTTAATAATTGTGAAATATTAATTAAAGAGTTTAATTATATTTTTCTAAGAATTATTGGAGCTCAAACCTATGGGTCCATTAGGTCCCCTTGCTAGTCCTATATGATTGATAGTAACAAAAACTCACGGAGAATTGGATGGTCCAATTAATTGTATTACAAAAGTAACTTAAATATATTTTGGGAATTAATTAAATGATGTGATTATATAATTAATATATTATTTAATTGTTGAATTAAATATTATTAAATAATATGATTATTTAATTGAGATATTAATAATTAAGAATTATTAAATTGTCATATGGAGGTTTCAGTTTCTAACATTGACAAGAGCAATAAAATAATAAGTGATTATTTTTATTTACTCGAAATAGGTCAAAGGTTTAAACCCTAGTAAAAAAAAGTAATAGTTAAAAAGGATTAAGAATCATATTTTAACTTGGATTACTAAACCCTAGGTTCCTAGTATATAAGATATACTTGTCAGGAAAAAGAAGCTATTCGGAACCCTACAGAGAACAGAGGTGGGCGGCAACTATAGAGGGAAAAAAAAAATTCTCTCACAATAGGGTTGGCCAAATTCACAAGAAGGAGCAAGGTGTTGTTTTTCGGTTCTCTCAAGCCTCCATTCAACCGCTCCCGGGATCCGTGACGTGCCCACACACACAGTTGCTAGATCGCGGGACATAGCTAGGAAGGTTTTAGTGGTATTGGATCGCAAAGAAGGATCAAAAAGAAAACAAAGGAGTGTTCTTCAAAGGTATGAAAACAAATCTCTTCCTCATATTCGTGTATATATAAAAGGCCCCAAGAAGACGATAGAAAAATTTTAAAACCTATTGTTCTTAATTTTATTGATTAATTTCAATCTCTTTTCCGCTGCGCGACTTACACCCATTTCCCCCAAAACATATATAAATATAATTATATATATATATATATATATATTATTATATATTTAAAAAAAATTTGTTTTGTTTTTGTTTTTGTTTTAATTAGTAATTTTTAGTCAAATGAGGAAATGGTGAAATTGGGGAAACGGGGAAAATGGGGAACTGGGGTTGGGGATGGGGATGCCTCCCCCTAAAATTCCTCATCCCAATTTTCCCTAAATGTGGAAATGGGTGGGGATGGGGGGACCTATATCCATCTCCATTTCCCCAATGTGCAACCCTAGTATTTAACCTCGCAACTATGCATGAACTATGTAGTAGCTAAATCCGTTATATATGTATGTATTTTTATTTTTATTAGGTACTCACTAGAACAAATTATGACTTTATTTACTATTTTATTATACAATATCCTTCTTGTTTTGAGGTGGTTCTTATTGTTTACTCGTAATTTTTCTATTTGAACGTTAAGATTATTTTTTTTATCTACTTCTAAGATTTTAGGTTTGAGATTATAAATTAATAAATGTTTTAATTTTATTTTTCAAGATTGTGTTATTATATATTTATTATTTGGTTAGGTTGTTACTTGTTACTATGGTCTTGATAAAATTTATTTTACTCATTTGTTATTTAAATTTGTTCAAAAATATTTTTAAGTTAATTTGGTTTGACATGAATATTATTAAGTTAAATTGTGAGTATATAAATAATTTTTTTTAAAAATATATTTATGGTACAATGATATTTTAAAAATGTTATATGAAATATATATTTATTAATTAGGAACTATTGTAAGAGATATTTCATCTATGTAACAAGATGAACATTTTCTCACAAATTCATTGATTATAAAATTGAAATTGTAGAGAAATTTAAATAAATTTCAAATTTGATTATAGATAATTTTTGAGATACAAAATAGAGTCAGATTCCATTTTGATTCTCAAAGTCAGTGTTATTATTATTATTATTATTTGGGTCAGTGATTTCTAGAGCCACTAATTTGGTGAGACTGTCCCTAAATCGCTATTAATTTTTCAAACTGGCTCAAATTAGCCATTTCATAGAAAGAAAGTATCAATTGTTGCCATTTTACCCCTTAATTGTTTGAAGTCCGTTTGCTTCTGTCATAACTTGTTAGGATAGATGTCAAAACAGTAAAACAAGAAGGGGCAATAATCTTCTTAGAGTAAATCCCAAATTTTCCTAGCCCTAATTTTCCCAATTCAAGCCTCTCACAGAGCCTCTCTCTGTCGCCTGACTCTTTCTCTTCAAACAACCAAAGCGCCTATGAAACATACACTAAACCACAAAAGACATAAAATATTGCCCATAAAATTCTGTATGGGTACCATGTCATAGATAACGGCAGATTTCAATTAGATTTTGACATAATGGATGCCAAGGAACAATATTTTGTTGAAATGGTGATTTTGGAACAAATTAAATAGTGAATAACCGTTTTAAGACTCCACCTACCAATTAATGATGTCTAGTGCTATTTTATCTTATTATTTTGTATCATTATCTTAAAGACTAAACGGTATTACATTTTGGTGTATTAATATATTTTACCTGTGAGACCCCACCAACCCCCTAAAAAAAAAAAAAAAAAGGCCAAAATCCTAGCTCCAACCCTGAGGTGTAGGTGTGATTGGCAAACCACTAGACCAACCCCATCAAATATGTTTGGTAGTAATAAATTACAAAAG
This sequence comes from Acer yangbiense, assembly GCA_008009225.1. Classification (NCBI taxonomy): domain Eukaryota; kingdom Viridiplantae; phylum Streptophyta; class Magnoliopsida; order Sapindales; family Sapindaceae; genus Acer; species Acer yangbiense. Next base: position 1,065,019 of record CM017772.1, on the reverse strand, counting down.
ACTATTTAAGAAATAGAATATAGTTTTGTATTCAAAAGAGATATGTTGGAATTCGTGAAATATAATAGGGTATTTAGAACAATATATTTTCTTAAAAAAATAAAAAAATAAATAATAAATAATAAAAAAAACAACTTCTGGAATAATTCCAAAATTTGAGTTTCTATTTCATATATATATAAGAGTAATGCTAAATGTTCCAATTTTTTTTTTCCCAAATTCTGTCTCAAATGATGTGGCACGTGAGGTGTTATCATCTTATAAATCATAAGATTATATGGTGACTGATATGATGTTAACAACTTATGTACAACATCATTTGGGAAAAAAAAAAATTGAGACGTCTATCATTACTAAAAAAAAAAAAAAAAAAAAAAAAAAAAAACTCTTCTCAAGTTCATGCTATATATTAATAATAATAATAATAATTCAAAAAAAGCTTCAAAAAAAAAAAAAAACTCTTTTAATCGATATAGAAAACCATATCAAATACACTACTAGGCTCCCTAAAAAAAATCAATAATATTTTTTTAAAATAAATATATATTTCCTTAAAATTACTATTATTATTATTATTATTATTATTATTATTATTATTTTGAACCTTGACTTATTATATACAGTCTTTCTATTATCAGTTCGAATTGACAAAAGTTATATCAGTTCCTTGTATGTGGGCTACTGGATTTAAATACTTTGACTGACAAGTGCATACAGCCAAGTCAAAGTATTTAAATTCAGTGGTTCACATGCAAGGAACTGATATAACTTTTGTCAGTTTGAACTGATAATAGAATTTCTGTATTATATATATATATATATATATTTTATTTAAACACCCTTAACTAGGTCAACTTTAAATAAATCATCCAGTCATCCTTATATTTATTGTAATTTGTATCAATTAATGGAAATTCTTGTCCAAAAATAAGAACTTAAATCTTTGTTTTTAGGATAATGTTACACATCCAACCTTTTTGTCCAACCCCTGATGTGTCAGTTGGTGAGTGGATACACATTAATAATGATTTATCCATATATCCACTCACCAACTGATACATCAGGGGTTGGATAAAAAGTTGGACAAAAATGGTTGGATGTCTACCATTGTCCTTGTTTTTAACATGTATAGATGGAGATGACCCTCATTCAATTTTGCAATGACTCAGGTTGAGCTTTGCAATGACTCAGATTTAAACCGTCAACACCGCGGTTGGTATATATAAAATAATATTCATATTAATAATAATAATAATTCTTTGTCTTTAACATATACTTTCCGAGTACTTGGTAGTTATAATCTAATTAGCACTTTCCAATTTCAATATGAACCGTATATAGAAACTGTTGCCCATTCTTTATTTGGAGAGTCGTGTACATTCAAGTTCATGTGGTCCATTTATATGGCAAAGCTTTAACCATATATGTGATATGTCTACATCCTTTTTTTTATTTTTTTTATTTTTTATTTTTTATATTACATCAATTCAAGGTTTTTTTTTTTGGAGTGGTGGAGGACTTGAACCATGATCTCGTGGCGTAGGTGTGAAGTACCACTAGACCAACCTTATCTCATCATCCACATCCTTTTCTATACTTAGCAACTTGCAATATATATATATATATATATTTCTTCATTATTTGTCAAAAATTTTGTAAGTATTAATTACTGTATACGGATGTTATTAAAAACTCCCTCTAGTTTGAACTTTAGGCATTTTGGTCCTTCTAGTTTGAAAAATGACCATTTTCATTCTTCCGTCAACTTCTGTTTACTTTTTTTTTTTTTTATAACAAAAATACTATTTTACCCTACTACTAAATAATTAAAAAAATTTAAATTAAAAAAAGGGTTATTTGTATCAATGCCCCCTGAATTATGCGCGAGGTAGCAACGTGATCCTTGAACTTTCATTTTTTTGACATTAAACCCCTTGAATTTTCATTTATTAGCAGAAGCTGACGGAATAGTAACGGAACCTCATTTTCGTCCATTTTTTTGTCACGTGCTCTTCACTTGGGTTCGTACCAAGGGGCAAATCTAGAATAAAATAAAGGGTTAATTGCACCAATGGCAGCTAAATTATATGCGAGGTAGCAATGTGCCCCCTAAACGTTCTTTTTTTTTTTTTTGGTAGTCAACCCCTTGAACTATCAAAAATTGGCAATAATTGACGGAATGGAGACGAAACCCACTTTCTGTCTATCTTCCCGTCACGTGTAAGGGAAAAATTGGAATAAAATTCTGAATTGTTTTATAAAGATTATTATATGAACAAAAAATATTATATTAAAAACAAAAAACAATAACAAAAAAAAAAAAAAAAAACCAAAAAAATAATTTCCAGATCCAATCATCCAAACAAACTAGATTCCATCTTCTTCTCTATTTCTACCTCTCTCTCTCTCTCTCTCTCTCTCTCTCTCTCTCTCTCGGGTTTTAATCAAAATGAAAAAGACCTTCAATAATACAATCAATCGAAATGATAGAAACCCAATTCGAAATCTCATCCCACCTATCTCATTCTTCCATAACTCAGCCCATTTTTCCATGGATCTCTGCTAGAAATCTCATCCCAAACCTGTGTGATGAGAGAGAGAGAGAGAGAGAGAGAGAGATCCAACCCCAAATCCAAAATAAAAAATCCAAGGATCTACCAAAGGTTTCTTCAACAATCCAGAAATTCGACGATTCGACCCATGAAGAGCCAAAACTCAGCGATTCATCGATGGATGGAGGCGATTCTCCGATGGATCAAGAACAGAAGTAGCAGATAAATGGAAGATTCTTCAAGATCCATTAGTTTTTAATTCAATTATTATTATTATTATTATTATTATTATTATTATTATTTGGAATTATATGAATGGTTTTTTTTTTGTTGATTTTTTTGATGTTGGATCCAGTGTGTGCTAAAGTGGATGTTTGATTGTATAAAAAAGTTGTGGGTTTGTATTGAATTCAATTCCGGCAGCGGTGGTTAGGGTTTGAGTTGGTGATGATGTTGGTGATTTCAATTTGGGTGGCCACTAGATTTGGGTTTAATTTAATGGAGATCTAGATTGGATCTCCACATTAATTTTTTTTTTTAAATATTAAAAAAAAAAAAAAGACAACTGCCAAAATACGAAGAAGAAGAAGAAAGTTTGGAAAATGGGATTTTAAAATGGGAAATATATTACAACAATTTTTTTATGTTATTCCAGATTTCCCCCTTGGTACGAAACTACATGAAAAGCACGTGACAAAAAAATAGACGTAAATGGAGTTCTGTTACTATTCTGTCAACTTCTACTAACAAATGAAAGTTCAAGGGGTTTACTACCAAAACAAAAGTTCAAATGGCAATATGGCAAATTGCTACCTCGCGTATAATTCAGGGGTTATTGGTGCAATTAACCCTAATATGTTATTCCAAATTTGCCTTTTGGTACGACCCATGTGAAGAGCACGTGACAAAAAAAAAAAGGACGGAAATGATGTTTCGTTACTATTCCATTAGCTTCTGCCAATAAATTAAAGTTCAAGGGGTTTATTGCCAAAAAAAAAAAAATGTTCAAGGTACACATTGCTACATCGCGTATAATTCAAGGGGCATTGATGCAATTAACCCTTAAAAAAAATTAAAAGATGAATTTGGTAGAGATCTTTGATCTCCATGGAGATATTTGTGAAAATTGTCAAGACACAAAATAATTAGGCAAAATAAAAGCAAAGAAAAACAAGAGAAATTTACGTTGGTCAGCTTAAAGCCTACGTCCATGGGCGGAGATGAAAAGAAATTCACTATGATCAATGTAGATTACAAAAGAGTAACTCAAAATCACTCACAAAACCCAAAACCCTATTACACATAAAGAACTCTCAAAAGAGACTTATTTCCTAAAAGATCTTATAACCACAAATTTATAATATGGGTAGAGATAAAATCAAAATCAATATCAAATCAGGTTACTAACTAATTTAAGCCACATTTTAACAAATCTCCACCTTTGCTTAAATGCGTACCAAGGTATACCAATAGAATTTCAATATGTCATCTCCTCCAACAAACCCCTTAGGGTAACTCACAAACTACAAACACAAATCAAGTCCAAGCAGCTATTGAACTTGAGCATAGGAATAGGCTTGGCCAAGATATCAGTTGGATTTTCCACTGTAGCAATTTTTTGACTATAATTGCTCCCTAAGATACAATCTCCCGAATAAAGTTATATCTACAAGATGAACATTTTCTCACAAATTCATTGTTTATAAAATTGAAATCGTAGAGAAATTTAAATAAATTTGATTATAGATAATTTTTGAGGAACAAAATAGAGTCAAGTTCCATTTTAATTCTCAAACTCATTGTCAATGTTATTATTATTAATCTTTTGTATTACTATCTTAAAGACTAAATGGTATTACATTTTGGTATATTAATATATTTTTTCCTGTGAGATCTTTAATATTATTTTCTGTTTTGCCACCCCCTACCCCCCAAAGCCAAAATCCTAGCTCCGACCCTGCCTTTAGGTGTAGGTATGAGTGGCAAACCACTAGGCCAATCTTATAAAATATGTTTGGTAGTAATAAATTACAAAAGGTTATTTAAGAAATAAAACATAATTTTGTATTCAAAAGAGACATGTTGGAATTCGTAAAATATAATAGGGTATTTAGAACAATATATTTTCTTTAAAAAAAATTCAAAAGCAACTTCTAGAATAAGTCCAAAATTTGAGTTTCTCCTAATAGATGTAAAAAAAGAAAAAGAAATTTCATATATATATAAAATAAAATAATTTTTTTAAAAAAAAAAACATCTTCTCAAGTTCATGCCATATAATAATAATAAAAATAAAAATTCAATTAAAAAAAAAAAATAAACTCGTTTAATCAATATAGAAGCCATATCCAATACACTACGGGGTCGTTTGTTTTTTTGTCTGAAGACTGAATAGTGACTGAAACCTAAATCTGAATGACATGTTTTTTTTTTTTTTTTTTTCTCACATCTGAATGTACTGTCAACATGTTTGTTTTTTTAAAATAAAATTGTCTGAAAAGAAGTAATTTTACATCTATACCCATTCTAATTAAAAGAAGTAATTTAACATGCAACACTTTTTATAAGATTTTGCATGTTCTTCCGCAAACAAAGTTTATTTAACAAAACAAAAAATTCATCCAGTAATATAATTTTGCATGTTATTCTGCAAATAAAGTTCAAGTTCAATTTATTGTAAAAAAAAAAAAAAGTTCAAATTCAATTTTACATATTGTCCAAATATCCAGTATATAATTTTTGAAACAATTTTTTTATTTTTTTTTTTGTTTCCTGGATCATATACAACCAGAAACCAATTTTTTTTTTTTAAAGGTTCCTAGATAACTTTTTTTTTTTTTTTTTTAAATAGGTCCCTAAATTATATACACCGGTACATATATATATAAACAATTATTCTATAACTTCTTCAAGCTATGAAATTTACTCAATATCGAATGCAACCACAAAAAGAAAATTTGATAAATTATATAACAGCAACTATGACAATCATAACAAATTATCATTCTACATTATGCTTAAAAAGTTCTATAACTGCCACTACACGTAGATAAAAAAAAAAAAAAAAATTAAAGAGTTCCTACCAGGATTTGGTAGAATAGAAATTCAATTGTTTAATCCCAGGAAGATTTCAATATGAAAAGTGATTAGGGTTTTTTTTTTTTTTTTTCTTTCTAAAAGCCTTTTAAAATAAGAAATACGTTAAAAGAAAGAATTCTACACCATATCAAATTAGGATAAATTTAGAAATATATCTTTTTTTGGAAGATAGACTTGGAAGAAAATATTTTAATTATAATCCAGTGATTTGGAATTAAGTTAAAAGTCATGATTTCTTACTTTTTTTTAAAAAAAAAAGTTGTTTTTTGATATTTTGAAGTTGTTTGACCACTTAAAAAAACAAACAAAACAACTTAATGAGTTCAATTCAGACCCATTAAGTCTTAAGTGGAAAAAACAAACGACCCCTACTATGCTCCCTACAAAAAAATCAATAATATTTTTAAAAATAAATATATATTTCCTTAAAATTACTATTGTTTATTATTATCATTATTATTATTGTTATTGTTGTTGTTATTTTGAACCTTGACTTATTATATATATATAATAAGTCAAGGTTCAAAATAACAACAACAATAACAATAATAATAATGATTATATATATATATATATATATATATTTATTTACACCATAACTAGGTCAACTTTAAATAAATCATCCAGTCATCCTTATATTTATTGTAATTTATATCAATTAATGGAAACTTCTTGTCCAAAAATATGAACTTAAATCTTTGTTTTTAATGTGTATTGATGGAAATGATGCTCATTCAGCTTTGCAATGACTTAGATTCAGACCGTCGACACCGCGGTTGGTATATATTATAATAATAATAATAATAATAATAATAATAATTCTATGTCTTTAACATATACTTTCCGAGTACTTGGAAGTTATAATCTAATTAGCACTTTCCAATTTCAATATGAACCGTATATAGAAACCGTTGCCCATTCTTTATTTGGAGAGCCGTGTACATTCAAAATCATGGTCCATTTATATGCCAAAGCTTTAACCATATATGTGATATGTCTACATCTCCTTTTTTGTTTTTGTTTTTTTTCAATATTACATCAATTCAAGGTTTTCCATATATGTGATATGTCTACAAATCTTCTTTATTTATTTATTTATTTTTTAAGATTACGACAATTCAAGGTTTTTAAGGGGGGGGGGGGGGGGGGGGGGGGGGGGGGGGGCTTGAACCCATTACCTCATGGCGTAGGTGTGAGGGATTTATCACTGAACCAACCTTATCTCGTCATTCACATCCTTTTCTATACTTAGCTTGAACCCATTACCTCGTGGCGTATGTGTGAGGGGTTTATCACTGAACCAACCTTATCTCGTCATTCACATCCTTTTCTATACTAAGCAACTTGCAAAAAATATATATATTGCTTCATTATTTGTCAAAAATTTTGTAAGTATTAATTAGTGTATATGGATATTATTAAAAACTCCCTCTAGTTTGAACTATTAGGCATTTTGGTCCTTCTAGTTTGAGAAATGACCATTTTCATTCTTCCGTCAACTTCTGTTTACCTTTTTAACGAAAATACTATTTTACCCTTCTAATAAATATTTAAAAATTTTAAATTAAAAAAAGGGTTAATTGCACCAATGCCCCCTGAATTATATACGAGGTAGCAATGTGATGACATAACCTGTTAGAGATCGCCTTTGATCTAAATCATTAGCATAATAAGAATCCATATAACCAATAATATTATTGATTGTGTTATTTTTTTTCCAAATACTAAATCCAAATCTGCAAAACCTTTCAAATATCGAAAAATCCATTTCATAGCTTCCCAATGAATTTTTCCTAGAGAACCCATAAATTTGCTAACCATATTAACAACATATGAAATATTGGACGAGTGCAAACCATAGCATACATTATACTCCCAATAGCACTAGCATATGGAACTCGATATATTTTCTCCTCCTCATCCTTAGACTTTGGTGACAAAGCTGATGAAAGTTTAAAATGTGCAGCTAGTGGAGTAGTCACATGTTTAGAATCTTACATACAAAAGCGTTCAAGAATTTTTTTTCTATATAATTTTTCTGTGACAAAAATAACTTGCCCGCTTTTCTATCTCTGTGAATTTCCATACCTAAAATTTTCTTCGCAGCACCCAAATCTTTCATCTCAAATTCACCCATAAGCTGAGATTTCAATTTATTAATCTCACTTTTATTTTTCGTAGCAATCAGCTTGTCATCAACATACACTGGTGAATAAATAAAAGAACCATCTGGGAGTTTCCTATGATAAACAAAATTGTCATAATCACTTCGTGAGTAACCATGACCAACCATAAAAGTATCAAACCGCTTGTACCATTGCCAAGGAGACTACTTCAAACCAAATAATGATTTCTTCAACAAACAAACATGATCTTCTTTTTCTTGAACAACAAACCCCTCCGGTTGATGCATAAAAATTTGTTCCTCAAGCTCACCATGAAAAAAAGTCGATTTTACAACAAACTGTTATAATTCCATATCAAACATTGCAACCATGGCAAGCAGCACGCGAATAGAGCCATGTTTTTCCACCGGTGAAAATACTTCATTAAAGTCTACACCCTCTGTTTGATGGTAACCCTCTACTACTAAATGTGCTTTGAACCTTGCAGCTTCAATCCCTGAGATTCCTTCTTTTTTCTTGAAGACCCATTTGTAGCTAATAATCTTCTGGCCCTTATATGGGTTTCACCAATTCCCAAGTTTGATTTTTGTGAAAAGATTCAATTTCTTCACTCATTGCAATAGCCCATTGAGAAGATTCAATACTAGGGATGGCCATTAGGGAAATGGGGATAGATATAGGTCCCCCCATCCCCATCCCCATCCCCATCCCCATTTTCTAAACCCTTCCCCCATTTCCCCATTTGGGGAAAGTGGGGATGGGGTAGTTTTGGGGGAGGTCCCCCCATCCCTATTCATATTTCCCCATTTTTCCCATTTTTTCCATTTTTTTTCCCGTTTCCTAGTTCCCCCATCTTCCTCGTTTCCCCGTTTCCCCATTTTCCATGTTTAAGTAAAAATTACATACTTAGTAAAATAGAAAAAATAAAAATATTAAGAATATATATATATATTATATAAGGTTTGGGGGAAATGGGGAAATGGGGATGGGGGCACCTACCCCCATCCCTATCCCCATACCTATAAATTTGTGGGGAAAATGGGGAAATGGGGAGGGGGAGGGGTCCCCCCATCCCCATCCCCATTTCAATTTGGGGAAAAAAATCATCTCAATTTCCCCATTTCCCCCCCAAATCATCTCAATTTCCCCATTCCCTCCCCCCACCCCCCCAAAAAAAAAAAAAATTCCCCCCTAAATAGGATGGGGGAGTGGGGATTTGGGTCCCAGGTCCCTGGTGATAAATGGCCATCCCTATTCAATACCATTGACAGCTTCTCGATAAGTTGAGGGTTCCTAAATTTCAATAGTTTCTGCAACATTCAATGCAAAAGAAACTAAATAAGCATATCCATACCGTTGAGATAGCTAAATTTGACTTCTTTCTCTCCCTGTGGCTATACTATATTGCTGTATTTCTTTTTCTGTATTATTAACAGAGTCATGCATATCACCCTGAGTTGGCTGGACTAAAGTGTCATCTTACACTTTATCAAAAGCTTCAAGCTCCACCTGCTTACTAACACCATGATCTGTATTTGTAACTACAAACACTTTTTTCTCATGCAGCATGGCAAATTCATCAAATTTCATATCTTTGCTAATTATAATTTTTTTTTTACTCGGGTTCAACACACCACAAATGATAATATTTTACCCCAGTCTCAAATCCTAGAAATACACATTTTATAGCCCTATGCTCAAGTTTACCATTACCCACATGAGCATATACAAGACAACCAAATATTTTAAATCAGAATAATTAACATGAGTACCAAACCATACCTCAATAGGAGTCTTCAATTCAACTGCAGTTGATAGAGATTTATTCACCAAATAGCAGGCATAGTTAACAGCTTTAGCCAAAAATATTTTTCCAAACCAAAATTTGAAAGCAAGCAACGTGCTTTCTCCAATGGGGTTCTATTCATACGTAATGCAATTGCATTTTGTTGTGGCGTCTTTCTGACAGTGCGATGTCTGATTATACCTTTATTCTCGCAGAACTCATTAAATTGACCCTTACAAAATTCCAACCGTATCAGTTCTAAGGCATTTTTTTTTTCCTATCTAATTTTTGACAAGAACTTTCCACTTCTTGAATCTAGAAAAAAACATCATTTTTTTTTTCAATTATACACCTAAACATGCTTAGAAAAATCATCAATAAATGTTAGAATATAACTGGAACCACCATTTGACTCAATGGGGCTAGGACCCCAAAGATCTGAATGGATGTAATCCAATGTACCCTTTGTCCTATGAGTAGCTGTGGTGAACTTAACCCTGCATTGTTTCCCATAAGCACAATGCTCATAAAAGTCAAGTCTACCCATTTTCTGACCATTTAACAAACCTCTTTTACTCAAAATAGTCATGCTAGCCTCACTCATATGCCCTAAACACATATGCCACAAACGAGTAGTATCTGAATCTGGATCCGATTAAGACGAAATAGCTGCATCAACAATAATTGTGCTTCCTTGAAGTACATAGAGGCCAATAAACAATTTTCCTTTTATCGCAACAAGAGCACTCTTACTAACTTTCAAAACTGCACCTTCAGTTGAATACTTATAATCTTGGGAATCAATTGTACCCAAAGAGATAAGATTTTTCATCAAATATGGTACATGCTGGACATTAGACAAAGTTATAATAATACCATCAAATATCTTAATTCGAATTGTGCCAATACCAACAACCTTGCAGGATATATTATTCCCTATCAAAACACCACCACTATTAATAGATTGATAAGTAGCAAACCACTCCCTGTTGGGACACATATTGTATGAACAAAATGAATCAAGAATCCAAGAGTTATCTAAACAACCAGAAGCGACTGATAAAATAGTATCTAAACAAACATGTCTTGTATGCAAAGCATGTTTGTTTCACACATTTTCTTTCAAATAAATCTCCTTGTTTCTCTTCAATTAATTTGGGATGGATAAAGTGACTTATATTATTATGCAAATATCTTGCATGCTACTATCTCTCTTTGCTTAGAGTGACCCGGTTGGGGACTACTCTTTTGCCTATATCATGACAAAAAGGGGGAGTAGATTGTGGTAAGGAGAGTTGCAAATTGTAGTGGCAATTGTGCATATTGGGGAGAATATTCATTGAGGGGGAGTAACCCGTTGAGGGGGAGCATTGCATACACATTCATTGCATGTTCATTGCATGATGTTGTACCTAATTTCTTAAATGCAAATCCTTGTTTTATTCTCACTTGATCATCTCACATACTCTTGCTTTGGAAAGTATAATCTTTTGTTTTGAAGGGTTGATAGTTCTACAAGAGATTGAAGACTTGAAGTTTTCTTTTATATTTTCTTATATCTTTTTGTAATGTAGAATATATTTGTTATCCCGAAGATTCAATTTTGTTTGTGAAGATCAATGTGAGTGGTGTCACGAAATAGCCAAAGGGGGAGATTGTAAGGATTCCCATTATTTGATTGGCTTATTTCGTGGACAAACCATGTGTTGGGGTTCATTGTGTAAGGGTAGTTTAGTTGATTGAACTTCAAGCTCGAAGGCCTTTCACAAGTCCTCAATGGACAAGCACGCCAAAGGTATAATCTCTAGTGCTTGGTTTTCTTTGAAGAGATTTAGATTGCACACACTCATTTAGCATTCTTGCATTTGTGTGCTTACTCTTTACATGTCACATTTCACACTTGCACTTATATGTTATATCTTGTTGTGTGTATTTGTGTCTTGTAATTCGTTTCCCGATAGTATTCGAAAACGTCCGCGCATGCACTAGAATGTGCTTGGTTTTGTGCGAAGACCGCCTACGGAGAATTCCCTTGGCTTCTCCTTGGTTTTCACCTATGTTGGTGATCGACGGTTATGATCGGCGGCCTGGCCGCCGAATGAAATCGCTGTTTGCTTCCAGAAGTGTCTGAAGCAATTCTACAGTTACGATCGGCGGTCACGACCGCCGTTCGAAACCGCCGTTCATACCTGATTGATTTAATCTCTCGGTTTGATTTGGCGGTTAGATCGGCGGCTACGAAACTGCCGAATGAAACCGCTGTTGTTCCCCTGTTCTTCTCGGGTTCAATTCGGCGGTTGTAAACGACGGCATGGCTGCCGAATGAAACCACCGATCGTGCGTTTTCAGGGGCAAACTTGTCTTTTCACATGCTCTGTTTTTAATACCTATAAATATCTTACTTTCTCATTCTCTGAATTAGTTCTTTAACTCCCAAGAACCCTAAACTTAAAAGAGAGAATTTTGAGAGAAAATCAAATCAAGAACTCACCTTTGACCACTCAAATCAAATCCCTTTTTCATCAAATTTCATATTGCATCAACTATGCCTTCATAGAATGCATCCATGTATGTTTTTGGATCATCATCTTCCTTGGTATGTTCTTCACTAATCTCATCTAATTTTAGTGTTATTCATATTAAGACATCTCTTAGATTACTTGTATGTTTTTAGATAATATGCTAAATACAAGATAGAGATTATTTGTGATATTTTGATTGAATGTTGTATTGTGATAGATATCTAGGTTTTTATAATCTATGATTATCTAAGCTAATTGACATGTCATTTAGTTTTAATATCTAGGATTGTTCTAATTGCAAATTCATCATCTTAGATAAGCATATAAGGTTTCCCTTGCTTTATGTTGCATTTTGGATATTCACATATTCACTTAGGGATTTAATCTCTTCATTGAGAAGCAAAGTCTTGTGTGTAGCATCCGGGATTAGGTTGCTTAGATCGCAAGCATTCGAACTAGGTTCACTTATACCGGGATTAGGTAGGTGTGTGATTACTTCTGGGATTAGGTTGTAATTTCATCACATTTAGTGGATTCGAGGTTCGGGTGTGGCTCACTTAACAGCCCGTGGTTTTTCCCGTGAGGGTTTCCACGTAAATATCAAGTGTTGTTTTAATTTCCGCACAATATTACACTTGCTATATTTTATTGACTATTAGGGGTATTTTCGTAATCTTGCCCTTAAACGAAAATTGGGTAAAATTAGTTAAAATCTACTCACCCGCCTCTAGATTAATAGTTTACACACCGTGAAAACTTTCAAAAGTGTAGTACACTAATAGATTTCCAAGGATATAATATTATATAGGCTAATTGACAAGAATACCCCCTGAACTATACCCGAATTGACAATGTACCCCCTATACTTTTTTTTTTCGGCAGTAAACCCCCTGAACTATCATAAATTTGCAATGGCTAACGGAAACCTAACGGAACCCTAATTCCGTCTAGGGAAAATTACACTAAGTTCCCCTGATTATTTATAAAATTGCATTAAACCAGAAAAATATAATAATATGACACGAATACCCCTCTGACCAATTTTTTTTAAAAAAATTTAAATTTAAAATTGAAATAATGGTTAAATAATAATTAAATTCTGAATTTTATTATAAAGGCAATTAAATAAATAGATAAATGAAAAAATTAAATTGATATAACAATTATTTAAATTATCTTTTTATTTAAATACCCATAAATATAAAATCTAGATAAATATTTAAATTATTTAAGAAAAATAAAAATAATCGTTAAATAATAATACAATTCCCTTTCAAAAAAAAAATAATAATACAATTATGATTTTTTTTTATAAAGAAAATAAAATCTTTAAAAAATTAAAACATCTTTAAAATCTCTACCATCCATCTCATAGATGGACGGTGGAGAAATATTTATTAAAATAAATTTAAATAAAAAAAAGATATTTTTTTTTAAATAGATTGATTTATCTTTTTTTTTTTTTTTTAAATAGATTGATTTATCTCAATTACAAAATAATAATAATAATAATACAAATACAAATTTTAAAAAATTGAACATCGATCCAATTAAAAACACATATAGAAGAATTAAAAATTAAAATTTTTAATTTTTAGTTTCTGGGTGTTGCAAATTTAAATATTTTTATTTCTTTAGAGAAGGGAAATTTTTATGGATTGGATGGAGAAACAGATGTTCATTTAATTAGATGGATCGATGTTCATTTAAAAATATTTGTTTGAAATTTTTTATTTTAAGGATTTCTCTTCTCTATGTTCATTAAGTTAAAAAATTAATTTAAAAAACACAATTCACAAACCAATAAACGAAATCCAATTAAAAAAAAAAAAAAAACATTGATGGATCTTCAGATCTTCGTTAATGGAGAAACTTATTATTATTATTATTATTATTATTATTATTTTGTAATTGAGATCAATCAGTCTATTTTAAAAATACTTTTTTGTTTAATTTGAATTTGTTTTAATAAATATTTCTCCACCGTCCATCTCTGAGATGGATGGTAGAGATTTTAAAGATGTTTTAATTTTTTAAAGATTTTATATTCTTTATAAAAAAAATCATAATTGCATTATTATTATTTTTTGAAAGGGAATTGTATTATTATTTAACCATTATTTTTATTTTTCTTAAATAATTTAAATATTTATCTGGGTTTTATATTTAAGGATATTTAAATAAAAAGATAATTTAAATAATTGTTAAATCAATTTAATTTTTTCATTTCTATATTTATTTAATTGTCTTTATAATAAAATTCTAAATTTTATTATTATTTAACCATTATTTCAATTTTAAATTTAATTTTTTTTAAAAAAAATTTGGTTAGAGGGGTATTCGTGTCATATTATTATATCTTTCAGGTTTAATGCAATTATATAAATAATCAGGGGAACTTAGTGTAATTTTCCCTAGACGGAATTAGGGTTCCGTTGGCCATTGCAAATTTATGATAGTTCAGGGGGTTTACTGCCGAAAAAAAAAGTATAGGGGGTACATTGTCAATTCGGGTATAGTTCAGGGGATATTCTTGCTAATTAGCCTATTATATATATGGGCAAATGTAGGGGGGGTGCCCCCCCCCCCCCCCCCCCCCCCCCCCCCCCCCCCCCCCCCCCCCCCCCCCAAAAAAAAAAAAATTTACTTAAAATAAAAATGTGAGCCAATCAAAATAAAACTATTATACATAAAATGTGATATATATATATATACAAAATAGGTGATAATATTATCTTGTCCCTCTATTAGTTTAGTAATAAAAATTAACTAATAATTTTTGTTTCCATAATTTTATTGACCATGAAAATATGATATAAAAGCAATCCATTATAATATTTCAATTTCCTATTATTTCATACATTATTACCTAATCTAGTGTGTATTATATATAATTTTTTATTTATTTATATATATAGATTTCACTAGAATAAACTAAGTAAATATTGAACTCTTATAGAGTTATAGAGACTACCTTTATTATTTATTTTGTTAGGTTAGTTAGTAATTTGATTTTGATAAATTTATTTTATTAGTTTATTATTTAAATTTTGTTCAAAATGATTATAAGTTAATTTGGTTTGACATGAATATTATAAAATTAAGTAACAAGTATGTAAATAATTATGATTTAAATATATCAATGGTATAATGATTTTTTAAATTTATATTTTATAAGCCGGGAACAATTAAAATATTATATGCATACCGTTAAGAATAATAGGCATTGGCTTTGCAACAAAATAAAAGATGTTTTCTCATACACTCTTTGATTATGTAATTAAAATGAAAATTAGGAAGAAAATTATATTGATTTGGTTATAAATAATTTTCTAGATATAAAATAGACATGTTACATTTTAATTAGTTAATTTCTATTTTATTTATTTATTTGTATCTACTTTTAACACCAAACGATATCACATTTTGTTGAAAATTATAGTATCAGGTGCGGGATTCCGCACTTTTCTTGTGCGGGATTCCTACTGATATTATTTGAAGATCGCATGACCTACAATATTAGTTTTGTTTTGGCCCCCGTAAAGCTAAAATCCTGTCTTCGCCCCTGTATATATATATATATATATATATATATATATATATAGTATTATGGTTTGTCTCATTTGACATCATTGAGTGTGCAGTAGTAGGGGTGGGCATGGTTCGATTCGGTTCGGTTTTGGCCAAAACCGTATTGAACCGACATATATTCGGTTTTTGAAAATGTGAATTGAATCTGACAACTGAATTGAACCGAACACCTTTTTCTTGGTTTGGTTTGGTTTGGTTCAATTCGGTTTTGAGCCTATTGGGCTTTGAAGGTTTTTTTATATTATTTATATATTATTTATGTTTTTTAATTTTTTGGGCCTTTAAGTTGCATTTTTGGCATTTAGGTTTAAACTTTTTTAAGAAAACAATATGTAAAAAATAATTTAAACAAAATACAACCCAATTTTCAATCCAAATCTAAATTTTCAATCATATTAAGTCTACATACTCAATCAAAATATAAAATCTTCATAACTTCTATAAAATAGAAGTCAAAAAATGTAGTACATAATGTAGTCTAAAATAAAACATCATCAACAAACATTTCATAATAAAATTGAACCTTAAAAAATAATTAATTAAAACAATTTGGTTTATTCGGTTCGGTTCGGTTTTGTATGTCCAAAACCAAAACCAAAACCAAAACCAAACCGAATTCAATTCGGTTTTCAAATTTCAAATCGGTTTGAACCGAATAGAAGCTATGAACCGAACCAAACACCCTTTTTCGGTTCGGTTCAGTTCGGTTTAATTCGGTTTCGGTTTTTATGCCCATCCCTATGCAGTAGTAATGGAGAATTTATCAATACTGGTGGGTGACACGCCCGAACCGGTTCTACAAAGATTGCTAAAGCCTACGCTATTCTACCTCGGTTATTCTAAAGGGGCACGCGAGTGTTTCACCCTTCGCAAGTGCACGAGTCGTTCAACTCGTATAGGGCGCACAAGTATGGGTTATCGTTCCCACGAGAAGTAGGACGCTTAGAAACTACAATTGCTAGCTAAAATGCTCTGGAAAGCAAAAGAATAACATATTAATGCTTCAAGTCTAGTCTAATGCAATAACTAAGTTGAGATTAAAGAGTAATGAGAGAAATATGCTAGGGGAAATATGAACTAAACAATGATACACCACCAAGTAACCACTCTTAAATATTTTAGACCAAAATCACTAAGGGTAGTTCCATATGTGATTTAAAAGTAAATTCAACAACTCACTCAAAGTATCCTCTAAAGTCCTAGAGTAACATCAAGTGAATGTTTGATTGTGGAACTGAATTCAAGAGTGTGATTCACAAGTTTTTACCATTACTCACTCACTCTACTTAATGAGTTATTAGATGACAACACACAATTCAAAAGTTAGGAAGTAAGCATGTCATCAACTCTTAGCACAAGTTACCAATACATGTTATTCAAAGTCTATGAGAAACATGCAATGAATTAGTCATTCTTAAACATTGATAGGCACAAAGTGATTATTCATAAAAGAAGAGTGATAAACAAGGTGGTTCACATCATTAATCCATAAATCCCTCAACAAAAGGGGTTTAGTTACTCATGATGTCTAAGCAAAGCATAAATAAGAAGAAAAGGAAAACATACAACCAATGAATTCTCGAAAGATTCCAAGGAAGAACAGCCCTTCTCCTTAGCAAATACGATCGAAGACAATCACAAGTAGCTCTCAAAGCTGAATTAACTAATTACTTCACTAATATAAGTGTCTTTAAGCTAAAGTAATTGAAAGTGATCCAAAAACTTCTTAGAACTATTCTATGTTAAAGGGAGAGTCTAAACTATTCTTACTATCTCTGACTTGTGTTTATTACATCAGAAAAGTGACTATTTGTATCATTACATTGAAGTTGGGCAAGGAAATGCCATAAAAGTCCTTGATGCGTCGTTTGTGACTTCCTCATGCAATTTCATTCTCGCGGTCATAACTCGCGGGGTCTTCTTCCAGAGCCTCCGTGACTTCGGTTCCCCTGCTTCGTGGCTTATTTCTCACGAGAATGAACCCACGAGCTTCAACAGAATTCCTCGGCGGTTTCATACCTTCTGCTTGACGGGTAATTACCCGCGAACTGAACCCGCGAGCTTTCAACAATTTCCCGCGGGGTCTTCTTCCAGAGCCTCCACGACTTCGGTTCCCCTGCTTCGTGGCTTATTTCTCACGAGAATGAACCCGCGAGCTTCAATAGAATTCCTCGGCGGTTTCATACCTTCTGCTTGGCGGGTAATTACCCACGAACTGAACCCGCGAGCTTACAACAATTTCACGTGAGTTCCAGTCTTCTGGCTAGCGGCTTGTTTCTCTCTGGCTTCTTCTCGCGACTTTGTTCCGCAGGTTCTTTCTAGCGAGGTTCTTCTCATGTTGACTATTCGCTCCTATTTTGGCCTCTTTTCTCCAACTTTGTGCAATCATTTCCCTAAATGAGTACATTACCTATACTTAACAAAAACACACGTTATATACACAAAAGTGCTCGGAAACGAACACAAAAGATAGGAATAGGGAGCGCTTAATGTAAATATTTGGAGTGTGATCAGTGGGCATTTATCTATTAAATAGTATTGGTGGATGTAAATCAACAACAATAACCATAGTGAGAAATTAATTATGATGTAATTCATTGATAATGATATTCAATTTAGAACCAAAAAAAAAAAAAAAAATCAACTTGTCCAAAGACCAACCTATCCAGAATAATATAAATTTGAAATATTATCAATAACTAAATAAATTTATTTTAGAATTATTAATTTACATGTTAGAGTTGTCCTTAATATATTAAAATGTAAATATATAACAAATAATAGTTAGAATGGTATAGATGTAAAAGTATTTATTTTCAGATAATTATAACTTAAAAAAACAAACACCTTATCACTTATATTCAGTTTTCAGTGAAAAAAAAAAAAAAACGAACATATTTTTCAGTTTTCAGTCATTATTCAGTCTTAAGACAAAAAATCAAACGGGGCCTTAATTAAATATCACTAGTCAGGACTTATATTGTTGATTTTGTAGTCCAAATCTATATCTTTTTTTTTTTTTCAACAAAACTAATAAATATTGATTTGGGATTTTAATTTGAGCAAATTGCAGCAAACCTTCCTGAGGTTTGACTTTTGACAATCAAAAACAATTTTATCATTAATTGACAATAACCTCCTCCACCGTTAGTCAAAGCTAATTAAGTTTAACCGTTGACCAGATTTGACCGCTACAAATACCTAAATGCCCATGCATAAAAAAAAAAAAAAAATCTGATTTTAAAAATATATAAATATATGAAAAAATTTGGATCTCCACTATAAAAAAAATTGATAATTACAAATTAAATATAAAAAAACGTGGAGACATAGGTTGTATCTCTATATTTTTCTTCAAATTCTAAATTCTAAAAAATTAATAATCTGGATCATCAAAATCCAATCCAATAACATTTTCTTCAGATAATTTTTTCTTCTTCCATATAGATTCCCGAATTTTTCTTCATATTCAAGTTTTTTAGATTTTTCAAAACTAAAAAAAAAAAATCTTGATCATCTAAATCTAATCTAACAACATTTTCTTCTTCCATTGATGTATTTCCAGGTTTTTCTTAAGATTCAAGTTTTTTAGATTTTTCAAAAATAAAAAATAAAAAATGTGGCCAAGATGAATGGTAAAGATTTAAAACTTTTAAATCTATTTTTTTAATAAATAAAAAGGCTTGAAAGGATAAAAATACCCTTATCTCTATTAAGTTTGACTAACTTTGACTAATGGCAGGGAAGGTCATTGTCAATTAAGCATAAAGTTGTTTCTTATTGTCAAAGACCAAAACCTCAGGGAGGTTGGCTGCAATTTGCTCTTTTAATTTTAAAAATATTTTTAAGTTTTTAATCAACAAAAAATTCTACAATCTTAAAAAATCCAAACCCAAAAATAATCCATGGATATCAATCTCTATGATAAACCAAATCACATATTCAAACACCAAAAAAAGTTTTTTATTTTATTTTATTTTATTTATTTATTTTTTTTTGTTCTTTGAAAAAAATGACATTTGTAGAGACAACGTACGAATCAAGATAGGGTGAGGAGAAAAATGACGAGAGAAAGAAGAAAAAGAAGAGAAAAATGACAAGATAAAGAAGAAAAAGGAAAAAAAAAAAAAAAGCCGGAGAAAGAGAAAGAAGACAACGAAGTTGGATTTTTAACTAACACTATGTTTGCCATGGTGGAATATGAGAGAAAGAAAATGAAATGACATGAATGAAATTTTTTTGTCTCTTATTTGAATGGTTAAATGAAAAGGAAATACAATGATAATGAGAGAGAAATGAGGGGAATAGTCTCTTCTTATTTCAGTGGATTTGGTTTCTTACCTAAAAAAGATGGAAACACAAGGGAAATGAATAAAAAGTTAATAAATTATATCAATATCCTAAACTAACCCTATTAATATTACATTTGTTTCCTTTTATTTACTTTGTAATCATTAAAAACATTATTCACAGATAGAGGAGATCAAATCTACTTAATAGAAAAAAGTGTATTAGTCCTCTCGTTTGCTCTTTCTTCTAGAAGGATCCAGATGTGGAGGTAGTCTTCCATTAGGGCGATTTCTCCATCTTTGGGAGTAGATTTCTTCAAACTCTCTAGATCTCTGTCTGATTTTCGTTCCCTTTTTGTTGACTTAATGATTTATCTCCTTCTTAATTGGGACATTCTAGCTTTTTCGAAGTTTTGATTCAAAATTTTTGGAGTGGATCTAATTTGCTAGTATTAGCCTCGTAGTTTAGGCGTTCTGGTGGTGGATGGTATGCGACTGCACCTGGGACTTCTCAGGTTACTGTTTCCAGGTTGTATGTCGCATTGGATCTCTAGACAACTGGTTTTAAGCTCTTGGTTAACTCTGGTCTGTGTTTGTGATGGATATAGTGGAAATAGCAAAACTCTATGCAATGCTTTCAATTTCAAATGTGGATGGTCCTATTCGACAAGTGTCAAGGGAATTGAAGAATTAAGGACTTAAAGACATTGAGCACTGTCTAGTAGGAAAAAATTTAGCTGGGAAAAGAGTGAATCGTGAAGCTTTCAAGAAGGTTATTGAACAATTATGGAGTCCGATTGGAAGTGTAGAGATTGAAGCAATTGAGGATAATATCTTCATGTTCTTCTTTCCAAGCTGGGAAGTCTGATCAATGATTTGGTCAAGGATACCCTGGCATTTTGACCATAATCTTATTATTTTGGAGAAGCCTAAGGGAGCTGGTGATATTTCGAAGCTATCTTTTCGCATGGTGGATTTCTGGCTCCAGATCCATAATATTCCCTTGATGTGTATGAATCGACATATGGCTAAATATCTAGCAGAACAGTTAGGCACAGCAGTGGAGCTTCCAGCTAATTCTAGAGAATGCATGGGACGTTTCATCAGAGTCAAGGTAAGGATTGATATATCCAAACCCTTGATGAGATGTCTGAGACTAAATGTGGATGATTCAGGGGAAATCACTACAGCGATACTTCTGTATGAGAGGCTTCCAGAATTCTGCTATGCTTACGGCATAATAGGTCACGGTTTAAGTGATTGCCCAAATGATGATGCCAGACTTGAAGCATTGGAGGGTATATTTACCAAATATGGCCATTGGCTCAGAGCAGCATCAGTAGAACAATAAAAAAATAGAGCCTTAAGAAATGAAATTAAAAGTCCAGGTAATGTCCCTTCCTCGAGTCCTCAAAAAAATCAATCTGGGAAGAGTTTAGGTGCAAGTAGAACAAGTGAAAATTATAGCAATGATTAGGAAGGTCCTCTTAGATTGATGAATGAACTTACACCTATGCCAAACATAGAGGATATGAATAATATGAGAGAAGTAGCGGGTTTGTTGGTTGACTTAGAGTCGAAACTTTGATCCCCTGACTCTGATTAGGATGAGGGAACTAAACATCCTACAATGGCTCAAATAGTTAATATTCAAGCAGTGAGGGGTCCTGAGAGTGTGATGGGTAGAGATATGGAGATGATAGACTCTGAGAATGTAAACCCTCATGTACAAGGAACACAGATTGATTCTTCAGAGAATGAGGGTAATTCAAGCAAGGCCGGTATCAGGAAATGGAAACAAATTGCAAGAT
Organism: Acer yangbiense; assembly: GCA_008009225.1. Taxonomy (NCBI): domain Eukaryota; kingdom Viridiplantae; phylum Streptophyta; class Magnoliopsida; order Sapindales; family Sapindaceae; genus Acer; species Acer yangbiense. Next base: position 1,043,243 of record CM017772.1, on the reverse strand, counting down.
CAATACATCAAATTTCTGATCAAACTTCTAACCCTCTCAATTGTTTTCAATTAGCCTCCCAGAAGCTGAAAGAAGGCTCTCAAGCTGATGGGAAATTAGACGTAAGGGACTCTTACAGGTCCGAGTTTGATGGCGGTAGGAAAAGGAAAATATCATTAATATCTCCACAAGATTCCCCAGAAGCTAAGAAGAAAAAGGAAGTTGGTTCAGTGGATCCTACATTTATAACAGCGGAGCCTAGGAGTCATGCCCGCCGAGAGCAATGAGTGCCCTTTGTTGGAATGTACAGGGGATGGGGAACCTTCGTACATTCTCAGCCCTGAAGAGGGCAGTTCACAAATATTCCCCTGTTTTGCTCTTTCTCTGTGAAATAAAACTACACAATGGAGTTGACAAAATCAAAAACCAATTGGGAATTTATGGAGGGGTTCAAGTTAATAGTAAAGGGAAGAGTGGGGCCTCCTTTTACTTTGGAAGGAAGACTGGGATGTCACTATTCTTTCTATGTCTTCAGGTTATGTTGATGCCCATATTAAGATGGAGGATGGTTTTCTATGGCGCTTCTCCGACTTTTATGGCAATCCCAACCCTTCTCTTCGAAAGACCTCCTGGGACCTCCTTCGCAGGCTTAAGGAAATTGATAATTTGCCATGGGTTTGTGGAGGAGACTTCTACGAGTTACTGTGCTTGAATGAAAAATTATGAGGCTCAAACAAGTCTTTAGCAGATACTCTCAACTTCCGATCAGCTGTTAACGATTGTGATTTGATTGACTTGGGATTTATAGGCCCAAAATTTACTTGGAATAACAAAAGAGATGGAGATGATAACATACAAAAACGACTAGACAGATTCTTAGCTGATCACCAATGGTGTAATCATTTCACAGCTTTTAAAGTCCAAAACTTGGGATTTAATTTCTCAGACCATCGTCCCATTCTTCTGTCTCTTGGTGGTAAGAATAGATTTTAAGTTAAAAGTGAGAAGGGATTTAAGTTTGAGCCTTTTTGGCTCAAAGATGAAGAATGTGGCAAGGTAGTGGAATCATTATGGCAAGAGAGAGGTTAGTCTCAATCCATTCGAGATCTTCGGAACAAACTCAATTTGTGGGCAACTAAACTGTCTGATTGGAGTATAGGAAAATTCGGCTCTATTGTAAAGAAAACGAGTGAAATACAAAAAGAATTGGATGGATTATATTGTAGAAGTAATGAGTATGGGGTAATGTCGAAGATTAAAATGATGGAAAGGGATCTTGAGGGACTAATGGCTAAGGATGAGATTTATTAGCGCCAAAGGAGTCGTGCAGACTGGTTAGTTGCGGGGGATCGTAATTCTAAATACTTCCATACCCGAGCATATGCTAGAAGGGCAAAAAACACCATATATGGATTGTATGATGAGGAAGGACGCTTCTTTGAAGAAGAGAGTGATATTGCTGCAGCTATCTGTAAATACTTTTCCACCATTTTTAAATCTTCTAATCCTAGTGTAGTTGATTTGGGGAAAGCTATTGACTATATTGATACAAGTTGAACTGAAGAAATGCAAGAGATTTTAATGGGTACCTTTAGAGCAAAAGAAATCAAGACAGTAGTGTTTCAGTTGAGCCCAACAAAAGCCCCTGGTTCGAATGGCTTCCATGCCTTATTTTTCCAAAAATTCTAGGGAGTGGTGGAAAAGGATATTGTATCAATTTGCCTTTAGGTTCTAAATAGGGAAGTCTCTATTAGGGATTTCAACAGCATAAATATTGTTTTGATCCCTAAGAAAAAACAACCTGAGTTCCTTAAGGATTTTCGTCCAATAAGTTTATGCAGCGTTGTTTACAAGATAATCACTAAAGTTCTAGCGAATAGGCTGAAAAATATTCTTGGTGCGCACGATCCCAAGTTCGTTCCGGTTGCTTCCAATTCTTCACATCTTCAAATCTTCGATACTTGAATATATATTACAGAATATTTTAACAATTAAATTACTGTAGTATTTTTTTTTTTTAATCACTGCAGTATTTTAATACAATAAAAAAACTGCACTACTTTAATAAAAAAAACTGCAGTATTTTTTAATACATTAAAAACTGCACTATTTTATTACAATAAAAATAAAAATAAAAGAGAACTTAACAACTACCAAGAAGGAATTATGGCGATGATAGACCACCCTTCTTGTTACAATTCCAAAACAAAAAATACATTGAAATTCTAGGAACCAAAATCGAGCAACAACAATTCATATAATTATAATAACATATATAAATCCATACATTCCAATGTAATTATATATGAGAATACCTAGAGTGTCATCTCTTTCTAAAACATGCATAATTACAATTTAAAAAAAATTGATTCACGTACGTATATATTAATTAATCAAAGGGTACAACCTGGCTCTGATACCAATTGTAGGGAAAAACGCATGCACGCAGCGGAAGCGAGACTAAAATAGGTTTTAGTGTGTTTTAAAATTTTTCCATAAGTTAAACCTTAACCCTTTAATTAATTAACATATATGATTAAAAGTATCGTACCTTTGTCGCGTGATCCGATTGACGTTGCGTCGATGGTAATCCGTAAGATCTTCCAATCCAATCACGAACGTGAATTACCTAGGAGCGTGGTCTCCCTTCTCTTTGAATTGTGTACTTGAGGATGGATAACAAAAGCTTTTTCTTTTTCGTTAGTCACTATAAGTTCCAAGAGATTATAAAGAACGTTCCGGTCACTTTTGAATTCACAATCCTTAGATCGAAATTCGCGTGAACCTTGTTCGAAATTGTGCACAAAGCCTTTTGATGAAAAAGCTACTAGTACACTATCGAAATAAGAACTATCTCTTCTCACTTTTCCTCTTGGCCGAATTCTCACATTATTGTCTAGAGTTGGAATTTATTTTTCAAGCAAAAGAAAAATAACTCTTAAGCAAAGCAACTAGGGTGGCCGAATTCTATCTCTTCCCATATATAGGGTGGTCGAATTCCTTACCCTAAAATAACTAGGGTTGTCGCATTCTATGATGAGGAGCCTTGTAGGTGGCCGAAATCTTCACTATAAGAGGATTTGTGTTTCACCCATACTTCTATCATTCTTTAGAATCCAAACCCTAATCCAACTCTTTAGAATATTATTCAATTATGACTATATAAAAGACTTTCTTATTTGATTAGATAAATAAATCACTTATTTATCTACTTACCAAATAAAGTCTTTTATATTTATTATATTACTACGAATAGTATAATACTAAGAAACATATTTTCTAGTCAGAAAGAGATTTTGATTCTTAATTAAATAATTAATCAATCAATTAATTAATTTCCATTTAATCAAATAATAAAATAAAATAATATATTAGGCTATATTTTAAGCCTTGCCGCCCATACACAAAGATAGGCCCAAATATTATTTTTTTCATTTTATTAAATCCATTGGACCTTTAATTAAAAAGGCCCACATGTGAATTAGGCACATTCTTACTAAAAGAAACAAGCCCACATGCCTTAATACAATTCTAGATGGACCCATAATTAGTCCGGTAGAATATATCAAGTGATCCATGCAAGTCAGTGTGGATTGGAGATCTTGGCGGGCTTATCTAAATTTAAGCTTCAATAGGCATAACACAATCTCAATCAACAAATGATTCACTTAGGTTCAATCTATTAATTTTAGTTCATTCCACTAAAGAACTAAAATTGCACTCTTAAATAAAGATAGAATAAGTAAATGATTCTCATTCATACCCTAGACAATCTTATAGGAGATAGTGAATCCTCATGAAGAATATCAGTAATCGCTAAGAGCTCATAGACCGCCTATAGCTCTCCAAGTTACCATTTTTATTTATATGACCACATTTTGAACTTGGATATATATTATGACTTGTCCAGAAGTCATTTTTCAATAGTCACTATTGAAAAATCAACGTTAAGATTTAATATACAATACTTCAAAACATCCATATGATGATATTCTACTCACATTTAATAAATGGAGCCACGATGTCCATATCTATAAATGAAGTCCTCTATCAATTAGCAAATGAATACCACCAAACTATTGAGGATAGACTATGCTATATAATCGTACTCATTGATAGCTCAAATGATAACACTTGTAACCATAAGTCCATCATTTATCTCTGGATTAAGATAGACTCTCCGATTGTCCTGATAATGAAAAAACTTTTATCTACTGACGGTTCTAGATAAAATATTTCATTGTGATCCTGTTCAATGCACCCAGTGCACTAAATTCTTTTACTCGAAGACCCTCCGATGATTTTAGACTCATTATAATACATTTGATCACACTCAAATGCTAGCAAAAGAATTCTACAACTTTAACAAGATAAAGGTACCCAACCTTTAACTCAAGTTGTGAACATTATTCAAGATTAACTAAAGAATTGTGTCTACCTCATATATATCCAGATGTATGAACAATTCTTCTTTTCTCATAGTCTTTTGACCTTATGATTATTTACTTTGACAATTATAATTATAAATGCTATAAGATTTTGTTAAAATAGGAATCACTTTATTAATATGATAAGATTGTCAATTACAATATTACACTCTTGCTATTGAGCATAATCCTAACAAAAAGGCTAGGCAGGTTTGGAATCAAACAGTATATGGAGAGCTATTGTCTTCTTTCCAGGAGTTACTTGCAATGGATGTTTTAAGGGGGATTTTCCCTACTGTTAACCGTATTGACTTAAGCTGTATCTGTGTGATCCTTTGGAGCATTTGGTGGAACTGTAATCTTGCTTTTCACAAGGGTAATCCTAAAAATGCTGTCAATCTGGTGGTTTGGGCTCTCGACTTCTTAAGTGATTTCCAGAGGACTTAGCAGGCTATGTCTTCAGGTGCCATGATTCCTAAAGTTGCTCCTAAAACAGGTTGGTGTCCTCCTCCGCCTGGTACTCTTAAATTGAATTCCGATGTGGCCATACGTGATAGTTTTCCCTTTATTGGATTGGGGGCTATTATTCGGAATCATAATGGGGAAATTATTGCAGCTGTTTCTAAACCTTGGCAATGGTCCTTTTGTGTTGAAGTTGGGGAATATATGGCTCTAAGAGAAGGACTTCTTCTTGTAAAAAAAATCAATTTGACTGTAAAGCTTGCAGAAGTGGATGCTGTCAATGTTGCTAATGGTGTCAATGTGTCTGATAATGTTAATTTTGTTGCTAGCTTTATAGTTAATGATATTAAGGCTCTTCTGAAAGAGGTAGGTGGTTGTATGTGTCATGCTATTTCCAGAGTAGGGAATACCTTGGCTCATGATCTTACCTCTTTGGCCTTCTCCTTTGGGAAGGAGCAATGTTGGCTCAATGCCAATCCTGATTGTATTTTCTCCGGTTGTTGAATATATGTCTTCTTTCAAAATAATAATAATAATAATAATAATAATAAATTCTCTCATTTCCTCCCCTTTCTTCTTTAACTTATTACTGTATTTGTTTTCCTTTTTTTTACCGTCAATCAAATATAGTGTAAGACCTAATATTTTGATGCTACAAAACTCAAGTTATTAAGGGCCTGTCCTGTATCGTTTTACAGGGCTGTTTTTGTTTTTGTTTTTCAAATCCAATTTCGAATACGCGTTCGTTATCATTTTCCATTTTGTTTTTCATTTTATTTTGCAAAACAAAAACAAAAACAAAAACAAAAACAACAACAGTGTTAAAAGTGAAAAATTTCCAAAACAACTTTTTGATGTTTTTCATTTTGTTTTTTAATCTAAATAAAAAACTAATTTTTTTTTTCATTTTTTCTTCTTCTTTTCCCTTGCTCGACAGCCATCAGGTTCTCTTCCTTTGCTTCTCTTCTTCTTCCCATGCTTCTCTCTTTTTCTTCTTCTTCCCATGCTCCTCTCTTTTTCTTCTTCTTCCCATGCTCCTCTCTTTTTCTTCTTCTTCCCATGCTTCTCTCTCCTTCGCCGATCTCTCTTCTTCTTCTTCCGATCTTCCTTCTTCTTCTTCCGATCGCCGTCGATCTCCCTTCTTGTTCTTTCGATCGCCGTCGATCTCCCTTCTTGTTCTTCCGATCGCCGTCGATCTCTTCTCCTTGGCCGCCGATCTCTTCTTCTTCTTCTTCCCTTCTTCTTCTTTCCGATCTACTTAAGAGAGGAAATCTGGAAATTTTTTGAAAATTTTTCCAGAATTTTTAATTAATAAAATATGGTATTTTGTTTGATTTGAATGGGTTTTTGGTGTTATGGATTTTGATTTCAGATGTTGGTGTTGTTGGTATTTTGATTTGGATTTTGATTTCAAATGTTGGTGTTGATTTTGTTGGTATGTTGATTTCAGATGTTGCCCAGAATTTTTTTGTTTGTTTTTTTTTTTTTTTTATGCCCATAAATTATTTGGAATACAAGTTCCAGGATTTGGTACCAGACGCGTTTTTTACGTTTTCATATTTGGAATACAGGTTCCAGAATATGCTACCAGACGCGTTTTTGAATTTCAAAACTGAAATCAAAAACACTGTTTTTATTTTCGTTTTTATTTTTAAAAAACAAAAATAAAAACAAAAACAGGCTTTGAAAAACATTACAGGATGCGCCCTAATTTGTTCAGTGACAATAGCATAAAGTCAACTTAAAAGAGTGCTAGGCATTAGGGCAACGGCTAGAATCCAATAAAATGAAAACAAATGTCGAAACGTCATTGGTCGACAACCACGATCCTTAGTCAACCGACCTTTTTAAGCTTGGCTAAGCTTTAACGTATATATATATATATATGTATATTGTTAGCTATCATATTTGCTCATCTTCGTCGAAGTTGCATAAGCTTAAATCACCAAAAAAGAAAATATAGATAAGCTAAGTGCAAATATTACAGCACAGCTTTTTCTTTTGTCTGTTTCGTAAAACCTAATCAACTTGTGACCATAAATAAATGGATACCAAAGTGATATCCTCCGGAGTCCGTTACTCTAGGTTGCCGGAAAGTTACGTCAGACCCGAATCGGAACGTCCTCGTTTGTCTGAAGTCTTAGACTGCGAAAACGTTCCTGTTATCGACTTGGGTTGTGAAGATCGGCCATCTCTCGTGCGACAAATCGGTGACGCCTGTGAAAAATACGGCTTCTTCCAGGTAATTAAAATTAAAAATCGTTGATATGTTTATTTATTTATTTGTATGGAATTGTTGGATATTGAATTCATATATGAATTGGGTTTGTGGTGGTGCAGGTGACGAATCATGGCGTGGGGTTGGAAGCGGTGGGGAGAATGATGGAAGTAGCGGTGGAGTTCTTTGAGATGCCAGTGGAGGAGAAGCTGAAGCTGTATTCAGATGACCCAGCCAAGACAATGAGACTGTCCACAAGCTTTAATGTTAACAAAGAGAAGGTTCACAACTGGAGAGATTATTTAAGACTCCATTGTTATCCTCTTGAGAAATATGTCCCTGAATGGCCTTCCAATCCTCCACAATTCAAGTATGTCTCTCTCTCTCTCTGTCTTTTTGTGTGTTGCCGGTGTATCACCGCCGTTTGCTTATAGGCTGACACGTCAGTCTGTTTTTTTAGAAAAAAATGATGAATTTTTTTTTTTTAAATACGAATTAAAAATTATGCGGAACTATTTAGGTACAATTATTCTCCCTCTCTCTTTGTTACGTGGTATGGTTATAAGAAAAAAAATATATTATTTTATAATTTTCGTCTGAATAATGACAAATCTACAAATTTTAAAGAATCGATCTGGCATTTCATGACGTGTCAGTCATGAGACACGTCAGATTAACTAAAAACGGTCGATCTGAACTCTTTTAAATTTTGAAAGATTCTATATAAATATTCTTGTACTTATAAAAAACGACTAAATAAATCGTTTAAAAGATCTTACCGACTAAAGTAGCTTTATATAATATAATTTTAATTTCGAAACTCTTGCCAATAATCTTCCTTATTATGGACGGATTTATATATATATATATAATTTTTTTTTTTTTTTTTTTGAATCTGAAACTGAACTAGCGTTTTAACCTTGTACGGTGATTGTTTTTTAATTTTTCACCAATAAAAATGTCATTCTTTTGTGTCACATTCTTCGAATGGAAAAAAATATCAAGATCTAGTGGCTTTTACTAAGTACGATATAAGTCAAGTCCACTCTGGAAAAAGCTTTAACTTTTCACTTTTCTTCACCATGTGCCCACATGCTTTTCCATCAAGGACTACTCTCTAGACAACCCTCTAGGCTATAGCCTATAGCCATACAATTAGTCTCATTCAACATCAATTTTTTCTTTTTTGGAAAAAATTAATTCTTTTAATTAATTAAAACTATTAATTTAGCATTTGTGGTTTATAATTGGGAAAGTAATGAATTTTGTTAGTATTTATTTATTTATTTTGAGTGCTAATACCAACAAAAAAAAATGACGTGGCCGCGCATTAAGAAAGTTAAAAATATGAGTGAGTGGGGGTTGACGTCATCAATATAACGTCAGTAATCGGAATATATTCTTTTTCCCTTTCGGAAGATTTTATATTTTGGGCCCATCGGTTGTCGTGTTAATAGTGGATTTCGATGTATATAAAAATCATAAAAATTTGTACCCTATTGGAATTGATTTAGAGCTAAAAACCTAAAAGTCTAAAACCACTCACTAGCTTGTCTAGCTATGAAAGGTCCACAGTAGTCTCTAGCTACACATTTTAATTGAGCAAATTGCGGCCAACCTTCCTGAGGTTTGGTTTTTGATAACTAAAAACAACTTTATTTTTAATTGATAATGACCTTTCCTACCGTTAATAAAAGCTAGTCAAGTTTAACCGTTGATCGGATTTGGCCGCTACAAATACCTAAATGCCAATGAATAAAAAAAAAATCTGATTTTAAAAATATATAAATATATGAAAACAAATTTGGATCTCCACTATAAAAAAAATTGATAATTACAAATTAAAAAAATAAACGTGTAAACATAGGTTGTATATCTATATTTTTCTTTAAATTCTAAATTCTAAAAAATTAATAATCTGGATCATCAAAATCCAATCCAACAACATTTTCTTTAGATAATTTTTTCTTATTCCATATGAATTCCCGAATTTTTCTTTATATTCAAGTTTTTTAGATTTTTCAAAACTAAATATATATATATATATGGCTCATCTAAATCTAATCTAACAACATTTTCTTCTTCCATTGATGTATTTCCAGATTTTTTTTTTCTTTAGATTCAAGTTTTTTAGATTTTTCAAAAATAAAAAATAAAAAATAAAAAATGTGGCCAAGATGAATGGTGAAGATTTAAAGCTTTTAAATCTATTTTTTAATAAATAAAAATGCTTGAAATGATGAAAAATACCATTATCTCTATTAAGTTTGACTAATTTTAACTAATAGTAAGGGAAGTCAATGTCAATTAAACATATAATTGTTTATAATTGTCAAAAATCAAACCTCAAGGAGGTTAGCTGCAATTTGCTCTTTATTTTAATATTGCTACATGCCTACAACATGCGTATTGTGTACGTATATTTATACAATACATTCCATTGTATAACTGTTTTTTTTAGGTTGATTTGTAAAAAGTTAGGACCTTTTTTTCCAATTTAAATCTTTACTTTTGAAATGAGGTAAAAAAAATCCCCTTTGAATTTAATTCTTTACTTTTGATAAACTATAATATTTTTTAGGGTAAATTACATTGCACCCCTTGAGGTTTGGCCTTAAGACACTTAGATGGAAAAGTTTTGTTATTATACACTAACACCCCTGTTTTACCATGGTAAGGTCCAAAATGCCCTTGGGTGTTAGTGTAAAAAAACTTTTATTTTTATTATTATACAAGGGCATTTTCGACAATACAAGGGTGTTAGTGTAGAATAACGAAATTTTTCCATCTTAATGTCTTAAGGCCAAACCTCAAGGGGTGCAGTGTAATTTATCCTATTTTTTAATTTAGGTAAAACAAGTTGGACCATTTTTCAAGATATTAAAAAATATATAAAAAATTTAATAATAATAAAATGTCCATTTTTTTTTTTCTTAAAGTAGACTATAATATTTTTTGAATTAAAGTCACTTTAAAAAACATTAGTGGAAATTGCAAGTACATATGAATTTTTATTTAATTTTTTTTGAAAGAATAAATATACATATGAATTATTGAATTACGATAATGTAAAAACTCTCAAGTGTTGAAAGGTCCATATTAACTATTAGATGAGCGGTTGACAAATATCTCAGAATAATGTTTAGAGAATCAATCAAATGGCCCACAATTGATTAACAGTTGGATACGACGGGTGGGTCCAAGTTTAAATAGAAAAAAATATCTTGGTGCGTCGACTTTTTCTGACATAATAATTGAACGGTGATGACGGCGTTGATGGTGTTGAGGGGGTGAGATCGTGATTCGTGACCATAGACAAAATTGGAGTGTACTTCCACCCACCTCTAAAATAATGTTTCTAAGAAAATTTAGGGTATGTTTGGTAGGGACTAGGGAGGAAAGAAAATAGAAAGAATGAAAAGATTTGAAGGGATAGAAAATATGAGGGGAAGGAAAGGAAAATAGTTTTCCCTCGAGTTGTTTAGTAAACAGGAAGGAAAGAAAATATCATTTTATCGATTTTACTATTTTACCATTATATTATATTTTATATATTAAAAAAATAGATAAAATTGTAATTTTACCCAAAAGCTTTCCCCTCTTTCCCTCCAATTTCCACCCACTTTTGGAAGAATTAAAATTGGTGGGTCCCACCCATAAATCTTTCCTCCCTCTTTTCACTTCCTTCCACTTTTCTCTCCATACCAAACACATGTTTTTCCATTTTCTTTTCTCTTTTCCCTTTTCCCTTTTCCCTTTTCCCTTCACCCTTTTCTTTCCTCTCCTTTTTCCTCCCTACCAAACACACCCTTAGAGGATTAGTTGCTCCCCCCCACACTCTAAATTGTTGTCTCCAAGAAAATATTTAGAGATCCTCCATTTCATTCTCTAAATTTAGAGAACCATTTCTCATCCTCTAAAACCACTTTTCAACATTTTTTGTTCTATTTATATCCTTTTAACTTTTTCATTAAATACAATTAATATATAATAAATTTTAATTTATATATTTTATTAACATAAAAATTATATCATTAGAAATGTCTCATCTAAATCTTTAAAATGAGTTCAATATTGAATATTAATTAATAATTTTTTATTTATCATACTTTATCATTTGTTCTTCATTTTATTATTTCGTTATAGTTTTCTCTAAAAAAAAATTATTTTATGTTATAAAAAAAAAATTTATGTTAAAAAAAATATATGTTTTTGAAGATATAAATAGAAAGAAAGATAGAAATAGAGATAAGGATAGAGAGTATGATAGAAGTGAAAAAAAATTTAGAGATGAAATCTGAGAAGAATATTCCCTTTTAGAACTCTATTTATAGCGGTAGAGATAAAGAATAGGTGGGAGATACTGTTACAAATGTGAGCACATAGACAGCCGTGAGCCAGTGACTTTACTCGGTTTTCAAATGAGTCGGTGGTGACGTCATGGTCCGAATCCGTGTTTACGTCAGCTGTTTGATGTGAGTGAGATGAGACTAGACATTAGACAAGACTTGGTCCAGTTGTTTATAAACGATAACAATTTAATATGGTAGCTTGCATGGCTCCAGATCAGCTTCTTCTAGATACTTTTTATTTTATTTTTTCATTTCTTGATTTTATTTTTTTATTTTTTTATTTATTATTTTTTTTATTTTTCAGATATTTTCCCTCATCTAGGTGCATTACATATGGACAAAATATATATATATATATATATATATAAGAATACGTGTTTTTAGAGAAAATCTTGCATAGGGACAATCTCACTGCCTTGTTAGTGTGTTCAGCCAATCAAAAGATGTTATATGATAAAAAAATTATATTAAATATGATTGGATGAAAGTAACGCGATTAAATCTGAAAATTGACATTTACATATTTTAATTTAACCGGTTGATTTGGAGATAAACCGTGTTCATTGAATCTAATAATATATATTAATAAAGGTTAGGTTATAATAAGATCATCTAATACAAGCTTTTTTTTTTTTTTTTTTTTCTGGATTTTGAGTTTGAAAATGTGTATAAAAATTCATATTTATTATTTTAAGACAGTAACAATTATACATAAATATATTGAAAGACTAAATATGAGTTTTTTAAATTAAAATTTTGATATAAATTTTTATTTATGCATATGGGTATATATATTATTTTTTTTTTTTTTTTTTCTTGGGTCAAAATATTTGGATTTTAATAAAATTGAGATATTGAATTCTTCTTATATTTGAATCATGCAATGAATAACATTTGCTGCTTCACTTTCACTTCCAAATAGGTAAGTAGTATAAAAGTAGAAGACATGTATATAACTGTTTTTAAAAAACCAGTGCTGGTTGAGTCATGATGAATGGATGGATGGCAAAAAAATAAATTGAAAGATAGATAGATAGATAAATAAATTTTTTATTTTATTTTAATATCAATGATGGTAAGGTGTCAAATCTTTTGACATGTATGTAATTTGGATTTTTAATAGCATGTAAAGTTGATAGAATTATCTTTTCAAAAAAAAAAAAAACAAAAAGTTGATAGAATTACTGTCTAGTTAAACCTAACTTTTATTTTTGCCCTAATGGTCTGTTTGATTTTTCCACTAAACATTTAATGACACTTAATTAAATTGTTTTGTTTGATTGTTTAAGTGATAAAATCACTGAATGAACTCCTAAAATCACTAATACTAGTCAACCCAAAATTTTATCCCAAAAATCAATCCAAATGATGTAGCAAGTGATTTGTTCTTACCATATCCTTCACCACATCACTCCATAATTTGTGTGGTGATGACAACTCATTTGCCACATCATATGGGTTGAATTTTGGGTTAATTTTTTAGGTTGTATTGTCTTACTCTTTTAAAATTGAAATTTGTTCACTTTTCACTTAACCAAGAATCACTTGAATACTTTTTCAAAAAAAAAAATATTATAAAAAAAAAGAAAAAAGAATCACAGTAGTATATATCAATTTATTAATTCCAAAATCACCCTTACAAATCTTATCTATTTACGGTTTTCTCTTCTATTACAACTCTTAACTATATTAATATATTTTTTTTCTTCTCACTATTTAATTCTTAAATTATTTTTAACCAATTAGTTAATTAAATTGCTAATACGATTTGAACCCATGACCTCAATTCGTGGGTGTGAAGAATTACTACCGAGTTATTTTAATGATAAAATAACAATAATGAAAGGCGAAAATAAGGAAGAATTAGATTTGTTAATATAGGTTTATATTTTGAAATAAGCGTAATGCTATGTACAAGATTTATAGCATTTAGATTCAAATTTTTTTTTTTAATTTTTGGAAGTGTCTTTAGATTCAAATTCTAAGGGTCCACAAAAATAAAATATCTGAAAAATTAGAAAAAAAACAAAAACTAAAGAAAATAATTCATTCTCATAAGAGTCATAACTACCCATTAAAGATATGTATCTATACTATAGGTAAAGATCACCGATAAAAGTCTTAAATTTCGGCTTTGTTTGTAAAAATATTGACTAATTAAAGCTCAATATGACTTTTTGGAAATACATTGCACCTCTGAAGTCTGAACACAGTCACAGATTATCATCATCTGAACTAAAAACTTATTGTTATTATCATTATTCAATAATGCCGTAAAGCTTTGCCTACTTTAACCAACAAATCTGGGTGTTAAAATAATGGAGGATTAGGTGTTGAAAGTTTTGGACCAAAATGGAGAATTTGGTAGAGGATGGAGCTGGTCCTGAGATTTTTAGGACCTAATGTGAATTATAAAAATGAATATTTTCGTATTTAGCTTATGAATTTATAATGAATATATAAGTTTTATTTTTTGGATGAAGAATATATGAGTATTTTTGAATTGAGTAATTTTTTTATTAGAATTTATTCTTATTATTTTACATTAATTAAACAGAATATAATATATAAAGAGTATCTTTTTCAAAAACATAAATAAATAAATAAATAAAGAAAGAGTACAAAAATTTGGAGGTCGGTAGGCGGTCCCTACTTATAGGCCATCCATGGACTAGACATGCCATTTGTTATTTTAAGGTGTCAACTGATCAAACTGGGCCGAAAGATATATATTTTTTTAGTTGGATTGATTGATTAGTTTTAGACTTTATTATTTATTTATTTATTTATTTTTTTGTCTTTTGGCACGGAGTTTGAAATAAGCCTCTTTGACCAGTTTATCTCAGGTACAGGGGTGTAAGGTGTTAATTAGACCGGTTCGGTCCGTAAAAGTACAAATCTTTTCAGGTTTCAGATTTGTTCAGTTGGAACCAAGATCGAATAAGATCCTGAAATTTTGTTCAAATATCCGATTCCAATTGGATTAGATCGGATTGGATTGGATCCAAATCCAAATCTTGTTAATTTTATACAAAACATTTACTGTTTGAATTGGATCGGACTGAATCCAAATAATAAAACTAGGTCCAAGGCTTCAAGCCAAATCAGATTCCTAAAATAAGTTGGCCAATTAAATTCTTTGAAGGACCGAAGTCGGATTTATCCATTTGACATCCCTAGTTCAGCTTATTTTATGAAATTTTTACGTTTTGAAATAGAGTAATGCTAGATATCACAACTATTCCAACACAACACATGTGGCATATGAGGTATCAATTGGTGAGTGGGTATATAAATATGTGAGATATCTAGCATTACTCACCGATTGACATCTCATATGCCACATGTTTTGTGTTGGAATAGTTGTGATTTTAGTTATGATATCGAGCATTATCTAAACTATTTCAAACACACAACTTGATGATACAAAAATAGAATGAAGTTGTAATGGCAAAATTCTGTTGCATATTGGTAGGGAAATTGCTCGAACTTATTGCATGGAAGTTCGAGAGCTCGGGTTCAGATTGCAAGAACTGATGTCGGAGAGCTTAGGTTTGGAGAAAGATCACATAAAGAATGTGTTGGGTGAACAGGGGCAACATATGGCAGTCAATTTCTACCCACCATGTCCACAGCCAGAGCTCACTTATGGACTCCCTGGACACACTGACCCCAATGCCCTCACCATTTTGCTTCAGGATTTACAGGTTTCAGGCCTTCAGGTTCTCAAAGACAACAAATGGGTTGCTGTCAAACCCCATCCAAACGCCTTTGTTATCAACATTGGCGATCAACTGCAGGTAATATTAATTAATTGTCATGATCATATATTTCAAACGGGTGTGCATATTTATGTTATTAAAGTGTTTAAATACTATTATTGGATCATTTTCTATCTGTTTAAGCTTTTGGGTCCGATGAAGTTCTAGGATTGATTCCACTCACATGCATTTGTTTACTATTGTTAGGGCGAAGCCTATCCGTTTGACATGTGATGGGTGTATTAGAGCTTTTGGGTCTGATGATTAATTACTAATACATGTGATGATAATTAATGAGTGATTGCAGGCACTGAGTAATGGGAGGTACAAGAGTGTGTGGCATCGAGCCACTGTGAACGCTGAGAAGCCGAGGATGTCAGTTGCTTCATTTCTATGCCCAAGCGATGATGCAATAATCAGCCCTCCGAAATCTCTCACTGAGAATGGAACTGGAGCCATTTACAGGGATTACACTTATCCAGAATATTACAAAAAGTTTTGGAGCAGGAACCTGGACGAAGAGCATTGCCTTGAACTCTTCAAGAACTGAATCATCGTTGGCTTCAATGTTACGGTGTGATCATCATCTAATTACTTGTTACTTATATACCGTAATTTTCCAATTATATACTCTCTGCTTGTTGCCAATTGAAACTGTTGCAGAATCAGTGTCAAGAGGTTTTACAAATAAGTGAGACAACAGCATATGTTTGCGACTTCACCTCTTAATTTTTCGCAAGATGATTGGCAGTGCTTCTTCTCTATATGTTATGCAAAATCTCGTGAGGAGCAGCAGGAGAAAATAATGGAAAGTTTGTTTATTTATGTTTTATTTACTTTTGTTTTGGTGGTATTATATGTTGTGTTGAACATGAAGCCACTTAAATGATGTAATATTTAGGACAATAATATTATTAGTTGATCGATGAATGTTATAATATCAAAGAACATTATGATATGTGAGTCACTTTGAAAATATGTTGTGGCATCTTAGTATGATCTGTAGCCTAACTGATTAATTGAGCTGAGGTTGTTTCGACAAGTTTGGTTAAACTGTTTAACCCAAAAGCTTAATCTGTTCATTAGTTAAGTTCTAATTAATGGACTAATTTTTAGTGTCTTGTAATGACAAAAAATACAACATTTGAGTCAAGCCTGTTTGAGAAATTCCATAATGTAAAAGAAGAACATACTACTTGTAAACCTTGAAATCCAGCTCCATTAACTAAGGCTTTGACTTCATTTTCAGTCCTCTCTTTTCCACCCGGATTGAGAGTCATCAAGAAGCAGTTTACATGGAAGACTATATTGGATCCAGCACTCGAGTCCGGGGATACCGGAAGCAGGCATTCACTGTTAGGAAAATTATCTAATATATATTTTATATAGAGAAGAGATATTCTGTATGTAACAGATTTCCTTTTTATATTCCTAGATAGTAGTTAGTATTGATAGATGATAGCTTGATTATAGGAGTTACAAACGTGTAGGACAAATCTACTTCTTGTATATGTATATCGATTTACATCAATGAAAATTATTCAGCTAAATTATTTTGTTTTCATGGTATAGAGCTGGACTAAAATCCTGACTCAATTGCCGTTGCACTCTGATCTCTCGTGTAACTTCTTTTCATTCTTTCCGCTACTATGGCCAACGACCAAACACCTTCTGAAAAAACCCCTTCCGTTTTTGGTACATTCAAGCCAGAGATTTCAATCCCCTCTACAGATGTCTTGAAATCAGATCTCTCCAATCTCTATTTCACTCATCATTCAGATCATCCAGGTTTGTTGTTGATTTCCAAACCTTTGAATGGAGACAACTACTCAGTATGGAAAAGGGCTATGACCATGGCTTTGAATTCCAAGAACAAGTTAGGCTTTGTCAATGGCAGAATCACGGCACCCTCAGAAGAAACCGATCCTCATGGTTATGCAACTTGGTCGTGTTGCAATGATATGGTCCACTCATGGATCATCAACACTCTCAGTCCAGAAACCTCAGACAGTGTGATCTACTATGCTACGGCTCATGAAGTTTAGGAAGATCTTCGTGAACGATTCTCTCAAAGCAATGCACCACGCATCTTTGAAATTCAGCGAGATATTGCCTATCATAAACAAGAACAGCTCTCAGTCTTCGCTTATTACACAAAGCTGAAAGGCTTATGGGATGAACTAGCTTCTTACAGCGATGCATCATATGGAGCACAACAAGATCAACAAAAATTGATGTAGTTTCTGATGGGTTTGAATGAATCCTACAGTGCTATTTGCGGACAAATTCTCTTGATGAACCCTCTTTCCTCTGTCCGCCAAGCATACTCTTCTGTTTCTCAAGAAGAAAAACAGAGACTTCTCGCTACACACACAAGCCCGGATCCTAGTGGGAGTGCGGCCATGGCTGTAAGAAACAGCAGTAGGAAAAATGGAGTGATTGGACCGTCCTTATAGCAGTCCATAGGAGAACTGACGCCATGATCAAGACAAGCGTCGCACAGGTTCGTTCCGAGGTAGACCACAGTGCTCCTACTGTGGGGATATGGGACATTTCATCGAAAAATGTTATCAGCTGTGAAACTAATCACGGTGTGTTCAATATTAATCTAGAGAGGGGTGAATAGATTTTAAACAATTTTACCAAATTTTCGTGTATGGTCAAGATTACGAAAATAACCCTATCTAGTCAATTCAAATATAACAAGTGTAATATGTGCGGAATTTAAATAACACTTGATATTTACGTGGAAACCCTTAAGGGAAAAACCACGGGCTAGTAAGTGCGCCACACTCGAACCTCAAATCCACTAATTAAAATGGAGTTTACAACCTATGTTGACCTCGTCAAACATTACGGTCAATAACCGCCCACTTCTACCCGCGGGCCTTTAAAAGTGGTTTTAGTCCAATTTGCTTATGGCCTAAGCAATCTTAGCCACAAGTCTTACTTCTCAATGAAGATATAAAATGACCTATGTGAATATATGATGATATTCAAAGAGCAAACAAAGCTAGGGAACCTTAGATGCTTATCTAGGATGATTAGATGACAATTAATGCAATCCTATATATCAATAGCTAAATGACATGTCATAAAGTTTAGCTAAACATAGATTAGGCAATCCTATGAAGCTATCACAAAACAACTCTCAAACAATCAATACACTAATCTCAATCTTGTATCTAACATATATATGAATGACATACAAGTAATAAATGAGATTGCTTGTTAAGAAAGACACAAAATATGTAAGATATTAGTGAAAAACTTACCAAGAAAAATGTGTCAAAGAATCCATGCAAAATGATATCTAGATGATCAATGATGATGCTAGATGATGATTGATGATCATGGAAAAGTGTTTGAGTAATCAAAGGTGAGTTCTTTAGTGAAATTTTTCTCTTGGAAAAATATGCTAAGTAAAAATATGATTTTTAACTCTCTAACTTGACCTAAAATGAAAGAGGCATATATATATATAGAGTGTGTCAAATTGAAGTGACAATGTTTTGAAAAGGTTACAAAAAATATGCCTAGACCACTGTTCACTCACTCTACAGAGGGCGGATGAACAGCGGTTCACCTGGGAAATGAAGAACAATGTTCTTCGTGATCTCCCAAGGTAGGGTGGAATCTAGGCGACCTAGGGGCGGTTGCTCTTGGGTTCGGAGAGCCGCCCTTCATCCGCTCTATGAAGAGCGGATTTTGGGTGAAACAAAAGTTGATAAAAAATCAACTAGTGGCACCGCTGTTCACCCACTCTACGTAGAACGGGTGTATAGCGAGTAAGAGCAAATTTGCTCCGAACCCCTTTTAGGCGCTGTACGTAGAGCGCCTGTAGGGCGGGTGAATAGCGTCCATACTAACACAATGCATCATAAAGTTCTATCATGACATGGTATTCTAATCCTAAGATGCAATCAATAAAATATGCAAGAAGAGATATTATATAAACATGGATGCACACATATAAAGACACACATTATACACAAAGTATGGATATGCATGGAATGTGTGTGTGTGCAACTAAATCTCTTCAAAGCAAAGCAATCACTTAGAAATTTACCTTTGGTGCTTCTTCTCTTGAGGTCTTAAGAGCCTAAGCTACCCTTACAATAACCCCAAATGTGGTTTGTCCACGAAATAAGCCAATCAAACTTGAGGAACTTACAAGCTGCATGTGTTAGGATTATGCTCAATAACAAGAGTGTAATAGTGTTTTTGACAATCTATTCATATTAATAATGTGATTTCTGGTTTAACAAATCTTATAGCATTTATAATTTAATTATTATAATTGTCAAAAGTAAATAATCATAAGGTCAAAAGACTATGAGAAAAGAAGAATTGTTCGTACATCTGGATATGTATGAGGTAGACACAATTCTTTAGTTAGTCTTGAATAATGTTCACAACTTAAGTTAAAGGTTGGGCACCTTTATCTTGTTAAAGTTGTAGAATTCTTTTGCTAGCATTTGAGTGGGATCAAATGAGTTATGATGAGTCTAAAATCATCGGAGGGTCTTCGAGTAAAAGAATCTAGTGCACTGGGTGCATTGAACAGGATAACAATGAAATACTTTATCTAGAACCGTCAGTAGATAAAAGTCTTTCATTATCATGACAATCGGAGAGTCTATCTTAATCCTGAGATAAATGATGGACTTATGGTTACAAGTGATATCATTTGAGCTACCAATGAGTACGATTATATAACATAGTCTATCCTCGATAGTTTGGTGGTATTCATTTGCTAATCGATAGAGGACTTCATTTATAGATATGGACATCGTGGCTCCATTTATTAAATGAGAGTATAATATTATCATATGGATGTATTGAGGTATTGGATATTAAATCTCAACGTTGAGTTTTCGATAGTGTCTATTGAAAACATGGCTTCTGGACAAGTCAAAGTATCCAAGTTCAAAACGTGGTCATATGAGTAAATATGATAACTAGGAGAGCTATAGGCGGTCTATGAGCTCTTGGCGATTACTGATATTATTCACGAGGATACACCATCTCCAATAAGATTGTCTAGGGTATGAATGAGAAACATCTTCTTATTCTATCTTTATTTAAGAGTTCAATTTTAGCTCTTTAGTGGAATGAGTTAAAATTAATAGATCAGACCTAAGTGAATCATTTGTTGATTGTGATTAGGTTATGTCTATTGAAGCTTAAATTTAGATAGCCCGCCAAGATCCCCAATCTACACGGACTTGCATGGATCACTTGATATATTCTACCGGACCAATTTATGGGTCCATCTAGAATTGTATTTAATATATTAAGAATATAATTTGCACATTATTTATTTAATGGGCTGATCAATTATATTAATATAGTAATGAAAGGCATGTGGGATTGTTTCTTTTAGTAAGAATGAGTTTGGTTCACATGTGGGCTTTTTAATTAAAGTCTAATGGATTAAATAAAATAAGAAAATAATATTAGGCCCATGTATATGGTGTGGGCGGCAAGACTAGAATAATAGTCTAAAATATTATTTTATTTTATTGATTGATTAAATGGAAATTAATTAATTTATTAGTTAATTATTTAATTGAGAATCAAAATCTTTTTCTGACTAGGAAATATGTTTCTTAATAGTATACTATTATGGTAGTATAATAAATATAAAAGACTTTATTTGGTAAGTAGATAAATAAAGGGAATTTATTTATCTAGTCAAATTAGGAAGTCTTTAATATAGTCACAAATACACTAAAGAGTTGGATTAGGGTTTGAAATTTTAAAGAAATCTACCTAGGATTAGGATGTAAGTCAAAAGACAAATCCTACATGGTAGAGTTTTTTGGCCACAATATATAAAGATATATTAAATATATATGGGACTAGGCCGAAAATATATAGGTATATAATGCATGCAGTATTAATTCGGCAATAGATATATAGATATATATATATTGGTTTGGCGTGCAGAATAAGGATTTCTTTTTAAGATGCATGCAGAATTGATTAGTGCAATATAGATATATATATATATTTTGTTTAGGCGTGCAGATTTAGTGCACTTATAATATGTGTGCAGAATTTATGCAATATATATAGTGATATATGATATTATATGGCAAGTAGAATTCAAATATACATATATAGATTTTGGCAAGTGATTTGCGGCAAATATATATATATATATATTCTTACATAAAAAAGAAAAAAAACCCTAAGGTTTTTATGACTCGAGAGTTTTTTCTTTTGTTTAAAAAAAATAGAATCCAACTCTTAGACTAGTGTGATAATTTCAGCCAAGAAGTATAGAGAGAAGAGTTTGTTCTTATTTCGATAGTGCACTAGTAACTTTTACATCAAAAGGTTTTGTGCACAATTTCGAATAAGGCTCACGCGAGTTTCGATCATTAGATTGAGAATTCAAAAGTGACTGGAACGTTCTTCGTTATCTCTTGGATGTTTTTGTGACTAACGAAAAAAAAAAAAAGATTTTGCTATCCATCCTCAGGTACACAATTCAAAGAAAGGGAGACCACGCTCCTAGGTGATTCATGTTCGTGATTGGATTGGAAGATCTTGCGGATTACCATCGACGCAATGTCAATCGGATCACGCGACAAAGGTATGATACTTTTGATTATATATGTTTAATTAATTAGAGGGTTAAGGTTCATAAAAGGGAAAAATTTTAAACTATACTAAACCCGATTTTAGTCTCGCTTCCGCTGCGTGTACTACGATTTTTCCCTACAATTGGTATCAGAGCCTGGTTGAACCCTTTTAATTAATTAACGTATATATACGTGGATCTATTTCGTTTTATTGTGATTATGCATGTTTAGAAAGAGATGGCACTCTAGGTATTCGCATATATAATTACATGTGGATGTATGGTTTTATATATGTTTTTATGTGGATTGTTGTTGCTCGATTTTGGTCCTAGAATGTCAATGTATTTTTTGCTTATGGTATTGTAACAAGAAGGGTGGTCTATCATCGCCATAATTCCTTCTTGGTAGTTGCTAGGTTTTATTTTTATTTTAATTTTAAGTGCAGTATTTTACTGCAGTTTTTTTATTTAATTTAAGTGCAGTTTTTTTTTGTAAAAAGTACTGCAGTGATTAAAAAAAATAAAAAAATACTGCAGTATTTTATTAATTGAAATACTGCTGTAATATGTTCAAGTATTGAAGATTCGAAGACTTGAAGAAAAAGGAAGCAACCGGAACCGAGAACGAGCACCGTGCGCACCCTAGGAGTGGATTGGGCTGCGCATGGCAAGCCCATTACATGGTGGGCTGCGCACGGCAGCCCCTTTGTGGGGTTGTGGGCTGTGCACGCCCATGGGAGGAGGCCGAGGGATGAGCGTATGGTTGATGGCCACTTGAAGATCTTGTATTCCTGACAAATTGTAATTTACTTGCTTTTCTAGGATGGACCAAAATTGTTGTTATTTATTTTTTGCATAAATATTACAATATTTGTTATTGTATGATAACATGACATATAGAATAGGAGTGTCACTCATATATCTCTTTTGGTATGAACATGCATTGAATGATTTAGGTATCTAAATTGGCATCTAGATAACTTGGTAAATCATTCTATGAGATTTAATCACACGCCTTAAATAATTGAGTGGGAGAAGGTGTTTTTGTAACACCTATGGCCTCCAAGGTTAGTTGAGCTTTATTATTTATTGGTAATCCCCCCAAGGGGCGTCCATGAATGGAATTTAGCAATATACTTCCTTACAAGGATAGACTAGACAATGAACTCAAACGAGATCTACTCCCCAAGGAGGGATTTTCGTGAGAGAAAATTGAGGGTCGATATCTTGGTAACATACTCAATGTAATTTTATTGATATCCTCCCAAGAGTTCTTGTCAATAAAATTGCAAGGCTAAAATTGAAAACGCTGGTTGTTATGTTAACAATTAGGTGGGACCTAGTCTAACTAGTAAATGGTGCGAACTCTCAAAGGAGGCGTAACATTTATGGGTGTTAGATCACCGTTGAATTTTTATGATTGAGTTATTTATTTAAATCAAGATAAATATTCGAAAGTGCTTTATCATGACTATTTACTCATATATATTTTTGTTTTATTCAGAAATCATGACCCCATCACCTAATGAACATCTTAAAAGATAATACTTTAACCGGAGATAATTATGTCACATGGAAAAGGAAAATTGGGTTGTTGCTGCAAGCTGAAAAACATAAGTTTATTCTGTCTGCTCCTAAACCACCTGCTCCTACTTATGAATCCTAGATTCATATGGTTGGTAAAGTTGCTACTGTTAAAGACCCGTCAGAAGGTCAAGGAACAACAGAAGAAAAAGCAACTTGAGCCTACCAAGAAGGAGACCAAGAAAGTAACCAATATCAAAGGGAAGTGCTTCCTTTGTGGTGAAAAGGGACATTGGAAAAGAAATTGTCCAAAGTCCCAGAACAAGAAGGAACAAGGTAATATTAATTATCTTGAAACATGTTTTCTGGCAGATTCTACAGATTCTTGGATCATAGACTCTGGAGCCACAAATCATGTTTGCTATTCCTTACAGGGGTTCCAAGAAAGGAGAAAGTTGAATAAAAATGAAATCAACTTGCGTTTGGGCAACGGAACGTTAGTGTCTGCAAGTGCAGTGGGAGATATTAGAATTAATCTAGATTTTTTTTTTAGGCATTTAGATTTGATAGACGTTTATTATGTACCTCAATTCAAGAGAAATTTAATTTCAGTTTCTTGTTTGAATAAATTTGGATATTCGGTTACTTTTAATAAAGATTTTATTATTAGTAAGAATAACAAATTTATTTGCAAAGGTACATTGGAAAACGGCTTATTCTTTTTGCATAAAAATATCTCTCACTTGTTGGACACAGAAATAACGGAACCTAATCATAAAAGAGTAAAATTATCAATAGATGAAACTTACCTATGGCATTTACGCTTAGGTCATATTAACCTTAATAGGATTAAAAGATTGGTAAGTGACGGACCTTTAAGTGACTTAAAGGTTGATGATCTACCAACTTGTGAATCTTGTTTGGAAGGTAAAATGACCAAAAGGTCGTTCTCGGCCAAAGGCGCAAGAGCCACTGAATGTTTAGGATTGATACACACTGATGTATGTGGTCCTATGAGCATTCAAGCTAGAGGTGGATATGAGTACTTCATCACCTTCACAGATGATTACTCGAGATTTGTTTATGTGTATCTCATGCGACATAAGTCAGATGCTTTTGACATGTTCAAAGCATTCAAAGCTGAAGTGGAAAATCAGCTTGAGAAACACATAAAAATCTTGAGATCTGATCGTGGTGGAGAATATCTATCTGGTGGGTTTTCAGCAATATCTTATTGATAATGGGATAGTTTCTCAGTTTTCTGCACCAGGTACACCTAAACAAAATGGGGTAGTAGAAAGGAGAAATAGAACTCTTTTAGACATGGTTAGGTCTATGTTGAGTTATTCAACACTTCCTATTTCTTTTTGGGGATATGCTTTACAAACTGCTATATACATTCTAAACGATGTACCATCTAAGTCAGTTCCTCAAACACCGCATGAGTTGTGGACTGGGCGCAAGCCTAGTTTACAACACTTAAGGATATTTGGTTGTCCTGCGCATGTGTTAAAAGGAAAGACAGAAAAGATGGAGTCCCGTTCAGAAACATGTATATTTGTAGGGTATCCAAAAGAAACTAAAAGATATTATTTCTATAGTCCTTCAGATCTTAAAGTATTTGTTTCGACAAATGCTAAATTTCTAGAAAAGGACTATATGAATGATTTTGTACCTAGAAGTAGAATTGTCTTGAATGAGATGTCAGGAGATACAATTCCACGAGAGGTTACACAACCTAACCTAATTGTAAGTTCCGATCCAACACAAGATCAACAACCTACCATTCATCGTCGTAGTGGGAGGGTTAGAACACAACCCGAAAGATACATCGGTCTGGGAGAATCAGTGGAGAATCTCCCAGACGATGATGATCCCTACACGTATAAGGAAGTAATGGAGGATGTTGATAGTCGCCATTGGCAAAAGGCAATGCAATCTGAGATTGAATCTATGTTCGATAACAAAGTCTGGTCCCTTGTAGACTTGCCTAAAGTGATAAAACCCATTGGGTGCAAGTGGGTATACAAGAGGAAAAGAGGTATGGATGGAAAGTTGGAAACCTTTAAAGCTAGATTGGTAGCTAAAGGGTATACACAGAAAGAAGGTATCGATTACGAGGAAACCTTCTCTCATGTGGCCATGCTTAAATCCATTAAGATACTCTTGTCCATTGCAGCATCTTTAGATCTAGAGATTTGGCAAATGGACGTCAAGACAGCTTTCCTTCATGGAAGTCTTGACGAAAGCATCTACATGATGCAACCAGAAGGATTCATTGAAAAGGGCCAAATGGAAAAGGTATGCAAGTTGCAGAAATCCATATATGGATTAAAGCAAGCATCTAGATCCTGGAACATAAGATTCGATCAAGTTGTCAAAGGTTTTGGATTTATTCAGAATCATGACGAACCTTATGTATACAAAAAGATTAAGGGCGACAAGTTGGTTTTCCTGATTCTTTATGTTGATGATATACTACTCATTGGAAACGATGTAGGTGTATTGACATCAGTAAAAGAATGGTTAGTAAAACAATTTGATATGAAGGACTTAGGAGAAGCAAGTTTTATTCTAGGTATCCAAGTGATGAGGGATAGAAAGAATAAAACGATTGCATTATCCCAAGCTTCATACATAGACAAGATCTTGTCTAGGTTTTCCATGCAGGATCCCAAGAAAGGTATGTTACTTTTCAGACATGGAATCAAACTTTCTAAGGAACAAGTTCCTAAGAATGAGCATGAAGAGCAATTCATGAGTAGAGTTCCATATGCCTCGGTAGTTGGAAGTCTCATGTATGCAATGCTCTGCACTAGACCAGATATTTGTTTTGCTGTTGGCATAGTTAGCAGGTTTCAATCGAAACCTGGTCCTGATCACTGGACGGCAGTCAAGCATATTTTCAAGTATCTCAAGAGAACGAGGGATAATATGCTTGTATACTCTGGAGGCGATTTAATTCCCGTTGGGTATACAGATTCTAATTTCCAATCAGATTCTGACTCCAGAAAATCCACATCAGGAGCTGTGTTTACTATTGGAGGAGGAGCAGTCATATGGAGGAGTATCGAGCAATCTTGTATTGCTGATTCCACCATGGAAGCTGAGTATGTTGCTGCATGCGAGGCTGCCAAAGAGGCTGTTTGGCTCCGCCAATTCTTGATTGACTTGGAAGTGGTTCCTAGTGCGAATAAGCAGATCACTATCTACTGTGACAACATTGGAGCAATGGCTAATTCGAAAGAACCAAGAAGTCACAAGAGAGGAAAACACATTGAAAGGAAGTATCACCTTTTAAGGGAAATTGTATATAGGGGTGAGAACATGGGAATGAGAGATATGACACATTTGCTATAGCGCAAGTGGGAGATTGTTAGGATTATGCTCTGTTGTATGCATAAATTCGCCAACCCGACACGTCATCAAAAAGAGTCAATAAAGATTGCCACGTCACTCATTGACCGGGTCAATAAAGGAAATGTGACAAGTCAATGTCAAAGTACCTCGAAACCAAAAAGGTCAGAAACACGCTCGCCGAAACTGGATATGTACTCGCCAAATCTAGATATATGGTCGCCGAAGAAACGAAACCTAGAAATAAATGTACTCGCTGCACCAGCATACTGGGCCTAAACCGACTCGGTAGAAACACGGAAATAAACCCTACACTTTAGAAAACCCATAACAACAAGGAATCAAGGGGGGAAAAGGAGAAGACCTATCTGTATCCGCAGCAACGTGGGATTCCCAGTACGAATCTGAAAGGAAATCCTACTATGAGCAGGACTAAAATCAAGGGAAAAACCCTAAATATCATGTATAAATAGAACCACCTATCCCACGAGAAGGGGGTTCAGAAAATCGAGAGAAAAGAGAGCAACTGTAAGAGAGATCTAAGCGTGTAATAAGGCAACGAAAACCTAGTATTATTTTTCTGCCCTCAGGGGCGCCGTGGTTTTTTCCCATTCAAGGGTTTTCCACGTAAAATCTGTCTTTTGCATGCGTTCTTAATTTTCTTGTTTTATATTAAATTGATATAATTGTTGAGTGCGTGGCAATCCAAATTTCACCGTCAACAATTGGCGCTAGAAGGAGGGGGGTTACAAAAAACTTCGAGGAACCCTTGCGAATTAAAGAACATGAACATGAACATGAACAACGACAGTGATAGAGACGTTAACTCCAGCGGAGATCAGGTTATTGAACCAGCTGCGCCGACAGGAGATAGGGCAGTAACGATCGGGGAACAATCGGCGGCAACACCAGGGACTAGGGCCGCCGACCCTGGGATTCTACAGCACTTCCAAGCTGCGTTGGTAAACCTAATCAGCGAAGCCAACAAGATAGGGCTTTTGCTTCCCATCGATTTGGGAGTTTCATCTCCTTATGAGTTAACCACCCCTGGAATCCATCCTCCCGGAAGGCTACGATCAGAAGTTCACATCGCAATCCCTGATACTCAAGCAAGACAATCCGCCGAGGAGACTCCCCAGGACCACCCAGAGTATTTCGAAAGGAGAAAACAAAGGAAAGGAAAAGGTGTGATGAATGAAGAATCCAGAGAGGAGCGAGACCAGGCGCGGACACATGGGGTCAATTCCAGTGACACATACCAACGGAACCGACGGAGACACCGTTCTATCTCGTCTGAAGATAAGAGTCCACGTCCACGTCCACGTCCACAAAGAGAGTTACGGTCCAAAAGAGCACGGCGAAGGAGATCCGAAAGCACAGAAGATCGAAGGAGCCCGGATAATAGGAACAACCATGGGAGAATGACAATTAAGAGCAGACTTGATCCAGCAGGAGAGCCAACTGGTCAGCGAGATGTCACCCTACAAGAGCTATCAAGAAAGGTTTCAGCGATGGCACGAAGGTACGGTCGTAACGTATCTTCAGATGATGAGTCAGACAGCCCATTCATTGAAGATATTGCTCGCACCCAGTTCCCAGACAGATTTAGAATGCCAACCATTGAGCAGTACAAGGAGAACAGGGACCCGAAGGAGCATGTTCACCGATTCCGCAACATCATGGCCCAGTATTCATCTAATGACGGGCTTTTATGCCTCACCTTCCCTCAAACGTTCGGCGATCTCGCCTCTAGGTGGTTTGGAAGACTTCCGCCCGGAAGTATAAGCAGTTTCTCAAACCTCAGCAAGGCGTTCATAAGACAGTTCATAGGGAGTGTGCAGAGAAGGAAGTCACTCGCTCATCTATCAAATTTGAAACAGGAGCACAATGAGTCAATCAAGAAGTACCTAGCAAGATTTGGTAAGGAAGTTGCTCAAATTGAAGATGCCAGCGATGTAGCTGTGATCGCCGCTTTCACCAATGGGTTACAAAGCGGGCGATTATCTTTTGACCTGCGAAGAGAGAGACCAAAAACTTATGAGGAGATGATGGAAATAGCTGGCGACTATGCATTAGCAGAAGAAGAAGAAGTAGCACAAGGGGGTAGCTACGTGCATGGACACAAACCTGACTCAAAATCGGATCGAAAGGATGACAAGAAGACGGTATCACGTGATCGCCAGAGAGACGAGAAAGGCCAAAAGGGGCACTCGAGAGAAAGCAAAGGAAATCCTCGAGCCAGTAGGTTTCGAGGAAGGTACAACCATTACACCCCTTTGACCGGCGATCAAGAGGAGATACTTTCTGTGGTGGAAGACAAAGGACTCGCTAAATACCCTCGACAGCAGTCAGCGAATGCCAGGAGAGACACAACTAAGTACTGCCGATTCCACAAAGATCATGGGCATGAAACCTCAAAGTGTTTTCAGCTGCGTGACCACATTGAAAGTTTGATCAGAGATGGGCACCTGAAGGATTTTGCTTTGAAGGGAGATAAATATGGTGGTCGCCAGGATAGCCGCCAAGGAAACGGGCAGGAGAGGAAAAGTCCAAGGGGGAACAGCCCTAACGCCACCATAAACACCATTTTCGACGGACCTCATACTGGGAGAAGCAATCGAGAAAGGATGTCAGAAGTTCGAGAAGTAATGTATGAAAGCAGAAGCATGGAGATCAATTCTGTACAGAGAAGCCCCAAGAAGGGAAGAGAAGGACATGATCCTATAACATTTACAGCAGAAGACTCAGACGGGATAGATGCAAAACCTAACGATGCAATCGTCGTGGGGGTTCGAATAGCCCATAGGGATGTCCTTCGGGTGATGATTGACAATGGAAGTTCAGCCGATATCTTAAGTGCCAGAGTCTATGATGAATTGCGGCTGGACAGAAAAGATCTCGAACCATTCCATGTACCACTAAAGGGATTTGGTGGCGCAGAAGTTAGGTCGTTAGGAACTGTGAAACTGCCGGTGAGATTTGGTACAGCACCATGCCAGCGAACAATCCTTTTGGACTTTGTCGTGGTTGACATCCACAATTGGCCGTATAATGCTTTACTTGGCCGACCGTTTCTTAACAAAGCTCGAGCTGTTACTTCAACCTATGCATTGAAAATAAATTTGCCTACAGAATTTGGTGTCGGAGAATTGAGAGGGTCACAGGAGATGACTCGCCGCGCCAACCTATCAATCTTCAAAGATAAAGCAGGGATGGAAACCTTAAACATATTCGAAGTGGACAGGGAGGTGCAGGAAGATAGTCCGGGAAACTTCGAACTGGACCCAAGGGACAAAACGAGCAGAGAGAAAGAAGAACCAACTGAGTCAGTTATTCTAGACGAAGCGGAACCAGACAAAACAGTAAAGATCGGAGCAAGGCTGGCTAAACAAGTTAAGAAAGATGTGACAAACTTGTTGAAGGAATATAGGGGGATTTTCGCTTGGTGCCACGAAGACATGCCAGGGATTAATAGAAGTGTAATTTCGCACAATCTGGCTGTGAATGAGAAGTGCAAGCCGGTTGTGCAAAAAAGGAGAAGTTTCAACCCAGAGAAGTGCAGCGATAAAGGAGGAAGTATCAAAATTGCTCGCCGCAAGGTCAATCAGAGAAGTTAAGTACCCAGAATGGGTGGCGAATGTGGTCTTAGTGAAAAAGAAAAACAATCAATGGAGGATGTGCGTCGACTTCACCGATCTGAACAAAGCCTGCCCCAAGGATAGCTTCCCGCTACCAAGGATTGACCAGTTAGTCGATGCAACAGCTGGACATGAAACGTTGAGCTTCATGGATGCATATTCAGGATATAACCAAATAAAGATGCACAAGCCAGACGAAGAGAAGACAGCGTTCACCACAGATCAGGGGTTGTATTGTTACACGGTCATGCCATTCGGCCTAAAAAACGCTGGGGCAACTTACCAGCGCTTGGTCAACAGAATGTTCGCCAGACAAATCGGGAGAAATATGGAAGTCTACGTTGACGATATGCTAACAAAAAGCACCACAGCGGATAGACATACAGATGACCTGAGGGAAACATTCGACGTGCTGGTCAAGTATGGAATGAAGTTGAATCCAGCAAAATGCGTATTCGGCGTACCATCTGGGAGGTTTCTCGGATATCAAGTACATCAAAGGGGAATAGAGGTGAACCCTGAAAAAATCCAAGCACTAGCAAAAATGGTCTCGCCAAGAACTCTGAAAGACGTTCAAAAACTCACAGGGTGCTTAGCATCGCTGAGCAGATTCATAGCCAAATCAACAGACCGATGCCTACCATTTTTCAAAGCTCTAAAAAAGGGAAAGGGAATCGAGTGGAATGAGGAGTGTGAAAAGGCTTTCCAAGCCTTGAAAGATTACCTGGGGCAAGCGCCGCTGCTATCAAAACCAGAAACAGGAGAAACATTGTACATGTACTTGTCCGTCTCTGGAGCAGCCACAAGTTCCGTGCTAGTAAAACAGGAAGATGGGATCCAGAAACCAATATACTACACCAGCAAAGCACTGTTGCCAGCCGAAACCAGATACTCGCCGGCTGAAAAATTGGCACTAGCTCTAATAACAGCAGCGAGGAAACTGAGGCCATATTTCCAGGCTCATAAAATCAGAGTATACACCAACTGCCCACTGAAGTTAATCCTGCAGAAACCAGAAGTATCCGGTCGATTAACAAAGTGGGCAATCGAGTTAAGTGAATTCGATGTAGAGTACCTCCCAAGGACAGCAATTAAAGCCCAGGCAGTGGCAGACTTTGTAGCAGAGTTCACCGAACCAAACATGGAAGTAGCGAGAATGATGGAGGAACAAAATAAGAAAATATTCAAATGGCAACTCCACGTTGACGGCTCATCAAACACGCATGGCAGCGGGGCAGGGGTAGTAGTGTCAACCCCAGAAGGAGATTCAGTCGAATGTGCCTTGCGTTTTGACTTCAAAGCTACCAACAATCAAGCCGAGTACGAGGCACTCATAGCAGGTTTAAAAATTAGCACAGTCCTAGGAGCAGACGAAGTGGAAGTTTTTAGCGACTCTCAAGTTGTTGTCAATCAAGTACTAGATGAATACCAGGCAAGAGATGAGAGCATGATCACCTACCTGGAATTGGCAAAGGAGCTATTAGAAAGATTTAAAGAATACAGAATTGTTCATGTCCCCCGAGAAGAAAATGAGAAAGCTGATGCCTTGGCCAAACTGGCATCTGCCACAATCAGCATCTGGCCCAAAGGAAGTTGGGGCAGTCTTTGGCGAAAGGGACAGCTGGATCACACCAATCAAAGAATATCTCATCAATGATGTACTCCCAAGTGACCCGTTAGAAGCAAAGCGGCTGAAGTACAGAGCTACAAGATACTCAGTACTCAATGGAGAACTGTACAAAAGGGGATACTCGAGGGCACTGCAGAGATGTGTTGGGCCTGAAGAAGCAGAAGGTATCCTGAGAAGCATACATAGTGGAAATTGTGGGAACCACGCTGGGGGCGCCAGTCTAGCCCACAAAACATTAAGGCAGGGTTTTTACTGGCCAACACTGTTCGCCGACTCCAAAAGGGTGGCAGCGAGATGTGAGGCTTGTTAGAAAATTGCTAATAACATCCGACAGCCACCTGAACTCTTGCAAAGTATTACCTCGCCTTGGCCGTTCGCCATGTGGGGAATTGACTTGATCGGCCCAATGCCAACAGCAACTGGAGGAGCAATACATGCCATAGTAGCTGTGGATTATTTTACAAAATGGGTAGAAGCCGAGCCATTGGTACACATAACAGAAGCAAACACTGTAAGCTTTGTGAAGAAAAATATCCTTTACAGATTCGGGATACCAAACACCATCATCACGGACAATGGGACCCAATTCGACGGGAGGAAATTCAGGGAGCTATGTGATAAGTACGGCATCAACAACTACTACGCCTCTCCAGCACACCCACAGACGAATGGCCAGACTGAAGCAGTAAACAAAATCATAAAACATAACCTGAAGGCTAAATTGGCAGTTAAAAAGGGCAGCTGGGCAGACGAATTACCACAGGTACTTTGGGCATATCGAACCACAGAAAGGAGTTCAACAGGCGAGACCCCATATTCCATGGCATATGGAGCTGAAGCTGTCATTCCCGTGGAAACATCTTTCTCTTCGCCGAGGGTGCAACTTTTTCAGCCAGAAATCAACATTGATATGCTAAAGTGCGGCCTAGATGAGTTAGAAGAAAGAAGAGAGCGCGCGCAAATAAGGAATACTGCGTACCAACATAGGGTAGCCAGATATTACAACTCACATGTGCGTGAAAGAAGGTTCTCGCTGGGCGACTTAGTGCTGAAAAGGGTGAACCAAGGAACAAAAGACAAAGCTGCAGGGTCACTCGCAGACAAATGGGAGGGGCCTTATCAGATTACAGGCATAGCTGGCCACGGGGCATATCGCATCACTCGAGAAGGTTTTGGCGAACTACCCCGTCCATGCAATGCGCAGTACTTGAAGATATATTATCCGTAACTTGGGGGTCAAGTTTAGAATTGGTGTGAGCCTTTTATTTTTTCTTAGAACAGTTTTCGTTTTAGTATTTTTTTTTCTTTTCTTTGTGATTATGTTAACAAAGTTGCAGGAATTATCCAAATAAAGAGTAATTTATTACTGAGAAATCGTGACTTGACTCGCCAATTACAAAGGGCACTCACCGACATATGTCAATACCATTGCGTAAAGACGAGTTTCGTACTCGCAGCAGTGAGAATAAGTGACAACTCAACGAAATTAAAGCAAGCCAAAAGCGACTTAGTCGCCATAGCCCAAGCTACAGAAATTGGGGATCGCCCCCACAAGGAGAATAAGATCTCCGGAGAAAAACTTGGTGTGGGCAAATACGTCCTGAATAAGCACCAAGTACGCCAGAACTCAGCAATGACAGCTGAATAAATAAAAACATGTTAAAAACTTGGTGTATGGTCGGATACGTCCTGACAAACACTAAGTACGCCAAAATCCAGCAATGGCAGCTGAATACAAAATATGTTAAAAACTTAGTGAAACGCTAAGTACGCCAAAATCCAGCAATGGCAGCTGAATACAAAATATGTTAAAAACTTAGTGAAAAGGTAAGTACGCCAAAATCCAGCAATGGCAGCTGAATACAAAATATGTTAAAAACTTAGTGAAACGCTAAGTACGCCAAAAATCCAGCAATGGCAGCTTAATACAACAAAAAATGCTACAAAGTGAAACACTAAGCAAAAAATCAGCGAATAACAGCTGAATACACAAAAATATGCTAAAAACTTGGTGAAAAACTGAGTAAGTCGAAAATTCAGTAAAAGCAGCTGAACAAAGAAAAAGTTTATAACTTCTTATAAATAAAGTCATTTACAATTAAAGAATTAAGAATGAAAATACAAAAAGAGAAACTGAAGATACAAAGATTAAACAATCCTTCAGTATGAAAGACACAAAAAGTCAACTAGCTGCAGGAGGGCCCTCGCTATCTTCCTCATCTTCGATCTCCTCGTCTGAAGGCCAGGCGACTTCCTCATCCCCTTCTGGCATAAAACGCTCATAATCCCTTCCAGTAACAGGACCCAAGTCAGGCTCAGTGCCAAAACCAGAAAAGCTGCCCTTCTGACCCGAATAATAAGTATTGAAGGTACACTTGCTGGGGATTTCTAAATGCATGGGGTGAGGTTCAGTCATGTTGTAGCGACAGTGGGCTTTCCAACGTTTTATCTGCTCTTTAATCGAATCCACTCCGCTGGCCATATGCTATTGAAAAGACCGGTCGAAACGCCTCAGAGCCTTCTCATTGGAGTGATCCTTCATGGCGAAGAATTTCTTCGACTGCCTCATGCCTTTTTCGAATTCACGCAGTAAAAGCGCATCATAGGCAGGGGATCTCTTGAAACGATCAACCGATTCAACCTCCAGCACAGCCTTGAGATCGTTCAGAATAACTTCATGCGAGGACAACTGGTTGCGCAAGTCCAAAGCTTCACGCTCAGCTTTCTCCTTTGCCTCCTCAGCTAGTCGCTCAGCCTCAAAACGTGCTGCGAGTGATTCTTGATTAGCGGAGAGTTGCTCTCGCAGCGAACGAATCTCTTCCTCAGCAGCAGCTACTAATTTATCTTCAGCGACAAGTTGAGCTGAAAGATAGCCATCTGCAGATTCCCTCATCTGAGCGAGATGCTGAGTATGGATTTCCTCAGCAGAGAGTTTCTCAGCGGCCAAAATAGAAGTCTGTTCCCGCAGGCGTTTCACATCCCTCGAAAGGAAATTCCCTCGCCTGTAAGCGTCGGTCAACTCAGACATCATCTAAAAAGAAAAACAGTCAAGTCAAGAAACATACGAATGAAAAACGCAAAACACGAATATCGCAAGAGACTCACCAGGGACTGACAATCAAAGAAAAATTCCATCTTCTTGTTGCAGGATCTGCTCTTCATGTGCTCCCAATCCTCATCAATATAAACATTGTTGTTCATTATATGTGAGCAAATCTCTGCAGCCGTGAAATCTGAAAGGGACACAAACCCCTCTCCCTCACCAACTCCGGTTGGATCCACGGGAGGAACTTCACGGGCAATACCCGAACCTGACGCAGAAGCCCCAGTTTGCTTCGATGGCCCCGACCTATCAGCTGGCCCCGGTTGACCAGATGGCCCAGGCTGATCAGCAGACGACACGTTCGGCTCATCTACAGTCGCTGGAGGAGAAGCTGCACCAGTTGGAGAGAAAGCAGGAACATTCAATTTACTAACTCTTTCAGGAGGTGGAGACGCTACCTCACTCATCCCTTCAGCGGGGGCTTCAGGCACAGTTGGATGAGTAGAGGGAATTCCGGTTAACACAGGTCCATCAGCACCCTCCTCGTCAGAAGAAACGACATACTGCACGACTCTTGATGCCCGCTTCAAAGGTCGAGTAGTATGGTCAGGGGTGCCCTCAGCCGGGCGTTTTCCTCTACCAGTCCTAGGAGTTAGATCATTCGCAGGATCAAGAGGAATTTCAGGGACATTCGCGTCAAAAATAGGAGTATCACGGACTGGCCCTGAAACTCCAACTTTTTTTTTTCCCTTACGGCTGGAGGTAGCTGCAGGAGTGGTCGCAGTAGAGGTATTCGCAGCAGGAATGTTCACAGCAGCCTCTGTGTACATAGGGGGTTGTTCCGATTCGACCCCATCCTCAGGAATATCACCAACTTCCTCGCCATCGGAGGGATCGCCGCCATCCGGACTAGCAAGTCCTTCCTTGGCCAAACCAGCAGCATGTCTTCTACTGGTTGCCTCAGAATTCTTTACTGCCTGGGCGTGTTGATCGCAA
This sequence comes from Acer yangbiense, assembly GCA_008009225.1. Classification (NCBI taxonomy): domain Eukaryota; kingdom Viridiplantae; phylum Streptophyta; class Magnoliopsida; order Sapindales; family Sapindaceae; genus Acer; species Acer yangbiense. Next base: position 1,007,264 of record CM017772.1, on the reverse strand, counting down.
ACTGTGTCGAAATCGCACACTGCAAGAAAAATAAACAAAGTGTCAACTAACAGAATAAGATAGTAAAACAAAGAAGGAATGGACAAAGACTTACAGCGAGGAAGCCTTGCATGTAGGCGTGTGAAAATCCCCTCGGAAATCATTTTTTCCTCATCCAAGAGGAAGGACCTATCCCTTTCTCTCAAAGGGAGGACAGCTGCTGCGGCGAGATGAGAAACCTCTCTATTCAGTAAAACAGGGGTCGCCTTCAACCAAGCTTCATGCGATGTGAAGTGCCTGGGAACCTTTTTCGCCAAGAAATTGTGGCGACTACTGGCAGGCAAATCACGACCCCACTCGCCATCAACGAAAAACCAGCTGTTCTTCCACCTCTTGTTCGAAGTGGGAAAACCCCAGATGAACCCCTTTTTCTTCTCATCACCGGAGATTTCTACTTGACCGGGGTTCGCCACGCCCTCAGGGATCCAGCTCTCCAAGGGCGAAGAGATAAGGAAATACGTACCACCATGGCCTGCCTGCCTTAGCGTGTAAAAATGGCGGATTTCACGAGGAGTAGGGGGCCCGTAACCCTTCAACTTCCACATGAGGCACAGGCACATCAATATTCTGTAGCTATTTGGAGTGAGCTGTGCCGGTGCAATTTGAGCCTCCGTAAGAAATCTGGCGATGAAAGGCTGAAGAGGGAGAGTCACCCCACAGCTAAGCATGGCCCCGTAAATAGCGACTGCATTTCCGGGAGGATTCCACACAGCCCGGTCGCCAGGTAAAATGAGATTCACTGAGTCTGGCAGGTCAAAACGACTCTTGTATTTACGAAGCTCAACCTCGCCGACCATATTTACCTCCGTATCAAAAGAACACGGACAGTTTGGCGAGAAGCGTAGCCTATCCCTCTGATGGTCTTCAACATCGGAGTCAACAATCGTCTGCGCATCTAGCAGAGATTCACGTGGAACCCTAGAAGCGCGTCGTCTACTGCTTGTTGGTCTAGAAGATTTCGGCATTGTTGGAGAACCGCTGTTAGAAGATGAAGGAGAGATGTTAGGGATAAAAACATCTCCAGAAGACGGAATATAAACAGAAATTGGGACCGGAGAATCTGGACAAAAATTACGAATCAGAGATTCGATTTGTCCGTAGTACTTTTATCACCAAGCTCCATGGCTTGCATCATTCGATTAAAAAGAGAAGAGCGTAAAGAAGGGTCCATGGGAACTCACCAGAAAACCCTAGATTCGTGAAAGATTCGTAGAGAGGCAGGAATAATCGATTCCGATGAACCGTCTGATAAATAGAAAACACAGGGAAAGGACTGTAGCAAGCACTCGAAGGAACAAGGTAGATAAAAACGAAGAATCAAACTGTTCTTTTTTGCTCTGAGAAAACCAGTGGAGAAATAAAATGGAAAGAATGAAATGGAGAAAAGGAAACGATCAGGCCTTAAAAAGAGGGAGTTTCGAAATTCAAAAAAGAAAATCAAGTAAAAGGATATGCAATTAATGAGAATGACAGCCACAGTGACCAGCCGCAATAGTCACCATCAGAAAACAGACATGTGGCATCTCGGGGAAAGCCAAGTGGTCAAAATGTCTCTTCGTTCGTCAGGTAAATAGGTGCGTCAACAATTATGTGGACCAAGTTGAAAGCTTGCACCAGAAGAATCAATTAATCAATATAGCGCGTGACAAAAAGGAAAGAAGGAGGTATTACAAAATGCATCGAAACCTTGTAAGTATAAATATAAATACTACTCGCAGAGACAAACGAAGTAAGAAGAACAAATCATTCGCCCAGCTCGGAGTATTTATGGGGGTATTGTTGTATGCATAAATTCGCCAACCCGACACGTCATCAAAAAGAGTCAATAAAGATTGCCACGTCACTCATTGACCGGGTCAATAAAGGAAATGTGACAAGTCAATGTCAAAGTACCTCGAAACCAAAAAGGTCAGAAACACGCTCGCCGAAACTGGATATGTACTCGCCAAATCTAGATATATGGTCGCCGAAGAAACGAAACCCAGAAATAAATGTACTCGCTGCACCAGCATACTGGGCCTAAACCGACTCGGCAGAAACACGGAAATAAGCCCTACACTTTAGAAAACCCATAACAACAAGGAATCAAGGGGGGGAAAAGGAGAAGACCTATCTGTATCCGCAGCAACGTGGGATTCCCAGTACGAATCTGAAAGGAAATCCTACTATGAGCAGGACTAAAATCAAGGGAAAAACCCTAAATATCATGTATAAATAGAACCACCTATCCCACGAGAAGGGGGTTCAGAAAATCGAGAGAAAAGAGAGCAACTGTAAGAGAGATCTAAGCGTGTAATAAGGCAACGAAAACCTAGTATTATTTTTTTGCCCTCAGGGGCGCCGTGGTTTTTTCCCATTCAAGGGTTTTCCATGTAAAATCTGTCTTTTGCATGCGTTATTAATTTTCTTGTTTTATATTAAATTGATATAATTGTTGAGTGCGTGGCAATCCAAATTTCACCGTCAACATGCTCAATAGCAAGAGTGTAATAGTGTTTTTGACAATCTATTCATATTAATAATGTGATTTCTGGTTTAACAAATCTTATAGCATTTATAGTTTAATTATTATAATTGTCAAAAGTAAATAATCATAAGGTCAAAAGACTATGAGAAAAGAAGAATTGTTCGTACATCTGGATATGTATGAGGTAGACACAATTCTTTAGTTAGTCTTGAATAATGTTCACAACTTAAGTTAAAGGTTGGGCACCTTTATCTTGTTAAAGTTGTAGAATTCTTTTGCCAGCATTTGAGTGGGATCAAATGAGTTATGATGAGTCTAAAATCATCGGAGGGTCTTCGAGTAAAAGAATCTAGTGTACTGGGTGCATTGAACAGGATCACAATGAAATACTTTATCTAGAACCGTCAGTAGATAAAAGTCTTTCATTATCAGGACAATCGGAGAGTCTATCTTAATCCTGAGATAAATGATGGACTTATGGTTACAAGTGATATCATTTGAGCTATTAATGAGTACGATTATATAGCATAGTCTATCCTCGATAGTTTGGTGGTATTCATTTGCTAATCGATAGAGGACTTCATTTATAGATATGGACATCGTGGCTCCATTTATTAAATGAGAGTATAATATTATCATATGGATGTTTTGAGGTATTGGATATTAAATCTCAACGTTGAGTTTTCGATAGTGTCTATTGAAAACATGGCTTCTGGACAAGTCAAAGTATCCAAGTTCAAAACGTGGTCATATGAGTAAATATGGTAACTAGGAGAGCTATAGGCGGTCTATGAGCTCTTGGCGATTACTGATATTATTCACGAGGATACACCATCTCCAATAAGATTGTCTAGGGTATGAATGAGAAACATCTTCTTATTCTATCTTTATTTAAGAGTTCAATTTTAGCTCTTTAGTGGAATGAGTTAAAATTAATAGATCGGACCTAAGTGAATCATTTGTTGATTGTGATTAGGTTATGTCTATTGAAGCTTAAATTTAGATAGCCCGCCAAGATCCCCAATCCACACGGACTTGCATGGATCACTTGATATATTCTACCGGACCAATTTATGGGTCCATCTAGAATTGTATTTAATATATTAAGAATATAATTTGCACATTATTTATTTAATGGGCTGATCAATTATATTAATATAGTAATGAAAGGCATGTGGGCTTGTTTCTTTTAGTAAGAATGGGCCTGGTTCACATGTGGGCTTTTTAATTAAAGTCTAATGGATTAAATAAAATAAGAAAATAATATTAGGCCCATGTATATGGTGTGGGCGGCAAGACTAGAATAATAGTCTAAAATATTATTTTATTTTATTGATTGATTAAATGAAAATTAATTAATTTATTAGTTAATTATTTAATTGAGAATCAAAATCTTTTTCTGACTAGGAAATATGTTTCTTAGTAGTATACTATTATGGTAGTATAATAAATATAAAAGACTTTATTTGGTAAGTAGATAAATAAAGGGAATTTATTTATCTAGTCAAATTAGGAAGTCTTTGATATAGTCACAAATACACTAAAGAGTTGGATTAGGGTTTGGAATTTTAAAGAAATCTACCTAGGGTTAGGATGTAAGTCAGAAGACAAATCCTACATGGTAGAGTTTTTTGGCCACAATATATAAAGATATATTAAATATATATGGGACTAGGCCGAAAATATATAGGTATATAATGCATGCAGTATTAATTCGGCAATAGATATATAGATATATATATATTGGTTTGGCGTGCAGTATAAGGATTTCTTTTTAAGATGCATGCAGAATTGATTAGTGCAATATAGATATATATATATTTTTTGTTTAGGCGTGCAGATTTAGTGCACTTATAATATGTGTGCAGAATTTATGCAATATATATAGTGATATATGATATTATATGGCAAGTAGAATTCAAATATACATATATAGATTTTGTCAAGTGATTTGCGGCAAATATATATATATATATATATATTCTTACATAAAAAAGAAAAAAAAACCCTAAGGTTTTTATGACTTGAGAGTTTTTTCTTTTGTTTAAAAAAAATAGAATCCAACTCTTAGACTAGTGTGATAATTTCAGCCAAGAAGTATAGAGAGAAGAGTTTGTTCTTATTTCGATAGTGCACTAGTAACTTTTACATCAAAAGGTTTTGTGCACAATTTCGAATAAGGCTCACGCGAGTTTCGATCATTAGATTGAGAATTCAAAAGTGACTGGAACGTTCTTCGTTATCTCTTGGATGTTTTTGTGACTAACGAAAAAAAAAATAAAGATTTTGCTATCCATCCTCAGGTACACAATTCAAAGAAAGGGAGACCACGCTCCTAGGTGATTCACGTTCGTGATTGGATTGGAAGATCTTGCGGATTACCATCGACGCAATGTTAATCGGATCATGCGACAAAGGTATGATACTTTTGATTATATATGTTTAATTAATTAGAGGGTTAAGGTTCATAAAAGGGAAAAATTTTAAACTATACTAAACCCGATTTTAGTCTCGCTTCCGCTGCGTTGACCGTATTTTTCCCTACAGCATGGATATCCACTAGGCCACCCAAATGCAAGGCAGAACTCAAAATCAAATCAAATCAAAATCGCTTCAAGAATACTCTTGCGGCCAATCATGTCTCTGAAGGGTTAGTTAAAGATAAAAAATATCGATGGTGACCAGAATTTCGGAAGCACAGCTCCAGCAACTCTTGTCTCTCTTAAGTGAAAAAAATGCAGCTACTGGTTCACAGGCTCATGTCATCATAACAAAGCCAGGTTTGTCTAAGGTTATTTCCCGCAATTGGATAATTGTCAACGGGGCGACAGATCACATCCCTTAATCTCCTAAATTATTCTTGCATAAGAATAAAAATTGTTCATTTTCTCCAGTATTATTACCTACCGGAGAAAAGGCTAATATTGTTGCAAAAGGATCATTGCCTCTGAATTCCATATATAACTTACGTGATGTGTTGTGTGTGCCTACATTCAAAGTTGATTTATTATCGGTTAGTCGTTTGACACGAAGTTTGAACTGTTCAATGACATTTTTCCCATATTGGTGTATTTTGCAAGATCTGGCTACAAGGAAGACGATTGGTTTGGGTAAGCAGCGTGATGGATTGTATTACTTAGTGGCGTTAGCAACAAAAAAAATCCATAACCAGTCCACCTTCCTCCTCAAACAATCAACCTCTCTGCAACCTCACCACAAAATCCACCGATCTTTAGCATAACCGATTGGGGCATTTATCTTCCTCTTGTTTAAGTTTTATTGCCAAGAATTTTCTGAATATTTCAATTCAATCCAATAATGAGTGTCATGCTTGTCCTTTGGCTAAGCAATGTCGTTTGCCTTTTAGTTCTAGTTCAATTTCTTCTGAAAAAGCATTTGATATTATTCATTGTGATATTTGGGGACGTTATAAGCATCCTTCACTTTCTGGTGCCCATTATTTTCTTACCATTGTTGTTGATTATACACGTTTCACTTGGATTTTTTTTAATGAGACACAAAGATGAAGCACAATCAATTTTAAAACAATTCTTTAGCTATGTTTTCACTCAATTCACATCTCGAATTAAAAAATTTCACAGTGATAATGGTGGTGAATTCCTTTCACTCCGATCTTTTTTCAATGAAAATGGTGTTATTTTTCAACATTCATGTGTTTACACGCCTCAACAAAATGGGGTTGTGGAACGCAAACATCGTCACATTTTGCAAGTGGCCCGCGCTTTAAAATTTCATGCTCATCTTCCTACCTGATTTTGGGGGGAGTGTGCTCTTACTGCGATACACATCATTAATCGATTACCTACACCGATCCTTTCCTTCAAAACTCATTTTGAGCGTCTATACTCAAAACCACCTCCATTCCATCATCTTTGTGTGTTTGGATGTTTAGCCTATGCTACCAATGTTCATACTTCACACAAATTCAATTATCGTGCCATGGCTTGTATTTTCATAGGTTATCCTGTTGGCCAAAAGGCTTACAAATTGTATAATCTATCAACTAAAAAGGTCTTCATAAGCAGAGATGTTTTCTTTCATGAAACTGTTTTTCCATATGCATCTGACAACCTACGGCCTAATCCCTCTCCCAATACATGATCCAGCACCATCCCTTGACCTCACTTTTGACTCTCATCCTATTTCTCCTTCATCTCCTCCCGATCTCACAACCGTGTCCTCTTCTTCTTCCCAATCCATCGCTCCAGAAACAATCATCCTTTCTTTTACCACACCAGCACCACCAAACCCACTCATACAGTCATCACCTTCTATCAGAAACCCCGATCTCCAAGCATCATCATCTCCAACGGATCCTTCACCAGAAACTCTTCCTTTGCCCTTACCCGACTCGACTATAACCTTGCCCGAACCCGAGCCTCTTCATCGCTCCAGTCGCCCTCATAATCCACCGGCAAAATTACAAGATTATGTTTGCTCTCACATCACGCACGGTTACTCCGATCGATCCAACTCCTTGCTTCCAAGTCCAACTAAAGGTACACGTTATCCCTTGGCTAATTATGTTTCATATCATCGCTACAAGCCTGCACATCGTTCTTTTATTACCCAGATCAGTCAAGTTACATAGCCCAGAACTTATTCCGATGCCGCTGTGATGCGTTCTGAATTGCAGGCTCTCCAGGAAAATGGTACCTGGACTCTCACATCCCTTCCGGCAGGGAAGACGCCAATAGGTTATCGGTGGGTTTATAAGATTAATCACCGCTCCGATGGATCAATTGAGAGGTACAAATCACGTTTAGTTGCTTACGGATTCACACAATTTGAGGGTGTCGATTATCAGGATTGAAACAAATTATAGCACGGTGTGTATAAAACTATCTAGAGGGGGGGGGGGGTGAATAGATTTTAAGCTTTTTACCCAATTTTTCGTGTTAGTCAAAATTACGAATTTACCCCTAAATAGATAAAGCAATAAATCAAGTATAAAATGCTGAAATTAAATAAGACTTGATTTTTACGTGGAAACCCTCACGGGAAAAACCACGGGCTAATAAGTAAGCCACACTCGAACCTCGAATCCACTAAATGTGTAAAACGATTACAACCTAATCCCGGAAGTAATCACACACCTACCTAATCCCGGTATGAGTGAACCTAGTCCAATTTGCTTGCGATCTAAGCAACCTAATCCCGGATGCTACACACAAGACTTACTTTCTCTATGAAGAGAATAACAACCCTAAGTGAATATATGAATATTCAAAATGCAACATAGAGCAAGGGAAACCCTATATGCTTATCTAAGATGATTAATATGCAATTAGAGCAATCCTAGATATCAAAACTAAATGACATGTCAAATCAAATAGTTTAGCTAATCAAGATTAAGCACAAAACCTAATTAGCTATCACAATACAACTTCTCAAACATACATCATACTAATCTCAAACTTGTATTCAAAGTATATAAAATAACATACAAGTAATTAAATGAGATTGCTTGTTAAGAGAAACACAAAATATGTAAGATATTAGTGAAAAGCTTACCAAGCAAAGTATGATGAAGAATCCATGCAAGATGTCATCTAGATGATGAAGGATGATGCTAGATGATGATTGATGATCATGGAAAAGTGTTTGAGTAAACTAAAAATGAGTTCTTTGGAATTTTTCTTCTCTTTGAAAAATCTCCTAAGTCTGGAATCTGAATATGAACTCTTGTGATTGACCTAAAGTCAAAGAGGCATATATATAGGAGGCCAAAACAAAGTGTGGTCGTTTTGATAAGTTTGCCTCAATATTGCCTTAGGCGCTGTACGTAGAGCGCCTCTTGTACAGCGCCCCTACTCTGTTCTCACGGGAAAACAGAGTGGCGCTGTACGTAGAGAGCTTTGTACAGCGCCTGTACAGCGACCCAACAGCGACCGAATTAAATCGATCAGGTCTGAACAGCGCTCAATGGGCGCTGTTCGTACAGCGCTTTTGTAGAGCGCTTTTGGGAGTGCCCAATGCAAAAATGCAATCCTAAGTCTAAGCATGACAATGCAATTGGATATGCAAGATGCAATCAAACTAACATGCAAGAAGAGATGTTAATGAACATTAATGCACAAAAGTAAGACACACAACATACAAGTATTAAACATATGCATGAGTTGTGAGTGTGTGCAACTATCTCTTCAAGACAAGTAAGCACAAAGAAATATACCTTCGGTGCTTATCAACACGAGGTCTTCAAAGGGCTTCGAACAATGAATCCGATACCTAGGCTACCCTTACAAAGAACCCCAACATGTGTTTTGTCCACGAAATAAGCCAAACAACAAATGAGAACCTTACAATCTCCCCCTTTGGCTATTTCATGACAAAACCACCACTCACATTGATTCCTCACAAAGAAATAGAAACTACGGGACTACAATGATATTCTACATTACAAAGAGATAAGAAAATGAAACTTGAAGTCTTCAACCTCTTATAGAATAACCAATCCCTGAAAATAAGTTTCTAACATTTCCAATACAAGTAAAGTGTGAGATTAATCAAGTGAGAATAATAACAAGCATTTGCATTTTAAAAGTTTAGGCACAACATTATGAAATGTATGTGTATGCAATGCTCCCCCTCAACGGGTTACTCCCCCTCAACGAATGTTCTCCCCAATATGCACAATTGCCTCTATTTTGCAACTCCCCTTACCATATCCTACTCCCCCTTTTTGTCATGATATAGGCAAAGGAGTAGTCCCCAACCGGGTCACTCATAGCAACGAGAGATAGAAGCATGCAAGATATTTGCATATATATATAAGTCACGTTATGCACCTCAATTAATTGAAGAGAAACGAGATTTATTTGAAAGAAAATGTGTGAATCATACATGCTTTGCATACAAGACATGTAGCATTCAAGTCCAAAATACATTGGTATTTGGCAAAGCAAATGACAAAGGTTTCTAATAAGAATTCAAACCAATTTCACCAATGTCATAAGTAAAGCAAGGATATAGAATATATTGATTTCAATTTAAGAACAACTATATCCAACTTTATAAGCGAAACATGGCATGAGCGACTTTGCACCCTTTTTGATTTTTCCAGATAAGATATCCGTATGATAGTAGCCATGTTCAACCAATAAAGAAAGAGAGACATTTGGAATGTAAATTCCTTTGAACGGATACAAGATCCTTTATTCATTTTGAGTCTCATAAGCTTTCACACAAGGTTTTGCATTTTAAGAATATGCAATCATCAATTCATGCTTTTCATGTGAGCATGTGATATGAATTTCATGCCTTTTCATTTGACATTAGCATGTTATTAAAGAATCATCATGTCATGGAGATAATCATAGGTCATTCAAATCATACTTCCTACATACATCTCTTAGTCCAAAAATACATGTTTGAACATAAATATGACATGGATTGTAAACAAGCAAGGTTTACACTTATTGAATTGAAAACATATATACATATGTGCAACCAAGCTTACTCAAACAATTAAAAGAAGAGGCATAAGTTATTTCAAATTTTTTGCAAGTGACAAGAATGCAAAATAGCTCTCTTTGCTTGAGTTCCCCATATGGGGTTAATCATAGAACATCACTCCACAAGACATATCCCAATAGATCTACTAAGAGTTTTTAAACGAGTAGCATCTAAGGGTTTAGTAAATAAGTCCGCAAGTTGATCATTAGTACCTACATGTTCAAGTACTATGCATTTATTTTCAACAAGCTCTCTAATGAAGTGATGGCGGATGTCAATATGCTTAGTTCTAGAGTGTTGTACCGGATTCTTGGAAATATTAATAGCACTCATGTTATCACAAAAGAGAGTGAGAGTACCTTGGTTGAATCCGTAGTCTACTAGCATTTGCTTCATCCATAGGAGTTGTGTGCATCCACTCCCCGCGGCTATGTATTCGGCCTCGGCCGTGGACAAGGAAATCGAGTTTTGCTACTTGCAAAACCAAGACACCAAGTTGTTGCCTAGAAAGAAGCAACTGCCCGTTGTGCTCTTTCTATCATCACAATTTCCTGCCCAATTCGCATCACTAAAGCCTACAAGACTAGCATTAGTGTCAAAAGAGTACCAAATCCCATAGTTGGATGTCCCATTCACATAGCGAATGATTCTCTTTATGGAAGAGAGATGGGACTCCTTAGGATCCGCTTGGTACCTAGCACACACACCTACACTAAAGGAGATATCGGGCCTACTTGCTGTCAAATAGAGCAAGCTACCTATCATGCCACGATATAACGTTTGTTCCACACTTTTACCACTAGCATCCTTGCTTAGCTTCAAAGTGGTACTCATGGGTGTATTACAATGTTTGGCATTCTCTAAACCAAACTTCTTCACTAGGTTTTTGGCATATTTGACTTGGGTTATGAAAATCCCATCATCTAATTGCCTAATTTGTAAACCTAGGAAGTAACTAAGCTCACCAATAAGACTCATCTCAAATTCATGAGACATGACATCAACAAATTGTTGGACCTTGGTGTTGTTGGTGGAGCCAAATACAATGTCATCAACATAGATTTGAGCTATAAATAACTCATCTTTGTTTCTCTTGATGAACAAGGTCTTGTCAACATTACCTCTTGTGTAGTCATTGTCAACAAGAAATTGAGTGAGGCGCTCATACCAAGCCCTCGGTGCTTGTTTCAACCCATATAGTGCCTTCTTGAGGCGATAGACATGGTTGGGGTGGTGTGCATCCACAAACCCCTTGGGTTGTTCAACAAACACTTCCTCTTGCAAGAAGCCATTGAGGAAGACACTCTTGATATCCATTTGGTGCAATTTGAACTTGTGCACACAAGAAATGGACAAGAGAAGCCTAATGGACTCTAAACGGGCAACTGGAGCAAATGTCTCTTCAAAGTCGATACCCTCAATTTGAGAGTACCCTTGTGCTACAAGTCTAGCCTTGTTCCGCACTATGTTGCCATCCTCATCGGATTTGTTCCTAAATATCCATTTAGTGCCTATGACATTAGTGGTCTTAGGCCTAGGAACTAGAGTCCAAACCTCATTTCTTTCGAATTGGTTTAGCTCTTCTTGCATGGCAAGAACCCAAAATTCATCATTTAAGGCTTCTTCAACCTTTTTGGGTTCAATTTGAGAGGTGTAGCATGTGTAGCTAATAAGATTAGCAAGTTGACGTCTAGTCCTAACACCCTCATTTACATCTCCAATAACATCCTCTTTGTTATGGAGTCTTCTAACCCATGGAGCGGGTTCATTAGAGTCCAAGAGAGGGACTCTAGTAGTGGGTTGTGTGACTTCATCATTTTCATTAGATGTCCCAACATTGGGAGTCACCACAACCCTCTCCAAAGGAGAAACATCACTAAAAATAACCTCCTCCTCATGATCATTTGACTTGAGCCTAGTATCATCAAATACGACATTGGATGATTCCATAACACTTAGAGTTTTTAAATTGAAAACTCTATAGGCTCTACTATTCAAGGCATAGCCAATAAAAATACCCTCATCACTCTTAGCATCGAATTTGCCAAGTTGATCACGGTCATTCAAAATGTAGCATTTGCTTCCAAAAGTGTGGAAGTAGCTAACATTTGGCCTCTTGCCTTTCCATAATTCATAAGAGGTATTTCTAGTACCGGGTCTTAGGAAAACACGATTCCCTATATAGCAAGCCGTATTGACAGCTTCGACCCATAGGTTCCTAGGGACATTGTTGCTAAGCAACATCACACGGGCCATCTCTTGAAGGACCCTATTCTTCCTCTCAACAACTCTATTTTGTTGAGGTGTCCTAGGAGCCGAGAACTCATGGGAGATGCCTAAGCTATTACAATAGCTTTCAAATGAGGCATTCTCAAATTCCCTCCCATGGTCACTTCTAATCCGTTTTATGCTTTTAATATTAGAATTCATCTCATTTTGTATTTTATTACAAAGCATTTTAAACTTATCAAAAGTTTCGGATTTTTCTCTAAGAAAATATGTCCATGTGAACCTAGAAAAATCATCTACACTGTAAGGATTCCCATTATTGATTGGCTTATTTCGTGGTCAAACCACATGTTGGGGTTTGGTTGTAAGGGTAGTCTAGGTGTTTGTTGAAGATCAAGACCCTTTCCAAGACCTCAAGAGGACAAGCACCAAAGGTATATATCTAGTGCTTACATTGGCTTGAAGAGATATAGTTGCACACACACACACACAACATGCATAACTCTTATTCTTGTATGGTGTGTTTATATTTTGTGTGCATTGTGCTTTATTTATTTATTCAATATCTCTTCTTGCATGTTGAATTGATTGCATCTTGTTATATGATAATGCCATGACATGTTAGGCATTAGGATGCATTCAATACCCACACTTGCACTTCATGTATGTTAGCGTTTAGTGTGGAGTAATTCGTTTCCCTAAGGATGTTCGGAAATGTCCGCGCGTGCACGGTAATGTGCTTTGTTTTGCGCGATGATCGCCGGTGGAGATGCCTTTGGCTTCTCCTTGGCTTCACCATTTTTGGTGAATCGGCGGTTACGTTCGGCGGCCTGGCCGCCGTTCGAAACCGCCGAATGAGACCTGATTGAAATATATCTCTCGGGTTCAAAACGGCGGTTGGGATCGGCGGTTTCCAAACCGCCGAATGAAGTCGCCGAAGTTCCCCTGTTCCACACGGGAGCCATTCGGCGGTTCATTTCGGCGGCCTGGCCGCCGAATGAAACCGCCGATCGGTGCGTTTCAAGGGCAAAATTGTATTTTCACCTGCCCTGTTTTTGGTCTCTATAAATACATCCTTATCTCTGGTTCAGAACACAAGTCTTTGATCATAAGAACCCTAGAGAGATATTTAGAGAGACTTGAGAGAGAAAGCTTAAAGATCATATCTTTATCTCTCTAAACCCATCCCCACATGCATAAATCTTCATCTAAGCATCATCTAGGATCATCTAGCATATGCTAATGCATGGGACTTCTTCAACACACATGGTATGATTTGTTGAACACTTTTATCTTACATAATTAGTGTTTCTACTTATCAATTTTATCTCATATTTTACTTATATGTGTTTAGATTAATTTCTACATATAAGATTGAGATTATGTGTTGATTGAGTTTTTATTTGTTAGCTAGGCTTTAATGTTCATATGCCATCTAGCTAATTGATCTCATTTATTGATTGAGATTATTGTTCATAGCTTATTTGATTAGGTCATTATTGCCTAAAAGCTATGCCATGAACATTCTTGTGTGATGTATTGATAACTAGGTTGATAGATTATTTTTTAATCAACTAGTTAATCATTTGAATGTTTGTGGGTTTTATATGATAGCTTTGTATCTAGGATTGGTGATCCTTTACTTAGCTAAAGTTATATGCCATGTCATATAGCTATATGTGATATCTAGGATTGATTATATTGTCATCTTATAATCCTAGGTAAGCATTTAGAGTACCCTAGCTCTTATTGCATTAATTGAATATTCATACATATTCACATAGGGTTGTGCATCTCTTTTGAGAGATTGAAGTCTTGGGGCTAAGTGTGCTTAGGCCTCAAGCAAATTGGACTAGAGCCGCTATAAAAGGCCCGCGTGGTAGATTAGAGGGTGCTCACGCCAAGAGTAGTGTATCAGGGGATATCACTAGGGATTGAACCAAGAGTGGCGATTGGTAGTGTCCATAGCCTGAGGTTATCTAGGGTGAGGGTCCGAGAATCACTTGAGGGTGTAACCGTCTTTTCATATAGTGGATTTCGAGGTCCGAGTGTGGCGCACTTAACAGCCCGTGGTTTTTCCCAGTGGTTGGGTTTTCCACGTAAACATCAAGTGTCATTTACTATTTCCGCATCTTATTACACTTGTATGTATTATTGACTTGCTAGGGGTATTTTCGTAAAATTGACTTGTATGCGAAAATTGGGTAATAATTAGATAAAATCTATTCACCCCCCCTCTAGCTTTATATTGATAAACACACCTCGAGTATTTTAAGAACTTTCATACACAAACAAAAATGTATCTCTTTCCACCCAAACTTTCGGTTTGCATGGGACCCATGAGGTCCATGTGGAGAAGCTCAAGAGGCTCCTTGGTGGTGAGATACTTACCCTTTTTGTGCATGCTTTTAGTTTGCTTTCCTTGTTGGTAAGGTCCACAAACACCATTGGCTTTCTTCCCAAGCTTAGGGAGGCCACGCACACAATTGAACTTTCCAAGGGTCCGTAGATCCCTAAAGTTCATGTGGCCAAGTCTTTCATGCCACAACTCAATTTGCTCATCTATGGACACATGATTAGATACAATACTAGCTTCAAGACAATAACAATTGTCGCTAGATCTCATGCCCTTCAACAAGGTTTGTCCATCGGGTTTTAGGATAGAGCAATAATCTTTAGAAAACAAGACGAAATATCCTTCATCACTAAGATATGAAATGCTTATTAAATTGGCTTTCAAGCCATCAACAAATAAAGCATTGGATAAGGAGGGTAATCCGGGAACGGAAATGGTTCCTTTCTCTACAACATTTCTTTTGGATCCATCACCAAAAGTGACATTTCCACCTTCCTCCATAACAAGAGTCTCGAAGAAACTCTTGTTTCCCGTCATGTGCCTAGAGCACCCACTATCCAAATACCAAAAATTAGAAGAATTTGCCTTCAAGGCTATTTGTGCAACATGGCAAACATTTTCATTCTTTCTAATCCACTTAGCAACAATTTTAGCTTTCTTAGTGGTCTTTGGTACATGGGCTCTAGATGTCCTAGGATTATGCAAAGTAAAATTATCATTCCTAGGAACATGCATCTTGGCTCTATTCTTTCTCTTTTCAATCATGCTTCGTGTTCTACACATTTTAATATATTGAAAGCAATTTGGTCTAATATGACCATCACAACCACAAAAGTGACAAATAGGGATGAAAAAAGGAATCATACCTCGTTTTTGTGCATGTATGGGAGCTTGTCCATGTCTTTGTGGATAAGTGGGTTCAATCCATCTTCGTTGTTGAACCGGTCTAGGTTGCTTCCAAGCTTGAGGTTGCATGATAGGTCTCTTTCCTTGGTGAGCCATTTGTGGAGGAATGTTGGCTTGAGGGACCCTAGGGGGTTGAGCTTGAGGTTGCCTTCTTGGCCCTATCTTCACTTGTGCATTTGAGCATTGTCCTACTTCTAATTTCTTCCTAGGAGCTTGCACCAATGAAGCTTCTTTACTCCCCAAACTCTTAACAAAAATGGTCTTCTTGGAAGTGGAAGTCTCCATATCATCTTCAAACCCGAGACCTCTTTTGTCACTTGGACTCTTTCCAACACCAAGTAAATGATCAAGCTTCTTGGTGCTAGAACATATCCTAGCCAAGGACCCTTTAACTTCTACAAGTTCCCTCTTCAAGCCTTCTTCACTTCTCTTGGATAAGTCTAACTCCTCAATTAACTTATCCTCTCTCCTCTTCAATCTTTCCACTTGTTCACTTAAGTGGTCATTGTGAGCCGAAAGTTCAAGGTTCTCTTCTCTCAACCTCTTAATCTTTCTTGTGCTTTTAATTGCTAAATCATTGAACTCGGCATGGTATTTAGCAAGCACCTTTTGCTGCATAAATTTCTTTATGGAATTAGAAGAGGAGTCACTTTCTTCTTCACTAGAGTCAATATCCTCTTGACTCATTTCCTCTCTCTCACTAGCACTTTTGCTCTTGTGAGATGAGGCAAAAGCTAGGAAGTTAGCCATGAGCTCTTCTTCACTTGAAGACTCATCTTCCTCATTGGAGCCATCACTACTCCCACTCCAAGTGGCGGCCATCACTTTGTCCTTCTTCTTTTCATTGTGATTAGCACATTCGGGGGCAAAGTGACCAATCCCACCACATTCAAAGCATCGGACCCCTTTCCTTTCGGTCCTCTCTTGTCTAGGCTCAAACTTCTTGAAGGAACCTTTTTTTCTTCAAGTCTTGTCCTCTTGACCCAAATCCCTTCTTCTTCTTGAACCCCATAACCTTATTAAACCTTTTAACAAATAAGGCAAGGTCTTCATCCAAGTCATGCTTTGCCTCCTTTGCATCCTTAGATGCTTTCAAAGCTATTCCTTTAGACTTTTTAGGAGGAGTAGTGGTGCTAGGAGCCTTCCTAGACTCATATGCAAGGAGACGTCCAATCACCTCACTTGGCTTCATATCCATGTAGCCACTATTTTCTTCTATGGCCGTCACCTTTGATTCAAACCTATCGGGGAGATATCTCATAATTTTTTGCTTGACTCTCCTATCCGAATACGGGTCTCCGAGTTGATGGCTTTGATTTACAATGTCCATCAATTTGATTTCGAAGTCATTGAAGCATTCATCCTCTCCCATCCTAAGTAGCTCAAATTGAGTTTGGAGGACTTGAAGCTTGGACTCCTTCATCACCTCGGTTCCCTCATGTGCAACTTGAAGGATGTCCCATGCCACTTTTGCAATCTGAGTATTCTGAATAAGCTTGTATTGATTCTCATCCATTGCACACATGATGGCATGCATAGCCTTCCTATTCCACTTAGAAGCCTCAAACTCTTGCGCGTTCCATTGCGCCTTAGGCTTCAAAACTTCTTCTCCTCCACCACCGGGAGTCATCTTGGGTAGATCATATCCGTCTTCCACCGCCATCCATGCACGGTCATGAATTTAGCATATGTAGGATTCCATCTTCCCTTTCCATTGGGAATAGTTCAAACCGGTAAGAAGTGGAGGCCTTGTGCTAGAAGCACCTTCGTGGCCACCACCATTTCCACCGTTTCCACTCATAGTGTTTATGAATGAATGAAATGAATGCAAATGTATGAATGATCAAAAATCACACAAAATGCAAAACACACCAAAATAAGCAAGGATCACCTATGTATGTCTAGGAACCCGCTCTGATACCAATTGAAACAAATTATAGCACGGTGTGTATAAAACTATCTAGAGGGGGGGTGAATAGATTTTAAGCTTTTTACCCAATTTTTCGTGTTAGTCAAAATTACGAATTTACCCCTAAATAGATAAAGCAATAAATCAAGTATAAAATACGGAAATTAAATAAGACTTGATTTTTACGTGGAAACCCTCACGGGAAAAACCACGGGCTAGTAAGTAAGCCACACTCGAACCTCGAATCCACTAAATGTGTAAAACGATTACAACCTAATCCCGGAAGTAATCACACACCTACCTAATCCCGGTATGAGTGAACCTAGTCCAATTTGCTTGCGATCTAAGCAACCTAATCCCGGATGCTACACACAAGACTTACTTTCTCTATGAAGAGAATAACAACCCTAAGTGAATACATGAATATTCAAAATGCAACATAGAGCAAGGGAAACCCTATATGCTTATCTAAGATGATTAATATGCAATTAGAGCAATCCTAGATATCAAAACTAAATGACATGTCAAATCAAATAGTTTAGCTAATCAAGATTAAGCACAAAACCTAATTAGCTATCACAATACAACTTCTCAAACATACATCATACTAATCTCAAACTTGTATTCAAAGTATATAAAATAACATACAAGTAATTAAATGAGATTGCTTGTCAAGAGAAACACAAAATATGTAAGATATTAGTGAAAAGCTTACCAAGCAAAGTATGATGAAGAATCCATGCAAGATGTCATCTAGATGATCAAGGATGATGCTAGATGATGATTGATGATCATGGAAAAGTGTTTGAGTAAACTAAAAATGAGTTCTTTGGAATTTTTCTTCTCTTTGAAAAATCTCCTAAGTATGGAATCTGAATATGAACTCTTGTGATAGACCTAAAGTCAAAGAGGCATATATATAGGAGGCCAAAACAAAGTGTGGTCATTTTGATAAGTTTGCCTCAATATTGCCTTGGGCGCTGTACGTAGAGCGCCTCTTGTACAGCGCTTGTACAGCGCCCCTACTCTGTTCTCACGGGAAAACAGAGTGGCGCTGTACGTAGAGAGCTTTGTACAGCGCCTGTACAGCGACCCAACAGCGACCGAATTAAATCGATCAGGTCTGAACAGCGCTCAATGGGCGCTGTTCGTACAGCGCTTTTGTAGAGCGCTTTTGGGAGTGCCCAATGCAAAAATGCAATCCTAAGTCTAAGCATGACAATGCAATTGGATATGCAAGATGCAATCAAACTAACATGCAAGAAGAGATGTTAATGAACATTAATGCACAAAACTAAGACACACAACATACAAGTATTAAACATATGCATGAGTTGTGAGTGTGTGCAACTATCTCTTCAAGACAAGTAAGCACAAAGAAATATACCTTCGGTGCTTATCAACACGAGGTCTGTTAGGATTATACTCAATAGCAAGAGTGTAATAGTGTTTTTGACAATCTATTCATATTAATAATGTGATTTCTGGTTTAACAAATCTTATAGCATTTATAGTTCAATTATTATAATTGTCAAAAGTAAATAATCATAAGGTCAAAAGTCTATGAGAAAAGAAGAATTGTTCGTACATCTGGATATGTATGAGGTAGACACAATTCTTTAGTTAGTCTTGAATAATGTTCACAACTTAAGTTAAAGGTTGGGCACCTTTATTTTGTTAAAGTTGTAGAATTCTTTTGCTAGCATTTGAGTGGGATCAAATGAGTTATGATGAGTCTGAAATCATCGGAGGGTCTTCGAGTAAAAGAATCTAGTGCACTGGGTGCATTGAACTGGATCACAATGAAATACTTTATCTAGAACCGTCAATAGATAATAGTCTTTTCATTATCAGGACAATCAGAGAGTCTATCTTAATCCTGAGATAAATGATGGACTTATGGTTGCAAGTGGTATCATTTGAGTTATCAATGAGTACGATTATATAGCATAGTCTATCCTCGATAGTTTGGTGATATTCATTTGTTAATCGATAGAGGACTTCATTTATAGATATGGACATCGTGGCTCCATTTATTAAATGAGAGTAGAATATCATCATATGGATGTTTTGAGGTATTGGATATTGAATCTTAACGTTAAGTTTTCAATAGAGTCTATTGAAACATGGCTTCTGGACAAGTCAAAATATCCAAGTTCAAAATGTGGTCATATGAGTAAATATGGTAACTTGGAGAGCTATAGGCGGTCTATGAGCTCTTGGCGATTACTGATATTCTTCACGAGGATACACCATCTCCAATAAGATTGTCTAGGGTACGAATGAGAAATATTTACTTATTCCATCTTTATTTAAGAGTGCAATTTTAGTTCTTTAGTGGAATGAACTAAAATTAATTGATTGAACCTAAGTGAATCATTTGTTGATTGTGATTGGGTTATGTCTATTGGAGCTTAAATTTAGATAGGCCCGCCAAGATCCCCAATCCACACGTACTTGCATGAATCACTTGATATATTCTACCGGACTAATTATGGGTCCATCTAGAATTGTATTAAGGCATGTGGACTTGTTTCTTTTAGTAAGAATGGGCCTGGTTCACATGTGGGCCTTTTATTAAGGTCCAATGGATTTAATAAAATAGAAAAAACAATATATAGATATATTAATATATATGGCACATGGCCGAGATATATATATGATATTATATTGTTTTATTTTTATTATTTAATTAAATGAGAATTAATTAATTGATTGATTAATTATTTAATTAAGAACCAAAATCTTTTTCTGACTAGGAAATATGTTTCTTAGTAGTATACTATTGTGGTAGTATAATTAAAATAAAAGACTTTATTTGGTAAGTAGATAAATAAGGGATTTATTTATCTAGTCAAATAAGGAAGTCTTTTATATAGTCACAAATACACTAAAGAGTTGGATTAGGGTTTGTATTTTATATATATGCATGTGGAATATATAGATTATATATGCATGAATGCATGCGGAATATATATACATATATGCATGCGGAATGCAAGTAATATATATATGCATGAATACATGTGCAAGTAATATATATGCATGAATGCATGCGGAATATATATACATAAATGCATGCGGCATGCAAATATATGTATGTATGATATACATGTAAGTTATTTAAGTGCAGAATTTGGTTAATAAATATATATATATAATGAAAGTGCAGAATTCGGCTCACTTATATAATATAAGGAAAGAAGAATTCGGTGCACTTTAGGATTTATATATATATTAATAGGAAATTGAATTCGGGCACTAAATATAGATATGAGGCAAGAGGATTCGGGAACCCTAATTGCTAGTTCTTGCTTGAGAGAGTTTTTTTCTTTTGCTAGAGAAAAATAGAATCCAACTCTTAGACTAGTGTGATTTTCGGCCAAGAGGAATAGAGAGAAAAGTTTGTTCTTATTTTGATAGTGCACTAGTAACTTTTATATCAAAAGGTTTTGTGCACAATTTCGAATAAGGTTCACGCGAGTTTCGATCTAACGATTGTGAATTCAAAAGTGACCGGAACATTCTTTGTAGCCTCTTGGAATTTGTTGTGACTAACGAAAAAGAAAAAGTTTTGTTAATCCATCCTCAGGTACACAATTCAAAGAGAAGGGAGACCACGCTCCTAGGTGATTCACGTTCGTGATTGGATTGGAAGATCTTGCGGATTACCATCGACGCAATGTCAATCGGATCACGTGACAAAGGTATGATATCTTTAGTATTATATGTTAATTAATTAGAGGGTTAAGGTTCAAATTATGGAAAAAATTTAAACTATACTAAACCCCTTTTTAGTCTCGCTTCCGCTGCGTTGACCGGTATTTTTCCCTACAATTGGTATCAGAGCCTGGTTGTACCCTTTTAATTAATTAACGTATATATACGTGAATCGATTTCTTTTTATTGTGATTATGCATGTTTAGAAAGAGATGGCACTCTAGGTATTCGCATATATAATTACATGTGAATGTATGGATTTATATAAGTTATTATTTTATTATGTGGATTGTTATTGCTCGATTTTGGTCCTAGATTTTCAATGTAATTTTTGTTATGGAATTGTAACAAGAAGGGTGGTCTATCATCGCAATAATTCCTTCTTGGTAGTTGCTAGGTTTTCTTTTAATTTTATTTTTTTAGTGCAGTAATTTTACTGCAGTTTTTTTATTTAATTTTATGTGCAGTGTTTTTTTTTGTAAAAGTACTGTGATCGCGCTATGAATGTTCACATTTAGCGCCCCTAATTCCTACCTTTTGTGTTTGTATTCGAGCACCTTTTGTGTATATAACGTGTGTTTTTGTTAAGTTCAGGTAAATAGGCCAGAAGGAAGGTGTTTGCATCAAAACAGTTAAAAGAGGAGCAAAACCATGAGAAGGAGGCAAGGCGGGCTCTGAAGGCGGGCACATGCCAGCCTTCCTGAAGGTATGAAGTCGCCTGAAATCAAGGCAGGTTCATGAGGCGGGAAAATGCCAGCCTTACCGAAGATCTGAAGTCGCCCTAAATCAAGGTCAGTTGCAAGGCGGGTTCGTGCGGCGAGCTAGTGCAGCGGGAAATAGGCCGCCGTAATCTTTTCAGAAGCGCGGCGACTTCATGACGGCGGGAAAGAAGACTCCGCAAAGCTCGCCAGAAGAAAGGCGGGTTCTCGCGGTGAGTTATTTCGGCAGGAATAAGCCCGCCCCGGGCACGTCCAAAGGCCAAAATTGGCACTTCTTGCCTCATTTGAAGAAGACATATATATATACTTTTCTCTCCTACGACAAGTAGGGTGACAAGTAGTGATAAACTTAGCTTAGAATAATTCTTAGTAGTTTTTGGTTAAATTATCATAGAATAGATTAGAGATTCAAGTAGTTCATCACTTGTAATCTTGTAGTTAGAAGGTATTTGATCCTAGAAGTACCTTGATCATCAATCTTCTGAAGGTTATTTGTGATCATTGGGTTTGTATTGCTGTGGAAGAAGGAGAGGTCGTCCTTGATCCCTTGAGGGTAGTATTTCTTCTTTTTATTCATTCATATGCTATATTTAATGATCATGTGTAACTAAACACCTTGTTGGGGAATTTATGAAGGTATTGATGTAATCACTTGTTACCACCTTTCTTATATGCATCACTTGTGTTTGAATGCTTGAATTGATTAAATCATGCCATATATCTCATATTCTTAGAAGCATGGAGTTGGTTATTGTAAAGTGATAAAATACTAGTTCATGATATTTGAATTGAGTATGATTAGTCAAAACTCCTAGATTAGAATGTGTTTGTTCATATAGAATCCTAAGAATACATTCTATCAATTTAGTTCCATAACTTACATTCCTTGATGATTAATCTAAACCTTAGATTAGATATTAAGTGAATGGTTGAGTGTACCAATTGTATAAATGGAACTACATGAGTGATTTGATCTATGTTGCATGAAAGTGGTTATTTGTGGTGCATCATTACTAATTTCATACATTCCCTAGCATCTTAGCTTATCAAATATAATTGTATATCATCACAATAGTTTAATCCCGTAAAATACTCACTAATCCTAGCATTTACTAGTGACTAGATTTCCCTGTGGACCGATACCCTTACTTTGTACACTATACTAGCATAACGACTTGTACGATTGCAAAAAGGGTAAAACACTCGCACGCCCATTTAATACAACCGAGGTAGAATAGGTTTCATTATAGTGACATTTGTAGAACCAGTTTGGGCGTGTCATACTGCAGTGAATAAAAAAAAAAAAAATACTGCAGTATTTTATTAGTTTAAATACTGCTGTAGTATGTTCGAGTAATGAAGATTCGAAGACTTGAAGAAAAAGGAAGCAACCGGAACCAAGAACGAGCACCGTGCGCACCCTAGGAGTGGATTGGGCTGCGCATGGCAAGCCCAAATCTTGGTGGGCTGCGCACGGCAGCCCTATGTGGCCTCATGGGCTGCGCACAGCAGCCCCTTTGTGGGGTTGTGGGGTTGTGGGGTGTGTTCGCCCATGGGAGGAAGCCGAGGGATAGGCGTATGGTTGATGGCCACTTGAAGAACTTGTATTCCTAAACAATTGTAATTTACTTGCTTTTCTAGGATGGACCAAAATTGTTGCTATTTATTTTTTGCATAAATATTACAATATTTGTTATTGTATGATAACATGACATATAGAATAAGAGTGCCACTCATATATCTCTTTTGGTATGAACATGCATTGAATGATTTATGTATCTAAATTGGCATCTAGATAACTTGGTAAATCATTCTATGGGATTTAATCACACGCCTTAAATAATTGAGTGGGAGAAGGTGTTTTGTAACACCTATGGCCTCCAAGGTTAGTTGAGCTTTATTATTTATTGGTAATCCCCCCAAGGGGCGTCCATGAATGGAATTTAGCAACATACTTCCTTACAAGGATAGACTAGACAATGGACTCAAACGAGATCTACTCCCCAAGGAGGGAATTTCGTGAGAGAAAATTGAGGGTCGAGATCTTGGTAACACACTCAATGTAATTTTATTGATATCCTCACAAGAGTTCTTGTCAGTAAAATTGCAAGGCTAAAATTGAAAACGCTGGTTGTTATGTTAACAATTAGGTGGGACCTAGTCTAACTAGTAAATGGTGCGAACTCCCAAAGGAGGTGTAACATTTATGGGTGTTGGATCACCGTTGAATTTTTATGATTGAGTTATTTATTTAAATCAAGATAAATATTCGAAAGTGCTTTATCATGATTATTTACTCATATATATTTTTGTTATATTCAGAAATCATGACCCCATCCCTAATGAACATTTTAAAAGATAATATTTTAACCGGAAATAATTATGTCACATGGAAAAGAAAAATTGGGTTGTTGCTGCAAGTTGTAAAACATAAGTTTATTCTGTCTGCTCCTAAACCACCTGCTCCTACTTATGCATCTCAGATTCATATGGTTGGTAAAGTAACTACTGTTAAGACCTGTCAAAAGGTTAAGGAACAACAGAAGAAAAAGCAACTTGGGCCTACCAAGATGGAGACCAAGAAAGTAACCAAGATCAAAGGGAAGTGCTTCCTTTGTGGTGAAAAAGGACATTGGAAAAGAAATTGCCCAAAGTCCCAGAACAAGAAGGAACAAGGTAATATTAATTATCTTGAAACATGTTTTCTGGCAGATTCTACAGATTCTTGGATCATAGACTCTGGAGCCACAAATCATGTTTGCTATTCCTTACAGGGGTTCCAAGAAAGGAGAAAGTTCAATAAAGATGAAATCAACTTGTGTTTGGGCAACGGAATGTTAGTGTCTGCAAGTGCAGTGGGAGATATTAGAGTTAATCTAGATTCTTTTAGGCATTTAGATTTGATAGACGTTTATTATGTACCTCAATTCAAGAGAAATTTAATTTCAGTTTCTTGTTTGAATAAATTTGGATATTCGGTTACTTTTAATAAAGATTTTATTATTAGTAAGAATAACAAATTTATTTGCAAAGGTACATTGGAAAACGGCTTATTCTTTTTGCATAAAAATATCTCTCACTCGTTAGACACAGAATTAACGGAATCTAATTATAAAGAAGTAAAATTATCAATAGATGAAACCTACCTATGGCATTTACGCCTAGGTCATATTAACTTTAATAGGATTAAAAGATTGGTAAGTGACGGACCTTTAAGTGACTTAAAGGTTGATGATCTACCAACTTGTGAATCTTGTTTGGAAGGTAAAATGACCAAAAGGTCGTTCTCGGCCAAAGGTGCAAGAGCCACTGAATGTTTAGGATTGATACACACTGTTGTATGTGGTCCTATGAGCATTCAAGCTAGAGGTGGATATGAGTACTTCATCACCTTCATAGATGATTACTCGAGATTTGGCTACGTGTATCTCATGCGACATAAGTCGGATGCTTTTGACATGTTCAAAGCATTCAAAGCTGAAGTAGAAAATCAGCTTGAGAAACACATAAAAATCTTGAGATCTGATCGTGGTGGAGAATATCTATCTGGTGAGTTTTAGCAATATCTTATTGGTAATGGGATAGTTTCTTAGTTTTCTGCACCAAGTACACCTCAACAGAATGGGGTAGCAGAAAGGAGAAATAGAACTCTTTTAGACATGGTTAGGTCTATGTTGAGTTATTCAACACTTCCTATTTCTTTTTGGGGATATGCTTTACAAACTACTATATACATTCTAAACGATGTACCATCTAAGTCCGTTCCTCAAACACCGCATGAGTTGTGGACTGGGCGCAAGCCTAGTTTACAACACTTAAGGATATTTGGTTGTCCTGCGCATGTGTTAAAAGGAAAGATAGAAAAGATGGAGTCCCGTTCGGAAACATGTATATTTGTAGGGTATCCAAAAGAAACTAAAAGATATTATTTCTATAGTCCTTCAGATCTTAAAGTATTTGTTTCGACAAATGCTAAATTTCTAGAAAAGGACTATATGAATGATTTTGTGCCTAGAAGTAGAATTGTCCCGAATGAGATGTCAGGAGATACAATTCCACGAGAGGTTACACAACCTAATCCAATTGTAAGTTCTGATCCAACACAAAATTAACAACCTACCATTCCTCGTCGTAGTGAGAGGGTTAGAACACAACCCGAAAGATACATCGGTCTGGGAGAATCAGTGGAGAATCTCCCGGACGACGATGATCCGTACACGTATAAGAAAGCAATAGAGGATGTTGATAGTCGCCATTGGCAAAAGGCAATGCAATCTAAGATTGAATCCATGTTCGATAACAAAGTCTGGTCCCTTATAGACTTGCCTAAAGGGATAAAACCCATTGGGTGCAAGTGGGTATACAAGAGGAAAAAAGGTATGGATGGAAATGTGGAAACCTTTAAAGCTAGATTGGTAGCTAAAGGGTATACACAGAAAGAAGGTATCGATTACAAGGAAACCTTCTCTCCTGTGACCATGCTTAAATCCATTAGGATACTCTTATCCATTGCAGCATCTTTAGATCTAGAGATTTGGCAAATGGACATCAAGACAGCTTTCCTTAATGGAAGTCTTGACGAAAGCATCTACATGATGCAACCAGAAGGATTCATTGAAAAGGGCCAAATGGAAAAGGTATGCAAGTTGCAGAAATCCATATATGGATTAAAGCAAGCATCCAGATCATGGAACATAAGGTTCGATCAAGCTGTGAAAGGTTTTGGATTTATTCAGAATCCTGACGAACCTTGTGTATACAAAAGGATTAAGGGCGACAAGTTGGTTTTCCTGATTCTTTATATTGATGATATACTACTCATTGGAAACGATGTAGGTGTATTGACATCAGTAAAAGAATGGTTAGCAAAACAATTTGATATGAAGGACTTAGGAGAAGCAAGTTTTATTCTAGGTATCCAAGTAATAAGGGATAGAAAGAATAAAACGATTGCATTTTCCCAAGCTACATACATAGACAAGATCTTGTCTAGGTTTTCCATGCAGGATTCCAAGAAAAGTATGTTACCTTTCAGACATGGAATCAAGCTTTCTAAGGAACAAGTTCCTAAGAATGAGCATGAAGAGCAATTCATGAGTAGAGTTCCATATGCCTCGGCAGTTGGAAGTCTTATGTATACAATGCTCTGCACTAGACCAGATATTTGTTTTGCTGTTGGCATAGTTAGCAGTTTTCAATCGAAACTTGGTCCTGATCACTGGACGGCAGTCAAGCATATTTTCAAGTATCTTAAGAGAACGAGAGATAATATACTTGTATACTCTGGAGGGGATTTAATTCCCGTTGGGTATACAGATTCTAATTGCCAATCAAATTCTGACTCCAGAAAATCCACATCAGGGGCTGTGTTTACTATTGGAGGAGGAGCAGTTATATGGAGGAGTATCAAGCAATCTTGTATTGCTGATTCCACCATGGAAGCTGAGTATGTTGCTGCATGCGAGGCTGCCAAAGAGGCTGTTTGGCTCCGCCAATTCTTGATTGACTTGGAAGTGGTTCCTAGTGGGAATAAGCAGATCACTATCTACTGTGACAACAGTGGAGCAGTGGTAATTCGAAAGAACCAAAAAGTCATAAGAGAGGAAAACACATTGAAAGGAAGTATTACCTTTTAAGGGAAATTGTATATAGGGGTGAGAACAAGGGAATGAGAGATATGACACATTTGCTATAGCGCAAGTGGGAGATTGTTAGGATTATGCTCAATAGCAAGAGTGTAATAGTGTTTTTGACAATCTATTCATATTAATAATGTGATTTCTAGTTTAACAAATCTTATAGCATTTATAGTTCAATTATTATAATTGTCAAAAGTAAATAATCATAAGGTCAAAAGACTATGAGAAAAGAAGAATTGTTCGTACATCTGGATATGTATGAGGTAGACACAATTCTTTAGTTAGTCTTGAATAATGTTCACAACTTAAGTTAAAGGTTGGGCACCTTTATTTTGTTAAAGTTGTAGAATTCTTTTGCTAGCATTTGAGTGGGATCAAATGAGTTATGATGAGTCTGAAATCATCGGAGGGTCTTCGAGTAAAAGAATCTAGTGCACTGGGTGCATTGAACTGGATCACAATGAAATACTTTATGTAGAACCGTCAATAGATAATAGTCTTTTCATTATCAGGACAATCGGAGAGTCTATCTTAATCCTGAGATAAATGATGGACTTATGGTTGCAAGTGGTATAATTTGAGTTATCAATGAGTACGATTATATAGCATAGTCTATCCTCGATAGTTTGGTGATATTCATTTGTTAATCGATAGAGGACTTCATTTATAGATATGGACATCGTGGCTCCATTTATTAAATGAGAGTAGAATATCATCATATGGATGTTTTGAGGTATTGGATATTGAATCTTAACGTTAAGTTTTCAACAGAGTCTATTGAAACATGGCTTCTGGACATGTCAAAATATCCAAGTTCAAAATGTGGTCATATGAGTAAATATGGTAACTTGGAGAGCTATAGGCGGTCTATGAGCTCTTGGTGATTACTGATATTCTTCACGAGGATACACCATCTCCAATAAGATTGTCTAGGGTACGAATGAGAAATATTTACTTATTCCATCTTTATTTAAGAGTGCAATTTTAGTTCTTTAGTGGAATGAACTAAAATTAATTGATTGAACCTAAGTGAATCATTTGTTGATTGTGATTGGGTTATGTCTATTGGAGCTTAAATTTAGATAGGCCCGCCAAGATCCCCAATCCACACGTACTTGCATGAATCACTTGATATATTCTACCGGACTAATTATGGGTCCATCTAGAATTGTATTAAGGCATGTGGACTTGTTTCTTTTAGTAAGAATAGGCCTAGTTCACATGTGGGCCTTTTATTAAGGTCCAATGGATTTAATAAAATAGAAAAACAATATATAGATATATTAATATATATGGCACATGGCCGAGATATATATATGATATTATATTGTTTTATTTTTTATTATTTAATTAAATGAGAATTAATTAATTGATTGATTAATTATTTAATTAAGAACCAAAATCTTTTTCTGACTAGGAAATATGTTTCTTAGTAGTATACTATTGTGGTAGTATAATTAAAATAAAATACTTTATTTGGTAAGTAGATAAATAAGGGATTTATTTATCTAGTCAAATAAGGAAGTCTTTTATATAGTCACAAATACACTAAAGAGTTGGATTAGGGTTTGTATTTTATATATATGCATGTGGAATATATAGATTATATATGCATGAATGCATGCGGAATGCAAGTAATATATATATGCATGAATACATGTGCAAGTAATATATATGCATGAATGCATGCGGAATATATATACATAAATGCATGCGGCATGCAAATATATGTATGTATGATATACATGTAAGTTATTTAAGTGCAGAATTTGGTTAATAAATATATATATAATGAAAGTGCAGAATTCGGCTCACTTATATAATATAAGGAAAGAAGAATTCGGTGCACTTTAGGATTTATATATATATTAATAGGAAATTGAATTCGGGCACTAAATATAGATATGAGGCAAGAGGATTCGGGAACCCTAATTGCTAGTTCTTGCTTGAGAGAGTTTTTTCTTTTGCTAGAGAAAAATAGAATCCAACTCTTAGACTAGTGTGATTTTCGGCCAAGAGGAATAGAGAGAAAAGTTTGTTCTTATTTTGATAGTGCACTAGTAACTTTTATATCAAAAGGTTTTGTGCACAATTTCGTATAAGGTTCACGCGAGTTTCGATCTAACGATTGTGAATTCAAAAGTGACTGGAACATTCTTTGTAGCCTCTTGGAATTTGTTGTGACTAACGAAAAAGAAAAAGTTTTGTTAATCCATCCTCAGGTACACAATTCAAAGAGAAGGGAGACCACGCTCCTAGGTGATTCACGTTCGTGATTGGATTGGAAGATCTTGCGGATTACCATCGACGCAATGTCAATCGGATCACATGACAAAGGTATGATATCTTTAGTATTATATGTTAATTAATTAGAGGGTTAAGGTTCAAATTATGGAAAAATTTTAAACTATACTAAACTCTATTTTATTTTTGCTTCCGCTGCGTTGACCGGTATTTTCCCCTACAAGGTCTTCAAAGGGCTTCGAACAATGAACCCAATACCTAGGCTACCCTTACAAAGAACCCCAACATGTGTTTTGTCCACGAAATAAGCCAAACAACAAATGGGAACCTTACAAGGATACATTCTTTCCCACTGCCAAAATCATCACAGTTTGTTGTCTCCTTGACTTGGCCGCAGCTCGAGGGTGGTCACTTCTCCAATTGGACGTCAATAACGCTTTTCTTCATGGTGATCTTCATGAAGAAATTTACATGTCTCCACCGCCAGGACTTCGGAGACAGGGGGAGGAAAACTTGGTGTGTTGACTTCATAAGTCATTGTATGGTTTGAAGTAAGCATCTCGGTAGTGGTTCTCAAAATTCTCAGAGGCTATTCAAGCTGCAGGGTATGTTCAATCTCGAGCTAACTACTCGTTATTCACCAAAACACAAGGCAAGTCCTTCACTACCCCCTTGATATATGTTGATGATATTTTGATTACTGAAAATGATTCTATGATTATTGCTGCAATTAAAAAATTCCTACATAGTCAATTTTGTCTTAAGGATCTTGGTGATTTGAAATTTTTCCTAAGCATTAAGGTATCTTCTTCTAAGAATGAGATTTTTATTTCCCAACGCAAGTATGCTTTAGAAATCATTGAGGATGCAGGATTGTTAGGTGCAGCACCCATTGATACTCCTATGGAGCAAGGTTTGAAGTTGGCTGATAAAAGTGATTTACTCAAGAATTCGACTCGTTATAGGAGGTTGATTGGTAGATTGATATATCTTACTGTCTCAAGGCCGGATATTACCTATTCTATACATGTATTAAGCAAGTTTATGCATCAGCCTTGTAAGTTTCATATGGATGCAGCACTCCGTGTTGTGCGTTATCTTAAGAACGCACCTGGCCAAGGATTGTTCTTTTCCTCAAACAGCAATTTCAGGTTGCGAGCTTATTGTGATTCAGATTGGGCAGGTTGTCCAATCACTAGAAGGTCTACCACAGGTTATTGTGTCTTCCTTGGCTTCTCATTGGTCTCATGGAGATCGAAACGTCAGAAAACAGTGTCACTCTCTTCAGCAGAAGCAGAATATTGTGCTATGACAGGTGCTTGCTGTGAGTTAACTTGGTTGAGATATCTTCTCAGAGATTTGGGAGTGTTACTTCGAGAACATGCATTGTTATACTGCGACAACAAAGCTGCATTGCATATTGCAGCAAACCTAGTCTTTCATGAGCGGACCAGACACATTGAAATGGATTGTCATTACATCCGAGATAAGATTCAAGATGGATTCGTTGTTACACGGTTTGTGGGTTCTGCACATCAATTGGCAGATGTCTTGACTAAAGCTTTGGGAAAAGAAGTCTTTGTTCCTATGATTCGCAAGTTGGGAGTATAGGACATCCATTCTCCAACTTGAGAGGGAGTGTTAGGAAAATTATCTGATATATATTTTATGTAAAGAAGAGATATTCTGTATGTAACAGATTTCCTTTTTATATTCCTAGATAGTAGTTAGTATTGATAGATGATAGCTTGATTAAAGGAGTTACAAACGTGTAGGACAAATCTACTTGTTGTATATATACATCAATTTACATCAATGAAAATTATTCAGCTAAATTATTTTGTTTTCATTCACAAACAATCACTTTCCCATTTTCCGGAAGTGCTTAGTAGTAGTTGTTCAAGAGTTTTAAACATCAATCATCACTCCTGTAAGGATTCCCATTTGTTGATTGGCTTATTTCGTGGTCAAACCACATGTTGGGGTTTGGTTGTAAGGGTAGTCTAGGTCATTAAGGTTGAAGATCAAAGACCCTTCCAAGACCTCAAGAGGACAAGCACCAAAGGTATATCTTGTGCTTACTTTGGCTTGAAGAGATATAGTTGCACACACACACAACATGCATAACTCTTATTCTTGAATGTTGTGTTTATATTTTGTGTGCATTGTGCTTTATTGTTTATTCAATGTCTCTTCTTGCATTAAATTGATTGCATCTTGTTTTATGAAATGCCATGACATGATAAGCATTAGGATGCATTCAATACCCACACTTGCACTTCATGTATGTTAGCTTTTAGTGTGGTGTAATTCGTTTCCCGAAGGATGTTCGGAAACGTCCGCGCGTGCACGTTGATGTGCTTTGTTTTGCACGATGATCGCCGGTGGAGATGCCTTTGGCTTCTCCTTGGTTTCACCATTTTTGGTGAAACGGCAGTTATGTTCGGCGGCCTGGCCGCCGTTCGAAACCGCCGAATGAGACCTGAATGAAATATATCTCTCAGGTCCAAAACGGCGGTTAGGATCGGCGGTTTATAAACCGCCGAACGAAGTCGCCGAAGTTCCCCTGTTCGGCTCGGGAGCCATTCGGCGGCCTGGCCGCCGATTGAAACCGCCGATCCGTGCGTTTCAAGGGCAAAATTGTATTTTCACCTGCCCTGTTTTTGGTCTCTATAAATACATCCTTATCTCTGGTTCAGAATACAAGTCTTGCATCCCAAGAACCCTAGAGAGATATTTAGAGAGACTTGAGAGAAAAAGCTTAAAGATCACATCTTTAATTCTCTAAACCCATTCCCACATGCACAAATCATCATCTAGGCATCATCTAGGTTCATCTAGTATATGCTAATGCATGGGTCTTCTTCAACACACATGGTATGATTTGATGAACACTTTTATTTTACATAATTAGTGTTTCTACTTATCAATTTTATCTCATATTTTACTTATATGTGTTTAGATTAATTTCTACATATAAGATTGAGATTATGTGTTGATTGGGTTATTATTTGATAGCTAGGCTTTAATGTTCATATGCCATCTAGCTAATTGATCTCATTTGTTGATTGAGATTATTTTTCATAGCTTATTTGATTAGGTCATTATTGCCTAAAAACTATGCCATGAACATTCTTGTGTGATGTATTGATAACTAGGTTGATAGATTATTTTTTAATCAACTAGTTAATCATTTGAATGTTTGTGGGTTTTATATGATAGCTTTGTATCTAGGATTGGTTATCCTTTACTTAGCTAAAGTTATATGCAATGTCATAAAGCTATATGTGATATCTAGGTTTGATTATATTGTCATCTTATAATCCTAGGTAAGCATTTAGAGTACCCTAGCTCTTATTGCATCTCTTTTGAGAGATTGAAGTCTTGGTCTAGGGTTGCTATTATAGGCCTGCGGGTAGTAGTGGTGGGTTACAGACCGGGATTAGGCTGTAAACATCATTATAATTAGTGACTACGAGGATCAAGCAAATTGGACTAGAGCCACTTTTAAAGGCCCGCGTGGTAGAAGTGGGGGGTTATTGACCGGAGTGTTAGACAAGGTCTACATAGGTTGTAAACTCCATTTCAATTAGTGGATTTCGAGGTCCGAGTGTGGCGCACTTAACAGCCCGTGGTTTTTCCCAGTGGTTGGGTTTTCCACGTAAACATCAAGTGTCATTTATTATTTCCGCATCTTATTACACTTGTATGTATTGTTGACTTGCTATGGGCATTTTCGTAAAATTGACTTGCATGCGAAAATTGGGTAATAATCGTTAAAATCTATTCACCCCCCCTCTAGATAATATATAGAACACACCTCGAGTATTCTTTTCAACTCCAATCATGACATATCCACTGTAACAACATTTATACATGTACCTAACAGAGCAAATAGTTTGTTTGAGAAAGATTTGATTAATGCAGAAAATAGTGAAACATATTTTGTGTTGCTAGAGCTATGATGTTCTGTATATTAAAAATTGAGTTACAACTCAATATAAAGATTTTAGATTACTATAGGATTAATGCTAGTTTGCTACCCAGGAAATATCAATTACATAAGAGTTAAACATCGATCATCACTCCAATCATGACATATCCACAGTAACAACATTTATACATGTATTTAACCAAGCAAAAGGTTTAGGTGTTTGAGAAAGATTTGATTAATGCATAAAAATAGTGAAACATATTTTGAGTTGCTACTGCAGAGCAGTGATCATCGGTTCAATCATGACATAGTCCACTGTAACAACATATATATATATATACACGTGTATTTAATTAACTGAGCAGGAGGTTGAAATTACCCTTAAATAGTAGTGAAATATACCTAGAGGGGGGGTGAATAGGTATAGGCTCCAATTTCTCCCAATTTAAAAAATAATGCGGAATATATCAATGAAAATACACACTTGATTAAATTTGACAAATTAATTGATTTCACTTATACAAGAGTTAATCAATTTACAAGATATGAAATCAATGAAAGATATGGAAGATAAAGAAAAGTAAAAACAAAAATGAACACGAGTATTTTTTACGTGGTAAAACCTCAAAGAGGAAACATCCACGGGTTGATACCACAACCACCGGCGAAGCAATCCACTATGTGAAAAAGGACTTACACACTCAAGCTATCACTCATGATATCCGCTCAAGCTATCAACTCCTAATCTACCCTCGGGCTAGTGAATCACAAAGCCTACTTCCTATCCGAGATGTATCCCACACCTCTAGAAAGCAACTTCCTATCCAAGACGCTCACGTCTCTAGGAAGATTTCTTGCTTGCCTATCCGGATCCTCCTGACCCTAGACAAGACTCCCTTGCTTGATTATCCGAGTCCTCCCGACTCTAATCAAGACTTCCTTGCTTTATCCACAAAGCTTCACTCACTTTGCTAGAGACTTCAACCTAATGCAAGGCTATGATCTAAAGTGATGCAAATGATGCAAACACAATCAAATTAAGCTAGATGATCAATCAAGCAAAATGTACATGTTCAATGACAATCTAGAATATGCTTTCAACACACAATCACAAGATTATCTAGAAATCAAGACATGCAAATCAATAAGAACAAGGTATGAATATTCAATATATCACACTAAAAACCTAGTTCTTAGATCATGAAATAAAACCTAGAAAATAACATGAAGCACATCATATATACATTTTCTAGAATCAATTTCATGTTGAATCAAGTATAGCACAAATATGTTCAAGAGAAATCACAAAGCTAAAACTTAATTGACAAATGATCAAACACCCCTAGCATATGATCAAACATACTTCTCAATAAATTTCATCAATCAAATAGTAAGAATCAAGAGATGATCAAAGATGAAATTGAAAAAGAAGAAGTTAAACAAACAACCTTGACCTCGGACTGAAAATCGATCCACTGGGAAAGATGGCGAAGTCAGATGCCTCTAGAAATGCTTGGAGTTTGTATCTCTCTTCAAGACCAACAATTTTGGTTTTTGAATCGATTGATTTCGAGTTCGTATGAGAGAGATATGATCAAAATAAGAAAACGAAAATTGAGAGAATTCTGCAGAAAATCCGAGATGTGTTCTTAGAATTCTTGAAATGTTTGAAGGGAAGGAGAAGTGTTTAAAAGGAGGAAAGAGAAGGTTTTTAGGGGCCAATTGGCATGAGCCATGTCACCCTCCCGTGGGGGGCGCGTGAGGCTCACGGGGGCAGAGAGCCCCTCTGGCCATGAGCCTCACGGCCTCCCTCACGGTGTGGGCAACATGGCTCACGGCCTCCCACACCTCTCTCGCGCACTCTCCGGTTCTTCAGCCATATCTTGGGCATCCGAACTCCGATTTCGAATCCGTTTTCGGATTACAAATCGTGACTCCCTCACGCACGACTACAACTACAAAAATTTGAAAAATGGTTGAGAAATCATCTCAGAAAATGATGATGAAGTCAAATCAACGAATGAGAACGAAAAGTAGCATAGTCACATTGTTTGGACTCGAAACCTTATGAATGAGTAACCAAAATGACTGGAACTCAATAAGGCATTAAATAAGAACATGTTCAAGTCCTAAACACAAAATACACAAACAAATAAACACATATTCACACAAGCATGCCATATCAAAGAGATAGTCACAAAGCATGCAATTTCACAATGTTTGTCTATACAAGATCAATGCATGAGCATACTATGAAGTGTGTGAAAGTGTTATACAAAATGTTTGAACCACGATGCAGGGACACACATGTATGAATTGTGTGTGTGTGCGCTAACGCCTTGCAAGAGGATAGAAGTCAAGATTTACCTTTGACGTTTTTCACCTCTTGAAGACGACTTTTGCACTAGAAGTTGCTCTTCATTTTTTACGTTTCCTTTCTTCAAAGAATGTCCTAAGCAACAACTAATACATACATAGAGTGTTTTGCGATGGAATCAAGCCAATACAAATCATGAACCTTACAATCTCCCCCTTTGGCTATTCCATGGCAAAACCTCAACCTCACCATATAGTGTTTCACTCAAATAAACTCAAGTTGATAGCATACTCTCAACTCACATTACAAAGAAATTCTTAGACTAAAAGTCTTCAAGTCTTCAAGAATTCCTCTTTGATCTTCAAGTTACATATGAGAGAAAATAGCAATCCAAAACAAGAGATCTTCTCTAAAGAAGAATGGTGAGTTATTAACCAAAAACAAACAAATATAGAAGACATCCCTTATCTCTTACAAAAATGCATTATCTCAAGTGATCAAAATATTTTCATATTAAAGCACTCCCTTAGTCTCCCAATTCCCAAGGACCAACCATCCTTAACATTATTAAGAAAGAATTCTTTCTCCCCCTTAAGACAAAGTCACAATTAAGCACAAAGAGGAATATATTCACACAATTGGAACATGTTTTCCACACAAGGTGTGAAGTATACAAAATCTCCCCAATATCAAACATGGTGAGGTATACATTTTCTCCCCCTTTTTGTCAAGGAATAGACAAGGGACACAAGAGATAAAGAACGAGATATTAAGCAAACAAATCGTATAGAAAGCGAAAGTTGAATAAACTAAAGCTCCCCCTTAACATATGCTCCACATATTATCACCAAGTAGATTTGTTCACAAGGGACATCACACAATCACACAATCAAGCAATAAGAGAAAATATTTCATAACTTGTCAAAGGCCAAGAGAGAATCATAGATTTTCATTAATCTCTCAAAAATATTCTCACATTGCTAATGAATCAAGCACATAAGCAAAATGTGTGTGTGTGAATGCTTCTCACATATATAGTAGGAGTAATTGTGATATCAACATGCAAACTCTATCCACACCTATCCATCTAAAGCCTTTCCAAAAATAGGTCAAACCGATATTCATCCGAATTTTTGCTTTTAAAATGAATAGATATCAACATATGAGCGTGTGTGTGCATGTGGCTCGTTTTCCCGTTTCTATTTGTCAACCTGAGCATTTTCACAATTCTCAACTATACACCAATAAGCCTTTTATTTTTCATTTCTTTTAGGCTTAGAATCAAAGATTTATTTATTTTTTATTTTTATTTTTATTTATTTATTTTTTTTATGATTCAATTCAACACTTCTTTGATTTTACTAACAAAAACATATACTCCTCATGGCGGCTTTCACTCATCACAATGGCGTAGCCCTTTCCTACACTGGGTGGCTTCACAACCAAGGTGTGTAGCCCTTTCCATGAGGGTGCTCGTTGATTACTATGTAGTGCCGAAGCAAAATGGATACATACCACAGGTCATCTATCATGTACTTAACAATAAACTTCTAGATGCATCCATTATCTACACATATTCAACCACATATACTCAAAACTAAAACATATAAGAGAAGCATTAGTGCACTTTTCAAAAATAGGATTTTCAAGCTCAAGTGCATGATCTAGAAGCAATACAAGTTATTTGTTTAAGATCATTACTTCTCAAGTGAGTAGCTCTCAAAGATAATGATATTCAATTAAAGTTTTGCTCATCAAGCCACTCACAATCACACAAAGACATCAATCAACACAAATCATGCCAATGGACATTCTAAGAGTTTTAAACCTCTCTTTGTCCAAGGGCTTAGTGAACAAATCCGCAAGTTGATTTTTAGTAGGCAAATGCTCTAGAGTAACAATAGAATGTTCAACTAGATCTCTAATGAAATGATGCCTAATGTCTATGTGTTTTGTACGGGAGTGTTGAACCGGATTTTTAGAGATGTTAATGGCACTTAAGTTATCACAATAAAGTGTCATTTTTCCTTGTTCTATCTCATAATCCTTAAGGATTTGTTTCATCCAAAGTAATTGTGTGCATGCACTTCCGGCCGCAATGTATTCGGCTTCGGAAGAGGAAAGGGAAACCGAGTTTTGTTTCTTACTTGACCAAGAAACCAAGTTATTACCAACATAAAAGCAACCGCCCGATGTGCTTTTACGGTCATCTATGTTTCCCGCCCAATCCGCATCACAATAGCCTACAAGGATATCATTGGTATCAAATGAATAAAATAGACCAAGACTATGAGTTCCTTTGATGTACCTAATGATCCTCTTGACGGCTTTAAAGTGAGATTCCTTGGGATTTGCTTGGAATCTAGCACACAAGCCTACACTAAAGCAAATGTCGGGTCTACTAGCCGTTAGGTAAAGTAGACTACCTATCATGCTTCTATAAAGGCTTTGGTCAACACTTTTCCCTTTTTCATCTTTGTCAAGTTTTAAAGTGGTGCTCATGGGAGTTTCAAAATCTTTTCCATTTTCTAGGCCAAATCTCTTAACTAGATTTTTAGCATATTTAGATTGGTTCAACATTATGCCCATGCTAGTTTGCTTTACTTGCATTCCTAGAAAATAATTCAACTCACCCACCATGCTCATTTCAAATTCACTTGACATAACACTTACAAATTCATCAACCTTGGTTTTATTAGTAGACCCAAAAACAATGTCATCAACATATATTTGTGTAACAAAAATATCATGATCATGATGTTTGATAAACAAAGTTCTATCAATGCCACCTCTCCTATATTGGTTGTCAATAAGATATTGAGTCAACCTATCATACCAAGCTCTTGGAGCTTGTTTAAGGCCATAGAGAGCCTTTTTCAATTTAAACACATGGTTAGGAGAGTGTGGGTCTACAAAACCCTTAGGTTGTTCAACATACATTTCTTCTTGAAGGTATCCATTGAGGAAAGCACTTTTGACATCCATTTGAAATAATTTAAACTTTTTAATGCATGCAATGGACAACAAAAGTCTAATGGACTCGAGACGAGCAACCGGGGCAAACGTCTCATCAAAGTCAACACCCCCCACTTGAGTGTAACCTTGAGCCACTAGTCTAGCTTTATTCCTCACAATCTTGCCACTTTCATCGGTCTTATTCCTAAACACCCATTTAGTGCCAATTACATTTATATCTTTGGGTCTAGGAACTAAGGACCACACTTCATTTCTCTCAAATTGATTAAGTTCTTCTTGCATAGCCCCAACCCAATATTCATCAACAATTGCTTCATTAATATTTTTGGGTTCAATTTGAGAAGTGTAGCAAGCATAGGATATTTGGTTAGCAATTTGATTTCTTGTTCTAACCCCTTCATTTAAATCACCTATGATGTCTTCTTGATAGTGTAAGTTTCTAAGTCTTGGGTGAGAATGTTCAACAACTTGGTCATTTTGTTGATTATCATTTAAAGCATTTTCCAACCCTTGACTTTCAACTTCAACATGACTATCATTTACATCATCTTGACTAGAAACACTACTAGCCACATCAATAGGTGTTTTAGTGTCATTCAACATGTTTTCTTTAGGTTCATTGACACCATTATCATCACACAAATTAAGCATGCTAAGATCATCTATCTTCACATTGATAGATTCCATGATAGTCTTAGTAGTCAAGTTAAAGACTCTATATGCACGACTATTAATAGCATAGCCAAGAAAGAGACCAACATCACTTTTTGCATCAAACTTTCCTAAGTGATCTCTATCATTCAAAATATAACATTTACTCCCAAAAGTGTGGAAGTAACTCACATTGGGCTTCTTGCCCTTCCATAGCTCATAGGACGTTTGTTTTGTGCCGGGCCTTTTGAAGACACGATTTGACACATAACAAGCGGTATTGACCGCCTCGGCCCATAGGTTTCTAGGGACTTTCTTGCTATTGAGCATGACCCTAGCCATCTCTTGCAAGACACGGTTTTTCCTCTCAACAACACCATTTTGTTGAGGAGTTCTAGGTGCGGAGAACTCATGAGAAATCCCTAAACCATCACAAAATTCACTAAATTTTGCATTTTCAAATTCCGTCCCATGATCACTCCTAATGCGACATATTTTCTTGATTCCAAGACCTTTTTCATTTTGAACTTGATTACAAAACTTTTTAAAGTGATCAAAAGCCTCGGTCTTGTTTCTAAGAAAATAAACCCAAGTAAACCTAGAGAAATCATCAACGCATACAAAAATGTACTTTTTGCCATTGATGCTCTCGGTTTGAATTGGCCCCATTAGGTCCATATGCACAAGTTCTAAAGGTCTCTTGGTAGCTATATAAGAATTTTTCTTATGAGACACTTTGGTTTGCTTACCTAATTGGCAAGGTTCACAAACCACCTCAAGCTTTTTACCAAGATTAGGAAGACCTCTAACAATGCCATGTTTTTCAAGCTTTTTCAAATCTTTAAAATTCATGTGACCCAAACGTTGATGCCACAAATCAAGCTTGTTGCACTCATGTGCCATGTTGCAAGTTAGAGGATCTATCTCAAGACAATAACAATTGTCTATAGACCTTTTGACTCTTAGGACAACATTGTCCTTTTTATCAATTATAGTGCATACATCTTTGTTAAAGCTAACTTCTTTAAAAATTTCACACAAGTGAGTAATACTTATCAAGTTAGCTTGTAACCCATCAACATACAAAGTATTGCGAAGTTTAGGCAATCCGGGGATACAAATTGTTCCCTTGCCAAGAACTTGCTTTTTGGTACCATCACCAAAAGTAACCCAACCTCCATCCTTTAAAACAAGATTCTTAAAGAACTCTTTGTTCCCGGTCATGTTCCTAGAGCAACCGCTATCTAGGTACCAAGAATAAGAGGAGTTGGCACGTAAAGCATATTGTGCAACATGACATTTAGATGTGTCCTTTTTAATCCACACATTTTTCACAACATACCTCTCACTCTTACTTTTAACATGCTTTGACTCAATGTTAGGCTTTTTAACATGCACCTTGACCTCATTGGTCACATTTTCAAAAATATCAATCAAAGCATTATCAACTTTCTTATGCATAGTAGAGTGAGGCACAACACAAGATTTAGCAAGCAAATCATCAACAACTTTTTCAACAACATGCTTTTCCAAGGTCTTCCTAGGTCTATTTCTATATCCATACATGGATGATTGCCTAGGTCCATTCAAAGACACATCATGAAAAGCATTATCAAGTTTGCATTTCCGAATATACTCAAAACATCTAGGTCGTATATGTTCTATCATATTACAATGATGACAAATAGGAATAAATTTGAGAAATTTACCATTTGCATTTGCTTCCAACTCCTTTGGACTTCTCAAAATTTTTCCTCTTTGATGTGCAACCCTTGATGCTCCACCTCTTGCATTTGAGGTTGATGCTCCTTGATGTTTATGTTGTTGTGTTCTCCCATTGAACATCCTTGTTGATGAAGAGGCACCTTCGGTAGCTTTCATAGCTTTACCTTGAGAAAGTGTACCTATATTTGATTCAATGCTTGCTTTGACAAAAGTAGATTTGTTAGATGAATGAGTCTTCTTCTCATTGATATAACCCAAACCTCTTTTGTCACATGGATGCTTTCCACTTTTAATGAGGGTTTCAACTTTGTTAGAACTAGATGACATCTTGCTAATCACCCTATTAGCCTCATCAAGTTTCTCACGAAGCATCCTAAGTTCAATGGCATATTTTTCCGCTATGTTATCACTAAACATAACATCTTTACGTGATTTATCAAGCCACTGTTTATACTTTTTCTCTTGATTTAAATGCTCATTAAATTTAGATTTAAGCACATTTTCAAGTTTCTTAGCATTAACAAGAGAACAATCTCTTTGCTCAATTTCTTGCTTCAAGATGCCAAGTCTATCATTGCTATCTTTTAGATTCAATTCTAGACTTAGGATCTTGTCTTTAAGTTCATTGAACTCCTTTGAGTCAAGATCATGATCTTCTAGCTTCTTGTTGAGGGACATATTGACTTTGGATAAACGTTCATTTTCAAAAGTAAGATCATTGATCTTTTTCTCATCTAAGTCAATATGTTCAACAAAAGAAGCCACATAGGAATACACTTCCTTAATCATGATTATCACAAACAATAACACAAAACACTACAAAGAAAGGATCTATCTAAGTGTGTCTAGACACCCGCTCTGATACCAAATGAAATCACCCTTAAGTAGTAGTGAAATATACCTAGAGGGGGGGGGGGGGGGGGGGGGGGGGTGAATAGGTATAGGCTCCAATTTCTCCCAATTTAAAAAATAATGCGGAATATATCAATGAAAATACACACTTGATTAAATTTGACAAATTAATTGATTTCACTTATACAAGAGTTAATCAATTTACAAGATATGCAATCAATGAAAGATATGGAAGATAAAGAAAAGTAAAAACAAAAATGAACACGAGTATTTTTTTACGTCATAAAACCTCAAAGAGGAAACATCCACGGGTTGATACCACAACCACCGGCGAAGCAATCCACTATGTGAAAAAGGACTTACACACTCAAGCTATCACTCATGATATCCGCTCAAGCTATCAACTCCTAATCTACCCTCGGGCTAGTGAATCACAAAGCCTACTTCCTATCCGAGATGTATCCCACACCTCTAGAAAGCAACTTCCTATCCAAGACGCTCACGTCTCTAGGAAGATTTCTTGCTTGCCTATCCGGATCCTCCCGACCCTAGACAAGACTCCCTTGCTTGATTATCCAAGTCCTCCCGACTCTAATCAAGACTTCCTTGCTCTATCCACAAAGCTTCACTCACTTTGCTAGAGACTTCAACCTAATGCAAGGCTATGATCTAAAGGGATGCAAATGATGCAAACACAATCAAATTAAGCTAGATGATCAATCAAGCAAAATGTACATGTTCAATGACAATCTAGAATATGCTTTTAACACACAATCACAAGATTATCTAGAAATCAAGACATGCAAATCAATAAGAACAAGGTATGAATATTCAATATATCACACTAAAAACCTAGTTCTTAGATCATGAAATAAAACCTAGAAAATAACATGAAGCACATCATATATACATTTTCTAGAATCAATTTCATGTTGAATCAAGTTTAGCACAAATATGTTCAAGAGAAATCACAAAGCTAAAACTTAATTGACAAATGATCAAAAACCCCTAGCATATGATCAAACATACTTCTCAATAAATTTCATCAATCAAATAGTAAGAATCAAGAGATGATCAAAGATGAATTTGAAAAAGAAGAAGTTAAACAAACAACCTTGACCTCGGACTGAAAATCGATCCACTGGGAAAGATGGCGAAGTCAACTGCCTCTAGAAATGCTTGGGGTTTGTAGCTCTCTTCAAGACCAACAATTTTGGCTTTTGAATCGATTGATTTCGAGTTCGTATGAGAGAGATATGATCAAAATAAGAAAACGAAAATTGAGAGAATTCTGCAGAAAATCCGAGATGTGTTCTTAGAATTCTTGAAATGTTTGGAGGGAAGGAGAAGTGTTTAAAAGGAGGAAAGAGAAGGTTTTCAGGGGTCAATTAGCATGAGCCATGTCACCCTCCCGTGGGGGGCGCGTGAGGCTCACGGGGGCAGAGAGCCCCTCTGGCCGTGAGCCTCACGGCGTGGGCAACATGGCTCACAGCCTCCCACACCTCTCTCGCGCACTCTCCGGTTCTTCAGCCATATCTTGGGCATCCGAACGCTGATTTCAAATCTGTTTTTGGATTACAAATCGTGACTCCCTCACGCACGACTACAACTA
This sequence comes from Acer yangbiense, assembly GCA_008009225.1. Classification (NCBI taxonomy): domain Eukaryota; kingdom Viridiplantae; phylum Streptophyta; class Magnoliopsida; order Sapindales; family Sapindaceae; genus Acer; species Acer yangbiense. The sequence goes on along the minus strand of CM017772.1, from coordinate 963,490 downwards.
CAAAAATTTGAAAAATGGTTGAGAAATCATCTCAGAAAATGATGATGAAGTCAACTCAACGAATGAGAATGAAAAGTAGCATAGTCACATTGTTTGGACTGGAAACCTTATGAATGAGTAACCGAAACAACCGGAACTCAATAAGGCATTAAATAAGAACATTTTCAAGTCCTAAACACAAAATACACAAACAAATAAACACATATTCACACAAGCATGCCATATCAAAGAGATAGTCACAAAGCATGCAATTTCACAATGTTTGTCTATACAAGATCAATGCATGAGCATACTATGAAGTGTGTGAAAGTGTTATACAAAATGTTTGAACCACGATGCAGGGACACACATGTATGAATTGTGTGTGTGTGCGCTAACGCCTTGCAAGAAGATAGAAGTCAAGATTTACCTTTGACATTTTTCACCTCTTGAAGACGACTTTTGCACTAGAAGTTGCTCTTCATTTTTTACGCTTCCTTTCTTCAAAGAATGTCCTAAGCAACAACTAATACATACATAGAGTGTTTTGCAATGGAATCAAGCCAATACAAATCATGAACCTTACAGAGGTTTAAGGTGCAGGAATCCTGAACTTTTTTATCATTTAGCGGAAAAGATTAATCAAACTTACCTTCATGAAAATGGCGTCTCCTTTTGAACACTTATAAACATGTCTCCTCTAACATGCTCCACACCTGTAGCAGCCAGATAATCAAAACATCACAATAATTTTGTTGAGCAACTAAAAGGTGATTACTTTTGTTAATGAGATCAATGATGATGATGATCAATACCAGGATAAGATGGAGAATCTTGAATTACATGAGGCAAATCAAAGTTAATGGCTTTGATTATTAAAGGGTATTTGGAGATAATTTTGTTGAGTATTGCTCTGGCCAGTTCCACCACCAACGTCTACAGTAGAGTTGAGACCCTAGAAGCCCTTGTAGATCTATGTCAAGAATTTTGATCATGGCAATGGTAGAGTTACAGGACATTCTCGATATGTGCACCTATTATGTGAAGTGCTTAGCACGAATATGCATGAGAGGGGGCATGAGTCAGATTAGGAAGTGAGACTTAGTCAGAATTGTTAAAGTTAGTTGAGTCAATAAATGTTGGGATTTATTCCCTAAAACTTGTAATTTGTAAATGTTATAAATCCATTAATAAAAGAAGTAGTTATTTTATTTAATAAATATGACTCGTACGTTTATATCATATGTGCTCAACATCCAAGATTGCTAGATGTAATCTCAAACTAAGTATATGAATGTCATATATAGAGGAATTTGGTTTGAGACATTCAATTTAAAGAGTCCGTAGAAAGCAAATTTTATTTGCGGTTAATCTACAGCTGCGGTCTATTCCGTAATGTATGGTGGTCTTATCCTAGACTATTCATATGGTGATATAAGAATGGAGGCACCTTATATGATGTGATCATATATGACTGGGTCACGATCTATATGAATCTATCACCAAGATCTGTTAGTTGAAAAGATTCATATATATCGACAAATGATGGCTGTATATGGGTGATCTAAATCCCGAGTGTCTTGCTAACTCCTTCAAGTTAGATCGTGTTTCTTAACATACCACGGATGAGATCGGAGTAGTATTCCCCGATCAATAACTCCATATCTTGGAATCACGGTTTGGCTTGTGGTTGGGAAGGTATGTACACAATAGAGGAATCTACTCCTTCTTGCGAGAAGTAGATGAGTAGTTCCCTTAAGGGTTGATTCATGATTTGAACGATTAAGAGCATTCTCTTTCTTTAGTAAAGGAAAGAAGGATATAATTGTTCATTAGAGAATCAATAGTACTTAAAGGAAAAGATATAATTAGAGAGGTATAACAGACTTTATGACCTAACTCTAATTATGAACTACTTGTGGAAGATCATACCATATGAAATAGCTATATCGATGGACACTGATATTTTGGTTGTGTAAAACATCTACAGTTACAAGAGTGCAATCTCGGGGTTTTAGTGAAATAACTCTAAGGTTAATAATCGTGAATTATTAATTAAAGAGTTTAATTAATTTTTCTAAAGTATTATTGGAGCTCAAAACTCTGGGTCCATTAGGTCCCCTTACTAGCCTTTTACGATTATTAGTAACAAGGCTCACGGTGAATTGGATGGTCCAATTAATTATATTACGAAAGTAACTTGGATATAATCTAGGAAATAATTAAATTATATTATTATTTAATTGATTAATTAAATATAATTAAATAATATGATTATTTAATTAAAATATTAATAATTAAAAATTATTAATTGTTATTTGGAGGTTACAAGTTTGAATCTTGGCTTGACGAAAGCAAAGGAATAAAATAATAGAGGTTATTTTGTAAGGTTCCCATTTGTTGATTGGCTCATTTCGTGGACAAACCACATGTTGGGGGTTCTTTGTAAGGGTAGCCTAGGTATCGGTGTTATTGCTCAAGCCCTTTGAAGACCTCGTCTTGATAAGCACCGAAGGTAAATTTCTATGTGCTTACTTTTCTTTAAAGAGATTAGTTGCACACACACACTTAACATACATTGCATATGTGTGCATTCTCTTCACTTGTCACATTTCACACTTGCACTTATTTGTTATATTTTGTTGTGTGTAATGTGTCTTGTTGTCTTGTAATTCGTTTCCCGATAGTTTTCAGAAACGTCTGCGCATGCACTAGGATGTGCTTGGTTTAGCGCGAGGACCGCCTACGGAGAATGCCATTGGCTTCTCCTTGGTTTTCACCTTTGTTGGTGATCGGCGGTTATGATCGACGGCCTGGCCACCGAATGAAACCGCCGTTTGCTTCCAGTAGTGTATGGAGCAATTCTGCGGTTATGATCGGCGGTCACGACCGCCGTTCGAAACCGCCTTTCAAGACCTGATTGATTTTATCTCTCAGCCTAATTCGGCGGTCACGAATGAAACCGCCGTTTCATACCTGATTGATTTTTTAATCTCAGGTTTGATTCGGCGGTTAGATCGGCGGTCACGAAACCGCCGAATTAAACCGCCGATCGGTGCGTTTCAGGGGCAAACTTATCTTTTCACATGCTCTGTTTTTCATGCCTATAAATACATCACTTTCTCTTGTTCTGAATGTGACTCTTTAATCATCAAGAACCCTACTTTCAAAAGAGAGATTTTTAAGAGAGAAAGCAATCAAGTTTGCTCATTAAACACTCAAACCAAAACCCATTTGCATCAAAGTTCATCTAGCATTCTCTAGCATATCTAGGATGCTTGCTTGCATGGGTCTTTCATCATCACACTTGCTTTGGTAAGTTTTTCACTATTATCATACATAATTAGTGTTTAATTTATTATGGCATCTCTTTTATTACTTGATTGATCTTAGATTATATTCTTATATTCAAGATAGAGATTGTTGTGTTGATTTGATTGAGTGTTGTTTTTATGATAGATATCTAGGTTTCTATAATCTATGATTATCTAAGCTAATTGACATGTCATTTAGCTTTAATATCTAGGATTGTTTTTAATTGCAAATTCATCATCTTAGATAAGCATATAGGGTTTCCCTTGCTCTATGTTGCATTTGAATATTCATATATTCACTTAGGGTGTTAATCTCTTTTTAGAGAATTAAGTCTTGTGTTGTGACCGGGATTAGGTTGCTTAATTCGCAAGCAATAGGACTAGGTTCACTCATACCGGGATTAGGTAGGTGTGTGATTACTTCCGGGATTAGGTTGTAATCGTTTTACACATTTAGTGGATTCGAGGTTCGAGTGTGGCTTACTTACTAGCCCGTGGTTTTTCCCGTGAGGGTTTCCACGTAAAAATCAAGTGTTATTTAATTTCCGCATTTTATACTTGATTTATTGCTTTATCTATTTAGGGGTAATTTTGTAATTTTGACTAATCACGAAAAATTGGGTAATAAGCTTAAAATCTATTCAACCCCCCCCCCCCCCCCCCCCCCTTCTCTAGATAGTTTTATACACACCGTGCTATAATTTGTTTCATATTTTATTTACTTTAAAGAGGTCAAAGGTTCAAGTCCTAGTTGTGACCGAATTAAAAAGGATTTATAATCCTATTTTAACTTGGTTAACTAAACCCTAAGATCCTGGTATATAAGATATACTTATCATGAAACAAACTAACCAAACCCTAATACAGAGAGAGAGGCGCGGCAAGGAGAAGAAGAAAAAGAAAAGAATTTTTTTTTCTTTGGCTCAAGACTTGGACGAACCCTAGCGAAAGAACAAGTTGTTGTCTTCTCCATCTCAGTAGCCTCCATTCAAGAACTCCCGGAATACGTGACGTGCCTACACATAGTTGCTAGATCTCGGGTCATAGCTCGGAAGGCTTAGTGGTGAAGGATCGAAAAGAAACGAAGGAGAGATCTTCAAAGGTATAAAAAAAATCACTCCTCATATTCGTGTATACAAAAAGGTCTAAGATAATTTTTTAAAAACCAACCTATCTACTCTTTTTTCCGCTGTGCGACTACCAATTGGTATCAGAGCCAATTTTTGATATACACGAATATGTTAAGATTGTTTTCTATTTCTTTTTGATATGTATGATATGTGTAGGCACAATCTAGGGTTGTATGATGCTTATATATATTTTTTATAAACATGGTTGATCGTTAATTAAATGGTACGATGAGTTTAGGGTTACAATTTTTGGGTTGTAATAATTAAATTTTCTACTATCAGTTTTTTCAATGTAAATCGTTTTTTTGTTTGTTGTAATATATTAATGTAATATTGTACGAAGAAGACGATTCAAGAAGATGAAGAAGTCGGGTGTGTGTTGGACACACAAATGGCAGTCGTGCGCGCAAGGCACGAGCAACAGCCACACATGCGTGCAAGGCTCAAGCAGTAGCCGCTACGTTCGCTTTGTGCATGCGGCAGCAGCGCAATGCATGGCTGTGCCGCGCGCGCTTGGAGCAGCGCAAGGCTATCATGTGCACTGTACGTGCAAGGTTGCGGACAGCCCCTTCATGTAAACGACGGCTACGCATGAAAACACAAGGGCCGCGTGTTCACGATGCTAGGGTTGCGTAGTCGCAAGCGCGTATGGACTGAATTTTTATTTTATTTTTTTGACACCTTGAGCCTCCAATAAGTGTTAGGGTAACACTTATTAGATATCCAAGGTGTCAAAAAAATAAAATAAAATAAAATAAAATTTCAGCCCATACGCGCTTGTGACTACGCAACCCTAGCGTCGCGAACACGCGGCTCAACTTGATCAAATTTTTTTTTTTTTTTTTTTTTAAGGTGATCCATCTCATGAATCAAAACCCAAGGCCTAAGTGTTACCCTAACACTTATTGGAGGCCCAAGGTGTCAAAAAAATAAAATAAAAATTCAGCCTATACGCGCTTGTGACTACACAACCCTAGCGTTGCGAACACGCGGCCCTTGCGCTTTCGTGCGTAGCGGCCATTCGCACGAAGGGGCTGTCTGCAGCCTTGTTCATACAGCGCGTATGGCAGCCTTGTGCTGCGCCAAGCGCACGTGGCACAGCTGTGCATTGCGCCAAGTGCACGCAGCAGCGTTGCTTACGCAAAGCACGCGCAGCTGCTGCTGCATGCACAAAGCGCGTGCAGCAGATTATATATTAGTTTTTAATAGTTAAAAATCTGGTTTATTATTTAATGTTAATAGGATAAGACTCTAGTAACATAACCTAAATAACTAGATTCTTCTTAGCTGTTTAATCTACGTTTATTTAGGTGCATTAGAAAACCCTAATTGTAAATAGTGAATGGGAGAGGGATATATAATATTATATTCTGCAGTCTCCATCATTAGTTCAACACCGTGAGATTCAAGTGGGGTCTAGAGACGGCTTTGTTTTTGTCCTCCCTAAGGAAGGTCTCCATAAGAGTCAATACCATGGTTAACTTTCTAACGGATAGGATTTCTGAATGTATTTTGGGATCGACTGACCCTAACGCAGCAACTCTCAAGTTAAGTTCAGGAGATCTGAAATGATGGGTTACGCTCACAAGGATTTAAATTAAATGGTTAATTAAAATTCTGACTAAAATAAATTATGGTTAAATAATATAAGAATAAGGAGTTATTCTGGTGTATGATTTCATTAAGAATGTCTCATGCATTACTTGATCGACCCTAAGGCAACACTTGTGGTATGTTGGATTGTCGTGGCATAGTAACATTTTTAGGGAATTTTTTTTGTTTGTTTATTAAACATGTTCATGCATCATGTTTGATTATATGTTGAGTACTTTACATATGATTTAAATGTATGAATGAATGAATTTATTTTTATTTCAGCAATGTCTCCTGCTTTACTACAAATTCTTGCAAATGAGAAATTAACTGGGATAACTATACAAAATGGAAAAACAACATTAATGCAATCTTGGTCACCAAAGACCTAAAATTTGTGCTTATAGAGGATTTTTCTCCACAGCCTACACCCAACGCAGCACGAACTATTCGTGAGGCCCACAAAAAATGTATTTCAGATAATGAAAAGGGCTGCATTTATTTGCTAGCTAGCATGACCGATGTGCTTGTTTTGAAGCATGAAGCAATGACTACAGCATATGAGATGATGGAGTCATTGCAGGCAATGTTTGGGCAACCTTCTTGAAACAATTTAATGCACGGTGTGTTCTAATATATTAATCTAGAGGGGGTGAATAGATTTTAACCCTTATTACCAAATTTTCGCGATTAGTCAATTTACGAAAATACCCCAATCTAGTCAAACAATATAGCAAGTGTAATATGATGCGGAATGTAAATAACACTTGATATTTATGTGGAAACCCTCACGGGAAAAACCACGGGATAGTAAGTGCGCCACACTCGAACCTCGAATCCACTAAATATGTTAACGATAACAACCTAATCCCGGTATATAATCACACACCTACTAATCCCGGTATAAGTGGACCTAGTCCAATTGCTTGTGATTTAAGCAACCTAATCCCGGTCACAACACAAGACTTAGTTCTCTAAGAAGAGATAATACAACCTATGTGAATATATATGAATATCCAAAATGCAAAGTAGAGCTAGGGAACCCTATATGCTTATCTAGGATAATAATATGTCAATAAAAATAATCCTAGATATCAAGAGTTAAATGACATGTCATAAAGCTTAGCTAATCATAGATTAAACAACTTAGATATAGCTATCAAAATACAACACTCAATCATGTCAACACAACAATCTCTATTTTGTATCTAGAATATATTCTAAGAACATACAAATAATATAAGAGATGTCATTGATAAATAAAACACTAATTATATATGATAATAGTGAAGAACTTACCAAAGAATGTGTGTTGACCAAAACCCATGCAAGCAAGCATCCTAACTATGCTAGAAAATGCTAGATGATATTTTGATGCATATGAGAATGGTTTTTTAGTGTTAAAAATGTGTTCTTGATTTGATTTTCTCTCAAATGTATCTCTTTGAAGTTTAGGGTTCTTAGAGTTAAAGAACATTATTCAGAGAATGAGAAAGTGTAATATTTGTAAACATCAAGAACATGGCATGTGAAAAGACAAGTTTGCCCCTAAAATCGCACGATCGGCAGTTTCAATCGGTGACCAGGCCACTGTTCACAACCGCCGAATTGAGCCAGAGAAGAACAGAGCATCAACGGCGGTTTCGAAACCACCGATTAAACCGTAGAAACAAAACCCGAGATAAAAATCAATCAGGTATGAAACGGTGGTTTCGTTCGGCGGCCAGGCTGCCGATCAAACCGTCGATTCACCAAAAATGGTGAAACCAAAGGAGAAGCCAATGGCATTCTCCGTAGGCGGTCTTCGCGCTAAACCAAGCACACATTTGTGCAAGCGCAGACATTTCTAAACATATTTAGGAAACGAATTACAAGACACAAAAACACACAACAAGATATATCAATCAAAGTGCTAGTGTGTAAAGTGAAATGTGAAGAGTATGGACACAAATGCAAGTATGCTAAGTGTGTGTGTGCAATCTAAATCTCTTCAACGAAAAACTAAGCACAAGATATTATACCTTTGGCGTGCTTGTCAACCTTGAGGACTTGAGAGGGTCTTTAAGCTTGATCATGAATCACCTAAGCTACCCTTACATTCAATCCCCAATATGTGGTTTGTCCACGAAATAAGCCAATCAAGATATCGAAATCCTTACACTTCTGAACAAAAGTGACACGAAGCTGTTCGTTCAATGATTGCTCACATGAAGGAGGGAGCATCAGTTCGGGAACATGTCCTGGGCATGATGTCCCATTTCAATACAGCTGAAGTCAATGGTGGGGCCATAGATGAACCTAGCCAAGTGAGCATCATACTAACAACTCTTCCGAAGAGCTTTGATAAGTTCAAAAGCAATTATGGGATGAACAAGTTGAAGTTTAGTCTGACTCAGTTGCTTAATGAGCTCAAAACTTTTGAGTTCATGACAAAGGACAACAAAGGTAAGACCGGTGAGGCAAATGTTGCTGAACCATCTTCTTCTGGATTTAAGAAAAAGAAGTGGTCTACTGGCAAGGCAAAGGCTAAGCCCAAGAAGAAACAAGTTCAAAGTAAGAAGAAGAGCACCACAATTGACAAAGCAAAAGGAAATTGTTTCCATTGCAACAAGGTTGGTCATTGGAAGAGGAACTGCCCGCAATACCTCGAGGAGCTCTCTAAGAATAAGAAAATGAAAGGTAAATCAGATTTACTTGTCATTGAATCCTGTTTAGTGGAAGATGATTCTTCACCTTGGATAGTAAATTCAAGGGCCACTAACCATGTTTGTTCTTCTTTGCAGTGGACTGATTCTAGCACGGAGCTAGAAAAGGGGGCCTTCTCAATGCGCGTTGGATCAGGGGATGTTGTTTCAGCTTATGCAGTGGAAGTAGTTAGTCTAGCTTTTAATAATTGTTTATTTTTATTGGACAATGTTAATTACATTCTTGGGTTTACCAGAAATTTGATTTCGGAATCCAAATTATTAGAACGATTGTATTCAGTTTCTTTTAGTAATAAATTAGTTATTATTTCTAGAAACGGATTGAATATTTATTCCGATTTGATTGAAAACAATTTGTATGTTTTCAGATCGTTAATTCATACATCACTGCTTAACATTGAATTGTTTAAAGTTGAAAAACCTAAAACAAAACGACAAAAAGATTTCTCCAAATAATGAAACGTATCTATAGCATCTAAGACTTCGCCACATTAACCTTGACAGGATAGATAAACTGGTAAAAGGCGGATCTTTATGTCAATTAGAGATCGGCACTTTACATGTCTGTGAGTCTTGTTTAGAAGGTAAAATGACCAAGAAACCTTTTACTGGAAAAGGACTTAGAGCTATACAACCACTGGAGCTTATACATTTAGACATCTGCGGACCTATGGATGTTAAAGCTAGGGGTGGTTATGAGTATTATGTTACCTTTAGTGATGATTACTCTAGATATAGATAGGTTTACTTAATGCAACGTAAGTCGGAAATGTAGGGAAAATACACGTGGCGGAAGCAAAAAATAGATTTGTATATTTTAAAATTTTCCTTTTTCAAAGAGAACCTTCACCCTTGATTAATTAACATATAATAAAAGATATCGTACCTTTTTCATGTGACAATTGATGTTGAGTCGATAGTAAACCGCAAGATCTTCCAATCCAATCACGAACGTGAATCACCTAGGAGTGTGGGCTCTCTTTCTTTGAATTGTGTACCTGAGGATGGAAAACAAAACTTTTTCCTTTTGTTAGTCACAATAACCCTCCTAGAGAAAAACGAAGAACATTTTGGTCACTTGTGAATTCTCAATCTTTTTGATCGAAACTCGAGTGAACCCGATCCAATGTTGTGCACAAAGCCTTTTGATATAAAAGCTAGTAGTACACTATCGAAAACAAAACGCTCTTTCTCTTCTTTTCCCTCTTGGCCGAATTCTCACCCTATGTCTTAGAGTTGGATTTTTTTTAAGCAATTAAAAAAAAAAAAAAAAAAAAAAAAAACTCTCTCTAAAAATTTGGGTTGCCTGAATTCTAATGATAGATTTATATCGGTGGCCGAAATCCACACACAAGTGTGATTCATGTTTCTCCAAACTCCTATCAACCTTAGAGTTCAACCCTAATCCAACTCATAAGTGTTTTATCCAATAATAAACTATTGAATATAAATTAAATTGTGACTTATCAAAAACTTCCTAATTTGACTAGATAAATAAATTCTTTTTATTTATCTACTTATCAAATAAAGTGTTTGATACTTCTCATACTACCAACAATAGTATGACACTAAGAGACCTTCTCCTAGTTAGAAAAAGATTTTGACTTTTAATTAATTAATTAATTAATTAATTTCCATTTAATTAAACAATAAAATAAAACAATACTTTAGGCTAATATTCTTAGCCTTGCTGCCCAAGTGTATAACATGTGCAAGATATTATTTTTCCATTTTATTAAATCCATTGGACTTTAATAAAAAGTCCACATGTGAACCAGACCCATTCTTACTAAAAAGAAACAAGTTCACATGCCTTAAATTAATACATTAATATAATTTAACAGCCCATTTAATTAAAATGTGCAAATCATATTCTTAATGTATTAATGAAATGTTTATCGCACCCCATTAGGACCGCCCAAGAATTCCCACATCCTTGGCCGCCCATTCCAGGCATTTGAAGAGTTAACGCATGTCTTGATCACACATGACTGCACCTCTCCAAAACTTTTGAATTTCGAAATCCAAAAACAATTCTAGATGGACCTAGAAATTAGTCCGGTAGAATATATCAAGTGATCCATGCAAGTTCGTGTGGATTGGGGATCTTGGCAGGCTATTTAAATTTAAGCTTCAATAGACATAAGCCAATTACAATCAATAAATGATTCACTTAGGTTCGATCTATTAATTTTAGCTCATTCCACTAAAGAACTAAAATTGAACTCTTAAATAAAGATAAAATAAGTAAATATTTCTCATTCGTACCCTAGACAACCTTATTGGAGATAGTGTATCCTCGTGAAAAATACCAGTAAACGCCGAGAGCTCATAGACCGCCTATAGCTCTCCTAGTTACCATATTTACTCATATGACCACATTTTGAACTTGGATATTTTGACTTGTCTAGAAGCCATATTTCAATAGTCATTATCGAAAACGTAACATTAAGATTTAATATCCAATACCTCAAAATATCCATATGATGATATTCTACTCACATTTAATAAATGGAGCCACGATATCCATATCTATAAATGAATTCCTCTATCGATTAACAAATGAATACCACCAAACCATCGAAGATAGACTATGCTATATAATCGTACTCATTGATAGCTCAAATGATAACACTTGTAATCATAAGTCCATCATTTATCTTAGGATTGAGATAGACTCTCTGATTGTCCTTAAGTGAAAACTTTTATCCACTGACGGTTCTGGATAAAGTATTTCACTGTGATCCTATTCAATGCACCTAGTACACTAGATTCATTTGCCCAAAGGCACTACACTTTGATGATTTTCAACTCATCATAACACATTTGATCCCACTCAAATGCTAGCAAAAGAATCTACAACTTTAACAAGGTAAAGGCGTCGAACCTTTATCTTAAGTTGTGAATATTGTTCAAGACCAACTAAAGAATTGTGTCTACCTCATACATATCCAAATGTACGAGCAATTCTTTATTTCTCATAGTCTTTGACCTTATGATTATTTACTTTTGACAATTATAATAATTAAACTATAAATGCTATAAGATTTGTTAAACCAGAAATCACTTTATTAATATGAAAAGATTGTCAAAAACATTATTACACTCTTGCTATTGAGCATAATCCTAACAGGAAACATTTGAAAAGTTCAAAGAATTCCGAGCTAAAGTTTAGAACCAATTAGGCAAAACTATCAAAGATCTACGATTAGATCGTGAAAGTGAGTATCTTGACCAAGAGTTTGAGGACTACTTGGTTAAGCATGAGATTGTATCCCAACTCACAACAGAATGGTGTTACGGAGATGAGAAATATGACCCTAATGGAAATGATGAGATCTATGATTAGTTTCTCATCATTACCAAATTCTTTTTGGGGATATGCACTACAAACAGCAGCCTACATATTGAATGTAGTTCCATCCAAATCTATTCCTAAGACTCATCTAAAGTTGTGGAATGGTCGGAAAGCTAGTTTACGATATTTTCACATATGGGGATGTCTAGTACATATACTAAAGAACAATTGTAGAAAGTTGGAATCTCATTCTTAAGTATGCATATTTGTAGGTTATTCCAAAGAGACTAGAGGAGGATACTTCTATAGTCCTCAAGAAAACAAAGTGTTTGTATTGACAAACGCAACGTTTCTTGAGGAAAACTATATGAATGATCATAAGCCTTGAAGTAAGATTGTATTAAATGAATTAGAACCTGGTTCAACCAGTGATCAATCAACAAAAGTTGTTGACAAAGTTGTTGTTCCATCGACGTATGATAGTCAGACGATTCCTAGTCAGATCACACTACCACCTAAACGTAGTGGAAGGGTTATACAACAACCTGATCGCTGTTTAAGTATTGGAAAGGCACATGGTGTCGTCTTTGATGATAGTGTGGATGATCCATTGTCATTTAAACATGCAATGGAATATTCTGACAAAGAGGAATGGCTTAAAGCCATGAATCTCGAGATGGAGTCCATGTACTCCAACTCAGTTTGGGAACTTGTAGACTTACCTGATGGGGAAAAACCCATAAGATGTAAGTGGATCTATAAGAGAAAGAGAGGAGTAGACGGGAAGGTAGAGACTTTTGAACGCGCTTTTTTTGTCGTTAGGAAATCGCGATTCAAAAGATGTTTATAATAAAATTCCTACGCAATGTGCTATATGTTTTGAAAACAAGTAAAGTGGTAAGCGAGGGTTAGTTCCACAGGGATTAGGTTAGATTAATCAATTTGCAATCTATTCTAAGTTAGTCTAATCTAGGTGCATAAAACATAAATCATATTTTTGGTTTTTGATTGGTTAGAGATAATAAACTAGAAAAGTAAATAACAATAATATAAAGATATTGAATAGATAGAAATCCAACATCAACAATACTAGATAAGAGAATGGTCTTAACAATTAATATGGATATTAGGGATTTAATTACACATAGTTACAATCAAATAAAAAGAAAGTAATAAATAAGGAAATCACTTTTGGGCCTTCTTCTTTAATGCTTGATCCTTCCTTTCTTTTGACGCTCCTAGTGCAAAGAGTGGGAGAAGAGGATATGTCTAGATAGGTGGAGTCATATGGAGAGTGACAAAGGAAATGGGTGGAGAAGATTGAAAGAGAGGAATGATTTAGGTGAGATAGTCTAGTTGTTTGTTGATGAGATTGGAGAGGAGAAATGGTAGGATTAGGAATGGTGGAAGAAGGAATTTCTTGCTTGAACAAGTGTATTTTCAAAGGAAAAATATGATGAATTTATAGTGATTTCAAATCAGGTCACGAGTGACTAATTACCAAAACACCCCCTGAGCTTGCAAATTACCATTTTGGCCCCTCAAGGGGGGCTTTTGGTAATTGTTAGACCAATCACAAGTGAACACAGTAGAGTTCACGGTTTGGCTTCAGGTGACACTTAGGGCGACAATGGTGGCAACATGAACTGGTGCCCAAAAACACTCATTGTCGCAGTGGCGACAACGAACGAGCAAAATGGTGACAATAGGGGCGACACCAATGGCTTGGAGGAGATCGTGATCTATTGATCCCGATGGTTTGGAGGGTAGAAAAGTGGCCGACTGGGTTGCCATTGAGTCCGGAGTCCGTCTGGGCTGAAGACCGGTGGATAATAGGTCGAGGAGGACTGACTTCAAGCGGTGGCTGCACAGCTAGGGTTTGCTGTTCGTTAATGGAGACAGGCATGCTGGAGGTTAAAGACGACATGATTTTGGGCCGGGTTGCACCCGACCTGTTCTTTGTCTCACTAGTGGTGTATTTAGAATTGGGCTGGGGCATGTTTAGAGGCCCAAACCCACAATCAAAACGTAGCGCATCATTAATGACGTGGTGCCTGCTTGCCTACTTTGCTCGGTAAATTACGGGCAGCCCCCTGTTCTCTTCTACATTTGCGATAGCTTCACTCTTCCTTTAATAATTACATTTTTACCCCTAATTTTCCACAATTACTCCAATGCCCCTGAACTTATAAATTCCTGAAAATACTTAATTAACAACATTAAAACACAGGGAGATGCTCGAGAATCAAGCATAAGGAGATGGGAATGAAGGCCAAAATCAAACCAATTTTGGTTCGATCAACTTTCAAAGCAAGGCTGGTGGCAAAGGATTATACCCAAAAGGATGGGGTCGATTTTGAAGAGACCTTCTCGCCAGTGACTATGTTTAAGTCTATTAGGATACTCTTATCCATTGCAGCCTATTTCGATGAGAGCATCTACATGAAATTTTGCAAATGGACGTCAAGACTGCATTCTTAAATGGCAATCTTGATGAGAGCACCTACATGATGCAACTAGAGGGATTCGTGTCCCAAGATCAAGAGCAAAAAGTTTACAAGTTGCAAAGGTCCATTTATGGACTGAGGCAAACATCAAGATCTTGGAACATCAGGTTTGATACTACTATCAAAACCTATGGCTTCGAGCAAAACGTTGATGAACCTTGTGTTTACAAAAGGATCATTGACAAGAAAATAGTTTTCCTAGTCCTTTACATAGATGGTGTCCTACTCATTGGGAATGATGTAGGAGTATTATCGGAAGTAAAGGGCTGGCTTGCTAACCAATTCCAAATGAAAGATTTGGGAGAGGTAAGTTATGTTCTAGGGATCCAATTAATAAGGGATCGCAAGAACAAACTATTAGCATTGTCTTAAGCATCATATATTGACAAGATACTTATGCGATTCTCAATGGAGAACTCCAAGAAAGGTAATTTACCTTCCAAACATGGAATTCACTTATATAAGGAATAGTGTCCTAAGACACCTCAAGAAATTAAGGATATGAGATGAGTTCCATATGCATCAACAGTAGGCAATTTCATGTATGCTATGTTATGCATGAGACCTGGCATCTGATTCGTGGTGGGAGTAGCCAGCAGATTCCAGTATAATAGAGGATTGGATCATTAGGTTAATGTAAAGCTTATTCTGAAGTATCTTCAGAGAACGAGAAACTATATGTTAGTATATTCAGAGCAGGATTTGATCCCGTTAGGATATACGAATTTTGACTTTCAGGCAGACAGGGATTTTAGGAAATCCACGTCTGGGTGAGTGTTCACTCTTGGTGGTGGAGCCATAATGTGAAGGAGTATTAACCAATCTTGAATTGATGAATCCACCATGGAAGCCGAATATGTAGTAGCTTGTGAAGCAGCTAAAGAGGTTGTATGGCTCCATAAGTTCTTGAGAGATTTGGAAATTGTTCCAGATTTGGATAAGCCCATGACACTTTATTGTGATAATAGTGGTGTGTGGCTAATTCCAAATAACCAAGAAGCCACAAAAAAGGTAAGCATATAGAGAGGAAGTATCATCTCATCAGTGAGATAGTGTAGAGAAGAGATGTGACAGTGACCAAGATTGCATCGCAGGATAATCATGCTGATTCATTTACGAAGACCTTAATGGCTAAAGTGTTTGAAGGTCACCTAGAGGGTTTGGGATTATGATATATGTTTCACCTACTTTAGTACAAGTGGGAGATTGTTAGGATTTATGCTATAAAACTTGTAATTTGTAAATGTTATAAATCCATTAATAAAAGAAGTAGTTATTTCATTCAATAAATATGACTCATACGTGCTAAACATCCAAGATTGCTAGATGTAATCTCAAACTAAGTATATGAATGTCATATACAGAAGAATTCAGTTTGAGACATGCAATCTAAAGAGTCTGTAGAAAGCAAATAAAGCTGGATACTTTATTTGTGGTTAATCTATAACGCGGTCCATTCCGTAATTTACAGTGGTCTTATCCTAGACTACTCATATGGTGATATGAGAATGGAGGCACCTTATAGGATGTGATCACATAAGACTAGGCCACGATCTATATGAATTTATCACCAAGATCCGTTAGTTGAAAAGATTCATATATATCGACAAATGATGGATGTATATGGGTGATCTAAATCCTAAGTATCTTACTGACTCCTTCAAGTTAGATTGTGTTTCTTGATATACCATGGGTGAGATCGGAGTAGTATTCCCGATCAATAACTTCATATCATGGAATCATGGTTTGGCTTGTGGCTGGGAATGTATGCACACAATAGAGGAATTCACTCCTTCTCGCGAGAAGTAGATGAGTAGTTCCCTTAAGGGTTGATTCGGGACTTGAATGATTAAGAGCTCTCTCTTTCTTCCATAAAGAAAGGAAGGATATAATTATTCATTAGAGAATCATTGGTACTTAAAGGAAAATATATAATTATAGAGGTATAACGGACTTTATGACCTAGCTCTAATTATGAACTACTTGTGGAGGATCATACTATATGAAATAGCTATATCGATGGACACTAATATTTTGGTTGTGTAAAATATCTACAGTTACGAGAGTGCAATCTTGGGTTTTTAGTGGAATAACTCCGAGGTTAATAGTCGTGAAATATCAATTAAAGAGTTTAATTAATTTTTCTAAAGTATTATTAGAGCTCAAAACTATGGGTCCATTAGGACCCCTTGCTAGCCCTTTACGATTATTAGTAACAAGGCTCACGATGAATTGGATGGTCCAATTAATTATGTTACGAAAGGAACTTGAATATATTATGGGAATTAATTAAATGATATGATTATTTAATTGATTAATTAAATATAATTAAATAATATGATTATTTAATTGACATGTTAATAATTAAAAATTATTAATTGTTATTTGGAGGTTATAGGTTCAAACCTTGACAAAAGCAAAGGAATAAAATAATAGAGATTTTTTTATTCACTTTAAAGAGGTCAAAGGTTGTGTAAGGTTCCCATTTGTTGATTGGCTTATTTCGTGGACAAACCACATGTTGGGGTTTATTGTGTAAGGGTAGTTTAGGTGAGTGAGGTTCAAGCTCAAAGGCCCTTTCAAGACCTCAAGGGACAAGCACGCCAAAGGTATAATCTCTAGTGCTTAGTTTTTCTTTGAAGAGATTTAGTTGGCACACACACATTATCATTAGTGGATTCGAGGTTCGAGTGTGGCGCACTTACCAGCCCGTGGTTTTTCCCGTGAGGGTTTCCATGTAAATATCAAGTGTTATTTAAATTCTGCACATATTACACTTGTTATATAAATTGACTAGTCAGGGGCATTTTCGTAATCTTGACCTTACATGAAAAATTGGGTAATAACGATTAAAAGCTATTCACCCCCCTTCTAGATTAATATTGAAAATACCGTTAATTTGTTTCAATTGGTATCAGAGCGGGTTCCTATATATACTTAGGTGATCCTTTGCTCATTTTGGTGTGTTGTGCATTTTGTGTGATTTTTTTTATTCTTTCATACATTTTGCATTATTCTCATTTGTATTCATTTGACTCAAACACTATGAGTGATTTTGAGAGAGAAGAAATTGACTCCGATGAGGAGATGACTCTCTTTGTAGAGAGATTTAGGAGATTTGTGAAATCTCAAAGGAAGATGACTCCTAAGGTGAAAAAGGAGAAAAAGATGACCCCGTCAAAAAAGAAAGGGGAAGCTTTGCTCGCTACTTGGAGAGATAGCGAAGTTGAAGTAGTTGAAGGATTCTCCAAAAGCTTGGTTGAGTGTGAGAACAACTACTTCACATTTCCAGTTTCCTACCAAGAAGAAACTCAAGATGTCACCAAATGTGTGTCACTTGAAGACTTCAAGATTTGTGACTTGAAGATTGGAAACCGACGTGGAGCATGCTTGAGAGAAGCAAGCCTTGAAGAAATGACTCTCATAAGCTCAAGTGAGAGATGTTTCAATCATGGAAGTTCATGCTCCGAGGACTCTTGTTTTAATTTGGTGGACAATCAAGAGTTCATTGACTCCCTTCAAAAGTCTTTGAAGGAGAAAGAAAATGATATCCTTAAATTGGAAAAGGATAATCTTCAACTTCATGCCAAGATAACTCACTTGAATGATGAAGTGAGGTATGTGAAAAAGATTGAAGGCAAGTTGAATATAGAACTTGAAGAGGCAAGAACTTCCCTTGCTAAGATGACTTCGAGTTCAGAGGTGGATGACTCCTTGAAGGTAGGCATAGTTGATGTGTCTAAGTATAAGAAGGAGATTGAATATTGCCATCAAAGGTTGAAGGCAATGAAGGATGAACTTGCTTGCAAAGAAAATTCCTTAAAGATTGTCAAGGAAAGAGAGACGAGGCACCTTCAAGATTTGAAGAAGGGTAAGATATTGCAACCTCAAGCTAAAGGCAAGTGCAAAGCCTTACCTCCTTGTCATCCTAAGAGGAAGATTGGCCAAGTGAAGATGCCAACTAAGGGTGTAGCTCAACCTCATCCTCCAAGAGCTACACACCTAAGTTTTGCTCTACCTAGGCCTAACCAACAAAGGAAGCAAAACAACCAGGTTCAACATCAAAGAAGGAGAGAAGCGGTTCAACCACAAATGCACCAACATCCAGCTAATGCTCTAAAGAAAATCCATCCGGTGCACCATCAAAGACAACCTCATCACAATGGCAATGCCTCGATGAGAGCCCAAAGTTATGGTATGAATTCTTCTTTTATACCTACTTGTCATTATTGTGGTATGATTGGTCACATAAGACCAAAGTGCTTTAACTACATAGAAAAATGTAGGGTGCAAAGCATGATAAAGAGGAAGAGGCTTAGAAGAGCCCATTTGCATGTGCCTAGGAAATCCTTTGTCTATAATCCTAGGATCTTACATAACATGCAATTTTTGACCACTAGGAATGATAATGTGCCACCTAAGTGGATTAAAAATGATGAACCCGCTTGCTACGAGACTAACAAGTCTCCAATAGGTTCAACTAGGTCCAATGAACTTAGTAAGTCTTTAGGACCTCATGCCCTTCATTGAAGCGGTATGGAATTTGACCCCATATAGGGAACTCAAGCAAATAGAGCATTTTGCATACTTGTTGCATGCAAAAATTTGATATAACTTATGCTTCTTTATTAATTGCTTGAGTAGCTTGGTTGCACATATGCTTATATGTTTTTTTTACTTCAATAAGTGTGAACCTTGCTTGTATTGCAATCCATGTCATATTTATGTTCAAACATGCATTTTTGGACTAGGAGATATTTATATAGGAAGTACTCTTTAAATGACCTATAATGATCTCCATGACATGATGATTGTTAAATGACATGCTTAAAATGAGAAAAACATGATTTTATATGACATGCATAAAATGTGAAAAGCATGACTTCAAATGACATGCTAAAAATGAAAAGCATGAATTGTTGATTGTGAAAGTTCATAAAAATACTCGAGGTGTGTTCATCAATATAAAGCTAGAGGGGGGGTGAATAGATTTTATCTAATTATTACCCAATTTTCGCATGCATGTCAATTTTACGAAAATACCCCTAGCAAGTCAACAAAACATACAAGTGTAATAAGATGCGGAAATAGTAAAAGACACTTGATGTATACGTGGAAAACCCAACCACTGGGAAAAACCACGGGCTGTTAAGTGCGCCACACTCGGACCTCGAAATCCACTATATGAAAAGACGGTTACACCCTCAAGTGATTCTCGGACCCTCACCCTAGATAACCTCAGGCTATGGACACTACCAATCGCCACTCTTGGTTCAATCCCTAGTGATATCCCCTGATACACTACTCTTGGCGTGAGCACCCTCTAATCTACCACGCGGGCCTTTTATAGCGGCTCTAGTCCAATTTGCTTGAGGCCTAAGCACACTTAGCCCCAAGACTTCAATCTCTCAAAAGAGATGCACAACCCTATGTGAATATGTATGAATATTCAATTAATGCAATAAGAGCTAGGGTACTCTAAATGCTTACCTAGGATTATAAGATGACAATATAATCAATCCTAGATATCACATATAGCTATATGACATGGCATATAACTTTAGCTAAGTAAAGGATCACCAATCCTAGATACAAAGCTATCATATAAAACCCATAAACATTCAAAGGATTAACTAGTTGATTAAAAAACAATCTATCAACCTAGTTATCAATACATCACACAAGAATGTTCATGGCATAGCTTTTAGGCAATAATGACCTAATCAAATAAGCTATGAAAAATAATCTCAATCAATAAATGAGATCAATTAGCTAGATGGCATATGAACATTAAAGCCTAGCTAACAAATAAAAACCCAATCAACACATAATCTCAATCTTATATGTAGAAATTAATCTAAACACATATAAGTAAAATATGAGATAAAATTGATAAGTAGAAACACTAATTATGTAAGATAAAAGTGTTCAACAAATCATACCATGTGTGTTGAAGAAGTCCCATGCATTAGCATATGCTAGATGATCCTAGATGATGCTTAGATGAAGATTTATGCATGTGGGAATGGGTTTAGAGAGATAAAGATATGATCTTTAAGCTTTCTCTCTCAAGTCTCTCTAAATATCTCTCTAGGGTTCTTATGATCAAAGACTTGTATTCTGAACCAGAGATAAGGATGTATTTATAGAGACCAAAAACAGGGCAGGTGAAAATACAATTTTGCCCTTGAAACGCACCGATCGGCGGTTTCATTCGGCGGCCAGGCCGCCGAAATGAACCGCCGAATGGCTCCCGTGTGGAACAGGGGAACTTCGGCGACTTCATTCGGCGGTATGGAAACCGCCGATCCCAACCGCCGTTTTGGACCCGAGAGATATATTTCAATCAGGTCTCATTCGGCGGTTTCGAACGGCGGCAAGGCCGCCGAACGTAACCGCCGATTCACCAAAAATGGTGAAACCAAGGAGAAGCCAAAGGCATCTCCACCGGCGATCATCGCGCAAATCAAAGCACATTACCGTGCACGCGCGGACGTTTCCGAACATCCTTAGGGAAACGAATTACTCCACACTAAAAGCTAACATACATGAAGTGCAAGTGTGGGTATTGAATGCATCCTAATGCCTAACATGTCATGGCATTATCATATAACAAGATGCAATCAATTCAACATGCAAGAAGAGATATTGAATAAATCAATAAAGCACAATGCACACAAAATATAAACACACCATACAAGAATAAGAGTTATGCATGTTGTGTGTGTGTGTGCAACTATATCTCTTCAAGCCAATGTAAGCACTAGATATATACCTTTGGTGCTTGTCCTCTTGAGGTCTTGGAAAGGGTCTTGATCTTCAACAAACACCTAGACTACCCTTACAACCAAACCCCAACATGTGGTTTGACCACGAAATAAGCCAATCAATAATGGGAATCCTTACAGATTGCATTCTCTTAAATGCAAAAATAATGTGTGAAAAGCAAATGAGACTCAAATGAAAATCAAAATGTCTCTCTTTCTTTACTTGTGGAACATGGCTACTATCATACGGGTATCTTACCCGGAAAAATCGAATAGGGTGCAAAAAGTCGCTCATGCCATGTTTTGCTTGTAAGGTTGGATATAGTTACTCATTAAATTGAATTCTTTGAATAATCTATATCCTTGCTTTTATTCATGACAAATGGTGAAATTGGTTTGAATTCTTAAAGGAAACCTTTGTCATTTACTTTACCAAATACCATTGCTTTTGGATTTGAATGCAACATGTCTTGCATGCAAAGCATATTAATCACACATTTTTTAATGAAAATAAATCTCCTTGTTCTCTCCATTTAATTGAGTTGCATAAAGAGCATTATATGATTATGCAAATGACTTGTATGATACTATCTCTCTTTGCTACAAGTGACCCGTTTGGGGGATTCTCCTTTGCCCATCTCATGACAAAAAGGGGGAGAAGTATGTAGTTAGGGGGAGAATGCTTATTGCTAAATTATTGTAGCATTCTTGCATGATTGGGGAGCTTACCTTGAGGGAGAGTAACCCGTTGAGGGGGAGCATTTATATTACACATACATTGCATGATGTTGTGCCTAAATTCTTATTGCAAATGCTTGTTTTATCTCACATGATTAATTTCACATATACTTGTATTGGAAAGTATAGAAACTTTGTTTTGAAGGATTGATTGTTCTACAAGAGATTGAAGACTTGAAGATATAGCTTTTATTTATCTCTTTGTAATGTAGAAAATCCCTTTAGTTTCTATTTTTATTGTGAGGATTAATGTGAGTGGTGGTTTTGTCACGAAATAGCCAAAGGGGGAGATTGTAAGGATTCCCATTTATTAATTGGCTTGTTTCGTGGACAAACCACATGTGGGGTTCATTGTAAGGGTAGCTTAGGTATTGGTATTCAAGCTCAAGGCCCTTTCAAGACCTCATCTTGATAAGCACCAAAGGTAAATTTCTAGTGCTTACGTACTTTGAAGAGATCTAGTTGCACACACACACAACTCATGTGTAAGGTTCCCATTTGTTGATTGGCTTATTTCGTGGACAAACCACATGTTAGGGTTCTTTGTAAGGGTAGTCTAGGTATAAGGTTTATTGTTCGAAGCCCTTTTGAAGACCTCGTGTTGATAAGCACCGAAGGTATATTTCTTTGTGCTTACTTGTCTTGAAGAGATAGTTGCACACACTCACAACTCATGCATATGTTTAATACTTGTATGTTGTGTGTCTTATTTTTGTGCATTAATGTTCATTTACATCTCTTCTTGCATGTTAGTTTGATTGCATCTTGCATATCCAATTGCATTGTCATGCTTAGACTTAGGATTGCATTTTTGCATTGGGAGCTCCCAAAAGCGCTCTACAGAAGCGCTGTACGAACAGCGCTGTACGAATAGCGCCCATTGAGCGATGTTCAGACCTGATTGATTTAATTCGGTCGCTGTTGGGTCGCTGTACAGGCGCTGTACAAAGCACTCTACGTACAGCGCCACTCTGTTTTCCCGTGAGAACAGAGTAGGGGCGTTGTATAAGCGTTGTACAAGAGGCGCTCTACGTACAGCGCCCAAGGCAATATTGAGGCAAACTTATCAAAACGACCACACTTTGTTTTGGCGTCCTATATATATGCCACTTTGACTTTAGGTCAATAACAAGAGTTCATATTCAGATTCCATACTTAGGATATTTTTCAAAGAGAAGAAAAATTCCAAAGAACTTATTTTTAGTTTACTCAAACACTTTTCCATGATCATCAATCATCATCTAGCATCATCCTTGATCATCTAGATGACATCTTGCATGGATTCTTCATCATACTTTGCTTGGTAAGCTTTTCACTAATATCTTACATATTTTGTGTTTCTCTTAACAAGCAATCTCATTTAATTACTTGTATGTTATTTTATATACTTTGAATACAAGTTTGAGATTAGTATGATGTATGTTTGAGAAGTTGTATTGTGATAGCTAATTAGGTTTTGTGCTTAATCTTGATTAGCTAAACTATTTGATTTGACATGTCATTTAGTTTTGATATCTACGATTGCTCTAATTGCATATTAATCATCTTAGATAAGCATATAGGGTTTCCCTTGCTCTATGTTGCATTTTGAATATTCATATATTCACTTAGGGTTGTTATTCTCTTCATAAAGAAAGTAAGTCTTGTGTGTAGCATCCGGGATTAGGTTGCTTAGATCGCAAGCAAATTGGACTAGGTTCACTCATACCAGGATTAGGTAGGTGTGTGATTACTTCCGGGATTATGTTGTAATCGTTTTACACATTTAGTGGATTCGAGGTTCGAGTGTGGCTTACTTACTAGCCCGTGGTTTTTCCCGTGAGGGTTTCCACGTAAAAATCAAGTCTTATTTAATTTCCGCATTTTATACTTGATTTATTGCTTTATCTATTTAGGGGTAAATTTGTAATTTTGACTAACACGAAAAATTAGGTAAAAAGCTTAAAATCTATTCACCCCCCCTCTAGATAGTTTTATACACACCGTGCTATAATTTGTTTCAATTGGTATCAGAGCGGGTTCCTAGACATACATAGGTGATCCTTGCTTATTTTGGTGTGTTTTGCATTTTGTGTGATTTTTGATCATTCATACATTTGCACTCATTTCATTCATTCATAAACACTATGAGTGGAAACGGTGGAAATGGTGGTGGCAACGAAGGTGCTTCTAGCACAAGGCCTCCACTTCTTACCGGTTTGAACTATTCCCAATGGAAAGGGAAGATGGAATCCTACATATGCCAAATTCATGACCGGGCATGGATGTCGGTTGAAGATGGATATGATCTCCCTATGATGACTCCCGCGGGTGGAGGACAAGATGTTTTGAAGCCTAAGGCGCAATGGAACGCGCAAGAGTTTGAGGCTTCAAAGTAGAATAGGAAGGCTATGCATGCCATCATGTGTGCAATGGATGAGAATCAGTACAAGCTTATTCAGAACACTCAGATTGCAAAAGTGGCATGGGACATCCTTCAAGTTGCACATGAGGGAACCAAGGTGGTGAAGGAGTCCAAGCTTCAAGTCCTCCAAACTCAATTTGAGCTACTTAGGATGGGAGAGGATGAATGCTTCAATGACTTCGAAATCAAATTTATGGACATTGTAAATCAAAGCCATCAAC
The DNA here is from genome assembly GCA_008009225.1 of Acer yangbiense. Classification (NCBI taxonomy): domain Eukaryota; kingdom Viridiplantae; phylum Streptophyta; class Magnoliopsida; order Sapindales; family Sapindaceae; genus Acer; species Acer yangbiense. The sequence goes on along the minus strand of CM017772.1, from coordinate 938,834 downwards.
TCGGAGACCCGTATTCGGATAGGAGAGTCAAGCAAAAAATTATGAGATCTCTCCCCGATAGGTTTGAATCAAAGGTGACGGCCATAGAAGAAAATAGTGGCTACATGGATATGAAGCCAAGTGAGGTGATTGGACGTCTCCTTGCATATGAGTCTAGGAAGGCTCCTAGCACCACTACTCCTCCTAAGAAGTCTAAAGGAATAGCTTTGAAAGCATCTAAGGATGCAAATGAGGCAAAGCATGAATCGGATGAAGACCTTGCCTTATTCGTGAAAAGGTTTAACAAGGTTATGGGGTTTAAGAAGAAGAAGGGATTTGGGTCAAGAGGACAAGACTTGAAGAAAAAATGTTCCTTCAAGAAGTTTGAGCCTAGACAAGAGAGGACCGAAAGGAAAGGGGTCCGATGCTTTGAATGTGGTGGGATTGGTCACTTTGCCCCCGAATGTGCTAATCACAATGAAAAGAAGAAGAGCAAAGTGATGGCCGCCACTTGGAGTGGAAGTAGTGATGACTCCAATGAGGAAGATGAGTCTTCAAGTGAAGAAGAGCTCATGGCTAATCTCCTAGCTTTTGCCTCCTCACATAAGAGCAAAAGTGGTAGTGAGAAAGAGGAAATGAGTCAAGAGGAAAATGACTCAAGTGAAGTAGAAAGTGACTCCTCTTCTATTTCCATAAAGAAATTTATGGAGCAAAAGGTGCTTGCTAAATACCATGCCGAGTTCAATGATTTAACAATTAAAAGCACAAGAAAGATTGAGAGGTTGAGAGAAGAGAACCTTGAACTTTCGGCTCACAATGACCACTTGAGTGAACAAGTGGAAAGATTGAAGAGGAGAGAGGATAAGTTAATTGAGGAATTAGACTTATCCAAGAGAAGTGAAGAAGGCTTGAAGAGGGAACTTGTAGAAGTTAAAGGGTCCTTGGCTAGGATAGATTCTAGCACCAAGAAGCTTGATCATTTACTTGGTGTTGGAAAGAGTCCAAGTGACAAGAGAGGTCTCGGGTTTGAAGATGATATGGAGACTTCAACTTCCAAGAAGACCATTTTTGTTAAGAGTTTGGGGAGTAAAGAAGCTTCATTGGTGCAAGCTCCTAGAAAGAAGTTAGAAGTAGGACAATGTTCAAATGCACAAGTGAAGATGGGGCCAAGAAGGCAACCTCAAGCTCAACCCCCTAAGGTCCCTCAAGCTCAACCCTCTAAGGTTCTTCAAAGAAACATTCCTCAACAATTGGCTCACAAAGGAAAGAGACCAATCATGCAACCTCAAGCTTGGAAGCAACCTATACCGGTTCAACAACAAAGATGGATTGAACCCACTTACCCACAAAGACATGGACGAGCTCCCATACATGCACAAAGACAAGGTATGATTCCTTTTTTCATCCCTAATTGTCACTTTTGTGGTTGTGATGGTCATATTAGACCAAATTGCTTTCAATATATTAAAATGTGTAGAACACAAAGCATGATAGAAAAGAGAAAGAATAGAGCCAAGATGCATGTTCCTAGGAATAACAATATTGATTTGCATGATCCTAGGAATAGTAGAGCACATGTACCAAAGACCACTAAGAAATCTAAAATTGTTGCTAAGTGGATTAGAAAGAATAAAAATGTTTGCCATGTTGCACAAATAGCCTTGAAGGTAAATTCTTCTAATTTTTGGTATTTGGATAGTGGGTGCTCTAGGCACATGACGGGAAACAAGAGTTTCTTCGAGACTCTTGTTATGGAGGAAGGTGGAAATGTCACTTTTGGTGATGGATCCAAAAGAAATGTTGTAGGGAAAGGAACCATTTCCGTTCCCGGATTACCCTCCTTATCCAATGCTTTATTTGTTGATGGCTTGAAAGCCAATTTAATAAGCATTTCACATCTTAGTGATGAAGGATATTCCGTCTTGTTTTCTAAAGATTATTGCTATATCCTAAAACCCCATGGACAAACCTTGTTGAAGGGCATGAGATCTAGCGACAATTGTTATTGTCTTGAAGCTAGTATTGTATCTAATCATGTGTCCATGGATGAGCAAATTGAGTTGTGGCATGAAAGACTTGGCCACATGAACTTTAAGGATCTACGGACCCTTGGAAAGTTCTGTTAGGATTATGCTCAATAGCAAGAGTGTAATATTGTAATTAACAATCTTTTTCATATTAATAAAGTGATTTCTGGTTTAACAAATCTTATAGCATTTATAGTTTAATATTATAATTGTCAAAGTAAATAATCATAAGGTCTAAAGACTATGAGAAAAGAAGAATTGTTCGTACATCTGGATATGTATATGGTAGACACAATTCTTTAGTTAGTCTTGAATATTGTTCACAACTTAAGTTAAAGGTTGGGAACCTTTATCTTGTTAAAGTTGTAGAATGCTTTTGCTAGCATTTGAGTGGGATCAAATGAGATATGATGAGTCTAAAATCATCGGAGTGTCTTCGAGCAAAAGAATCTAGTGCACTGGGTGCATTGAACTGGATCACAATGAAATACTTTATCTATAACCGTCAGTAGATAAAATTCTTTTCATTATCAGGACAATCGGAGAGTCTATCTTAATCCTGAGATAAATGATGGACTTATGGTTGCAAGTGGTATCATTTGAGTTATCAATGAGTACGATTATATCGCATAGTCTATCCTCGATAGTTTGGTGATATTCATTTGTTAATCGGTAGAGGACTTCATTTATAAATATGGACATCGTGGCTCCATTTATTAAATGAGAGTATAATATCATCATATGGATGTTTTTGAGGTAATTGGATATTAAATCTCAACGTTGAGTTTTCGATAGTGTCTATTGAAAACATGGCTTCTGGACAAGTCAAAATATCCAAGTTCAAAACATGGTCATATGAGTAAATATGGTAGCTTGGAGAGTTATAGGCGGTCTATGAATTCTTGGCGATTACTGATATTAATCACGAGGATACACTATCTCCAAGTTGATTGTCTAGGGTATGAACGAGGAACATCTTCCTTTTCTATCTTTATTTAAGAGTTCAATTTTAGCTCTTTAGTGGAATGAGTTAAAATTAATGGATCGGACCTAAGTGAATCATTTGTTGATTGTGATTAGGTTATGTCTATTGAAGCTTAAATTTAGATAGCCCGCCAAGATCCCCAATCCACACGGACTTGCATGGATCACTTGATATATTCTACCGGACCAATTTAAGGGTCCATCTAGAATTGCATTTAATATATTAAGAATATAATTTGCACATTATTTATGTAATGGGCTACTCAATTATATTTATATATTAATGAATGGCATGTGGGCTTGTTTCTTTTAGTAAGAATGGGTCTGGTTCACATGTGGGCTTTTTATTTAAAGTCCAATGGATTAAATGAAATAAGAAAATAATATAAGGCCCTATTTTAGACAAGTGGGGCGGCAAGGGTTAATATATTAGCCTATATATTATTTTGTTTCATTGTTTAATTAAATAAGAATTAATTAATTTATTAATTAATTGTTTAATTAAGAAACAAATCTTTTCTGATTAGGAAATATGATTCCTAGAGTTATACTATTGGTAGTAGTATACTAAAATTAAAAGACTTGTTTGATAAGAAAATAAATAATTAATTTTATTTATTTAATCAAATAAGAAGTCTTTTTATTTAGTCAAATAATAGAATAAAATATCTATGAGTTGGATTAGGGTTTGAAGTCTTAAACTAGATGGAAATTAGGGTGCAACACAAACCCTTTTTGGCTTGTGATTTGCGGCAACCCTAGTCCCTTTTAGAGAAGGATTTTCGGCAACCCTAAAAGAAAAGAGGAAGCAAATTAGGCCACCTATATATTTGGACTTATAGAATTCGGCCACTCTAGAGGTTGTGCTTGATACAATTTTCTTCTTCTTCTCAATTCATAGAAAGTATTATTTTTATTCTACTAAAACAAAAAAGAGTGAATAGATTATTTTTTGATGGTACACTAATTGCTTGTTCATCAATAAGCTTGTGTGTACAACATCGATTTAGGTTCACGCGAGTTTCGATCATTAGATTGAGAACTCAAAAGTGACCGGAATAATCTTAGTCTTCTTTTGATTGTTTTGTGACTAACAAAAGAAATAGAAAAGTTTGTTGGTCCATTCTCAGGTTTGCAATTCAAAGAAAAGGGAGACCACGCTCCTAGGTGATTCACGTTCGTGCTAGGATTGAAGATCTTGCGGATTACCATCGACGTAAGTCAATCGGATCACGCGACAAAAGGTATGATATCTTTTGTTGATTATATGTATGTTTAATTAATTAAATGGTTAAGGTTCATAAAAAGGAAAAATTTTAAAACATACTAAAACTACTTTTAGTCTCACTTCCGCTGCGTGTACTACGGTATTTTTCCCTACAAGTTCAATTGTGTACGTGGCCTCCCTAAGCTTGGGAAGAAAGCCAATGGTATTTGTGGACCTTGCCAACAAGGAAAGCAAACTAAAAGCATGCACAAAAAGGGTAAGTATCTCACCACCAAGGAGCCTCTTGAGCTTCTCCACATGGACCTCATGGGTCCCATGCAAACTGAAAGTTTGGGTGGAAAGAGATACATTTTTGTTTGTGTTGATGATTTCTCTAGGTTCACATGGACATATTTTCTTAGAGAAAAATCCGAAACTTTTGATAAGTTTAAAATGCTTTGTAATAAAATACAAAATGAGATGAATTCTAATATTAAAAGCATAAAATGGATTAGAAGTGACCATGGGAGGGAATTTGAGAATGCCTCATTTGAAAGCTATTGCAATAGCTTAGGCATCTCCCATGAGTTCTCGGCTCCTAGGACACCTCAACAAAATGGAGTTGTTGAGAGGAAAAATAGGGTCCTTCAAGAGATGGCCCGTGTGATGTTGCTTAGCAACAATGTCCCTAGGAACCTATGGGCCGAAGCCGTCAATACGGCTTGCTATATAGGGAATCGTGTTTTCCTAAGGCCCGGTACTAGAAATACCTCCTATGAGTTATGGAAAGGCAAGAGGCCAAATGTTAGCTACTTCCACACTTTTGGAAGCAAATGCTACATTTTGAATGACTGTGATCAACTTGGCAAATTCGATGCTAAGAGTGATGAGGGTATTTTTATTGGCTATGCCTTGAATAGTAGAGCCTATAGAGTTTTCAATTTAAAAACTCTAAGTGTTATGGAATCATCCAATGTCGTATTTGATGATACTAGGCTCAAGTCAAATGATCATGAGGAGGAGGTTATTTTTAGTGATGTTTCTCCTTTGGAGAGGGTTGTGGTGACTCCCAATGTTGGTACATCTAATGAAAATGATGAAGTCACATAACCCACTACTAGAGTCCCTATCTTGGACTATAATGAACCCACTCCATGGGTTAGAAGACTCCATAACAAAGAGGATGTTATTGGAGATGTTAATGAGGGTGTTAGGACTAGACGTCAACTTGCTAATCTTATTAGCTACACATGCTACACCTCTCAAATTGAACCCAAAAAGGTTGAAGAAGCCTTAAATGATGAATTTTGGGTTCTTGCCATGCAAGAAGAGCTAAACCAATTCGAAAGGAATGAGGTTTGGACTCTAGTTCCTAGGCCTAAGACCACTAATGTCATAGGCACTAAATGAATATTTAGGAACAAATCCGATGAGGATGGCAACATAGTGCGGAACAAGGCTAGACTTGTAGCACAAGGGTACTCTCAAATTGAGGGTATCGACTTTGAGGAGACATTTGCTCCCGTTGCCCGTTTAGAGTCCATTAGGCTTCTCTTGTCCATTTCTTGTGTGCACAAGTTCAAATTGCACCAAATGGATGTCAAGAGTGCCTTCCTCAATGGCTTCTTGCAAGAGGAAGTGTTTGTTGAACGACCCAAGGGGTTTGTGGATGCACACCACCCCAACCATGTCTATCGCCTCAAGAAGGCACTATATGGGTTGAAACAAGCACCGAGGGCTTGGTATGAGCGCCTCACTCAATTTCTTGTTGACAATGACTACACAAGAGGTAGTGTTGACAAGACCTTGTTCATCAAGAGAAACAAAGATGAGTTATTTATAGCTCAAATCTATGTTGATGACATTGTATTTGGCTCCACCAACAACACCAAGGTCCAACAATTTGTTGATGTCATGTCTCATGAATTTGAGATGAGTCTTGTTGGTGAGCTTAGTTACTTCCTAGGTTTGCAAATTAGGCAATTAGATGATGGGATTTTCATAACCCAAGCCAAATATGCCAAAAACCTAGTGAAGAAGTTTGGTTTAGAGAATGCCAAACATTGTAATACACCCATGAGTACCACTTTGAAGCTAAGCAAGGATGCTAGTGGTAAAAGTGTGGAACAAACGTTATATCGTGGCATGATAGGTAGCTTGCTCTATTTGACCGCAAGTAGGCCCGATATCTCCTTTAGTGTGGGTGTGTGTGCTAGGTACCAAGCGGATCCTAAGGAGACCCATCTCTCTTCCGTAAAGAGAATCATTCGCTATGTGAATGGGACATCCAACTATGGGATTTGGTACTCTTTTGACACTAATGCTAGTCTTCTAGTCTTGTAGGCTTTAGTGATGCGGATTGGGCAGGAAATTGCGATGATAGAAAGAGCACATCGGGCGGTTGCTTCTTTCTAGGCAACAACTTGGTGTCTTGGTTTTGCAAGAAGCAAAACTCTATTTCCTTGTCCACGGCCGAGGCCGAGTACATAGCCGCGAGGAGTGGATGCACACAACTCCTATGGATGAAGCAAATGCTAGTAGACTACGGATTCAACCAAGGTACTCTCACTCTCTTTTGTGATAACATGAGTGCTATTAATATTTCTAAGAATCCGGTACAACATTCTAGAACTAAGTATATTGACATCCGCCATCACTTCATTAGAGAGCTTGTTGAAAATAAATGCATAGTACTTGAACATGTAGATACTAATGATCAACTTGCGGACTTATTTACTAAACCCTTAGATGCTACTCGATTAAAAACTCTTAGTAGATCTATTGGGATATGTCTTGTGGAGTGATGTTCTATGATTGACCCCATATGGGGAACTCAAGCAAAGAGAGCTATTTTGCATTCTTGTCACTTGCAAAAAATTTGAAATAACTTATGCCTCTTCTTTTAATTGTTTGAGTAAGCTTGGTTGCACATATGTATATATGTTTTCAATTCAATAAGTGTGAACCTTGCTTATTTACAATCCATGTCATATTTATGTTCAAACATGCATTTTTGGACTAGGAGATGTATGTAGGAAGTATGATTTGAATGACCTATGATTATCTCCATGACATGATGATTCTTTAATAACATGCTAATGTCAAATGAAAAAGCATGAAATTCATATCACATGCTCACATGAAAAGCATGAATTGATGATTGCATATTCTTAAAATGCAAAACCTTGTGTGAAAGCTTATGAGACTCAAAATGAATAAAGGATCTTGTATCCGTTCAAAGGAATTCTTATTCCAAATGTCTCTCTTTCTTTATTGGTTGAACATGGCTACTATCATACGGATATCTTATCCAGAAAAATCAAATAGGGTGCAAAGTCGCTCATGCCATGTTTCACTTATAAAGTTGGATATAGTTGCTCATATATTAAAATCAAAAACTCTATATCCTTGCTTTTCTCATGACATTGGTGAAATTGGTTTGAATTCTAATTAGAAACCTTTGTCTTTTGCTTTGCCAAATACCATTGTATTTTGGACTTGAATGCTATATGTCTTGTATGCAAAGCATGTTGGATTCACACATTTTCTCAAATAAATCTCCTTGTTTCTCTTCAATTAATTGAAGTGCATAAAGTGACTTATATGTATATGCAAATCTCTTGCATGCTTCTATCTCTCATTGCTATGAGTGACCCGGTTGGGGACTACTCCTTTGCCTATATCATGACAAAAAGAGGGAGTAGGATATGGTAAGGGGAGTTGCAAAATAGAGGCAATTGTGCATATTGGGGAGAACATTCGTTGAGGGGGAGTAACCCGTTGAGGGGGAGCATTGCATACACATACATTTCATAATGTTGTGCCTTAAACTTTTAAAATGCAAATGCTTGTTATTGTTCTCACTTGATTAATCTCACACTTTACTTGTATTGGAAATGTTAGAAACTTATTTTCAGGGATTGGTTATTCTACAAGAGGTTGAAGACTTCAAGTTTCATTTTCTTATCTCTTTGTAATGTAGAATATCATTGTAATCCCGTAGTTTCTATTTCTTTGTGAGGAATCAATGTGAGTGGTGGTTTTGTCACGAAATAGCCAAATGGGGAGATTGTAAGGTTCCCATTTGTTGATTGGCTTATTTCATGGACAAACCACATGTTGGGGTTCTTTGTAAGGGTAGCCTAGGTATTGGGTTTATTGTTCGAAGCCCTTTTGAAGACCTCGTGTTGATAAGCACCGAAGGTATATTTCTTTGTGCTTACTTGTCTTAAAGAGATAGTTGCACACACTCACAACTCATGCATATGTTTAATACTTGTATGTTGTGTGTCTTATTTTTGTGCATTAATGTTCACTAACATCTCTTCTTGCATGTTAGTTTGATTGCATCTTGCATATCCAATTGCATTGTTATGCTTAGACTTAGGATTGCATTTTGCATTGGGCACTCCCAAAAGCGCTCTACAGAAGCGATGTACGAACAGTGCCCATTGAGCGCTGTTCAGACCTGATCGATTTAATTCGGTCGCTGTTGGGTCGCTATACAGGCGATGTACAAAGCGCTCTACGTACAGCGCCACTCTGTTTTCCCGTGAGAACAGAGTAGGGGCGCTGTACAAGCGCTGTACAAGAGGCGCTCTAAGTACAGCGCCCAAGGCAATATTGAGGCAAACTTATCAAAACGACCACACTTTGTTTTGGCCTCCTATATATATGTCACTTTGACTTTAGGTCAATAACAAGAGTTCATATTCAGATTCCATACTTAGGATATTTTTCAAAGAGAAGAAAAATTCCAAAGAACTCATTTTTAGTTTACTCAAACACTTTTCCATGATCATCAATCATCATCTAGCATCATCCTTGATCATCTAGATGACATCTTGCATGGATTCTTCATCATACTTTGCTTGGTAAGCTTTTCACTAATATCTTACATATTTTGTGTTTCTCTTAACAAGCAATCTCATTTAATTACTTGTATGTTATTTTATATACTTTGAATACAAGTTTGAGATTAGTATGATGTATGTTTGAGAAGTTGTATTGTGATAGCTAATTAGGTTTTGTGCTTAATCTTGATTAGCTAAACTATTTGATTTGACATGTCATTTAGTTTTGATATCTACGATTGCTCTAATTGCATATTAATCATCTTAGATAAGCATATAGGGTTTCCCTTGCTCTATGTTGCATTTTGAATATTCATATATTCACTTAGGGTTGTTATTCTCTTCATAGAGAAAGTAAGTCTTATGTGTAGCATCCGGGATTAGGTTACTTAGATCGCAAGCAAATTGGACTAGGTTCACTCATACCGGGATTAGGTAGGTGTGTGATTACTTCCGGGATTATGTTGTAATCGTTTTACACATTTAGTGGATTCGAGGTTCGAGTGTGGCTTACTTACTAGCCCGTGGTTTTTCCCGTGAGGGTTTCCATGTAAAAATCAAGTCTTATTTAATTTCCGTATTTTATACTTGATTTATTGCTTTATCTATTTAGGGGTAAATTTGTAATTTTGACTAACACGAAAAATTGGGTAAAAAGCTTAAAATCTATTCACCCCCCCCCCCTCTGGATAGTTTTATACACACCGTGCTATAATTTGTTTCATCATGCATAAATGTTATTCTTATATGTTGTGTGTTTTCATATGTGTGCATTCATAATTGTTGAATATCTCTTCATGCATGTTTATTTAATTGCATCTAGTTTATTGAAATGCCATGACATGTTTAGGCATTAGGATGCAAAGTCATGAATTTTATTCATGCATGTTTGAATTGAGTGCATCTTGTTCAATGATAATGCCGTGACATGTTAGGCATTAGGATGCATTCAATACCCACACTTGCACTTCATGATTAGTCTTAAGTGTGGTGTAATTCGTTTCCGTTTTTGAGATCGGAAACGTCCGCGCTTGCACGATGGTGTGCATGTCTTAGCACGATGGTTGGCCACTTGAGAAGGTCTCATTCTTCTCTTGGATAAGTGGTAGTTTTGGTTTGGTTGTTTGGAGTAGAGTGTCTAGTTTCAAAAGATTGGATTTCAATGTTTAAATGATTTTCAAAACTGACCTATGTATGGTCTTGTGGCCATAACTTTTTACACAAAGCTTCAAAATGAGTTTTGAAAATTTTTGTACAAACTAGACACCCATACCTTTCCAACGGTATATTAGTCGTAATATTTCATGACCATTTTTCCAACCAAAATAGGGCAACTCTGTTGTTGTCCGTTTCTGCCTTTGGTCACTCAATTGACCATAACTTTTCCTACAGACATCAAAATATCATTCTGTAAATTAGAGTAGAAAGTAAACTTCCATACCTTTCCAACGATATATTATACGAAAGGTTGTGATGTCGTTTGGTCATGTTTCGGTGCGCTCGAATTTGGAGCTGAAGTGCTGTCGCATGATTCTGCGGCCTGGCCACCGATTTGGCAGCAGAATTCCCAGTGATGTCTTTTTGACATTCTCAAAACGTCGTAACTTCATTTGGCACCTATAAATACCCTCTTTTCTCTTCCTTTTCAATATAACTCTCCCAACTGAAACCCTAGAGAGAGAATTCACTTTCTAGAAAGAGAAAGAGATATTCTTGAGAGAGAAAGAGAGATTCTTGAGAGAGAAAGCACCAAGCTTGCTTCTTTAACTCTCCAAACCCAAAACCCATCATCTTCATGCATCTCTAAGCATCTTTAAAGCATGGGTCTTCTTCAACACACATGGTATGATATGTTGAACACCATTATCTTACATAATTAGTGTTTTTACTTATCAATTTATCTCATTTATTATTTGTATGTTCTAAGAGTAATTTCTACATACAAGATTGAGATGATGTGTTGATTGGGTTATTTTGTGATAGCTAGGTTTTATTGTTTATATGCCATCTAGCTAATTAATCTCATTACATGATTGAGATTGTTTTTTGATAGCTAGGATTTCATGATTGATATATACATCTAGCTAATTAATCTCATTGAAATGTTTGAGATTGTTTTTTATAGCTATTGTATCTAGGATTGGTTATCCTCTACATAGCTAAGCTTTATGACATGTCATTTAGCTCTTGATATCTAGGATTGTATTTACTGTCATATTATCATCCTAGATAAGCATATAGGGTTACCTAGCTCTATTTGTTCCTTGAATATTATCATATATTAACATAGGCATTTTTATCTCTTCATTGAGAAGTAAGACTTGTATGGCTTCCGGGATTAGGTTGCCTTTTGTCACAAGCAATTGTAAGTCTTGTGTGATGACCGGGATTAGATCGTACACCGGGATTAAGTGTTCACATAAGCAATTGGACTAGGTTCACTCATACCGGGAGTAGGTAGTGGTAGTGAGTTACATACCGGGATTAGGTTGTAATCTTCATTATCATTAGTGGATTCGAGGTTCGAGTGTGGCGTACTTACCAGCCCGTGGTTTTTCCCGTGAGGGTTTCCACGTAAATATCAAGTGTTATTTAAATTCCGCACATATTACACTTGTTATATAAATTGACTAGTCATGGGCATTTTCGTAATCTTGACCTTACACGAAAAATTGGGTAATAATGATTAAAATCTATTCACCCCCCCCCCCCCCCCCCCCCCCCCCCCTCTAGATTAATATTGAACACGCCGTTAATTTGTTTCACAAACCAAAATTCATTTGCATCAAAGTTCATCTAGCATTCTCTAGCATATCTAGGATGCTTGCTTGCATGGGTCTTTCATCATCACACTTGCTTTGGTAAGTTTTTCACTATTATCATATATAATTAGTGTTTTATTTATTATGGCATCTCTTTTGTTACTTGATTGTTCTTAGATTGAATTCTAATATTCAAGATAGAGATTGTTGTGTTGATTTGATTGAGTGTTGTGTTGTGATAGCTAATTAGGTTTTTGCTTAATCTTAATTAGCTAAGCTATTTGACATGTCATTTAGTTTTAATATCTAGGATTGTTCTAATTGCAAATTCTTCATCTTAGATAAGCATATAGGGTTTCCCTTGCTCTATGCATTTGGATATTCATATATTCACTTAGGGTGTTAATCTCTTTTTAGAGAATTAAGTCTTGTGTTGTGACCGGGATTAGGTTGCTTAATTCGCAAGCAATCGGACTAGGTTCACTTATACTGGGATCAGGTAGGTGTGTGATTACTTTCGGGATTATGTTGTAATTTTCATCACTTAGTGGATTCGAGGTTCGGGTGTGGCTCACTTATTAGCCCGTGGTTTTTCCCGTGAGGGTTTCCACTTAAAAAATCAAGTGTTATTTAATTTCCGCATTTTATACTTGATTTATTGTTTTATCTAGTTAGGGGTAATTTCGTAATATTGAGTATTCACGAAAAATTGGGTAATATCTTTAAAATCTATTCACCCCCCCCAGATAGTTTTATACACACCGTGCAATATTTGTTTCAGGTTGAAGTCTTAGTTGTGACTGAATTAAAAATGATTTATAATCCTATTTTAACTTGGTTAACTAAACCCTAGGATCCTGGTATATAAGATATACATATTAGGAAACAGACTAACCTAACCCTAATATAGAGAAAGAGAGGTGCGACAAGGAGAAGAAGAAAAAGAAAAAGAAAATAATTTTTTTTTCTTTGGCTCAAGACTTGGCCGAACCCTAGCAAGAGAACAAGGTGTTGTCTTCTCCATCTCAGTAGCCTCAATTCAAGAACCCCCGAAATATGTTACGTGCCTAAACGCAGCTGCTAGATCGCGGGTCATAGCTCAAAAGGCTTAGTGGTGAAGGATCGAAAAGAAACGAAGGAGAGATCTTCAAAGGTATGAAAACAAATCCCTCCTCATATTCGTGTATACAATAAGGTCCAAGATAATTTTTTAAAAACCAACCTATCTACTCTTTTTTCCGCTGCGCGACTTACAATAAATTAGTTAGTTGTTGTCATTGTTGGATTGTGCAGGATGTGCTGCTTATCTTCAGCGATCCTCGGCCATTTAGTTCCTGTTTTCTAGTTAATTAGTTGCTTGTTTAACGTTCATGTTTCTTAGTGGGATAATTGGTTTGTTAGTTTTGTAGACCTATAAATGGTCAAGTCTTCATTGAATGAAGCTTCTCTACTGCTTCTCAAATTTCTCTCTATCTATCTATCCTCTCTATCTCTTTTCTAAATTCTTCTATGTATTTTCCTAGATCAAAAATATACATAACAGTGATATCAGAGCCGTTTGAATCCATGGACATACGATTTCGTAATGAAGTTTATGAAATCCTGGCTCGTCATAAGTCTCGCTTTGAACAAATTCACTCTACCCTCAACACCATCTTAACCAACCTTTGGTCTCTACAAAAATTTCGTTTTCAGAACTCTTACACACAATTAGCCACCTATCCTTCGGTGTTTTTCGATGATACATATGTATCGTCGGAGGCTTTTGTCGATTTTGATAAACCACTGATATTTGATAAATATGTATTTGACAAAGTCCCATATGAGAGCAATTCACATTTTGTGGATTGTTTTTATGAGTCATATGTATCTCACCATAAAAATACTTCAGTTTATCTTTTGTTGTAGGGTTTGATGATTCAAGAATTTGTTTCCAGCCATTGGAGCGATTGGATGGACATCATGACAAGAGGCGAAAAATTTAAAGTTCGTCGTATACGATGTTGATTATTACCACCCAAAAAGTTTATGCAAGCTAGTGGGATGATTCATAGTGCCCATCATGCGGAGATACTAGTCAAATAGGCGGGTACACCAATCGAAGATGAAACTTAGGAAAATCGTTGGCGTTTTTTGAAGACTTACCAAATTTCATCCTTGCAGACAAGGATGATTTTAAGGGGTGGGGAATTATATGGTCACACGCAAGTGTCATGCAAGCAGGGTGTTGATTGAGTCAGTTCAGTTACTAGGTCCAATAAGTTAGTGTTAATTGTTGGCATCAAAGATGCCTTAGTGGAGTCAGTTATTATTGGCATCATGCCTTAGTGGAGTCAGTTAATAGGCTGAATAAGTTAGTTGTTGGCATCAGAAATGCCTTGTTGGAGTTGTGATAAGTGGGTTGCTTTGTCAAGCACCACTTACCCATTATTTCCTAGATTTGTTGAGTTGCATTTGTTTGTTTACATTTGCTTAACTGTATAGCTTGTTGCATGGCTTATAAATAGCCAAGATATTTGATTGAATGAAATTATCAAGTAATGAAATGACTATTATCCTCTCTATCTCTCTAATTGAAAAATATTAATTCTATCTCATCCTAAATTCTTCTTGTGGTTTCCTTAACTGGAAAGTACATAAAGTCTTTTCCCAACTTCATCCTTGAGGACAAGGATTTTGCAAGTGGGAGGGAATGATATGTGCACATGAACATTCAACCCATGCAAGAAACGATTTGGTCAGATTGATTTATCCAATTAGTTAGTGGTCCAGTTAGTTAGGTGTTAGTGGGAGCTTTTGTGGTTCTAATCAATAAGTTAGTGTGTTAGTGGATTTGATTGTGTGCTTAGTGGTTGCATGAATATTTGGCATTGTATTGTTTATTTGCTTGTTAGTTGTAGCGTTCTTAGACTATATATAGTCTGGAACTTTTGGAAATAAACTTCTCGAATATTGAAGCAAATTGTCTCCCATGTATCTCCTCTATCTCTCCTCTCTTTCTTCTTATGTATTTTAAGCCTGAAATACTATCTCTTCTCTAAATTCTCTCTATGTATTTTCCTGGATCGGAAAAATACATAATAGTGGTATCAAAGCCATTTGAATCCATAGACATATGATTTCGTAATGAAGTCTATGAAGTCCTTGCTTGTCATGAGTCTCGCTTCGAACAAATTCACTCTACCTTCAACACCATATTAACCAACCTTTGGTCTCTACAAAAATTTAGTTTTCAGAACTCTCACACACAATTAGCCACCTATACTTCAGTGTTTTTCGATAATACATATGTGTCGGGGAAAGTGTAGGTCCCGAAGATCAAAAAATTCAGAGTTGTGATTTTCATAAAATTGACACAGCGGAAAAATAAGTTTTAAAATTTTATTTTCGGACCTTTATACCCATACACGAATATAAATAAGGATTCAAGAATACCTTATAGATTTTCTCCTTTGTTTCTTTTCGATCCGTCACCACTAAGTCTTCCGAGCTATGACCCGCGATCTAGCAACTGTGTGTGGGCATGTCACGGATTCCAAGAGTACTTGAATGGAGGCTACAGAGAAAGGAGAAGACAACTCCTTGTCCTCTTGATGAGATCCGACCAAGGAAGAATTTGACCAAGGTGGGATCAGCCAAGGTATGTTCCGACCAAAGAAGAAATTTTTTTTCTTCTTTTTGCTGCACACCTCTTCTGTATCTTTGCTTGGTTATGTTATTTTGTTTCCTGATATCATATCTCTATATGTTATTAGGAGACTAGGGTTTTACTGACCAAGTTAAGATAGGATTCTAAATCCTATATTAATCTTTGTTGTCGCTAAAACTTGAACCCTTGACCTCTTTAAAATAAATAAAAATAATCTCTATTATCTTATTCCTTTGCTCTTGTCAAGGTTCGAATCTGCAACCTCCAATTAACAATTAATAATTCTTAATTATTAATTTATCAATTAAATAATCATATTATTTAATTATATTTAATTAATCAATTAAATAATTTATTAATTAAATAATCATATTATTTAATTAATTCCCAGAATAAATCCAAGTCACTTTCGTAACCAATTAACTGTGAACCTTGTTACCAATAATCGTAAAGGGCTAGCAAGGGGACCTAATGGACCTACGGTTTTGAGCTCCAATAATACTTAAAAAAATTAATTAAACTCTTTAATTAATATTTCATGATTATTAACTTGGATTTATTCCACTAAAAACCTGAGTTTGCACTCTTATAACTGTAGATGTTTTACACAAACCAAAATATTAGTTTCCATCAATATAGTTATTACATATGGTATGATCCTCCACAAGTAGTTCATAATTAGAGCTAGGTCATAAAGTTCGTTATACCCCTCTAATTATATTTTTTCCTTTAAGTACCACTGATTCTCTAATAAACAATTATATCTGTAAGGATTACCATTCTTTGATTGGCTTATTTCGTGGACAAACCACGTGTTGGGATTATTGTGTAAGGGTAGTTTAGGTAATTGATCTTCAAGCTCGAAGACCCTTCACAAGTCCTCAAGGGACAAGCACGCCAAAGGTATAACTCTAGTGCTTGGTTTTCTTTGAAGAGATTTAGATTGTACACACTCACTTAGCATTCTTGCATTTGTGTGCTTTCTCTTCACATGTCACATTTCACACTTGCACTTATATGTTATATTTTGTTGTGTGTATTTGTGTCTTGTAATTCGTTTCCCGATAGTATTCGAAAACGTCCGCGCATGCACTAGAATGTGCTTGGTTTTGCACGAAGACCGCCTACGGAGAATGCCCTTGGCTTCTCCTTGGTTTTCACCTATGTTGGTGATCGGCGGTTATGATCGGCGGCCTGGCCACCGAATGAAACCGCCGTTTGCTTCCAGAAGTGTCTGGAACAATTCTACGGTTACGATCGATGGTCACGACCGTCGTTCGAAACTGCCGTTCATACCTAATTGATTTTATCTCTCGGTTTGATTCAGCGGTTGAATCGATGGTTTCAAAACCGCCGAATGAAACTGCCGTTCATACCTGATTGATTTAATCTCTCGGTTTAATTCGGCGGTTAGATCGGTGGTCACGAAACCGCCGAATGAAACTGCCGTTGTTCCCCTGTTCTTCTCGGGTTCAATTCGGCGGTTATAATCGGCGGCCTGGCCGCCGATTGAAACCGCTGATCGGTGCGTTTCAGGGGCAAACTTGTCTTTTCACATGCTCTATTTTTCATGCCTATAAATACATCACTTTCTCTTGTTCTGAGTGTGACTCTTTAATCATCAAGAACCCTACTTTTAAAAGAGAGATTTTTAAGAGAGAAAGCAACCAAGTTTGCTCATTTAAACACTCAAACCAAAATCCATTTGCATTAAAGTTCATCTAGCATTCTCTAGCATATCTAGCATGCTTGCTTGCATGGGTCTTTTATCATCACATTTGCTTTGGTAAGTTTTTCACTATTATCATATATAATTAGTGTTTTATTTATTATGGCATCTCTTTTATTACTTGATTGTTCTTAGATTGAATTCTAATATTCAAGATAGAGATTGTTGTGTTGATTTGATTGAGTGTTGTTTTGTGGTAGATATCTAAGTTTCTATAATCTATGATTATCTAAGCTAATTGACATGTCATTTAGTTTTAATATCTAGGATTGTTCTAATTGCAAATTCATCATCTTAGATAAGCATATAGGGTTTCCCTTGCTCTATGTTGCATTTGGATATTCATATATTCACTTAGGGTGTTAATCTCTTTTTAGAGAATTAAGTCTTGTGTTGTGACCGGGATTAGGTTGCTTAATTCGCAAGCAATCGGACTAGGTTCACTTATACCGGGATTAGGTAGGTGTGTGATTACTTCCGGGATTAGGTTGTAATTTCATCACATTTAGTGGATTCGAGGTTCGGGTGTGGCTCACTTAACAGCCCGCTGTTTTTCCCGTGAGGGTTTCCACGTAAATATCAAGTGTTGTTTTAATTTCCGCACAATATTACACTTGCTATATTTTATTGACTATTAGGGGTATTTTCATAATCTTGTCCTTAAACGAAAATTGGGTAAAATTAGTTAAAATCTATTTACCCCCCCTCTAGATTAATAGTTTACACACCGTGAGAACTTTCAATATCCTTCCTTCCTTTACGGAAGAAGGAGAGCACTCTTAATCGTTCAGGACCCGAATCAACCCTTAAGGGAACTACTCCTCTACTTCTTGTAAGAAGGAGTGGATTCCTCTATTGTGTGCATACCTTCCTATCCACAAGCCAAACTGTGATTCCAAGATATGCAGTTATTGATCGGGAATGCTACTCCGATCTCACCTATGGTATGTCAAAAACCATGATCTAACTTGAAGGAGTTAGTAAGACACTCAGGATTAAGATCATCCATATACAACCATCATTGTTGATATATATATGAATCTCTTCATGTAACGGATCTTGGTGATAGATTCATATAGATCATGGCTTAGTCCTACATGATCACATCATATAAGGTGCCTCCATTCTCATATCACCATACGAGTAGTCTAGGATAAGATTACAGTGCATTACGAAATGGACCGCAACTGTAGATTAACAACAAATAAAGTACCCAGCTTTATTTGCTCTCTATGGACTCTTTAGATTGCACATCTCAAACCGAATTTCTTTGCATATGACATTCATATACTCAATTTGAGATTACATCTAGCAATCTTGTATGTTTAGCACATATGATATACGTGTATGAGTCATATTGATTGAATGAAAAAACTACTTCTTTTATTAATGTTTTTATAACATTTACAAATTACAAGCTTTATGGCATAAATCCCAAGAGAAGGTTTTTGTCGATTTTGATAAACCACCGATATTTGATAAAGATGTGTTTGAGGAAGTCCCATATGAGAGCAATTCATATTTTATGGCGGATGAACAGGTGCAAATAGCCTCCTTTCATCTGAACGGAATCGCTCTTTAGTGGCTCCGTTGGCTAACAAAATTCAAAGACACACTTACGTCAATGAAATTCACACAAAGGCCACATTTATCCATGATGGAGGATTCTCCTTCAGACGTTTCAACCAAATCAGAGGCGATTTACAACAACATATTTGACTTTCATCCTTGCAGACAAGGATGATTTTGAGGGGGATGGAATGATATGTGCACCTATTATGTGAAGTGCTTAGCACGTATATGCATGAGATGGGGCATGAGTCAGATTAGGAAGTGAAGCCTTAGTCAGAATTGTTGAAATTAGTTGAGTCAATAAATTAGTTAGTTGTTGTCATTGCTGGATTGTGCAAGATGTGTTGCTTATCTTCAGCAATCCTCATGCCATTTAGTTCCTGTTTTCTAGTTAATGAGTTGCTTGTTTAACGTTCATGTTTCTTAGTGGGATAGTTGGTTAGTTAGTTTTGTAAACCTATAAATGGTCAAGTCTTCATTGAATGAAGGTAGCGAATTATAATACAAAAGCTTCTCTACTACTTATCAAATTTCTCTCTATCTATCTATCCTTTCTATCTCTTTTTAAATTCTTCTATGTATTTTCCTGTATCGGAATTATACATAACAATTCAGTTGTTAAAAACTTATTGAATCTTCGATCTGTGCCATGATACATGAATGCAGTCATCCCATAGGCATAGTTAAAAGGAATTTCGCCTTTAAGCAATGCATCTTTCAAGTGGTGCCTACAGTATAGTCAACCATTCAAAATAATCTCATTATTATTTTTTTCTTTTGAATTCTGACATTCAATCAGATCAACCTATCAAGAGTTTGTTGAGATCAAACGAAATCAACTGTTTATACTCGTGACTTGAAAGAATAAATGTTATTTATTCTCGTATACTCGTTTAATTTTCAAGCCTTAAAAGATGAAGTAGTTTTCTTAGATTTGATAGAACATAATAAAAAGAGGTCCCATCCCAACCAAGCCAGTCACTATGCACCTACATACAATGCCACATTAATTTAAGTCACCCTTTAATAGTTCGTTTAGCCCTTGAAACAACTCTGACCAACCTTAAACAACTCTGATAGACTCTAACAAATTCTATCCGATCCTAATAATCAAACCTGTAGTTTTCGTGTTTGTGTAGCTATTTATTTTTGAAAAATGTGCGAAACTCACTTAATTAAGCCTTTTTATTGTTTATATATGCTCAGCTCAATATATATTGTTTCACTATAATTAGTTTCTTCATCCATTTGAATCACACAGCCACACACCAACCTTAACTAATCATCAAAACCTGTAATTAATTTAGCTTATTTCAGTAATTGTATTGTTTGAAAATTTACAAAAACTCACTTTGACTAACCTTATCAATTGTTTATGCTTCAGGTTTTTGTTGATCAGTTTGAGAATTATATTGAATTAATAATAATTATGAAAACTACTAGTTCTAGTGTAAACATCTTTAAGTACTAATATACTTACCAGCTCTCCATCAAAACCTTGTCTTGATTCAAGAGAAAAACATCAGAAAGAGAGACACTATCTTGATTCTTGATCAAGAATTTGCAGACAGGTTCAAGAGCATAGAGCCTCTCAAACTTTCCGTCATCGGGAAGGCTTCGCAAAGAGCACGTAAGGATGGAGTAGCTAGCAAGAAGGCGCAAGATGCAGTCCAACATGAGTGGTCATCTGGGTTGCTGGTGGGTATTAGGCAAGAGTTCTCTCCAGCAATCAAGACAATCATGGCACCAAATCAACAAAATCACTGCAAGATGTTCTCCCTATCAATCAAGGCAATCATGGCACCAAATCAGCAAAGTCTTCCAACAATATTGTTGTCACTTATTCTTAGCATCATATTGTGCTCACATTAATTCTTTGATTTATTTTTTCAAATTTATTCCATGTATACACATATGTTCTGTCTAAATAGTGAAATATGTATCAATGATTACAATGTGATTCTCATACAAACACATCTCTTTTTAATTCATTTCATCTTATGGTATCAGAGCTCAAAAAGCTCCAACAAGTCTCTATTCGATCCAAAAAAAAATTTCAATGGCCATTGAAAGCTCATCCCCTATGTCTACCATACCAACCCGTCCATCACCATCTCTTCCCTTATCAACCCAAACACTTACTCAAACATTACCAAACAACCTCATTTCCATAAACTCTTCAGCCCAAATTCCTCTCAAACTCACCCCTGTCAATTATCCCGCTTGGAAAGCTCAGTGGGATGCTTTATTATTCGGATACAATTTACCGGGTTACATTGACGGTTCCACACCATGCCCACCAGTTGCTATTGAAGAAACTGGTACTCCTGTGGCAAACTCTGCATGCACACTTTGGTTGCATCAAGACAAGTTATTACTTCTTGCGATGACTGCTTCTCTTTTCAATGATGTTATATCGATGGTATCTTCTTCACAAACCTCGGTTGAAGCCTGGAACAAACTAAAAAAATTGTATGCAAGTCAATCTTACTCTCGCATAACGGGACTAAAAGAGTCGTTTATCAAGCTCTTTTAGGGTTCTTCTTCCGTTGGTGACTATCTTTGTCGTATCAAAGGAATTGCTGATGACTTGACACTTGTTGGTTATCCAACCAGCAATGACAGTGTTGTTCTTCACACGCTAAATGGGCTAGGGTCTAAGTTCAAAGAGATCTCAGCTACAATCGGAGCTCGAGACATTGTAATCTCCTTTGAAGAACTTCATGACAAACTCATTGAATATGTTCATTCCGAGAAGAAACTATTTCATCGTCTCCACCAATCACTGCCAACGCCACTAGATTTTCAAAGAGAACTGGAAATCATTCAGCCAAGAAAAGCAACCACTGGGGTGGTTCCAATTTCACAAAGAACAACCACCATAGCAGCAACAATTTCCAAAGAAATTATAGGAACGATTCCACCACCAACAACAACAATGCAAATGGAATAACTTCTTATATTATGTGTCAATTTTGTGACAAAAAAGGTCACTCGACATGTCAATGCTACACTGCCAAGAAGATCATGTTACAGATAGAGAATCCAACTGCAAATCATGCAACCACTGTTGTTTCAAACTCTTCAAATTGGCTCATGGACTCAGCAACATCACACCATGTTACCACCGATCTTAGCAACTTGTACCCACATAAGCCTTATGACAGTCCTGATGACACAGTCATCGGTGATGGTATAGGACTTCACATCACACACTTTAGCTCATCTAAACTTATTTCTCCTTCCAATTCATTTACATTATCAAATGTTTTACGTGTCCCATCCATGCAACAAAATTTTATTTAAGTATCTCAATTTTGCAATTCTAATCAAACTTCAATTGAATTTTTTTCATTTTATTTTCTTGTGAAGGATCTCACTACGGGGGCAACACTCGCTCATGGACGGAGCAGGAATAACGTGTACGAATGGCCTCAGACATAGGAGAAAGCGGTGGTGGCCAAACAAGCTTTTGTTGGAGTCAAAACCTCTCTTGCCCACTAGCACAATTGTCTTGGACACCCATTAACCAAAATTCTTAGTTATCTAGTGTCTAATAATAATCTCCCTAGTCTCTCGAGTCGGTCCAAATCTATTTTTTTTTTTTTGTGATTCGTGTCAATGTAACAAGAGCCATAGACTACCTTTTGGTGTCTTAACTCTTTGAAGTCGTGGTCCATTGGATCTTATTTATTCTGATGTAGGGAGCATCTCCTATTAAATCAATAGATAATTATTCCTACCATGTCATTTTTGTCGATCACTTTACAAAATATTCTTGGCTTTTTCCAATGACAAAGAAATCTAATGTTTTCTCAATTTTCTCTAAATTCAAACCAATGGTTGAAAAGTTTTTTAAAACTCCTATTGTCACAATCTACATAAATGGTGGGGGTGAATATCATGGTTTTAAATCACTTGTTGAATCTGATGGTATCCAACACCTGGTTTCTCCACCTTACACTCCTCAACATGTTGCCTCTGTTGAACGGCGTCATAGACACATTGTCGAAACCGGTCTCTCCTTACTACACAAAGCTTCCCTTCCTCTTTCATTTTGGTCACATGCTTTCCAAGCTGCTTTGTATCTAATTAATCCTATGCCTACACCCACTCTACAGTTAAAGTCTCAATTTGAGTCACTGTTTAACACCAGTCCCAATTACTACAAGCTAAGTGTGTTTGGATGCCTATGCTATCCATGGCTTCGACCATACACACAACATAAGCTTGAATCTCGATCCAAGCCTTGCATTTTTCTTGGATACTCCAATGCTTATAATACGTACAGGTGCTTCAAACCAATTGCAAAAAAAAAAAAAAAAAAAAAATGTTTCACGGCATGTTCAATTTATTGAGGATCATTTTCCTCATTCAACTACATCTCCTTGTAATGAATCATTTGATATGGATAGCATGCCCAAATGGCTCACAACTTCCTCCTCCTTTGCCTCTCTTCACCAAATTATTCATTTACCTAATTTAGATCACGCTTCACTTGACCCTCTTTTGCATGATTCATGTAATCTCTTGAATATTGCAAACCCAGATATCACTCCTCAAAATAATTCATCCACAGCAGATTCTCTGTCAAATTCAACTCCTACAATGTCATTACTTTTACCTTCCTCGTCTGACCTTTCACCAGCTTCTATGCTTCCTTTCACTATGAATATCAACATAGGCCACTCATCAGACACGCCACCTCCTGCTTCCACGCAACAGAGTGACCAACCTCCAAGATATGAATCCTCTTTTACTTATTCACTCCCCCTAATTCACAAAGAGCCTACAATCTAAACCACTACAGTATGACCACTAGATCGAAAAATCCCCCATTCCTAATTCCTTTGAACCAACTTTTGCCTCACAAGCTTTAAAAGAATCCAAATGGAGACATGCAATGTGTGATGAGATAAATGTTGTTAACCTGAAAAATCCGTTGGATACCTCCCGGATAACAGTTGACCTCAGTGTACTGATGCACCGCGGTTGGCCCAAACCGGGTAGAGCGTTGTCCTGGTTAGACCGGGAGAGGTACCGGGGAGGCTCTTGGTCTGATTACCAGGAACCGGCACTGGGGTTCAGGACCAGTCCTAAGGGAAGATAAATGAGGTTGAAGGGGTTCTTTGGATCGTGGGTTGGCAAGATTCTAATGAGCACCAGGATACTCTCCATTAATTGCAAAAGGGGTAAATTATACATAGCATTTTAGCAGGTTATTAATGTTACAACAGAGGTGCATGAAAGGAAAGAGAGGAACTCTATGGAGCTTGATCTAGGCTGATGAGCATCATTTTGTACTCAACAAAATATGTTTTTATATGATCATTTTGAAAACCAATTTTGACCACTTGAAAATCCACTTAGGATGTAAAATTAGTAAAATGGTAAGCAAGGATTCGTTCCAGTAGGAATTAGAGTAATTAGTTGAATTAATTAACTAATCTAAAAATGCAATTAAGTAAATCATGGTAGTTTGAATGGTGTATGGTTTGACAAACCATCAAACATACATGTAAACTAAATATAATAAAATGTAAAGAGAATATGAATAGATAGGAATCCAATATCAACAAAAATGATTAAACAATTAATAGGAAATCTAGGGAAATGATAGAGCAGCTAATAGACTATTGAGCAATTCATACATGACTTCATTAACGTACAATCTACACAATCAAGGACTAATCTCATTCGAAATTGTTGTTTAGACCGTCACTACAAACCCTAAACAACTTCCCACAAAAATGCCTAACTGATTAAGGAAAGGGGGTCAATGTGGGATCGGTTAATGACGATCAAAGGCCTAGGCAATTGTGGTTGATCTACCCTCCAAAAGCTTATCCTATTCACTATGTGCTACAATCAATCAAGTGTGTCAATAACTCAACCAATTTTATCACAAATAAATCCTACAACATAATGCAATCAACAAATGTGTTGTAAGGATTCCCATTAATTGATTGGCTTATTTCGTGGTCAAACCACATGTTGGGGTTTGGTTGTAAGGGTAGTCTAGGTGATTTGTTGAAGATCAAGACCCTTTCCAAGACCTCAAGAGGACAAGCACCAAAGGTATATCTTGTGCTTACTTTGGCTTGAAGAGTTATAGTTGCACACACACACACAACATGCATAACTCTTATTCTTGTATGGTGTGTTATATTTTGTGTGCATTGTGCTTTATTGATTTATTCAATATCTCTTCTTGCATGTTGAATTGATTGCATCTTGTTATATGATAATGCCATGACATGTTAGGCATTAGGATGCATTCAATACCCACACTTGCACTTCATGTATGTTAGCTTTTAGTGTGGTGTAATTCGTTTCCCTAAGGATGTTTAGAAACGTCCGCGCGTGCACATTGATGTGCTTTGTTTTGCGCGATGATCGCCGGTGGAGATGCCTTTGGCTTCTCCTTGGTTTCACCATTTTTGGTGAATCGGCGGTTACGTTCGGCGGCCTGGCCGCCGTTAGAAACCGCCGAATGAGACCTGATTGAAATATATCTCTCGGGTCCAAAACGGCGGTTGGGATCGGCGGTTTCGAAACCGCCGAATGAAGTCGCCGAAGTTCCCCTGTTCCACTCGGGAGCCATTCGGCGGTTCAATTCGGCGGCCTGGCCGCCGAATTGAACCGCCGATCGGTGCGTTTCAAGGGCAAAATTGTATTTTCACCTGCCCTGTTTTTGGTCTCTATAAATACATCCTTATCTCTGGTTCAGAATACAAGTCTTTGATCATAAGAACCCTAGAGAGATATTTAGAGAGACTTGAGAGAGAAAGCTTAAAGATCATATCTTTATCTCTCTAAACCCATTCCCACATGCATAAATCTTCATCTAAGCATCATCTAGGATCATCTAGCATATGCTAATGCATGGGACTTCTTCAACACACATGGTATGATTTGTTGAACACTTTTATCTTACATAATTAGTGTTTCTACTTATCAATTTTATCTCATATTTTACTTATATGTGTTTAGATTAATTTCTACATATAAGATTGAGATTATGTGTTGATTGGGTTATTATTTATTAGCTAGGCTTTAATGTTCATATGCCATCTAGCTAATTGATCTCATTTGTTAATTGAGATTATTTTTCATAGCTTATTTGATTAGGTCATTATTGCCTAAAAGCTATGCCATGAACATTCTTGTGTGATGTATTGATAACTAGGTTGATAGATTGTTTTTTAATCAACTAGTTAATCCTTTGAATGTTTGTGGGTTTTATATGATAGCTTTGTATCTAGGATTGGTTATCCTTTACTTAGCTAAAGTTATATGCCATGTCATATAGCTATATGTGATATCTAGGATTGATTATATTGTCATCTTATAATCCTAGGTAAGCATTTAGAGTACCCTAGCTCTTATTGCATTAATTGAATA
This sequence comes from Acer yangbiense, assembly GCA_008009225.1. Classification (NCBI taxonomy): domain Eukaryota; kingdom Viridiplantae; phylum Streptophyta; class Magnoliopsida; order Sapindales; family Sapindaceae; genus Acer; species Acer yangbiense. The sequence continues at coordinate 912,668 of CM017772.1, read as the reverse complement.
TTCATACATATTCACATAGGGTTGTGCATCTCTTTTGAGAGATTGAAGTCTTGGGGCTAAGTGTGCTTAGGCCTCAAGCAAATTGGACTAGAGCCGCTATAAAAGGCCCGCGTGGTAGATTAGAGGGTGCTCACGCCAAGAGTAGTGTATCAGGGGATATCACTAGGGATTGAACCAAGAGTGGCGATTGGTAGTGTCCATAGCCTGAGGTTATCTAGGGTGAGAGTCCGAGAATCACTTGAGGGTGTAACCGTCTTTTCATATAGTGGATTTCGAGGTCCGAGTGTGGCGCACTTAACAGCCCGTGGTTTTTTCCCAGTGGTTGGGTTTTCCACGTATACATCAAGTGTCATTTACTATTTCCGCATCTTATTACACTTGTATGTTTTGTTGACTTGCTAGGGGTATTTTCGTAAAATTGACATGCATGCGAAAATTGGGTAATAATTAGATAAAATCTATTCACCCCCCCCCCCCCCCCCCCCCTCTAGCTTTATATTGATAAACACACCTCGAGTATTTAATTACTTTCAATTGGTATCAGAGCGGGTTCCTAGATATACTTAGGTGATCCAAGCTCATTTTTGGTGTGTTGTGCATTTTGTATGATTATTGTTTTTGACATACATCTTGCATTCTTCTCATTTGCATTCATTCAACGCAAACACTATGAGTGATTTTGTGAGAGAAGAAAATAACTCCAATGAGGAAATGTCCCTCTAAGGTGAGAGAGGAGACGAAGATGAAAGGGCGTTGCTCACATCACCAAAGAGCTTCAAGCCCAAGCCTTCCTCAATCTTGGTCTAACCAACCAAGAAGGCTAACTTCCCTCAACCTACGATCCTAATAGGGAAGTGTTCAATCATGCAAGCTCAACCGAGCAAGCAACATTGTCTTGGTCATCATCAAAGGAGGAGAGATCCTATCCAACTACCAAGACAACCACAACGACAAGGGAAAGCACTTTTGCATGCTCAAGGGAATGGTATAATTCCTAACCTTATCTCCTCTTGTCATTTGTGTGGTATTGTTGGTCATGTTAGACCAAGTTGCTTGCATTACATTTAAATATGTAATCTTATATGCTTGATTGAAAAGAAAAAGGCTAGAGCTAAGATGCATGTCCTTAAAAAGGAAGAAAATCATTTGCATGATTCTTTGCCATCTAGAACTCTAGAACCTATGACCACTAGGTATGTTATTGAGACACCTAAGTGGATTAGAAAAGACGAACCCGCTTGCTACGAGACAAACATGTCTCAAATAGGTTCAACTAGGTCCTATGGACTTGGTAAGTCTTTTAGACCACATGCCCTTCATTGAAGTGGTGTGGATATTTGACCCCATATGGGGAACTTAAGCAAAGAGAGCTATTTTGCATCTTGTCACTTGCAAAAAATTTGAAATATCTTGTGCTTCTCTTTTTGTTGCTTGAGTAAGCTTGGTTACACTATGTATATATATTTTCTATTCAATAAGTGTGATCAATGCTTGTATTGCAATCCATGTCATATTTATGTTCAAACATGCATTTTTGGACTAGGAGATATATACATAGGATAAAATTTGAATGACCTATAATGATCTCCATGACTTGATGATTGCTAAAATAACATGCTAAATGCTAATCTTAAAAAGCATGTTTTGATGATTGCATTTCTTAACTGCAAATAATGTGTGAAAAAGCTTATGAGACTCAAATGAAAAAGGATCTTGTATCCATTCAAGGATTTTACAATCCAAATGTCTCTCTTTCTTTATTGGTTGAACATGTCTACTATCATACGGATATCTTATCCGGAAAAATCAAGTAGGGTGCAAAGTCGCTCATGACATGTTTGGCTTATAAAGTCGGATATAGTTGTTCTTAAATTGAAATCAATGAAAACCTATATCCTTGCTTCTCTCATGACATTGGTGAAATTGGTTTGAATTCATATTGAAAACCTTTGTCATTTGCTTTGCCAAATACCATGGTATTTTGGACTTAAATGCTACATGTCTTGTATGCAAAGCATTTTTTTTATTCACACATTTTATTTAAATAAATCTCCTTGTTTCTCTCCAATAAATTGAGATTGCATAAAGTGACTTATATTGATTATGCATATACTAGAATGCTACTATCTCTCTTTGCCTTGAGTGACCCGGTTGGGGACTACTCCTTTGTCTATATCATGACAAAAAGGGGGAGTAGGTTGTGGTAAGGGGAGTTGCAAATTGTAGTAGCAATTGTGCATGTTGGGGAGAATACTAATTGAGGGGGAGTAACCCTTTGAGGGGGAGCATTTGCACATTCATACATTGCATGATGTTGTACTTAAATTCTTAAATGCAAATGCTTGTTTTATCTCACTTGATTCATCTCACCTTTTCTTATATTGGAAAGTATAGAAACTGTGCTTTCAGGGATTGATTGTTCTACTTGAGATTGAAGACTTCAAGACCATTTATCTTATCTCTTTGTAAAGTAGAAAATCATTGTAGACCCGTAGTTTCTATTATGTTGTGAGGAATCAATGTGAGTGGTGGTTTTGTCACGAAATAGCCAAAGGGGGAGATTGTAAGGATTCCCATTAATTGATTGGCTTATTTCGTGGTCAAACCACATGTTGGGGTTTGGTTGTAAGGGTAGTCTAGGTGATTTGTTGAAGATCAAGACCCTTTCCAAGACCTCAAGAGGACAAGCACCAAAGGTATATCTTGTGCTTACTTTGGCTTGAAGAGTTATAGTTGCACACACACACACAACATGCATAACTCTTATTCTTGTATGGTGTGTTATATTTTGTGTGCATTGTGCTTTATTGATTTATTCAATATCTCTTCTTGCATGTTGAATTGATTGCATCTTGTTATATGATAATGCCATGACATGTTAGGCATTAGGATGCATTCAATACCCACACTTGCACTTCATGTATGTTAGCTTTTAGTGTGGTGTAATTCGTTTCCCTAAGGATGTTCGGAAACGTCCGCGCGTGCACGTTGATGTGCTTTGTTTTGCGCGATGATCGCCGGTGGAGATGCCTTTGGCTTCTCCTTAGTTTCACCATTTTTGGTGAATCGGCGGTTACGTTCGGCGGCCTGGCCGCCGTTAGAAACCGCCGAATGAGACCTGATTGAAATATATCTCTCGGGTCCAAAACGGCGGTTGGGATCGGCGGTTTCGAAACCGCCGAATGAAGTCGCCGAAGTTCCCCTGTTCCTCTCGGGAGCCATTCGGCGGTTCAATTCGGCGGCCTGGCCGCTGAATGAAACCGCCGATCGGTGCGTTTCAAGGGCAAAATTGTATTTTCACCTGCCCTGTTTTTGGTCTCTATAAATACATCCTTATCTCTGGTTCAGAATACAAGTCTTTGATCATAAGAACCCTAGAGAGATATTTAGAGAGACTTGAGAGAGAAAGCTTAAAGATCATATCTTTATCTCTCTAAACCCATTCCCACATGCATAAATCTTCATCTAAGCATCATCTAGGATCATCTAGCATATGCTAATGCATGGGACTTCTTCAACACACATGGTATGATTTGTTGAACACTTTTATCTTACATAATTAGTGTTTCTACTTATCAATTTTATCTCATATTTTACTTATATGTGTTTAGATTAATTTCTACATATAAGATTGAGATTATGTGTTGATTGGGTTATTATTTATTAGCTAGGCTTTAATGTTCATATGTCATCTAGCTAATTGATCTCATTTGTTAATTGAGATTATTTTTCATAGCTTATTTGATTAGGTCATTATTGCCTAAAAGCTATACCATGAACATTCTTGTGTGATGTATTGATAACTAGGTTGATAGATTGTTTTTTAATCAACTAGTTAATCCTTTGAATGTTTGTGGGTTTTATATGATAGCTTTGTATCTAGGATTGGTTATCCTTTACTTAGCTAAAGTTATATGCCATGTCATATAGCTATATGTGATATCTAGGATTGATTATATTGTCATCTTATAATCCTAGGTAAGCATTTAGAGTACCCTAGCTCTTATTGCATTAATTGAATATTCATACATATTCATATAGGGTTGTGCATCTCTTTTGAGAGATTGAAGTCTTGGGGCTAAGTGTGCTTAGGCCTCAAGCAAATTGGACTAGAGCCGCTATAAAAGGCCCGCGTGGTAGATTAGAGGGTGCTCACGCCAAGAGTAGTGTATCAGGGGATATCACTAGGGATTGAACCAAGAGTGGCGATTGGTAGTGTCCATAGCCTGAGGTTATCTAGGGTGAGAGTCCGAGAATCACTTGAGGGTGTAACCGTCTTTTCATATAGTGGATTTCGAGGTCCGAGTGTGGCGCACTTAACAGCCCGTGGTTTTTTCCCAGTGGTTGGGTTTTCCACGTATACATCAAGTGTCATTTACTATTTCCGCATCTTATTACACTTGTATGTTTTGTTGACTTGCTAGGGGTATTTTCGTAAAATTGACATGCATGCGAAAATTGGGTAATAATTAGATAAAATCTATTCACCCCCCCTCTAGCTTTATATTGATAAACACACCTCGAGTATTTAATTACTTTCATGTGTCAATAACTCAATCAATCACATAAGTGCAAGATCTAATTAAAAAGTGAATAAAACTATAATTATGCAAACATAAAATTCAAAGCTTTAATAAATACTCATTGTCCAATAGTCTCTCAAATCATCCACCTAAAATGGGGATTTAATTACACATAATCACAAGCAAAGAATGGAAGTAAAATGAAGAGAAATCACCCTTGGGTCTCTATTGTAAGCTTGATCCTTCCTTGAGCTTCCTTGCTTGAATCTACTACAAAGATTGAGTGATGAGGATATGTCTAGATAGGTGGAGTCAAATGGAAAGTGACAAAGGAAATGGATGTAGAAAATGGGTAGAGAGGAGTGATCTTGGTGAAGTAATCTAGTTGTTTGTTGATGAGATTGGAGAGAAGAAATGGTAGGATTAGGAATGGTGAAAGAAGAGATTTCTTGATTGATCAAGTGTTTTTAAAAGGGAAAAACTATGATGAATTTATAAGGTGTTCAAATCAAGTCACGGATGGTCAATTACCAAAACATCCCCTGACTTGGCAAATTGCCATTTTGACACCTCAAAGGGGTCCATTCTGTAAATTTCCAGCCAATCACACTTGGCCACTAATTGAGTTTCGCGGTGAGATTCACGGCGACACAATCAAGTGCACAAATGGCTCTTTGTCGCTTTGGATTTCACGGCGGCGATGGAGAAGAGTTGAACCGAGACAATTGCAGGGCATTTTCGCGGTGGTGTCGTGGCTGGAATTGGGGGCGACACCGGCGATTTGATTCAAAATTCGTGGCTTGGAGCTGGATGGTTTGGAGAACAGAAAATGACCCATTCTTGGTCGTGTTAAGCTTGCCAATCGTTTGGCATAGATATCGGCCGGAGATAGGTCACTTTCCGGCGACTATAAAAAGCTACGGTTTGGAGCTTGTCCATGGTTGCCAGTCGAGAGGTTGAAGTTGAAGTTTTGGAGATGATGGGGTGCACTTAGCATTAGGCCGGGGTGCGCACGAGCTTGGTCCTTTTGTCTTCATTAGGGTTCATTTAGAAGCGGGCTAGGGCGTGTTTGGACTTCTAAATTGGGCCACGCCTGATTTGTGCCCAACTCTGAAACGCATCGTTTCATTTATCTGAGGTGGCATGGCTGCTGGCAAATTACGATATGTCCGCCTGTTCTCTTATGAATTTGCTAAAACTTCAATCTTCCCTTACATTTCACACTTTTGCCCCCAATTGACCAAAATTACTCAAATGCCCTTGAACTTTAGAAATTCTTGAAAACACTTAATTCACACCATTAAATCACAGGATATTGCCTAAAAATTGAGTGAAAAGATAAGGAAATGAGAGCCAAAATTATACCAATTTTGGTTTCATCAAATACCCCCAAACCTATCTTTTGCTCATCCTCGAGCAAAACAAACAATAAGCACTCATGGACATGTGTCTAATTATCAAACAATCAACATTAAAGTCCCGACTCTTTGTAAAAGACTTAAAAAGTCAATATTCGACTTGCAAAACCAAAAGCGAAGAGATTTAACCAACGTTGTGCTCATTAGGAAACGTGCATGTAAGAGATGCTAAATGAAGATTAAAATCATACCACTCTAAGTAAACATTGCACGCAACGCGATCCTACATTCAAGATGCTAAAGCTTCAAAAACTAGAGTGTCATTCGATAGAGAATGTAATTTGCATCGACATCTAATCTTGACCAGATTCTCTCATTTTCGCACAGATCCTAGGCTTCACTCACAATACATATGCACATGATCATTTAAAAACATAATTTCTAAAAATTAGCCTCACGAATGGAATTGAAAGCCATGAACTGGAAAGAACATGTATCAACCAAAATTTCCAAAGTGAACATCCCTAAAGATCAAATAGGTCTTTCATTTGGTTATAATGGGGCCTAAGGTGAATGGTGAATCAATAAATGGGAAAAATTGATATCAAACACCCAATGGTCACATTAAGACATACATTCTAAATTTAGCACAATTTGTTCATTACAACTTGCATATTCACACTTTGGCGTCCAGGCTTACAATTCACTTTATGCATTTTCTACTCTTAATTTTCATTGAGTAGCTCATTTAATTCCACATAATTTATCTAGGCACTTAGTGCCTCATTCATCTTTTCTTTTCTTTTCTTTGCTTTGCTTTTCTTTGCTTTTTTTTTTTTTCAAGCATTGCGTTTCATCTTTTTAATGTGTTTGCACATACATGCATAGGTACACGCCTTACATTTTAATATACCTAAAGCTTACATTCAACCCCTAAGCCTTAGCAAACCATTTGGTACAAGGTAAGTATGGTGTATAGGCTATATGGTTTATGTTGATGTGGTTCATGAATGAAAAGCTTAATTGTGTTTGGCTTCAAATGGGCATGGGAGCACACACATTAGAGGAATTGGAAGTATTTAGGCCAATTTGGCGGTTTTTCACATGCATTGCCTAAAATCATCTCTAAAGGTTTGTCCACAAAGTCAATTAAGGCATCCACAAGCAGTCCATATGTTCTATGGAAAACAACATTTAAGTGCAAATGAGACATTTTAAATATGCTTAATATGCGTGTTTGAATGAGTGTTTATAGAGTGAAAATTTTCCCTCAAAATAAGCTTTTTAGGCCGTGTTTGTAAACCTGACGGGAAGTCTTTACTATTAATTCCTAACCTTCAAGCACAATTGAATATTCACTCCAACATCAAGAGAAAAGAACTAGCGTGCTTTGCACAATTCAACCTTAAATGGCATGAAGTTAATCTAAACTAAGCAATGCAAAGATGCACAATTCCTTACTTGCACACACAATGGCACAATTCCTTACAAGCAAAATATGCTCAAGCATGGCATTATCACAAGATTTTCAAAAATTTTGAGAAATTAGGCTCAAAATATTTGCACACAATTTGCAAACAAGAGACGGTGTTGCGCACACACCCCCAAACCTAAATTAAACATTGTCCTCAATGTCTTTGGGGCATATAAAAACCGGTAAACACGGCGCAACACACATCCACAATCAAAGAGTTTAAAAAAACACAATCAATGTCCATATCAAAATTTATCCCAAAGATTGGAATCAAAAGGTTCAATAACATCCTATAAGCTCATCATTAACTCAAGAGATATATCAAGGTAAATTCATCAAGAGTTATCATCACAATCCATGTGGACAAAATATGTGATCATTCAAGCCTAAATCCACTATCACAAACAATTCACACTCTTATTCTAAACAAGAAACTAAAAAGCAAGAAATAAAACAAATTAAAAATAAACAAGGAAATAAATTGTACCTAGGTGGGGTGCCTCCCACCAAGCACTTGGTTTTATGTCCCCGCTAGACGTGCTACTTGGATCAGTCAACCGAATTCCAAGGCTTCGAACATACGCCGACGCGAGATTAGATCTTGGAAATATTTGGTGCACATCGGTGTGTTCCTAATCACAACAAGCAAAGGCAAGTAAATGTGCACTTGAAAAAGTGGTTTAGAAAGTTTAGAAAACAACCTATACCAATTGCTTTTGTGTAGGCGGCATGGACGAGCAATGGGAGGGACATAAGGCATGGACTCCTCATATAGGAGCGGTGCCTCAAAAGAGACATTTTTCGCTTCCTTCATTTGTTCTTCAGTCTCCTCCTTTTCTATTTCCTTCACTACAAGAAATTTGAGTTTTAGCAACATTCAAGAGACAACGTGCAGACTGCGCACGTTGCTAAAAGGCATCTACAGCAACGCGCAGGTAATGTACATTGCCAAAAGTCATCTACCTCAACGCACACAAAATGTATGCTGTTAAAACCATCTACGACAACACACATATGAATGTTGCTAATAATAAAGTCATCTATCGCAACACGTATAAAATGTGTGTTGTTAAAACCACATATGGCAATGTACAAATGAATGTTGCCGATAATAATGTCATCTATTGCAACATGCACAAAATGTGTGTTGTTAAAACAACCTATGGCAACACACGGATGAATATTGTCAATAATAAAATCATTTATCACAATGTGCACAAAATGTGTGTTGTTAAAATCACATTTGGCAACGCACAAATGAATGTTGCCAATAATAAAATCATCTATCGCAACGCGCACAAAATGTGTATTGTTAAAACCACCTATGCCAACACACATATGAATGAAGCCAATAATAATGTCATCTATCACAACTCGCACAAAATATATGTTGTTAAAACTACATTTGGCAACACACATATTAATGTTGTCAATAATAAAGTCATCTATCACAACACATATAAAATGTGTGTTGTTAAAACCACATATGACAACACACAGAAGAATGTTGCCAATAATAAAGTCATATATTGAAACGTGCACAAAATGCTTGTTGTTAAAACCACATACGGCAACGTACAAGTGAATGTTGTTAATAATTGAGCACATATGAGACAACACATAACAAATGTACGTTGCTATAAACGAGAACATATGGCAACACACAACGAATGCACGTTGCTATAAATATGCTTTTAATAACATATAAACGTGCATGTTGTTAAAAAGCAACTATTTGACAACACACATTATGGACATTTTCATAGGAGTCTTTTTAGCAACTATTGACTTTTGCGTTGCGTAAAAGTCTAATATTTCATAACACACATATCATGCACGTTGTCGTAGAAGCATCTTCAGTAATTTTTGGATTGTACGTTACAGAAAAGTATAATGTTCCGCAACACAAATCTTATATGCATGTTGTTGTAGAAGCATTTTTAGCAACTACTGACATGTGCTTTACGAAAAAAAAACTAATATTTTGAAACTCAAACATCATGAATGTATTCATAAATATTAAAATACACTTTCACTGTTAGCAAAGTAATTGGACACATCCCCTTCTATATTGTGATAAAGATTTGAGGTTCACTTTTTCCCATTAAATCTTAAAATGTGGAGGAGACGCTTCTCTTATGGTGGGAGTTGTATTTCGAGTCGTGAGTTTGTAACGGCTGTCATTATCAAATTCAAATAGACCCTAAATGTTGGGATAAAATTTAATTGTTTATCATAAAAATAATTACAATGATTATTATAGGGACTCTAAATTAACAATTAATAAAATTATTAATTTTTTCAATAAAATATCGTGTTAACCGAAAATTGTCACTGGGGTGATATTTCCAATTAACAATTCATGGGACTGGAATCGGGGTAGATTTCAGTCGGAGAGATATCATGTAGTTCGATACCCTTAGCTTCCTAATAAAATCTGTAAAAAAAAAAAGCAACAATAATGGTAGGCAAGAATCAATGTAATAAAAGGATCACTCGTAATACTTTTTTTTATTGATAATGCAAACATGACTGGAGTACAATGGGGTTCTTAGGTAGCTATGATGATGGGGAAAAAAATATTCAGTTGGCTATGGCGATGGAATTCTCATGCACGTCGACAAGTGGAAAAATCTATGATAGGGTTCGGTACTTAAGTTGCCTCCCCTCTTCTGTGTAACAATATGATGTATATATAGGTCTCGTTTCTTGCCATGCACTCCTATAACTTCGGTCTAGGGTTTTTAGCAATTTACGGGACCTTCCTTGGCGATCAACAATTTTGTCAGGGGATTTGATCCCTAGAATCGAGCGATTCCTTCCTTGACAGATTGTGTGGGAGTTGACTCCCAATTCAAATAGGGCTCTTAGTGGCAGGGACAAGCATATTTCTTTATTTGTCCTGAACGGTGGCATTTTGTGCTCACTCTTCTATGCAGCTTGTTCTTCGGTGTACCTGTTCTTGTCTTTAGGAGGGATCGAGGTACTTGGATCTTGTTTTGATACTTGGCGGTTTGCTAGCCTGACACTCATGGTTAGCTTTTGGTGGGTACTCATGTATCCTGCTCTCTTCATGTTTATTTGAGCTATGTACGAGTGTATCGGGGTATCGGGGTACCTGAATTCCAGATGGAAGAGAGGTACCAGGATCCCGCAGCAGTGGAGTCTCTTTCTGAGTTTCTTGGTACCTTCTGAGTCTAAGAACCCTTAATCTTGATCGTGGTTGGTAGGAGGTTGTACCTAGCTATTTTGTAGAGTGGCGGGGTATCGGGATGCTTCTTCTATGACATGCTTTTGTCTCATTTTATCTTCCAAGGCTGATGGAAAATTCTTCTTTGACCCCTGCCATTTTTGGCTGTTAACATATTGTATTAATTTTTTTATAATATATGCTATATATAAATAAATAAGTGTGTAATATATATCAAAGTTGAACTCGTATCAGAATGGCAAAGGCTCTCATGGTGGTGGTTGGTGTGTCATAGGTTCAAACCCCCATCCGAACAAAGTAAGAGATGTAATTTGGCAAGGGGTGGCTAGAGGTGTTGTATAGTGATTGGGTAGTGAGTGGGCTTGTCCAACGACATTGAATTTTTTTTTTCTTTAACCTAAGGCAACATACAATACGTGTTGCAAAAATTGTCTAAGGCAACGTATAATGCATGTTGCGAAAACTGTTTAAGGCAACACATGATAAAATTGTCTAAGACAACACATGGTAAGGCAACATACATCAACCGTTTGTTGCGTTAAATGTCAATGACAACGCACATAGTACGTTGTGAAACAAATATTGCACGGTGTGTATAAAACTATCTAGAGGGGGGGTGAATAGATTTTAAAGATATTACCTAATTTTTCATGTATAGTCAATATTACGAAATTACCCCAAACTAGATAAAGCAATAAATCAAGTGTAAAATGCGGAAATTAAATAACACTTGATTTTTACGTGGAAACCCTCACGGGAAAAACCACGGGCTAATAAGTGAGCCACACTCGAACCTCGAATCTACTAAATGTGTAAACCGATTACAACCTAATCCCGGTAAGTAATCACACATCTACCTAATCCCGGTATAAGTGGACCTAGTCCAATTGCTTGCGAATTAAGCAACCTAATTCCGGTCACAACACAAGACTTAATTCTCTAAGAAAAGATAATAGAACCTATGTGAATATGAGAAATATTCAAAATGCAATTTAGAGCTAGGTTACTCTATATGCTTATCTAGGATGATATTTTGCAATTAATTCAATCCTAGATATTAAAAGCTAGATGACATGTCAATTAGCTTAGCTAAACATAGATTATGAAAACCTAGATAGCTATCACAATACAACACTCAATCAAATCAACACAACAATCTCTATCTTGAATATTAGAATTTAATCTAAGAACAATCAAGTAATAAAAGAGATGTCATAATAAATAAAACACTAATTATATATGATAATAGTGAAGAACTTACCAAAGCAAGTGTGTTGATGAAAGACCCATGCAAGCAAGCATCCTAGATATGATAGAAGATGCTAGATGAATTTTGATGCATATGAATTTTGGTTTGAGTGTTTAAATGAGCAAACTTGATTGCTTTTTCTCACAAAAATCTCTCTTTTAAAAATAGGGTTCTTGATGATTAAAGAGTCACACACAGAACAAGAGAAAATGATGTATTTATAGGCTTGAAAAATAAAGCATGTGAAAAGACAAGTTTACCCCTGAAACGCACCGATCGGTGGTTTCAATCGGCGGCCAGGCCACTGTTCTTAACCGCCGAATTGAGCCCGTGAAGAACAGAGCATCAACGGTGGTTTCATTCGGCGGTTTTGAAACCGCTGTTCAAACCGCTGAATAAAATCAAGAGATAAATCAATCAGGTCTGAAACCACGTTTTCGTTCAGCGGTTTCGGAACCAACTGCAGAATTGATCCAGAGGTCTCTGGACTCAAACGGAGGTTTCATTCGACGGCTAGGCCGCCGATCATAACCGCTGTTTCACCAAAAGAGGTGAAACCCAAAGGAGAGGCCAAGGGCATTCTCCGTAAGCGGTCTTCGCGTAAAACCAAGCACATACTAGTGCATGCGCGGATGTTTCCGAATAATATCGGGAAACGAATTACAAGGCACAAAAGCATATAACAAAATACAACATCAAAGTGCAAGTGTGAAATGTGACATGTGAAGAGTATGCACACAAATGCAAGAATGCGAAGTGTGTGTGTGCAATCTAAATCTCTTCAAAGAAAAACTAAGCACTAGAGATTATACATTTGGCATGCTTGTCCCTTGAGGTCTTGAAAGGGCCTTTAAGCTTGAACCTCAATCACCTAAACTACATTTACACAATAAACCCCAACATGTGGTTTGTCCACGAAATAAGCCAATCAATAAACGGGAACCTTACACGTTGTTATTATACTACGACTACATACATTGTGCGTTGCCAAAGTTGCCAAAAGCTTTGGGACTTTTGGCAATAGACGTATCAACAACATACACCTGCACTTTGCGAAAACCTTTAGCAACGCATTTTGCGCGTTGCGAAAGACCAAATTTCTTGTAGTGGCTTTCCTGCAACATTAGGCAAATAATCAAAGAAATCAAAGCTAACTTTGGTTTCAACATTCTCACAATTCGAAAGGATGATGGGGGCATTTTCCTTCTCCAGATGGCTCAAGGACTCTTCATGCACCCGACTTTGCATAGCTTCGACAATAATCTCATAGTGCCCTTCCATTATTCTAATTGAGGCCTCCATTCTCTCATTTTGTTGTTGCCAAATTTGATCTTGTTGTTGCCATCCTTGTTTATTGGCTAGTATGTTGGCTTGAGGAATTTGTTGGAAGGCTTGAGCACTTTGAATAAAATCATTAAAAGTCTCCTCTTGAGATCGCACATAGGCATTAGCTTGAGTGTCTTGATCTCTCATCCAATCCAGCTTGTACGAATCGGCATACAGTTCATAACTTGACCCCGGATTGTCAAACTCACCACATGGTTCATGCATAGGCCACAAATTGTAGGAATTTGACTCTTGGGCTTGTCCTCCATCATTAGAAATTTGTCCTCTTGAATGGCAACCCCATGTCTCGTGCCCATGCATTCCACAAAATGTGTAAGCTATAGCCTTCACTTGTCCTATTCCCGAAGTCCTTGAAGCAAACAACTCCATTTGCCTATTAAATTCCTCCAAGTGCGTAGTGAAAGGATCCATTGCTCCTGTAAAGAAAATAAAAAGAAAAATGAAAACAAGACAAAAAAGAAAACAAGACTAGAAAATCTAAAAATAACAAAAATGACAAACAACCTAGAAAATCTAACTACAAAGAATGCATAACACAAGAACTACAAAAATCTAATAAACAAACTAAAAACTAGCAAGAGATAATAATTAAATAAAAACAAATGTTAGTAGGCTATTTAATAAAATTATAAACTACAAAGAAAAGTTAAGCAATTCAACAATCGCTACCAATTCCCCGGCAGCGGTGCCAATTTTGATGAGCGTCGTTTTGTACTCAACAAATATGGTTTTATGTAATCGTTTTGAAAACCAATTTTGACCACTTGAAAATCTACTTAGGATGTAAAATTAGTAAAATGGTAAGTAAGAATTCGTTCCACAGGGAATTAGAGTAATTAGTTCAATTAATTAACTAATCTAAAATGCAATAAAGTAAATCATGGTAGTTTGAATGGTATATGGTTTCACAAACCATCAAACATACATGTAAACTAAATATAACAAAATGTAAAGAAAATATGAATAGATAGGAATCCAATTTCAACAACCTAGATAAGAAAATGATTAAACAATTAATAGGAAATCTAGGGAAATGATAGAGTAGCTAATAGACTATTGAGCAATTCATACATGGCTTTATTAACGTACAATCTATACAATCAAGGACCGATCTCATTGTTTAGACCGTCACTACGAACCCTAAACAACTTCCCACCAAAATGCCTAACCGATTAAGGGAATGGGGTCAAGGTGAGATTGGTTAGTGACGATCAAAGGCCTAGGCAATTGTGGTTGATCTACCCTCTAAAAGTCTATCCTATTCACTATGTGCTACAATCAATCAAGTGTGTCAATAACTCTGAAACAAATTACGGCGTGTTCTAATTTAATCAAGAGGGGGGGTGAATAGATTTTAATCGTTATTACCCAATTTTCGTGAATAGTCAATATTACGAAAATACCCCAATCTAGTCAAAACAATAAATCAAGTGTGAATGTGTGGAAATTAAATGACACTTGATTTTTACGTGGAAACCTTCAACAAGGAAAAACCACGGGCTGTTATGTGCGCCACACACGAACCTCGAATCCACTAATTGTAATGATGTTTATATCCTAGGTTGACCTCAATCATTCTCGGACTATAACCCACCACTACTACTCGCAGGCCTTTAAAAGTAAACCTAGTCTAATTTGCTTGCGGCCTAAGTAACCTTAGCCACAAGATTTAGTTCTCACTAAAGAGATCAATCAACCTATGTGAATATACATGATATCCAAATATGCAATTAATGCTAGGTTACACTAAATGCTTATCTAGGATTATAAGATGTCAATTAAAACAATCCTAGATATTAATTCATATATGTCATGGCATAAAGCATAGCTAACTTAGATTAAACAATCCTAGGTATAGCTATCATAATACAACACTCAATCAAAACAACACAATAATCTATACCTTGTATAATAGAATATCATCTAAGAACATACAGGTAATTAAAGAGATTTCTTGTTAAGTAAAACACTAAGATTAGATGAAATTAGTGAATAACTTACCAAGGCATTGTGTTGAGTAAAACCCATGCAATAAAGCATCTTAGATAAGCTAGATGATGCTAAATGAAGTTTTGATGCATATAAAAATGGTTTTGAGTGTATAATGGTGAGTTCTTGATTGATTTTCTCTCAAGTATCTCTCTTTTCCTTTCTAGGGTTCTTGGAGTCAAGGAACTAGTTTGAGAGACAGTAATATGATATATTTATAGACATCAAGAACAAGTGATCAAGCCAAAATTGGTATGATTTTAGCCCTCATTCATGTCTCTTTATACTTGATTCTCGGGCGTTTCCCCGTATTTAATGTCGTAAATCAAGTGTTTCAGGTTTTATTTGGCCTCAAGGGCATTTGTAAAGAAGAGGAGGAATTTGGTGCAAAAAGGAGCATAAAGACATGAAACAGGACATTCTCGCCATTGGCTGAAGCTAGGTCGCCATGGCAACAGGGAGGTGCGTCTCAAAAGACCAAATGTCGCCCCCATGTCGCCATATGGTCGCCATGGTGACAGAATAAATATTCCAAGAAGAAGTGCATCAGGTGTTGTCGCCATGGCGACATTCAATGGCAAATGGCGACATCCCTCAGATTTCCTCAGTGTCGCCATTTGCCAAGAGCGAAAAAGATGATATTCGTGGCGACAAGTGAATCTCAGAATGTATAACCGTTTCACGCCACGAGGTCTCCATGGCAACAAAGTAGCGACAATCTCGCCACATCAGCTTTCCAAGCAACAAATCCAAGACTAGTATAAATATTCTTCTTCTCTGAGTTTGAAAGACACACAAAAATATACAGAGTTTCAAAAGCACACTTTTACTAAGCATTTTTAGATCTAGTTTCTCTTCCATGATTCCCACTTTCAACTTCCTCCATTTCTAACCTTGAACTACCTTTTTGTAAGGATTCCCGTTTTGTTGATTGGCTTATTTCGTGGTCAAACCACATGTTGGGGTTTTGAATGTAAGGGTAGTCTAAGTGTTTAAGGTTAAAGATCAAAGGCCCTTCCATGACCTCAAGATACAAGCATGCCAAAGGTATAATCTCTTGTGCTTGGTTTTCTTTGAAGAGAATTAGTAGCACACACACACTTAGCATTCTTGCTATGATTGCATATTTGCTTATTTTTATGTACATCTCTTCACATGTCACTTTACACACTAGCACTTTGGTTGATATATCTTGTTGTGTGTATATGTGCTTTATAATTCATTTCCAGACATTGTTCGGAAACGTCCGCGCTTGCACTAATGAGTGCTTGGTTTCACGCGAAGACCGCCTATGGAGAATGCCCTTGGCTTCTCCTTGGTTTTCACCATTGTTGGTGATCGGCGGTTATGATCGGTGGCCTGGCCACCGAATGAAACCGTCGTTTCAGTCCAGATTGGTCTGAAGCAATTATGCGGTCAAGATCGGCGGTCACGACCGCCGTTCTAAACCGCCGTTCATACCTGATTGATTTTAATCTCTCGGTCTAATTCGGCGGTTGGATCGGCGGTCACAAAATCGCCGAATGAAACCGCCGTTGATGCTCTGTTCTTCACGAGCTCAATTCGGCGGTCGTTATCGGCGGCCTGGCCGCCGATTGAAACCGCCGAACGGTGTGTTTCAGGGGCAAAATTGTCTTTTCACTTGCCCAATTCTTGATGTCTATAAATATCTTATTTTCTCATTCTCTGATTAAGTTCTTTTGAGACCTTAGAACCCTAAACATTCAAGAGAGATTTTTGAGAAAAAATCAAATCAAGAACTCAACTTTAAAACTCAAATCAATTCCTTTTTGCATCAAATTTCATATTGCATCCTCTATGTCTACATAGAAAGCATCTATGATTGGATTGGCATCATCACAATATGCTTGGTAAGATTTTGATTAGTTTCATCTTATTTTAGTATTTTTACTATCAAGCATATTCTCTTTTAATTTACTTGTATGTTGTTGATCATATGATAAATACAAGAATAGAGAATTAATTGTGGTGAATTAATTCAGTGTTGTTGATTGTGATAGCTAATTAGGTTTTTAATTAATCTTGATTAGCTAAGCTATTTGACATGTCATTTAGCAATTGATATCTAGGGTTGATTAAATTGATTATATCATCATCCTAGATAAGCATCTAAGGTTACCTAGCCTTGTTTGTTATTTGAATATTCATATATATTCACATAGGTTGTTTCTCTTCATTGAGAAGTAAGTCTTGAGGCTAAGAGTGCTTAGGCCTCAAGCAAATTGGAATAGGGTTGCTAATAAAGGCCCGCTGGGTAGAAGTGAGGGGTTACAGACCGGAGTGTTAGACGAGGTCTACATAGGTTGTAAACTTCATTTCAATTAGTGATTTCGAGTTCCGAGTGTGGCGCACTATACAGCCCGTGGTTTTTCCCAATGGTTGGGTTTCCATGTATATATCAAGTGTTATTTAAATTCCGCATCTTATTACACTTGTATGTATTTTTGACTAGTAGGGGCATTTTCGTAAAATTGACTTGCATGCGAAAATTGGGTAATATTTGATAAAATCTATTCACCCCCCCTCTAGCTTTATATTATACACACCGAGTATTTGTTTCACTTTTCCATCAAACACTCAACATCAAATCTATTTTACTTCACTAAACCATTCCTCTCTTGCCATTTTCTTCGCCTTATTACCTTAGTCACTCACCATTTGACATTCACCACACTCTTGCACAAAGGAGCATCTAAGGGGAGAAAGGATCAAGCATTAAATAAGGAGACCTAAGGGTGATTTCCTTATTTATTACTCTCTTTTCTTATTTGTAACTATGTGTAGCTAAACCCCCAATCTAGGGGGTTGGTGTTTGGAACACTTAGACTTGGGGTTTGCTTGACTATATTTTAATTTAATCTCTATATGTTTTCTATTCATTCTATCATTAGATTCTTTTCATTATGTGATTAATTTGTATATCAACTTGTTGATCATAATCTTGTTAGAATAATATATTATATAATCACCTTTGGATTGACAACCTTGTGTGATTAAAGAATCCAATGAATGGGATGGATTAGTGGATGGTATATCAACCACATTAATCTAAACCTATACTTGTAACCAACCAATCCCACCTTGACCCCCTTCCTTAATCGGTTAGGCATTGAGGTGGGAAGGTGTTTAGTGTTCATAGTTATAACATAAACACATTTAAGAATACAAGAGGTTAACTTATATGAGATTGGTTCTTTAAGATAGTTTGAACAGCACCCATAATCCACTTGCAACTTCATCAATTCCCTAGCATATCTCTTAATTGTTTACACCCACTTTTCTTATTATAGATTGTTGAGCTTCTATTTTGCCTATCACTTTTGTCACTTTTACTTTATGCATGTTTGGTGGTATATTAAACCACACACAATCCACTTATTATGATTTATGTTATCACATTTTAGATTAGTTAATCAATCTAACGTATTACTTCATTTCCCTGTGGAACGAATCTAGCTTACCATTTATACGTTTTATATCCTAAGAGGATTCCAAAGTGGTAAAACATTATTTTCAAAAAGATCACAAATATATATTGTTTTGAAGTGCACAAACGACCTCATCAACAGGGCATGTGAAAAGTCAAGTTTGCCTCTGAAACGCACCTATCGGTGGTTTCAAAACCGCCAATCCAACCGCTGAAATGAACCCGAGAGAACAGGGGAACATCAGCGGTCTCATTCGGCGGTTTCATAACCGTCGATCATAACTGTAAAGATTCCCATATCTTGATTGGCTTATTTCGTGGACAAACCACATGTTGGGGTTTATTGTGTAAGGGTAGTTTAGGTGATTGAACTTCAAGCTCGTAGGCCCTTCCAAGACCTCAAGGGACAAGCACTCCAAAGGTATACTTCTAGTGTTTAGTTTCTTTTGACGAGACTTAGAATGCACACACACACTTAGCATACTTGCATTTGTGTACATACTCTTCACATGTCACTTTACACACTAGCACTTTGATTGATATATCTTGTTGTGTGTATATGTGCCTAGTAATTCGTTTCCCGACATTGTTCGGAAACGTCCGTGCATGCACTAGAATGTGCTTGGTTTTACGCAAATACCGCCTACGGAGAATGCCCTTGGTTTCTCCTTGGTTTCTCCTTGGTTTTCACCTCTGTTGGTGATCGGCGTGTTAGGATTATGCTCAATAGCAAGAGTGTAATATTGTAATTAACAATCTTTTTCATATTAATAAAGTGATTTCTGGTTTAACAAATCGTATAGCATTTATAGTTTAATATTATAATTGTCAAAGTAAATAATCATAAGGTCTAAAGACTATGAGAAAAGAAGAATTGTTCGTACATCTGGATATGTATGAGGTAGACACAATTCTTTAGTTAGTCTTGAATAATGTTCACAACTTAAGTTAAAGGTTGGGCACCTTTATCTTGTTAAAGTTGTAGAATTCTTATGCTAGCATTTGAGTGGGATCAAATGAGATATGATGAGTCTAAAATCATCGGAGTGTCTTCGAGCAAAAGAATCTAGTGCACTGGGTGCATTGAACTGGATCACAATGAAAAGCTTTATCTAGAACCGTCAATAGATAATAGTCTTTTCATTATCATGACAATCGAAGAGTCTATCTTAATCCTGAGATAAATGATGGACTTATGGTTGCAAGTGATATCATTTGAGTTATCAATGAGTACGATTATACAGCATAGTCTATCCTCGATAGTTTGGTGATATTCATTTATTAATCGATAGAGGACTTCATTTATAGATATGGACATCGTGACTCCATTTATTAAATGAGAGTATAATATCATCATATGGATGTTTTGAGGTAATTGGATATTAAATCTCAACGTTGAGTTTTCGATAGTGACTATTGAAAACATGGCTTCTGGACAAGTCAAAATATCCAAGTTCAAAACGTGGTCATATGAGTAAATATGGTAACTTGGAGAGTTATAGACGGTCTATGAACTCTTGGCGATTACTGATATTAATCACGAGGATACATTATCTCCAATATGATTGTCTAGGGTTATGAAAGAGGAACATCTTCCTTTTCTATCTTTATTTAAGAGTTCAATTTTAGCTCTTTAGTGGAATGAGTTAAAATTAATGGATCGGACCTAAGTGAATCATTTGTTGATTGTGATTAGGTTGTGTCTATTGAAGCTTAAATTTAGATAGCCCGCCAAGATCCCCAATCCACACGGACTTGCATGGATCACTTGATATATTCTACCGGACCAATTTATGGGTCCATCTAGAATTGCATTTAATATATTAAGAATATAATTTGCACATTATTTATTTAATGGGCTGCTCAATTATATTAATATATTAATGAAAGGCATGTGGGCTTATTTCTTTTAGTAAGAATTGGTCTAGTTCACATATGGGCTTTTTATTTAAAGTCCAATGGATTAAATGAAATAAGAAAATAATATATGGCCCATTTTATACATGTGGGGCGGCAAGGTTAAAATATTAGCCAAACATATTATTTTGTTTCATTGTTTAATTAAATAAGAATTAATTAATTTATTAATTAATTGTTTAATTAAGAAACAAATCTTTTTCTGATCAGGAAATAAGTTTCCTAGTTGTAGTAGTATACTAAAAGTAAAAGACTTGTTTGATAAGAAAATAAATAATTAAGTTTATTTATTTAATCAAATAAGAAGTCTTTTTATTTAGTTAATAAAAGAATAAAAATACTTATGACTTGGATTAGGGTTAGAAGTCTAAAAGATGATGTGTATTAGGGTGTAACACATATCCTTTTTTCTATGGGATTGCGGCAACCCTAATGGCATTATAGGAAGATTTCGGCAACCCTAAATGAAAGAGGAAGCAAAATTCGGCCACCCTATATATTTCTTATGATAGGGTTCGGCCACCTCTAATGCTTGGTTGATTCAATTTTCTTCTTCTTCTAAACTCATAGACAAGTATTTAATTATTCTACTAAGACATAAAAGAGAGAAGAGATTATTCTTTTGATGGTACACTAATTGCTTGTTCATCAATAAGCTTGTGTGTACAACATCGAATTAGGTTCACACGAGTTTCGATCATTAGATTGAGAACTCAAAAGTGACCGGAATAATTTTTGTATTCTTTTGATTGTTTTAAGACTGACAAAGAAAAATAAAAGTTTGTTTGTCCATTCTCAGGTTTGCAATTCAAAGAAAAGGGAGACCACGCTCCTAGGTGATTCACGTTCCTGCTAGGATTGAAGATCTTGCGGATTACCATCGACGTAAGTCAATCAGATCACGCAACAAAAGGTATTATACTTTTGTTACTTTATATATGGTTAATTAATTTAAAGGGTTAAGGTTCATAAAAAAGAAAAATTTTAAAACATACTAAAACTATTTTTAGTCTCGCTTCCGCTGCGTGTACTACGGTATTTTTCCCTACACTGCGGCCTAGCCGTCGAATGAAACCGCCGTTTGTGTCCAGAAGTGTCTGGAGCAATTCTACGGTTAAGATCTGCGGTCATGACCGC
The DNA here is from genome assembly GCA_008009225.1 of Acer yangbiense. Classification (NCBI taxonomy): domain Eukaryota; kingdom Viridiplantae; phylum Streptophyta; class Magnoliopsida; order Sapindales; family Sapindaceae; genus Acer; species Acer yangbiense. The sequence goes on along the minus strand of CM017772.1, from coordinate 891,015 downwards.
CGTTCGAAATCACCGTTCATACTTGGTTGATTTAAATCTCTCGGGTTTGATTCTATGGTTTAATCGGCGGTTTCGAAACCGCCGAATGAAACCGCCATTGATGCTCTGTTCTTCTCGGGCTCAATTCGGCGGTTGTAAACGGTGGCCTGGCCGTCGATTGAAACCGCCGATCGGTCAGTTTCAGGGGCAAAATTGTTTTTTCACATGCCCTGTTCTTGATGTCTATAAATATCTCACTTTCTCATTATCTGAATAAGTTCTTTTACTCCTTAGAACCCTAAACTTCAAAGAGAGATATTTGAGAGAAAATCAAATCAAGAACTCACCTTTAACCACTCAAGTCAAATCCTTTTTCCATCAAATTTCATATTGCATCTTCTATGACTATATAGAATGCATCCATGCATGGGTTTGCATCATCATAACTTGCTTGGTAAGATTTTTATTAACTTCATCTTATTTTAGTATTTTTACTATCAAGCCATCTCTTTAAATTACTTGTATGTTTTAGATCATATGCTAAATACAAGAATAGAGAATTGATTGTGATGAATTGATTGAGTGTTGTATTGTGATAGCTAATTAGGTTTTTGCTTAATCTTGATTAGCTAAGCTATTTGACATGTCATTTAGCTCTTGATATCTAGGATTGATTTAATTGTTATATCATCATCCTAGATAAGCATCTAAGGTTCCCTAACCTTGTTTGTTATTTGAATATCCATACATATTCACATAGGTTGCATAATCTCTTCATTGAGAATTAAAACTTGGGGCTAAGATTGCTTAGGCCTCAAGCAATTAGACTAGAGCCACTTTTAAAGGCCCGTGTGGTAGAAGTGGGGGTTATTGACCGGAGTGTTAGACGAGGTCTACATAGGTTGTAAACTCCATTTCAATTAGTGGATTTCGATGTTCGAGTGTGGCGCACTATACAGCCCGTGGTTTTTCCCAGTGGTTGGGTTTCCACGTATACATCAAGTGTTATTTAATTTCCGCACCATATTACACTTGATTGTATTTTTGACTAGTAGGGGCATTTTCGTAAAATTGACATGTATGCGAAAATTGGGTAAAACTAGTTAAAATCTATTCACCCATCCCCCCCCCCCCCCCCCCCCCCCCCCCCTAGATTAATATATTTACCATACACACCGTAATTTGTTCTTTCAATTGGTATCAGAGCGGGTTCCTAGATATACTTAGGTGATCCTAGCTCATTTTTGGTGTGTTTTGCATTTGTGTGATTTTTGCTCATTCATACATTTTGCATACATTTCACTTCATTCATTATATACAATGAGTGGATACGGTGGCAACCATGAGGGTGCTTCAAGCACACGACCTCCTCTCTTCTCCTCACCGGTGTGAATTATGCCTCATGGAAGCATACGTGTGCCAAATCCATGATAGGGCATGGATGGCTATTGAAGATGGGTATGCGCCTCCTAAGATGACTCCCACGGGTGGTGGAGAAAAATACTCAAGTCTAAGGCTCAGTGGTCCACTGAAGAGTTTGAGACTTCAAAATGGAATAGGAAGGCATAGCACGTTCTTCTATGTGCAGTGGATGAAAATCAGTACAAACTGATTCAGAACACTAGGATAGCCAAGGAGGCATGGGATATTCTAGAGGTTGCACATGAAGGAACCGATGTTATCAAGGATTCCAAGCTACAAGTCCTTCAAACGCAATTCGAGTTGCTTAAGATGGAGGAAGACGAATGCTTCAATGACTTTGAAGTCAAGTTGATGGATATTGTCAATCAAAGCCATCAACTCAGTGATCCTTATTTGGATAGGAGAGTTAAGCAAAAAATTATGAGGTCTCTCCCCGCTAGGTTTGAATCCAAAGTTACGGCTTTAGAAGAAAATTATGGATATAAGGACATGAAGCCGAGCGAGGTAATTGGAAGACTCCTCACTTATGAATCTAGGAAAGCTCCTAGTATTACACCTCTTAAAAAGCAAAAAGGAATTGCTTTGAAAGCTTCCAAGGTTGAGAAGGAGGAAAAAGGTAACTTGGATGAAGACACGGCATTATTGCTTAGAAGATTCAAGAAATTCATCAAGTTCGAGAAGAAAGGCTTTGGATCAAAAGGCCAAGACTTGAAGAAAAAGGCTCCCTTCAAGAGTTTTGAGCCTACGCAAGAAAATAGTGAAAAGAAAGGGGTCCAATGCTATGAGTGTGGTGGTATAGGACACATCTCACCCGATTGTGGGAATTTGAAGAACAAGATGGCAAAAGTGATGGCCGCCACTTGGAGTGAAAGTGATGACTTCGGAGAGGGAGACAAGTCATCAAGTGATGATGAGCTTACCATCGACTACACGGCATTTGGGGCCACTTGTGTAGAAGATAAAGTTGTTGGTAAGAATGTCTTGACTAGTGATCCCATAGAAAACAAAGATGAAGAAGTAGCTCTAGAGGAGATAGGTGTAGCTACTCATTGGGACATGGCTCTCATTAACTCAAGAGACCAAGGTGAAGGTCTTAATGAGGGAAATGACTCCATAAGTGAGAAAGAGAGTGGAGGAGATAACTCAAGTGAAAATGACTCCTTATCTAACTCTACAAATGGAAATGTAGAGAAAATGGATGTTCATGACTTTATAGTTAAGTGTGAAAGTTCATTGAAGAAGAACAATAGAAAATTGAAGATTTTAGAGGATGAAAATCTAGAGCTTTCAACACACAATGACCACTTAAGTAAGCAAGTGGAAACATTCAAGATGATTAAAGACAAGCTAAGGGATGAGCTAGCTATGTCTAAGAGGAATGGAGAAGGGTTGAAGAGGGAGCTTGATGAAGCTAAAGAGTCATTGACTAGGATGACTTCAAGCACCAAGAAGCTTGACCATTTACTTGGTGTTGGAAAGAACCCTTGTGACAAGAGAGGTATTGGGTATGAAGATAGCAACGAGATCTCTACTCCAACCATGACTGTCTTTGTCAAGAGTTTGGGCAAGATAAAAGCCTCACCGATGCACACTCCTAGGATGAAAATTGATCTAGGATGATGTTCAAGAAGTGCTCAAGTGAAGGAAGCCCCAAGGAGACAACCTCAAGCTCAACGCATTAGAGTCTCTCAAGTCAACATTCCTCATCAAATGACTCTAAATGGAAAGAGGCCAATCATGTAAAATGAACCAAGGAAGCAAGATAGACCGGTTCAACAACAAAGAAGGATTGAACCCAATCAACCACAAAGTCATGGGAAGGCTCATATGCATGCACAAGGACATGGTATGATTTCTAAATTTATCCCTACATGTCACTTTTGTGGTATTGATGGTCACACTATACCAAATTGCTTTCATTTCATTAAATTATGTAGAGTCAAAAGCATGATTGAAAAGAGAATGACAAGAGTTAGAATGCATGTTAATAGGAAAGAAAAAATTCATGTTCATGATCCTATTATTTCTAGAACTCTTAATCCACTAACCACTAGAAAGAAAAATGTTATATCTATGTGGATTAGGAAATGAAACAAATTATAGCACGGTGTGTATAAAACTATCTAGAGGGGGTGAATAGATTTTAAGCTTATTACCCAATTTTTCGTGTTTAGTCAAAATTACGAAATTACCCCTAAATAGATAAAACAATAAATCAAGTATAAAATGCGGAAATTAAATAACACTTGATTTTTACGTGGAAACCCTCACGGGAAAAACCACGGGCTAGTAAGTAAGCCACACTCGAACCTCGAATCCACTAAATGTGTAAAACGATTACAACCTAATCCCGGAAGTAATCACACATCTACCTAATCCCGGTATAAGCGAACCTAGTCCGATTGCTTGCAAATTAAGCAACCTAATCCCGGTCACAACACAAGACTTAATTCTCTAAAAAGAGATTAACACCCTAAGTGAATATATGAATATTCAAATGCAACATAGAGCAAGGGAAACCCTATATGCTTATCTAAGATGATGAATTTGCAATTAAAAACAATCCTAGATATTAAAGCTAAATGACATGTCAATTAGCTTAGATAATCATAGATTATAGAAACCTAGATATCTATCATAAAAACAACACTCAATTAAATCAACACAACAATCTCTATCTTGAATATTAGAATTTAATCTAAGAACAATCAAGTAATAAAAGAGATGCCATAATAAATTAAACACTAATTATGTATGATAATAGTGAAAAACTTACCAAAGCAAGTGTGATGATGAAAGACCCATGCAAGCAAGCATCCTAGATATGCTAGAGAATGCTAGATGAACTTTGATGCAAATGGATTTTGGTTTGAGTGTTTAATGAGCAAACTTGGTTGCTTTCTCTCTTAAAATTCTCTCTTTTGAAAGTAGGGTTCTTGATAATTAAAGAGTCACATTCAGAACAAGAGAAAGTGATGTATTTATAGGCATGAAAAATAGAGCATGTGAAAAGACAAGTTTGCCCCTGAAACGCACCGATCGGCGGTTTCAATCGGCGGCCAGGTCGCCGATCATAACCGCTGAATTGGACCCGAGAAGAACAGGGGACCAACGGCGGTTTCATTCGGCGGTTTCGTGACCACCGATCTAACCGTCGAATCAAACCAGAGATAAAAAAATCAATCAGGTATGAACAGCGGTTTCATTCGGTGGTTTCATGACCGCCGATTCAACCGCCGAATTAGACTGAGAGATAAAATCAATCAGGTCTTGAATGGTGGTTTCGAACGGTGGTTTCGAACGGCGGTCATGACCGCCGATCGTAACCGTAGAATTGCTCCAGACACTTCTGGAAGCAAACAGCGGTTTCATTCGGCGGCCAGGCCACCGATCACCAACAAAGGTGAAAACCAAGGAGAAGCCAAGGGTATTCTCCGTAGGCGGTCCTCGCGCTAAACCAAGCACATTCTAGTGCATGCGCGGACGTTTCCGAAAACTATAGGGAAATGAATTACAAGACAACAAGACACAATTACACACAACAAAATATAACAAACAAGTGCAAGTGTGAAATGTGACAAGTGAAGAGAATGCACACATATGCAATGTATGTTAAGTGTGTGTGTGTGTAACTAATCTCTTTAAAGAAAAGTAAGCACATAGAAATTTACCTTCAGTGCTTAACAAGACGAGGTCTTCAAAGGGCTTGAGCAATAACAACAACACCTAGGCTACCCTTACAAAGAACCCCAACATGTGGTTTGTCCACGAAATGAGCCAATCATGTAAGGATTCCCATTATTGATTGGCTTATTTCGTGGTCAAACCACATGTTGGGGTTTGGTTGTAAGGGTAGTCTAGGTGTTTGTTGAAGATCAAGACCCTTTCCAAGACCTCAAGAGGACAAGCACCAAAGGTATATATCTAGTGCTTACATTGGCTTGAAGAGATATAGTTGCACACACACACACAACATGCATAACTCTTATTCTTGTATGGTGTGTTTATATTTTGTGTGCATTGTGCTTTATTGATTTATTCAATATCTCTTCTTGCATGTTGAATTGATTGCATCTTGTTATATGATAATGCCATGACATGTTAGGCATTAGGATGCATTCAATACCCACACTTGCACTTCATGTATGTTAGCTTTTAGTGTGGTGTAATTCGTTTCCCTAAGGATGTTCGGAAACGTCCGCGCGTGCACGGTAATGTGCTTTGTTTTGCGCGATGATCGCCGGTGGAGATGCCTTTGGCTTCTCCTTGGTTTCACCATTTTTGGTGAATCGGCGGTTACGTTCGGCGGCCTGGCCGCCGTTAGAAACCGCCGAATGAGACCTGATTGAAATATATCTCTCGGGTCCAAAACGGCGGTTGGGATCGGCGGTTTCCAAACCGCCGAATGAAGTCGCCGAAGTTCCCCTGTTCCACACGGGAGCAATTCGGCGGTTCAGTTCGGCGGCCTGGCCGCCGAATGAAACCGCCGATCGGTGCGTTTCAAGGGCAAAATTGTATTTTCACCTGCCCTGTTTTTGGTCTCTATAAATACATCCTTATCTCTGGTTCAGAATACAAGTCTTTGATTATAAGAACCCTAGAGAGATATTTAGAGAGACTTGAGAGAGAAAGCTTAAAGATCATATCTTTATCTCTCTAAACCCATTCCCACATGCATAAATCTTCATCTAAGCATCATCTAGGATCATCTAGCATATGCTAATGCATGGGACTTCTTCAACACACATGGTATGATTTGTTGAACACTTTTATCTTACATAATTAGTGTTTCTACTTATCAATTTTATCTCATATTTTACTTATATGTGTTTAGATTAATTTCTACATATAAGATTGAGATTATGTGTTGATTGGGTTTTTATTTGTTAGCTAGGCTTTAATGTTCATATGCCATCTAGCTAATTGATCTCATTTGTTAATTGAGATTATTTTTCATAGCTTATTTGATTAGGTCATTATTGCCTAAAAGCTATGCCATGAACATTCTTGTGTGATGTATTGATAACTAGGTTGATAGATTGTTTTTTAATCAACTAGTTAATCCTTTGAATGTTTGTGGGTTTTATATGATAGCTTTGTATCTAGGATTGGTTATCCTTTACTTAGCTAAAGTTATATGCCATGTCATATAGCTATATGTGATATCTAGGATTGATTATATTGTCATCTTATAATCCTAGGTAAGCATTTAGAGTACCCTAGCTCTTATTGCATTAATTGAATATTCATACATATTCACATAGGGTTGTGCATCTCTTTTGAGAGATTGAAGTCTTGGGGCTAAGTGTGCTTAGGCCTCAAGTAAATTGGACTAGAGCCGCTATAAAAGGCCCGCGTGGTAGATTAGAGGGTGCTCACGCCAAGAGTAGTGTATCAGGGGATATCACTGGGGATTGAACCAAGAGTGGCGATTGGTAGTGTCCATAGCCTGAGGTTATCTAGGGTGAGGGTCCGAGAATCACTTGAGGGTGTAACCGTCTTTTCATATAGTGGATTTCGAGGTCCGAGTGTGGCGCACTTAACAGCCCGTGGTTTTTCCCAGTGGTTGGGTTTTCCACGTAAACATCAAGTGTCATTTACTATTTCCGCATCTTATTACACTTGTATGTTTTGTTGACTTGCTAGGGGTATTTTCGTAAAATTGACATGCATGCGAAAATTGGGTAATAATTAGATAAAATCTATTCACCCCCCCTCTAGCTTTATATTGATAAACACACCTCGAGTATTTTGAGAACTTTCAAATCAACAAATGGGAACCTTACAATCTCCCCCTTTGGTTATTTCGTGACAAAACCACCACTCACATTTGAAATTTCCCTTAAGGAGTAGTGTAAAATATACCTAGAGGGGGGGTGAATAGGTATAGGCTCCAAATTCTTCCAATTTAAAAATAATGCGGAATATAACAAAGAAAATGCACACTTGATTATATTTAACAAATTAATTGATTTCACTTATACAAGAGTTAATGAATTTACAAGATATGCAATCAATGAAAGATATGGAAGATAAAGAAAAGTAAAAACAAAAATGAACACAAGTATTTTTATGTGGTAAAACCTCAAAGAGGAAACATCCACGGGTTGATACCACAACCACCGGCAAAGCAATCCACTATGTGAAAAAGGACTTACACACTCAAGCTACTAACTCATGATATCCGCTCAAGCTATCAACTCCTAATCTACCCTCCGGCTAGTGAATCACCAAGCCTACTTCCTATCCGAGATGTATCCCACACCTCTAGAAAGCAACTTCCTATCCAAGATGCTCACGTCTCTAGGAAGATTTCTTTCTTGCCTATCCGGATCCTCCCGACCCTAGACAAGACTCCCTTGCTTGATTATCCGAGTCCTCCCGACTCTAATCAAGACTTCCTTGCTCTATCCACAAAGCTTCACTCACTTTGCTAGAGACTTCAACCTAATGCAAGGCTATGATCTAAAGTGATGCAAATGATGTAAACACAATCAAATTAAGCTAGATGATCAATCAAGCAAAATGTACATGTTCAATGACAATCTAGAATATGCTTTCAACACACAATCATAAGATTATCTAGAAATCAAGACATGCAAATCAATAAGAACAAGGTATGATTATTCAATATATCATACTAAAAACCTAGTTCTTAGATCATGAAATAGAACCTAGAAAAGAATATGAGACACATCATATATACATTTTCTAGAATCAATTTCAAACAAAATCAAGTTTAGCACATATATTGACAAGAGAAATCTCAAAGCTAAAACTCAATTGACAAATGATCAAACACCCCTAGCATATGATCTAACATACTTCTCAACGAATTTCATCAATCAAATAGTAAGAATCAAGAGATGATCAAAGATGAAATTAAAAAAGAAGAAGTTGAACAAACAACCTTGACCACGTACTGAAGATCAGGCTACTGGGAACAATGAAGAAGTCAGATCCCTCTGGAAATGCTTGGAGTTTGTAGCTCTCCTCAAGACCAACAATTTTGGCTTTTGAATCGATTGATTTCGAGTTCGTATGAGAAAGATATGATCAAAATACTAAAACTAAAATGTGAAGAAATTCTGCAGAATTTTGAAAGTGTTCTTGAAAATCTTCAACCCATGTGGAGGGAAGGAGAAGAGTTTAAAAGGAGGAGAGAGAAGAGTTTTTAGGGCCAATCAGATGAGGCCACGTCACCCATCCCATGGGGGGCGCGTGGGCCTCACGGGGGCAGAGAGCCCCTCTGGCCGTGGGGCCCACGGCCTCCCTCACGGCGTGGGCCAAGTGGCCTCACGGCCACCCATGTCTCTCGCGTACTCCTTCGGTTCTTTAGCCGTATCTTGGGCATCCGAACTCCGATTTCGAATCCATTTTTGGATTACGAACCATGACTCTCTCATGCACGATGATGACTACACAACTTTGAAAAATGGTTGAGAAATCATCTCGGAAAATGATGATGAAGTCAACTCAACGAATGAGAACGAAAAGTAGCGTAGCTACATCGTTTGGACTCGAAACCTTATGAATGAGTAACCGAAATGACCGGAACTCAATAAGGCATCAAATAAGAACATGTTCAAGTCCAAAACACAAAATACACAAACAAATAAACACATATTCACACAAGCATGCCATATCAAAGAGATAGTCACAAAGCATGCAATTCCACAATGTTTGTCTATACAAGATCAATGCATGAGCATACTATGAAATGTGTGAATGTGTTATACCAAATGTTTGAACCATGATGCAGGAACACATATGTATGAATTGTGTGTGTGTGCTTTAATGCCTTGCAAGAGGATAGAAGTCAAGATATACCTTTGACGCTTTTCACCTCTTGAAGACGACTTTTGCACTAGACGTTGCTCTTTACTTTTTAAGCTTCCTTTCTTCAAAGAATATCCTAAGCAAAAACTAATACAAATATAGAGTGTTTTGCAATGGAATCAAGCCAATACAAATCACGAACCTTACAACATTGATTCCTCACAATAAAAAATAGAAACTACGGGACAACAATGATATTCTACATTACAAAGAGATAAGAAAATGCAACGTGAAGTCTTCAACCTCTTGTAGAATAATCAATCCCTGAAAATCAAGTTTCTAACATTTCCAATACAAGTAAGAAGTGAGATGAATCAAGTGAGAGCAAAAACAAGCATTTGCATTTAAGAAATTAGGTACAACATCATGCAATGTATGTATATGCAATGCTCCCCCTCAATGGGTTACTCCCCCTCAATGAATGTTCTCCCCAATATGCACAATTGCTTCTATATTTTGCAACTCCCTTTACCATATCCTACTCCCCCTTTTTGTCAGGACATAGGCAAAGGAGTAGTCCCCAACCGGGTCACTCATAGCAACGAGAGATAGAAGCATGCAAGATATTTGCATAATCAATATAAGTCACTTTATGCATCTCAATTAATTGGAGAGAAACAAGGAGATTTATTTATTTTTTTTTTTTAAAGTGTGAATCAAACATGCTTTGGATACAAGAAATGTAGCATTCAAGTCCAAAATACAATGGTATTTGGCAAAGCAAATGACAAAGGTTTCTAATAAGAATTCAAACCAATTTCACCAATGTCATGAGTAAAGCAAGGATATAGAATATATTGATTTCAATTTAAGAACAACTATATCCAACTTTATAAGCGAAACATGGCATGAACGACTTTGCACCCTATTTGATTTTTCCAGATAAGATATCCGTATGATAATAGCCATGTTCAACCAATAAAGAAAGAGAGACATTTGGAATATAAATTCCTTTGAACGGATACAAGATCCTTTATTCATTTTGAGTCTCATAAGCTTTTTCACACAAGGTTTTGCATTTTAAGAATGCAATCATCAATTCATGCTTTTTCATTTGACATTAACATGTTATTTAAGAATCATCATGTCATGGAGATAATCATAGGTCATTCAAAGCATACTTCCTATATACATCTCCTAGTCCAAAAATGCATGTTTGAACATAAATATGACATGGATTGTAAACAAGCAAGGTTCACACTTATTGAATTGAAAACATATATACATATGTGCAACCAAGCTTACTCAAGCAATTAAGAGAAGAGGCATAAGGTATTTCAAATTTTTTGCAAGTGACAAGAATGCAAAATAGCTCTCTTTGCTTGAGTTCCCCATATGGGGTCAAATATAAATCACATCACTCCACAAGACATATCCCAATAGATCTACTTAGTGTTTTAAATCGAGTAGAATCTAAGGGTTTAGTAAATAGGTCCGCAAGTTGATCATTAGTACCTACATGTTCAAGTACTATGCATTTATTTTCAACAAGCTCTCTAATGAAATGATGGCGGATGTCAATATGCTTAGTTCTAGAATGTTGCACCGGATTCTTGGAAATATTAATGGCACTCATGTTATCACAAAAGAGAGTTAGAGTACCTTGGTTGAATCCGTAGTCTACTAGCATTTGCTTGATCCATAGGAGTTATGTGCATCCATTCCCCGCGGCTATGTATTCGGCCTCGGCCGTGGACAAGGAAATTGAGTTTTGCTTCTTGCAAAACCAAGACACCAAGTTGTTGCCTAGGAAGAAGCAACCGCCCGATGTGCTTTTCCTATCATCACAATTTCCTGCCCAATCCGCATCACTAAAGCCTACAAGACTAGCATTAGTGTCAAAAGAGTACCAAATCCCATAGTTGGATGTCCCATTCACATAGCGAATGATTCTCTTTACGGAAGAGAGATGGGACTCCTTGGGATCCGCTTGGTACCTAGCACACACACCCACACTAAAAGAGATATCGGCCCTACTTGCGGTCAAATAAAGCAAGCTACCAATCATGCCACGATATAACGTTTGTTCCACACTTTTACCACTAGCATCCTTGCTTAGCTTCAAAGTGGTACTCATGGGTGTATCACAATATTTGGCATTTTCTAGACCAAACTTCTTCACTAGGTTTTTGGCATATTTGACTTGGGTTATGAAAATCTCATCATCTAATTGCCTAATTTGCAAACCTAGGAAGTAACTAAGCTCACCAACAAGACTCATCTCAAAATCATGAGACATGACATCAACAAATTGTTGGACCTTGGTGTTGTTAGTGGAGCCAAAAACTATATCATCAACATATATTTGAGCTATGAAAAGCTCATCATTGTCTTTCTTGATGAATAGTGTCTTGTCAACACTACCTCTTGTGTAGTTATTGTCAACAAGAAATTGAGTGAGGCGCTCATACCAAGCCCTCGGTGCTTGTTTCAACCCATATAGAGCCTTCTTGAGGCGATAGACATGGTTGGGGTGGTATGCATCCACAAACCCCTTGGGTTGTTCAACAAACACTTCCTTTTACAAGAAGCCATTGAGGAAGGCACTCTTGACATCCATTTGGTGCAATTTGAACTTGTGCACACAAGAAATGGACAAGAGAAGCCTAATGGACTCTAACCGGGCAACGGGAGCAAATGTCTCCTCAAAGTCGATACCCTCAATTTGAGAGTACCCTTGTGCTACAAGTCTAGCCTTGTTCCGCACTATGTTGCCATCCTCATCGGATTTGTTCCTATAAATCCACTTAGTGCTTATCACATTAGTGCTTTTAGGCCTAGGAACTAGAGTCCAAACCTCATTCCTTTCAAATTGGTTTAGCTCTTCTTGCATGGCAAGAACCCAAAATTCATCATTCAAGGCTTCATCAACCTTTTTGGGTTCAATTTGAGAGGTGTAGCATGTAAAGCTAATGAGATTAGCTATTTGACGCCTTGTCCTAACACCTTCATTCACATCTCCAATAACATCTTCTTGTTATGGAGTCTTCTAACCCATGGAGCGGGTTCATTAGAGTCCAAGACAGGGACTCTAGTAATAGGTTGTGCGACTTCATTAATGTCATTGGACGTCCCAACATTGGGAGTCACCACAACCCTCTCCAAAGGAGAGTCATCATCTAAAACTTCCTCCTCCTCATGGTCATTAGACTTGAGCCTTGTATCATCAATAACAACATTTGATGATTCCATGACGGTTCGAGTCTTCAAGTTGAAAACTCTATAGGCTTTACTATTCAAGGCATAGCCAATAAAGATACCCTCATCACTCTTAGCATCAAACTTGCCAAGTTGATCATAGTCATTTAAAATGTAGCATTTGCTTCCAAATGTGTGGAAGTAGCTAACATTTGGCTTCCTACCCTTACATAGCTCATAGGAGGTGTTTCTAGATCCGGGCCTTAGGAAAACACGATTCCCTATATAACAAGCCATATTGACGGCTTCGGCCCATAGGTTCCTAGGGACATTGTTGCTAAGCAACATCACTCGGGCCATCTCTTGAAGGACCCTATTCTTCCTCTCAACAACTCCATTTTGTTGAGGTGTCCTAGGAGCCAAGAACTCATGGGAGATGCCTAAGCTATTGCAATAGCTTTCAAAAGAGGCATTCTCAAATTCCCTCCCATGGTCACTTCTAATCCGTTTAATAATTTTAATGTTAGAATTCATTTCATTTCATTTTGTATTTTAGTACAAAGCATTTTAAACTTATCAAAAGTTTCGGATTTTTCTCTAAGAAAATATGTCCATGTAAATCTAGAGAAATCGTCAACACAAACAAAAATGTATCTCTTTCCACCTAAACTCTCGGTTTGCATAGGACCCATGAGATCCATGTGGAGAAGCTCTAGGGGCTCCTTGGTGGAGAGATACTTGCCCTTTTTGTGCATGCTTTTAGTTTGTTTTCCTTGTTGGCAAGGTCCACAAATACCATTGGCTTTCTTCCCAAGCTTAGGGAGGCCACGCACACAATCGAACTTTCCAAGGGTTCTTAAATCCCTAAAGTTCATGTGGCCAAGTCTTTCATGCCACAACTCTATTTGCTCATCCATGGACACATTGTTTGAGACTATTCTAGCTTCAAGACGATAGCAATTGTCACTAGATCTCATACCTTTCAACAAGGTTTATCCATTGGGCTTTAGGATAGAGCAATCATCTTTACAAAACAAGACGGAATATCCTTCATCACTTAGATGTGAAATGCTTATTAAATTGGCTTTAAAGCCATCAACAAATAAAGCATCGGATAAGGAGGGTAATCCGGGAACGGAAATGGTTCCTTTCCCTACAACTTTCTTTTTGGATCCATCACCAAAAGTGACATATCCTCCTTCCTCCATAACAAGAGTCTCGAAGAAACTCTTGTTTCCCGTCATGTGCCTAGATCACCCACTATCTAAATACCAAAAATTAGAAGAATTTGCCTTCAAGGCTATTTGAGCAACATGGAAAACATTTTCATTCTTTCTAATCCACCTAGAAACAATCTTAGCTTTCTTAGTGGTCTTTGGTACATGGGCTCTAGATGTTCTAGGATCATGCATAACAATATCATCATTCCTTGGAACATGCATCATGGCTCTTTTCTTTTTCTTCTCAATCATGCTTCTAGTTTTGCACATTTTAATATATCGAAAGCAATGTGGTCTAATATGACCATCAAATCCACAAAAATGACATATAGGAGTAAAATAAGGAATCATACCTTGTCCTGGTCTTTGTGGATGAATGGGTTCAATCCATCTTCGTTGTTGAACCGGTCTAGATTGCTTCCTAGCTTGAGGTTGCATGATTGGCCTTTTTCCTTTATGAGCCAATTGTGGAGGAATGTTGGCTTGAGAGACCCTAGGGGGTTGAGCTTGAGGTTGCCTTTTTAGCCCCATCTTCACTTGTGCATTTGAACATTGTCCTATTTCTAACTTTTTCCTAGGAATTTGCACAAATGAAGTTTCTTCGTTCCTCAAACTCTTGACAAACACGGTCTTGTTAGAGGTTGAGATCTTCTTGCCATCTTCATACCCAAGACCCCTCTTGTCACATGGACTCTTTCCAACACCAAGCATATGGTCAAGCTTCTTGGTGCTAGAATCCATCCTAGTCATAGACTCTCTTACTTCTTCAAGCTCCCTCTTTAGACTTTCTTCATTCCTTCTAGATAAGACTAACTCCTCTCTTAGCTTATCTTCCATCTTCTTGAATTTTTCCACTTGTTCACTTAAGTGGTCATTTTGAGATGAAAGCTCAAGATTTTCTTCTCTCAACATCTTGATCTTTCTTGTGCTCTTGATTGCTAAATCATTAAACTCGGCATGGTATTTAGCAAGCACCTTTTTCTCCACAAAACCATTTATGGAGTTAGAAGAGGAATCACTTTCTTCTCCACTTGAGTCATCTTCCTCTTGACTCATTTCCTCTCTCTCACTAGCACTTTTGCTTTTATGGGAGGAGGCAAAAGCTAGGAGGTTAGCCATGAGCTCTTCATCACTTGAAGACTCATCTCCCTTAATGGAGTCATCACTACTACTACTCCATGTGGCGGCCATCACTTTACCTTTCTTCTTGTCATTGTGATTAGCACATTTAGGGGCAAAGTGTCCTATGCCACCACACTCGAAGCATCGGACCCCTTTCCTTTCGGTCTTCTCTTTCATAGGCTCAAACTTGTTGTAGGAACCCTTTTTCTTGTAGTTTTGACCTTTGGAACCAAAGTCATTTTTCCCGAACTTCATGACCCTCTTGAATCTCTTCACAAATAATGCAAGGTCTTCGTCCGAGTCATTCTTCTTTGCCTCATTTTCATCCTTGGAGGTTTTCAAAGCAATTCCTTTTTGCTTTTTAGGAGGTGTGGCGATAGGACCCTTCCTAGACTCATAAGCTAGAAGTCTCCCAATCACCTCACTCAGCTTTATATCCTTATATCCACTATTTTCTTCTAAAGCCGTTACTGTTGGTTCAAACCTATCCAGAAGAGATCTCATAATCTTTTGCTTGATTCTCCTATCCGAATATGGATCACCAAGTTGATGACTTTGGTTGACTATGTCCATCAACTTGATCTCGAAGTCGTTGAAGCACTCATTCTCCTCCATCTTAAGCATCTCGAATTGAGTTTGGAGGACTTGAAACTTAGAGTCCTTCACCACTTCGGTTCCCTCATGTGCAATCTCTAGGATGTCCCAAGCCTCCTTAGCTATCCTAGTATTTTGAATCAATTTGTATTGATTTTCGTCCATAGCACATAAGATGGCATGCATCGCCTTCCTATTCCACTTTGAAACCTCAAACTCTTGCGCGTTCCATTGCGCCTTAGGCTTCAATACTTCTTCTCCTCCACCACTGGGAGTCATCTTGGGTAGATCATATCCGTCTTCCACCGCCATCCATGCACGGTCATGAATTTGGCATATGTAGGATTCCATCTTCCCTTTCCATTGGGAATAGTTCAATCCGGTAAGAAGTGGAGGCCTTGTGCTAGAAGCACCCTCGTTGCCACCACCATTTCCACTGTTTCCACTCATAGTGTTTATGAATGAATGAAATGAATGCAAATGTATGAATGATTAAAAATCACAAAAAATGCAAAACACACCAAAATAAGCAATGATCTCCTATGTATATCTAGGAACCCGCTCTGATACCAATTGAAACAAATTATAACACGGTGTGTATAAAACTATCTAGAGGGGGGTGAATAGATTTTAAGATTATTACCCAATTTTTCGTGTTTAGTCAAAATTATGAAATTACCCCTAAATAGATAAAGCAATAAATCAAGTATAAAATGCGGAAATTAAATAACACTTGATTTTTACGTGGAAACCCTCACGGGAAAAACCACGGGCTAGTAAGTAAGCCACACTCGAACCTCGAATCCACTAAATGTGTAAAACGATTACAACCTAATCCCGGAAGTAATCACACACCTACCTAATCCCGGTATAAGCGAACCTAGTCCGATTGCTTACGAATTAAGCAACCTAATCCCGGTCACAACACAAGACTTAATTCTCTAAAAAGAGATTAACACCCTAAGTGAATATATGAATATTCAAATGCAACATAGAGCAAGGGAAACCCTATATGCTTATCTAAGATGATGAATTTGCAATTAAAAACAATCCTAGATATTAAAGCTAAATGACATGTCAATTAGCTTAGATAATCATAGATTATAGAAACCTAGATATCTATCATAAAAAAAACACTCAATCAAATCAACACAACAATCTCTATCTTGAATATTAGAATTTAATCTAAGAACAATCAAGTAATAAAAGAGATTCCATAATAAATTAAACACTAATTATGTATGATAATAGTGAAAAACTTACCAAAGCAAGTGTGATGATGAAAGACCCATGCAAGCAAGCATCCTAGATATGCTAGAGAATGCTAGATGAACTTTGATGCAAATGGATTTTGGTTTGAGTGTTTAATGAGCAAACTTGGTTGCTTTCTCTCTTAAAATTCTCTCTTTTGAAAGTAGGGTTCTTGATAATTAAAGAGTCACATTCAGAACAAGAGAAAGTGATGTATTTATAGGCATGAAAAATAGAGCATGTGAAAAGACAAGTTTGCCCCTGAAACGCACAGATCGGCGGTTTCAATCGGTGGCCAGGCCGCCGATCATAACCGCCGAATTGGACCCGAGAAGAACAGGGGACCAACGGCGGTTTCGTGACCGTCGAATCAAACCAGAGATAAAAAAATCAATCAGGTATGAACGGCGGTTTCATTCGGCGGTTTCGTGACCGCCGATTCAACCGTCGAATTAGACCGAGAGATAAAATCAATTAGGTCTTGAACGGCGGTTTCGAACGGCGGTCGTGACCGTCGATCGTAACCGTAGAATTGCTCCAGACACTTCTGGAAGCAAACGGCGGTTTCATTCGGCGGCCAGGCCGCCGATCACCAACAAAGGTGAAAACCAAGGAGAAGCCAAGGGCATTTTTCGTAGGCGGTCCTCGCGCTAAACCAAGCACATTCTATTGCATGCCCGGAATTTTTCGAAAACTATCAGGAAACGAATTACAAGACAGCAAGACACAATTACACACAACAAAATATAACAAACTAGTGTAAGTGTGAAATATGACAAGTGAAGAGAATGCACACATATGCAATGTATGTTAAGTGTGTGTGTGTGTGTGTGTGCAACTAATCTCTTTAAAGAAAAGTAAGCACATAAAAATTTACCTTCGGTGCTTAACAAGACGAGGTCTTCAAAGGGCTTAAGCAATAACAACAACACCTAGGCTACCCTTACAAAGAACCCCAACATGTGGTTTGTCCACGAAATGAGCCAATCAACAAATGGGAACCTTACAGGAAAGTTGAACCCGCCTGCTACGAGACAAACTTGTCTCACAAAGGTTCAACCAAGTCCAATGGACTTGGGAGGTCTATAGGACCTCATAACCTTCATTGATGAAGGATGGTGATGACCCCATATGGGGAACTCAAGCAAAGAGAGTTATTGCATACATGTTGCATGCAAATATTTGAAAAAATCTTATGCTTCTTTGTTGATTGCTTGAGTAAGCTTGGTTGTACATATTTATATATGTTTTCTATTCAATAAGTGTGAACCATGCTTGTTTACAATCCATGTCATATTTATGTTCAAACATGCATTTTTGGACTAGGAGATTCTCATAGGAAGTATGATATGAATGACCTATAGTTATCTCCATGATATGATGATTTTCTTATAACATACTATTGTCAAATGAAAAAGCATGAAATTCATATAACATGCTCAAAAGAAAAGGCATGAATTGATGATTGCATATTCTTAAAATGCAAAACTTGTGTGAAAAAGCAAAAATGAGACTTCAAATGAATAAATGATCTTGTATCCGTTCAAAGGATTTTAAAATCCAAATGTCTCTCTTTCTTTATTGGTTGAACATGGCTACTATCATATGGATATACTATCCGGAAAAATCGAATAGGGTGCAAAGTTGCTCATGCCATGTTTAGCTTATAAAGTTGGATATAGTTGCTCTTAAATTGAAAGCAATGAATTCTCTATATCCTTGCTTCTCTCATGACAATGGTAAAAATTGGTTTGAATTCTTATTAGAAACCTTTGTCATTTGCTTTGCCAAATACCATTGTATTTTGGACTTGAATGCTACATGTCTTGTATGCAAAGCATGTTTGATTCACACATTTTCTTTAAATAAATCTCCTTGTTTCTCTTCAATTAATTGGGATGCATAAAGTGACTTATATTATTATGCAAATTTCTTGCATGCTACTATCTCTCTTTGCTAAGAGTGAACCCGGTTGGGGACTACTCCTTTGCCTATATCATGACAAAAAGGGGGAGTAGAATGGTGGTAAGGGGAGTTGCAAATTGTAGTATCAATTGTGCATGTTGGGGAGACAATAAATTGAGGGGGAGTAACCCTTTGAGGGGGAGCATTGCATTCATTATACATTACATGATGTTGTACTTAAATTTCTAGAATGCAAATGCTTGTTTTTATTCTTGAAAATAAATAATAAACGTGTCCTAAAGTAATCTAGAGGGGGGGTGAATAGATTTTAAACAATTTTACCCAATTTTTCGAGATTAGTCCAAATTACGAAAAAGCCCCAATCTAGTCAATATACAAAAAACATACAAGTGCGGAAATTTGAGGACACACAATATTTACGTGGAAACCCACACGGGGAAAAACCACGGGCTGTTATGTGCGCCACACGAGAACCTCGAATCCACTATTTGCAAATACGATTACAAATTAGGTTGACCACATCACACCTAAATTTACTAATCCGTCTTTGCTACCCGCGGGCCTTTAATAGTGACTCTAGTCCCTTGCTTGCAAACTACCTAAGAGGTAAATACAAGACTTGTCTCTAAAGTGAAGAGATAGCACAACCTAAGGTGAATATGTGAAATACTCAAGATGCTAAAAATGCAAGGTTAGACATTTTAAGCTTATCTAGGCAAGGATGAACATGTTAGACAATCCTAGATATCATATTACTAGATGACATGCATAAACCAACACTAAATAAGCAACCAAAATCCTATATGCATTATCTATCACAATACAACTCACAAACCACAATAAAACAATCTTGAAACTAAGTCAAGTCATAAAGATGCAATCTTGAATCAATTCAAGTGATAAAGAAGCTATCTTGTAAAGCAAGAACATATAGATATGAGAATGATGTTCTAGATACAAGTCATGTGAGCAAAACTAAAAACCCTAGATGAAATCAACCTAGAATTATGCTAGAAGATAAATGAAAGATGCAATATGAAGGGTTTTGTGATTTGGAAGCTTAAAGATGAAGTCTTGATACCTTGGCTTGAAGATACTCAACCATGCTCTCAAAAGTGTAATTTTTGCTCTTTTAAACCGAGCCAAGACTATCAAGACATATATAAATGGGATCCAAGTGAAGTGACATCGTTTTTGAAAAAAACGGTTCAGATTCCCGTCAGCTGCGCTGGTGCAGCGCTGGACGACCAGCGCAACTCACCAGCGCACGCCCTTTAACTGGCAAGGGCGCTCGACGAGTGGCGCGCCTCAAGGGCGCAAGACCAGCGGCAACATTCTGGACGAGATGCGCTGGTGGAGCTTGCGCTGGTGACGACCAGCGCACCAACAGCGACAACCTACTGGAGGAGTTGCGCTGGAGGAGAGCGCCGGTGCAGACCAGCGCACGACCAGCGGTAGTCCACTGGACTAGTTGCGCTGGTCAGCTTGCGCTGGTGACACCAGCGCATGACCAGCGCACACACTCCCTTAAGCACACAAACAAAAGTGCAAGGGTCAAAAGAAATGCATCCTAAGCCTAACTAGATATGCCATTATAATCACAAGATGTAAGAAGAGAGATTTAAATACCCAATGATGCACAAAAACTTCAAACACAACATACAAGTAAGAGTTATGCAAGTGTTGTGTGTGTGTGTGCAACTACATCTCTTCAAAGTAGAGTAAGTCAAGAAATCTACCTTCCTTGAAGCTCTTGATCATGCAATGAGGTTTTCTTCCATCCTAAGCTATCCTTACATATAGAACCCCATTGTGATTTTGCCAACGAAATACGCCAATAAAAAATGAGGCACTTACAATCTCCCCCTTTGGCTATTTCGTGACAAAATCACCACTCACATAGCATCCTCACAAAATAAAAGATTGGTCAACAAAAGTTTTCTACATTACAATTAAGCTCCTAGTCTAAGTCTTGAACATCTTCAAGTCAAATCCAAGCTTGTAGAAAAGAAATCCAACCTACACACAATCAACAAGAAAAATACCTTCCAAGAACAAGTGTGGGAGAGATGCTAATAACAAAAGAAATGTCATTTCAAAAGGTTTCAAAAAAAAATCAAACAAGCAATGTAATGCAATGCAACTCCCCTAAATGCAATCATCTCCCATCATGGGTTACTCACTCTCAACTCCCCCTAAATGCAATGCAATGCAATGCCTAGAAGCACAAATTCTCCCCAAACCTACTCCCCCTTTTTGTCATGAGATAGGCAAAGGGAGTCTCCCCTAATAGGTAAGCATTAGCAAGGAGAGCTTGTAGCACGAACACATATGCAATCAAATAGGCAATTTTATGCACCTCAATCAAGTAAGAGAGATTCAAGGAGTTTTATTTTATGACAAATGTGTGACAATAATGCTTTGCATGCAAGACATGTTGCATCTAAGACCAAAACAATGGTATTTGGTAAAGCAAACAACAAAGGTTTCCAAAAGAATTCAAACCAATTTCACCCTTTGTCATGGAAAAAGCAAGGAAATAGAATTTTAGTATTTCAAGACAAACAACTATATCCAACTTTATAGGCAAAACAAGACATGAGCGACTTTGCACCCTATTTGATTTTTCCGGGTGAGATACCCGTATGATAGTAGCCTTGTTCTACAAATAAAGAAAGAGAGACTTTGGATATTAGGATCCTTTTGATTTAAGTCTCAATATTGCTTTTGCACACATATTTGCATTTAACATTTGCAATCAAACATTTCACATTTTCATTTCATACTTTTCAACTTAGGTATGTCATTTAAAAAGAATCATCATGTCATGGAGATCAATTAAAGGTCATTCAAAAAGTACTTCCGAAGTACATCTCCTATTCCAAAAATGCATGTTTGAGCATAGATATGACATGGATTGCAAGCAAGGCAATGTAGCACACTTATTTAGAAAAATACATATAAGTATGTACAACCAATCATCTCAAGCAATTAACTAAGAGGCATAAAATATATCAATGTGGCACAATGTATGATCATGCAACTTTGCTCTCTTTGCTTGAGCTCCCCATATGGGGTCAAGACACACCAAATCAACCCAATTGACAAATCCCAATAGACTTGCTAAGGTTCCCAAATCTAATGGTGTCTAAAGGCTTTGTAAACAAATCCGCTAGTTGGTCATTTGTTCCCACATGTTCCAATGCAATGGTTTTGCTCTCAACTAGCTCTCTTATGAAATGGTGTCTAATGTCAATGTGCTTTGTCCTAGAATGTTGGACGGGATTCTTAGAAATGTTAATGGCACTCATGTTATCACAAAATAAAGTAAGAGTACCTTGCTCCAAGCCATAATCGGCTAGCATTTGTTTCATCCACATCAATTGAGTGCAAGCACTACCGGCGGCAATATATTCCGCCTCGGCCGTGGATAGGGAAATTGAGTTTTGCTTCTTGCAAAACCAAGAAACCAAATTGTTCCCAAGGAAGAAGCAACCGCCCGATGTACTCTTCCTATCATCACAATTTCCCGCCCAATCGGCATCACTAAATCCAACAAGACTTGGATTAGTGTCAAAGGAGTACCATATCCCATGATTTGAGGTACCATTCACAAACCGAATGATCCTCTTCACCGCCACAAGGTGAGACTCTTTGGGATTAGCTTGGTACCTAGCACAAACACCCACACTAAAACAAATATCGGGCCTACTTGCGGTCAAGTAAAGCAAGCTACCTATCATGCCACGATATAGACTTTGTTCCACATCCTTTCCACTAGCATCTTTGCTAAGTTTCAAGGTGGTGCTCATGGGTGTGTCACAATGTTTGGCATTCTCAAGGCCAAACTTTTTCACTAGGCTCTTAGCATACTTAGCTTGGGATATAAAGATCCCATCATGCATTTGCTTGATTTGCAAGCCTAGGAAATAATTTAGTTCACCAACCATGCTCATTTCAAACTCATGAGACATGACATCAACAAATTGTCTAACTTTGGATTGGTTGGTGGAACCAAATACAATGTCATCAACATAAATTTGAGCTATGAATAGCTCATCTTTAGTGCACTTGATGAACAAAGTCTTGTCAACACTACCTCTTGAGTAGCCATTGTCAACAAGATAAAGAGTGAGGCGCTCATACCAAGCCCTCGGTGCTTGTTTCAACCCATATAGAGCCTTCTTGAGGCGATAGACATGAGAGGGGTGGTGTGGATCCACAAACCCCTTGGGTTGCTCAACAAACACTTCCTCATGCAATAAGCCATTGAGGAAGGCACTCTTGACATCCATTTGTTGTAACTTGAACTTGTACACACAAGAAATGGATAAGAGAAGCCTTATGGACTCAAGACGGGCAACGGGAGCAAAAGTCTCCTCAAAGTCAATACCCTCAATTTGAGAGTATCCTTGTGCAACAAGCCTTGCCTTGTTTCGCACAATGTTGCCATCCTCATCGGATTTGTTCCTAAACACCCATTTAGTTCCTATGACATTGGTGTTTTTGGGTCTAGGAACAAGAGTCCAAACCTCATTTCTCTCAAATTGGTTTAGCTCTTCTTGCATGGCAAGAACCCAAAACTCATCTTCCAAGGCTTCATCAACCTTTTTGGGTTCTATTTGAGAGGTGTAACAAGTGTAGCTAATTTGATTAGCTATTTGACGCCTAGTCCTAACACCCTCTCTAACTTCTCCAATGATATCATCCTTATCATGGAGCTTTCTAACCCAAGGAGCGGGTTCATTAGAGTCCAAAGGGGGAACTCTATTAAGAGGCAAATCATCCTCTTCATCTTGGTTTGACTTCACACCACTAGAAGTCTCACCACTTTCCTTCAAAGGAAAGTCATTCACCTCACAAACATCCTCCTCATGGTCATCATGTTTGGGCCTACAATCATCAAAGACAACATTTGATGATTCCATAACACTTTGAGTCTTTAGATTAAAAACTCTATAGGCCTTGCTATTAAGTGCATACCCAATGAAAATACCCTCATCACTCTTGGCATCAAACTTGCCAAGTTGATCCCGGTCATTTAGTATATAGCACTTACTCCCAAAGATGTGGAAGTAGCTCACATTGGGTTTTCTACCCTTCCATAACTCATAGGATGTTTGTTTAGTCCCGGGCCTAAGGAAAACTCTATTCCCTATGTAGCAAGCCGTATTGATGGCTTCGGCCCAAAGATTTCTAGGGACTTTGTTGCTAAGCAACATCACACGGGCCATCTCTTGGAGGACTCTATTCTTCCTCTCAACAACACCATTTTGTTGAGGAGTCCTAGGGGCCGAAAATTCATGGGAAATGCCTAAGCTATTGCAAAAATTTTCAAACTTAGCATTTTCAAATTCTTTCCCATGATCACTTCTAATTTTCTTAATGCTTTTAATGTGAGAAGTTTTCTCATTTTGAATTTTGACACAAAGCATTTTGAATTTCTCAAAGGCTTCGGACTTTTCTCTAAGGAAGTAAGTCCAAGTAAACCTAGAGAAGTCATCAACAACAACAAGAATGTACCTTCTACCACCTAAACTTTCGGTTTGAATGGGACCCATAAGGTCCATATGGATGAGCTCCAATGGCTCTTTGGTGGAGAGGTATTTGCCTTTCTTGTGCACACTCTTAGTTTGCTTTCCTTGTTGACAAGGTCCACAAACTCCCTCAACCTTTTTCCCAAACTTGGGAAGGCCCCTAACAACATTCAACCTATCAAGGACTTTCAAGTCCCTATAGTTCATATGGCCAAGTCTTTGGTGCCACACCTCAATTTGCTCACTAGTAGACAAGTTACAAGAGATGAGATTAGACTCAAGACAATAACAATTGTCACTTGATCTCTTGCCTTTCAACAAAACTTGCCCATTTTCCTTAAGAATAGAGCAATCAACTTTTCCAAACATAACCGAAAGCCCTTCATCACTTAAGTGTGATATACTAATGAGATTGGCTTGCAAGCCATCAACATAGAGAGCATTGGGCAAGGAGGGTAAACCGGGAATAGATATATTACCTTTCCCTATGACCTTTTTCTTAGATCCATCACCAAAGGTGACATACCCACCATCCTCCATCACAAGAGATTCAAAGAAACTCTTGTTTCCGGTCATGTGCCTAGAACACCCACTATCAAGGTACCAAGTGTTAGAGGCATTTGCTTTTAAGGCAACTTGGGCCACATAGCAATAATAGTCATCATGTCTACTCATCCTAGGTGAAACATGGTCATTCCTAGGAGCCATTGGTCCATTAGCTCTAAAATTTCTAGGTGCATGCATTGTGGCTCTTCTAAGCATATTTTTCTCAATCATACTTTCTCTTCTACACAATTTAATATACTTAAGGCAATTAGGCCTAATATGGCCTTCAATTCCACAAAAATGGCAAGTAGGAGTAAAGTAGGAATTCATACCATAGCCTTGAGCAAACATTTGTGGCCTCCTTCTATTTTGAGTTGCTATTTGATGTTGAGGCAACTCTCTCCTTTGTGGTTGAGCCAAGTTGGCATGTCTTCTAGGTTGAGCATGAAAGACCCCATGTTGAGCTTGTGGGATCCTTTGTTGTGGAGGTCTTGGTTGTGGAGCTCTAGGTTGAGGAGGTCTTGGTTGTGGAGCTCTAGGTTGAGGAGGAGCTCTAGTTGGAATCCTTGCTTGTGCTTGCTTGGAGGATTCACCGACTTCAACCCACTTGGTTGTTTGTTGAGGGGTTTGAACATTCTCAACCTCCTTGCTCTTGACAAAAGTTGTCTTCTTCAAGGATGTGGCTTCCATTTCTTCCACATATCCTAACCCCTTCTTGTCACTAGGACTCTTCCCATAAGATAACAACTTGTCAAGCTTCTCGGTTCCGGAAGTCATCTTAGCAATCAACTCTTTTGCTTCCATGTTGTTCACTTTTCTTGACCAAGACTAACTCCATCTTCAACCCTTCTTCTATCTCCTTTGCCTTACTCATTTCCTTGCTCAAATGAGTCACTTTAGATGTCAACTCAAGCTTCTCCCCTTTCAACTTTTGTATCTCCTTTTTCTTCTTCAATCTTGAGTTCTCAAAGAATCTCATGAAGTCATCATAGTCCATCTCTTCATCAAACTCAAAATTTGACGTTGAGGAGTTACTCCCACCATTTGAGCCATTTTCATCCACTTCTTCTTGCTTGTCATCTTCCTCTTCTTTATCACTCATAACTTCATTGCTATTGTGAGAGGATGAGAAAGCAATGAAGTTGGCAACTTGGTCTTCCTCATCATCCGAAGACTTGTCTTCATCTTCTAGGTCATCACTATCACTCCAAGTAACCGCCATGGCTCTTCCTTTCTTCTTCTTCAAATTTGCACATTCGGGAGCAATGTGTCCAAACCCACTATACTCATAGCATTGGACACCCTTCTTATGGTCTTTCTCTTGAGCTTGCTCCACTTTCTTGAAGGGAGCCTTTTTCTTTACAAACTTTCCCTTGGAGCCAAACCCTCTCTTCTCAAATCTCATGAATTGCTTGAACCTTTTTGCCATCAAAGCAATTTCTTCATCCGAGTCTTCTTCATCTTTCTCAACCTTGACACTCTTCAAGGCAAGACTATTTTGCTTCTTTGGAGGTGTAGTTGTAGGACCTTTCCTAGATTCATAGGCCAAGAGCCTTCCAATGACTTCACTTGGCTTCATTCTTGAGTAGTCACTATTTTCTTCCAATGCCGTCACTTTGGATTCAAACCTCTCGGGAAGTGACCTCATGATCTTTTGCTTAATTCTTCTATCCGAGTAGGGATCACCAAGTTGGTGACTTTGGTTTACTATATCCATGAGCTTCACTTGGAAGTCATTGAAGCACTCATCATCCTCCATCCTTATGGTCTCAAATTGCGTTTGGAGAACTTGAAGCTTGGAATCCTTAACCACATCGGTTCCTTCATGAGCCATCTCTAATATATCCCAAGCTTCCTTTGCTATCCTTGTAGTTTGAATGAGCTTGTATTGGTTGTCATCCATGGCACATAGGATTGCATGCATGGCTTTGTTGTTCCATTTTGAAGCCTCAAATTCTTGTGGAGTCCATTGTGCCTTCGGCTTGAGGACTTCCTCTCCACCTCCCGTAGGAGTCATCATAGGTGGAGTGTATCCATCTTCAATCGCCATCCATGCCCGGTCATGAATTTGACTCACATAAGCTTCCATTTTGCCCTTCCATGAGGCGTAATTGACCCCGGTGAGCAAGGGGGGTCTTGTGCTAGAGGCACCCTCACCTCCCATTCCATTTCCACTCATTGTGTTTGGGTTTGAATGAAATGAATGCACACAAACAAACTAAGCACACATCACAATGCAAACAAATGCAAGAGACTCTAACAAGAGCAAGGGATCTCCTAATTATGTTAAGGAACCCGCTCTGATACCAATTGAAAATAAATAATAAACGTGTCCTAAAGTAATCTAGAGGGGGGGTGAATAGATTTTAAACAATTTTACCCAATTTTTCGAGATTAGTCCAAATTACGAAAAAGCCCCAATCTAGTCAATATACAAAAAACATACAAGTGCGGAAATTTGAGGACACACAATATTTACGTGGAAACCCACACGGGGAAAAACCACGGGCTGTTATGTGCGCCACACGAGAACCTCGAATCCACTATTTGCAAATACGATTACAAATTAGGTTGACCACATCACACCTAAATTTACTAATCCGTCTTTGCTACCCGCGGGCCTTTAATAGTGACTCTAGTCCCTTGCTTGCAAACTACCTAAGAGGTAAATACAAGACTTGTCTCTAAAGTGAAGAGATAGCACAACCTAAGGTGAATATGTGAAATACTCAAGATGCTAAAAATGCAAGGTTAGACATTTTAAGCTTATCTAGGCAAGGATGAACATGTTAGACAATCCTAGATATCATATTACTAGATGACATGCATAAACCAACACTAAATAAGCAACCAAAATCCTATATGCATTATCTATCACAATACAACTCACAAACCACAATAAAACAATCTTGAAACTAAGTCAAGTCATAAAGATGCAATCTTGAATCAATTCAAGTGATAAAGAAGCTATCTTGTAAAGCAAGAACATATAGATATGAGAATGATGTTCTAGATACAAGTCATGTGAGCAAAACTAAAAACCCTAGATGAAATCAACCTAGAATTATGCTAGAAGATAAATGAAAGATGCAATATGAAGGGTTTTGTGATTTGGAAGCTTAAAGATGAAGTCTTGATACCTTGGCTTGAAGATACTCAACCATGCTCTCAAAAGTGTAATTTTTGCTCTTTTAAACCGAGCCAAGACTATCAAGACATATATAAATGGGATCCAAGTGAAGTGACATCGTTTTTGAAAAAAACGGTTCAGATTCCCGTCAGCTGCGCTGGTGCAGCGCTGGACGACCAACGCAACTCACCAGCGCACGCCCTTTAACTGGCAAGGGCACTCGACGAGTGGCGCGCCTCAAGGGCGCAAGACCAGCGGCAACATTCTGGACGAGATGCGCTGGTGGAGCTTGCGCTGGTGACGACCAGCGCACCAACAGCGACAACCTACTGGAGGAGTTGCGCTGGAGGAGAGCGCCGGTGCAGACCAGCGCACGACCAGCGGTAGTCCACTGGACTAGTTGCTCTGGTCAGCTTGCGCTGGTGACACCAGCGCATGACCAGCGCACACACTCCCTTAAGCACACAAACAAAAGTGCAAGGGTCAAAAGAAATGCATCCTAAGCCTAACTAGATATGCCATTATAATCACAAGATGTAAGAAGAGAGATTTAAATACCCAATGAAGCACAAAAACTTCAAACACAACATACAAGTAAGAGTTATGCAAGTGTTGTGTGTGTGTGCAACTACATCTCTTCAAAGTAGAGTAAGTCAAGAAATCTACCTTCCTTGAAGCTCTTGATCATGCAATGAGGTTTTCTTCCATCCTAAGCTATCCTTACATATAGAACCCCATTGTGATTTTGCCAACGAAATACGCCAAAAAAAAATGAGGCACTTACAATTCTCACTTGATTAATCTCACATTTTACTTGTATTAAAAAGTATAAAACTTTGCTTTCAGGGATTGATTGTTTTACAAGAGATTGAAGTCTTCAAGATTTTTTTATAATTATATCTCTTTGTAAAGTAGATAATCATTGTTGACCTGTAGTTTCTAATTTTTGTGAGGAATCAATGTGAGTGGTGGTTTAGTCACGAAATAGCCAAAATGGGAGATTGTAAGGATTCTCATATCTTGATTGGCTTATTTCATAGACAAACCACATGTTGAGGTTTATTGTGTAAGGGTAGTTTAAGTGATTGAACTTCAAGCTCGTAGGCCCTTCCAAGACCTCAAGGGACAAGCACTCCAAAGGTACACTTCTAGTGTTTAGTTTCCTTTGAAGAGACTTAGAATGCACACATACACTTAGCATACTTGCATTTGTGTGCATACCCTTCACATGTCACTTTACACACTAGCACTTTTATTGATATATCTTGTTGTGTGTATATGTGCCTAGTAATTCGTTTCCCGACATTGTTCGGAAACGTCCGCGCATGCACTAGAATGTGCTTGGTTTTGTGCAAAGACCGCCTACAGAGAATGCCCTTGGTTTCTCCTTGGTTTTCACCTCTGTTGGTGATCGGCGGTTATGATCGGCGGCCTGGCCACCGAATGAAACAGCCATTTGTGTCCAGAAGTGTCTGGAGCAATTCTGCGATTAAGATCGGTGGTCATGACCGCCGTTCGAAATCACCGTTCGTACCTGGTTGATTTAAATCTCTCAAGTTTGATTCTGCAGTTTAATCAGCGGTTTCGAAACCACCGAATGAAACCGTCGTTGATGCTCTGTTCTTCTCGGGCTCAATTCGGCAGTTGTAAACGGTGGCCTGGCCGTCGATTGAAACCGCTGATCGGTGCCTTTCAGGGGCAAAATTGTCTTTTCACATGCCCTGTTCTTGATGTCTATAAATATCTCACTTTCTCATTATCTGTAAGTGCCTCACTTTTGATTGGCATATTTCGTTGACAAAATCACAATGGGGTTCTATATGTAAGGGTAGCTTAGAATGGAAGAAAACCTCATTGTGTGATCAAGAGCTTCAAGGAAGGTAGTTCTCTTGACTTAACTTTATTTTGAAGAGATGTAGTTGCACACACTCAAAAATCCATGCATGATCTTATTCTTGTTGGTTGTGTGTAATTATTAATGTGTTTGCATCTTAGTTTGATTTCCCATGTCATGATAGGCATTAGATTGCATTCACATGCCACTTATCACTCTTGCACTTCATGCTTACTTTTCTTTAGTGTGTTGTAATTCGTTTCCGAGATGATTCGGAAATGTCCACGCATGCACGATGGTGTGCTTGTTAAGTGAAGACCGCTTTCGGAGAAAGCCTTGGTTTCTCCTTTGATTTCTCCAAGTTTGGGGAAACGGCGATTGAATTCGGCGGCCAGACCGCCGAATGAAAATGGAATTCTGTTCCATTTTCTACGGTTGAATCGGCGGCCATAAATTCGACCACCAAATCATTCCAGTATCATGATTGGAATTGTGCGGTTTCAAACGGTGGCCTAACCGCCGAATGAAACCGCCTTTTTGACCTGGTGGTTTCTGTCCCTAATATGCGGTTTGATAGGCGGTCATATTCTCGACCACCGAATGATTCCAGAATGTCATCTGGAAATGTGCGGTTGTGTTCGGCGGCCTGACCGCCGAACCAAACCGCCGATCGAGTGTTTGAGTAGAGACGGTTGGTTTTCTACGGTCAAATTCGACGGCCTAACCGCCGAATGAAACCGCCGATGTCGCGCTTTCAGGCATTTTTTTCAAAACGACATCACTTCATTTGGATCACATAAATATGTGTCTTGTTTGCCTTGGCTCGGTTTTTAGAGCAAAAACTACACATTTGAGAGCTTCTTGAGCATCAAGACTCCATCTTTAAGGTTCCAAATCACAAAAACCCTTCATCTTGCATCTTTCATACATCATCTAGCATGATTCTAGGTTGATTTCATTTAGGGTTTTTATTATTGCTCATATGACTTGTATCTAGAACATCATTCTCATATCTATATGTTCTTGTTTTACAAGATAGTTTTTTTATCACTTGAATTGATTCAAGATTGCATCTTTATGACTTGACTTAGTTTCAAGATTGCTTTTATTGTGGTTTGTGAGTTGTATTGTGCTAGATAGAGCATGTAGGATTTTGGTTGCTTATTTGGTTATACTATATGCATGTCATCTAGCAAAATGATATCTAGGAATGTCTAACATGTTCATCCATGCCTAGATAAGCTTGAATGTCTAACCTTGCATTTTTAGCATCTTGAGTATTTCACATATTCACATTAGGTTGTTTTATCTCTTCTTTTAGAGTCAAGTCTTGTAGTTACTATTGTGATAGTTTTGCAAGCATGGACTAGATTCACTCTTGAAGGCCTACGGGTAGCAGTGGTAGATTAGTAACCGTGTGTGGTTTGACATGGTCAACCTAGGTTGTAATTGCCATTACAATTAGTGGATTGAGGTTCAGGTGTGGCGCACTCATCAGCCCGTGGTTTTTTCCCGTGTGGGTTTCCACGTAAATATTGTGTGTCATTTATTTTCCGCTTTGTATCTTGGTTAAAAGAATTTAATATAATCTATTCACCCCCCCCCCCCCCCCCCTAGATTACTTTAGGACACGTTTATATATATTTTTCATTATCTGAATAAGTTCTTTTACTCCTTAGAACCCTAAACTTCAAAGAGAGATATTTGAGAGAAAATCAAATCAAGAACTCACCTTTAACCACTCAAGTCAAATCCTTTTTCCATCAAATTTCATATTGCATCTTCTATGACTATATAGAATGCATCCATGCATGGGTTTGCATCATCACAACTTGCTTGGTAAGATTTTTATTAACTTCATCTTATTTTAGTATTTTTACTATCAAGCCATCTCTTTAAATTACTTGTATGTTTTAGATCATATGCTAAATACAAGAATAGAGAATTGATTGTGATGAATTGATTGAGTGTTGTATTGTGATAGCTAATTAGGTTTTTGCTTAATCTTGATTAGCTAAGTTATTTGACATGTCATTTAGCTCTTGATATCTAGGATTGATTTAATTGTTATATCATCATCCTAGATAAGCATCTAAGGTTCCCTAGCCTTGTTTGTTATTTGAATATTCATACATATTCACATAAGTTGCATAATCTCTTCATTGAGAATTAAGACTTGGGGCTAAGATTGCTTAGGCCTCAAGCAATTGAACTAGAGCCACTTTTAAAGGCCCGCGTGGTAGAAGTGGGGGTTATTGACCGGAGTGTTAGACGAGGTCTACATAGGTTGTAAACTCCATTTCAATTAGTGGATTTCGAGGTTCGAGTGTGGCGCACTATACAACCCGTGGTTTTTCCCAGTGGTTGGGTTTCCACGTATACATCAAGTGTTATTTAATTTCTGCACCATATTACACTTGTTTGTATTTTTGTCTAGTATGGGCATTTTCGTAAAATTGACATGCATGCGAAAATTGGGTAAAATTAGTTAAAATCTATTCACCCCCCCCCCCCCCCCCCCTAGATTAATATATTTATCATACACACTGTAATTTGTTCTCTCAATAACTGCACATTTAAGACCGAGATATTTTAAATCAATCAGGTCTAAACGGCGGTCATGACCGCCGATAATAACCGCAGAAATGCTCAAGAACCTTCCAGAATCAAATGGCGGTCTCATTCGGCGGTCATGGCAGCCGATCAAACTGTCGTTTTGCCAATTTTGGTGAAACCAAAAGAGAAGCCAAGGGCATTCTCCGAAGGCGATCCTCGCACTAAACCAAGCACACCATCGTGCATACGTGGACGTTCTCGAATAATATTTGGGAAACGAATTACTAGACACATTAACACACAGCAAGATACAACAACAAGGTGCAAGTGTGAAATGTGACATTTGAAGAGAAAGCACACAAGAGCAATGTACACATATGCAATCATGATAAGTGTGTGTGTGCAACTAAGTCTCTTCAATGAAAACTAAGCACTAGAGATATACCTTTGGAGTGCTTATCACCTTAAGGTCTTGAGAGGGCCTTTGAGCTTGATCACCAATCACCTAAGCTACCCTTACAATTCAAACCCCAATTGTGGTTTGTCCCCGAAATAAGCCAATCAAACTTTGAGGATCTTACAAACTCAACCAATTTTATCACAAATAAATCCTACAACATATTGCAATCAATAAGTGTGTCAATAACTCAATCAATCACATAAGTGCAAGATCTAATTAAAAAGTGAATAAAACTATAATTGTGCAAACATAATATTCAAAGCTTTAATAAATACTCATTGTCCAAAAGTCACTCAAATCATCCCTCTAAAATGGGGGTTTAATTACACATAATCACAAACAAAGAATGGAAGTAAAATGAAGAGAATCACCCATGGGTCTCTCTTGTAAGTTTGATCCTTCCTTGAGCTTCCTTACTTGAATCTTGTGCAAAGATTGGGTGTTAGGTTTATAGTTTGTGTTGGCATAAATTCCATATCAAAACGTATTTCTCTTGTAATGTTTAGTGGTTCTTGTATTGAAGAATTAAGAAGACGAAGAATGTCTCGACCACAAATCATGCAAGAAGCCAGCTTTAAAGAGATTTGTACATCATTGATCATCAAAGGTAATATAAGACCTCATATCTCTTACAAGGCTAGGCACACACACACACACACATGGCATTCTTGTGTGTTCCTTCATGATTAAACATCACTTATGTATCACTTTCACACACTTGACAAAATATGCTCATGCATTCATACTATATTGGTAAAACTTTGTTTATTGCATTTTCTAGGACTATGTCTGGAAATTAGCATATGTGTGTGTGTTTGTGTTTGTATGTTTTCGTATTTTTTGTACTTGGACTTGAACATGTTCTTATTTGATGTCTTATTGAGTTCCGGTCGTTTCGGTTACTCATTCATTTAGTTTCGAGTCCAAACGATGTAGCTACGCTACTTTTCGTTCTCATTCGTTGAGTTGCCTTCATTGTCATTTTCTGAGATAATTTCTCAACCATTTTTCAAAGTTGTGTAGTCATCGTCGTGCGTAAGAGAGTCACGGTTCGTAATCCGAAAATGGATTCGAAATCGGAGTTCGGATGCCCAAGATACGGCTGAAGAACCGAGGGAGCGCGCGAGAGAGTGGGTGGCCGTGAGGCCACTTGGCCCACGCCATGAGGGAGGCCGTGGGCCCCACGGCCAGAGGGGCTCTCTGCCCCCGTGAGGCCCATGCGCCCCCCATGGCCTGGGGTGATGTGGCCTCACCTGATTGGCCCGGAATCTCCTTCTCTCTCCTCCTTTTATTTCCCTCCTCTCTCTCCATTTGATTTTCAAGAAGAAAATTTTGCAAAATCCCGTCAGTCTTCTCCTCTACATTTTCTCATCTTCCAAACATCATATCTCCCTCATCCGGAGTCGGATTTGAGTGATTCAAATTGGAGAACGTTCGTAATTGAGTTCTCTATCATTTCTAAGTGGTTTGGTAGCTGATTGATCGAGTTTTCTGATGGTTCCACACTGAAATCCGAACCAGCTGTTGAATCAAAGGTATTGAACTTATCTTTGGGATTTCTTTCTTTTCAACCTTCAATTTTCTTGGGGTTTCTTCTTCTATATGTTTGTTTATGTTTGGTAAAAGCTATTGAGAAAGGTAGCTTCATAATCATTCTAATTGAAAGTCAATTTATAGACAAATGTGGACTAGTTTCTATGATTCTAGGTTTTTCACATGTTTGTGAGTTGTATTGTGATTAGAATGATATCTTAGGTTGTTTGTGACTTGATTGAATCAATTTTGTGATAAATGACCTTGAGATTTGTTTTGATCATGAAATCAAGGATTATTGTATTTGTATGTATTTTAGAGCAATCTAGGTTTTAATTGATTTATATCTTAATTCCTTGCTCTATATTTTTGGCTAGAATCTAGCATTTTTGTTGTATTTTGATTGCATCTTGAACTTGTACTTCATGAATATACTTTGTTCAAGTGTTGTATGTGTGAATAAAACTTTGAGCTTATGTGTTTGATGTTTACACATGCTTAGGTTTTATTTTTGTATTTTGCATCTAGACTTTTATTAAATGTGTTATCACATGTTTAGGTCTATTTGTACCATAGAATGTATTGATCACATGTTCTATGTTGATTTGATTGTTTGCATCATTTGCATTCACATGATCACACTAGGAAGTCCTTGTAAAAGGCATGAAGTCTTGGTTAGAGTCGGGATGACTCGGAAAGCCAAGCAAGAAGACTTGCCTAGAGTCAGGATGACTCAGATAGGTAAGCAAAAAGTCATGGCTAGAGTCGGGAGGACTCGGATAGTCATGCATGGGAGGCTCCCTAGAGGCATGAGTGCCTTGGATAGGGAGTTGGCTATTGTATTGGTAGGCCTAGGCGTATGGTTAGACATAGACTCTGATAGAGCGGGGTACACGGGAGGTGTATGCACTCTTAAGGAATTTCTAATCTACCATCGATGTTGGTTTTGTGTGGTGTCCAATATATGGTGGTTTCGCATCATTGAGGGATTTCACACTTTCCAATAGGGTTGGGTAGGCTTAGACTTCACTAGGTTGGGTGAGCTAAAGATTGGTCACTTTGTGAATGTTCTATGTTTACTTTCCAATAATATAGTACCCAATGGTTGTAGTTCAACCCGTGGATGTTTCCTCCTTGGAGGTTTTACCACGTTAAAAAATCTCTTGTGTTAATTCTTCCTATCTCTATCTCTTATGTTTTATTTGTATATTTTTATTATCTTGTTTCATAGTATTCACTTATGATGTATTGTGAAGCAAAACTTTGTATAGTGTGATTAGTGAACTCATTTTATTGATCGATTTTATTTCTATGATTCTTTTGTATATTGTATTTGTGTATAGTGATATTTGATCACTCTTGTAACTCATTGAACATATAGTGAAATACAAGTATTCTTTGTTGTTATACTTATTTGTTTGTTTACCTCATACAACTTGATGATGTATGTAGACCATGCTTATATGATTACCTATTCATATTGTCTATATATGTTGTCTTTTCTTAGTGTATTTGTTGTATGTAAGGCAACCTTGAGGGACAAACGAAAGTTTGTTCAAGGGATTGAAAAAGGCGTAAAAACCTATTCACCCCCCCCCCCCCCCCCCCCCTTTCTAGGTATACCTTAAGCAATTTAACTACGTTTGTATACTTTCATTGGGTGATGAGGATATGTCTAGATAGGTGGAGTCAAATGGAAAGTGACAAAGGAAATGGATGTAGAACATGGGTAAAGATGAGTGATTTTGGTGAAGTAATCTAGTTGTTTGTTGATGAGATTAGAGAGGAGAAATGGTGGGATTAGGAATGGTGGAAGAATGAATTTCTTGATTGATTAAGTGTTTTTAAAAGGGAAAAACTATGATGAATTTATAGGGTGTTCAAATAAGGTCATGGATGGTCAATTACCAAAACACCCCCTGACTTGGCAAATTGTCATTTTAACCCCTTAAAGGGGTCTATTCTGTAAATTTCTAGCCAATCACATTTGGCCGCTGATTAAGTTTCGCAGTGAGATTCGCGGTGACATTTCGGCGATGAAATCAGTGCATAAATGGCTCTCTGTCTCTTTGGATTTCGCTGCGGCGACAGAGAAGAGTTAAACCGCGACAATTGCAAGGCATTTTCGCGGTGGTATCATGGCTGGAATTGGGGGCGATGCCAGTAATTTGATTCAGAATTCTCAGCTTGGATCTCGACAGTTTGGAGGACCGAAAAGGACCCATTCTTGGTCGTGTTGAGCTCATCGATCATTTAGCACAAATATCGGTCGGAGATAGGTCGCTTTCCAGTGACTATAGATATCTAGGGTTTGGAGCTTGTCCATGGCTACTAGTCGAGAGGTTGAAGATGAAGTTTTGGAGATGATGGGATGCACTTAGCATTATGCTAGGGTGCACACGAGCTTGGTCATTTGTCTTTATTAGGGTTCATTTAGAAACAGGCCGAGGCGCGTTTGGACTTTTAAATTGGGCCACGCCTTATTTGTGCCAAACTCTGAAACGCACCGTTTCATTTATCTGAGGTGGCATGGCTGCTGGCGAATTACGATATTCCCCACTGTTCTCTTCTAAATTTTTGGAAACTTCAATCTTCCCTCACATTTCACACTGTTGCCCCCAATTGACCAAAATTACTCCAATGCCCTTGAACTTTAGAAATTTCTGAAAACACTTAATTCACACCATTAAATCATGGGATATTGCCCGAAAATCAAGCGAAAAAAGAATAAAATAAGGGCCAAAATCATACCAATTTTGGTTCACTTTGCGGGGTAGTAGCCAAGTAGAGCAGACACTATGGAGCTTGATTTATAAGGGGTAGTAGCCAAGTAGAACGAATACTATGGAGCTTGATTTAGGATGGGTAGTAGCCAAGTAGAATGAACACTATGAAGCTTGATTTAGGAGCTTGTTTAAGGTCCAAAGGCCAACCATTTACTCTTTGTGAGTTGGGGTATTTGTAATGTGTCTCTGGAAGGGTAGGTGAGGGACGTTTGTTTAGGCAGGAATGCCCCAACCCGATCCTCATCGTTCCTTCAAACCAGGCGATGAGGTGACAGGGGTTTTCTGGCCTGAGTAGGTGAGGGCCCTAGTCCTTAGGCGAACAAATCCTCACCGTTGCTTTAGACCTGGTTAACGGTCGACACACGCCTTGGAGGGCCGCGATTGCTCCACATATGCCCTAGGTTACTTTAGGCGCTTTAATAGGGCTGACATGGCTCTTTGATTGTGATTTAGGATGCTTGGATTGATCAGAAACGCTCCCAGCTATCGTGGGACATCGTTGTCATGGTTTACGTTGGAAGGGGAAAACGTCAACGCTTGTCCCGCTGTACACTGTCAGGCGCCCTTACCCAACATTTCCTTCTTCAGCTTTTATTCTACAAGCGATTTCCTGGGAAAGCATAACTTCCCTCTTCATGTATGGGATAGTTGACATTAAGTAGGGCTTAGGTGGGATAAGATCCGACCGTTGATGGGGCGCGGCTAAATAGGGATCTCAACCGTTGGTCCCCTTTTTTTCCTTTATCATGCTTGTTGTCCAACATTAATTGTTCACTACCAGATCCTTACAGGTTACCCTAGCTTTTTATCCCTTTTAATGTGGCTTTGCTTAAGGGCCAGTGTTAGCCCAAAGCAGGGATTGGTACTTGCTGGAAGCAGTCGAGTCATTCCAGAATGTTCTTCAAACTGCTTGAAGGCCTAGTCTAGGTCGTTTGCGCTTACTGGTGCTGAACTGGTGGGCATGGCTCGTCGGTCTTAGCCTGTCCACCGTAGTTCCAAAAGTAGCAGGATGTACCTAATGATCTTAACTCGGTACCTTTGGGGGGTTGGCGTTATAGAGGACCGGGTCCTTGATAGACTGTGTCCCTTTTGATGTCTGATCCCGATGATAGACCAGGTCCTTCATGGTGTCAGGTTGTCGTGGGGGACCGGGCCTTTGATGGGTCGGGTTCCTTATGGTGTCAAGCCCTTGTGGTGGACCGGGTCCCTGGTGGACCGGGTCCCTGATGGATCGGGTCCTTCATGGAATCAAGTCCTTGCGGTGGACCGGGTCCTTGATGAACCGGGTCCTTCATGGAGTCAGGTCCTTGGAGCGAGGAAAGTTCTTCTTTGGAGAAATTGACAACTTTTTTGGTTAACAAATGCTTTGATTAAAAATGGTACATGGGAGCTAGTTCCCTCTCACTCAAAATAAAATGTAGTTAGATGCAAATGGTTTTTCTGTATTAAACGTAACCCCAAAGGTAGAGTGGCATGGTATAAAGCTCGTTTGGTGGTGAAGGGCTTCCACCAATGTCTCAGAGTGGACTATCATGATACATTTAGTCCCGTTGTTAACCCACCATTATTCGGTTGGTTTTATCTCTTGCTCTAATCCATGATTAGTAGGTACATCAACTAGATGTTAACAATGCATTCCTACATGGAAGCCTTGAAGAAGAAGTCTACGTGTCTCAACCACTCGGATTTGTTGACAAGGCTCAACCCTCTCATGTTTGTCGACTCTACAAAGCTCTTTATGGCTTGAAACAGGCCCCGAGAGCATGGTACCATGAGCTGAAGACATTTGTTTTGTCTTATGGTTTTCAAAATTCCAAGAGTGATACCTCACAGTTTATTTATAATCATACTTCTATCATAGCTTACTTCTTAGTTTATATAGATGATCTTCTAATCACAGGCAATTCTCGCGACTTCATTCTCGGGTTCATTGCCTCTTTTCTCCATTAACGATCTTGGCCATCTCCACTACTTCCTTTGTGTAGAAGTCATTCCCACACAACATAGATTATTCTTGTCTTAACATAAGTACATTCGTGAGTTACTTGACCGCATCAAGATGACTGGTGCCAAAGACTCAATCACACTTATGTCCACATATACAAAGTTAATCTTACAAGATGGCACTCCTCTGGTTGATGTCACACGGTATCGTAGTATTATTGGTGGTTTGCAGTATCGTTCCTTGACTCGCCCAGATATTGCCTATCCAGTTAATAAGCTTGCTCAGTACATGCATGCTCTAACACAGACTCACATGAAAGCTGCCAAATGCCTTTTGCGATATCTTAAGCATACAATCTACTTTGGCCTCCATCTCCAAAAAAACAAAGAAATCAATCTTCTTGCTTATTCGAATGTCAATGGGGTGGGTGACAGGGACAACTACACTTCTGTCTCTACCTTTATTGTTTACCTTGGTTGAAATCCCATCTCCTAGTGTTCGAAAAAGCAACGTACAGTAGCATGATTTTCCACTGAGGCTGAGTATCGTGTAGTTGCAGCCACTACTGCAGAGCTCTCATGGTTGACCCATTTGCTTTCAGAACTTGGTATTCAACTATCATGTGCACCTCAGCTCTTCTATGATAATCTTAGTGCCACTTACCTTTGTGCGAATCTGGTCTTTCACTCTCGGATGAAGCATGTTGCTCTTGATTATCACTCTATTCGTGATAAAGTGGCAAATGGCTCACTTCAAGTGTCACACGTCTCAACTCATGACCAGCTGGCAGATGCTCTCACTAAACCTCTTGCCAAGCAACATTTCACTTCACTTCGATCTAAGATTGGCATTTCCGATGGAAGCACCATTTTGCAGGGGGCATATTAGGTAAAATATTCTCTCCAGCAATCAAGGCAATCATGGCACCAAATCAACAAAATCACTGCAAGATGTTCTCTCCATCAGTCAAGGCAATCAAGGCACCAAATCAGCAAAGTCTTCCAACAATATTGTTGTCACTCATTCTTAGCATTATATTATGCTCACATTAATTCTTTGATTTATTCTTTCAAATTTATTCCATGTATACACAGACTATGTTCTATATAAATAGTGAAATATGTATCAATGATTATAGTGTGATTCTCATACAAACACATCCCTTTTTAATTCATTTCTTCTTATTGGGAAGCTCAGAAGCTATCTCATTTGGAGACATGAAAGCACTAGGACCACCTCTAGCGATGATTTTGAAGAGGTCAAGCTCTACGGCTGATTTCAGAACCATTGGCAAGGATGATACTGATGTGGATCGGGTGTCGAATTCATTCATGGTCGTCGCGTGGAGCACCCAAAATGGGGCTGATTCTCATGGGCCTCTATAGAGGGAAAACAGGGGT
This sequence comes from Acer yangbiense, assembly GCA_008009225.1. Classification (NCBI taxonomy): domain Eukaryota; kingdom Viridiplantae; phylum Streptophyta; class Magnoliopsida; order Sapindales; family Sapindaceae; genus Acer; species Acer yangbiense. Next base: position 850,797 of record CM017772.1, on the reverse strand, counting down.
CAAATTTTCTATTATAATATTTTTTGGAAAGCCCCTAGACAAGCCATACATTTATTATGAAGACTTCGTCTTCCGTAACGGGCTGCAGTAGGCCCAAATTAGCCGTTTAGTTTCGTGCACAGTAAGACGACTGTTTCCTATTTCATTTACAATTTTTATTTTTTTTCCTTTGTTTTGGGATTCTTTCTCGGTTTAGTTTAGTTGTTTTAGACCTATTGTTTAGGAGTTTTATGAGATATTGAATCCTAGAGATTCAGTTGTTTTATTTTGTTTAAGATTTTACAAGATATTGAATCCTAATAGTTTTAGGTTGGTTTTCCTTATTTAATAGTTTGTATTAGGGTTCAAGTTTGGAGAGTTGAATGAATAAAAGTTTTTAGAGAGAGTATCTTTTTTATCCAAATTTCTGTATCTTTATGAAGATCAACGAATTTTGATATTTGTTATTTTGTTATCCGTGCGCGGATCAACAGATTAATAGAAGGTTTCCTTTTCGGTATTCATACGCAAATCAACGGATTAAAAATATTTATCCCCTTCTGTGTATCGATTGTGACTTATGTCAATTTTTCCAGAGTCCAAATATTTGCGTGAATTTCATGCTACATCAAATACACTCGCTAGTTGAGATGCAAACAGGTAGTTTGCTTCTTCTTCTTCATCATCATCTATGACTTTGGTTATTGGAGTGTTCAACTCTTGATTAGGTTTTCCTGTTGAATTCATTTTTTTTCTTTTTGTTGAAAACACTCCTTTTCCAGAAAACATCACTCTTCCTCAAAAGAGCCTGCCTAGCCAAAAACGAAGCAGCTTTGTTAGCACCTTTCCTGCCAGAAGAAACAGAAGAAATACCCATCTCAGACATGAAGCCAAGAATATCGCTGACAATATTAGCACAACTGGAGTTCAAATGGTTTCCATCATTGATCAGACGAACCACATTGGCAGCATCAGATTCAACACAAAAGTGGAGAAGACCACAATCATTACCGAATCTCAACCCAAAGAGAATTGTGACAACATTAGCAGCCAGGTAATCCATCCCAGCATCCTAGAAAAGGCTACAAGAAAAGAGAGCTAAACCATCATGGTTACTAATCACAATGCCAAAACCAGTTTTTCTATTCCTGGAATTCGAGATGGCCCTGTAATTGATCTTATAAGAACCCAGAACTGGAGGGGACCAAACATCAGCCAAAAACTAAGTGGAACTATTGGGAAAGATGTTGTTATCATATCTGCTGTTACATTCTCTCATAAAGGAATTGCACCAGCCAATGGTAGACTGAAAATCTTTCCTTTTAGAGTTGTAAAGCAAAGAGTTTCTTATGAACCAAGACCTCCAAAAAATAGTACACAACAGACCAAGATCCTTCAAGCACAATTTCCTAAAGCTGTCAAAGATAAAATCAGCAAAATTAGAGAATTTACCCGTACTGCCAGGGTGCAAATCCTCCCACTCTCTACGGAGAAAGTTAAAACAATACAAAATTTAGATATTTATCATTGAAATAACATACATATATTTAATTTTTGTTGTTGCTGAAATGATTGATTAGAGGTTTCAGATCATGAACAAAGTTTTAATTAAAGAGATAAAATAAGGATTTGGCTTTGGTAATTGCTCTTAGTTAGTCAAAATAAGTAGAATCAATTATTTAGATTCTCTTCTTCCAGCTTGCAAGTTGCAACTGCTCTATTTAGTTAATGACCTTGCTTCAATTATAATTATATTTCATAAATTTATATTAATTAATATTATATAAATTAAAGCTGCGAAGTAATTTTTAATTAAATGGTTTATATTTTTTTAAGACACAAAGTTGTGCATTAACGTATTAGAAAGAATAATAATGAACTATTTATTATAGTTTTTAGTTATTATTATAGTGTACTGTGCAGTTAACATGACCCTTTCTCTGGATTATGTTAATGAAAGGGTCAATCATAGAAGGGAAGTCAACTCATCAAAAGAATCATCTACTTCCAACTTCCAAGCAAGCATGTGATATGATGATCAGACTCATCATGACTTCATCAACTCAACTGTCTTCACTCTTCAGTTTGGTTGACAAGTTAATAGTATCAGTATGTTATGATTTTTATTATTGCTTTGATATTTGTTCACTTCGTTGTGTTGTGTTCTATATTTTTGGATTTTGAGAGATGGGTTATGGAATTTTTGTAGTTGAGATGAGATTTTTTTTTGACAAGTTTTGATCATTGATCCGACATTTTTTTTCCCTTTAATTTTTTTAATTTTCATATTTTTTATTAGGGCAAATTACACAAACCTACCTTGATTATATACATAATAACACAGAACCCCACAAAAAAATCATAATAACACTCACTACCCCTTGATCCGTTGACTAATGGTTAACCATAGTTAATCAATCACGGAAACTATGCAATGTCAGTTTTGCCCTTCATCTATATTTGGAAAATTTTAAATATTATATTAAATAAACTTTTTATTTTTACCATAATTATATTCAAAAAAATAAAAATAGATAAAAGAAATTGATCTCTCCATGGAAATCAGATATCTGATATCCATAGAGAAATTTGGCTCTCCATCTATGGAGATTCCAAATCTCCAGAATTACTTCATCATCTTGAGTCTTCTCCGATTTACCTAAAAAATTTCCATAAAACATACACACAGAAAAAAAAAAAAAAAAAAAAATTTTGATCCATATTTTTGTTTCACTGGCAAAATTTATCCATGTCAAAACTTCAATTTCAACGAAAATGATGATAGCAAATAATCATGAACAAAAGGCCCATATTCAAAAAAAAAAAAAAAAAATTGTGGAGGGAGAAAAAAACCCAAATTTTCAACCTCAACCATAACCATTTTCAGTCAACCATTAAATTCATCATATTAATCTAACAATTGATCTTCTTTCCCAAGGGCTGAATATCATTCACATCTCCTCCATGGAAATCGGCGATCGCCAATCTTTAAAAAAAAATAATAATAATAAAAAATTATTGATTGTGTTTGTAGGTGATTGTGGGTATAAAAGAAGAAGAAGAAGGGTAGAAGAAGAAGAAGAAGATTGCGGTGAGAAAAAGATGGCGATGAGATTTTGAGAGAAAGAGATGGGTTTGGGTGGGTTTATGGCTTATAGCCTTATAGGCATTGGGCGGAGTAAAAAATTGTCTTTTTTTTTTTTTTTTAACTTGTTTAATTTTTAATTAATATTATAGTTAATTAATAATAGGTTTTAGGACTGATATGGCGAGGTTTGATTGGAGAACTTAGTATTAATTTTTTTCATTTATTTAAGAATATTTCAAAAGACCAAGTTACTCTTAATTAGTTATGGACTAACATTGATTAATGGTTAGTCAACGGGTCAACGGGTAGTGAGTGTTATTATGATTTTTTCGTAGGGTTCTATGTTATTATACATATAATCAATGTAAGTTTGTCTAAGTTACCCTTTTTATTATTTTCAAATTTATTTAATAAATAATTGATAAAACATTAATGGAAGGATATATAATTTGGATAATTTACAATAAAATGTCAGTCGCATATTGGGTCAAATTAGAGTGGTGTGAATCTAAAAATAATAATCTGGGCTGGCCCAGCAAGGGTTGTCTTTGTATCACCATGTTAAACCTCCTTCATTATCCATCTCTTTTGGGCTGAGCTCTTGGACTACCCTTTTTTCTAAGGGCTAACACTAAATCATGTCTATTTAAATTAAGAGTGATGATATTTACACCCCTCAAAAATCGTATGTACACCCCTTTTTGTACTTACACCCCATTAAATTTTTTTAAAAGATTATATCTTGTAAAAACACCCCAAAAATTACCAAATATGTCCTTTATTTTAATTTTGAAAAATAAAAATAAAAAATAAATATGGGAGAAACCACATCAACAGCCTTCTCCTTAGACATTTTGACAGAGGAAGTAGTAGCCTCCTCCATCTTTTCAAATCTAGACAGCCTTCTCCTCCGTCTTTTCCAGGTTTGGGGATCTCTACTATTTAATATTTGTTATTCGAGATTGCAAGGGTGAGATTATGGTTCTAGTTTTGTTGTCCCTTTGTGCCTAGATACTTGGCTATGGATACAGGTTTATTTCATGTTTGTGAGGAGTCAGATTGCAGAAAGCAAACACGCAAGAAAGCCAATGTTCACCTGTGAATTCTGTTGTTTGCCTTCCTCGGATCTTGTTTTAACTAAGTCAACTCCCTATTCTGAAGTTGGAGACCTTGTCTCTGACATTTTAGAATTTGTTGAGGCTTTTATCCCATCTCTGAAATTCGAGTTTTAGAGGGAAATTTGTTTGCTTGCTGCAATCCGACATTGGCTCAATATGCACTCAACTCTGATGCTCTTGTTTGGACTGTGAAGTTTGTTTTGGTTGATGTCAATAATATCTTTTAATTAAAATATTGATAATTTTAGTTTCAAAAAAAAAAAACTTAAGGATAATTTTGGAATTCTGAATATATATAAATTTGGGGTGTACATACAGTTTTAGAGGGGTGCAAACATCGCCACTCTTAAATTAAACACTAAGACCATATCCAACCCATTGCATCAATTTGTTGCAAACTTTGCAACAAAATGCAGCAATTCCACACTTCCATCTCCAACTTATGCGTCAAATCCTACTTTAAAAAGAATATCCACTTACATATTCCCTTTCAACCAATCAAACAATTAAAAAAAAAAAAAAAAAAGGTTTGTTGCACTCTGGCGCAAAGAATAGCGCTCCTATTGGAGAAGGTTTGCTATAACAGAATGGCATTTGGTGCTCCCGTTGGAGATGGTCTAAAAAAATAAAAACACAATCTGAATAAGGTATACAACTAAAGAAAATTTTGATTACAAATTAGTCAGTGTTTAATAAATTCATTCTAAATATCAACTATATAATATAATAATCACTTCAATGAAATAACAACATTCAATTTAATATATTTTGTGAAAAAAATTATTTTATCTATTTTATTATATTTCTATAAGACTATAATAGTCGTTGTCTTACATTGGAATATCTTCTTGAGCAACATAATTTCCAAAAAAATATAGTCTCAATGTTTCTCATCAAACATATACAAGAAACTTGAGGAACTTCTTCGAACTTGTATTCAACATATATATTACAAAAGGTTATTTTTACAAAAGCAATACAAATCACTCTTTTATTTGTGTTAATTGGACAGAAATGAAAATGCCAGAAAGCCGAATTTGGGACACAATTAATCACATTGCAGTGTATTTGGTATGTACTCAAGCATTCTTGAGAAATTCCATAATGTATGTGTTGAAAGCACAGCATACTACTTTGAAACCTTTGAATCCTGCCCCCTTAGCCAAAGCCTTGAAGTCATCTTCAGTCCTCTCTTTGCCGCCCGGATTATGAGCCAACATGATGCAGTCAATGTGGAAGACTACCTTGGATCCGAGGCTGGGGTCTGGGGTTACTGGAAGAATGCATTCACAAACGATTACCTTTCCGTTCTCTGGAAGTGCTTCGTAGGAATTCTTCAAGAATTTCAAGCAATGCTCGTCGCTCCAGTCATGACATATCCACTGCAACAAAGGCATTATATATGTGTCATTGTGACAAAAGCGAATCAAACTAGAATAATGATGTATATGATTAATGATATCCAACTGACCTTCATGAAAATTGCATCTCCTTTTGGAACACTAACAAACATGTCACCACCAACATGCTCCACACCTTCACAAAAAACCAATATTCAAATTTAATTTAGCAAATGATCAAGATGTTTGGTGTGCAACTAAAGTCCCACATTGGCTAGACATGGGGATGATCTTGGGTATATAAGTATGGAAATAACCTCCATTGGTGTGAGACCTTTTGGGTAGTGACCCAAGAGTAAATCCGTGCGGGCTTAGGCCCAAAGCGGACAATATCACACCAATGTGGAGAATGTGGGTTCCGTACTTATAACAAGTGGTATCAGAGCCGACCCCTAGACTTAGCTAGCCGTAGCCGAACCAAACCAGGAGGTGGTGGGCCCCAGGTAGCTCGCGATGGGTCCGTGATATTAGCTCTCGAGGTAGGAAATGCTCCAGTGCTTCACGTAAGCCGTGTGCTCTAGCGTGGTAGAGAGGAGTGACCTCGATGGAGTGCTTCTCCTAGCATTGACAGATGGATAATCGCTTGATGGGAGGCCCGGACCGTGAAGATAATGATGGTCCTTTGTTCGAGGGGAGGATTGTTGGGTGCTTCTCCTAACATTGACGGATGGATGATCGCTTGAGGGGAGGCCCGGACCGTGAAGATAATGATGGTCCTTTGTTCGAGGGGAGGATTGTTGGGTGTGCAACTAAAGTCCCACATTGGCTAAACATGGGGATGATCTTGGGTATATAAGTATGGAAACAACCTCTATTGGTGTGAGACCTTTTGGGTAGTGACCCAAGAGTAAATCTGTGCGGGCTTAGGCCAGAGCGGACAATATCACACCAATGTGGAGAATATGGGTTCCGTACTTATAACACAAGAAATTTGATCTATAATACCATAAAAATAAAAACAATGATCAATATATATATTTACCAGGATAAGATGGAGCATCCTCAATGACATGAGGCAAATCAAAGTTAATCCCTTTAATTGAAGGGTATGTGGAGACAATCTGATTGACTGTTGCTCCGGTTCCACCTCCAACGTCTACGACAGATTTGAGACCCTCGAAGCCTTTGTAGGTCTCGAGGATTTTCTTCATGGTAATGGAAGAGTGAGAGGACATTCCATTGTTGAAAACCTTGTTGAATCTTGGATCCGTTCCATGGTAATCGAATGCAGTCATTCCATAGGCCTTGTTAAATGGAATCCCACCTTCAAGCACTGCATCTTTCAAGTGGTACCTACAACAAACACCACATTAATTAATTAATTTCTCAATCAATATGATCTTCATTGCATATATAACATACATGTGTTCCATACACCTTACAATGAGTATGAAAGCTTATCACTACAAGAAATCTGACATTTCACAACACGTAAGATGCGTTGTCAAAACTTTTAATAGCATAAAAGCGCGCAACGTGTGTAGGTATCATTGATGCATCTATCTACAAAGCATAATTCAGGAAGATGACATGCTTTCATCATGAAATATCTAGCTGAAACAGTTATGGATAGCCACCATTGGTCATGTATTATTGAAATTTGATGTGTCCCACATAGATCTCATCCCACCAAACACTACAGCTATACCATAGAAGTGGTCATGAGACATATACATTATAATTTTGTTTTTTTAATAATTATAAATTTAAAAATCGTGAAGGAATATATTACTCGAATCTGTGTTAACACATCAATAGATATGAGAGGGTTTACCGCCGGTTCAACTTCAGTTTTGTAAAATATAAGTACATAATTATTACTTACTAATATTCAAATTTTGATCTCTAAAAGTATAAAAGGTGGGGAAAATTGAATTTAAAAATGCTATAAAGATAATTATCTCTTAGATATATATTTTGAGAATAAACAAGTTGGGAAATGGTTGGTGAATCGTTGAAAGAGAAGAAAATATAAGTGGTTGGTGTAGTGGTGGATCTCAACTTTCAGGCCGGTGGTCCCATTTCCCAACAGGACAACAACTATAACTCTATAAGTCTTATAATTCACACAAGTTTGTGGCTTGTGTCTACACTCTACACTCTACATTCTAGAAAATACTCTTATTGATTATTTTAATTAAATTTATTTCCAGGGATATTATAACTATTTTTATGATCTAAAAATGTCTTATATTCCCTTAAAGGTTGACTATTTTTTTTTTATGGATTAATTTCAACTAATGTGGAATAATAATATAATATTAAAACTAATTAAAATCAATTGACAAGTGATAGCTACCAAACTTTAAAATACAGTTGAAAAATATATATATTCACCTTTCTTTATGAAAGATAACTAAAATTGTCAAATTTATTTGAAGGATCCGTCGATAAATTCAAAGTCTAAACTAAAATTCATGTTTTACCTAAATAATTATTACATGGGATTTATGGGCCATTTTATCTAACCTTGAATATTCAAAATAGTAACTTAAATTTGACATTGAAAATTATATGTGATCAAAGTATCAAACCTTTTTTTTTTTTTTTTTTTTTTAGCCAACACTATTATGGGTCATGTGTCTGTCGGGATTTAACGACACTTTTTTTTTTTTTTTTTTTAAGCCAACACTATTATGGGTCATGTGTCTGTCAGGATTTAACGAGATAGGATTTTACAAGCACAATCTGGACTGTAACTCTCATTCTAGGAGAGGGGTCTCCCATTACAGTATTAGACTTCAGACTCTGACAATGGAGTTTCAATTTGAATTCTCCAACAACCAAGGTAAATGACACTTGGCATATGTAATCAAACTAACTGAATCAATTAACTTTTAATTACTTTTCATAAAATTATTAGAATTTAACTTGAGTGAAAAAGATTGATAGATATTGTAAAAAAAATAAAAAATAAAAAATAAAAGGATTTGTTAATAAAAATTAAAGGGACGTGTAAAAGTCAAGACTCGCACAATTGCACTTGGGTTTGTATAAATTTAATATACTATTGAGTCATGATTCATGATAATGTCTGTATGCCTACATGATAACGTGGATCACTTGTATTGGACACTTTTTTTTAAAAAAAAAAGATAGATGGGGCTACAGCCCCGTGAATCCCCCAAGAAGATTCGCCCCTGATTCAGACTCTGACAATGGAGTTTCAATTTGAATTCTCCAACAACCAAGGTAAATGACACTTGGCATATGTGATCAAACTAACTGAACCATTTAACTTTTAATTACTTTTCATAAAATTATTAGAATTTAATTTGAGTGAAAAAGATTGATATAGACACTTACCAGCTCTCCATGAGGACCTTGTCTTGATTCATCAAAGCAAGAGCAGAGATAGAGACACCATCTTCATTTTTTGTCAAGAATTTACAGACAGGTGCAAGGCCATAGAGCCTCTCAACTTTCCCATCAGGGAGGGTTTTGAGAGAGCAAGTGAGGATGGAGTAGCTGGCCAGCAAGCGGAGGATGCGGTCGAGCATGACCGGAGCATCAGGGTTGGTGGTGGGGAGCTGAGAAGCTACCTGAGTCGGTGACAAGTGAGCACCAGGACCAGCCTTGGCAATTATTTCTAACAGGTCAAGCTCCAAGGCTGATTTCAGCACCATCGGCAGGACTGAGGCACTTGTCAGTTGCATAGCGAACAGGTTTGCATCTTCATCGGAGATTTGGGTTGGAGTCATCTGAGTTTCTCCTGATGAACCCATTGTTTTTATTTTGTTTGGAGAGGAAAATTATTGAGAGGTTGAAGATGATTAAAAGAAGAAAAATGGGTTTAGTGTTTGGAGAAATAATGAGGCTTTTATATAGTACTTGCGGAGTTTGATGATCGGTTGGTGTTTTATACCACTATACAAGTGCCCACCACCTAAATGTGACCCCACACCACTACATGTCTCTATACTTCTATTCTCTCTCTTACACTCTTTGTATGTCCTAATGACATCACCAATTTCAAATTTATTTAATTTTTTTTAATAGCTTTTTGGGTTATTAGCATTTAGCACTAGTCTCCCTTGAATTTTACACGAGTTTGCATTTTACCCTTAAACCTTTTTTTAGGCATTAAACCACCTGAACTCTCATTTATTAGCAAACAGTTTGGTTTATTGCCCCTTAAACACCTGTTTGAGGAGGTATCTATAGTCAGGTTTTGCTAATAAATGAAAGTTCAGGGGGTTTAATGTCTAAAAAAAATTTCAAGGTGTAAAATGTAAACTCTCATAAAGTTCAGGGGGACTAGTGCTAATTTTTTTATGAGTACTATTATTACCTGATATAAGACAGTTTTGGGTGTTGTCTTATTTTATTAATTTAGGTCTTTGTTTCTTGTTTAGCAAGTTTATTTATTTTAGTTTGATTATGAATTAAATTTAGGTTTTGGAAATAAATCAAACTTACCTTTTAGGTAAGATTTGATCTTTGTTTTTCAGTCAAGTTAGGAATCATGAATCTTAGAAGATTATAATTAGTTTTTATCTTTTCCTGTTTTAGTCTTTTTAGGAATGTCGTATTCAAGTCGTATTAGGGTTAGTTTATTATAAATAGTCTTATTATTTCCAATTATTGAACTTTTTTCATAATCAATAAAATCATTCTTTGGAACACTTATCTATCGTGGATTCGACATGCTCTTTGAGGATTCGAGAGCGCCATTTTCTAACGTAGATTAGGGAATGATAGCCCCCTGCATGACGATCCATGCTTGGGTAACTACCGGTCGCTGCCTCAAGGTTCGTCTGAGTGTGCCTCAGGGTTCGACAAAGTGATCATTCTTATTTTCGCCATACCCTGATGCGTCATTACCCTATCCAATTTTTTTTTTTTTTTGGTCCAAAATTCATAATCTCTTGACTCCTATATCTATTTATTTTAATCTGACGTCGGATCAAACCGGATCATGCACATGTATAGAGTTAACTATACGTGGACAATTTTCAAATCACATTAGGCAAGAAGTATAATATATAATAGCAGATTTAGACAATTTAACATTAGATAATAGAGAAGTGTTTGGTAAATTGGTCTAATAAAATGAGAAATACACTCGTTCCTATTAAAAGGAAATAAGTAAAGCATCCTATATTTTTCAATGGCCATGTACCTCTATAGACTCGGATAAAAGTTGTTAGCTTTTTTGTTTCATTTGGAAGTTTCTTCCATTTATATGATAGACTTCATTCATCAACTTTTTTCATTTTAGTTTGTGTTTTACATTTATATATCCTTTTTAAAAGACTAGTCGTTAATCATGATTCATGATTTCATGATCACTTTTTCTCTTTGTAAATTAAGGAACTTGTAGAATAAATATCCTTTTTTTTTTAATTCAACTTTTATATCTTTTTTTATTTTACCATTTTTTCCAATTCCTTTCTCAAATGTTCATATTCTTCTAAAATAAAACAATTCACTTTCTCTTTTGTGTTATTGTCAACTTCTTAACTGCAAGTTCCTCATTTTTTTATTGGCTTATTTCAATGACAAACCACATTTGGGGTTTTTGATGTAAGGATAGTTTAGGCGCTTCATTGATGGTGATCAAGCTCAAAGGCTCTCACAAGATCTTAAGATGATAAGTACTTTAAAGGTAAATCACTTGTGCTTAATTTCAATGAAGAGGCTTAGTTGCACACACGCACAACTCGTGCATATCTATGCTTCTTGTCTTTGGTGTGTTTCATGTTGTACACATTCTTGTTCTTAAACTCTCTTCATGCATATTATAATTGCTTGCATATTGTTTGATAATTGTTATGTCATCATAGGTATTAGGATGCATGCATTTGTAATAGGCACTGTACAGCCGCTGGTGGCTCGTTGTACGTACAGCCACTACTACAAAAATGTTAAAAGACATCACTAGACATCACTAGAAATCACTAAAAGAAATCGGTTTTTGGTAACAGATTTTAAAAAAGCTTTTAGACATCAGTTTTTATAAAAACCGATGTCTTAAAAATTATAGTTTCAAAAGACATCGGTTTTTAAGAAAACCGATATTAAAAAAAAAACATTTCGACATCGGTTTTTATAAAAACCGATGTCTTAAATTTTGCGTTGAAAAGACAACGGTTTTTATGAAAACCGATGTGGATTCAAAAGCAAAATTCTGCAATGCAAATCTGACCTATGTCCACATTCAAGTGCGCATCTCTAAAAATACTCAACGTTATTTGCTCAACTTTTGACACAAGAAAGTAGACATGTAAACAAACACTTTTAAATCAGAAAATATTCCAAAAATCGATTTGGAAAAGTGTGAAAATGAGCGATGAAAACAGCTCACTTGCGGATTTGCGAATCGCTTCTGACCTTTGACTGAATAATTGATCATAACTTTCAAAATACCGCTCAGAATTTTACATTTTTTATACTGTTGGATTCATATCAAAAAATTGAAGAACTCTACGTGGACAAAAAAATTTATTTCCTTGCCAAAAGATACAGTTTTAAGGAAAAATTTTGCACAAAAATATCTCCAATCGCTTCAATTCTGACCTTTGACTGAATAATTGATCATAACTTTCAAAATACCGCTCGAAATTTTACGTTCTTTATACCGTTGGATTCGTATCGAAAAATCGAAGAATCCACAATGGATGAAAAAATTTATTTCATTACCAAAAGATATAGTTTTAAGGAAAAAGTTTGCACAAAAATATCTCCAATCGCTTCTGACTTTTGACTGAATAATTGATCATAACTTTCAAAATACCGACCGGAATTTTACGTTCTTTATACCGTTTGATTCGTATCGAAAAATCGAAGAATCCACAATGGACGAAAAAATTTATTTCGTTGCCAAAAGATACAGTTTTAAGGAAAAAGTTTGCACAAAAATATCTCCAATCGCTTCTGACCTTTGACTGAATAATTGATCTTAACTTTCAAAATACCGCCCAGAATTTTACGTTCTTTATACCGTTGGATTCGTATCGAAAAATCAATGAATCCACCATGGATAAAAAAATTTATTTCGTTGCCAAAAGATACAGTTTTATGGAAAAAGTTTGCACAAAAATATCTCCAACAGAAAACAAAACCACACAATAAAAAATGAAATGAAAAATAAACCCACCAATAAAATTTATTTAATATATATATGTTTGTAGTAGAAATTAGAATTTTGATTAGTTGAGTAAATTTAAATTTATCAAACAAGTTTTTTATTTTTTTTATTTTTTTTTTTATTTTTTTATTTCTAACAACTCATATATGTTATATATAAATTTTGTGCAGTTATTAACATATCTAATCTTGTAGTCAGGCGGTAAAGGCTTACCACTTTGACTTTGAGGTTGCAAGTTCGATTCCTCATAATTGTCATTATTATCAGAGGTGGGGTGGCCGGCGACGGTGGGATTAATTTTTGTAATACATCAATTTTACATCAGGGTTTTTAAATCAGTTTTAACTAAAACCGATGTCTTTTCTCTTGTTTTACATCGGTTAAAAACCGATGTTTTTTACGCTTTTTTTCTAAATCACTCAAAAAGACATCGTTTTTAAAAAATTCAAAAACCGATTTCTTGCATATAAAAAAACCGATTTCTTTTGTAATTTTTGTAGTAGTCTAGCGCCTATTAGGGCATTATGAGCTTTTTGCTCTCAGGCGTTGTACAGTCATTGTACGTACAGCGCCATACCTGATGGATTTTTTCCATCTCTATTCAATCGCTGTTCAGGCGTTGTACGTACAGCAAGCCACCAGCGGCTGTTGTCTGCAACACTTAGGGCCTGTTTGTTTTTGAGGTCTGAAGTCTGAAGGGATCTGAAATACCCTTTCAGACATCATGTTTGTTTTTTGTTTTTTTGTCATCCGATGTCTGGAAAAATCATGGAAAAGCGTCTGAAATCAAAAAGTCAGTAATCCTGGCTGAAATCTAAAGTTGGTTAGGTATGAAATTATTTTAAAATTTCATACCCAAATTACCCTCTCACAAATCACATAATTTCCATTATACTACCCACATATAAATCTAATTTCAGCCAATCCAATTCACACAAAATCGTCACCACCGTCAACCACCATGAAAAATGGAAACCCAAACCCAAATCCAAACAAAATCATCACCACCACCATCAAACCCAAACCCAAACAAAATCATCACCACCGTCAACTACCATCAACACCAGACCCAAACCCAAATAAAATCAAACCCAGCCACCCCACCATCAACCACCACCACCACACCCAAACCTACCGGACTGCCATCATCACCACCAGACCCAGACCCAAACCCAACCACCTCTGCCGCCGCTCCCAAACCCAGTTGATGAGAAGATGAGGCTGAGAGAATAAAATGAATAGATGTTGATGAGTGGTGGCTGGCGTTTGTGAAGATAAGGATGAGAATGAAAAAGTGATAGGATGAGAAAGTGATAGTTAGAGGGTTTAATTTTAATTTTAATTTTAATTTTAATTTTTTATTTTTTATTTTTTTTATTATAATAATTAATTTCTTTAAGCATTCAATTTTATTAAATTAAAAAAATATATTTTTTATTGGAATACCGTAAAAAAAATAAATTACACTATCAATTTAAAGTTAATTATCAGTAATAGTGTAATATATGTGACCATTAAATGTGTATGGGTAAAAATGTCAAATTACAGGTTTTCAGATGTTGTGTTTTGGAAAAACAAACAACTTAACTTTTCCATTCATATTTCAGATATAAAAAAAACAAACATGTTGCATAGACTTCAGATTTCAAACCTATTCAGATTTCAGAACCATTTAGACCTGTTCAGATTTCAGATAAAAAAAAAATGCCACCTAAATTGTAATCATGTGATGTTTCTCTCTATCAGAATTCCTTGTAATTCATCTCATGATTCACATGCATTTTGATGTTTTGTTTTTTTCTTCGTCAGATTACCGTTGGGTCGTGAAGACTGAATTTGTAATATTGTGTTGCATTGACGCATGCATCCGTTGTCGAGCTGTACATTTAGGAGACGGTTTCAATTCAGGGCTTTATTATATATAGTCTTGTAATTCTAGGGTTTTACATTACGATAGAAAAACAATATTAAAAGCTGAATTGAGATAAAGAATTTGCTTCACATTGTAAACAATGATTTGATAGTAAAAAGTTGGATGGTGATACGTTCCGTGGACGTAGGTTTACGCCGAGCCACCTAAAATCTCATGTCTTTTTATTTTTCTTTGTTTTCGTCTAATTTGATTCTTGCATTGATTGCGTTTGCCTAACAATTGCTTCTGCATCATGGTGAACGCAAGATCGATTCTCTTATTTATACCAGAATTCCTTCTTCATCTCATGATTCATGTGGTTTGTCATTTTCCTTTTTCTTCTTCAAATTTTTTTTCACATGTTTTTGGTTTTTTCTTCATGTTGGTTGTTTGTGCAAATTAAAGCTACGGCAATTTGTCTTTTAGGATCTATTGTTGCGGTTTCTTAAATACAAGAAGAAAAAGAAGAGCTAGAGATCGTAATTATTGAAGTTTTGGTTGGACTCTTCTTGGTTAATTTTGATTATTGATTATTGAACTTTCTTTTCAAAATAATTTATAACCATATTGTCAATATTTATAAAATTGGGATGCGATCACAAGAAAAAGGTAGCACAGACATTTTTTTTTGGGTGGTAACCGTGTCGGACACACGTCCGACACGACATGATACATGTCGGACATGTATTTTGGTGTCCTTTGACTTTTTGGAAAGTCAATGTTAGGGATACGGCAAGATACATTGTGGATACAGCGGGATACGGTGGGATACGTTAGGAATACAACCAGGACATGGGTAGGATATGTTTGGGGCAGTTTTTCAATTATTATTATTTTTGTTGTAAAAAACAGGATCAAATTACATTTAAAAAAAAGTTTAGGGGTCAAAATCGTATTATTTAAAAAATATGATATAACTTATGGATTTTATGACATATGTTTATTGAAAATATGTTTTGAATGGATTATTGGATTATGTTTTCATAAATTATTATTATTTTTGAAATATTTATATATATTATTTTTATTGACATATTATGCCGAATCTATATCCTAACTTTTTGAGATTACCGTATCCTCATATCGTACTATATCGTATTACCGTATCGGTATTCCTGTATCCGTGCTACTTAGGATGAAAAAGGAGTTAAACTTAATAACGTTAACAATCGTAGGTAATTGATTAGAAAGCGTTGACATTAAATCAATAATCATCAACATCTCACCTACTCTTGAAAACGACACACACAAACAGAGCCCAAAGAGCTTGCAAGCTGTTCATGACCGTAATCATCTCTGACTTTTTTTTTTTTTTTTAAATATATATATATATATATACACACACGGTCTCATTCACATCATTACTGATGTAATTATATCAGTATCAATGCATGTGGATTATTGATTATGGAGAAATTTTGATAAGGACATACACTTTAAGTCAAAATATGTAAATTTAATGATTCACATTCAACTCACTAATGAAGTTATATCAATACGCATTGATTTGAATATTTCTGCACACATATATATATATATATTTGCAACATATATATATTTGCAATGAACAGGTCAAAGGTCTTAGCCTCTCAAGAATCATGACCTGCCCAGATAAGTATTAAATGGACGGTCCACACACACACATATATATATATATATATATATATATATATATTTGCAATGAGCAGGTCAAAGGTCTTAGCCTCTCAGGAATCATGACCTACCGAGATAAGTATTAAATGGACGATCCAGATATATAATATATAAATCTGCAATGAACAGGTCAAAGGTCTTAGCCTCTCAGGAGTCAAGACCTGCCGAGATAAGTATTAAATGGACGGTCCAGATATATACTCCCACAACACCGATAGCACTTCTACGTATTAATATAAGTACTTTATGTGTGGCCAAAATTTCTACTCCCACAATCAAAAGAATCCAGTATACCGACCTGGATATCTATTTTTACAATCAAGAGATATCTATTTAATTATTTATACAATATAAAGGAGACAACTCCCAACACATGTTTATAACACACGTATGATTGGACTTGAACCCCTCACTACTATATTGGAATAGTGGTGCATACCACATGAGCTAAGAATGAATGTGTCCAAATATACTTGTTCTTGAAGCAATTAACATTAAACATACTCGTTATTGATGTTTTTCCCCTCTTATTGGATTTTGTTATAAATAAAAAAATAAAAAAAATAAAAACCTTTAAATACAATTATTTTATTAAATTTAAGGCTATGTATTGCCGATAAATATTAAGTGTATGTTTGGTATGGCTTTTGAAAGGGTCAAAAGCGCTTTTTTAATGTTAGAAGCTATTTTGAAGTTTTTTTTAGTTGTTTGGCAAAACTCAAAACAATTTTTTTAATATATGAATTATCTTAATTACCCTAATTACCCTTTAAAAAAAGCCATTTTATGTCTACTTGGAGAAGCCCAAATTTTGGGCTTCTCCAAGAAGCTTTTTTGAGCTTTTTTAAAACATATGAATTGTCTCAACTATCCTTTATAAATTTTAGATATTCCACCATAACTCTTTCATTATAAATACATTGTCAACACCTTTTTTGTAATTCACTCAACCAAAAGCTATTTCTAAAATTACATTGTCAACACCTTTTTTGTAATTTACACAACCAAAAGCTTTTTTTGTTAGAAGCCCTACTCATTAGAAACTCTATTACAAAAAGATCTACTCTAGAAGCTCAAATTGAAAAATTATACCAAACACACTCTAAATACAAAACCACATATTTGTTGACATTATAAAACTAAGGAAAACGTTATCATGTATATAAGGAAAATGTTTGAGTACTGACCCCACCAATGGGGTGTTGGCACGTGGCATTTTTTCTTTCACTTTTTACATTTATCTCCTTGCATTCTTACAAAATGGACCACGTGCCAACACCTCATTGATAGGGTCAGTACCTTGGATACTGACCAGTCAGTACACAAGCATTGTCATGTATATGATAGGAACACATTACTTGTGATGAAAATTATAAAACTTTTCATATGATTGATTAAATGAAACCATACACATATTTAGCCATTAAATCAATCAAGAATTTTTTTTTTTTTTTTTTTTTTAAATTAGGTTAGAAGATATGTGAAATTTCAAATGAAATCAGTACATCTACCTACCTCACACCTACCTAACTCACTATCTTAATTCAAAATTATCATTCAATGCGTTTAAATAAAGTTTGGAGTAATTAACATGTCAAAATCCAAGCGACCCCGATGTGCCACCTATATCCAAAATACGAAATTTTAATCCTAATTTTCTATGCAAATTTTATAATTAGAAATTAAAAAAAAAAAAAAAAAAAAGATAATAAAGTCACGATGTTGATGGTTGAAAACAACAAGTACCATCATTAATTACCTAATTTTAATGCCAATAGAGATGTAGGTAAGCTGGTAGATAAACGAACTTGGGGTTTAGGTAAAGTAAACCATAAAATAAATAAAATAGTAAGGACAATCTTTTTTTATATTTTTTTTTTAGGGACAGGACTTGAACTCACAACCTCATGATGTAGGTATGAGGGGTTTATCATTGGACCATTCTTATCTCGTATAAAGAAAGTCTTAATTTGTTCTAGTGAATACCTAATAAAAAATAAAAATTACATACATATATAGACGGGTTTAGCTGTGTTGGATATGGCTTGAATTCTCCAATGGTTACCAAACCCGATTTAGCAATGCGGAGACTTCCTGGAGACGTGAGAGCGTTTGGAAGTATGAGGTTATGATTGAGGGAGGCTTGGAGGCGAAACGAACTGAAGAAGCGGAGAACAGCCGAAACCACTGCCAAGCCGATGTGGCTTTGGCAGCGGTCATGGCAGCGGTCATGGTAGCGGTAGGACACCGCTGCCAATTGTTTGGCAGCGCTACGGTAGCGGTCTGATTCCAGAATGTATCGCTGCGGTGACCGCTGTGGTCATGGCAGCGGTACCGGCAGCGGTCCACGAGATGAGATGCATAGTGATCACGGTTTTTCTGAGTGGTCAAGTTCAACACGGTTTAGGAAGCGGGTGGCCAACTGCAACTTGGATCGTAGTTAATCACAAGCATGCGTTGAATCATGAAATATTCATGGAAGAGGAAATTGGTTGCTTCTAGAAGTTCTAATGAGAAAATGATTTCTCCTTTACAAGAAGACTTGTTATAAATAGGAAATAGTATTTATATGGAACAAGTAATTCTTGTATGTATAGGAGTAGGATTTCCTTGTTAGTTTAACTCCATGTAATACATATAAATAGACCATAATAACTAGGTTATTGTGTGTGTGAAAAACACCTGAGAGTGGTGGAGCAAAATAGCAAATACTGGAGAGATCTCAAAGTGAGCATTGGGTGTAATTGGGTTTGGGGTATTATTTAGAGAGAGATCCTGAGAGTGTGTGGTTGTAACAATTTACTACATATTGGAACTTTCTCTTGTCGTCCTGACGAACGTGGTTTTTTTTCTGATTTGGGTTTCCACGTAAATTCTTGTGTTGTGTGTTTTGGATTTAAATTACTTCTCTTCATCTTATCTCTTCTTTATCATTGTGTTTGTTTGTGTTCTATCCGGCAACGCTTCCGCGCGTATTAGTGAAAGGTTTGTTTGCTAACAAGCTGCTATATAGTTCATGTATAGTTGCGGATGTAATTATGAGATGAGGTTATTTCTTTTTAGTTTTAATTATTTAAAAAAAAATTAAATCTTTTATTTTTGTAGACCTTTAGATTAAAATCCAATGATTGAAAATGAACCATGTAATTATCTGGTAGCTGTGTAGTAGCTGAACCTATATATAGACTAGATTATGAAATAATGTATGAAATCATAAAAATTAAAATATTAAAAGAGATTAATTTTGTCTTGACGAAACAGAAGTATGAAAGAAATTTATATTATTGAGCATCTCCAAGGGGCTTCCTAAATCCCCTCCTTAGCTAAAATAGGGAGGCAATTTGGTTTTATAGCACTCCAAGGGGCTCCCTAAATGGCTCCCTATTTGAGAGAGCCTCTTGGTGGCTCTCCAAATATAGGGAGCTCCCTATCTTCTCTCTCTTGATTTTTTTTATTATTTCTAAAGAGCATCTCCAACATTAATCTTCTCTCTCTTATTTTTACAATTTAAAACAAAATAAATTTATTTATATTTTAAATTTAAAAAATATTAAAATATTAATGACTAGCTATAATAGGGAGGATGGTTTGAGTGATCTCATGAATAGTTGATAGCTAAAATAGTTTTTTTTAGCTAAAATTTAGAGAGCATGGTTCGAGATGGTATAGATTACAATTATCATCTATACTATAATACTATAACATAGTAACAATTAAAATTTCTTGAAATTTGATTGGCTTCTATACTATAATACTATAACATGGTAACAATTAAATTTTCTTGAATTTTTTTGTTTTTTTGTTTTTTGTTTTTTTTGTTTGCAGAAGGTGGGGGTGGGGTGGGGGGCGGGGCGGACGGATTGGAGCGCTGACCCGGCTACAGCCGGGTCAGCTTTCTGAAAAAAAAAAAAAATCTCTAAATTAGCAAACAATCCAGCCTCACATCACATCAGACCATATCACAGCAGCTCTCTCTGCTTTAAATGCCGGTCCCACACTTTTTTTCTTCTTTTTTGTTTTCAAAACTCACACATGGCACGTGTTCTCTCATTCTATCAAGTGTTATATTGTTATTGTGTTAATTAAAAATTAAAATCTCAAATTATTAAACAACATTACAAATTTACAACAATCATCCTTCTTCAAACTCAAAAGAAGAAAAAAAAAAGGATAATTACCCCGGTGGCCATTGAATTGATAACACATTATCAAAATGGCCATTGAATTGATGACACACTATCAAAATGGCCACCGGATTGGAAAGTTGTTCCAAAATGGCCATTATTGACAAACTTTGTGACACTAATGACCACTCCATCCAATTCCATACAATTCCATCCAATGAGTGGCACTTTGGTAAATAAAGGGATGCCATTAATTATTTTAGATGTTTTTTTTGAAATCAATTTTTACAATGAGTGATATTTTGGTAAAAAAGTGGATGACATTAATTTATTTTAGATGTTTTTGGGAAATCAATTTTTTCTTTTTTTGAAAAAAATAATTATATTTAGTGTGTATAAATATATATATTTATATATTTACACACACTAAATATAATTATTATTTTCAAAAAACAAAAGAAATGGTTTAGATCAATATACGTGTCTCTTCTTTGTTTTTAAAATTTTTTAGATTTTATAACCTTAATCTTCTTTAAAAAGAAATATATATATATATATATATACACACCAAATATAAAGAGATATTGCGAGGTTTAAGAGAGAGGCCAAACTATTATTATTGAGATGATTTATGATTTATTTTTTTTTTTGTTGTTGCAGTGGTTATAATTATTTTTAATATATAGCAATATATATATATATATTTACACACTAAATATAATTATTCTTTTCAAAAAAATAAAAGAAATGATTTCCGAAAAAAATCTAAAATAAATTAATGTCATCCACTTATTTACCAAAATTTCACTCATTGAAAAAATTGATTTCCAAAAAAAATCTAAAATAAATTAATGGCATCCATTTATTTACCAAAATGCCACTCATTGGATGGAATTAGATGGAATTGGATGAAATGGCCATTAGTATTACAAAATTTGACAATAATGGCCATTTTGGAACAACTTTCCAATTCAGTGGCCATTTTGATAGTGTGTCATTAATTCAATGGCCACTGGGGTAATTATCCCAAAAAAAAAATACATACTTCGTTATCGCACTCAGAGGCCATTTTCTTAATTTATAAATTATTTTTAATTAATAAATTAGGGTTTTAAGTTTGATATTTTTAATTTTGAATCCTTATTTTATCACTTCTAATGAAACCCTACTCAAATTTTGTATTTTTAGACACAGTGATTAGCCGACTAGTGGTTAACTCTGTCCAAATTATATATATATATATATATATATATATATATATATATATATTTTAATATTATCTTATCGAAAGTTTATATAATTTTGTTTACTACATGCATTTCGAGGTGTAAGACTTGTTCTGTCTCCCTATATAAATGTATCTTTACTTTTTAACTGTGAAATTTTCTCGTAAAAAATTGTAGTTTTGTTTTAGCCCGTCCAAACAAAAATGGGTACGCCCCTGGGGGGCCTCCCTTTATTCGCCTTTGTACATATGTGCACACTAGCTACTTGAATTAAAAAAGCTGGTCATAACATAAACCAGTAAGTACCTTATGGTCTAATCTCAAGGCAGCAGTATTTTCCAGTCTCCACACTGTACCATGCAACTTTTTTTAATGACCATATGAGGTTGATCCGGTAATAAAACCTCTTATATCTGTACTATAAACTTGTGGGTTCGAGTCCTCCCCCCTCCTAAACCCCCGATTTATATAAAAGTGTAATATATATATATATATATATATATTTTTATAAAAAAGATTAGAGACTTTCATGTGGAATTTGACATATAGAATCATTATTTGACAAACTCATTTAAGGTCTTTGGATCAAAATATAATAATTAATAACCCATTTCGTAGGATTGAACTTTATAATTATTGTTTGAATAAAGAGCAATTTCATCAAAGTAATCATGAATAATTTGATTAAATCAACTCACTTAAGCTTCTTAATTACCTAATAAGAAATGGTCAATAATAAATAATTACGCAGCTGGTGCATCAATTACATTGAAGATTTTCTCTATAATTATAATTATAATAATACATGGTGTATGATACTTTCATCATTGTTTTCATAGATGTCTTTTCATTGTTTTGAAAGAAAAAAAAACATAGGGATCCAACTAGAAAGAAATTTAAAATAGTTTTGAATTTAATATCTAATATGTTAATAAATGTTTTTTTTTTTTTTTTTTGAAAGGTAATATGTTAATGAATAGTAAAATTGAAAAGATAACTAAAACATACATATACTAGCATAGATTAATCTTTCAAAATTTATTTATGGATTATGAATATAACATATCGGTGTTATTTAACATATATAATTAACATGATCAATAATTAAGGACGTGACTCATTAACAATTGCGTTTTTTCGTAAGAGGTCATACTTGGTCACGTTATAGAAAGAACTTTATAACATTCAATTTTGTAATGGAAAAAACGTGGGAATCTTGTGCCGTATAAGTTAATGAGTTATAATATTTAAACTCCAGATATGGGTATTGACTTATTAAAGCCTAGTTTAGGGTGGGCTAGACAAATAAGCATGTAAAATTATTGGACCATCTTTTCCAGAAATATTGTCCATGGATGACTAAATTAAATTTGGGCCGACCATGAAAAACCATAATAGAAGGTTCTTAATTATTTTCTAAAAATAAAAATAAAATGTGTGACTTAATTAATTGGGAAAACCAACGATCGTGGCATTCAAACTAGCTATTAATTATTAAGTTGTGCTTAATTCTCTTCTGTTAATGTGAGTCTGCAGTCTAGGGTTTTTATCACATTAATCAGAGAATTATAAGGAGTTTAAAAAAAAAAGGAAAGAAAATGGAGGAAAATGAAACAAAGGTGATGATAGAAATCATATCGACACCATATATCTTCGTCTGAGAAGGAGGAGGAAAAGGACGATTGTCTCATTCTTGATTTTGATCCTTTTGACTCCATTAATGATATTAACAAGATTTCTATGTCCGACAACCTTCCCAATAACGACGACGACAACGATGACCATGATGACCTCCAAGTCATTTCTGAGATAGGCCAGGTTAATTACTTTGTTTCCCTTTTTTTATTTTTATTTTTCACCATATATTTTGTTTTTCACTTGCATGCTTTGATTGAAATTCTTGCATAATTGGTTGGACGTTATAGGTGGCTTGCAGAGACTATCCACATCCAAGACATCTATGTATCAAATATCCATTTGGCAAAACTCCTCATGACAACCATTGTGAATTGGTAACACTAATTTCTATTATAAATTCAATATATAATTTGTGTCTTCATTAATTTGTCCAATTTATTTTTAATTATATGAATAGATTAATGTGTAAAATAATTGTTGTAAATTTGTGTGAGACTGCAGTGTTATTGTTACGTATGTGATTCAACTGCACCATGCAATTTCTGGACTGAAGCTGATGATGATGATCAAGAAGCTCATTGCCATGCTTCAGAGCATATTGGCGATTGGAAACACAAAAGGAATTTGAAGAAACAGATCAATTTAGATTAGGAATATATTTTATTTGGTTCCTCAAGCTTTTTGTTTAGAATTTTAATTTAATTTTTGGATACTATTAATGAATCTCATCATTAACAAGAGGTATTTATCTTATCTATAAGACTATAACATGACATATATGGTTTTGATGTTTTTTATTTATTTAAATTTGTGCAAAGTTTGGAGATAGAGGGGGTAAAATGAATCTATCAAATAATTGGATGGCTTCAATTAAGCAAGGATTGAGATGAAAAACATTTTTTTTTTCTTTTATAGTTATTTTCTAGGTTTTATTATATGCCTTAGGGCACACGTTAACACCTAAAATCCCACATTTTTCATCCCACTATATGTGGCATGTGAGGTGTCAAATTGTGAGTGGATACATGAGGTAAGTGAGATAAATCATCATTAATGTGTATCTACTCACAATTTGACACCTCACATGCCACATGTAGTGTGATGAAAAAGTTAGGATTTTAGATGGGATATGTAGCATTACTGTTTTTTTTAAAGAGTTATTATAGTAATAAATGAGTTTTTTTTTATATATATATATTTTTTTTATTTGATTGCGCGCATTTGGAGGAATGTATTAAACCCATGTTTTAGATTTAATAATGTTAAGCCAAATACCATGTATCAAGTACTTATAAATGAAGCGATGGTAGTGCACCTTTGTTGTAGGGGATTCAAGTCTCACCATCCGTATTTCTCAGTTTTTTGGAGTAGATAACCGGGTCACACATGTATGTATTATCTGATCTTAACAGATCTCGATAGTCCTATTATAATAATTGTAACACTACAAAATAAAAATAAATAAAAATAAATTATCCCGACAGTCCTATTATAATAGTTGTAACACTTCAAATATATATATATACAGTAATGTTACACATCCCACCTAAAATCTGACTTTTTTCATCCCACTACATGTGGCATGTGAGGTGTCAAATTGTGAGTGGATACATGGGGTAGGTGTCATTAATGTGTATCCACTCACAATTTGACACCTCACATGCCACATGTAATGGGATGAAAAATATGGGATTTTATGTGGGATGTTTAGCATTATTGATATATATATATATATATATATATATATATATATATATATATATATATATATATAAACGGGTGTCTATGTATATTATCAAAATGACTAAATTTCCTATCAATTGTTGGATACAATCCAATGATATGATACAACACTCAGGTGGAAAGTCCTACCGTTCACAATTATCGAAGCTTTCTCTTCGATGTTTGTGGAATTATATGTCTCTTTAGGGCTGTTTATGTATCTTAATAGGTCAATAAATCCCTAATCTGTTTGGTATCTAATTTCAAAAAATAAAAAAAAATAAACATTCCGATGGAGTAAAAAAAATGTGAACATCGACACCTAACTAAATAAATAAGTTTCATTATCAAAATATCATTTGTAAGGATATGGAGAAATTTTAATTAGCATGAACGAAAACTAAAACTGTAATGGTCATGCTCATGTATTATACGAGTTGATCAATATGGTTATCTTATTGGGTTAATTGGATTTCAAACTCATAATTTATAAATAGTTGATATTAAAAAAATATATATAACCGGTCAAAAAATTAAAACAAAAAATAAGAAAATTGAGAAAATTCATTGGACTCTCATAATTTTTTATATTTTTATATTTTTATATTTTTTTGTGAAGTATTACAACTATTACAATAGAACAATTACATATACGGTCCGGATAACTACTCCCATAAATTGGGAAAAAAATCCCTACACATACTTGTAAAATGTGAATAGTTGAACTTGAACCCCTCACCACAATTGTGGAAGGGGGTGCACTACCATTCCTGCTAATACGTGATATGCCATTGGACTCTCATAATTGATCGGTAATTATACTAAACTTATAGGATGCGTTTGATATTCGGGATTGGATTTGATATGATTGGACTATTTTTATGTCCTTAGGGCTCGTTTGGTACGCTGTATTGTATTGTATTGGACTGTATTGGACTGTATTGGATTGTATTGGACTGTATTGGACTGTATTATTCTTATACAATCCTGTGTTTGGTGATATTTTGTATTATACTGTATTAACTAATACAACCCTTTATTCTGTATTAGCTAATACGATATCCACCGTATTAGACCAATTAAAATGTATTAGCTAATACAATACAGTGAACAGTGCAAAACAAACCAAACATTGTATTGTATTATTCTAATACATTTTAAACTCCTAATACAATACAGTGCGGCGCACCAAACGAGCCCTTATGGGATTAGATTGGATTGGACTTGACTAAATTAGTACAGTGATGTGTTTTGTGCAGTACGGATTAAACTAAAATAATATTGTCTCTTATTTGGTATAACATGGGATTAGATAAAAAATAATTGAAAATAATTATCTTTTGGGAGAAGTCATTATAAAATTATATTAAATTAATTTTTAAATAAATAAAATCATTTAAAATCAATTCAAAGAAAAGAAAAATATTAAAAAAGAATTAAATATATTAAAATAATTTTTAAAATAGATTAAATAAATATTATATATATATATATATATATAATTTAACTATTAAAACTAAAATAGCTTGGAAAAAAGTTGTCACCTTGTAGCGGGACATAGTCCTGCCATAGCGGGATAATTTTTCTACACGGGATTATTCGAGAAAAAACCCCTTTTCAATGGAGGGGGAGCCTCCTATTTATAGCTAGAGAGAGTCCACTCAAAGATGAGTCTGTTAATATCTCCCCAACGATCTTGGTTTGAAATCATGGAACGAGAACCTCTGATATTTTGAGATTCTATAAGATATTTGAATGAGTCAGCCATGTGCTACATGCCAAACTAACTTGGTCTTTGCTGTGACTTGGTCATGGGTTGTAACCGTTTGGATTTACGTTGGACTTGTCTTACATTGGACCTCAATATTTGAGTTGTGTTATTTTTGGCTACCATAGTTAGCCCCATCACTCTCTGAGTTGAAGTCTTCAAGTTAGAGAGTGGATTGTTTCAATCGAACTCTTGCGTTGAACGGTATATAAGACAGTCGTTGGTAGTTTCCAATGTTAGTTGAATTGTGGCTTGGGTTATTTCAATAGCCTCATTCATTTGTAATGAAAATTCGTTTGAATTTGTTTATTTTGTCCACTTATTTTTTATTGGACATTAGTCGATCAATGGTGTTGGACGTTATTCATAGTTCGACATAGATTGCTATTTATAATTCTCGATAGAGCACTTTTGTTCAGCTTCGTAGAGCACTTTTTTGTAGAGTGCTTGACGTAGAACGAAACTTGTAGAACGACACGTTTTCATGGGATCCTAGAAAGTTAGAATTCCAACTTGGCGGTGCTCTCGACGTAGAGTGAGATCTGGAGAGCTCGACATAGAGCAAAATTTGAAGAGCTCGACATGGAGTGAAATTTGAGCTCGACTCGAAATGGAGTGAGACTTGGAGAGCTCGTCATTGAGCGAAATTTAGAGAGCTCGACTCGACATGGAGCAAGACTTCGAGAGCTCGTCATTGAACAAAATTTGGAGAGCTCGACATGGAGCAAAATTTGAACTCGACAAGAAGTGAAATTTGGGCTCAACTCGACATGGAGCGAGACTTGGAGAGCTCGTCATTGAGTGAAATTTGAAAAGCTCGACATAGAGCAAAATTTGAGCTCGACTCGACATGGAATGAGACTTGGAGAGCTCAACATAGAGCAAAATTGGAGAGCTTATCATTGAGCGAAGTTTGGACTCGACTCGACATGGAGCGAGACTTGAAGAGTTCGTCATTGAGCGAAATTTGGAGAGCTCGACATGGAGTGAAATTTAAGCTTGACTCGACATGGAGCGAGACTTGGAGAGCTCGTCATTGACTGAAATTGAAGAGCTCGTCATTGAGCGAAGTTTGGACTCGACTCGACATGGAGCGAGACTTAAAGAGCTTGACATAGAGCAAAATTGGAGAGCTCGTCATTGAGCGAAGTTTGGAGTCGACTCGACATGGAGCGAGACTTGGAAAGCTTGACATAGAGCAAAATTGGAGAGCTCGACGCAGAGTGAAATATAGAGAGCACGACTCAACATAGAGCGTAATTTAGAGAGCTCGACTCGACATAGAGCGAAATTTATAGAACGCTCGATGTAGAGCGAAAAGTTGTAGATTTTTTTTTTTTTTTTAAAGATCGTAACTTGATCCAATTTCGTAGAGTGCTCGACATAGAGCGAAATTTGGAGAGTGCTCGATGTAGAGCTATTATATAACAAATTTCGGCTCAACTTGGAGCAACAAATGTAGCTCGATGGAGAGCTATTATATAACAAATTTTAGCTCAACTTGGAGCAAGAATGTAGCTCGACGGAGAGCCATTACATGGAAAATTTCGGCTTGACTTAGAGCATGAAATGTAGCTCGACGGAGGACATTACATAATGAATTTTCGCTCAACTTGGAGCAAGAAATGTAGCTCGTCGGAGAGCCATTATATAGCAAATTTTGGCTTGACTTGGAGCAAGAAATGTAGCTCGACGAAGAGTGATAACATACTGAATCTCGGCTCAACATGGAGCATGAAATGTAGCTCGACGGAGAGCCATTACATGGCAAATTTCGGCTCAACTCGACGGAGAGCCATTACATGGTGAATTTTAGCTCGAATCGACAAAGAGCCATTACATGGTAAATTTCGGCTCAACTCGACGGAGAGCCATTACATGGTGAATTTCGGCTCGACTCAACGGAGAGCCACTACATGGTGAATTTTGACTTGACATGGAGCACGAAATGTAGCTTGACGGAGAGTGATAACATAATGAATCTCGGATTGACATGGAGCATGAAATGTAGTTTGATGGAGAGCCATTACATAATGAATTTCCGCTCGACTTGGAGCAAGAAATGTAGCTCGACGGAGAGCCATTATATAGCAAATTTCGGCTTGACTTGACAGAGAGCCATTACATGAAAATTTTTGGCTCGACTTGACGTAGAGCCATTACATGGTGAATTTCGGCTTGACTCAGTATAGAACAGTATGGTTTCAATTACGGTCGTAGCCTGAAAATGGAGTAATCAAGTACAATTTCGAAGATAGTTGGTGTAACTTGACACGTCAAGATTCAAATCTTTGCATGTGGCTCAGCATAATTGACCAATCGAATAAGTCGTAGCTCAACGAAGAGCAATTTTAAACTCAGATCTAATATAACTCACTTTATCAAATAGAACATTAAACGTATTATATGGAGAATGAAGGCTTTTATTCACTTAGTAATTAAGAATCGACAAATCGTTCATAGCAAAGAATATATTACTTGACATGCATCAAATGACAAAAATAATAGCAGAGACCCATCTAAATTTTTGCAACTCTAATAACTCAGCAACAAAAATAAAACATGTTGACGGTGATTTTTCGTAGTCACTCAACAAACGATTTGATATTAGTTTTACGAACAAGAATGATTGAAATTAACACAACAAAGTATTAGCAATGATGAACAAAAATACGTGGTAAAACTCCGATGGTCGGAGAAACATCCACAGGTTGTTGCCTAAGCAACGAAGACAAATTCACTATGAAAACTTTTAATTGAATACACACTCTGATCTCTCCTCTCAATTCTCACGTCCCCCTTATTTGTGTTTTACAAGGGTATTTATACATAGTTGTTTTGGGTTTGTGGGTATTATTAGGGTTTTGTGTCGTGGTGCCTAAGTTTTGGGAGTTTTCTCAGTCCTAAAAGGACTTGCTTTCCTATTTTGGTGTAGCGTATCTTCTGGTTTGGCTGAGCCATAATTTGGACAGGATTCTTATTCCTTTATTTACGGGAGACCTGCTTGTTTCCTTGGTGAGTTCTGAGCAGTTGCGCTATAGCTTATTGTAGGGGTGCTAGTTGCTGATTCTACCCATATGTTTTAGGAGTGAGCATATGTTTAGGGAGTGAGTTTCCGCAACTATCTTTCTAGCTGAACCCCGAGTATGCCCAAGTAGGCTATGTTTGCCCGAGCCGATTTCCTTGGTCTGTGGTTGGGTTGTCTTGGGTTTTTGCTACTTGGGTTAATTTCCCTTCACTTCTGCTTATATGGCTTCTTATGGTGGTGACATGCCTAAAAGGCTATTTTTACCTATAACAATACCCCCTTAAATATTTGAGCTGACTGTGTCGAATCAGGTTTTCTCGGGACAAATATTTAACTCTCGTATACTCCCTTTTGTTATAACTTGTCTTCGTCGTTTTCTGTATTAATGTATCCTCGTCTGATTCGAAGCATTGAATGACGTGTCTTAATTGCGTCCATAAGCACCCGATTTACTACTCATTTAAAAATCTCTTGATGATGACGTCTTGGCTCTCCGACAGCTCAAGGCGCTCTTTGGTTGCCACCTGTCTTCTTCTGCTTGGTCGTGGTACGAGGCATTTATGAGACATGACCCTTCTGCTCACTTGTGCGTAGCCCACGTCATAACCCACATCCCTCTGTTTTCCCGCTTATTCGCATATCTCCTATGGTTTTGGTTTCTTTTTGAAACCGATATTGCGCCTATATAAACTACACTTTTGGGAAAATCTCTAATTTTCCTCCTCCATTTTCTTCTATCTTCGAGAAAAATTCGCCTGCATCTGTTATATTTCTGGGGGAATTCATTAAAACTGCACTTTGTTCTTCGACCTATTTTGAGTTTAGATGTTTCTTGGTCTTGCTTTGCCGAGATACTCAGTTTCAACCCCCCGGACCCTTACTTGAAGACCATTCCTCTGCAGTTCATGTATCTCTGATTTTTCGATATATCAAGGTTAGTTCTCATGGATTCTACAGCTAGGCACCATTTTTTTACTGTTCGTATGATTGCTATTGAACGAAACGATGCTCTCACTGCCAC
Source organism: Acer yangbiense (assembly GCA_008009225.1). Lineage (NCBI taxonomy): Eukaryota > Viridiplantae > Streptophyta > Magnoliopsida > Sapindales > Sapindaceae > Acer > Acer yangbiense. Next base: position 820,030 of record CM017772.1, on the reverse strand, counting down.
GGTTGTTCACAGGTTATTGGGAGATCCTCTTTTCGATCAGCCTAGCTTCTTAGACGCCGACGTTTCCGGGCTTTTTCGTGAAGTCCCTGCTACTTCTGAAGTTCCACCTGCTTCTAAAGTTCCATCTGCTTCTTCTGACTCTTCAAAACCTGAGTCTTATCAACCCGAAGCTCAATCAGATTCTTCTGTTTCCGTCTGTGGCGATACTCGGCCGTGGAAACGAATGGGGAAGAAGAAGAGTGAGCGTAAAATCTACAAGGATTCTTACTCCCGGGAAAGCTGAATCGGGACCCAGAGAGTTGTTGAGAATGATATTGAAGAAGAGCACAGGGGGGCTCGCATTATTTTCTCTCCCGAGCGGGTATGTGCTTATGACATCGAGCCAAATGTGGTCGGTCCTGAGGAGATCAGCAAATACAAGCGACGGTTTGATCTGGACAGTGGCGTTATCTCACTAAGTCCTACTGACAGCTGAGCTGTATGGAACCCCCCACCCAGCCAACTGGCAATCTATGGGGCGATGCTTACTTGTGGTGTTACTCTTCCTCTTCAGCCTTTCATTACTTGGTTCTTAGCTGAGGCTCAGCTTTCCCCGGCACAGCTGACTCCGAATAGCTATCGGATTTTGATGTGGATATGGCACATGTGGCATAGGATGAAACGGCCACCTCCCACCCCTCGTGAAATTAGGCATTTTTATTCGTTGAGGCCTCTGGGGAAAACTAGGATTTATTTCCTTCTTTCGACCCAGCCCGAGAATTGGATACCAAAAGACGTGATGGTCAAGGGTGAAGTCGAACTGGCCGCGGATGAGAAGATGAAGGGATTTGTTTGGGGCTTCCCTTCTTCAAATAAATTCTAGAAGAACAGTTGATTCTTCGTGGGTAAACGCTGGGGCCAGTCGATTAGCTTCGATCTTAATGGTACTCGGGTGACACGCAAGGTCCCTCGGTACTTTTGCTTGCCCGACAAATTTAATCATATGACTCCTTATTTTACTGACGAGGAGCTTAAAACTCTGGCCTGGGCAGCTGTTCGTCCTTTGGAGAAGAGGGGGGAAACCTTATCTCTTTGAGGAAGAGAAAATGATTAGGGCTCGCCTTTTTCCTGAGATTACTGCATGCCGACGACGCCATAAGTTTTCATAGAACTTTATTGACTGTTCTCTTTCCTAGTCGGCTTACTAACTTGAAAATCTCTTTTAGTGTTCGATGTAGATATCGTTTGTGATGCTCAGGCGCGCCGGATAAAGGGTATCGTGGAGGCGAGCCGAAAAGAGGCTATTCGTCAGCGGGATGCTGGGGTAGCCCCTCCACAATTTGATTATGATGAGAGTTCTCCCGAGGATCTTCCTAAGGAAGATGGTGAAGGGAACGTGCCTGATTATACGCCCGGGGAGACTCATGGTCAGGAAATGGAGACGTACTTGGCCGAAGATATGGGCGATCTAGGGGACCTTGCTGCAGACAAGGCTACTGTTGAGAAGGGCAATCAGGCGGGCACTTCTTCATCCAAGGGGAAAGAGAAGGTTGGGGAGCCATCTGAGGTTGAAGAACTTGGGCAGGCGGCTTCAGTTTCTGCTAGGGTTACTCCGGCCCCAGCTACAGACAATGCGGGTGAGCGGGACTGCTTACCTGACAATCAGGGCAATCTTAAGGGTCCTACTATTGATGAAGCGGCTGCTGCGTCCCAAGGCATCGACGGGGTCGGGGGGCCTTCTGGTACTGCACTTGTTGCGGTTTCGGCTTTTGTACCAACTTCTATCCCCTTATCACCTAAGGTTGGGATTGATGTTGAGGTGGAGGATCCTGCCTCCAACCTTGACACTCGCGGGAGGCAATCCGAAAAAAGGAAAGCTTTATTTTCTCCTGGGCGTCCTGCCCCAAAGATTCCTCGGGTGGTTGCCTATGTTGACTCGTCTTCGGGCGATAAGGAGACTGGCATTAGAGTTGAAAAGAAGCTTTTTCCTACCCCCATTGGGGATCATGCTGAGACTCAGGCTGGAAATTTTGCTGGCTCTTTCCCCCCAGCTCAAACATCTGCCGTTATGCCCGATGCTGGTGCCAGTGGTTCGGGGTTGCCAAGCCAACCTAGTGGTCCCACCCCCCAGTCCATGTTGAAAGCCATGTCCTCGGGCCGTGCTTACATTTGGGAGGATCATTGGAGTCGCTTTAGGGTTAGCACTTCGTCTGACCAACTCTGCAGCTTCTTCAACAGTGCTTCCTATGTGAGTGATGCCTCGACTATCTGTATGATTTTGTATTTTCTTTTGCTACTGTTGCTTCACTTTGTTATTCACTATTGATTTGCTGCATATGGTAGCTGAGATGTCCGAGGCTTGGCAAGCCGGTGAAGCCCAGGCAGAAAGAATAAGGCAGCTAGAGGCCAAACTAAAGGAGAGTGAAGATCGCTGTGCTCGGATTGAGTTGGCTTGTCAAGAAAGAGCCAAGTCAAATCAGGTGCTCCTGGATCAATGTTTGGCATGTCAGATGGAGGCTGAGCAGAAGGCGTCTATCGCTGCTAAGGAGGTCAAGACTTTGCAAGATCAGTTGTCATATACTTAGGATGCTTTGCTCCAGGCCGAGCAGAACGCTGAAGACGCTAAATCATCTTATGAGCGCCAAATCGAAGACTTCGAGCAACAGGCCTTGACAGTCAAGTCCCTATCGAAAGAAGCTAGGCTGGAATTGGAGATTCATGGTGTTGATCATTTTAAAAGATCTCCGGCCTATGATGCTTTGCTTCTCCGGGAGTTCCAGCAGGGGATGGTTTCGACCGGAGAGTTCTTCAAGATGAAGAATAGGGTGACTAACTGGGCCAGGGCCAACTGGAGCCTTTCAATTAAGAAGCATGTGGATACGTCTCTGGAGTCTCTTCGGATCCAGATGAAAGAGTGGCGAGCGTATTGCCGGAGTGAAGGTAAGGTGCCACATCCCATGCATCTAGAAGTTCCTACTGCCGATTCCTTCTCTACTTTTCATGCTTGTCAGAAAGCGGGGATCAACGGTGAGAATTCTGACGTTGGGCCCGTCCCTGAGACTGATTATAGTGCCTAGATGGATGATGATGAAGATGTGGTCGTGTGGCCTTCTGATGATAGCCTCCTGAGTGAGTATGTATGTAATGGAACCTGACCTGAGCGTCGACGGGAGCAGTTCACAACCCCCAGCGCCATCCTCTTGATCTCTTATTTTTTAATTCTTGTAACGACTTTTGTATGCACCTTCACTTATATCTATATGAACTTTTATTTTTATGTTGTTCCGCTGTTTTTGTTCTGACTCCCTGCATGATAAATACATAAAAATGGGATGAACTAAACCTGTATGAGTACAATTTATTTGATAGCCTGTACTTGGCTGTCTCTAATCTTAAGGATTTTTGGAACCCTTTGGTCTAGCCGAGTATCTCTTTTACTGGCATAAGTGAGATTATTCTACCGAGTATCTTATTAACTGGCAATTAATTAATATAGCCGAATATCTTATTAACTGGAAATTAATTAATATAGCCGAGTATCTTATTTAACTGGTATAAGTGAGATTATTCTACCGAGTATCTTATTAATTGGTAATTAATTAATGCAGCCTTATGTTTGAAGTTACTTTACCCTAGTGTTACGTCGAGGCTCACCACAACCATACGCCAAGGTCCTTGCACATGTCACCTAGGATGTCTCCTGGTTTTGTCTGTACAAGGTTTTCGCTGAATCGTTGGGGTATTTATGTATCGGCCAACACGGCTGCGCATCTCACCAGTCTTTCTGGCGGTGCTTCCGAGCAGTTTTTCAGTTATCCTGGTGCATCAGATTCGCCTTTTTGCTAAGAGGTGCGTTTGTACCATCTTAACTAGGCGAGCACGCTACTTCAGCTTTTTCGCTCTTCGAGCACTATTCGTCTACTCTCTCGCGGCTTCATAGCGCCCGAATTTTTTTTTTTCAATGTTTATTTGGTCGGCTTTTGAGTGGCCGCTATTCCTTTCTGACGGTGAATTCATTGACTTCAGCAAATAATCTTTTTATTAGCAACTAAACTTTTAAATGATCAAAATGACAATCTGAAAATTAAAATACGAAAAAATACGAAATTTGAAACTAACTAAAGCAAAAGGTGGGGATAGGTTCCTTTTTAAGGATATAAGATTTTGAGGTACTGTGCATTGCATGGTCGGGGCACTAGGCTACCGTCTGGTCGGGCTATCATGTAAGCTCCATGTCCAGCGACTCCTTTAATGACGTACGGTCCCTTCCATTTGTCAGCGAGAGATCCTACTGATTTGTCTTTGGTGTTTTGGGATACCCTCCTTAGCACCAAATCTCCGAGCTGGAATTTACGCACGCGAACATGAAAATTGTAGTACCTCGCAGCCTTTTATTGGTACGCTGCATTCCTTACTTGTGCTGCATCTCTGACTTCTTTCGATTCATCTAAGTTCTGCTGTAACATGCTGACATTGTGCTCTGAGCTGTATAACCGAACCCTGGGAGAGGTGAAAGTTGTTTCTGCCAGGATAACAGCCTCCGTTCCAAATTCTAATACGAAAGGAGTTTCCCTTGTGGTTGACCTCATAGTTGTTCGGTATGCCTATAGTACCTCAGGCAGCTTGTCTGCCCAACAACCCTTCCTTGCCTCTAGTTTCGCTTTCAGCGTGTGCTTGATCACTTTGTTTACTGCCTCAGTCTGACCATTGGATTGAGGATGGGCGGGTGATGCATAATAATTTGCGATTTTGTATCCCTCGCACATCTCCCTGAATTTGCTGTTGTCAAATTGGGTCCCGTTGTCTGTTATGATGATGCTTGGAATCCCGAACCTTTATATTATGTTCTTTTTGACAAAGTTGGTGGTGTTTGCCTCAGTGATGTGCATGAGTGCCTCTGCTTCTACCCATTTGGTAAAGTAATCCACTGCCACAATAGCGTGCTTCGCACCTCCCTTAGTTCCTGTGGGCATTGGTCATATTAGGTCGAGGCCCCACATGGCAAAGAGCCAAGGTGAGGTTAAGCTTCTGAGTAATTCTGGGGGTTGCCGAATGTCGTTTGCTATTCTTTGGCATGTCTCACAGCTCTCCGCGAATCGCTGGGCCTCTGCAAACAAAGTCGGCCAGTAGAATCCTTGTCTAAATACCTTATGTGCTAAGCTCTTACCCCCGGTATGGTTCCCGCATACCCCACTGTGAACATCCTTTAGGATCTTTTTGGTTTCTTCGCCGGCAACACACTTTTGCAGTACTTTTGAGAACCTTCTTCTGTATAATTCACCCCTTAGAACTGTGTACCGGGTTGACCTGTATTTGATGCGCTTAGCTTCCATAGTGTCTTCCGGTAATATGTTTTTCTCCAAGTACTTTCTGAGTTGGACTGTCCAGTCGCCCGGGCCTAGTTGGATCCCTGCTATCATGACTTCTGCAGATTCTGCTGTACTCGGCTTGGTCAGGTGTGCCACCGGTATTGCTTTGGACCTGATACTCGTGGTAGCTGAAGCTAATTTGGACAAGGCATCTGCCTTTTCATTCTCTTCCCGGGGGATCTAAGAGATTTTGTATATCTTGAATTTTCTGAGCAACCTTTTTTGCAATGTCCAAGTAAGTTATCATGTGCTCATCCCTCGCCTGGTATTCGTTCAGTACCTGGTTAACCACAACCTGAGAATCGCTGTAAATTTCCAACTCATCTGCTCCCAATGCTATACAGACCCTCAAGCCGGCCAATAAAGCTTTGTACTCCGCTTGATTGTTGGTTTCTTTGAAATCGAACCTCATGGCATACTCTAGTGTCTCCTTCCGAGGTTGTTATGACTATTCCTGCCCCGCTGCCATGTGTGTTTGATGATCCGTCTACATGCAACTTCCATTGGAACCCACTCGCATGTTCATCTTTCATCATTCTTCTTACCTTGGCGTCCAGCTCGGTGAATTCCGCTATAAAATCTAACACCGCCTGCCCTTTGATTGCTACCTTTGGCGTGTACCTGATGTCGAATTCGCTTAACTCCACTGCCCACTTGGTCATCCTTCCTGACAGTTCTGGCTTTTGTAAGATGAGTTTTAACGGGCAGTCCGTGTATACTTCTATTGCATATGCTTGAAAATACGGCCTCAATTTCCTAGCTGCTGTGGTCAGAGCCAGTTCTACTTTCTCGGCTGGTGAATACCTGGTTTCTGCTGGTAGCAACGCCTTGCTCGTATAATACACCGGCCTTTGTACTCCTTCCTTTAACCGAATCAGTACTAAACTTGTTGCCACTTCTGTGACCGAGAGGTATAGGTACAGGGTTTCTCCGACTACCAGTTTTGAAAGAATGGATGCTTGTCCTAAATACCCTTTCAACTTCTGAAAGGCTATTTCACACTCTTCACTCCATTTGAGCCCTTTTCCCTTTTTTATTGCCATGAAGAATGGGGCGCACTTGTCTGTTGATTTTGCTATGAACCGGTTGAGTGATGCAAGGCATCCCTTCAGCCTCTGCACATCCTTCAATATTCTTGGTGAAGCCATTCTTCTAATACTTTAATCTTCTCGGGATTTACCTCAATTCCTCTTTGGTGTACCTGAAAACCTAAAAACCTTCCCGATGGTACCCCGAACACACAGTTACTCGGGTTGAGCTTCATCTTATACCTTCTCAGGACATCAAAGGTTTCCTTCAAATCTTCTGAATGTTTCTCCGCCGTGATACTCTTGGTCAACATGTCATCCACATAAACCTCCATGTTTCTCCTAATCTGCCGAGCAAATATTCTATTTACCAACCTCTGGTACGTTGCCCCAGCATTCTTTAGTCCGAACGGCATCACTTTGTAACAATACAATCCTTGATCCGTGGTGAAAGCTGTTTTTTCTTCATCTGCCTTATTCATCCGGATCTGATTGTATCCCGAGTAAGCATCCATGAAACTCAGTAGTTCGTGTCCCATTGTCGCATCTTCCAACTGGTCAATCCTCGGTAGTGTGAAACTATCTTTCGGACAAGCTTTGTTTAAATCCGTGAAGTCTACACACATCCTCCATTGATTGTTCTTCTTCTTGACCAATACTACATTGGCCACCCACTCCGGGTATTTGACTTCCCTTATTGACCCTGTAAGGATTCCCGTAGTTTATAATTGGCTTATTTCGTGATCAAACCATATGTGGGGATCATGTAAGGGTAGCTTAGGAATGTGTTCAAGCTCAAGGCCCTTGCAAGTGTTAAGCACTCCAAAGGTAATACTCTAAGTGCTTACTTGTCTTGAAGAGATAGTTGCACACACTCACAACTCATGCATTTGTTTTATCTTTGTATGTTGTGTTTCCTTTTGTTGTGCATCAATGTTTATTCTCATCTCTTCTTTCTTGTTATTTTGATGCATCTTATGTTTATATTGTCATAACATGTTAGGCTTTTAGGATGCATCTTGCTTTTACCTTTTTACCCCTTGCATGAATTCTTGTGGGGTTCAAAGGAGTGTGCTGTGCGCTGGTCGTCAAGCGCCAGACCAGCGCTGATCGCCCAGTGGTCTGTCGCTGGTCGTGCGCTGGTCCTGTCCAGCGCAGCTCCACCAGCGCAAATCGCCCAGTGGTTTGCCGCTGGTCGTGCGCATGTGTGAGCGCTGGTCGTCAAGCGCCTGTGCAAATTTTGCCTTTGCGCTGGTCGTGCGCCTGTCGTCCAGCGCAAGGCCACCAGCGCACAGAGCAATTTTTGGTGCGTTTTTCAAAACGACCACACTTCACTTATGGCCCCTATATATATAACACTTTGACTTTAGGTCAGCCAAGAGAGTTCATATTCATATTCTATACTTAGGATATTTTTCAAGAGAAGAAAAATACACAAAGAACTCATTTTTAACCACTCAAATCAAATCCCTTGTGCATCAAATTTCATATTGCATCTTCTATGTCTAGATAGAAAGCATCAATGATTGGGTTTGCATCATCACAACTTGCTTAGTAAGATTTTGATTAAGTTCATCTTATTTGAGTATTTTTATTATCAAGCTATTCTCTTTAATTTACTTGTATGTTTTGATCATATGATAAATACAAGATTAGAGAATTAATTGTGATGAATTGATTGAGTGTTGTATTGTGATAGCTAATTAGGTTTTTAATTAATCTTGATTAGCTAAGCTATTTGACATGTCATTTAGCAATTGATATCTAGGGTTGATTAAATTGATTATATCATCATCCTAGATAAGCATCTAAGGTTACCTAGCCTTGTTTGTTAATTGAATATTCATACATATTCACATAGGTTGCATAATCTCTTCTTAGAGAATCAAGTCTTGAGGCTAAGGTTGCTTAGGCCTCAAGCAATTGGACTAGAGCCATTTTTAAAGGCCCGAGTGGTAGAAGTGGGGGGTTATTGACCGGAGTGTTAGACGAGGTCTACATAGGTTGTAAACTCCATTTCGATTAGTGGATTTCGAGGTCCAAGTGTGGCGTACTAAACAGCCCGTGGTTTTTCCCAGTGGTTGGGTTTCCACGTTTACATCAAGTGTTATTTAAATTCCGCACTATATTACACTTGCTTGTATTTTTGACTAGTAGGGGCATTTTCGTAAAATTGACTTGCATGCGAAAATTGGGTAATAATAGTTAAAATCTATTCACCCCCCCCCCCCCCCCCCCCCCCCCCCCCCCTCTAGCTTTATTTAAAACATGCCTTGTATTCTTTTCAATTGGTATCAGAGCGGGTTCCTAGATATACTTAGGTGATCCTAGCTCATTTTAGTTGTGTTGTGCATTTGTGTGATTTTTGCTCATTCATACATTTTGCATACATTTCATTCATTCATTTGAGACAATGAGTGGATTCGGTGGCAACCATGAGGGTGCTTCAAGCACACGGCCTCCTCTCCTCACCGGTGTGAAAATATGCCTCATGGAAAGGCAAGATGGAGGCATATGTGTGCCAAATCCATGATAGGGCATGGATGGCAATTGAAGATGGGTATGCACCTCCTATGATGACTCCCACGAGTGGTGGAGAAGAAGTACTCAAGCCAAAGGCCCAGTGGTCACCTGAAGAGTTTGAGACTTCAAAATGGAATAGGAAGGCATGGCATGCTCTTCTATGTGCAGTGGATGAAAATCAGTACAAACTGATTCAGAACACTAGGATAGCTAAGGAGGCATGGGATATCCTACAGGTTGCACATGAGGGAACCGATGTCGTTAAGGATTCCAAGCTACAAGTTCTTCAAACGCAATTTGAGTTGCTTAAAATGGAGGAGGACGAGTGCTTCAATGACTTTGAAGTCAAGTTGATGGATATTGTGAATCAAAGCCATTAACTAGGTGATCCTTATTCGGATAGGAGAGTTAAGCAGAAAATAATGAGGTCTCTCCCCGCTAGGTTCGAATCAAAAGTGACGGCTTTAGAGGAAAATAGCACATACAAGGATATGAAGCCGAGCGAGGTGATTGGAAGACTCCTCGCCTATGAATCTAGGAAGGCTCCTAGTATTTCACCTCCTAAAAAGCAAAAAGGAATTGCTTTGAAAGCTTCCAAGGTTGAGAAGGAGGAAAAAGGTGACTCGGACCAAGACATGGCTTTGCTACTTAGAAGATTCAAGAAGTTTGTCAAGTTCGAGAATAAGGGCATTGGATCCAAAGGCCAAGACTTGAAGAAAAAAGCTCCCTTCAAGAGTTTTGAGCCTAGGCAAGAGCATAGTGAGAAGAAAGGGGTCCAATGCTATGAGTGTGGTGGTATAGGTCGCATCTCACCGGATTGTGGGAACTTGAAGAACAAGATGGCAAAAGTGATGACCGCCACATGGAGTGAAAGTGATGACTCCGGAGAGGGAGATAAGTCATCAAGTGATGATGAGCTTACCATCAACTACACGGCATTTGGGGCCACTTGTGTAGAAGATAAAGTTGTTGGTAAGAATGACTTGACTGGTGATCCCATAGAAGAAAAAGATGATGAAGTAGCTCTAGAGAAGAGAAATGTAGCTACTCATTGGGATATGACTCTCATTGACTCAAGAGACCAAGGTGGAGGTCTAATTGAGGGAAATGACTCCATTAGTGAGAATGAGAGTGGAGGAGATAACTTAAGTGAAGATGACTCCTCATCTAACTCTACAAATGGAAGTGTAGAGAAAATGGATGTAAATGACTTTATAGTCAAGTGTGAAAGTTCATTGGAGAAGAAAAATATAAAGTTGAAGATTTTAGAGGATGAAAATCTAGAACTTTCAACACACAATGACCACTTAAGTAAACAAGTGGAGGCATCTAAGAAGATTGAAGACAAGCTAAGGGATGAGCTAGCTATGTCTAAGAGGAATGAAGAAGGGTTGAAGAGAGAGCTTGTTGAAGCCATAGAGTCATTGTTTAGGATGACTACAAGCACCAAGAAACTTGACCACATTCTTGGTAGTGGAAAGAACCCTTGTGACAAGAGAGGTATTGGGTATGAAGAAACAAAGGAGATCACTACTCCAACCAAGACCGTCTTTGTCAAGAGTTTGGGCAAGAAAGAAGCCTCACCGGTGCACACTCCTAGGAAGAAAATTGATCTAGGACAATGTTCAAGAAGTGCACAAGTGAATGTAGCTCCAAAGAGACAACCTCAAGCTCAAAAAGTTCCTCAACCTAACTTCCCTCAAGCTCATATTCATCAAGGGAAGAGGTTAATCATGCAAAATGAAACAAGGAAGCAAGCTAGACCGATTCAACAACAAAGAAGATTTGAACCCGATTCAACAACAAAGAAGATATGCATGCACAAGGACATGGTATGAATTCTAAATTTATCCCTACATGTCACTTTTGTGGTATCAATGGTCATATTAGACCAAATTGCTTTCATTTCATTAAATTATGTAGAATCAAAAGCATGATTGAAAAGAGAATGATAAGAGCTAGAATGCATGCTAATAGGAAGGAAAACATTCATATTCATGATCCTATTAATTCTAGTACTCTTGAACCATTGTCCACTAGGAAGAAAAATGTCATATCTATGTGGATAAGGAAAAATGAACCCGCTTGCTATGAGACTAACAAGTCTCAAATAGGTTCAACCAAGTCAAATGGATTTGGGAGGTCCATAGGACCTCATGCCCTTCATTAATGAAGGATGATACTAACCCCATATGGGGAACTCAAGCAAAGAGAGCTATTTTTGCATTCTTGTCACTTGCAAAAAATTTGAAAAATCTTATGCTTCTTGGTTGATTGCTTGAGTAAGCTTGGTTGCACATATGTATATATGTTTTCAATTCAATAAGTGTGAACCTTGCTTGTTTACAATCCATGTCATATTTATGTTCAAACATGCATTTTTGGACTAGGAGATGTATGTAAGAAGTATGATTTGAATGACCTATGATTATCTCCATGACATGATGATTCTTTTATAACATGCTAATGTCTTATGAAAAGCATGAAATTCATGTACATGCTCAAATGAAAAAGCATGAATTGATAATTGCGTTCTTAAATGCAAAAACTTGTGTGAAAAAGCTTATGAGACTCAAATGAAAAAGGATCTTGTATCCATTCAAGGATTTTACAATCCAAATGTCTCTTTTTCTTTATTGGTTGAACATGTCTACTATCATACGAGTTTCATTCCCGGAAAAATCAAATAGGGTGCAAAGTTGCTCATGACATGTTTAGCTTATAAAGTTGGATATAGTTGTTCTTAAATTGAAATCAATGAAATTTCTATATCCTTGCTTCTCTCATGACAATGGTGAAATTGGTTTGAATTCCTATTAGAAACCTTTGTCATTTGCTTTGCCAAATACCATGGTATTTTGGACTTGAATGCTATATGTCTTGTATGCAAAGCATTTTGTTTCACACATTTTATCTAATAAATCTCCTCGTTTCTCTCCGATTAATTGAGATTGCATAAAGTGACTTATATTGATTATGCAAATCTTGCATGCTTCTATCTCTCGTTGCTATGAGTGACCCGATTGGGGACTACTCCTTTGCCTATATCATGACAAAAAGGGGGAGTAGGATATGGTAAGGGGAGGTGCAAATTGTTGTAGCATTTGGTGCACATTGGGGAGAATATATATTGAGGGGGAGTAACCCTTTGAGGGGGAGCATTGCATTTATCATACATTGCATACATTTGGTAATGTTGTGCCTAAATTCTAAAAATGCAAATGCTTGGTATTGTTCTCACATGATTAATCTCACACTTTTCTTGTATTGGAAATGTTAGAAACTCTTTTCAGGGATTGATTATTCTACAAGAGGATTGAAGACTTCAAGTTGCATTCTCTTATCTCTTTGTAATGTAGAATATCATTGTAGTCCCGTAGTTTCTATTTTTTTTGTGAGGAATCAATGTGAGTGATGGTTTTGTCACGAAATAGCCAAAGAGGGAGATTGTAAGGATTCCCGTAGTTTATAATTGGCTTATTTCGTGATCAAACCATATGTGGGGATCATGTAAGGGTAGCTTAGGAATGTGTTCAAGCTCAAGGCCCTTGCAAGTGTTAAGCACTCCAAAGGTAATACTCTAAGTGCTTACTTGTCTTGAAGAGATAGTTGCACACACTCACAATTCATGCATTTGTTTTATCTTTATATGTTGTGTTTCCTTTTGTTGTGCATCAATGTTTATTCTCATCTCTTCTTGCTTGTTATTTTGATGCATCTTATGTTTATATTGTCATAACATGTTAGGCTTTTAGGATGCATCTTGCTTTTACCTTTTTACCCCTTGCATGAATTCTTGTGGGGTTCAAAGGAGTGTGTTGTGCGCTGGTCGTCAAGCGCCAGACCAGCGCAGCTCACCAGCGTTGATCGCCCAGTGGTCTGTCGCTGGTCGTGCGCTGGTCCTGTCCAGCGCAGCTCCACCAGCGCAAATCGCCCAGTGGTTTGCCGCTGGTCGTGCGCATGTGTGAGCGCTGGTCGTCAAGCGCCTGTGCAAATTTTGCCTTTGCGCTGGTCGTGCGCCTGTCGTCCAGCGCAAGGCCACCAGCGCACAGAGCAATTTTTGGTGCGTTTTTCAAAACGACCACACTTCACTTATGGCCCCTATATATATAACACTTTGACTTTAGGTCAGCCAAGAGAGTTCATATTCATATTCTATACTTAGGATATTTTTCAAGAGAAGAAAAATACACAAAGAACTCATTTTTAACCACTCAAATCAAATCCCTTGTGCATCAAATTTCATATTGCATCTTCTATGTCTAGATAGAAAGCATCAATGATTGGGTTTGCATCATCACAACTTGCTTGGTAAGATTTTGATTAAGTTCATCTTATTTGAGTATTTTTATTATCAAGCTATTCTCTTTAATTTACTTGTATGTTTTGATCATATGATAAATACAAGATTAGAGAATTAATTGTGATGAATTGATTGAGTGTTGTATTGTGATAGCTAATTAGGTTTTTAATTAATCTTGATTAGCTAAGCTATTTGACATGTCATTTAGCAATTGATATCTAGGGTTGATTAAATTGATTATATCATCATCCTAGATAAACATCTAAGGTTACCTAGCCTTGTTTGTTAATTGAATATTCATACATATTCACATAGGTTGCATAATCTCTTCTTAGAGAATCAAGTCTTGAGGCTAAGGTTGCTTAGGCCTCAAGCAATTGGACTAGAGCCACTTTTAAAGGCCCGAGTGGTAGAAGTGGGGGGTTATTGACCGGAGTGTTAGACGAGGTCTACATAGGTTGTAAACTCCATTTCGATTAGTGGATTTCGAGGTCCGAGTGTGGCGCACTAAACAGCCCGTGGTTTTTCCCAGTGGTTGGGTTTCCACGTATACATCAAGTGTTATTTAAATTCCGCACTATATTACACTTGCTTGTATTTTTGACTAGTATGGGCATTTTCATAAAATTGACTTGCATGCGAAAATTGGGTAATAATAGTTAAAATCTATTCACCCCCCCCCCCCTCTAGCTTTATTTAAAACACGTCTCGTATTCTTTTCAGACCCTGTAGAAAGCAACTTCTCCACCTCTTTATTGATTGCGATGCTTCTCTCTAGATTGAACAATCTTCTCTTTTGTACCACTGGGCGGAACTCCGGGTCGATGGAGAGATAATGCGATATCACCTTTGTATCTATCCCGGACATATCTTTATGACTCCAAGCGAACACATCCCTGTAATCCCTTAATAGTGTGATGAGTTTAGCTTTGATGTGTTCACTTAAGCTTGCTCCTATCTTTACTGTTCTACTCGGCTCATCTGGGTCTAACGCCACCTCTCGGTCGGCTCATCTTTTTTTGCTTCAGGCTCTTCTCTGGGGTCTAGCTCAAATTCCTTTGGTGCCTCTGCTTGCTTATCAGGTTCATCGACGGCCTGCTCGGCTGATATAGTATATACTTGGTGTAATTCCCTATCCTTGTAGACTGACAGGTTCGCCCTTCGCGCCATCTCTTATGATCCTTTGACCACGCCTACCCCATACTCAGTTGGGAACTTCATCATGAGGGCATACATTACCATTACTGCCTTCGCTTTATTCAGGAATGGTCGGCTGAGTAGAGCGTTGTATGGCCAATTCTCTGTATCCACAACCACAAAATCGAGCAACACTGTCTTCTGACAAGGGGCCTTCCCGATCTTCACTGGTAGTTTTACTGTGCCGAGTGACCTCACCTCTACTCTGCCAAATCCTCTAAGTGGGGTATGAAAGGGCTGTAGGTCCTTTCTATCTAACCTCAACTGATCGTACACCTCTACACTTAAGACATCCGCTGAGCTTCCATTATCAATCAAGATCCAGTGGACCTCTCTGTGACCAATTCGAGCATTGATGACCAGCGCATCGTTTGGTTTTACATCTACTATGTGAGAATCAACCTCTGTGAAGACGATTGGATCCCAGCCTTCCTTGATCATTTTCGGGTCAGGTTCAATGGAGTTAACGTCGAGGTCTCTTCGGGCTTCCATGGCTTCCTGAATTTCCTGGGTTCTCTCCCTATTACTTTTACCAGTTGCTAGCCCACCAAAGATGTGTTAATTGCTCCTTTATCTCCAGCTCTCTTGGGACTCAGCTTTCTTTCACGTCCCCCCTGTCGGCTATCTTTCTGTCCATCTGCCTTCTCGGATGAGGGTCTCGATGTGATCCTTTAGCTGGAAGCACTTGGATGTCTCATGTCCGTCCTCTTTATGGAATTTGCAATACTTGGTGGTGTCCCTCCGAGCATAAGTCGACTGCTTAGGCGGCTCTTTGGACATATTCTTTTCTTCCAAGATAGCTAATATCTCCTCCTGGTCTTTCTTCAACGGGGTGTAATTTATGTATCTGCCTTGGAACTTTTGGCGCGGCTGATCGAGTTTTGGATCATAAGCCCGGTGGCCATCCCGTCCATCCCGTCCGTCATATGCTTTGTTCTTTTACTTGTCACCTTTGGTGTCTGGTGCCTTGGCTTGATCTTTTGTTTTGGCTCCTTCTAGACGACCACCATGTACAAAGTAACCTCCTGTTGCAATTTCTTTTTCCTTGGCTAAAGCATAACCCCCAGCCATGTCCATCATGTCGGCATAACTGGTTAGGCGAGCTCTTCTTAAATCAAAGGATAGCTGGCCGTTTTGAAGGTTGTTGATGAATGCTACAATGATGGCTTCATCGTTCGCACTCCCGATCTCTGATACTTCCTGACCGAACCTCCCCAAGTATTTTTTCAGAGACTCATCTTTTCCTTGCTTAAGCTAAGACAAGTGAGCCACTGACTTCTTCCTGTGTACATTCCCAAGGAACTGCCTTGAGAAAGCTTTGCTCAGTTCGCCGAAGTTGCTTACGCTTGCTGCTGGTAATCTGTCGAACCACCGAGAACCTAGATCCCCAAGAGTCTGCGGAAAGTTCAAGCATAGCAGGGCGACATTGTGGATGTATTGGGCCATGGCACTCCTATACCTCTGGACTTGTTCTTTTGGATCGGTATCTTTCTTGAACTGCTCTACGTGTGGCATCTTGAACCTCTCCGGGAAAGGCATCCTTAGAACTCCATGGGTGAAAGGGCTACCAGATTCGTCATCCGATAATTCATTGCACCCGTACCGCCTGACCAAAGCATCCATTTGTCGACGATTGTTTTGCACCTCCCAGGTCAGGCTCTGTATGAGTATGTCTCTATCTCCTTCTGGTTCCCCCATCGCATTAAAATTTTGACTGATGGTCAACTTTTGGCCTCTCTCCCCCGGTTCCTGCTCCCTGTGTTCTCGGTTTAGGCCATGTAATCGAACTGTGCCCTTCTGGCGTTTGTGACGATAATACTGCTCACTCTCCCCTAACGATGACCGATCTCTCCGGTGAATACGCTTCTTGGGTTGGTCCCGACTCTGCCCCATTCAATCTGGATCATACATTCTATCTGAATATCCTTCCTCTCTACGCTCCCTGCTATCCCTGGCTTGCCTTTCGGACAAAATCTCTGGCCTGTCTATAGGGTCTCGGCTTGCTTTTAAAGGCGCGACAGGTGTTGGTATCACCACCATGGAGAGCAATCTTGTTGTTTGATGTGGAGCGGATAGGTTGTGGGGTGAAGTCAAACCCTCCGCAGTGGAAAGATCAACTCCTTGCCTTGCTGCGTCAGATATGAGTTGCTGCAGAGAGGCCCAGAATCGTTGCACGATTTCTTCATTAGTTGGAGGGAAACGCTGGATACCGGCCAGGGCAGTTGATTGGTTTGCAGTTGCTAAGGTTACATCCGCAGTATTTAGGGTGGCGTCATCCTCCAACTCATTAATTGGTAATCTTGGACTGTATCTGGAATCACTACCATCTCCTTCGCCAGCCATTGCTTCACAAGTTTTTTTTATTCCCCCATCCTTCTAGCGCTAATTGTTAACGGTGATTTTTCGTAGTCACTCAACAAACGATTTGATATCAGTTTTACGAACAAGAATGATTGAAATTAATACAATAAAGTATTAGCAATGATGAACAAAAATACATGGTAAAACTCTGATGGTCGGAGAAACATCCACGGGTTGTTGCCTAAGCAACGAAGACAAATTCACTATAAAAACTGTTAATTGAATACACACTCTGATCTCTCCTCTCAATTCTCACATCCCCCTTATTTGTGCTTTACAGGGATATTTATACATAGTTGTTTAGGGTTTGTGGGTATTATTAGGGTTTTGTGTTGTGGTGCCTAAGTTTTAGGAGTTTTCTCAGTCCTAAAAGGACTTGCTTTCCTATTTTGGTGTAGCGTATCTTCTGGTTTGGCTGAGTCATAATTTGGACAAGATTCTTATTCCTTTATTTACGGGAGACTTGCTTGTTTCCTTGGTGAGTTCTGAGCAGTTGCGTTGTAGCTTATTGTAGGGGTGCTAGTTGCTGATTCTACCCATATGTTTGGGGAGTGAGTTTCTGCAACTATCTTTCTAGCTGAACCCCGAGTATGCCCAAGTATGCCCGAGTAGGCCCGAGTAGGCTATGTTTGCCCGAGCCGATTTCCTTGGTCTGTGGTTGGGTTGTCTTGGGTTTTTGCTACTTGGGTTGATTTCCCTTCGCTTCTGCTTATGTGGCCTCTTATGGTGGTGACATGCCTAAAAGGCTATTTTTACCTATAACAAAACATATGAGAACAAATTCCAGAACAATCTCCAAAGTCCAAACATACTAACCTTTCCAAATATATGTGATTCATTTCTTGTATTTTAACAAATCACGAAGACAATTTTTTTTTACCCCTTTTTTTTTTTTTTTTTTTTTTTTTTTTTAAGTAGATTGACCCGACATCGTAATTTGTTCGTTAGTGACATATGTCTTGTTCAAGCGTCGGGGTGGAATGGTCGCCTTGATTATATGTTCCAAGCAGGGTTGACGGATTTGTGGATGATGATCTTTTTTGTCACTTGCATTGGTTTGTCATGGTTGTTCATCTTATGACTGCTAGTTGAGCATCGAGATGCAATGGAGTAGATGTTTGAGCCATTTCGTGTGGCGTAGTATTCCTACAAAAATGTTAGTTTCGAAAAAATGATTGCCCGGGCCCTACGGTGGGTACCAAAGTGAAGAGCCTGAAAATCTTCAGTTGAATTTTCCTAAGTCTGTGGGCATTGACAATGGTAGAGTAGAAATTAGTAGGTCGTCTGCTACGAGATCCTGTAAAAAAATAAAAAGATAGAACAGATCAAGAGGGGGGGGGGGGGGGGGGGGGGGGGGGGGGGTGTCCAGTTAGAGACTCTCCGATGCTCGAGTTAGACAATTTATCAATAAATAAAAATAATTTGAAATCAACAATTAAACTTAATAAAATCTAAATCAAACCATAAATAAGGATGGTCAAGTCCTAGGTGGTGTCGTTCGGATGGCCTTATGTTCGCTTGAACTGAGCGTAGAATTTGGGTGTAGAGCCCTTGATTTGGACGTGTTGGCATTGGACTTGTAGAGTCCTTGGTTTGGAGGTGAAGTATTGGGCCTGTAGATACCCCGTTTGTACTAGTAGAGTCCTTAGTTTGGACTTGTAGCATGGGTGTTGGTCGAGTGCTCTTATAGAACCTAGGCGTCAGTTGAACAGTCTAAGTAGAAGAAGAGATTAATTGTATTGGATGTTTGTGGATCAAAGCTTTCGAACGTCAGAAGTAATAAATGAAAGACATAATAGTTGAAGATGTGGGACATATGTGATGCAAAAAGTCAACTGATGCAAGATGAGAGGGAATTGTGTTTTTTGTCTTTTCTATGTGAGTCAGGGGAGAAAAACCCCTCTTTTGCTTTGCATGAGTGAGTATGAGAGTCCAAAAAAGGTCTCCACAAATGAAGTAGACCTTTTTTGAGCTCGTTTGGGAAAACTTTTACTTTTGGCTTTTGGCTTTTGGCTTTTGGCTGTAGAAGAAGAGAAGTAAAAGCCTGGGCTTTTCAGTTATTGTTTGGATGGTATATTCTAGAAGAGCTTTTGTATCAGGAAGAGCTTTTGAGACTGTTTGGTTGGAACATTTTAAAATCTCTTCTAATTAAGATATGACCTTTTTACCCTTCCAAAAGAAGAAATTATTTGGTTGGAACATATTAATATTTGTTCTAAAGGTTATATGACATCTGGAACATAATATCAGAACAATGCTAAAATGTATTTTTTTTATTAACTAATACTAATATTTTTTTGTAACAAACAAAAAACACAAATTCAATCATCAACTCAATTTCTAAACAATAACAACAGCTTTGTTGGAACACAACAAGCATCTTGATTCTGATAAATCAAATAGTCTAGAAATTAATCTTATAATTACAAAATCCGAGCTGGATTGATGGACCGTGAATACAAACCAAAAATCAAATACAATTCACAAACCAAAAACAAAAACAATCACAACTCCACCAATTGCAGCCTCTGCCATGTCTTTCTCATAAACCCAGCTGTGAACAGAGCCTCTTCTCGGCTTCCTCTGCCATGTCTTTCTCAGCTCCACCTTCATTTGCTCCTCTGTCCTGACTCTTCTTCAATTCTCTTCCTCAGCTCTTCCTCCCCTTTCCTCTTATTATTAATACTAATCACAGCCAATGTTGGTGCCATTTCTGATTTCTGATTTCTCTTTCTTACATTTTCTCACCCCCAAACACAATCCAAATTTCTTCAACCAAATTCCAGCAACAAAAACCAAAAATCAATTCCACAAAATCAATTCCACAAAACCCAAATAAATTACAGTATTCCAACTCAATTGCAATAATCCCAGTCTTCTCCTTCATTCAAAACCACATCAATTTTTGTAAAAAAAAAAAAATTCAAAAAAGAAATTCAATCGGTAAAAATGAGCAAATCCGCTCCATCTCCGTCGTTGATAGAGCAAATCTACTCCAGATGGAACATTGCAACAAATGGTGCGCCTTCATCTTTGAAAATGGAGTCGCATCTCCATCATCTTCCCATCTGCGCTTCATCCACCTCTATCATTTATTCATCTGCACATCCACCTCAATCGCACCACCATCATCATCCCATCCACCTCCATCGTCTGCCTAGCCGCCTCCATCGCGTGTCAATCGGACCTCCATCATCTGCCCATCTGCGTCAATCGCACCTCCATCATCTCACTGAGATGGAGCTGCTCAAACTACATCTAGGGCAAAGCATATTTGGCACGATTGGTTGGTTGTTAAAAAAGGGCAAAGTTGGAATTATGAAAGTTTCATTAAAAGAAATTTTGGCTTCCCGGTTTTCTTAGAAGAGCTTCCAAGAGAAGCAAGGTGAGGGGTGCTTTCAGTAGAAGAGCTTTCAAATTGGATAAGCTCTTCTTACAAAACACCCAAACACTCTCCAAAGCTGCTTTTGAACCCCAAAAGAGCTTTCAAGCTCTCTAAAAGCCTAGCCAAACAAGGCCTTTATTTGTAGCCGATGAGCAATGACTCAACTAACAAGCTGATCACGTAATACCATCAATCTCGGTTCAAGATCATGGACCGAGATACTTTATTTGTTGAGGTTTGAATTTGAACTAATCAGTTGAATGGCTATCTTGACTTGGTCTTTGCTGACTTGATCATGGGCTGTAATTATTTGGATTTACGTTGGGCTTGTCTTTCGTTGGGCCTCAATATTTGGGCTATGCTATTTTTAGCTACCACAAATATCATAAAAAGTGACGATAATGACACTTCTTAAAAATTGTATCTACACCTTTTTCATAATCACACCTATCAAAATTTAAAAACAAATCTCTAATTTGTAAATAAACCCCACTTAATACCAAAAATGCCCTTTCTTTAATTATACTGTATTGTATTTTTGTAAGTACACACCACATATGATTATTATTATGTTATTTAATCAACTTTATTATTATTTCAAATTTTGTTGTTACCTTTAATTCTCTTGCTATTATTTCTTTTTCTTATTTCTTTTGTCTTCTTGGTTTTTTCAAAATCAAACTCCATTTTTTGTTAAAAATCCATTTTAAGATATTTTTTTTACTGGAGAACCACTTTCTGTTTGAGAGAGTTGTAGGGATGCAAGATTTGTGTCATGTCCCAAGTGATGTGGAAGTAGATAAGTATTAAATGATATTTCAAAAAAAAAAAAAAAAGATAGGTGTTCGATGAAATTGAAGAACATCTAATATTTTTTTGACAAAAAAAAAAACATATAATATTGATAAATAAATAAAAAAATCTAAAGTGTATTTAAAATAAATAAAAAAATATAGATAATTTAAAAGTCTGTTTATATACATAATGATTTTGTTCTTCTAATAAATATTAATTTAAAACTTTACTTTTTCACAATCAAATTTTTCTCATGATTTTAATTCATTTTCCATACTTAGCAATCAATTTGTATTTCTTTAAAAGAGATTGAAAATATATTTAAAAGAGAATATAGGGTTTATTAAAATGGAAAATTTTTTTATAATATATGTTAATATCAAACCCTTAATAGAAATTTTTTTTTTTACAAAAGATTAAAGGGGGTGTATTGGATTGGGATTTTAATAGACAATTTTGAGGTGCAAGGATTTTATGGATTTGCAAGACTATTAGGATTATACTTTTAGGATTATTAGGATTCTACTTTTAGGATTATTAGGATTATATGACCTAGACTTTTAGGATTTTGAAAGAGTCTTTAGACTTTATTTATAGACTATTATGATTATCTAAACTTTATTTCAAGACTTTTTAGACTTTTAAAAATATGGACTTCCAAGAGTCGATTGTAGTATTCAATTTTCTCCCCAAGTTCCAGTGCTCTATAATCTTGTTGAGGGCAACCACTGAACAACAAAATTGGAATGAGAAACATGTATAAGCTATGAAGAGAAGTAATCAAATTTGGTTTGGTTTACTTGCCTACACTTTGTTAAAACGAGTATCTCAATATGCACTCTTGTAATGAGATGTTACGTGTAATTACATTTGCAGAAAGAGAATTAATGAGAAGCAATACTAAATATACTCGGCTCTCTTATGTTGAGAAGCAATCAAAATGTCTGATCATGTACAGAATTTCATTCCTAACTTATGTTCCAAATTGCAATGAAAAAAAAGACTAGAAAGCGTTCCATTCATTTGCAAATGCAATTTCATATATTTGAGTTCCAGATTTTACATTGAAAATTTCTAAATTGCAACAAAAATTCAAGCAAAGAACAAGCAGACAAAGCTGCACTGCGTTGTATTCAATCAAAATCCATGACTTGAAGCAACTCAATCAGAAAATTCAGTGATACATCATATCAAGGACACCTAAAAAAAAATATTAAAGAGCAGTGAATATTAGAGTTTGATAACATATGAATTGATATGATGGTCCTAAAGATTTTAGATACCGGTGGAGGTGGTGGGATCATGGAAATATAACATAAAACTATTTTTAACTCACAGAAGCATTTTATCAGTTATTTGGTACTCGACTTTCAAATGTAGTTTTATGCTGTCTTTTGCATATTTGGCTGCCACATTTATTATATACTAATACAACCACCAAATATCTGAAATAAAAAAAAAATCTGGAAAGTATTGAGGAAGAGGTTAAGACAATTTTGGGTTCAAGCTATTTATACATAGAGTAATACTAGATATTACAACTATTCCAACACAACACATGTGGCAAATGAGGTGTCAATTGGTGAGTAGATACATAGATAGATGAGATAAATCATTATTAATGTGTATCCACTCACCAATTGACACCTCATATGTCTAATGTGTTGTATTGGAATAGTTGTGATATCTAGCATTATTCTTATACATATCACTAAAAAGTCTAGAAAATTCATTTTGTCATGAAATCCTAAAAATCTTGATCTCAATCCAATACCAGCAGATAATTTGCTGCCTCTTGAAAGTCTAGATTCAATATCACAAGACAATATGGACTTTTTAAAAAAATCTTAAAAATCTAAATCCAATACCACAAGACAATATGAACTTTTTAAAAAAATCTTAAAAATCTTGATCAAATACCACTAGACTTATCCAACTTGTTAAAAAGTCTCAATCAAATACCACCAGACTTTTACTTTCCCAAATTGTCTAATAAAATCTTGAACTAATATACCTCTCCTAAAATAGGAAACTAATTAATAATTATTGGTCTGTGTACTAACAAACAATTAGTCATTTTAGTAATTTTACTCAAGGGTATTATTGGATTTTTAAAAACATACTAATTTATGGTATACATACGGTTTTTAAGGGGTGCAAATATAGTCACTCTATTATAAATAAACCATATTTAAACTGATATATAAATAAAATAAATAAACAAAATAAAAAATCAAATATTTTTTAAAGGGTGTGTAGTAAAGTATTTATGGAAAACCAACAGCCGAATTTTCAAAATTCAATTATTTGATCTCTTCAGTGTCTAACGTTTTAACTGCTAATGAGATCTTAAGAGAGGTTAAGTCTGAATCTGATCAATCAGAGAGAAAAAAAATGAGTGAAAATGATAAAATAGAGGTAATAGATATCACATCACCATGTAATTCGTCTCCTCTCAGGCCCATTTTTTGCCTTAAAAAAAACGTTGACATGAAACGTTTCGAGGAAATGGATGATTGCTTCATTCTCGATTTCAACCCTTATATTGACTCTATCAATCTTCATGATCATCAAAACAATACTCATGTTGATGGTGGCCGCGACGGCGACGACAAGAAGGAAGTCATCCGTGTCATTGCTGAAAAAGGCCTGGTGAACTTTTTTTTTTTTTCTCTTTTGCATAGAATTTGATTGTTTTTTAATTAGTTACTCTGGTGGATAAATCGGTTTGCATATTATAATTCTTCTTGGAAGGAAAAAATTCAGTGGAAAAAGGATTTTTTTTTTTTGTTTGCAAGTTGTAACCCAACAAAACTTTTTGTCATTATATTGTTGTATTTTATATGGATTGAGATTTTTTGTTGAGATGATCTTTGTCTTGCCTCAACAGATCTGCTGACATCTTTAATCCTTAGTTGAGATTAATTAATTAATTTTTTTTTAATTTTTTTTTGTGTTTTCACTTTGTCTTCAAATGCAATGTATTATCTACAAGTGTTTGAGATCAGGACCAATATAAGTGCAATAGAGAATTAGAATCCATTTCGTGTGTATTGTCACAATTGTTGACAAATTTACTTAAAAAAACCATAGAAAGAAAATATTTAAAACTGATTCTGTATGCAAATTAAATATTAGAGTGTATATCTTGTTTTCATATATTAATTTTATGATTTTATTTATTTATTTTTTCAATAAGAAGATGAGGTTGTGATGATTTTGGTGGTTTGTTATGGGTGGTAGGTGGTTTGTAGAGATTACCCACATCCAAGGAATATGTGTTTTAAATTTCCATTTGACACAACTCTTCATTCGGATCACTGTGAGCAGGTAACAATTAAACCTTCAACACCTTTCAATAATTTTTTATTTTTTGTGAATATAAAGTTATATAATAAGTATTTAACACGGATGGCTTTACAAACTAGCAGTCTTCTCTTCCTGGAAAAATATAATGTTAATTTGAAATGCAATGCAGTGTTATTGTTACGTATGCGATACAGTTGCACCATGCAAGTTCTGGGGTGTTGATGAATGTAAAGAAGCTCATTGCAATGCTTTAGAAGATTATACATGCTACTGGAGAAACCAAAAGAATTTGATCAAACAGCGCAATTCAGATTCTGTTGGTCCAACTGATTTCGATTCTTTTTAGTGTGAGATGGAGTGATTTTATTCTTATTACTCAAATTCATTCTCAGAATTTGGTTGTAAGGAATTTTGGGGTCAATAGTTGGATGTAATCATCAGGAGAATCTTCAACAAATGCATTGTCTAATGTTTACATTAATTACTACCTCTTGGTTCTCAAAAGTGGTTTCTTCTTGTTAACATTTAAAAAGGCTTCCACATGTTTGATTCCATTTATAACAACAATATTGAGCTACTCAATTAGCCTTTCTAGGAACAAAACTCACGTCAGAATAAAATTCCCTATCATCATTAATCAAGTTTACTATTACCTACGCATCAGACTTGGTAACCACATTTGTCAAACCTGTGACAAGAGTCAAAAGGAGTCCCCGATTTGTCAAACCCTAAACCCTAAACTCAAAAACTTAAAATAAAGTTCCAAACAATGGTATAAAGCAATATAACACATCCTCTCACATGTGGGCCTGACTGAATTGGCCCGTGGACAAAGCCCAAATCTAGAATAAATACAAAATATTCATATGCATGTTGAAAGTAATCAAACATCAACATCTCCAAATCATCAAACATCACCCAACCATCTTCATCAATTCATACAAATAAATTCAACAATTATTTTTTAAATATATCTTCAACTTTCGTACCATGTCTTCTTCATCTATTTTAATTGTGCAAAATAAAATATAAAATAAAATAAAATATTCATTTCCCCGTTTCTTTCCATTCAGAACAAAATCCAATGCAATATAAACTCCACAATCTCGCAATCATCTAACATCACTCAACCTCATCTTCGTCAATTCCACTAAAAAAAAAAAAAATACCATAAATTCAATTAATATTTTTTATTTTGGTTAAAAATACCATATTCCCCTCAGATGTTAGAAGTTAACGGCAGAAAGTTAACAGTCTCGTAATTATCTATTATCATTACCCTTAAAAGTACCATATTTGTGTAATTGTGGCCAACCTTGCGGAGACTATATATCCACATCCAAGACATTTCTGTATATCAAATATCCATTTATCAAAACTTCTCATGACAAACATTATGAATTGGTATCACTTTCTATAAATTCAATTAATATATAATTTGTATCTTAATTAATTTATCCAGTTTTTTTTTTTTTTTTTTAATAATTATATGAATAGAATGTTTAAAATTGTTTGCAAATTTGTGTGAGACACTTCAGTGTTATTGTTACGTATGCGATTCTTCTACACCATGAAATTTCTGGATTGAAGCTGATGATGATGATCAAGAAGCTCATTGCCATACTTCAGACTTCAGAGCATATTGGCGATTGGAAAGCGTCCAAAAGGATTTTGAAGAAACAGATCAATTTAGATTAGGAATTTATTTGGACGTTCCTTAATTAAGCTTTTTTGTTTAGAATTTTAATTTTTGGGTACTAATATGAATCTCCATCATTAACAAGATCTATCTATCCATCTCTAACGCACATGAAATGGTTTTGATAATTTTTTTTTAAAATAAAAAAAATAATAAAAAATTGTGCAAGAGTTTGGTGATAGTTGGGGTCAAATGAATCGATCAAATAAGTACTGGATAGCTTCAATTAGAATACATTGATTAGGAAAACTTTTGAATTATCATTCAACCCTTCGAGGCTTTTAAGCAGAGACTAACTAGTCGATCCATTATTTATTTATTTTTACTTCATCGCAGTTGGAGGAATGTATTAAAAGATGTTTTCAATTAAGGGCCGGCTAGTTTGGTATTTGATTTTGAGAAGTTAAAATCAACTTATTTCATAATTTTTTGGAAGAGAATAATGTTTGGTAAAACCTTCCCAAATTGATTATTTAAGAATATATACCTTGATTATACCTTGATTTGGCAATGATTTTTTGAAAAAGAGGTAAGATGTTACTTTTCAAAAGCAATTAGGAAATAATCAATTTTATGATTTAATGAATCTTTTAAAACACCCTAATTGCCCTCATTAACTAGTTTAACTTGAACACAAATTTGTCATTATAATATTTGTTTCCTATTCTATTATCTTACGACCCTAATCTCTACTTAATTTAACGTTTTTTTTTTCATTCATAATACAAACTTAATTTGCTTTGACTTCGAAGATTTTCCATCACTTTCTCAATAAAGTTTCACAAGTAAGTTAAATAATTTTATGTTGTTCATAGTTGCGATTTCTTTATTAAATAGTTCTATATAACTGTTTTAAATTTAAACTTATACATCAAATTTATGTTTACACGTTTGAATTGAATAATTAAGATTTGTATGATGTCAAAATCTTCCTTAAAATTATGAAGTCGAGTTTGAGTATATAATTGTTTTATAGCTTTTTCTGTGTAATACAAATTTAATATTGTTTAATAATAGAGTAATGCTAGATATCACACATAAAATCACAACTTTTTCATCACAACACATGTGGCCGTTGAGGTGTCAATTGGTGAGTAGATACATAGATAAGTGAGAAAATTTTCTTTTTTTAAACAACCAAAAACCTTTATTAATAAAAATAAAAAGAAAAAAGGGATAAGAAAAATGAAAGCATGAGGGGCACGCAGGCCCTAAAACACATTAATCAAAAAAGGCAGACAGATCTAAAAAAAAAAAAAAAAACCTTGAACTTATTTAACCAGATAAAAAAAAACTCTGAAGTCGTAGAATCAGAGAGAATCTTAGTCTTAGCTACCGGGAGGCGCTTAGAACTTTCCTTACTCATTTGAGACTTGGAACTAGACAAAATCTTAAAAGTTGGCTTCACTTTTCTTTTGATTTGGTCACCACGAGAATCCAATTATTGTCATTCACGGGATCTACTAGACCATGATTAAAATTTGAAACATGAATATCTTGGTCTTCCGATATATTCTCCAAATTAGTATTTCCTCTTTTATCTCTTGACATCTCCTCCAAAACTTGTTGATCAATCCTTGGAATGTCAAGAGTCACCCTATTATTAATGCAAATA
This sequence comes from Acer yangbiense, assembly GCA_008009225.1. Classification (NCBI taxonomy): domain Eukaryota; kingdom Viridiplantae; phylum Streptophyta; class Magnoliopsida; order Sapindales; family Sapindaceae; genus Acer; species Acer yangbiense. The sequence goes on along the minus strand of CM017772.1, from coordinate 792,467 downwards.
ATGCAAATATTCTCTAGAGAACATTGATGATATTCATTATTATCTTCCACATTTAAATACTTGGTATTCAAATCATTGAGATATTAACATTAATTCCTTGACTAAGAAATTGTTCAGTTGTTTGAATTTGAATTGGAGACAAACTCTCAATTAGAACCTGATCTTCCACAAGTGTATTAAATGTGTCGACTGTAACTGGAAACTGCCCTTCATGGATTGGGTCAACTTCTTGAAACCCAAATTTGTCAACTTCAAAATTAGCTATTGTTTCCCGATTCACTTTCTAAGCATCAATCACATTTAATTGGATGCTACTATTTTTGTCTTCCACATTAATTACGAGATTTCTAAAATTTTGAATTTGTACAATTTCCTCTTCCTCTATCGTTTCCTGATTTTGTGGGACTGTTTTGCATTCCGCCATAGCAACCTACCTATTATGGCGGTCAATGGTGGTGTTTTTCGTGATAGACCGATAGGTTTGCCTTGGATTTCTTGATCATGATCGACCTCTGTTAGAATTAATCTCCTTGTTATTTTGGTAGCATCTAGCAGAGTCATGACCAAAAGCTTTGTAGTTCGTACATCTTTGTGGAAGATATTCATATATAACATCCACAAAGAAACCTCTATGGTCATCTCTCTCCACATTCAAAAAGGATGGTTGAATCAAAGTTAAATCAATGTTCGCAAGAACTCCAGCATAAAACCCATATGCTTAATCCCCTATAGCTTGATCTAGTTGTAGAGGGATGCCAACTCCTCGTGCAATCTCCATGATTGTAGCTAGATGCCAATATTCCGAGCATAGACCGTAAAACCTCACCCAAACTTGAGCATGCAATAATTGTTGATTATATGAATTAAAATCCGGTTGCCATTGAAAAATACGAAAAATACCGTTTGAAATTGAGCAAGAACCTCCACTCCAAACCCTTTTTAAATCTTCTTCACTAGAAAAATAAACATCAAAATATCCTTTTGAAAACGGGGTAAGCTTCCAAGGATTTCTGAGTTGTCAAATCGATTGCAATACATATTTTAACTCACCGGGCTTTAAAGGTACATAACCTTTTCTTAAAAGCAAACGTCCGAAAAGATTTTTCTGACAATATTTCAGTCTTTCTTGGACATATTTTTGGGTGAAGTGAATACACGTGATGTCCTCTTTCACAACTGACACCGGGAGAAGATTTGGTTGAACCTGTGCTTCATCGGTTTTAAGAAGAGCTGCAAAAGTTTTCGGTTTTGATGATGGCTATGGTAAAGTATTGGAAACATTTGAGAGAGGGGTAAGGAAATTCCACTGGCATACTTTTGAAGGATCCATGGACAAAGCTACAAAAGTGAGAGAAAACTCAAAAGGAAGAGAAAGTCATCCATCTTTTTCAATAAAAGCTCTTCAAATGGTGCAATCTCATTAAACCACATGGATAAGTGAGATAAATTAAATTATTATTAATGTGTATCCACTCACCAATTAACACATTAGCTGCCGCATATGTTGTGATGGAAAAGTTGTGATTTTATGTATGATATCTGGCATTACTCTTAATTATATTACTATGGTGATCGGCTAACTTGTTTGATTGTTTGGCATCTCCAATGCAAAAGTAGTTTGCATACCAATGATCGTTGATATGGAAACAATGTCAAGAGACTTGCTTCCTATGCGGTATAAAAATAGACTTGATAGATAATCATTTCAAAATTTGGTCTTTAATGCTTCTATCTAAAACACATTTTTTTTAAGGGTAAATTACCCTGTTGGCCACCACTTTTAGGCATAAATACCAGTTTAGTAACCAACTTTACCCAACGCACCAAAATGGCCACTTTTGGCAGACATGTCGTTAACGGTGGCCATTCCATCTATTTTCTAACGGAATTGCTGACGTATGGCTGATGTGGCAAACGAAAAGTTTATTAAATTAATAAAAAAAAAATTAAAATACAATATTATAATTTCTCTCTCTCACACATTCAACCCCACCATCATCTCCACCCATTCATCGTCCCCACCACTCACCACCAACTCCAAACCCATCTTCACTACCAAAAACCAGAACAAATCCCCAAACCCAGATTTTAAAAAAAAAATAAAAAAAAATAAAAAAAATAAATTAGGGAACCCAGATTTTTTTTTGAAAATAGGAAACCCAAATCTCCATCAAATTTGAACCCAGATATACAAAGGCAAGGGAGGCACCATGATCTGTACAAATGTACAAGAAGAATTTATTTTTATTTTTTTTGACAGATTATGCATAACTATCGAGTTAAAATAGTAAAATAACTTTCATTTACAGATAACTTCAAAAATCTCCATAATATTTACACATTTTTTTTTCCATTGCTGTTGGACCAAAGGTTAACAAGATGGTTCCCAGATTTTAGATATTTCAACCAAAACGTATATTTCCAGCTCTGAATACAGGTGTCTGTGACTTGCATTCTTCAACTGAGAGTAAGCAAGGAAGATAATGTATGTAAGCAAGTAAGAATTTTGGATCTCCAGAACTTTTTTTTTTAAATTAAACATTTAAATATATATATATATAACACATCAATCCAACTCCCAACACATATTCAACTTCATTGATCTTCAAGATCTTCATAAATCCATCTTCATCGATATTCAACACATATTCAACCCATCTTCATCGATCTTCATAAATCCTCCAATCCAACTCCCAACACATCAATTGTCATCGATCAAAACAATATAACAATATTCATCAAAATATGAACAAGAACAATTTCCTTTAAGCATGAACTTCTGAAATCAATGCTTGATAGAAACCTGAAATTAGTTCCCATGGACCACCAAGCATGAGGAAAATTATCGAATTGAGAAGAAATCGAACCCTAAACGAAATTCAATTTCTGGAATCGAACCCAAACAAAATGAATTTCTGGAATCGAACCCACCCAACCCCATATCCAAACGACGATGGCGGAGACGACCCCACACCCAAACGACGATGGCGGTGGGGATGATGATTGAATGTTTGAGAGAGAGAGATTGATTTCCAAAGATGGAAAAAATAAGAAAAAAAGAGGGAGAGAGATCGATGGATGGTGAGAGAAAGAATAAGATTCATTTGATTGAATATGGTGAGAGAAAGAATAAGATTCATTTGATTGAATTTTGTTTTTAATTTTTTAAGAGAGATTGAGAGAAAGAGAAAGAGGCGTGGAGTCTGTGAGAGAGAGAAATTATCAAAGAATAAGTGAAGTGGGTAGAGATGATGGTAGGGTTGAATGTGTGAGAGAGAGAAATTATAATATTGTATTTTAATTGTTTTTTTTATTAATTTAATAAACTTTCTGTTTGCCACATCAGCCATACGTCAGCAATTCTATTAGAAAATAGACGGAATGGCCACCATTAACGACACGTCTGCCAAAAGTGGCCATTTTGGTGCGTTGGGTAAAGTTGGTTACTAAACTAGTATTTATGCCTAAAAGTGGTGGCCACCAGGGTAATTTACCCTTTTTTTAATGACGTGTCCATTTTTTTTCCTATTTTTTTTAATTTTATTTCTTCACCAAAAATAGATGAAAAATTAATGTCATGTTTAAATACTTGCTGAGTCAACTGGAAAAATAGTTGTGCAACAAACCGTCTGAAAATAAAAGTAGACGGTCATGTTGACAATGTCTAATATTTTTTTTTGACACGTCAGCTTGAGGTTTGAATATGCACAGTTGTATTGGAGAAAGATTTATTAACAGAATGTCTATTAATCTTACGTTGCATCTCTTTTTTTCACAAGTCATTCTTACATTAAAAATGCTCTAAGGTCATAAGGATATAGAGCAATTTTAGCATGAACAAAATCCAAAACTTTAATGCTAATGACTCTCACAATTGACAGGTAATTATACTAAACTTGTAAAACCCAAACGTTATTAGATATGAAAAATAATGATAATATATTTTAATGCAAAGAAATTAAAAATAATGATAATATTATCAAAATTTGAGGACTAGGTAAAAAAGCTCATAAACAGGTGAACCGATCCAATCAAACTAAACCGTTTGGTCTAGTCTGGTTTTTAAATTTGAAAAAAACCGTTTGGTTTTATTATAATAAAACCTTATGGTCTAGTTTGGTTTATGGTCCAAAGTCTAGCAAACCCAGACCAAACAGTTGACCGAATACCTTTTAAGACACATTTTATTTTACTATATGTCACAACCAATACTTTTTTATAAAAGACAAGATGAGGTTGAGTCGGTTGACCTAGTGGTTTGTCTCTCACACCTACGCTAGGAGTTTATGGGTTTGAATATGTCTCCCTCCCCCAAATCTTAAATTAATTCAATATTTCAAAAACAAAAAAACAAAAAAAAAAAATTTCTATAAAGTAGTTACCATATACGACACAAATTGTATTTACTTATCGAACCTAGCTTATATATTGATTTACAATGAGTCCAACATTTAATATAAATTTTAGAAAATGGATTGGTCCGGTCTAGTCCTATTCTTCAAAAGACCGAATTTTTTTGTTTGGTTGGGTTCTAATCGAAACTAGACCAAACCGGACCATGCCAAACCTTGCAAAATTTTCATAATTTATCATACATCTTCAAAATTCTTTGTTCAATATTGGATAAAAAAATGTCAAAAAGTAAATAAATAAAGGGATTTTACAATTTGGTCACAATCTAATTGGAAAACGTCATTTTTTTACTCCTTAATTGAAATTTCATCAATTTGGTCCTTATATAATTGAAAAATAAATCACATTAGTCCTACTGTTAGTCAAATCCATCACTTTGACTAACAGTAGGATTAATTTGAGTTATTTTCAATTATATAATGACCAAATTAATTAAATTTCAACTAAGGAGTAAAAAAGTGACGTTTCCCAATCAGATTGGGACCAAATTGTAAAATTCCCTTCTATATATGTTAGATAAAAAAAAAATTAAAAAAAATAGTATCATTTATTGCATGCCACGTGTCGACAATAATAAAAGTAGCTATTTTTATTATATATAATTATTTAATAAATATTATTATTATATGTTATATTGTATGATTAGATATTAGAATATGGGAATTAAAATAATAATAATAATAATATGATTGTTATTTTATATATATATATATATATATATATATGCTTATTATTAATACTATCATTTAATGTGTATATTGGTGACTATGTGAACTCCAGAAGTTGAGACTATTATATATATCAGAAACTAGAAATATATGATTATTATTATATATTATCTTATAAATATTATTATTATATGTTATATTGTATAATTAGATATATTAGAATATGAGAATTTAAAATAATAATAATAATAATAATAATAATAATAATAATAATAATGATAATAATAATAATAATAATAATAATAATAATAATAATATGATTGTTATATGCTCATTATTAATACTATCATTTAATGTGTATGTCGTTGACTTTGTGAACTCTAAAAGTTGAGACTATTATATATATCAGAAACCGGAAATATATGATTATTATTGTAAATTTTTTGATAATAATAATAATTATTATATGTCATATTGTATAATTAGATACATTAGAATATGGGAAATTTAAAAAAAAAATTAATATGATTGTTATTATATATATATATATATATATATTATTATTATTATTATTATTAATAGTATCATTTAATACGTATGTTGCTAACTTTGTAAACTCCAGAAGTTCAAACTATTATATATATATATAAAAGAAATTGGAAATATAAGATTATTATTATTATATATTTTTAATAAATATTATTAGTATTATATGTTATGTTGTATAATTAGATATATTAGAATATGGAAAAATTCTTAAAAAAATTATTATGATTGTTATTATTTGTTATATATATGTTATATATGATTGTTATTATATATATATATATATATATATATATATGATTATTATTAATAGTATCATTTAATACGTATGTTGCTAACTTTGTAAACTCCAGAAGTTCAAACTATTATATATATATATATATAAAAGAAATTGGAAATATAAGATTATTATTATTATATATTTTTAATAAATATTATTAGTATTATATGTTATGTTGTATAATTAGATATATTAGAATATGGAAAAATTCTTAAAAAAATTATTATGATTGTTATTATTTGTTATATATATGTTATATGAAGAAAAAAAAAAATTAAGAGGCTTTTATAATTTGGTCCCATTCTAATTGTGAAACGTCACTTTTTACTCCTTAATTGAAATTTCATCAATTTGGTCTTTATATAATTAAAAATAACTCAAATTAGTCCTACTGTTAGTCAAAGTGACGTATTTGACTAACATTAGGATTAATTTGATTTATTTTCAATTATATAAGGACCAAATTGATGAAATGTCAATTAAGGAGTAAAGAAATAACGTTTCCCAATTATATTGGACCAAATTGTAAAATCCCCATAAATAAATAATACTGATATTATAAATAAACCATATTTAACATGCAGATTTTCTATTATCAGTTCGTTCTGACAATAAATATATCAAGACGAAGAATGTGGACCACTGGATTTACATACTTTAACTCAAATTATATGCACTTGTCAAAACTTCTCCATAATCTGTGGTCCACATTCTTCGTCCTAATATATTTATTGTCAGGACGAACTGACAATAGAAAGACTGATTTAACGTAATATATTATACAAACAAAAAAAAAATCAAATATTTTTTGAAGGGTGTGAAGTATTTATGGAAAACCAACAGCCTACTTTTCAAAATTTAAATATTTGATCTCTTCAGTTTCTAATGTTTTGACATTAAATGAGATCTAATGAATAGAGGTTAACTGGTTTAATTTTTCAGGGTTTGAGAATCTGATCAAGAAAATGGATGATTGCTTCGTTCTCGATTTCGACCCTTATAATGACACTATCAATCTTCATGATCCTCAAAACACTACTCATGTTCATGATGGTCACGGCGACAACGACAAAGAAGACATCTGTATCATTGCTGACAAAGGTCAGGTGATTTTTTATTTTTTATTTTTTATTTTTTGCATACAATTTGATTGTTCTTTAAGTTACTCTACAAGAAAATGTAATATTTATAGTGGATATATTTTTTTTTTCTGTAAGAATAAGAAGATGAATTTGTGATGGATTTTGGTGGTTTGTTATATATAATTATATATATATGGGTAGGTGGCTTGTAGAGATTACCCACATCCAAGGAATCTGTGTTATAAATTTCCATTTGACACAACTCTTCATTCAGATTACTGTGAACAGGTAACAATGAAGCTCTTCAACGTACGCCTTTTCGACTACTTGTTTTTAGTGTGACGGCGTTACAAAACTAGACGTCCATATATATATATATATAGTCTTTCTATTATCAGTTCGAACTGACAAAAGTTATATCAGTTCCTTGTATGTGGGCCACTGGATTTAAATACTTTGACTGGCAAGTGCATACAGCCAAGTCAAAGTATTTAAATCCAGTGGCCCACATGCAAGGAACTGATACAACTTTTGTCAGTTTGAACTGATAATAGAATTTCTATATATATATATATATAATGTTAATTTGAAATGCAATGCAGTGTTACTGTTACGTATGCGAAACAGTTGCACCATGCGACTTCTGGAGTAGTGTTGATGGATGTGAAGAATCTCATTGCAATGCTTCAGAAGATAAGTGCTACTGGACAAACCAAAGGAATTTGAAACATCGAAGTTCAAGGCCAACTTTCGGTTCTTTTTATAGTAAGCTGGAGTGATATTTTGTTCTTATATGCTTATCACTCAAATCAATAGTTGGATGTAATCATCAGGAGAAGCTTCAATAAAATGCATTTGAAAAAGTGGATGTTATGTTAATTACTAGCTCTTGGTTCTCAAAAGTGGTTTCTTCTTATTAACATTTGAAAAAGCTTCCACGTGTTTGATTCCATTTATAGTTGCTTTTGTTAATATTGATCAGGTGTTTAGCTAGAAAGAAATTTGAGGGTCGGATAATCTAAATTTCTTATTTTCTTATTTAAAAATCCTAAATTTTGAACTAACTACTAAACAAAATTTTTCATTGTAATAATCAAATATCAAGGATATACCTAGTAAAAGATAGTGGTAACACACAAATAATTTTTTTTTTAAAGGATATTATTATTTTCCACCCTCACTTATGAGGTATTGGTCATTTTACAACCTCATGTTTCGGTATTAGTTATTTTCCACCTTCTGTTAAGGTCCGTTAACATTTTAGGTTAAGTTACTATTTTACCCTTCTATTAATTTTTTTATAAAAAAATCAAGTCCATCTCTAGCTTCAACACCATCATCATCCAAACCCAGAAACACTATCATCTAAAACCCATGTCCCTTCATCATCAATCATCACCATCACACCCAGACCGCCACCATCACCATCACCATCACCATCACCAGAAGTCTAGAACCCACACCACCACGAAAAAAAAAACAATGGAAATCCCAACAAATTGCCACAAAAATCTCACCAAATCCAAACAAAAATCACTGCTCAATATCTTGTTTAAGAAAAAAAAAATCAGAAATTTGATATCTAAGACCCTTCAATAACAAAACCCAAATCATTAATTTAAAAATAAAAATAAAACCCATAAATCATAACACTCAACAAAAATTGCCACAAATTCAAGTCAATATCTGGAATCGGAAAAAAAAAAAAACAAAACAAAAACAAACAAACAAACAAATTCAATATCTTCATATTCCAAATCCAACCCATATCTGTAATCGAACCCACCCAACCCCACACCAAAACGACCACCACCCTGTCCACCCCCATCTAAAATCACCACCATCGGCGCTCCACACCAACGCTTACACCCACACCCTACTAGAACCAACACACCAGTATACCCACACCATTGGTGTGTTGTGAGAGAGAGAGAGAGAAGAGTTGTAGAAAAAGAATGGGTGGAGATGATGGCGGTGGGGACGATGATTGAATGTTTGAGAGAGAGAGAGAGAGAGATTGATTTAATTTTGTTTTTAATTTTTTAACAGAGAAAGAGGGAGAGTCGTGGAGTCAGTGGTGAGTGGTGGGGGTGGTGAGTGGTGGGGACGATGATTGGGTGGAGATGATGGTGGGGTTGAATGTGTGTGAGAGAGATTATAATTTTGCATTTTAAATGTTTTTCATTTAATTTAATAATCTTTATTAATTTTACCACTTCATTTACCATTATACCCTTACTGACTTAACAGAAAAATAATTTTTTTAACGGAATAGTTAGGGCTGGGCATGGTCCGGTTTGGTTCGGTTTCGACTAGAACCGAACCAAACCAAAAATTTCGGTCTTTTAAAAAATAGGACCAGTTTGGAACATTCTTTTTTTCAGACCAGACCAGACCAAATTATATTTATTCGGCTCGGTCTGGTTCGGTCTAACAGTTTTTGACTTGAAATCCAAATGCTTGACCATTTAAAAATATATATGGCATGTTAAAGTGAGCAATTAACAAGACATGCAAGTTGCTGTTAAAAATTATATTTAGGTTTGCAGCGTGCCTATTTTAGGTTGCGTTTGGCATCCCTCCCGCTTCTAAGCTTATATTGTCCAATCCGCTTTTGTGCAAACATTGGGGACAATGTTTCGTTTAGGTTTGGGGGTGCGGCCATTCTATGACCATTTTTTTTGGCATGCTATGACCATTTTTTTTGCATGATTGTTTTGCTTGTGCTTATTTTGTGTGAAATTTTTTAAATTTTTGCATGATTGTGTGTGTGTAGAGTCTTGTTCTGTCCGTTCTCCTGTTTTGAGCCAAATTTTGGAGCATTAGCTTGCTTTAATGAGATGTTTTTGGGTTGTGCCATTTGAGGCAATTTTTGCATGTGTTGATTCCCTAAGTCTAGGCAAAGGTTGTGCTAGTTAAAGCTACACCACATTGCTTGCACGCACCCTACCAGACTCGAAAGTGTCTAAGTGATTGGATATCGCGCTCAAGATGTCTAGATCATTAGTGGAGACTACCCATGTGAGGCCAGAGCCTAAATAGCGTCCTTATGAGTGTGATTGATTTCATTGTTTCATCTTAAACACTCTTCTTGTAGATAAATAAGCATAAATATAAATGACCTCACTCCATGCTTTGGACATTAAAGAACGCCATTTTAAGAGCATCACCGTGGTTTTGCCTTTGTTTGCTTGCTTAACTCGTACCTATAGGGATGACGTAGGCAATGTATGTTAAGTCACTACAAATGTCCCAAACACGTCCTATGCCTTGTGTGTGTGCTTAATTGTCCTATCTATGTAGACCTACACACTAAACCCCATCACTATATCCTCCCATATCATACATATCACCACATCTTATATAAACACTAGACCATCCCACTTGCTACGATTATGGCTTGTTATCATATCATAATGAAACTCAAGAGAAATCAAAAGTGTAAAATAGCGTGTACTTAGGCTAGATGTGTGAGTTGTGCAAAGATCAATGCTTGTTGTACTAATTTGTATGGGTAAAAAATAAAAAAATAAAAAAATAAATAAACGCTTCTAAGCTCTAAAGTGTGAAAGTTGCTGAAATATAAAGCAACTTAAAAATGAGCACAAGATGATTAAGTGAATAATTCTTGCCTAGACGCTTTAATTGTGAAGAGTGTGCCTAATATAGCTTAAGCATAATCGGTAGCTAGCCCACCACCATCTCACCATAGCATCACTTGAACTTTAAAGAAGTCCTAATTGATCTTTAGGAGGAGTTTAGCTTGTTGACGAAGGCATCAAATGGTATTTGCTCTTGTTCTTAATGTTCAAATCCATTCTTATGGTCTATTTGCATTTAAACATTAGCGGTTTTTCAAAGTATGTCATATGCATGTAATTTGAAAATTCTTGTGCTTAATTTCCAACCGCATATATTTGTTGAGTGAGCCTAGGTTTTGAATGGTAAAATGAGAGAGATCCGGAAAGGTATAGAGTCGAGGCGAAATGCTATCATAAGACTCTTGTGTTCGATGCTTTTTAAAGCTTTGTTCACTAAGAAGTATGGAATTGCAATCTCTCTTGTTGTAGAACCTTAGCTTGCATAACCCAAGTTTTTTCTTAGGGGTCTTAGCATGCATGTGTCTCAATTCGGTTCACCATTATTGCATCTCTGTCTATAGTTGGTTCAGCAGAAAGACGTTTGTGGGTGTCGTATTGTAAACCCTCACGAGACTTCACTCGTCCTACTAGGGATCGCCTAGGGGTTTAAAAGATTTATCCGGATGTTTTATTTCTTTTTGTTTTTACTTTATTTTGTTTTAAGTTTTCTTTTTGTTTGTTTGTTTTGGTTTTGCTCGAGGACGACCAAAAGATAGGTTTGGGGGTGTTGATTGCTTTAAATTCTACACATAGTGTAGCCCCAATTCCATATTATTTTGTGTCCGTTTCTCGGGTAAAACTGGGGTTTAATCGGTTTAAATAAGTGTTTCAGGAATCTATGGAGTTCAGGGGCACTGGATCAATTTCAGAGAATTCTGGGGGTCAAAGTGCAATTTTGGGAAGTTTGGCCTGGAAGTCAGGGTACCACGGCATCACTGCCGCGGTGGGACACCGCTGTAGGACACCGCGGCACCCGAGCCACAGAGACACCCCTTTGTTGCGGCGGTTGAAGTGCCGCGGTGGGACACCGGGGCACCCGAGCGACAGAAATCCCTCTCAGCATTGCCGCGGTTGGTGACACCGCGGCAGTCCGCCTTTCGTCAGCAGCAAAAACGTGCCCTAATTGTCCTCCCCTATAAATACATCATTTTGGGGGATTTTAAAAGGTAACAATTCCCTTACCAAAGAGATTTCAAGACTCCATTTTTATCTCACCTTCCATCCTTCATCCTTCACAAACCACTTAGCTTCCATAACTCCCTTACATCCAAACACAAATCTCACTCCCATTTCTCCACATCCACCATCACTCCACCTTTTTGGGCAAGAGAGAGTTGAAGAAAGATAGAAGAAGAAGAAAATCCAAGAAAGAAGAGAAGCTCTCCATTAGTTTTCTCTAAACTCTTATCTTTTATTCTTTTGTCATAGCCATGTATTCATTGGATTTAATCTATTGTATGGCTATTTTGTGTAGTATGATGAGCTAAACATCTAGTGCTAGGATTCGATGAAACCCCACCCATAAGTTGTATTTTGTATTGACTCTTGCTTATTAATTATATGCTAATGCGATTTGTATGGGTATTTTTGTGTGCTTCAAATGCTTTCAAGTGATTGATCCCCATTTTGAATGATTTATTGTGGTGTGTTACGTACCGACCGGAGACGCACACCACGTGTTCGATAAAATACCCTCTATGCATGTCTAGAAAAGCATACCCACTTAGGCTAGCGTATAGGATTCATTCGGTGCATCATTAAACTTAATGAACCCATTCATATATTCCGGGTAATCGAAAGATAGGCTTGGGTATGATTTTGGGTGTAACTTATTTTGCTTGACCAAGATTGTAGGTTAATATTAGGGTGCATGAATCTACAAAATTGCATGAGTATGTTTTGGGTGAGTAATTGAGTCTAAAACGGGCGTTAAATGTTGGGTGGGCTGGATTCAAATTCTAGCATATTTCTCTATATTATCACATTTGTGTTTGCTTTCTTGTTATTTCATTCTTGCATTAGAATTAATCTTTAGGTTTAATTTAGTTTAATTTGATTAGTTTGAAAATCATTTATTGATTGTTTGAATAGCAAATAGGCTAGTCGATTTCGGTAATCGGTCACTCAATCCTTGAGGAACGAATCATTTCTATCATTGTGCTACTCTTCGACCTCGTACTATTGCGAGAGTCCTAAAAGAGACTAGCCAGTGGGTGAACAATCCAACACTTGGTGAATTCTGCTTCACAATGATAGGAAGAGCCGACGTCAAAGGATCAAAAAGCAACGTCGCTATGAACGCTTGGCTGCCACAAGCCAGTTATCCTTGTGGTAACTTTTCTGACACCTCTAGCTTCAAATTCCAAAGGTCTAAAGGATCGATAGGCCACGCTTTCATGGTTCGTATTCATACTGAAAATAAGAATCAAACGAGCTTTTACCCTTTTGTTCCCCACGAGATTTCTTTTATCGTTGAGCCCATCTTAGGACACCCGCGTTATCTTTTAACAGATGTGCTGCCCCAGCCAAACTCCCCACCTGACAATGTCTTTTGCCCAGATTGGCCCGAATAAACGAGCCTTGGGTCCATAAAGAGGGGCAATGCCCCACTTCCGATTCACGGAATAAGTAAAATAACATTAAAAGTAGTGGTATTTCACTTTCACCGTTGCCGGCTCCCACTTATACTACACTTCTCAAGTCATTTCACAAAGTTGGACTAAAGTCAAGCTCAACAGGGTCTTGATCAATGTTTTTTTTTCATTTTATTTTTTAATATATACGGTTCATAAAAATCAAGCTTATTCTTAAGTTTTTTTTTTTTTTCTTAAATGTTAGTCTTGCTTGAGAAAGAATGGAGATAGAAAATTAGAATATGTATTAGAGAAGAGAGAGTTTAATATAGTAATTAAAAAGTTAGGAGAGAGTGTTTATTATGTAATATTTAATCCAATGATTTATGAGAGATAATTTTTTTTAATAATTTAATTCAAAAAAGATTACTTATTGGTTGAATCCAAAGGCTACGGTGGTTTATCCTAACTTTTATTAAAAAAAAATGTAGTGTTTTTAGAATAGAAGGGCTAAAAAGGATAATCTTGGAACAAAATGAAGTGTCTTTAGAATTTTTTTTTTAAATTTAAATTTTGAGAATGTAACGTCTTTAGAAAAGAAGTGTCAAAAGAAAAAATTGGATTGTCAAAATATTTTTTTAAAAGATTATATTTTGTAAGCATACCTCAACATTACCAAATATACCCTTTTTTCAATTTTAGAAAATTATTATAAATGAAAGAATTATAAAATAAATAGTCAAACTATGAAATTCCTTTTGTAAATTAAGTGAGATTCTTTGTGAAATGCCAAAAACAAGTGTTTTTGGGACAGTTTTTCGTAGTTGATGTATCTTGCCAGACAGAGAGAGAGAGAGAGAGTACAATGGGTGATTATTTTCCCTCACTTGGAGAAAAAAAAATGGTATGAATAAAAAATCTCCCAGTCCCCTTTTCAATCTCACCTAACACTTATTTTTTAATGGAAGAAGCTCCCACTTTTAGGTTTGAATTTTGTTTTTGGATTTTTGTTTACTTTTAAAAAAAAATAGTTTGATTATTAAAAATTTCAAAAAAGTAAAATAGTTAAAAAGAAATATATAATATCTTTTCATAAAAATATTATTAATTTAATTTCAGGGTAATATTTGAATTTACAAAAAATGTAAGGCTAATTGGCATTGATGGCCTCTGAATTCTTACAAAATATGCATTATGCCCCTTATATATATATATTTTTTGCCACTAAACCCCCTAAAACTCTCATTTTTTTTGACAAACACTTAGGTTTTTTACCCCCTGTAAGGAGGCATCTACAATTGGCATTTGCCAATTTATGAGAATTCAGGGGGTTTAGTGGCAAAAAAAAAATATATAGGGGGCATATTGCATATTTTGAAAGAGTTCAGGGGTTATCAGTGCCAATTAGCTAAAATTTAAATTTATGATGTTTATATGGTTTTATAGGAGTGCAAATATCGCCACTCTTAGTTTTAAGTTAAAATTAAACTGTTATGTGCCGAATAAATATTGAATTTGGGTATAACTACTTTTTTTTTTTTTTTTTTTTGCCGATATTGACACCCATAAATATGATAAGCACACCCATATTTTAATAAAAGTTTTAATTACAAAAATATCACAATAGAAATTTACCAATAAGGACAAATTAGTTTAATTAAAAATAAATAAAATACTATGTACACTCATTAATTACACTCATATCTTCAACTATATCATTTTATTAAAAAAAAAAAAAAAAAAAAAAACTCTAATTAAATCCTAATTCTATTTCAAGTATCAAAAATCTACGATTATCATTCTGTTTGGCATAAATTTTAGGTATTTTAAAGAGAACTGTTGCTGCTGATATAAGAATTTGAATTCTTGCAGATTATGTCAAATTTAAAGACATCAACAGTGAGAAGGGAAGTCTGAGAAGGTTGGGTTGGTTCCACTATCAAAGACTTTGCAGGAGCTAGTGGACAAATTTGATTTGAAGCTGCATTTTTTTTTTTCGGTCTGCAATCTTTATTAAAAAAAAAAAGGCCAAGAAAGGCCAACCGAACAACAACAAAGGCAAGGAAGAGGACACAAGCAACTAGCACCCATTTCCACAGCCAACAAACAGAACAACAAACAGCTACACAAAGCAACTGAGAACCCCCAACACCCAACACGCCTAAAAGCCAAACCAAACTTAACAAAAGCAAACACAACCAGTAATCAACTTTTATTTTATTTTATTTTTTATTTTATTTTAGTTTTGTTGTTTGTGAGAGAATGCTTGAAGTGAAAGTAATATTTGGAAGTAAAAAATTCGACATAGGGAGAACTTGACAACTTGAAGTAGAGCTTCTCGAAATTTAAGAATTTAAGAATTCTCTGTGTTTTCGAGTCTCGAGAACTTAAGAATTTATCATTTGTGAAATTGGGAGTGATATAAATTGTATTAAAATTAAAACATTCATTTAAATAAGGGTACAATTGACATTAAGATGGGTGTTTATAGTAATGTTTTAATTTTAAATTTTAAACATTGGTATACTTATAAATATTGGTATGCTTATCATATTTATGGATGTTAATATCTGTATCTTATTTATTTATTTATTTATTTAACTCAAACTTGATTTTTTTTTTCAAAAAACTTAACCCACCCAAGCCCTTAAAAGGCTCTGTCCCTGTTGATAATCATTAGACTCAAAAACTTAAGATAAGGGTTCAAACAATGATATAAAACACTATAACACATAAAAACATATTCTCACACGTTGGAACCGACGGAATTGGTATGTAGACCAAACCCAAATCCATGTAGAATAAATATGAAACAAAATCATATATATGCATGTTAAAAGTAAACAAACATCACCATTCACCATCTCCAAATCATCAATCCATAAAAATAAATTAAACGATTTTTATTTTTTATTTTTTAGAAAAAAAAATCCAATTCTTCAACTTCTTTGCCCTGCTGTATCTTCTTCATCTTTTTCAACTCCAAAAAAAAAAAAAAAAAAAAAAAAAAACGTTTCTCCATCCTTTTCCATCTAGAATTAAATCCAACATAATAAAATCTTTATTAATGATTCAATTCCACAAAAAAAAAAAAAAAAAAGAGATGGAAATGGTGCTCCATCTCTGAATGAGATCGAATGTGAGATGGATATGGAGAAATCTTAATCTTTATTTTTTTTTTAAAATTAAAATATTTTAAAACAACAATTAATAAGAAACGACCATATTTCCCTTAGGCTTTAGGAGCTAATGACAAGTTGTGTCGTTGCAACGTTTATCAACCGTCGGGTTGGTTCTCTGTCATTACCCAACGTTCACCATATTTATGTAATTAGGAGTTTAGGACTGGCCTCCGGATTTTTGTGCAATATATCTTTTATCTAATATTAAAATATCTAGTGTCAAAAAAAAACAAAAAAATATGAATTAATTAATATAATTAGACTATTGAAAATAGAGAGGAAAATAATCTCCCTCTCTTTGAAGTTTGACCTTCTCGCAATCTCTCTTTTGTTGCTGTTTTGATCGATATATTCACTAGACACTAATGGGTGTTATTGTTCCTCTGTTTTTCCATTTGATACAAATTTTGCTTCTCTCAATTAGCGGGGCAGTTCTTGGCAGTCTTGATGAGACTTTAATAAATCAACTATTGAGCTCAGCTCAGCAAGACAAAGATTGGTTGGTCTCGATAAGGAGACAAATCCATGAGAACCCAGAACTCAAATTCGAAGAACACAACACGAGTGCTCTTATTCGCAGAGAACTAGACAAACTTGGCATCTCTTACACATACCCAGTTGCTAAAACCGGCATTGTTGCACATATTGGCTCTGGTTCTCGCCCTGTTGTCGCACTTCGTGCTGACATGGACGCCCTACCTCTCCAAGTAGTCCAATTAATTCTCTTTCATTTTTAGCATGCTTTAATATTATTGGGTAGATTGATAGTTCTATGATTGATGATGTGTAGGAATTGGTGGAGTGGGAGCACAAGAGCAAAATCGATGGCAAAATGCATGCTTGCGGACACGATGTTCACACCACCATCCTCCTTGGTGCTGCCAAGTTACTTCATCAACGTAAAGATATGCTTAAGGTCAATTTTCAGCAGTTTGTATCATATCGCAAGTTTAATTGGGTTATTGTTGTTAGGGTGCTTAAATACTATTATTGGGTCATTTTCAAAGTCCGTTGTCCTGCAGTTCTGGGTTGGAGGCCCCCCTTGTGATTATTTGAATTTGTTATTTGTTATATGAATTTGTTGTCTGGTTGTGTTTGGGCTCAAACCACGTGGTTACTAACAATTGTTTTACTGATCATGTATTTTTTTTTTGTTGTTGATGATTTTGTCTTGTGTTTTCTTATTAATGTTTTAACAAATTTAGTTGCTAAGTCTAATTTTGTTTCCAAGGAGTAATAATATTTGTAGTGGCGGAATTTGATTTCTTGATGCATGTTTAAGCCAGCAATGTCCTGGTTTTGATGTAGAATTATCTAGGTTGAGCAGAGAGCTAAGGATCAACTTGTGTTGACCTTAACTCAATAGATTTATTTGTTCTAAAATGGTGATCCATTGCTATAATCTTTCTGTTTCTTTGATGGAAAACACGATTAAGGAACACGTTTCTTTCTGTTTCTAAAATGACATCTTTTGTTATTTCAGTGATGCTTTTATTTATGTGACCAACTTGTTAGTGATTTGTGTTAGATGTCATCTCCTTGTATTGGCAAATGCCCTATGAATCAATTCCGTGTCTTTATCTGTGCGTGCTCGTCAATGTGTCTGAAAAATATGCTTCCCAGTTCCCATTTTTCTCTTCCTTATCTTCATCTAGCTTTTATCATTTGCCTTTCCTGTCAATTCCCCTTGAAGAAATGAAGGTGTTTGATAGATTGAACAGTGTGCTAGATAAAATGACTAGAAAAAGAACAGAGCTTAGAGCAGAAAAGCTTGAGAGAAATTTGACTCCATTAATGGAGTTGTAAAGCTTGCATTCTCATTAATTAGTGAATCAATACTACAACAGTTCTTATATACAAAGATGCTATCCGTCTCTCACTAACCAACAAAATACAACATTTACTGAAGCTGGCCAGCTCTAACAAACTTTCCAGGTCAGCTTCTGGAAGCAAAAACGGGTGGCTAAGTTAGTTACTAACTAACACTAATCACCGACATAATTTCTGAACGAAGGTTGATTTGCTGATGGTGATTACAAGAGCAGCGATCTGGTGTTTGAGGGTCTAGAATGTATTGGCAAATGCTCCATGAATAAATTATGTGTCTTTGTCTGTGCGTGCTCGTCAATGTGTCTGAAGAATATGCTTCCCATTGTTTTCTTCCTTGTCTTCATCTAGCTTGCACTACTAGATTTTAATGTTAAACTGAACTAAATTGCACTACTTTCCTTTCATTTGGTTTTAAAAGGGAACTGTGAGACTGCTTTTTCAACCTGCTGAGGAGGGAGGTGCTGGTGCTTCTTATATGGTAAAAGAAGGCGGTCTTGGTGACTCTGAAGCAATATTTGCAGTACATGTAGATGATGGAATACCCACAGGAAGTATAGCATCCATTTCAGGGCCAATGCTGGCCGCTGTGAGCATGTTTCAAGTAAAAATAGAGGGACAAGGTGGTCATGCTGCAGCGCCCCATGCTACAGTTGATCCAATTGTTGCTGCTTCATTTACAGTATTAGCTTTGCAACAACTCATTTCAAGAGAAACTGATCCCATCCAGAGTCAAGTATTCTTTCTTCTCCATCTCTACAAGATCTTCTCACTTCATCTTTACAATCAATGCATGACAGTAATATACTATGAATAACGTTCTTGACAACTTTGTAAGAAGTTAGATACAAAGCTAAGTCATTTCAAAACGTTTCTACTATTTTTCATGCAAGAGTGAAGTATTTATATGTAGAGACTTTAAAGTGCATAAATCATCCAAGGTCTTAATATAATGCTAATGGTTCTTCTCCTTTATTTTTGTGAAGGTGCTATCTGTTACTTATCTGAGAGGTGGGACTGCTTTGAATGTAGTTCCATCATATGTTGAATTTGGGGGCACTTTGAGGAGTCTTACAACTGAAGGTTTAAACCAACTCCAAAAGAGGTTGAAAGAGGTACACACCATTACCTGACAATCCAATGTTGACTCTGATAAAAGCTGTCATGTTGTTCTCATTTTGTGGTTTCAATGGAATGGAAATGTCATAGTAACCTTCGCATATCTGACATGCTAATATGCTATTCCTCTAGAAAGTAGCACAATGTTGAGAATAAGATTCTAATTTCTGTGGAGTTTAATTACAGGGAGTGATTTTTTATAAATTGTCTAGTTAGTTGCTTAATTGCCTGCATAATTTTCCGTCCTGTCATGTTTTCTGCATTTTCTTTCGGTTTTTTATCTAGTCTCTACTTATCTTCCAAAAGAAGATAATTGGAATGAGTGAATTTTGTTAATTTATCTGTAGTAACTAGATAATAAGTGGTGCTTGTCTTAACTAGGTTGTCAAAGGACAGGCAGCTGTACACAGATGTAACGCATACGTCGACATGAAAGAAGAAGAATTCCCACCAATTCCTGCAGTTACGAATGATGAGAGCTTGCATCTGCATGTCAAGAGGGTTGGTGGACTTATGCTTGGTCCTGAGAATGTGAGATTGGCTGAAAAGGTTATGGCAGGAGATGACTTTGCCTTCTATCAAGAAATGATTCCTGGAGTCGAGCTTAGCATCGGAATCCGAAACGAGGAAAAGGGTTCAATTCACTGGCCACATTCCCCTCACTTTTTTGTTGATGAGGATGTCCTGCCAATTGGTGCAGCTCTAGAAGCCAGTCTTGCAGAAATATATCTGAACGAGCACCAACGTCTCGTTGTACAGTAAAGTTTGTGAGAAATGTACTCGTTGTACAGTCCCACTATGATCTCAACATGTAGCTGTATTTGCACCAAGTGCATACAAGATTTGTCGTAGACGAGTTTAAATCTTTAAAATACAAATTTGGAATTGACTGTATAGAAGATGTGATCGATGTGGATTTATAATTTAGAGGCAACCCTACCACTACCACATCCCTCTCTCTGACTATCCGTTGTTAAAAAGTTTCGGTCTTCGCAATCTCCAAGACACAAGGCATGTTTATTGTTGGATTGCTTGTCAGAGTCTCAGAGAATGAACCACCCATGCTTGTTGTGTTCAATGCATGAGCATGATGAATTCATGCTCAGGATCTTCTTTCAATTGATACTTCGTGTGTCTTCTATGTAGATTCGATACAATTTCATGGTTATTTTGGATTAATAATTCTATATTAGGGAACCTTTGTCTTGTATCATAACCGGGTTGATTATGTAACTTTATAAAATTAAAGTTATATATAAAATTTCAGACTTAATTAAAATCTCTGTTTCATAAGAGCTAATTCTATAATGTCACAAAACACACGATGAGATCAATAAAGAAAACCCAACTAATTAAGTTATCCGCAACTCGAATTAAATAATTAAAGGAACCAGTCATGATTAAAGTAGTAGAGAATCAAAAGGCATAAACCCTCAATTAAGCCGTCACAGATATGTTGTTCCAAATAACAACAAGACATGTGTTAATGAATCTGAAATTAATCATATACACATAGTGGAAAGCACACTTAAGAGTAATGGGTGGTTGAATAATGAATATAATTGAATTTGTTAACTACACCAAGCAATGATCGATTAGATTCTACTAACCGCCCATTCCAAAAACATAGCTGGGGTCAATCACCACCCAATTATTCCTTAAAACCAAAATAATTCGATCAAGTTTATTTTATTTTATTTTAAATTCTGAATCTTTATTTCTTTACGTTATAGAATTAGCTTTACAATGTTATAAAATTATTAGATATTTAGTTTTATAATATTATAAAACAAAAATACTAAAAAAAACAAAAAAAAACATGTATGATCGTCGATCTGGCTAGAGAATTATTAGTCACATATATTATATTTAATTTCTTCTCCAACTTTAATTATTAATTCAAAAAGCAGAAGCATAGGAAACTATTTAAACAGATCCAATGTCAACCTATAGAATCACAATCTAGTGTTTAATTTCCTTCTTTTTGGCTGGACTACTTATCTACTTAAAACTAACTTTACATTAGATAGAAGGTTTGCTATTGGTTGGTGAAATTTTCGATTGGTTTTTAAAGAATTTATGTGGTGGTGGTTGTGAGTTGTGAGATCTAATTAGAAGAGTGAGACCAAACCTAGATATATATATATATCTTTCCTTTTTCCATGTTTTTGAAATTTATAAGACTATAATATAGACTTTGTGTTTGGTGTCCCATGCTGAGTCATTTCCACGTGTTAACAGTTACTACAAAAAGTAAGTTGGTTCCCTTCTTTATCTTTTTGGTCCAAAGTTCCCTTTATCAACTATTGAGACAAAACCAAACTAAGAAGGATAAGCTTTCGTATTTCCTTCAAAGGGTTGCTTTAATTTCATGGAAGGATAAATTTACTAGACAAAATTCCTTGTACATATAATTGAAATTTGGTGGGGGTGGTGAAACATCACATTTGGGGAAGGCCATGCTTTGTTCCATGCCATCATGTTATGTACTTATGTTGGTGTAAGGGAGAGACGGAATATTTAGGGAAATCTTCGGTGAGGAATTAACCTGCAATGTGTGTATATCCATATATTCATAATAAGTTACATGACATAAATTAAAAATATGATCAATTGGTTGGATGCAATACAGTTTTATTACGTGGTATGTTATAAGTGAACGAATGAACTGTTTTTATCCCACCGAAACTTCTAGTTAAAGAAATTAAAGAAAGAGGAAAGAGTATCGTCGGTAAGACCGATACAAGCTTTTTGATGACCTAAAAAACAGCAAGGAAAGAAATTTGAAAAAGGAAAAACCTTTGTGATTTGAAGGGAAGCAATTAAGTAGCTAGCAGCCCATGTGAATGTGATATCAACTTTCTAATTAATGTATATATTCATTGTACAACTTTACACGCAAAGCTTGACACATATTTTTCGCATCCCCACGTTTCATCCATCCCAACTCATGAACTCATGAAATTAATGGAAATTTCGCTTTACTTGCCCACTAATTAGTGAACAAGGACACGAGTTTTTGAATCTGGGTACTATTCTAAACATCGATTGTTTCAAATGAAATATATATTTATAAAACTGAACTTGAGTGCAGTACACACATCACATGTCTTTAATCTAATAGCTAGTTACATGAAGAGAAGAGATCTCTACTACATTGAATTGAAAATAGTATTTTACAAATAATGCCTTGACAT
This sequence comes from Acer yangbiense, assembly GCA_008009225.1. Classification (NCBI taxonomy): domain Eukaryota; kingdom Viridiplantae; phylum Streptophyta; class Magnoliopsida; order Sapindales; family Sapindaceae; genus Acer; species Acer yangbiense. The sequence goes on along the minus strand of CM017772.1, from coordinate 769,939 downwards.
GCATCTTTTGTGATGAGTGGATGAATCGATGATCATCTAATGAAATATAAAATTAAAATAATATGTTACAGATCGAGGAAGTTAATTAGCTAGCTTAATTTCATTGTTTATAATCTATCTTTCTTGCAAGACTAATTAGAATGATCAGTGTAACAAATTATTCAACGATCCAAATTTTTGCACGATCAATATTGAAACCTTATTCTAAATGGGTAAGTTTGTTAGGACTTATCGAAATCTTACACTATATATTCAATCAAGCAATTAATACATGTTTATTTATTAAAATGCGTATGGTAAGATTTGAAACTCCATCAACTAACATGGTCCATGTTAGAGGAGGTGCATTCCATGATCAACACTATAATTGATGTTTAAAATGATCAAAAGTAGACAAAAATATATGCATCATAAATATCAGAAATCACCATCACCTAATTAAATATATTGATGAAGTGTTGAGATTTATAATTTGATTAACAAGGTGGCAAAAAGATAGAAGCTGAGATTGAGATTATCAGAAATAACCGTGTTTTGTGTAAAATCCTAACTAATGAAAATTAAACGGATGTCTGACACATCACCGCCAACCTCTCTCTCATGAAAAAATAATCCTTTTTCATTATTGTGGCTCTCTTTTCATGATCTCTCTCTCTATATAAATCTGCAAAGCCTGCTCCACTGGTTTCTCTCCCCACCCTTTTCTTCTCTTCAAGAATTATTAAACTATAAGAGCAGGAGGAGGTTGTAATTCTTTGTACATTTAGTGCCATTGCAAGTGCTCAAGAATCACTTATTGTGTTTTTTGAATTCCGTCCATTCTCTCTTAATAATTATAAACCTAATCAATCTCATACATATATAAACTCACTCTCTAGCTCCTTCCTCCCCATCTATATAAATTTTTTCTTTTCTTCTTCTTTCAATTAGTCAATTACTTTTAATTAATAGTTCAAATGGGTGAAGAAGCTAAGCAGGTGAGGAAGTTTTTTTTTTCATGCATTAATTAATGCTTTACTATATATATAGCTATTGGAAGTTTTGAGAAATAATTTGAAATAATGGAAATGCAGCAGGAACAAGCCAAGGCAGCAGAGGCTGCTCAACCAGTTGATCAGGAGAAGAAAGAAGAGAAACCGGAGGAGGCTGCTGTAGAGGAGCCAAAACCACCATCTCCTTTTGTCTTGTTTGTGGACTTGCATTGTGTTGGATGTGCAAAGAAGATTGAGAAGTCCATCATGAGAATAAGAGGTCTCACTGGATCTCTCTATCTCTCGATCTTTTTATCTTTGTAAATCAATTAATTTGTTAATTTCTGATTAGCTAGGCTTTTTGATGAATTAATTAATGTTAACAGGAGTAGAGGGAGTTGCAATAAACATGGGTGAGAACCAAGTGACTATAAAGGGAATAGTGGAGCCTGAAGCAGTGTGTAATAAAATTATGAAGAAAACCAAGAGAAGAGCCAAAGTTTTGTCACCATTGCCTCCAGCTGAGGGTGAGCCCATCCCACAAGTTGTCACTTCTCAGGTATTCAATGATCTCCTAACTAGCTATATTTGTTACGCTTAATACAAAAACAAAATTAATTATATATAATAATATGCTAATATTTAGTGTTTATCTTGTTAATGCTTTACTAATTCAGGTTAGTGGACCGACGACAGTGGAGCTTATTGTAAACATGCACTGTGAGGCCTGTGCTGAGCAATTAAAGAGAAAAATACTCAAAATGAGAGGTATATACAAATATGTTATTATTTAATAATTAGGAGCAACTCAATATATAGCAACTGTCCCAAATATAATGAGGAAATACCCCTCCTTAACCAAAAATTAAGGGCCTTTATTGTTTTTAGCAACAATTAGTAAATTGATTGTTTTTGTCAAACAATTCATTGTAGAGACATAATTGCCCTTATTTTTTTTTTTCAAAACCTCTCCTCTCTCCTTTTTCTCTCATTTTCACGCCTCCTTCTTCTTATTCTCTCTCTCCTTCTTCTCTCTTTCTCTCCTCCTCTCTCCTCTAACCGATCGTCGTTTTCCCTCCGTCCAATCGTCGTTTTCTCTTCTTCTTCTTCTTCTTCTTCTTCTCCTCCTCTTTCTCTTTCTCTTTTTTTTTTTTTCTAGATTTTAAAAAAAAAATCAGATTTTTTTAAAACAAAAAATTTCAGATTTGGTGGTTTTCCGATCGTCGGTCTTCCGATCTTCCCTCCTTCTTCTTCTTCTCTTTCTCTCTCTCTTCTCTTTCTCTTTCTCGTTTTTTCCAGAATGTTTTTTAAATTTCAGTTTTTTTTTATATTTTGAATTTTTTTTTTTCACATTTTTAAGTTTTGGTTGTGGTTGTGGTTGATTTTCCAGATTTTTTAAAAAAAATTCAGGTTTTTTTTAAACAAAAATTTTCCAGATTTTTTTAAAAAATTTCTGTTTTTTTATTTTTTTGTTGAAAAATTTCTAGATTTAAAAAATGTTTGGATTTGAGTTTGGGTTGTGGTTGTGGTTAAAAAAAATTCAGATTTGTGGTTGTATTTAAATTTGGGTTTTGCTTGTTTTTATGAATGGTGAGAGTTGTGCTTGGATTTGGGTTTTGTTGAAAAAAAAATTCAGATTTTTTCGGATTTGATCTTTTTCAAACAAATTTTCTAGATTTCATTTTGTTTAAACACACCAAGCCACAAATTAAACACACCAGTCAAAATGAATTAAACACACCAGGGCAAAAACAATTAAACACACTGGGTAAAACGAATTAAACACACTAGGCAAAACGAATTAAACACACCAGACAAAACTTATTAAACACACCGGGGCAAAATAAATTAAACACACCAGGGAAAACTAATTAAACACACCAAGGCAAAAATAATTAAACACATCAGGCCACCAATTAAACACACCAGACAAAACTCATTAAACACATCAGACAAAACTCATTAAACACACCAGGGCAAAAACAGTTAATCACATCATGGCAAAACGAATTAAACACACCAGGGAAAACAAATTAAACACACAAGGGCAAAACGAATTAAACACATAAGGCAAAACGAATTAAATACCAGGCAAAATGAATTAAACACACTAGGGCAAAAACAATTAAACACACCAGGGTAAAACGAATTAAACACACCAGGCCATCAATTAAACATAGCATGGAGGTCTAGGAAGAAGAAGAAAAAAAAAGAAAAAAATAGAGAAGAGAGTTAGTGTTTTTTTTTTTTTTTTTTTTGGGAAGAAGAAGAAGAAGAAAAAGAAAAAAATAGAGAAAAAAAGTTTTTTTTTTTCAGGCAAAATGAATTAAACACACCATGCAAAAAGGAATTAAACACACCAGACAAAAAGAATTAAATACACCAAGCAAAAAAGAATTAAACACACCAGGCAAATTTTCTGAATGAAGGGCATTTTTATCCCAAAAGTGGATTGTTTGACAAAAACAATCAAAATACTAATTCCGGCTAAAAACAATAAACCTCCTTAATTTTTTGCTAGTTTCCAATTTCACCCCCAAATAATTGTAACCTTACAAACTAAAAGGTGGCAAAACTAAAAGGGAATTCTATTGGTTGGAAACCTCCCATGATCTTGATGAGTTTGGTCCGACCACTACTACCCAAATGGTGGGCCTTGTCCACATATCATGTCCTTAATATATGTGCTTTGAGGGAAAATCTTTAATGATCTAATAAAATTGCATCAAATTATAGTTTAATAATATATATTTATGTTCTCGAGATAAATGGTGCAATCTCATTGGAATGGTTTCACCAAATGATAATGAAATCGTCCCATTGAAGATTTTCTTGTACTTGTGTAAATCGAGATTCCTTATGGAAAGGAAAAAAAAAAAAAAAAAAACTTAAAATGGGTTTGAGGTATTAATTAAATTATGTATGTAAATTTCAGGAGTGCAAACAGCAGAGACAGAGCTTAGTTCAGAGAAGGTGACAGTAACGGGGACCATGGACGCAAACAAACTTGTAGAATATGTGTATAGACGCACCAAAAAGCAGGCAAAGATCGTGCCACAGCCTGAGCCAGAGCCGGAGAAGCCAGCAGAAGAGAAGAAAGAAGAAGGCGATAAGCCTGCGGAAGAAGCGAAACCGCCCGAAGAGAAAAAGGAAGAGAATTCAGAGAAAAAAGAAGAGGATAAAAAACAACCAGAACAACAGCAACAACAAGAAGGTGATAATCAAAAGAAAGAAGAGGCGTCGAAGAAGGTTGAAGATGATGGTCAGCAGAACATGAATGTTAATGTTATTAGTAGCAATGTTGAAGAGGAACACATGAAGAGGATGATGCATTATTACCAACAGTACCAGCCATTGTATGTGATTGAGCGAACCCCACCTCCTCAGCTTTTTAGTGATGAGAACCCAAATGCATGTTGCATTTCTTAATTAATTATTAATCTTGATTCTTGATTTATTATATATTGATTATCAATCAATCAAAACAAGTTAAATATTGTATAAGGTGGGTGCTCGATCATGAGAATGTTATTAACATGTACAAGTTTGGAGTATTTGGTGTGGGGTACTGTCTCTGTCATCATGTTTTTTTATGAATGATGAGGTTCAATTCATGTACGTACGTGGATCGATCCAAATTGATTAATAATAATATTATAATCATTCTGTATCAATTAAATTAAGTATATTATATATATGTTTTGTTCTGTTTATGTTGTTGTATCTTCCTCGCTCTAATATTCAAGTTAATTTTATTAAATATTATGTTAATTTTAATGTAAGCCTTAGATTAAAATAGGAAACTTATTTGTTCACGTAAAGATGCATATATGTCGTTAAAAACTTAAAATAATTAAATTTTATTTGAATATATATGAAATATAAAACATAATCACTTTTTGGTCAAGATGGTCCTGAAATTAAATTTCATGCACAATTTTACAATCTCCCAATTATGTATAGGCGTATAGCATATTATTCTTCTTCTCTGTCATTCTCTGTAAATTTTAATGCTTAATTACTGAAATATTCTTCCAAAGTTGGTAATATTATTTGTGTGATTTTCAAATGGAAAGTACTCATCTTATATATATATATATATATATGTTACTTGTAAATTGTGATTGTGAAAAGAAGAAAACAAAGACATGGTAGATTGGTAGGTCACAGACGCCACTATTTTCTCATCTCCTACATAAAGGTAAAACAATTCGAGTCATTTTTTTCGTGTACTTTGGTGAGTGTGACTGACATGTCAAAGAGTACTAGATGATAAAATATGATTAATTAGGGTTCTTGAGATTCCCTGATAAATCATATGTATGGATCAGAGGAGATCAGTTGTATGGGTTTCACATGGTGGTGGGATCTTGAATATGTGAGATCTGACTCATATCTGATTGATCAAAATCCAGATAAACCAGACATTTGGGACCCTCTCTATATATCTTACGTGGCAATGGTAATCGGCGGTGGTGGCATCCCAACCACACCTGTCTACTGGTCGTTTTTGTCTCCTACAACATATGTATGTCACCGAATATATATATATATATATAGCAAGAGCTAATTAATTACTATATTATATATGTATATATCATTAGAAATTAAAAAACAAGAAATTAAAGTAAAGGTGAAAAAAGTGAAAGTACTTGTTGATATAATTAAGATGGGAATGGAAAAGGTGAACAAATGTGTGTGTAATGCACCAACAATTAACAGAGAATAACTTTCTTGAATATTTTCAAGTTTATTTTTTCAGTTCGAGATGCATATATAGAAAGGTGAATTTTTTCAGTTTGTTACTTAGGAGGTGTATCTTCAAGATAAGCTTGGCTTCACTTGTTCAGCTTTTATCTGAGATGCGCCGCTCGATCGGTGCCACATTAGAAATAGTACAGACTTTATAACTTTTATCATGATTTGATTTGTTCAAGCGATGACTTATAAACAGATTTAAGGCTAATATGGGCGTAGCTCAGCTGGTAGATGGACGAGCTTGAGGCTTGGGCAAACGACTCTCAAATCAAAGGCTAGAAAAAAAATACCTGGCAAATAGATAGATATCATCAAAATAAATAAATAAATAAACAGGTTTAAGGAATTATAGAATTTGGGTGATCTAGAGCCCTTAACTTATTGGACTTGTGCAATATTAAAGCCCAACAAACATGCATCTGCCACAGCTAAAAACATTTTTAATTAATTATTTGGGTTGCCATTTTAGAGAAATAAGATTCTACAAATTTCTTAGTGATGATCTTCAATAAAAATGGATTAGTCGGGTCAGCCTAAAAAAATGAGTTAATTACATTACAATATTACATGCATGCATGTGCATGTCAATTATAAAAGATGATCTGTTTGATGCAGTTGCTATACCAGCAGAATATATATTCCCTTTTCATATATAGATTTTTTGAGTTTGATAAAAGCAATTTTAACTTGTTCGATAAGGAAAACAATCCACATGCAAGCCATGAAAAGAAGATATATAGATTCACTTTCGATATCAAACTATACATATCGATAAACTAAAATAAAATATATATTGCTGACATATGTTTGCACCGATCCAAGTCACAAACCCAAATCCTTTCAAAACAAGATTTTCCCAAGTCAAGCCGCCTTATCTATATTTTTATCATAAAAGGTAAAAACCTCCGAAGAGCAACTGAATCATGACCCAAACCGTCACGAAATAAAAAAATATATATCGAAAGAAAGAAAAAGGAAATTAAAGGAGGAAAAAAGAGAAAAAGATGGATTCATTTTTAATTAATGTTGAGGGAATCATCCAGAATTTTATATAGATAAGATAATTTTTCATCATATATTGGATGCATATATAAATAAGTTCATGCCTGCCAAGTCCTATATATATTGAATGATCAAGCAGCTTCTACATACTTATATATCATAAATCGAAGGAGAAGAAAAACAATGGCGGATATGCAAATTGTGGCTGCTGGTGCTAGTAAGAATGTGGAGGCACAATATGTGGAGTTGATGGTGCCTTTGTATTCTCATGGTTGTGAGAGGAAAGTCAAGAAGACATTGTCCAATCTCAAAGGTAATCATATCAAATCAATTTAAATCCATTTATGTCAAATTAATTATCAAGCAAGAGATTTCAAACCATCACAAATGTGCTTTTTTTTTTTTTTTTTTCTTTCCATTTTGCTTTTATATATCACCTACCGTAGCAGCGACTCGAACCTGAAATATTGTCAAACTAAACCATTTTTAATTATCATAAAATTTCATTTTTTTTTCTTGTAATATGAGTAAAATTTCTTGTAAATACATTCATATTTTTGGTAATACTATCATTATATAAGAGACTGATCAGATAAAAAAAAAAAAAAAAATCATGAATTTCTAAAATTGTGGATAATGATCCAATACGTTTTTTTAAAAAAAAAAAAATTGTTGAATCTTATTACACACTAAAATTCGTAATTGATGCAATCATCATGTGTTATTGAACATGGCCCAATGTGAAATGGCAAATTAGAAGACCCTAGATAGGGTGATTTGAATCTACCCAATTAATTATGATTTATTTAAAATAAAATAAAAATTACATTTTGGGAGGGAAAGAACTCGAACCCACGACCTCATATTGTAAGTGTGAGGGGTACCAACCTCATCTTGTCAATTAATTATGATTTTAAAGATACATCTTATAACATCACATGCACCTAATTATAAACATATAAGTTTTCTTGTGACTTGATTGATCGTCATATTTTTTTAATTTGTTTGGTCTTGCAACTTGAACCACTAGCTAGTTGCATGCATGCTTAACCTAGATAATTGGTTGCACAATTTGGATTACTGATCACGAGATTAAGACCATACAAATTTTCGCTAGCTAGTAATTAATTATATGATGATAATGGGTGCAGGTATATACTCAGTAAATGTGGATTATTATGAACAAAAGGTGACAGTATGGGGCATATGCAACAAATACGATGTGTTGGAGAGAATGAGAAGCAAGAGAAAAGATGCTCGTTTTTGGAATCCAGAAGACAACATTGTTTTTGAAAAATCATCACAACCTTGTAATATTAATTCACCTCCTCGCAAGATTCCCACCAAGCCTTACTTGACTCTCATTAGGGCTCAGTCTCTCAACTGGAAAGCATGGAAAAAAGTCTTCAACAGATCATATTCCTTTTGAATTTGAATTCATAATTAATAAATCTTACTTAATTTCTAATAATATTCTCATAATTAATCTGTGTATAATTAGGTTAATTATTATTCAACCATTTCGGCTCTTTGTGATGATCTTATCGAAAACTCGATAGACAAATTGTTCTTTGAATTTGGACTTGTAATAATTGACAGTTGTTTCCTATATGTTCACTTTGAATGAAGACATAATTAGTCGACCATCCCCCTAAAGGACACGTGTATTAGGTGATTAATCTCATGGCTTGTTCCCACTAAAAGCATCTTTAATAGTATGAGAGTAATCAAAATTTGATTATTTACTCACGAAACACCGTCCAACATAGTCACTAAAACTTAGCAATAGTTTTAATCAATAATTAAATTGTCTCTCCAATAATTAGGGATGGCAATGGATCGGATTGGGTATGGATACCCCAATCCATCCCCGTATCCGTTTGAGATATATATCTCTATCCCCGCATTCATCCCCATTTCTAAGTGAGTGGGGCGGATTCAGATAATCCGCTAATTAAGATAGAGATATCCATCCCCGCTCCGTTTATATCCGTATCCGATGTAAAAACTTTAAATTTTTGTAGTTTACAAGAGAAAAATGTAACTAACATATATAACAGTACATTTTATCTTTTTTTTTAAAAGAAACAAATACATTCAATAAAGTTCAAATATAAAAATTAATAATAACTTATATAATTAGAATTAATAATCACATAATAAAATTTTATATTTTTAAAATATTAAAATCTATAATAGATCCGGATGGGGATGGATATCCATAAATGATATCCATCCCCATCCCCATCCCCGAAAATAAAATGGATATTAGGATGACATCCATCCCCGCTCCATCCCCGAAATAATAGTATCCATCCCTATTTTAAATGGAGCGGATTCTTACGAATATCCGTATCCATGGATAATGTTGCCATCCCTACCAATAATCAAATTTGAAGATCGACTTTCAATCATCAAATATTATAAACTTAATCCAAAATAACTATTGTTGTAATTTTATTCTTTCTCTCTCATTTGTGGCTTCTTTTTCTTTTCTTTTTTTCTCTGATTGTCTATGTATCTCATCATTGTTTTGACCCCAAAATTTTCAATTAGGTAAAATTCGTCTCTTTATTATGAATGGATCAATACCCATATTATATACATTCTCTTGTCTTTTATATTTTTTTAAAAAAAAATTAAATTTTTTACTATATTTGGCTAATGATAAATTGAAGGAAAATTTTATTATGATTCTATAACAACAATTAATTGGTGATTTTAGGGGAAAATATTTATCAATTCACCCAACAAAATAGAGAATTGATGAAAGAAACTTAAAGAGAAATTCATCATTTTGATGTGTAGAGAAAGAAAAAGAGAAAACGAGTATATAATATCTTGAGATATGACTATATGAGGTATATATAAATGCTATAGGTTTGTGCAATAAAAATGAGCAGGAACAGTGAAAAAATTATGGCATAAGTAGATTTTTTATTTAAATAAAATATACTATTGTGAACTGCACAATCATCGATTTTAGTAATCTATGAAAACAATCATCAAATGTTGAGGTGACAACTTTTAAGAATTCAAATTTGCTTATACCACTAAAGATACTCTAATATGTGCAAGTAGATTTCTTGATCTTGAGTTTATGGGAGTAAATATTGTTGAGATTTATGTCCTGAAGTTTGTAATTTGTAAATGTTATAAATTTGATAATAAAAAACGTAGTTATTTCATTCAAAAAAATTAATTCATATGTTTATATTATATATGCTAACATCCAATATTGCTAGATATAATTTCAAACTGAGTATATGAATGTCATGCAATCTAAAGAGTCTTTAGAAAGCAAATAAAGCTGGGTATTTTATTTGTGATTAATCTACAACTGCAGTCCATTCCGTATTGTACGGTGGTCTTATCCTAGACTACTCATATGGTGTTATGAGAATGGAGGCACCTTATATGATGTGATCATATAGAACTGGGCTACGATCTATATGAATCTGTCACTAAGATCTGTTAGTTGAAAAGATTCATATATATATCAATTAATGATGGCTATATGTGGGTGATCTAAATCATGAGTGTCTTACTGACTCCTTCAGGTTATATCGTGGTTTTTGATTTACCATGGGTGAGATCGGAATAGCATTCTCGGTCAATATCTCCGTATCTTGGAATCATGGTTTGGCTTGTGGCTGGGAAGATATGCACGTACACAATAGTGGAATCCACTCCTTCTTGCGAGAAGAAGATAAGTAGTTCCCTTAAGGGTTGATTTGAGGCTTGAACGATTAAGAGCGCTCTCTTTCTTCCGTAAAGGAATGAAGGATATAATCATTTAAGAGAATCAATGATACTTAAAAGAAAATATATAATTAGAGAGGTGTAACGGACTTTATGACCTACCTCTAATTATGAACTACTTGTGGATGATCATATCATATGTAATAGCTATATCAATAGATACCAATAAATTGGTTGTGTAAAACATCTACAGTTACGAGAATACAACCTTGGGTTTTTAGTGGAATAACTCCAAGGCTAATAATTGTGAAATATTAATTAAAAAGTTTAATTAATTTTTCTAAGTATTATTGGAGCTCAAAACTGTGGGTCCATTAGGTCCCCTTGCTAGCCCTATACGATTGATAGTAACAAGACTCACGGAGAATTGGATGGTTCAATTAATTGTGTTATGAAAGTAACTTAAATATATTTTTGGGAATTAATTAAATGATGTGATTATTTAATTAATATATTACTTAATTGTTGAATTAAATATTATTAAATAATATGATTATTTAATTGACATATTAATAATTAAGAATTATTAATTGTCATATGGAGGTTTCAGTTTCTAACATTGACAAGAGCAATAAAATAATAAGTGATTATTTTTATTTACTCTAAATAGGTCAAAGGTTCAAACCCTAATGAAGTAATAATTAAAAAAGGATTTAGAATCCTATTTTAACTTGGATTACTAAACCCTAGGTTCCTAGTATATAAGATATACTTATCATGAAAAAGAAGCTATTCGGAACCTTACGGAGAACTGAGGAGTGCGGCAACAAGAGAGGAAAAGAAAAAAAGAAAAAAAATTTCTCTCATTAGGGTTGGCTGAATTCAACAAAGGAAGCAAGGAGTTGTCTTCCGGTTCTCTCAAGCCTCCATTCAATTGCTCTCGGAATCTGTAACATGTCCACACACAGTTGCTAGATCGTGAGACATAGCTCGAAAGGCTTAGCGGTAAAGGATCGAAAAGAAAACGAATGAGTGTTCTTCAAAGGTATGAAAATAAATCTCTTCCTCATATTTGTGTATATACAAAAGGTCCCAATAAGACAATAAAATTTTTGAAATCTATTGTTCTTAAATCTATTGATTTTTAACCTATTTTTCCGATGCGCGACTTACAAATATATGAATAAAAATTCAAACTGTATAAATGGAAGTTAAATAGACTAGGGCAATTACCAATTAAATCCTGAATTTTTTTTAAAATTCAAAGTTGTTTACAACTTTTACAAAAGTGACAAAATTGGTCATTACATTTTTCCTAAGTGCCAAATTAGTCACTCTAACTATGTTCCATCAGTTAACTTTGGTAAAATTGTATTTTACTCATAAACAATATAATAATGACACATGCATAGTTTTTTTTTTTTTTTTTTTTTTAACACATGTATATTTTTGCTTATTTTATTTGTGGGTTTTGATTTTTGAATAATTTTGACAACAATGCTTGTATAATATTAACAAAAAAATATATATATTATATAAAAATGATAAAAGACTAAACTAGGAATGAATGATAATTTTGTTTATAAAATAAGGGTATAATTGATATTGTCTTATTAAAATATTTTTAGATTGTTTTAGAAAATTTTAATTAAAAATGGTACAAATGGTTTCATTAATATTTTGAACAAATTACACCAAACTCCCCTGAGGATTGCTCTTTTACAGACGGAAACAACTTTACCGTTAATTGACACTCACCTCTCTTGCCGTTATGGTTTGACCGTTAAGTGTGAGAGTTTTATTTATTTATATTTATTTATTTATTTATTTATTTATTGAACAGCTAGAATTATTTATAAAGAGCCACCAAAGGGCAAAAGAGAAGCACAGCAAAACAAAGGCAACCGGGCCAAGGTTTCTCTTTTACACAGACCGTTAAGTGTGAGAGTTGACCGTTAAAAAATGATAAAAGATAGAAATACCCCTGATTCACTAAAAATCTAAAAGAAAAATTACACCAAACCCACATGAGGTTTGCTCTTTTACACACAGAAACAAAATGACATTTACCTCCCTTATCGTTAGTCAAAGTTGGTCAAATTAAACTGTAGACCAGTTTTAACTGTCAAAACTAAGGATAGTTTAGTCATTTGAAACATTTAAAATATGTATATATATTTTAAAAAATTGAATAAATATTTTAAAATTAAGATTTTTTTTAAGGTATTTTAAAATGAAGATTAAGTGAAAAAAAAAATTGTTCTTAAAATTAAGATTTTTTTTTTTTAAAAGAAAAATAAGATTAATTGAAAATTAAGAATAAAAAAAAAAGGAGTTTTTCATTAAAAAAAATGGACAGTCCTATCTAATTTTAAAAAATTCAAATAAAAAAACCTTAAAAAAAAAAAATATTAATGCCTTTAACAGTTCACCAGTTCCATCAACAACATAAATCACAATCCCTTCCTAATTTGTTCGATCTCCTCCATGAGAGATTGAGCCAGATTTCTTCCCAAAATGGAGCCAGTTCGATAGTTTCACCAACAACACAAATCACAATCCCTTCCTAATTTGGTGTAATTTGTTCAAAAAATTTTAAAAAGCTCAAAATCTATTTAAAAATAAGAAAAAAAAAATACCTTTTTTCCAAAGAAATAAAATTAAAAATTTTAAGTTTTTTAATAAATAGAAAAAAAAATAAAAATGAAAAAAACAAAATAAAAACAAATTAGGAAGGAATTGTGATTTGTATTGTTGGTGGAGCTGGCAAACTAGCTCAATCTTGCTCAATCTCTCATGAAAGAGATTGAACAAATTAGGAAGGGATTGTGATTTGTGTTGTTAGTGGAATTGGCGAACTGTTAAATCATTAAGATTTGTTTTTAATTTGAATTTCTTTTAAATTAGATTGGATTGTCCTTTTTTAAATGAAAAAATCTTTTATTTTTATTCTTAATTTTCAATTAATCTTATCTTTCTTTCTAAAAAAAAAAAAATCTTAATTTTAAAAACAATTTTTTTTTTTTCACTTAATCATCATTTTAAAATACCTTAAAAAAATCTTCATTTTAAAATATTTATTCAATTTTTTAAATATAATACAGTTTTTCTATTGTTAATTCGAACTGATATAAGACAGTTCCTTGCATGTGGGTCATTGGATTAAAATGCTTTAATGCACTTGTCAAAACATTTTTTAAATTCAATGATCAACATGCAAGGAACTGACAATAGAAAGAATATATATATATATATATTTTAAAAAATATTTATTTATTTTAAAATATATTTGACTAAAGACAGGGAATGTGAGTGTCAATTATCAATAAAATTGCTTCTATGTATAAAAAAGCAAACCTTAGGGAAGTTTGATGTAATTAGTTTTTCTTGATTTTTGGTGAATTATGGGTATTTCTATTTTTTATCATTTTTTAATGGTCAACTCTCACATTTAACGGTCAAACCTTAACGGCAGGGGAGATGAGTGTCAATTAACGGTAAAGTTGTTTCCGCGTGTAAAATAGTAAACTTTAGGGGAGTTTGGTGTAATTTTGTTCTATTATTTTTGGATTTTGTTGTAATTATAATAGTGGATGTAATGCATAAAGGACAAAATTAATTTGCTCTAATATAACAAATAAAGGGTATTTATGTATTTTAACTTAAATTGTTAAAGTCAACTGTCATATTTAACATCGTTAAATCGTTAAAAAGACCGATTTGATCACTTTTAATAAGAGAAGGACTAATTTAACACTTAGAAAAAATGTAAGAATCCATTTTGTAAAAGTCATAAACAATTTGATCTTTAAAAAAGAACAAACCTAATTACTAGGTCATATAAAGTTGCTTTGGGTCAAATTAACTTTAGATTATGTGGCATAGTTTAATTGGTCCAAAACAGTGGTAAAGCATGCACGCAATACGCAGACTTTAAAGGCACTCCACGTCCACACATCACCTTACAAAGGTTAAAACGTGATTACACAAACACCAGTACACCACCTATATTTACCAAAACAGTAATTCCACTATACACGATTCATAGATTTGCCGACTGAACATGGGTTTTGAGTCTATTATAAATATCCGAACATACATGTATACCATAAATTCTGTGATTGGGTAGTTGTACACATACCTGTTTGTAATGTTAATGACTAGAAACTTTTAAGAATAAAAGTGGGCGTTCAGTACTGTTTTTAAAGTACCATTTTTCATTTTTCGGGTGAATTCATTTAGTATCATATTCCAGAAAATAAAATTCAAAAACACTGAGAACTATGCCCACAATTTAAAGCGTAGAGGAGAGTGGATTGAAAACAAAATTTTGATGTTTTCAAAGTTTTTGCTTATCAGTTTTGGTGGGGTCTACCTAATAAATGCTTTACTTTTTGTTTTTAGATTTTTTTAATATATAATTTAGATAATACTTAGATGCTTATTCAGTGATATGACCCAATTAAATTATAATATATGTCATTTTTTCTTTTACACATTCCAAGGCTTTGTAGTTATATGAAGGTAGTTGTATGAAGTTCAGTTTTATTGAATTTTATGTTCTCATGTATTAAAAGTCTTCGAGGACAAAAAGTCTTAGAATGAATGAAAGAAAAAAAAAAAGACATGTATTACAATTCAATTAGGCAATATCACCGGGTCAGTATTTTGGGTATTGATCGGTTAATACCCAAGTATTATCCATATAATTTTGCTTTTCAAGAAATAAATTTATTTAATGGTTAATATTTTCTTTCAGGAAATTAATAAACTTTTTAAAATAAATTTATTTATTAATAATTGAAATATTATAAAAAAAAAAATTCAATTACTCATTAACATTTAACCATAATAATAATAATAATAATAATAAATAATTTTTTTAAAATAATAATAAATAAATAATTATATATCTTGTATAATAGTTAATTATTTATAACATCAATACTACACAATCCAAAAAATTAGTCCAAACACTAAACCAAATGATATATGGCAAGTGATTGTCATTCACCAGTACAATATCCCAAGATTTGTAGGTGAGGACAATTCATTTACCATATCATTTAGATTAATTTTTTGGGTTGTAGAATATTATTATATTTATAATTATATAATGATGAAAAAATTATTTTTATTTTTTTAGAAAAAAAGTTAAGAAAACACAGTTAAAATTTTAATTAATAATATATATAATTTAATTATAAATAATATTAATTTTACCCTGCAATATATAAAAAATATATATTTTTTTAAAACAATTTCACTAAATACATATTATAATATTAGACTCTTTTTTTTTTTAGAATTCTGTTTTAAGTTATTTCTATCGAATGCGTTTTCAATATTTTCAGCTTCTAAAAATATAAAAATCGATTTCTGATTTTCAAATGAAAATTTTAAAAACAAAAAAACATTACCGAACAGCCCCTAAATGCATGGGAATTAAAACTGCTTTCCTATAATAATAATTTTAATATAGACTATCAATTTTTGGTTGAACAGACGAATTTTACTTTACTCATAAATAGTAAAATATGTGTAAAATACCGTCTTCCTATGTTGTGAAAAAAACTATCTGAATATAGTAATATATTAATAGTGTTTGATATCGGTAGATCTTGATAAATAATAATCTGATCTCGATGTTAGTTTTAAAATAATAATATTGATAAGTATTAAAAAAAGTTTGGTCAACAAAACCCACAAAGTGTGTTTACTTGGCTTATAAATTTGGCTTCATTTTTGTGCAAAGTTTTGCTAAAGTCCACACGTTATAACTACTTACAATTTATTCTACGTGCCTACCTAACTTACCTTTGAATTTTTGAACATAACCAAAGTTTTTAAAACATATACACAAATCATAATAATTACTCTCATAAATTGATTGACATATAGAAGATAGAAGATGATAAAGGTAGCGATAATGGCGGAGCTACTGGAAGAGTACACGGCGGCACTGGCCAGAATTAGTCAGCAGATGTTACAGACACGGCGTGGCATTAATACCAGCTTCAGTGATCTCCGGTGGAATCTTCTCCGCTTCCGTTCCTCCCCTCCTCCGGTGTCGTTCCAAGACTCTTCTTCTTTCATTGTCTATTTCTAGCTATAGCTAGCTACTTCATTTCACAAACTCTCTGATCAATTTGTCATTTCTTTTATATGTTTATTTTATTTATTTCTTTTTTTTGATTCATTGGTTTTTTTCTTTGTTGTTGTTGTTGTTAAGACTCTGATTGAGACTTCGAGAGTGATATATATGTAATTATATAAGAGTACTAGTATGTATGTGAGATTCATTCATGCCTCAAAAGGCAAAAATGGAGTTTAAAAGTTGTGTTTTGATCGATCTTATTGTTCTACAATTTCAGATTTCCAGTTTCTGGGTTGTCTTCTGATCATAAAACCAAAGATTCACATGCAAAACACCCTGATTTTATAAAATTTAAACTGTCTTTTTATCGAACTTATTTTTTTGATATACTTGTGTCAACGACTTGAATATGAGACATTACTAATGAAACTTAATGCTTCATAAAAACATTATTAATGAAAATAATAATAATGACAACTAATTGAGGAATGTAACCATCCTTAATGATGTGCTTTGCATTAAGTTTTCGTAAAATGGGGACTTATAATATCCAAAATGAAAGTTTTTTTTTATAAAAAAAACAAAAAATTATTATATAAATTCGAGGTTTGGAGAAGGAGGACATAACTCCAATCTGTAGTCTTTTACCGTGTAGATGCAGGGATATACTGTTAAACCAACCTCCTCTTGCTAAAATTAAAGTGCTGATCGGTTGTTTTCCGAGTTCCGACTATATATATGTATGCCCAAAGGAGAGAAATTAACAGAGTTATTTTTTTAAAAAATAAAAATAAAAATAAAAATTCGTGGTGGTGAAATTATGACCTTATAATATTTAATTAGAATCTTTTAGAAAAATAATATTGAAATATGGATTTATTTATATCCATGAAACCAATGAATCTGAGACATGATAATCAGCAAAAAGACAGATGATGATCACTTGGGGACCTGATCTCATCTGTTTGCTAGTAAGTAGGTAATTGCCCAAATGATAGTTGTTTGTGTTCTACCAATGAATCAATGATTACACAATTTGAAAAAAGAAAACAAAGCACATGAATCATGAATCATGAAACAAAATTATTAATAAGTAACATGAAAACCAAATTATTAAAAGCATTGAAAAAGGTTGAAAAGATTAATAAAATAATGGGTTGCCAAATTCATATGCATCCACTGCCCGTCTCTAGCTACTCTTTTTTGTATAATAGCCTAATTATAGCAAGTTTTATGTTCGCTTCATTTATTATATTAAAGAGATTGCCATATTTATTAATTATTGCTTCTAATATATTATAAAAAAAAAAAAAATTCTAGAATGTTGAATGCATAATTTGTACCATACCAATGTGATACATTTATACGTTGTCGTTATGTAATAGTTACTTTTACAATCGAGTCCGTGCAAATCATTTTATACATAATGATATATAACGTATTACATAATGTTGGTCCATCAATCATGTACAAAAATGTATGTGTTACTATTAAATTTAAACAATTAGAGAATTGAAAGAGAGATATAACTGAATTTGTGTTTTAAAATTTTAATACAACAACTAAATTTGGTGCTTCTACTGAAATTTAGTTAGATGACATATACCCATTAAGATGGGGTGGAAATGGTGGAAACTGTCACCATTTTAAACTGAGTTGGTGAGAATGTCAGTGGGTTAATAAGTTAAGTTTAAAAGGCACCTATTATGGTGAACTACCAAAATTGCCCTTAGTTAATGATTTATGTTATTCAGTTTGGTCTTTTCTCTGTCCACACTTGCAACAAAAACGTCTGTAGGATTTAACTCAGTTACTCTGTCTCTCTACAAATAAAAGTTCAAGGTGTTGCCCCGACTTTCTTCTTCAGTAAAATAAGGTAATATTTCTTCATCCTGCTTGTTTGAATAGTTCGAGCATTTTAGTATTTTGTTAAACTGAAGCCATTGTTATAATTTAAGAACTTTTCTTTTTATTTTCGAGCCTTTTTGAAACAATTCGTGCCTTTTTGCTCATGAATCGAGCCTTTTTGAAACACAATCGTGCATTTTTGGTCATGAATCGTGCCTTTTTGAAAAACCTTTCGTGCCTGTTTGAAACAAAATCGAGCATTTTTGCTACAAAATCGAGCCTTTTGCTTACAAAATCGTGCCTTTTTGGTCATGAATCGTGCCTTTTTAAAAAACTTTTCGTGCCTTTTTGGTCATGAATCGTGCCTTTTTGGTCATGAATCGTGCCTTTTTAAAAAACTTTTCGTGCCTTTTTGGTCATGAATCGTGCCTTTTTGATCATGAATCGTGCCTTTTTGAAAAACCTTTCGTGCCTTTTTGAAACAAAATCGAGCCTTTTTGCTACAAATTCGTGCCTTTTTGGTCATGGATCGAGCCTTTTTGAAACAAAATCGTGCCTTTTTGGTCATGAATCGTGCCTTTGTGAAAAACATTTCCTGTCTTTTTGCTACAAAATCGTGCCTTTTTGCTCATGAATCGAGCCTTTTTGAAACAAAATCGTGCATTTTTGCTCATGAATCGTGCCTTTTTGAAAAAAACATTTCTTGCCTTTTTGGTCATGAATCGAGCCTTTTTGCTACAAAATCGTTCCTTTTTGCTACAAAATCGTGCCTTTTTGGTCCTCATTCGTGCCTTTTAAAAAAAAAATGTCGTGCATTTTTGGTCATGAATCGAGCCTTTTTGTTACAAATTCATGCCTTTTAGAACTGAAATCGTGCCTTTTAGAATTGAAATCGTAACTTTTTGAACTGAAATTGTGGCCTTTTCAAATCGTGCCTTTTTGAACTGAAATCGTGTCATTTTTAATGGTTTGTGATTATTAATTTGACAGCCTCATGAATCGGATTAGAATAGTAATATCTTACAACGGTCGATGGGAGCAGTTACTCGACGGAAGTCAGAGGTTCGTTGGATCTGATAACCGAGGAATGTATGTGTCAAAGAATTTGACTTACGATGAATTGGTGGCGATCGTGCATACTATTGTGAACTATGATGTAAACAAATACAACGTTGATTTGTCATCAATATCAATAGTTCCTGGCAGTACGTGTCGCACATTTATAAGCAATGACGACGATGTCCAGTTTATGCTAGGGGAAGATCGAGTGATCCCTCAAGTATGTGTCAGTCTTATTGAGCGGACAGCTGGAGATGTGTTAGGGAATGATATTCCTCCCCCTGAAAATACCCTACAATTTGGATCCTTTAGTGGTAGCAACCAAGTGTTCACCCAAAGGAGTGGCAGCGAAGGTGGGAGAAACATGTTTGGTGTCCCACAAGTTGTGGTTGACCATGCAGATGCCGCTGAGACTCAATTTGGTGATGTGTTTGGTTGTCGAATTGAGCAGTTTGATGCGCAGTACAATGAGCAGAACAATGACAATTACCCGAACCATGAGGTGGATAATGAGGCAAATAATGAACATGTTGATGATTTGCAAAATGCGGATGAAGAGCATGCATATATGCAAACACATGGTAGACGTGTAGAAGGAATTAGTGGCACTATACTAGATATGCCTGGGACTTCCGAGGTCCGTTATAATGTGACAACATCTGATTCTGTTAATGGGACAACTTGGGTTATTCCGGGAGCAAATTCATACTCGTTTGGTACTGGTAGAAGCAGCACCTTGGAAGCGCAAGAACCGAGAACCATGATTTATAAGGGTCAATTTTTCCCGAGTAAAAAGGATTTGAAGAGGCTAGTTGGCGATTTTGCGATGCGTCAGAACTTTGAATGGAAGGTGAAAAGGTCCAATAAGACAACTTTACATCTGATTTGCATAATTGACGACTGTACGTGGAAATTAAGAGCGGTGAGGAGAGAAGAAGGGACTTACTTTCAAGTCAGAAGTTTTGTCAACGAACACACCTGTCCCTTGGAGGAGATTCACCGTCGCCATCGACAAGCTAGTGCAACCACAATCGCAGAAGTCGTTGCACCTAGACTTCAACAAGCCGATGGTCGTCTCATGCGTCCGAAGGACATAATCGCCGATATGAAAACAATGTATGGCATCCAAATCATGTACAGTAAGGCACATGATGCCCTGCAATATGCATTGTCATTGACCTATGGAACGCATGAAGAAAGTTTCCAACTGCTGCCATCTTTTGCATACGTTCTGGAACAGCAAAATCCAGGCACAATCACAGACTTACAGTGCGCAGATGATGGTAAATTCCTTTACTTTTTTATGTCGTTAGGGTCCTCAATTAGAGGTTTTCGGAGGTGTATGCGTCCTGTGATTGCAGTTGATGGTACCCATTTGAAGGGAAGATTCGGGGGTACAATGTTTGTGGTAACTGCACAAGATGGAAACGAACAGGTGTATCCAATTGCTTTTGGGTACGGTGACTCAGAAAACAACCTTTCATGGGAGTGGTTTTTGGAGTGCTTGAGAGGTGCCCTTGGTCATATAGATGATCTGGTTTTCATTTCCGATCGTCATGCAAGCATTGAAGCAGGGATTTCTAAAGTGTTCCCTTATGCAACCCATACCATATGTTGCTGGCATTTTGGTGAAAATATGAAGAAGCGATTCCACAGAAAAGATGTTGCCGACATAATGGATAACGCTGCTAGGTCGTACAGCCAAATCCACTACGATCGCCACATGGAGGAGTTACGTAGGCTGCACAAGGGTGCATACGATTATGCCATTGATGCCGGTCCACACAAGTGGTCCCGTGTTCATTGCCCCCAAAGAAGGTACAGGTTGATGACAACAAATGTTGCAGAGTGCATAAACTCATGCCTAAAATTTGCACGGCAACTGCCATTGATGACACTGGCAGAGTTCATTCGGAATATGCTACAAAAGTGGTTCCACGATCGTCATACAAATGCACGGTCAATGCGTCATCGATTGACCGACGCAGCACATCTTGTGATCCTCAAACGTGTCGAGAAATACGGTTATATGACCGTAAATGCAGTTGACTGGAACATATTTTCCGTTAGACACAAGGCAAAACAGTGGACGGTTGACTTAGCCCGGAAGACATGCACATGTAACAAATTCCAAATGGACTTTTTACCATGTTCACACGCACTCGCAGCGGCAAGGTACATGACTCTGTCCATTTATTGCTTTATAGTACCTAAACGTGAATCTCACTGTTTTCATTGTTGCAGGGAGCGGAACTTGGATTTCACATCTCTTTGTGCGGACTACTACAAGAGGGAGACACTTATTGATGCATACTCGGTTCCTATAATGCCTATTGGTCATCCTTCTTCATGGGTAGTGCCATCCGACATCGCAGCGCGGGTGGTTTTAAATCCAAGGACAAAGAGACAATCCGGTCGCCCGATGGAGGGTCGACATGTCTCGTCTTCAGAGAGGACAGCCACACAGTCGTGTAGAAGATGTGGACAACCAGGACATAACAGCAGGAAGTGTTCCAACCCGCCTATGGTTAATGAAGGTCCTAATACTATTGTACCCGAACAATACCGTCGCAAGTGCAGCATCTGTCATTCAACTGGACACAACAAACAAACGTGCCCTCAGAAGGACTCTATCGTGGAATGAATGGAGTCTTACAAGAGGAGACTTGACCCCACATCATAAATGCTGTCATGGAAGCGATTGAAGGGATGAGAGTTGCATTGGGTGCTGCTATAGGGGCTTTTCCATCCTGCTCGGAAGGTTAGAGAAGTGTACTGGAAGATTTACAACTCCCTATATATTGGCACTGAAGATGCTCTTGTGGCTGCTTATCCAACACTAGACGACGAGCATAATAACATATACAGTAGGCCAGAGTTAGTGATGTTTATTTGAGTGCAACGAGTTTCAGCTAGAGAGGACGAAAAGATGAACGATGCAATCATCTTAGGGCTTATGTTTTAGACATGTGTTTTGGATTTTAACTGCTGTAGTTTGTTTATTTCCACAAGTCACCATACCAGTTGATATACTCATATATGGTTGTTTTTTAACTTTTTGTATGCTTTGATAAATGTCAATATATGGTACTTTTTAACTTTGTGTATGCTTTGATATATGTTAATATTTTAGAAATATTTTATGTTCGAAAATATTTTTGAATTTAGTTGAACTTTGAACTGCAAACAACTTGAAATAAAAAATTAATAATTTCATTAACAACAGCTCTGTTATGTACAACAACTACAACGTCAACGTCCTGGAGTTACAATAAACCTCCACGGCCATCTTTTGCCGGATGATGGCCATATCGGCTTCCGTCCAATCGAATGTATCCCTGTTCGCCGTCAGGTACTCAATCATTCTCAACGTATGGGCACCACAGTTTCCCCTGCAATTAACCACATGAACAACCATTAGCATTGATACATTTCTTCACCGATTGGGATAGAATAACAACTTGAAATAGTCATACCCCGATTCCTGTTGGGGCACCCGGTCGGCTGACACAAATAACATCCGAAACGGCCCATCCCTCTTTTTGTAAGTCTTGTCACCCGGTTGTCTATTCCTGTGAAAGTGCACCGTATAGAGTTGAGAGGGTAGCAAATAGCGCAGACATGCAAACTGGGCATTCCTGTGCCTAAATGGGACATCCCGTCTGAACGGGTCAAACACAAGAATGTGCCCATACTGCAGATCGATGCTGGCCATGACCCAATGCATACCTCCAACGTTGCAAGGAATCAGAACCTGCAGGTGTTTCTCCAAGGTGTTATCAAAACTCGAATAAACATAGACGCAAAACTCGAATAAACATAGATGCAAAACTCGAATAAACACTTACAATGTCAACATCGTGCCAAGGCCGATTCCCTAACGGGAGCTCCCCACGGACCACCATAAGCTCATCATGGGACCACTGCTGCTTAAACACAGACCAACCTGATGGGGGTTTCCTCTCCTCACCAGTGCCGATTCTGTCCCATTGGTGATCTAACAATGTCTGAAAGAAAATTAACTGAAACGTTAGGCAGAAGATGTATGAACACATCAATGTCGAAGCGAAAACCGTATAATATTAACACTTACAAAGAATTGTGAATCCAGTATGTTGATCCTCGAACCGTAGACAGTGGGGTGCAATCGCTGACGCCTCCGGACAATCTTCAAGTATGCGTCAATGTGCTAAAAATTTGAACAGTTTGTATTGTTAGGATGCAACCATTTATGACTGAGTTTTATAAACACAGTTCAAGGAAGGAACATACAGTATCCTCCAACTCCATGAAGTTGGTTTGCAACCGGTGGAACCAAGTGACAGGAACACCAACTGGGTCGTGCAGATCCACATCACGTCTGCATAAGTAGGGAAAAAGTTACATAATACTGACTTACATATTTGTCAAAAAAAACTATAAACAGAATGTAATACTTACAATTCCCCCGACATGCTCCTCTTGTAGTCTGCGTACGCCGCAAGCTGTTCAGGATCTAACAGTCCATGTGGATTCCATTCATGTGTCGGCGGCGGCATCACCCGTGCCCTCTTTGGTAGACAGGGGTCTGTGTATGGGCTCCGTTCCATCCAACCTCGACGTCGAATCCGGTCTCCACGCCTTAGGGGTGGGGGAGTCTGTTCCGGACCATGGCGATCGGTGCGGTCTGAGGAGGAACTCGGTCCCTGTTGATCGACCTGTGACCGTGGAATCCGAAGAACCAAATCTCTCCTCGAGGATCGCCTGGAGGGGTCGGCTATGCTTTGGTCGATCGGAGGCTGCGACGTGCGGTCAGTGGACAGCTCATGGATTTCAACAGGATCATGCAGCAGCTGTGATGAGCGGTCTGCGGTGACTGCCTGCGATGGTATACGTTCCAATAATGCTGTCTCTGTATCAGCGGGGACCGCCGGTTGTCCTAACGCATCAGGAGCCTGCTGCTCGGGTACTGTGTCTGTAGTATATGCCTCCCCATGTCTGGCCCCTGAGCCTGGCTCATCATGATGAGTACCTGTCCTACCTGTACTGAATGCACCATCATGGTCATGAAATGGTTGGTCATCGAACGGTGGATCCTCCTCCATACGCCCCTGCGATGGCGGACCCTGCGACGGCGGACCCTGCGACGTCGGACCCTGTAGCGTCCGAATCATAGCCACCAACTCCAGATGCTGTGAATTTCTTTTCTCTTCATTCTTTTGGATAGCATCCATGACATCCGTCCGTAATGTTCGAACAGCATCCATCACTTCTGCTAATTTCTGCTCCCAGCCCTGAAAGGATTGCAGACTCTGTCAGTACTAAAACTATTAAGTCAATGGAAAGTAAAGCATGCGGTTAAAAAAATGCTGATGTACCTCCGGATGGTCTTCAACGCCTTCAGGTTGCTGACCTTCAGGTGCAGGCCGTCTGGGCAACGTGAATCGTACCCGCCTACGCCTCACGGGAATAGGACTGCGACCCTCCGGGTCTGAATCACTAGGTTTAGGTCGTGGTTGTCTGGCTTGACTGAAAGGTATCCGCCTAGACCTCGTGGGACTCTCAGTACCAATGTCAACCTCCGGCTCTGAGCCCTCAAGATCATAAGGTGCAGAATACTGAGGATCCATATCACTAGGTCCGTAATATGATTCCTCTGTATCACTGGGTCCGGCAGTCCTATGTCGATCGGGATCCGGGCGGTCACGAGGTAAATCTGCGGCATCGTCATCATATAAACTGCCTCCCAGGTTTATGCCTTCATAGTACTGTTGATGCCTCTCAGCCTCCGTAGGCACCAATTCAGCCCGCGCAAACATCTGCAATCGGAGTGACATCATTGTAATTGCAAACATACTGAAAATAATAAACATTAACAACATCAATACTTACCCTTTCAGTGAAAATCTTATCCAGCGTTTTCCCCCGTGGTCGCGCAGTCAACTCCCATTTCAGAATACGTGGAGGGGGTAGCTCGATTACCCTGCGTTCCCCACATTTGTGCTTATTGCTGCTAAGGTCCGGGATAACCTCAAAAGCAAATATCTGCATAATAGATAACACATTAGTGATATAAAATATTTTCTATTAAAGTACGGCTGTAAATTATAAATTCTCACCAATAATGCGTGCACTAGACCGTATATGTTATACGTCTCAGTGGTGTTAGCCGTGGCCTGTTGTTGCTTTCGTTGTTCAGACCGCTGCTGTTGACCATCCAAAGCATGCTTCAAACCAGATATAGTCTGCCTATACACGTATGCACCCCACGGGAATGCATCAAAAGCGTCCAAGTCCTCAACTAGCTGAAACTGCCATAATGGAATTTTATATCTCTCGTCCACCCCCATCAGTATCCAGTTCAGCAAAAACAATAATGACAGCTTCACCGCATCGTACTGCTGCTCAAAAAGACCACTCCGCAGCACCGCTTTCAGGTCTTCATTCTCTACGACTCGACCCCGAAAGTATCGGTCGTGTATGCCATTTTGTACCATCTCATAACTTGCTGGGTCGGGAATGATTCCGAACTTCAATCCGGTGATTACACAGAACTCAACCCTGGAGAACCGGACCGTATGCTTACCCAACAAAAATCTGATCTCATCTTCTGGCCCGTCGTGATGCAACTCGCGCAAAAGCATCCGATGGACAATTCCAGCCGAAAAATTCATCTCCTGATGCATGTGAAGTAAATGACCGAAGCAGGACTCAGTAAACCGACGATGGTCTTCCATCCGAAGAAGTTCATGTACACTTTCAAGTGCGTTGTGGACATCTGTAATGTCATTCACATGGTCATGCCGAATAATTTTTCCGTGGAACCATTCTCCCACAGGGATTTTCAGGAAATCCTTCAGATTCACCCTCTGCATATTCACATAAAAAAAAAAACCATATCAGTTCATGAAAACTCCTAAAAAATCAAGGTTCAAAAAAGGCTCGAATGCAGTTCAGAAAGGCTCGAATATAGTACAAAAAGGCACGATCACAGTACAAAAAGGCACGATCACTATACAAAAAGGCACGATCACAGTGTCAAAAGGCACGATCACAGTGCAAAAAGGCACGATCACAGTACAAAAAGGCACGATCACTATACAAAAAGGCACGATCACAGTGTCAAAAGGCACGATCACAGTGAAAAAAGGCACGATCACAGTACAAAAATGCTCGATTACTATACAAAAAGGCTCGATCACAATACAAAGTTCAAAAAGGCTCGAATACAGTACAAAAAGGCACGATCACAGTGTCAAAAGGCACGATCACAGTGAAAAAAGGCACGATCACAGTACAAAAAGGCTCGATTACTATACAAAAAGGCTCGATCACAATACAAAGTTCAAAAAGGCTCGAATACAGTACAAAAAGGCTCGAAAACAGTTCAAAAAGGCTCGAATACACTAAAAAAAACGCTAGACATAAATGTACAAAAAGGCTCGATCAGTTCAAAAAGGCACGATTACAATACAAAAAGACTCGATCACAGCACAAAAAGGCACGATTACAATACAAAAAGGCTCGATTACAACACAAAAAGGCACGATCTCAATACACAAAGGCTCGATTACAACACAAAAAGGCACGATCTCAATACACAAACGCTCGATTACAATACACAGTTTATAAAGGCACGATTACAACACAAAAAGGCTCGATTACTATATCAAAAGGCTCGATTACAAAACACAGTTCAAAAAGGCACGATTACATCACAAAAAGGCTCGATTACAACACCAAAATGCTCGATTACAATACACAGTTCAAAAATGCTCGATTGAAGTTCAAAAAGGCTCGATTCAACTACAAAAAAACTCGACTGAAGTTCAAAAAGGCTCGATTCAACTACAAAAAGGCTCGATTCACAAAAAGGCACGATTTAACTACAAAAAGGCACGATTTAACTACAAAAAGGCACGATTTAACTACAAAAAGGCACGATTCAACTACAAAAAGGCTCGATTCAACTAATCAAACCCAGATCTTCATCGTTTTCAAAGAATTTTTTTTCCTAAAATAAAACCCTAACCTAACCTGATCAACAAACACACAATCTTATTCGAAAACGAGAATCAAAATGCTTACCTCACTCCTTCTGCTTCGCCGTTCAACTCTCGTCGACATCGCTACTGTTCCGGTGGCTCACCGTCGGATTTTGGTTCTGTTGTCCGTCCGTTCCTCTGTCAAAGGTTTTTCTTTCAACGTTTGAAAAAACTCACAAACCGACAAATGAAGGGGTATTTTTGTCTGGTCACCATAAATGGTGCCTTTTAAACTTAAGTTAATAAGTTGGTGACTTTTCCCCAAAAGGCACCCCATAAAGTGCTATTTAAATTTCGAACCCAAGATGGGCGCAACTTAATCCATCTAATGGATCCTGGATTTGTTCAACAAATTAGTTACATAATTTTAAACTTATTTATGCAAAGTTTTGAGAGAGACACTAGCTAGTTTATCAACTACAATCTTATCTTAAATGATATATATATATATTTTTTCTACAATCGATCAGTAGTGCTTTTGAGTTATATCCCTCCCTCCAAAGCACTTTATTAGGGCAAAAGAAATCCCATATTTTAGTCATTATTGTTCTTTTTTCTTAAGATATATATATTTGGAAATATTGGTTCAGTCATCAGATGGGTACCTTTTTATCTTGAATGGGATCATTTTGATCACTTGTGAGTTGTGACGTGCCCCATTATCCAAAAATCTTTTCAGTCACTAGTTTGTAACTCACTAACGTTCACCGATATAAAAATGTTAAAAGACATCGGTACATAATATCGGTTTTTAGGTAATTGATTTAAAAAAAAATAAATTAGACATCGATTCATATAAAACTGATGTATTAAATATTACGGTTTGAAAAAACAACGATTTTTGAGCAAGCCGATATTAAAACAAAAAAATTTAGACATCGGTTCATACAACAATGATGTCTTAAATATTGCGGTTTGAAAGGACAATGGTTTTTGGGCAAACCAATATGGATTTATTTTACAATAAGATATCAGTTTACCTTAAAACTGATCTCTTAAATAAGTTAAAATTACGATATCGGTTAAAGATAAACCGACATGTATAGGTTTTAATTTGTTATATATATTTTTAAATAACCAGTGTCTTTACATTGTCAAATGTCATTAATTTTAAAATAATAAATTTAATTACCAGTAGTTATATTATTAAAAAAAAAAAATTTGGATAAGTAAAATTTTAAATTTAATAAATTTACTTTTAAATCATTTATTTTTAAAAAAATTCAAATTTTTTTTAAAAAAAAAATTGTTTAGTTATTTTGCACCCTCTTGTTTCATACTAATAGACACGTTAATAATTCAATTACCATATAAATTAGGAATTCGAGTCTTACATTTGTTCATTTAATTGTAAGATGCATATAGAGAAATATCTCCCATGTTGTGAGAGTTGTATTCCAAATCATGCGTATTGCAATTGATGTTACTAATCTCCTATAGAGCATAGACCCATAACTCGACTATATATATTTAAAAAAAATATAATTTTATTAAAAGTTCTAATAAATATTTTTTAATATATGTCTATTGTAGAAATTAGAATTTTGATTAGTTGAATAAATTTAAATTTATCTAACAAGTTTTTTTTTTTTTTTTTTCCTTCTAACAACTCATATAGGTTATATATAAATATTGTGCAATTGTTAATAAATCAAATCTTGTAGTCAAGTGGTAAAGGCTTACCACTTTGACTTGAGGTTTCAAATTCAATTCCTCATAATGACAATTAATTGTCATTATTATCATGGCAGGCCAGCGGCCAGCGGCCATCGGGAGATGGGGTGGGCCATAGGTGGTTGGACAGCGGTGGGACGGTGGGATTAATTTTTGTAATACATCAATTACACATCATCGGTTTTATATATAACCGATGTGTTTTTGAAATCATTTATATCGGTTAAAAACTGATGTCGTTATCGCGTTTTTTTTTTCTACATCACTCAAATCTACATCGGTTACAAAATTTTGAAAAACTGATTTCTTGCATGTAAAATAACCGATGTCTTTCAACTTTTTTGTAGTAGTGGTTGTAAGGGTTGTTTTAGCGAACAAATCACTATGTGGAAGCGTTGTCGGGTAGAACACAAACAAACACAATAATAAAGAAAGATGAGATGAGGAAAAGTAATCAAATCCAATCACAAGTAATACAAGAATTTTATGTGGAAACCCTAATCAGGGAAAAAACCATGGCCATTGGACGACAAGAGAAAAAATCCACTATGTAATAAATTGTTACAACCACACACTCATGAGTCATGATTCTCTTTCTAAAATTCCCCAAACCGCACAATCGTATCGTACTTGTAGCCATCTCGTCCAAATCCTCCCAACCATCATCACTCATCACAAGTTTTCCAGAACTAGTACCAGTCGTTTCTTTTTCATAGTCTCTAAAGCCTTAAGTTCTTCTTGGCATTGAAGGGCAAGTCAACCCCTTGTGTAACCTGTATTGGATTAACAGATCTTTGACTTGAACTTGCCACAAGCCAAAGTTAATCTTTCCATCAAACTTCTCAACCTCGAATCTCATCATCTTTCCTATAACAACTTGTTAAGACCTCTATCAAGCAACCTGGGCTCTGATACCAATTGTTAGCGAACAAATCACTATGCAGAGACATTGCCGGATATAACACAAACAAATACAATAATAAAGAAAGATGAGATGACGAAAAGTAATCAAATCCAATCAAACACAACACAACACAAGAAATTTACGTGGAAACCCTAATCAGAGAAAAAACCACAGTTGTCAGGACAACAAGAGACAAAATTCCACTATATAGTAAATTGTTACAACCACACACTCAGGATTCTCTCTCTAAAATACCCCAAACTCAATTACACCCAATGTCCACTCTTTAAGATCTCTCTAGTATTTGCTATTTTGCTCCACACATAATAACCTAGTTCTTATGGTTTATTTATATGAGTTACAAGGAGTTTAAGATAAAAGGAAATCCTACTCCTATACGTACAAGAATTA
Organism: Acer yangbiense; assembly: GCA_008009225.1. Lineage (NCBI taxonomy): Eukaryota > Viridiplantae > Streptophyta > Magnoliopsida > Sapindales > Sapindaceae > Acer > Acer yangbiense. The sequence continues at coordinate 739,489 of CM017772.1, read as the reverse complement.
CTTGTTTCATATAAATATTATTTCATTTTATGACAAGTCTTCTTATAATGAGAAATCTTTTTTCTTCAAGCACAAGACTTTTTTGTTCCGCATGAAGACAAACTCTTTTTCCTTTTCCGATAACTATAAGAACTTCCAAAAAAAAAAAACTTTTCTATTTCCACGAGACATTCCTGATCTAGGTAAAATCCGCTATTACTGCAGTTTGGGCTGCGGTTTACAACCCATGCCTTACATTGCGAAAGATCTCTAGAATCCATCACTCAGAATACCGCGGTTTGTGCCTTTTGCCTATGCCGTGGTCTACACCGCGTGATCTCACTGGAATGTGCTGTGGTTTGTACCACGGTTTGTACCGCTGTCTATGCAATTCTGTTTGTATCACGGTCCACGCCGCGGTTCCTTTCGAAATCCGATTTTTTAGTTCTTCTTCGGACTTCAAGACTCCCTCAAACACGATATAATATTTCCAAATATTTACCACGTCTCTAGAAAGTCTCCGCATTTGTTGAATCCCGTTTGGTAACCATTGGGAATACGAGCCATATCCAACAAGTTGGAATCCTCTCATGTGTCGATTTGACGATTTTTGTATTGATCACCTCTAACAGTTAATATAATATAATGTATTTAAAAATAATAAAAGTGATTTTTTTTATAAAAAAAAAAATTAATGTGGAAATAGCACTTTTTAACCAAAAAATTAAGGGGGTTTCTATTTTTACCTGGAATTAGTGTTTTCATTGTTTTTACCAAGTTTTCCATTGAAGAGACAAATTTACCACTGCACTAGATTAAACACACTGAGAATTAAACATACTAGGAATTAAACTGGTGGTGTTTAATTGAAGAAGAACGGTGGTGTGTTTAATTTAAGAAAACATGTGATGTGTTTAATTGAGAAATCATTAAGGATATTTTTGTTTCATCAGTGAAAAGTTTGGTAAAAACAATCAAAACACTAAAACTGGGTAAAAATAAAAACTCCACTAATTATATGGTTACAACAATTTTAATCCAAAATTAATCTTAACAATTGATTACTAATCTATTAAAGTCAACACAAAGATCATGATCCTTATCCAAATTGTATACTCTATATCTTCTCTTCTTGTTATTCAGACAATCTCCAATGCATATGCCAATGCCAATGCCAATACCAAATTTGGCACAAAAAAGAGTAAAATGCTATATTTGGCATATCAATTTAGCATTGTGCTCCAATGTACATATAGAATAAGAATAAAATCAGAGTTGTATCATTATGTAAATCGGTGTAGTACATATACACGAGACAGCTTGTAGAAGCTGAGTTCTAGTCAACTACTATTAACAATAAGATAATTACAGCAGTATAATCTAAAGACAATTACAAAGAAATAATTACAGAGGTGGAATCCTATTTAGACACATTTATCCTTTACACGCCCCCGCAAGATAGTGGGCATTTCAGAGACACTAATCTTGGACCATAATAAACAGAACCTTGTTCTGGATATGGGCTTGGTGAGTGAATTAGCAAGTTGATCAGAGGAAGAGACATGAGATATCATGAGTTGGTTGCTTTGGACCTTTTCCCTGACGAAATGGAAATAAATGGCTATGTGCTTTATTCGTGAGTGAAAGACGGGATTGGAGCAAAGATAAGTAGCCCCAATGTTGTCACAGTAGATTACTGGTGGAGACGGGGCAGGGATTAGCAACTCTTTTAGAAGAGAAGAGAGCCAGATTACCTCAGAGGCAGTGGTGGCAACAGCTCTGTATTCAGCTTCAGTTGAGGACTTGGCGACTGAGCGTTGCTTGCGAGAGCACCAGGAGATGGCATTTGACCCAAGAAAGACAACGTAAGCACTTGTGGAGGACCGGTCATCTTGGTTGCCCGCCCAATCTGCGTCTGAAAATGCATGGAGAGAAATAGAGGAGTTGCGGTGCATCACTAGACCAAACCCAAGTGTGCCGCGTAAATACCTTAACAGACGTTTAGCTAGAGACCAGTGTCCTGTGGTTGGGCGATGCATGAACTGAGCTAGTTTATTCACAGCAAATGCAATGTCAGGGCGAGTGAATGACAAATATTGCAGAGCGCCAATCACTTGACGAAATTCAGTTGCATCTGTCAGTGAGGTGCCATCCAAAAGTGTAAGAGAGTGATCTGTAGGAAGTGGCGTGGACACTGGTTTGGCATCAAACATCTTGGTTCGATGGAGAAGATCAGTAATGTACTTCTGTTGTGAGAGAAATAGGCCGGCTAAGCAAGAAGTGACTTCGACTCTAAGGAAATATGACAAACCACCTAGGTCTTTTATAGAGAACCGACGAGCAAGAGTGGCAATAAAATCATTGACAGGAGTGCCATCGTTTTCGGTGACTATGATGTCGTCAACATAGACTAACAAAAAAATTACACAGCCATTAGAATTAAAAATGAACAAAGAGGTATCAGATTGAGAGTTGACAACCCCATTATGGAGCAGGAATTGTCGAAGTTCGTTGTACAATGCCCGAGGGGCTTGTTTGAGACCGTAGATGGCCTTGTTGAGGTGATAGAAATGCAGGGGACGGGCAGGATCGACGAATCCCGCTGGCTGCTCCATGAACACATTTTCTTCCAAGTGACCCTGAAGGAATGCGTTGTTTACGTCCAGTTGGCGAAGAGACCAACCTCTTGAAACTGCAATGCTGAGTAACACTCTAATTGTAGTGGTCTTGACAACAGGACTGAAAGTGTCAGTATAGTCCACACCTGACCGCTGATGAAAACCCTTGGCCACCAAGCGGGCTTTGTACTTAGAGATAGAACCATATGGGGACCGTTTTATGCGAAAAACCCACTTGCATCCGACTGTGTTGGAAGATGATTGAGAAGGAACCAAAGTCCACGTATTATTTCGAACAAGGGCATCGAATTTGGCAGACATGGCTCGTCTCCATTCTGAAAATTTCAGGGCCTGAGAGACACATGTGGGTTCAATTTGAGTGGGCGAGAGAACACTGGTGAGTGATAGCTTGTTGATTGGCTTGTGAATATTATTTTTTGATCTTGTCACCATGGGGTGAGTGCCGACAGGTGGACTGGTATTTGTGGACAAAGGCAGATGTATTGTTAGTGCTCGAGCTGACAGTGGTTGTGGTGAAGATTGGGAACACTCAATTGGTAAGACAGGTGTGGCAACAGTTGTTGCGTGACTAGGTGCAGCTGGTTCAACTGATGTGGAAGGTAACGAACCCTGTACAGAGATGGGAGCTGATGGTGTGGAGGGGACTACCGCAGCAGTAGGTGAACTTGAGAAGGCCGGGGATGCTGCCTGTGCTCGAGAATCCGGGAAAGACGTCTGCCGAAGTGTCTCATGAAGAGCCGGTTGTGATGGTGATGAGTGTGCATGAGAAATTGGAACGTGCATGGATGAGGGAGCACTACAAAGCCACTCCACGCATGTATTGACAGCAGGTCGGGATAGAGTGTTGTGAAGTGTATGATACAGAAAGACAGACTCGACGAAGTTTACATGACGAGACACAAACATACGATTGGTTTCAAGGTCGAGACAGTTGTAGGCACTTTGTGTTAGGGAGTATCCTAAGAAAATGCAAGCTTTGGACCGTGGTTCTAGTTTGTGACTATTGTATGGTTTGACCCATGGATAACAGAGACACCCGAAAATACTCAATTTCGCATATGACAGGGTCACATTGAATATTTTTTCAAAAGGTGTTAGCATGTGTAACAGAGGAGTAGGCATTCTATTCATCATATACACAGCAGTGGTGAATGCGTGAGACCAAAAAATAAGAGGAAGTGAGGCATGTGTGAGGAGAGACAAACCTGTCTCGACAATGTGTCAGTGACGACGTTCGAATACACCATTGTGTTCCGGTGTGTGAGGTGGTGTGGTAAAGTGGGAGATGCCATGACTAGCAAGAGTGTTTCTTAGTGCAATATATTCCCTACCATTATCACTGTACAATGATATGATAGGGTGATTAAAAAAAATTTCCACTAAGGTTTTTAAACGAGTAAAAACTGCATGAACATCTGATTTATACTTTAAAGGATAAATCCACATATATTTTGTAAAATGATTGACAAACAACACATTCCAATCAATGGTTGGATGATCAATACCATGGAACTATTCCACTGCTGAATGACGGAAGCTTGTTCTTACTGATGGACTGATCCAGGGAGTTCAGACTGACGGTTAGATGGTTGTTCGCTTGTGCTTCTCTTCCTTAAGTAAGCAAGTAAACTACCTTTCATGCAACCTGCTCTTGCATATGCCTCATATTCCTCGTACAAAAACCGATTTCATTACCTTAAACTTAAAGGCACCCCCAAAAGGCTCGATAAGGCAGATCTGTGGGAAGACGTCGAAGCGGGTTTAGAATCAATAAATCCCATAAACCCCAGGGGTAATAATAGGTCAATCAGGTTAATCCCTCTCGCCAAGACTAGTTGTCTTAGAAAGAGTTGCAACCTAAAGGGCTATTCCTGATCTGATATTTCCTGTGATGAAATCTATTCCTAAGAACTTACCTTACCTCTCGCATGGTAGTTTACTCGCTTACTTGTTAGAGTAAGGAACTTCACTATCGTATATAAGACTCGACTCGAATGCCCCCTTAGCAATTGAATCCGTAACCGCTGCTATTGAGTCTGCTGTGGGAATAAGCGCCGCAGAAGAGGCAGCCTCCGGTGCTTTCGTATCCGATGTGAGAGTATGAGTACGAGCTCTAAGCCTAGGGGTGAATTACCGGTGCGAGAAGGGGAATTCAGCCAATCTTTCCCGTTGACAACCAAAAATCCCGAGAAAATGGCACATTTACATTCATCTTCCTCTGTTACAGAATTAATATGGTCAATCAGGCTCCGCACCCTCTCCATTTCACATCAAGGGACAGAGCCTAACTCTTATCAAAAAGAAATTCAATGAATCCCTAGTTAAAATAGCTAACTGATGAGTGCCATCTTCCTACCAGAATAGTATTTTGCGATTCCGCGCATTGGAGCTGAGAGAGAAATAACGTAAAATCGAAATCGAAATAACGTAGATAAAAAAATACTAAATATTTATATAGTCTCCTACTGGTGAGCCACCTAGTTTTGAAGCCTTCACGGCCTGAGACAGCTAAAAACCTGGTCGTCGGCTATGAAATCGATTCCTTGCGCACTTCCTTTAGGGATCTGAACCTATTAAAATAAATTATTGAAAAAGCCAATTTTGATTGCTGCAAACCCGCATGGAAATTCCTTGTCGTACCCTCCCCTATAATAGAACTCGGGATGCAATCCGGTTCTTCTATATCAAAGTTTGAGCTATTGGATTAATTAGAAGTTTCTCCGGAACCTGCTTATTAAAAGCATTTCTTTGACCGATGCCTAGAACAAGGGATTCAACCCGGGTTGTTGCTGACACCGTGGTTAGCTATGAGCTTTCCTTCACTGCTTTAGTCGTCTCATCCCGACACTCACTGATGGCATTGATTAACAGAGAACAGGTGCAGGGGTGACGAGAACTAAGCAAGCGCTAGGTAAAGAGAAAACGAAACCAGAGAGCGAGTCATCTTACACACGTAAACCAAGGATCGATTGATTAAATGCACTCACCATTTGACACTTAAGTGAGGAAAGCGAAAGGTTGGCTCGACTGGGAGAGCGAGTGGTTAGCTGGCCCGTTTCAAGAGAGTCAGATTCCAAATAGCCAAGCCAGATAAGGAAGGATCAGGTACAATCAGACGATCATCCTCGTTTTGTCTTTTCCGATAGGCTTCATCAAGCGAAGGTCTTCCAATTGATTATTTAGTCTTAAAAGTGACTTTGACTGACGTCAACTCCAACCATCGTCAGAAGAGAGAGCTTCGATCTCTTTCCGTCATCCCAGAGGAAATCATCTTATAAACCTGGGCTAGACAAAACAAAGGTACTCCGCTAATGACAGAGTACCTCCTCGTTCCTCGTTAATTGGAAAGCGATCCCGTCTACATACTAGGCTAAAAATGGGCACTTCAAGCAAAGTAGACTACTCATTAGAGTCTTCAATGTTAGGGGGTGAAAGCAAGATCCGAAAGGAAAGAGCTCTGTACTCGAGGGTGATAAACCAATGAAATAGGTTGTCCCTAAAGCAGAAAAGAAGCGGAGTCAAAAGATCATGTGCAAGAGCAGCTAGGAACAGTGCCCTCAGGCTTTCTTCGGAATAAGATAGATCAGAAGCTGCAACTGTCTTTGTCTGTACATCTACAAATTCGCTTATTATATTCTATATAATAAGGGAGTTTACTTGTTAAGGAGAAATGCCAACTAAAAGAAAGAAGGTAAATGGGTCGACTAAACGCGGTTAAGCCGATTGCATGGAGAGCTGCCCTTCCCCCACCGGATAGGTGTGGGAGAGCCTTTCATAGAAGGATTCAATACTGACATAGTTACTATAAATGATTTTTCTTGGAAATGAAATCGCTAGTCTTGTCTCCAGAATCCCAGCGGGAAAGAGTGAGTCTTCTCTATTCCTCCTGCTAAAACTTGATCATATGTATCGAACCTACAGTCAGAGCCCCATGAGCTGTCGAAGCGAGACGAAGACACTAAAGAAAGAAGAGAAAGAGGGCTCGTTATTACTTATTTCATTCTCTCTACATAGAATAGAATAGGGGACGTATCCAACAGATGCTTTTCTATGATGAATTGGGTACTACCCAAGCTCTCCAACAATAATTGAAGTGAAGATGAACTTTCTTCTTTCTTTGTAGCTCGCCGTCTTCCCTATGATAGCTCAACAAAAGATTATGTCGAGTCAGTCACATGATTGGTTTAGCTTTCCTATGAAAGCGAGCATAAAGTGATGATGAAAGGAAAAAGGGTTCCTTTTCGTTACGCTATGGCACAACAAAGAAGCACTCCTGCTAAGCTAAAGGGCGCATAGATAAGCCCAGTTCTTCCATGAATAAAAAACATTTCTCTATCTACCAAAGAAAGCATTCTCTTTTGTTGAACAAGCGCTAACTAAAAGAGGAACCGTATAATGAAAGCACCGCTCGCTCAAAGCTTGAATCTATGTCTCCTGATCCAGTTTTGGAATCCTCCATTTATTCCTCTGGGATCTACAAAGATGAGAAAGAAAGTTTTTCTTTTTATATTGAATATAGAGAGAATCATTCTTTAGTTCGTGAGTTACCCATTTTTGGGAATAAGAACAGGATTTCGGTCTTTCCTCCACTTCAAAAACAAAACAAGTGTATCTACCGGGATTGAATCAGGAGGGCACGCACAAGCATAGTGACCAAATAGACCCTCTCTTGTAGCTCACTGAAAGATCGGGGTTAGAATCGGGAACGGGCTTCGAATCAGGAACGAGCATAGAACGAAAAATGAGCATGTTAACTACTTGCCAGGTTCGCCTACCTTATTAGATTCGGCCTACAGAACTGGATTTGCATTCCTGTTTTAGATAGCTTCTTCACTGACAACTTCTTTGATTCATTGCTAACTCTCATCGCTAACTCCCATCGATCAAAAGAAAGACTAACGGCCTCCTTCGCCTGAGACTGAGCTTACCTTGCCCACTTGAATGTACTATTTATTTTCGTTTTTTTAGTTTTGTGGCTGGATTAGAAGTTCGACTGAGCTATAGTCTCCGGACTAGTTGAGCACTGACTCCTATTCCACTACTAGAAGTCCTTTTTCTTATCGATTTGAGTGAGATTGAATCTTGAGCCCCATCCTTGCTTTGATTTCCATTTCTCTTCTCCTTCTCCACGGATGAACACCGGAATGGATTGATCTGACCCAATCTCTTTCTTCATGTCTCGCCCTGAAGATCGAATTCCGTATTTACATTGATTTGACCTACCTTCTATAATAGTGAGGAAAGCTCAACATTGATGTAAGGATTCCCGTTTTGTTGATTGGCTTATTTCGTGGACAAACCACATGTTGGGGTACTTTGTAAGGGTAGCTTAGGTATTGGTTTAATTGTTCGAAGCCCTTTGAAGACCTCGTGTTGATGAGCACCGAAGGTAATTTTCTTTGTGCTTACTTGTCTTGAAGAGATAGTTGCACACACTCACAACTCATGCATATGTTTTATCTTTGTATGTTGTGTTTCTTTTTGTTGTGCATCAATGCTTATTCTCATCTCTTCTTGCTTGTTATTTTGATGCATCTTGTGTTTATAATGTCATAGCATGTTAGGCTTTTAGGATGCATCTTGCTTTTACCTTTTTACCCCTTGCATGTTTTCTTGTGGGGTTCAAAGGAGTGGGCTGTGCGCTGGTCGTCAAGCGCCGGACCAGCGCAGATCGTCAAGCGCCGGACCAGCGCAGATCACCCAGTGGTCTGTCGCCGGTCGTGCGCTGGTCTATACCAGCGCAAGGCCACCAGCGCTGATCGCCCAGTATGGCTACGCTGGTCGTGCGCCTGTCTTAGCGCTGGTCGTCAAGCGCCTGTGCAATATTTGCCTTTGCGCTGGTCGTGCGCCTGTCGTCCAGCGCAAGGCCACCAGCGCACAGAGCAATTTCTGGTGCGTTTTTCAAAACGACCACACTTCACTTATGGCTCCTATATATATAACACTTTGACTTTAGGTCAGCCATGAGAGTTCATATTCATATTCTATACTTAGGATATTTTTCAAGAGAAGAAAAATACACAAAGAACTCATTTTTAATCACTCAAATCAAATCCCTTGTGCATCAAATTTCATATTGCATCTTCTATGTCTAGATAGAAAGCATCAATGATTGGGTTTGCATCATCACAACTTGCTTGGTAAGATTTTGATTAAGTTCATCTTATTTGAGTATTTTTATTATCAAGCTATTCTCTTTAATTTACTTGTATGTTTTGATCATATGATAAATACAAGATTAGAGAATTAATTGTGATGAATTGATTGAGTGTTGTATTGTGATAGCTAATTAGGTTTTTAATTAATCTTGATTAGCTAAGCTATTTGACATGTCATTTAGCAATTGATATCTAGGGTTGATTAAATTGATTACATCATCATCCTAGATAAGCATCTAAGGTTACCTAGCCTTGTTTGTTAATTGAATATTCATACATGTTCACATAGGTTGCATAATCTCTTCTTAGAGAATCAAGTCTTGAGGCTAAGGTTGCTTAGGCCTCAAGCAATTGGACTAGAGCCACTTTTAAAGGCCCGAGTGGTAGAAGTGGGGGGTTATTGACCGGAGTGTTAGACGAGGTCTACATAGGTTGTAAACTCCATTTCGATTAGTGGATTTTGAGGTCCGAGTGTGGCGCACTAAACAGCCCGTGGTTTTTCCCAGTGGTTGGGTTTCCACGTATACATCAAGTGTTATTTAAATTCTGCACAATATTACACTTGTATGTATTTTTGACTAGTAGGGGCATTTTCGTAAAATTGACTTGCATGCGAAAATTGGGTAATAATAGTTAAAATCTATTCACCCCCCCTCTAGCTTTATATAGAACACGCCTCTAATTTGTTTCAATTGATAACGATAGAAAGAGCGATCCACGGAAGCCATTCAAACCAAGCTTGATAGGATAAGAGCACTCTAACATGAACAGGACCGGGTCAGACATCGCCTTAATAGAAAAGGTTGAGGAGGGCATATGATTGATCTAAAGATTAAAGGGAGCTAGACCAAGCCATCCTGATCGTCCCATACCTTTTAAAGCCCACCAGCTAGCATTCGAAATCACAAGAATAGCGAACTGGAGCGAGCCTATATAATGTAAAAAAGCAAATTGTAACCAACATCTATCATCAGAGAGATAGTAGCGGACGAGACAAGCTCATGCGTCTACAACAGATCCTGCAGTTTCAGCTTCGACACCAGCGGCTACTTAAACTGAAGCTCCTGTTCAAGGGAAGGGACCAGCCTTAGAACCAACCTTAGACCATTCTCAAGAACCCAGAAGCAACAAGAACACATAGTACTTGTAGCCATCTCTAGAGATGATAGGAGAACTCCAAACATCTAAATAAATGACTTCAAGTGGTCTGGAACTAGTAACAATAGATACAGAAAAAGGTAACTTGTGAGTTTTATTAATTTGACACGCACTACATGAATTACTAGAATTTTTTGACAAAGTAACAGACAATGCTTTAGACGACACTAATTTAGAAATAATTTTTGACGATGGATGACCTAGACGACGATGCCAGTCAGGGATCGAGGCCTTGACACTAGAAAATGCAATGATGGGAGGTGGTTCCAGCCGAGCATGAGACGGCCATTCGTAGACTCCATTCCTAGTCTATCCTTGCATGAGCTGCGCCCCCGTAAGAAGGTCCTTTACAATAAAAGATTTGGGTGAAAATTCAACAGATACATTATTGGAGATACAAAATTTTGAGACAGAGATCAAATTTTGCTTCATGGTGGGCACACATAACACATTAGATAATAAAAATGAGGATGAATTTAAGGGTAGTGTAAGTGAACCAGTGTGTGAGATAGGCAAACCTGAGCTATCACCAATCATAATGTCATCTGAGCCATCATACGAAGAGTGCAGGAAGTGGTTTTGAAGATCAGTTGTGACATGGTGGGACGCACCTGAGTCGAGAAGCCAGTCAGGTGTGTTAGACGGTTGGGTGGCATAATTTGCACGTGGCAGCCAGTGCCTTGGTGGCTGATTTCCGACGGTGAAGGATGGCTGATTTTCGGCCGAACGTGAATTGGTCGGAGCAAAACTAAAGGCTGCACACTTTTTGGCTGTGTGACCTTACTCTCCATATAGCTGACAGAATCCCCAATAGGGTCTAGGATTGTTTCGCGGATGCTGAGTGTTGGTGCTCCCGTTGTTCACGGTTGAGGAGGAATTTTTAGGCTGTTTGGTGTAAGTGTTTGGTGTGAAGTTCCGGTTGTTTGTGTTATTGTAGTTGTTGCGGTAGTGAGCAGGTTTTGCTGCATAATTGGCAGTAATAGAGAGTCTTTGATTCTTCACAATATCCTGTTTCAGAACGGCCTCAAAATTAATAAGTTTCTCGTGGAGCTCCTCAAACGAGATTGGTGTGTCATGAGCACGAACGGTTGACGATATGTCCTTGAATTCATCTCCAAGTCCATTGAGAATTTTTACTGTCAGGTCTTCGGAATTCTCTGGAGCGTCAAGCATAGCTAATTCATCAGCAATACTCTTTGCATGTTGCATATACTCGGTTACTGACTGGGTGCCTTTTGAGATGTTGGTGAGAGTTCCTTTAAGGTGCATGATGTGGCCTCTGGAAGGTTTTGCATAGGTATTGGCTAAAGCGGTCCATGCATCATGAGAGGTTTTAGCGGAAGCAATAAATGGTATGATAGATGGAGAGATGGATCCAAGGATTGCATTGAGCAGTAGCTGATCTTGTCTTGTTCAGATATTATGAGCAGGATTTACGGTGGTAATGTCATCGGTAGTGACTGTGGCTGGTGGACATGGGAGTTTGCCGTCTATGAAGCCCATGAGATCGAAGCCAACCAGAAGTGTGTGGAACTGAAGTTTCTAGGAACGATAGTTGGTTGCAGTGAGTTTTAGTGGTGCTTGGGCTGCAACATTGATGGAGATAATGGTTTTTGAGTTGGTGAGCGTGATGTCATGGGAAGAAGAGGATGAGGAAATTACGGTGATTGAATCTGAAGAGGAGGGAGTTGAATTGGCCATTGTTGGATCTTGACTCTTTGAGTTTATTTGAGCTCTGATACCATATAGAATAAGAATAAAATCAGAGTTGTATCATTATGTAAATCGGTGTAGTACATATACACGAGACAGCTTGTAGAAGCTGAGTTCTAGTCAACTACTGTTAACAATAAGATAATTACAGCAGTATAATCTAAAGATAATTACAAAGAAATAATTACAGAGGTGGAATCCTATTTAGACACATTTATCCTTTACAGTACAATCCTATTTAAAATGCTATTTTTATTATTTTATTAATTAAAATTATAAAAGTAAACACTTACATAAATACATTCATTATTTCTTTTAATGTTTCAATGTAAAATTTCATTAATGCATTCATTATTTCATTTAATATATATATATATATATATAATGGTATTTTTGTAATTAAAAAAATGGGCATTTATTGCTGTGCCAAATTTTGGCATATGCTATATTGTGTGCCAAATTTGACACATCATTTGGCATTGTATTGAAGGATGATTTTTACACCCTATGCTAAATTTTAGTATTGGCATAGATATTTGGCATTGCATTAGAGATGCTCTCATCATGCTATCTTGAGAGCTCAAAATAAGGTGGGATACGAGACTTTGATGCCATCCATTTAGAATATTTAAACAACTAATTATCAACATCATCATTAGATTTGAAATGTTAGTTTTGGTAAAGATATATATATATGAATATCTTTTTATGGTTGGGTATTCCATTTTGGGCAAAATCCATAAGTAATTATAAGTTAAAAATAAAGCATCAACCAGTATTTTATTATATTATTTACAAAAGTGGAATAGTAATCGATAAACTTAGCAAAACTTCAAATATGCGTTCTAGTTTAGTCCACAGTGCAAGCTAATTAATGTACAATATGCAAAGAAAACAACTTTCTAATATGCCTTGAAGTCATTCGATTTGGTTTGTGTATACAATCTTTTTTTTTCTATACTTGTGCATACATCCACTATAATGTCCTCTTCAATTTGATTTTTTTCCATCAGTTAATTTAGTACAAAATAAAAAATAAAATTCCATTCAAATTATAAAAAATAAAATAAGAAATTACTCGGAACCTAACTGAGGTATGTCCATCTATTCACTGGTACAAACAATTTCTCTAAAAATTGACATTCATATATATCAGCATTAGTCAAACTTGGTTCTAAATTAACTGCTGGAAGGGTATTTTTGTCATTTCATTCCATAAAAATTATGGATCTCTACCATCCATATGTGAGATGAACGAGGTAGATATTTTTTTTTTGGACATAATTCTTTTTAAAAAGAAAGAAATTTGAGAAAATACAATGTATCAATGGAGATCCAAAACAGTATCTCATAGAGATGAATCTCCATGGAGATCCAAAATTGGATTACTGGAAAGGGTACGGATATTGACACCCATAAAACTCATTAGTACACCCATTTTTATAAGTACACCCACGTCTAAAATTTAAAAATTAAATATCACTATAAACACCCATCTTAATGTCAATAGTACCCTCATTGAAATAAATATACTCATTTTAATACATATTATTTATAAACACTCTTAAATTATTACCACACCCAATTTATAAAAATAAAAAAAAATCATATTATTTTTGGAATCAAATCTTTTTTTTAATGATTATCCAATTTAATTTTGGAAATATCTCGAATGTATGAGTCTTATAAAAGGGAATATGTATATGGGGTCAAAAGATTTTCAATTTGGAATTCACTTATTTATACATCTATCTTAAAAAAAATTATTATTGACATCTATGGCTATCTTAAAAAAATAAAAATAAAAATAAAAATAAAAACTTGTTGATATTTACAGCTATAGTTTAAAAAAAAAAATGTTGTTTTTTGATAGAGTTTATAACTCTATACATTAAAGAAAGACAAAAAACAATATGATAATCATGTGATGATGAGAAAAATTTGATACTTGAAATAAAATTAGAATTTAATTATGGTTTATCATAAAAAGTAGGGTTTATTATTAAATATTTTTTTTTTTTGAAAGGTAAGTTTTTTTTTTTTTTTTTTTTTTTTTTTTTAATAAAGAAATATAGTTGAAGATATGAGTGTAATTAATGAGTGTACATAATATTTGGTTTATTTTTAATTAAAGTAACTTGTCCTTATTGGTAAATTTCTATTGGGATATTTTTGTAATTAATTTTTTTAATAAAATATGGGTGTACTAATAAGTTTTATGGGTGTCAATATCGACTCCCTACTGGAAATCGAGATCCCATTCCGCCGATCTTTTTTTTTTTTTTTTTTAATTTATTATTATTATTATTATTTTTTAATCTCCACCGTTTTTTCCTTTTTAATTTATGATTTTATTAAATTAAAGGTAATAAGTGTATTTAGGTTTTGATATTGTTAAATGTTAAAATCTACTGTTAGAAGGTGTTAGCATCAAGTTTTTTTGTTTTTTTTTTTGTTTTTTGTTTTTGTTTTTTTTGTTTTTTTAAATAGTTAGCTTCAAGGCTTTAGTGTTTAATTTTGATGATAACAAACATTAATGAATTTTTTGTTTTTGTTTTTTTATGTCAAAAGGAATTTTATTAAGACAACCAACAACTATCCTGAAAGGTCTTGTTGTAGAAAATCAGTAATCACAGGTTACGCAAATCACAATCACATACATAGATAATATGAAAGCAATAAAAAGAAGAAGAAGAAGACGACACTAAAGATTTTTATGTGGTTCAACAATTTACCTACATCCATAGAGCGCACCTGCACTCTATCCATTTTCAAAGTTGATTATAATCTCTTTTTCTCTCTCTTTCAATCTTTCTACAAGTTGCTCTCCGCCTTGCTTGCTATTTTCTACACACCCATCACAATGTGAAACAAGAGTATTTATATGATAGCACTAGGGCAAGCCAAAACTTACTAGAAGTACGTTTCTTCCCACACAAGATTTCCTGAATCGCTTGGACTGACCATCATAGGGGCTAGGGTGGGCTCAAGCCCACCATGCCCCATCTTTAAAAAAAAAAAATTGCAGGATATACCCTTTGCACATTATTTAATTATCATTTTAGATCTAATAAATAAATCTCATTGTTTTTATCATTCTAATTTATATTTTCAATTTTGACCCACACATACCTCTTGAAATAAAAGAGAATTTTTAATAACTACTCTCTCATACACACTCTTTCTCTAAAAAAAAAGTTTGGTTTTCAAATTATGTATATTTAAATGGTTTTCAATAATATATATATATTATTTTGAAATTTTATTGTTTATCTAATTTATAGTTTTTTTAACTTTATATTATCACATTTGGTTTAATCTTGTTGTCAAAATAAAAAATTTAGTCTTTAAACAAGATAAGTTTTGTGAATTATATAAATTTGAATATTTTATTTTATTTTGAAATTTCAAAATTACAAAGTAATAATATAAAAAGTGAGTGCAACATTAAGTGAATGAATTCAACAACATAATCGATTGTTTAGTAAAAATCATTTTGATGTTGTTTTGGTATGGCCTCAGCTATTATTACAAATAAGGATTTTGTTTCAATTTTACGTTAAGATTGAGCTCTTTATTGTGTTATGGTGATTGTAAATGAGTCTTTTGTGGATAGTCGTTTAGGATTTTTGACTAGAAATTTTTTATAAGAAAACAAAAGTTCAATTTCTTAAAGTGGATGTACATTTTGATGTGTAAATATGAGTGTCGGGGATTTCACCAAAGTATTGAGCTTGCATGACCTTAGGTCAACATGTTGCTTAATTTTGCTAAAATGGGTCTCATTTTGATATGTTTGCATTGTATGTTTCTTTCATAATTTTCTTTAGGTTTCTTTTGTTAACATATTTATTAAAAATACATATTTTTCGGTGTAATGGTTGCTATGTCTCTCTACTAGGTCTAGTACGTAAATCTTTATTTTTCAATTATTAATATTTCTTACCGTAGAGGTTTATTATGAATTTTTATTCTAGTCCACCCTAATGATGAATCCTAGTTACGTCCCTGTTTGCAACCCGTGCCCTGCACTGCGGTAAAACCTCTGGAAACCACCGCTTAGAAAACAGCGGTATGTGCATCTTTGCCTTGGCCACGGTCTACACCGCGCTTAGCTCTTTGGAATCTACCGCTGTGTGTGCCACGGTTTGTGCCTCCTGTCTACGCCGCGCTTCCTTCCTGACTTAGGTTCTTTGGCTGATTTTAGGCTTCACAAAACCCAACAGGTCTTCCAGGATACACTTCTCCACACATGAAGGATAATCCTCCATCCACAAAATAGTATTCTACAATGATCAGAGCCATTTTCGAAAGAGAATGGACAACCAGATTTGCCTTTCTAGAAACAAATAAAAGGATTCAATTGCCAGTTTATCGATTAAACATACTCGATCACAATACTAGCTCACCAACTCTTCCAAATTTTGGCTTTTGTTTGAATGGATCAACTGGTTTCACAAGAACCAAAAAAACAACACACAGTAAAGCCAAATCATCTTCTTGCAAACATTTGATGCATGAAATAAAAAGCTCTAGGAAATGGTCATTTTGATCCCATCAAAACCCCCTCATGAACCAGTAGTTTGAGTGGACTTTCTTTAGCCTAGCACAACCCCAGACAGCATAGGTTTTTTTTAATTATTACGCAAACAAGTTGAGCATTTGCAATCAACTGGCACACCTCTTTTAGCTAAGTTAACTTTTGTTGGAAGCCAATGATGGCAAGCCCTCCAAAGGAAGAGTTTAACCCTAAACGAGATATGGATTCTCCAAAATACCTTCCACCATGATTCCGCATCTTGTAAGCCAAAAGTGCAAGAGCTTGTTAAGGTACTTGGCACGGACAATTGATTCATGCCGAAATGGTACCCACTTCTCATAGTATACTCTCCGTCATAGGTATAATAGCAAGTTAGAATATCTTCTTTTATAGTAGAACTATACCGAATCAACTAAATTATATCAGCATCTTGAAAGAAATCTTCTGAATTACTAGCCCCCTGAATCTATTTTTAGTTAACTAATTAGAACAATGTCTCCCAAATGCAAGAAGATATCACTCTAAATGTGACTAGAAGAGGAAGCCACTAGTCCTCGAAAATCTAAATCAAAGACCCCGTCCTTGTCCTCCAACGAGAATCTTTTTCCATTAAGCTACAGTCCTAACAAAACATATTGAAATTATAGCAAACAATACCATACAAAGTTCTAATACTTTGAAGAATTTATCTACATACATGGAGAGATAACACTTCAAGCTCATAGAAATTAAATAAGGATTCTCTTAAAGCTTGAAGTAAACAATACTAGTTCTACAATTATTATTTTTATATCTAGTACAGGTTTATTTTTGGATATATGTGATGTGAATGACTTGTCGTAAATGAATTGAACCTTAAGAATCATTAATCATGTTTAACCTATCTTATCCTAAGTGTTCATGAACCCTATCTAGATTGGTTGGAACTTGAAATTGTTATTTAGACATGAAAAGTAAACCAAATTGTCTTTTGGGCATACCTCGTTTAAGTCAGTGAATTTTACACACATCCTCCACCAGTTATTCTTCTTTTTCATCAATACCACATTGGTGACCCATTTTGAGTATTGCACCTCCCTGATCGATCCTATGGCCAGCAGCTTCTCAAACTACTCATTGATAGCTTTGTTTTTTTCTAGGTTGAATCTACGCCTTTTCTAGATCACTAGCCTCTATTCTAGGTCGATTGACAGGTAGTGGGAGATCACCTTAACATCTATTCCTGGCATGTCTTCGTGCTTCCAAGCGAACACATCCTTGAATTCCTTTAGCAAAATGACCAAGCCATTTTAGACATGGTCGGATAACTGAGCCCCTAGCCTGACCATCTAATCGGGGTTATCTCTATCGAGCGTGATCTCCACAATCGACTCTTCCTCCTTTTGATCTTCCTTGCGACCCAAAGTTAAATCAAATCAAGTCGGGGTTTCTGCTCGAGCCTCTTCTTCATCGACCCCATGGCACTCTTCCTTTCCTAGCAAGTCAATCTGCATCACATCTGACCCCGCCTTTTCCCTGTATACTGCCATGTTTGCTTTCCTAGCCCACTCTTGTGAGCTCTTCATGACATCTACTCTAGCCTCAATTAGGAATTTTACCGTCAGGGCATAGGTTGCTGTGACAACTTTTGATTTATTTAAAAAGGGTATCCCTAACAGGGCGTTGAGGCAGGGATGGCAATTGGACCCGGACCTGCGAGTACTGACCCGAACCCGAACAGCATGGGTCGGATATGGGTCCTCATATTTGGGTTACGGGTCGGGTCCCGGTCTAAAATAAAAGACCTGATTCGGGTTCAGGTTCGGGTCTAGGTCTGGGTCTGGTCAAAAACCCGGACTCGAACCCGTGGACCAGACTTTTTGACATGGTATTTTATGAACTATCGTAAACCTAATTTCTTCTTCTCTTCTTCTTGTTGTTGCAAATCAGTTCTGAAATTCTCAAATCTCAAAGTCTCAACTCTCAAATCAGTCCACATCAAGAGATTAAGTGATGAAAATCATTACCAGAAAAGGATTCTGATGCCTGGAAGAGGTTTCATAGTCGCCATTCCTCTATAAAATTCTTCAAGGTTTCAAACCACTACAAACATACAATAGTTTGACATTTTTTTAGTTAACAGGTATCTGTTATTGTATCAAAAATTTGAAATTTAAACAAGTAGAATTCTTTCTACAATTACATAATTTCAAAAGCTTTAATTGGGTATTTGAATTTGTTAACATTTACTGAGTTGTTTGATTTGGCTTTACAGTACAAATACATGAATTTGACATTTGTTTAGTTAATGGGTAGCTGTTATTGATATCGAAGTTTTGAATTTATGCAAGTAGAATTCCATGTGCAATTACATGTTTTTAAAATCTTTATTGGGTACTAGAGTTTGTTAATGTTAACTTGATTTTTTTCTTGTCTCAGTTTTGTTAAAATATGTTTTTTGGCTTCTTGGGTGTAATGTTTAATTTTGGTTTATGACTTAATGGATTATTGATTCTATTTGTGGTTATTTCAAATTCTCAACTCAATAGTCAATCTTTAGTATTTTGTTTTATTTCAATTCAAGTAAATTAAGTTCATGTATAATGTATTGATTTCTTATTATTACTTTTGTACAATAAAATAAAAATTGAACAGGTTTTATTTGTTAAAAATTGAACAAGTTTTGTACGGTAAAAATTAAAATAGAAAGGAAAGACTAAAAAATTGATATTTTATTATTTTAAAGGTTTTGCGGGTCCATGGGTCAACGGGTCTACCGGTCCAGACTCGAACCTGTGAAAATTCACGGGTCCTTAGGGCATGTCTGGGTTTGCTTAAGACCCACGAGTCTAGACCTGAACCGGAACCCGTGAATTTTAATAGGTTTGGGTCCAATTTTTTTTTTTTTTTTTTTTTTTTTTTGTGGGTCTAGGTCTGGGTCTAGTAGGACCTGACCCAAACCCGACCCATTACCATCCCTAGTTGTAGGGTTAGTTTTCCGTGTTCACCACCACAAAATCGAGAAGTACCATCTTTTAGCAAGGGTAAGTCTCGATCTCGACTGGTAACTTGACTGTTTCCAAAGACCTTAATTCTGCTTAGTTGAACCCCTAAGTGGGATTATCAGCGGTTGTAAGTCTTTCTTTTGTAGTCCCAGCTGATCAAACACTCCTACACTTAGGATATCTGCTAAACTCCTGTTATCAATCAGTACTCTTCTCACCTCTCTGTGGTCAATACGGACCGACAACATGATTGCGTCGTTCGGTCTGACTTCAAGCCTGTGTGCATCTACTTCGAAGAATACGATTGGGTCCCAACCCTGTTTAGTCTTCTTCTAGTTGGGTCTAACGAGTTTACTTCTAAAGTCCTTTGACCATCTATTGCCTCTCGAATTTCAGTCATCCTCTCCCGATTACTTCTCCCTATGTGAGGTCCTCTGAATATCGTGTTAATCACTCCTTCATCTGGACTCCTTTTAGGGCTATCTTTACTATCACCGACATTTTTCTGCAAGTTTCTTCGCCGGTCATCATTCCATTTTAGGACTACATCCTTCAAGTGCCCTTCTCTGGTCAACTTCTCGATGTAGTCCTTTAATTGGTAACATTTCTTGGTTTCGTGGCCATTTTCTCAATGGAACCGGCAATACTTCGAGGTTTCTCTTCTGGCAAAGGTTGACTGTTTCATGGGTTTTTTTTTTTTGTACAAGTTTTAATTTTCTATCACAGCTAGAACCTCCTCCTGTTTCCTGGCTATGGGAGTGTAATTGGTAAACTGCCTTCTGAAGGGCTTGTTGCCCTTCTAGTCATCCTCTTTGTGACTCTCCTTACCTTTACATGAACCGTTACTCTTTTGTTCCCATTGTTGGTTACCCTTCGAACCACTTTCTTTGGACTTCTGGTTCTCTTCAAGTTGGCCACCATGTATGAACTCTCCACCATGAGCTATCTGCTCTTCTTCAACCATTGCATATCCCCCCACATCATCTACCAGATATGTATAAGTGGTTGCTTCTTTTTACCTTAGATTGAGAGACAGCTTGCTGTGTTGCAGACTATTAACAAAAGCTGATACATCTGCATCATCATTAGAATCTTGAACTTCTAACACTTCATGAGAGAACCTGCTTAAGTAATCTTTTAATTTCTCATCCTTCCTATGCTTTAAGGTAGAAAGAATAAATATCGATTTTCTCCTTTGAATGTTTCCCATGAATTGTCTAGTGAATGCCTGTATTAGTTCCCCAAAATTCCTAATCAAGCTGCCTGCGAGGCCATTGAACCGTCTAGACCCTGATCATCTAGAGTTTATGGCTTTTTATCTAAATGGGTTTTTTTAGAATTTTATCAACATGCATTTGGAAGCCTTGCAAGGTAAGGGGAACATTTGTGCATTTACCTGGACTTTATAATTGCTCAACAAATGCCACTGTCACCCTTAGGTTCCCTCCCAATTGTGGTTTCAAGCACACCTTCTTTGCTAACTTTTCACTCACAAAATTGTGGGTACTTCCAGAACCTATAAGAGCATAAACAGCAACTTGATGTAGGCTTCCTTGAATTCGCATGGTTTTAGCACTTTGAATTCCATTTATGGCATAGAGAGAAATTTCAGGGGTCTCCACAAGCTAATTTTCATCTTCACAATCCTCCTCTATGATTAGGTCTCTATCGTCTTCATCCAAACAAGCTTCAATGACAAACAACTTCTTACAATGGTGGACTGGTTTGAACTTCTCATCACAATTGTAACAAAGCTCTTTATTTCTTCTATCATGTAGCTCTATAGGCGTCATTTTTCATACTATAATTATAGGCTGATGGCGGGTGGTATTCTTATCAGGTTGGTTATTGTTTTTTGGGACTGGAAGAATAATTCTACGTTGGGATAAATTGTGAGCTTCATAGACGCGAGCCAATCCAATAGTCGCAGTGAGTGTTGATGGTCTACCTGTTTGCACATCAGCTTGAATTGAGTCTCATAACCCACTAACAAAACAACTTACTTGTCGAGCTTGCGGAAGATGCCTAACTTTTGCAAGTAGTTTCTCGAATCGTGTTTGATAATCTTGAACGGTCCCAGATTGCTGTTGAGTTTCTCCAATTTCTCACTGATTAGGCATGTGAGTTCTTTCTGACTAGTTGAGAGAATATACATGGTTTTCTCAAGAGCATCAACTTGGTCCTGCAGCTCCATATAACCTAGCTCTGATATTGTTACAAACCCAAATGTCTATAAAGAAAAGTTGCAAAAAATAGAAAGAAAAATTAAGAAAGGAAATATGTTATTCGAGGAAACCTTAAACCTCCCAAATATTGGTGTATCGAGGAACCAATAACTTTCCAATTACAACACAAATGTTGCAAATAATAATTCTCTAGTTCCTTTCATTAATGAATTTACAGATATATATATATACAGATATCAGTGCTCACTCTCTCCTAAACTTAAGCAACTAACCTACCCACTTAAGCAACTACCCTACCCATTTAAACAACTAACTAACCCACCACTCATAATTAAATGAGCAGTAAACCCATAGACTTAATATCTTACTAATTAAAACTAGATAAAATAACAATATAAAATTACAATAAATATCTAAATAATATTAACAGGTTCATATTACAAATAATTTCTAAATCTCAAAGTTTATTTATCCTAGAAAGACTAATTTAAGATAACACAATGATCAGCTTTGAATGCGTCCATGCATTGCGAATTGGGCGGTGGAAAGATGGGTACATGGCGGTGAAGTTGGATATGTCAAAGGCTTACGACAGAGTTGAGTGGGGGTTCCTAGCTGAAGTTATAATGAAGTTGGGTTTTTTGAGTAGATGGGTGGAGAGGGTTATGGCATGTATTACAACCATGAGTTTCTCTTTTTTAGTGAATGGAAAGGTGTGTGGGAATGTGACCCCTATTTGAGGTTTACGGCAAAGGGACCCCTTATCCCCATATTTGTATCTTCTTGTTGTTGAGGGCTTGTCAAGTTTGATTAACAAAGCGGTACAGTGTGGAGATTATTCGGGTTTTAGGTATGGAAGATCGGGACCAATTATCTCTTATTGTTTTTCGCATATGATGGTATGTTATTTGCAAGCGCTACGGGTAGGGACTATGTGGCCATTCGTAGGATGTTGGATATGTATTCACGGGCTTCGGGTCATTGTGTGAACTTTGAAAACTCTGGTATGTGTGTCAGCATGACAGTTTCGAAGGAGTAGGAAGACAGATTGGCAATGATCCTTGGTGTTCGACGGGTCAAGTGTCATGAGCGATATCTTGGCCTCCCAAGTTTTGCAGGGAAAAATAAACGAAATCTCTTTAATGGTATTAAGGACCGCATTTGGAACAAAATAAAGGGTTGGCGAAGTAAGTTGCTTTCGTTGGGCGGTAAAGAAGTCCCTCTGAAGGCGGTTTTACAATCTATCCCAGTTTATCCTATGAGTTTGTTCAGGTTACTTGTAGGGCTTCTTAAAGAGATCGAGAGATTGTATAACCAGTTTTGGTGGGGATCTATAGAGATTAAAAAGACAATGCATTAGGTGACTTGGTCTAAGTTGTGTAGTGGAAAGACAGATGGGGGCTTAGGATTTCGGGATTTGTCAGTGTTTAATCATCCTGTGTTAGCTAAGCAGTGTTGGAGATTAGTTAAAAATGCAGATAGTTTAGTGTCACGAGTGTTGTGTGCATGCTATTACCCAACTACTGACTTCATGGCTTTTGAAACCTCTTCAAAAGGGTTTTTTGTGTGGCAAAACTTGTGTTGGGGTCGTGAGTTGCTAGAGAAAGGAACTCGATGGTGGATTGGTAGCGGAAGTGCGGTTTCGATCTATGGTGATAGATGGGTCCCCCGACCTTATGGGTTCAAGATTTTCTCTCCAAAAAATCAAGCAAACATCACTCGAGTTTGTCAGCTAAAAACTCAAACTAGGAGTTGGAATGGTCAACTACTTCGTGAGCTTTTTCTTGACAATGAGGTCGTGGATATTCTCTTTATTCTAATTAGTAATACCTATCGAGACGACTCTCTTTATTGGTATTTCACGGAAAATGGAGATTCCTCTATTAAGAGTGGGTATCAACCGGGAATTAACTTGGTGAAGCAACAAGACCCAAGCTCCTCAAGGAATCCAAATTTGGGTTTCCGTTGGAATAAGCTATGGAGTATTAACTAACCTAACAAGATCAAAATCTTCATTTGGAGGGCATGTAAAAACTATATTCCAACTTTAGGAAATCTTTAAAAGAGAAAAATGGCACCTGAAGGATCTTGCTCGGTTTGTAATTGTGGTTATGAGACAACTCTTCATGCTTTGTGGAGTTGTAAGAACCTAAAGGCTGTGCGGAAAGGTTTTGGTAAGCTTACATGCTTAAGATTAGAAGATGGTGTGGACTTTAAAATTTTCTTTTTTCTTGCTTGAGTAGGCTGAAGTCTAATGAATGTGCTCTTCTTAGTGTTGTGTTGTGGTGTAATTGGTTCACTTGGAATCAAAAAGTGCATGGAATAGGGGACTCAAGCCAGAATGATGTGGTGACTTGGTGGTTTTGTGGGAGACTATATGCCAGCTAATTTAAGTGCATTTGTGAGTAATATCACCTTGGCTGGGCTAGTCAAGATCTATTGGTAACCTCCTTATGTTGGTGTTTATAAAATAAACACGGATGCGGCTATGGATGTAAGTAGACAGGGTATTGGTATGGGTGTGGTTATTCGGGATCACCAGGGGTTCAAGTTAGCTTCTTGCTCCCATCGGATTGAGGCGTGTTATTCCCCGTAGGTGGTTGAGGCGGTGGCTATTCTGAGAGGGAATGAATTTGATGTTGATACAAACTTGGTCCCTGCAGTGATGGAGTCAAATGCGCTTGGTGTGGTGAACTTGGTGAATTCTGGCTTTCCAAACTCCACCGATATTGGGCTGGTTGTTGATGATATTGTAACCCAAATTCAATGTAGAGCAATTGGCTCAGTAGGTTTTGTTTCTAGAATGGAAAATTATGTTGCCCATGCCCTTTCCAAGTTGGCTCTAAACTTATCAGAGGACAGGTTCTGGATGGAGAAGTATCTTCCGTGTGTGGAGAGGTATGTCTTATGTGATTTACCAGTTTAGTGTGTTTGGACATACCTATGATATTAACTTGTGTTCACTTACTCATTCATTAACACATGTGCAATTAGACTAAATGGAGTAATTAATCATTAATTTAAAATTTTAAAACTAAAATATCATAGCAATTATAATAATGATATGTTTAAATAAAAAAAATTAATGTAAATTTATTTTTCAATTTCTCTTAACTTTTTATATTTTAATATTTCAATCAAAGTTATTAGTATTTCACTACAAAATAGAAAGTGCGTAACTACTCGTACTTTGTTGATTTTTTTTCTTAAAGTGTTACAACTCATAAATTTGAGAGATTAAAAACTTTAAATTAGGGTTTTGGTGTAATTCTAAATAAATAAATAAAATAAAAAAAACCATCTTTCTTTATCACGTATGCTAACAAAATAGTGTGATAATTAGATTACATATAAAAACAAAACACATGATAACCTTATCACGATTGATAAAATTTGTAATAACTTGATCACTGTTAATAAACGTGTGATAACTTAATCACCGTTAATAAAAATTATGATCCAATTATCGCACATTTTAAAGAACTGTGATACTTTGATGTTAGTTTTAAATTGCGTCATAAACACACGATAGATTAAAAAGACTACTATCACTTAGAGATGCACATTTGGGGAATAGGGATGGATATAGGTCCCCCCATCCCCATCCCCATCCCCATCCCCATCCCCACTTCCCAGACCCTTCCTCCATCCACCCCCACATTTGGGGAAAATGGGGATGGGGAATTTTGGGGGGACCTATATCCATCCCCATCCCCAATTCCCCGTTTTTCCCCATTTCCTCGTTTCCCCCGTTCCCCCATTTCCCCATTTGACTAAAAATTATAAATTAAATTGAAAAAACAAACATTCCATTACAAATGCAAAATAAAATTCATTAGTGCATTTTATATAAAATGTGTATATATACTTGGGGAGTTAGGGTTTTCAAAGAATAAATAAATAAATAAATAAATAAATAAATATATATATATATATATATATATATATATATATATATATATTATGGGGAAATGGGGATGGGGATGGGGACCCGGGGAATTAGGGCCCCAGGAAAAATGTACATCTCTACTATCATTTGATCACAACTAAAAAAACATAATAAAACTGCGTGATAAAAGCCTATTTTTCTTGTAGCGTGGGTTTACGAGGTACAATACCCATAAACATAACTTTACGAAACAAAAACGTTGAGATGCCACTTCAGACGTACCAACAAAAACCACATGCATGCTAGAATTATTGAGTTAAGACTAAAAATATGTCGTTTAAATCAATGCATCACGTGTAATGTGTAAGCCAAACTCAAAATGCCTAAGCTTCAATCACACCAAACTCGAATGCAATGGATATACACTACAAGAAATTTACTCTACGACAACATTCAATTAACAACATACATGAGGTATATGTTGTAAAAAGTCACCTACCGCAACACACAGAAAATGTGTGTTGTGGAAGTAGCTTACGGCAACATGCAAACGTATGTTGTCAATAATAAGACACATACGATAACACACAATCGATGGATATTGTGAAAAGTCACTTATTGTAACATACATTGTACGTTGTTAAAAAAACATAATATATAACAACGCACAAACTTCACGTGTTGTTAAAAAGTAAGTATTTAGCAACACACAACTTCGTGTGTTGTTAAATTACTGGGATTCAGCAACACACATATTTGTGAGTTGTTAAAAAGCTAGTATTTAGCAACACATATATTCGCGTGTTGTTAAAAAGTTAGTATTTAGAAATGCACGGCTTCGAAAGTTGTTAAAACTTTAGTATTTAACAACGTACATCTTAGCATGTTGTTAAAAGTCATGTATTCCGCAACATGCTATTATTGTATGTTGTCGTAGAGATATCTTTAGCAACATACATTTTTGTATGTTGGCGTAGAGATATCATTAACATCATACGTTTTTGTATGCTGTTGTAGATTTATCTTTAGCAACATTCATTTTTTTGTATGTTGTCGTAGAGTGACAATTAACAACATACATTTTTTGTATGTTATGGTAGAGATAACATTAGCAATATACAATTATATGTTGTCAAAAGTCTATTTTTTTTTTAACAACATTTTATCCATATTAACAAAGGTCTATTAAATTATTAAATTTATTTAAACGTTAATTTAAAAAAAAATGGCGTTGTTATCACCTATAGAATTATTTTCTACAATAATTTAATCTAACCACTTTAATTTA
Source organism: Acer yangbiense (assembly GCA_008009225.1). Taxonomy (NCBI): domain Eukaryota; kingdom Viridiplantae; phylum Streptophyta; class Magnoliopsida; order Sapindales; family Sapindaceae; genus Acer; species Acer yangbiense. Next base: position 712,955 of record CM017772.1, on the reverse strand, counting down.
AAAATTAGAAATTCATTTATAAATAGAAAACTATGTGTATATTAACAATATATAAAAAGATATATAGCAATAACTAAATTATTATAGTCTAATTTATTATTTTGATTTTTTAGATCTTTAAATCTATTTAATCTCATGTATTCTTGTTCATTGCAGAATATATATAAACATTTAGAGAGTCATGAAATTAGAAGCTGAATATTCTATTTTAATGTTGTTGTATATGTCTTGTTATTGCCAACAAATGTTTTTGCATTGATGTAAGTCACTTTCACAACACACATTTTTTGCGCGTTGCGGTAGGTGACTTTTGACAACATGTATTTTTATTAAGTTGTCAAAAGTCTTAGGTCCCGTTTGATTTTTTGTCTGGAGACTGAACAATGCTGAATGTTACTGAAGAATGAATAGTGACTGAAAACTGAGAACTAAAAACTGAAAAACATGTTTGTTTTTTTTCACCGAAAACTGAACATAAGTGATAAGTTGTTTGTTTTTTTTAAGTTATAAATATATGAAAATAAATACTTTTACCTCTATACCCTTTTAACTATTATTTGTTATATATTTACATTTTAATATATTAAGGACAACTCTAACATGTAAATTAATTACAAAATAAATTTATTTAGTTATTAATAATTATTCAAATTTATATCATTCTGGATTGGTTGGTTTGTGAATAGATTGGTTTTTTTTTTTTTTTTTTTTTTGTTCTAAATTTAATATCATTATCAATGAATAACAATATGAATATCATTTTTATTTTTTTAACAGTAAACATTTATTAAAAGGGCAACAACAGCCCAAGAGCAGAGCACAAACAACGACAAAAGCAAACAACCAAACCACACTAGCAAGACCAAAAAAAAAAAGAGAAAGGAAAAGGCAAGAGCAGGAAATAGATTAAATTATAAATACAATTAGGGCTTTAACATAAGACAAAATTTGAAATAGATTAAATTGGTGAGGATAGTTTTGGAAGTAAAACTTTGTATTAAATTCTCCTGGATTTGTGTTAAGTGAAAAGTGAAAAGTGAAAATTGAAAATTGAAAATTTTTTACTTTTCAAAACAAGTGGTTTTAAGTGCTCATTAAGTGATTTTACTATTTAAAAAATCAAACAAAATAACTGAATGGAACACATTAAGTGCCATTCAGTGTTAAATGAAAAAATCAAACAGGGCTTTATTTTATTATTATTATTATTATTATTATTAACATTCTTTTCTTATTGACAAATATTTTCTAAATTATTAAATTTATTTAAATATTAATTTTTAAAAATAATGGTGTTGCTATCCCTGGTAAAATTATTTTCTATACAAATTTAAGCTGGCCACTTTTTAAAATTAGAACAATATTTATCCAAAAATATTACCGGAAAAATAATGCTAGAATAAAAAAAAAAAATTGTGCAAATGATGAGGCATGTGAGATGCCAAGATTCTGAAAATCATGAAATTATAGTGTGAGTGATATGATTTTTCTATTTTTTAAAGTATTACAAAAATTTGGAGTTTTTTTTTAAGAAGTAGAAGAACTTGAATCCACAACCTCGTGATACAGGTGTGAGAGGCATATCATTGGGTCATCTTCATCTCATCGAGTGTATGATATGATCTCGACAACTCATATGTCATATCTTTTGGACATGATTTTGAACAAATATTTTTGACAGTCTAGCATCACTTATTACCAGAATGAATTTAAATTATCAAGTAATAAAAATATTAAGTTGTTAAATAAAATAATAATTTAAAAAATTAATAAAAATTTAATAACATATATAGGTTATATATAAATAAGTTTATAATAATAACAAAGTCAACCTTGTAGCAAAAGGGTAAGGCATCCACTCTCATTTATCAAGACCATGGTTCAATACTTCTCACATACAAAGTTAAATGTGTCATTATCAATTGGGTCATAGGTCTAATAGTAGTTGGTGGGTGCATGAGGCGAGCCAAGTAGTTGAGCCCATTAGTTGGTAGGGTGTATGAGGTGAGCCAATTTTTATTTATTTTTTCATAGGCTACAACAACGCACAGTGCGTGTTGCTATAACTGTCTAAGGTAACACATAGTGCGTGTTGCTGTAAATGTTTTAGACAACATCTACAAACAAAGTCAACGCATGTTGTCTTTTATTTACCACAACTCATTCAGTAAGTTGTCTTAAATGTTTAAAACAACGTCTAACGTGTGTTGTCTTTTATCTACCACAACGCACATGGTATGTTGTCGTTGTGCTAAGACAACTCACACTGCACTTTGTGAAAAGCTTTTGGACTTTTGGCAACAGGCGTATCAGCAAAATACAGTTGCGAGTTGCGAAAGGTTTTAACAACATATTTTGCGTGTTGCCATAGACCAAATTTCTAGTGATAATTTGCATTGACTATAATCCTCATATGATTTTGCTCCAATTTCGCTAAAAACCTAGGCACACTCTCATCAAGGCATATGCGAATGAATTTATGTACATGAAAATCAAATATTTAGCGCATATGAGTTTATCACAATAACGCACCAATTTTTGGAAATAAATCTCATGAAAGGAATTAAAATACCACTTTTGGTGAACTAGCTTGATACTTGGGTTGACATTCAACTAGTGAGTAATGACTTAAGAATCTATGTCTGTCATGTGTTCTTAGGACAATACAAATACGTTAGCGTTACTTTGGAGAAAATCCTGGAACTCTTTTTTCATTTGATGAGACAAGTTGGCCCTTATTCTCACTGTTCATTTTGGATCACTTTATGATAAAGAGATATGGATGAGTTCCTTGACTGGTATGTTGGTTTGTTCTCTAAAATCATAGTGAGGATCTAAACTGGATTTACAAACCTCTGGCATTTTTTTTCTTGAACAGTTGGGTTATAGAAATCATGAGCTTCTTTTTTACTTCCTCTCGCAATTTTGACACCATAGGTAGTGAGAACTTTCATGCACAAATGGTATATGGAAGTGACAGCCTTCATATCATTAAATTTTGGTCATCCGATGACTACATTGTGTACTGGAATATCCGCGACCAAGAATCTTACAATCTGTGTTACTGTTCGAGGGTAATGCCCATTAATTACAGGTAGTTCAATAATTCCTTATGGGATGACTGAATCTCTAGTGAAGGCTAGAAGTGGCACATACACTGGTTGCATTTGTTGTTTGTCAATCCTCATATGCTTGAAAGCTGAATATAATATGATATCAATGGAATTGCCAGTGTCAATTAAGACCCAATACACTTTATGATTTGCGATGACCAAAGGAATGACTAGAGCATCATCATAAGGATGATGGATTTCATGTGCGTCAACTTCAGTAAAAGTAAGTGATTCGGGCTGTAACTCAAGATTCCATTCTGGATTTTCTTCGATATTGAAAATATTGAGCTTCCGAGATGGTTGTGTTGACTTTCTTGCGTAAGCTTTCGTAGCTCGACGAGAAATTTCCTCCCTTTTTGAGCCTCTAAAGATCATATTGAGGCGAGGAAGTTTCTTTCTGTGATCTCCGACTGGTGGAATCTCGGGAAATCGAGATCTTTTTTCGGTTGCTACGTATTTCTTCAAGTACCCTTTATGGAGTAAATCTTCAATTTGATGCTTTAAATGGTAGCAACCTTAAGTGATATGTCCATGATCTTTATGGAAATTACAATATTTCATATGATCTCTTAGATTAGGTGGGCCTTTGATGGGATCAGGCCACCGTAAGAGTTCTAACACTTTTAGGGGGTGTATTGGATTGGGATTTTAAGAGACAATTTTTAGGTGCAAGGATTTTATGGATTTGCAAGACTATTAGGATTATTAGGATTATACTTTTAGGATTATTAGGATTATATGGACTAGACTTTTAGGATTCTGAAAGAGTTTTTAGACTTTATTTATAGACTATTAAGATTATCTAGACTTTATTTCAAGACTTTTTGGACTTTTAAAAATATGGACTCTCAAGAGTCGATTTTAGTATTCAATTTTCTCCCCAAGTTCCAGTGCTCTATAATCTTGTTGAGGGCAGTCACTGAACAACAAAAATTGAATAAGAAACATGTATAAGCTATGAAGAGAAGTAATAAAATTTTAAAATACCACCAGCCAACACATAACCTTCGGCTGGTTTATATGGTGCAGAAAATGTCACCATATGAAATAAATATAATAACCAACAACCCATCCCCCACTACCTCACTAGAAATGACATGAAACAGGGACAAAAAATAGCTTGAACATTGAAGTATTTCCGTTTGGCTTGTTGGACTTCATTAATTCATATGTTATCAAACTCCAATAAACACTGCTTTTTAATCTCTTTTTTTTTTCTCTAGTGGTGTGTACAGTGTACGTCCCCCCTTCATGTTAGTGATAGATGATTCAAGTCCATTGAGATGAGTTGATGTACACACTATGCATGCATTGGTTATATTTGGAGGGTCCAGGCATGACAAGAATTTTTTAAATATAAATGTAAATAACAAAAAAAATTGATATATAAGAAAATAACTAGTGCTTGCTCTCGATAGGTTTTGGCATACCCTTCCATTATCAGAATTTAAAAAATAATAATAATAATAATAATAATAATAAAAACATGTATGTAAATTTTATAGAAGCATGGTTTTATGTGAGGCCCGTATCTTTTTAACTTGCTTAGGCAATAAATCAATAGAAATGGTGACCGTCTTTTTTTGTTTTTGAACTCAATCTACACAAATGGTGATATTATCAATAATGGACTAGCACTTTTTATCAGGTATATATATATATTTAAAAAAAAATCAACATCCTCTTTATCTTTACTTTTTGCCAAATCCATCTTTTTATAGATGTAGATAAAGCATTTGATCAATATTTACTAGTGGTCCTAAAGATATTAGATACCGGTGGTGGTGGTGGGATCATGGAAATCTAGCATAAACTATTTTTAACTCATATAGGCATTTTATCAGTCATTTTGTAATTGACTTTCAAGTGTAGTTTTATGTTGTCTTTTGCATGTTTGGCCGCCACATTTATTATATACCAATACACCCACCAACTATCTGAAATCAAATAAAAAGTCTGGAAAGTATTGAGGGAAAGGGCAAGCCAATTTTGGGTTCAAGCTATTTATATATATCACTAATAGGAACTTTTTAATAGCTCATCTCACATAATCGTTGGGACTCCTACTGCTAATTTTGCTTCCAATAACTCAAACTTCAACAATTTCAACAACAAAAATGGTACTAACAAAGGAAACTTTAATGGAAATAGATGAGGTTACAGAAGTCGCAACAGAGGCAATGAAGGTCGCTTTGGTGGAAGAAATAATCAACGTCTTCACTATCAGTTGTGCTCTAAGCCAGGTCATGGAGCTTGGCAATGCTACCGAAGGTTTGATCAACAATTCCAAGGTGGTCCTTCACAAAATCAGAGTCAACTTGCTAGGAATCAATTAGGTCAAGGTAGTGGCAGTCAAGCCTTCTACTCACAACAGCAAAACAACCTGAGTAATTTTGATCAAAATAGCTCTTTAAGCATGAACTTTAACTCAGAGAACACACAACATCAACAACAAAACTCTGCCTATTATGCAACACCAGAAACGGTTGCTGATCGGTCTTAGTACTTTAATAGTAGATCAACCAATCATGTTACTTCGAATATGAACAACCTCTTAATCAAATGCGAATACAAAGGTAACGACAAACTCCTTGTTGGTAATGGCAATCAGCTTAATATTTCACACATTGGTGACACGAAAGTTATGTCACATTGCATGCTTTATACTGATTTAGAGCTAAAACATGTGTTGTGTGTGCCTGAAATCACTAAGAATTTACTTAGTATATATAAGTTTACAAGAGATAATGATGTATATGCTGAATTCTATTCAAATGGTTGTGTTATCAAGGACAAGAGAACCAAGAAGGTCCTTTTACAAGGTACTCTTAATCATGGACTCTATGAGCTAAAGCTTGTTGAATCATCTACTAGAAGTCATGGTCTGTTGAAATCAGTTTCTTTGGCTGCTTTTATAAATAGTTATCTTTGTAAAAATCCACATAATAATGCTGTCAATCAGTTGTTGGCAAGCAAGGCTCGCACACCAAGCTATAATGTGTTGGTTGCTGCTAGAGCAAATGTTGTGATATTGCATGCGAAACTAGGCCATCCAGCCCCTTTTGTTCTCAAGAAAGTAATGAATTCACTTCGTTTTCCTTTCAATATTGATTCTTTACATTTTTGCGATTCTTGTAAACTCGAAAAATTGCATAGACTTCCTTTCAACAGGGCCAAAATCACTGTAACATCTCCTCTTAAGCTTGTTTATAGTGATTTGTAGGGACCAACCCCAATACTGTCTGGAGATGGTTATAGGTATTACACAGTATTTGTTGATACCTACACTAGGTACTCATGGACTTATCCTTTACATTTAAAGTCAGATGTTTTTAATGCCTTTGTCAAGTTCAAGACCATGGTTGAGCTACAGCTTAACAAAAAGATCAAGGTCCTCTAAATTGATATGAGAGGTGAGTATCTCTCTTTTGTGAAACATCTGTCTCAAATTGGCATTCAAGTTCGGTTTTCATGTCCTCATACACACCAACAAAATGGTGTTCCTGAGAGGAGACACTGAAGCATTGTTGAAATGGGATTAACCATGCTAGCTCACACTGGAATGCCTCTGAAATTCTGGTTTGAAGCCTTCTCTACAGCCACCGTTCTTATTAACAACCTACCATATTCAGTTCTTGGTTTCACCTCCTCTTCTGAAAAGCTATACAAAAGGAAGCCCAACTACAACTTCTTCAAGGTTTTTGGTTGTTCTTGCTTTCCTTACTTACGTGATTATTCCAAACACAAGCTTGATTTTCACTCAAGCAAGTGTATCTTCATTGGGTATAGTTTATCTCACAAAGGATATAAGTGTTTGCACACTTCCGGGAAGGTCTTTATTTCATGAAATGTTGAGTTTAATGAATTGGAATTTCAAGCAATTATTTGTGCATGATTAGCTCAAGGGTTCATTGTCAGAAGCTGATAGTTCTATTCCTATCACAAATCCATTTGACTTGTTTTCCAACAGTAGAGATAGTAACACTCCTTGTAATGATGCACAACCTCTCTTACAAAGAGCCTCTCCAAATACAACAAGCCTTTCTTGTTTAGATAACAGACGTCCTTCCTCAACATATCATGAACCTGTTGATCCTTATACTTCATTTGGCTCTAACACTTCATAGCAAGAAATACCTTCACTTGCAGCTCCTCCTATTGCTTCACATTCTATGCTCACCAGAAGCAAGAATGGAATCTTTAGACCTCGTGCATTTCTGACTAATTGTAGCTTACCATCTGGATTTCTTACAGAATTAGAGCCAAAGAGTGTCAAAATAGCTATAGCTGATCCTAAATGGCTCAATGCTATGAATGCCGAATTTGAGGCTTTCCAAAAGAACAAAACTTGGTCACTTGTTCCAGCACTTGACAACATGAATATTGTGGGTAGCAAATGGGTATTCCAAACAAAGTTCAATCCGGATGGTTCCATATTGAAACACAAGGCTCATTTGGTGGCAAAATGATTCCACCAAACTCTAGGTTTAGATTTCTTTCAAACTTACAGCCCAGTTGTAAAGCCTAGCACCATCAGGGTCATCTTTACTCTTGCTGTCTTCTATGGTTGGGACATCCGACAAGTTGATATTAATAATGCTTTTCTTAATGGGGATCTATAAGAGCAGGTTTTCATGAAACAACCTGAAGGATTTGAAGATCCAACTAAACCTTCCTTTGTCTGCAATTGAACAAAGCCTTGTATGGCTTAAAGCAAGCCCCATGCTCATGGTTCAACAAACTAAAATATGCGCTTCTCTCATGGGGATTCACCATTTCTACCTTTGATTCGTCATTGTTTATTAAGCATACAAGCCTTGACATGTTATTTCTTTTAGTATATATGGATGACATCTTGATTTCTGGAAGCAATCCCTTTCTCATACATTAGTCCATTGCTTGGCTCAATGAGGCTTTTGCTTTAAAGACATTGGGAAGTGTCAGCTACTTCTTGGGGTTTGAGGCTCATAGGGATGCAACCGGTTTATACTTAACTCAGGCTAAATACACGGTTGATCTTCTAAAACATGTGAATATGTTTGAATCAAAGCCGTGTGACATTCCACTTGGCGCTGGCTCCAAACTGACCAAGGATGGCATTCCTTTTGAAGATCCAACACTTTATAGGAGCACCATTTGTGCCTTATAGTACTTATGCTACACTCGTCCAGACATTTCCTTTAGTGTGAACAAGTTAAGTTAATTCCTAGTTTCACATACTTAAGCTCATTGGCAGTCATGTAAGAGAGTGTTACGCTACCTAAAGGGAACTCTTCACAAAGGTCTGTTTTTTAAGCCTTCCACTTCGTTATCTTTGGAGGCTTTCGTTGATGCAGACTGGGCAAGTTGCCTGGTGGATCATAGATCAACAAGTGGGAACTGTGTGTTCTTAGGTGGCAATCTTATTTTGTATAGTTCTAGTAAGCAACAAGTTGTGGCTTGGTCAAGCACAGAAGCTGAATATTGTTCTATGGCTCAGATCACCACAAAAGTTAGTTGGCTCCAATCATTGTTGAAAGAACCCCACATTAAGGTCTCCTTTGCATCAATTATATGGTGTGACAACATAGATGCCAATTCCTTAGCTTAGAACCCGGTTTTCCATGCCAAAACCAAACACATTGATATAGACACTCATTTTATCAGGGAAAAAGTCAGTGAAGGAATTGTGGAAACAAGATATATACCAACTGAATTTCAAGTAGTTGATATCTTAACAAAGGCCTTGCCGTCTGAAAAGTTTCAATTTTTCTATAGCAAGCTGAATCTCGTTAATTCACCTCAATTCAGCTTGAGGGGGAATGTTAGAGTGATTGCCAATATGTGCCATCGTGATCGTGATCAGAGTTGCCAAGATGGGTTGATCTTTCCTTTTTCACTTGATGATTTTCTTGCTTCATACGCTGCTTCAGCTCGTGCATATTTCTGTATTTGTTCCAGCATATCTGCAAATGTTTTAGGTGAATTTTTTCTGAATCCTCCACCAGGTTTTGCTTCTGTACCTAACCCCTTTCATCATAGCACTTAGTGCAATACCATTATTAAATTCTTCAATTTGACTTGCTTCTGTCATGAAACGCTCGAGGTAATCCTTCAATGATTCATTGTTGTGTTGTTTAATAGACAACATGTGAGTTGCAGTTTTTCTCTACTGTTGTACTACAAGGAATGGAAACACAAACTCTCGACTTAGTTGGGAGAATGAACTAAGACTTTTGGATTTGATTCTTTTTATTGGATGATATGAGTTGTAGTTAATGTAAACTTCTATTATTAGTTACAGGTTGTATAGTTACAATTAAAGTGTATAGCTGTCATTGTAGTATCTATCGGTAGGAGGGTTTGTTGTTCTCTCAAGGTTAATCTCTATGGTGTATATATTTTCTCATTCATCAATGAAAACGTGTGACAAGATTATTCACCAAATACAGCCTCTGTTTACATGGTATCAGAGCTTAAGATCTTTACCTAGAACACATATTTTTCTCTTCTCATCTCTTCTCCACTTCAATCAATGAACACATCAAATACAGGCACCTCTCCTGACAACAGCTCGTCAGACCTGCCTCCTGTCAACAACTCATCTTCTGCGGCGCCTCCCACAATCATTAATGTTACACCGGCCACTTCAACTGCACTACGCTCCAATGAATTCCATCTCATTACCATCAACATCTCTGCGCAGGCTCCTCTTAAACTTACCACCAACAACTACATGTCCTGGAAGATTCAGTTTCAAACCCTCTTCACTGGTTATGATCTCCTTGGCTTCATTGATGGCTCCAAGCCTTGTCCACCAGCCACTATAACTGTGAACGAAGTCTCCACTGTGAATCCTACCTACAATGTTTGGGTTCGGCAAGACCAACTGATTCTTAATGCTATCGTTGGCTCTCTCTCTCCCACAATCATCTCCTTTGTGGCTAGAGCCAAGACTTCAATGGAAGCGTGGACCATTCTTGCAAATACGTATGCCAAACCGTCTCGAGGCCGCATCAAACAAGTCAAAGCTCTTCTCAAAAACTCTACAAAAGGTACACAATCCATCACTGATTTCATTCATTCTGTCAAAGCTCGTGCAGATGAACTGGCGTTGCTTGGTGCTCCAATGGACGATGATGATATCACTGAGCGGATCCTTGACGAACTTGATGACAAGTACAAGGAATTGGTTCGGGCTGTTCAGGCTCGGGATAACCCAATTTCGTTTGATGAGCTCCATGAGAAGCTGTTGACGTTTGAGGCTTCTCTTCACAACACCAAGAGGCAGTCAACACCTGTTCCAGCCACTGCCAACCTTGTGTCACGGTCCGGCTCCACCTGGCGACCACAGCAGCAGCAACAAAGTGGCTGGCGACCACCTGTTCCTGGCATCGTAAATTGGCGCCAGTCCACTTCTCAATCTCCTAGGTCCCAATCGATCAACAGTGGTCCATCCCACCGTGGACATTTGCAAGGCCCCCGCCCATATCTTGGACGTTGTCAAGTCTGTGGAGTGCAAGGCCATTCAGCCCGGCGCTGTCCTTCCTTTCAGCTAGTTCCTATTCAGCAGCATGCCAGTCCTCACCACACGGCACAACCAACTCCGTGGCAGCCCAGGGCGCATTACGCTGCTGCAGCTTCATCCCCCAATTCCGCCTGGCTCCTTGATAGTGGTGCTTCACACCATGTCACTGCGGATTTGAACAACCTATCTCTCCACGCACCTTATAATGGCTCCGATGATGTTATGATTGGAGATGGCTCGAGTCTTTCGATCACCAATACTGGTTCAACATCTCTTTGTGCCTCTAATAATACTTTTAAATTGCATGATGTTTTGTGTGTACCTCATATGAAGAAAAATTTGATTTCGATTTCGCAATTTTGTGCTACTAATACGGTTTCTGTTGAGTTCTTATCGTCCTCTTTTCATGTGAAGGATCTTCGTACGGGGGCAGTCCTTCTGAGAGGCAAAACCAAGGATGGGGTGTATGAATGGCCGACTTCCAGTCCTGTCTCCTCACCGGTCCTAGCATTTTCAAGTGTCAAAACCTCCTCATCAAACTGGCATCACCGACTTGGTCATCCTGCTTTTCCTATATTGCAACGAATTGTTTCAAGTTTTAGTTTAGAAGTGTCATCTCCTATGTCTAAGGATTTTGTCTGTCATTCTTGTTACTGCAATAAAAGTCATAAGCAACCATTTTCTTTTTCATCTCTTGTTTCGTCTCAGCCTTTTCAAATTATTTTTTCGGATGTCTGGACGTCACCTGTTATGTCTCAGGATGGTTTTAAATACTATGTCATTTTTGTTGATCACTTCACTAAGTATATATGGCTTTATCCTCTTCGGAAAAAATCTGAGGTCCATGCAATTTTCATTCGCTTTAAGGCTATTGTGGAAAAACATTTTAATCACAAAATCATCACTCTTTACACTGACAATGGTGGTGAATTTATGTCACTCAAGGATTTTCTTGCCCTCAATGGTGTCTCACATCTCACAACTCCTCCCCACACCCCTGAGCACAATGGGTACTCGGAGAGGAGGCATCGTCACATTGTTGAGACGGGTCTTACGTTGCTCACCCATGCCTCTCTCCCTTTGAATTTTTGGCCTCAAGCATTTGCAACTGCTGTCTATCTAATCAACAGAATGCCGACCCCAACCCTTAGTCTTTCGTCACCCTATGCACTAATTTTTGGCACACCACCTAATTATTCCAAACTAAAAATCTTCGGGTGTCTTTGTTATCCTTGGCTTCGGCCATATTCGTCTCACAAGTTAGATAAAAGGTCAACTTCGTGTGTCTTTCTTGGGTATTCGTTATCTCAAAGTGCCTACTTATGCTTTGATCCGGTGTCCTCCAAAACATATGTCTCTCGTCACGTTCAATTTGTGGAGTCAGTCTTTCCCTACAAATCTATAAACACCACTCTAGATCGTCCGACACCCGACATCATCAGCTCTTGGGTTCCACATGTCATTCCTGTGTCACGTCCTCCCACTGGTCGGTCAACATCGCCTCTGCCCTCAGCTGGGCCCTCTCAAGGGCTGTCACCGTGTGGGGCTTCCTCTCCTCCAAGCTCACTGTCGCCTGTCATTGCCTCACCAGAACAGCTGCCTACTGCTATTGCTGCTGCACCAACGTCTGCCTCAGCTCCCACTTCAGCTGTGCCGTCGGGTTCTGCAGCTCCTACTGCTGCTGTGCCGTCCGAAATTGCTGTCCCAGCTCCACCTTCGTCCAGCCTTGCTGCTCAGTCCACCAATGCCGCCTCCACTGGTTTGGGTCAGTTGCAGCAGCCTGTGTTGGTGAGTGAGTCCCTTCAGCAGATGAACAATCATTCCATGACCACTAGAGCAAAGAATGCCATTCACAAACCTATTCAGAAATTGAATCTTCACACCCGTCTGCAGCCATCATCTGACTTTGAGCCAACCACAGTAACACAGGCACTTAAAGATTCAAATTGGCGTCGGGCCATGTCGGAGGAGTGTAATGCACTTATTCGGAATGGTACTTGGGAGCTCGTTCCACCAGACATGGCATCCAATATCGTTGGGTGCAAATGGATTTTTCGGATCAAGCGCAAATCGGATGGTTCGATTGACAGATACAAAGCACGTTTGGTTGCTAAGGGGTTCAATCAACGTCCTGGTGTGGATTATTTTGAAACTTTCAGTCCTGTCATCAAACCTACTACTGTGAGGCTCGTTCTCAGTATTGCGGTCAGTAAGGGCTGGTCACTTCGGCAACTGGATATCAACAATGCGTTCCTTCAGGGTCGACTCACAAAGACAGTCTTCATGACCCAACCTCCTGGTTTTGTTGACTCTGATCATCCGACTCATGTCTGCAAGCTCAGGAAGGCTATTTATGGTCTCAAGCAGGCTCCGCGAGCTTGGTACCATGAGTTGCGTCAGTTCTTACTCGCTGCTGGTTTTCGAAACTCTTATGCTGACACCTCTCTATTTGTTTTGCACACTGGTGGTAATGTTCTCTACCTTCTCATATATGTTGACGACATTATTCTTACAGGTAACAACTCAGCACATGTGGACCGTTTTGTTGAATCTCTGGCTCAACGGTTTTCTCTCAAGGATCTTGGTCCTCTCTCTTACTTCCTTGGTGTTGAGGTGGTTCCTCATGAGCATGGTATTCTCCTATCGCAACGCCGTTACATTTTGGATCTTCTAGCTCGCACCAACATGTCCGGTGCGAATTCTGTTCAAACTCCCTTGCCTACAACTCCACCAATCAGTCTTTATTCTGGTACTCCTCTCAGTGATCCTTCTATGTACCGTGCAACTGTGGGAAGTCTTCAATATCTTTCCCTCACTCGTCCGGACATCTCCTTCGCAGTCAACAAGCTATCGCAATTTATGCATCAACCTACATCTGACCATTGGGATCTTGTCAAGCGATTGCTGCGGTACTTATGTGGTTCTTTGAATGAGGGTGTTGTTATTCATAGAAATTCTCAGGTTGCTCTTCATGCCTTTTCTGATGCCGATTGGGCTGGGAATAAGGATGATTTTTCCTCTACTAGTGCCTACATTGTCTACCTTGGGAGGAACCCCATTTCATGGAGCTCCAAGAAGCAACAAACTATAGCTCGTTCGTCAACGGAGGCTGAGTATAGGTCAGTGGCAGCCACTGCAGCTGAGCTAAATTGGGTTTGTTTTCTTCTCTCCGATCTTGGTCTCAAGCTGCCTACTGCACCTGTCATTTATTGTGACAATGTTGGTGCTACACAACTTTGTTCGAATCCCATTTTCCACTCTCGTATGAAGCATGTGGCGATTGATTTTCACTTTATTCGGGATCAAGTGCAGTCCGGTGGTTTACGAGTAGCTCATGTCTCCTCCAATGATCAACTTGCGGATGCTCTAACTAAGCCGTTATCTCGGCCCATTTTTCAGCATCTTAAAGTCAAGATTGGCCTCTCCAGCCGTGGCCTATCTTGAGGGGGCATATTGGATGATATGAGTTGTAGTTAATGTAAACTTCTATTATTAGTTACAGGTTGTATAGTTACAATTAAAGTGTATAGCTGTCATTGTAGTATCTATCGGTAGGAGGGTTTGTTGTTCTCTCAAGGTTAATCTCTATGGTGTATATATTTTCTCATTCATCAATGAAAACGTGTGACAAGATTATTCACCAAATACAGCCTCTGTTTACACTTTTAACTGAAAGAGTCAAAGGAAAGACTTTGCATAAAGATGCTTCTGCTGCCGAAGCAGCTTGGACCTCTATGGGAGCTCAGTATATTTCTAAATGCTCAATAGGATTGGCTCGCCCATTATAAGGTTCTAGTTGAGGGGCTTTCAATTTTGAAGCGAGATCTACCCCTGTAATGTCTTCAGTAAAGGGAGACTCCAACTTATCAAGCATTTGGTGAGTCAAATTACGCCCTTGGGTAGAAAGTTGAAGGTCCTGAATTTGCTTTTGCAGACCTTTAATCTGCTCTAAAATTCAGTTCGAGCTTTTTGTTTATCCTCAAGCTCATGTCTCAAATCCTTAGGTTGGACTCACACACTGGGTTGTTATTAAAGCTAGAATGACTGCCTGACGGTAGCAACGGTTCCCTTCAAGCAGACGTAAAATGTGCTGGGAGTGGTTGAGGTTGTAGAACTTGTTGAACTTCTCTTACCAATTCATTGACTTCATAGCTCATTTCTTTGATTTAGACTTCCAAGTCTAAAATATGAGCGTGCTGAGATGATTTTTTTCTTTTGCCATGACTTCTCCCAAATGAATTTTCCTGTACTTCGACAGGAATATTCTTTGCATGTTGACTCATGTTCTCCCCATAAATGGTGCCAAATTGTCGATGCCAAAATCCGAAAATACTTAAAAGGGTGTATTCAATTAGGATTGTTGAGGACATTTAAAAACATTATAAATCTTGGTGTATTCAATTCAGACATTTAAAGACTTTAAAAGAGTCTATATTAATCCAGTGGTATTCAATTCAGATTTCTATAGACTTTTAAAGAATCCTTCCAAATCCGAGTGTATTAAATTAGGAGTTTAAAAATGTCTACAAAAATCAAGGTATATTCAATTAGGACTAGATTTTAAAGGATTTTCTTATGTCATGGATTTTGATGGATTTTGGTGGACTTGATGGTGAGAGATATAAATATCAAATGCCATAACATGTCCAACCTTCTCCCCAAAGATTTTGGTGGACTTTGCTCTCCCTCTCTCTCTTAAAACATAAACATATATACAATTCGTTATCGTGACTTATTTTATTTTTTTTTAAGCTGAAAAAAAATAGAATATAGAAATTATTTTTTTTTTTTTTTTTTTAAATCTGACACGATTTTTTTTTTTTTTTGGTGTGTTTTTTAAATGGACATGCAAAATCAATTCGTCAACAAGTAATGTAATTATTTATATAATTTATTTTTGACTTGAAGACGGTTTTTGCAACTAATAATATATTTTGTATGCCCCATTAATATGTATTTTTAGGAATAAATTATACACATCAAAGATATATAAAAAAGATATAAAAGATATTAAAAAAAAAAAAAAAAAAAAGGAAATTAGTTATGTATCTGAAAGCAAATATATATATATATGAACACTGTGAAAAAACGAATAGCCAAATTGATATATATTCATTCTCTTTTCATTTCATTTTTATTTTGACCATCTGAAAAGTATCTTCAATGGTACATTGGTACACGATGGTTGTGTATCATTTGCTGGTACACTATGGTTCTTAAGATTATTCTTCAAGACGATTGTCCCTCCGTAGATACCGATGTGATTGAAGAAAATCTCTATTCATGATATATTTATTAAGCCGTGGTAATAAATGTTTACCTTTAAAATTTTATTTATATTGAACTTTATATCATTTAGAAATACACTTCAAATATTTATTTAATATTCATGTTTTTATTTTTGTAAAATTATATCATAATCATCGAAAATCAAAGAGAATAAATTTAAATTATAAAGACAAATAACGAAATTATTTAAATATTTTATTAATTATGAAATAGAAGGGCAAGTACAGTAGACTAGAAGGATACGTGTTTGCAACAACAAAGGAATTTATCAGTGCAAAAGCCAACAGTAGTTGAACCGTGATCTCTAATGCAAAGTTGAGTACATATAAATAAGGACTAATTACACAAACGTCCCCTAACATTAGGTCTAATTGCACATATATGTAACTTTTGCTCAAAATTGCACTGATATCCCTTGCCGTCAGTTGACCTCTGTCAAATCTAACTGCTGACCATGTTATTAGCGCGAAATGACTAAAATACCACTGGTTATTTATTTTATTTGAATACTTTTATTTTTAATTTTTTATTTAATAAAAAAATTAATTAAAAAAAATTCCAATATTTTTCTGTAAACGAATTCTCATCAAACTCAAACACAAATCCTCTTCTACCATCTCAAACACAGGTCCATTTGCTTCAAGCTTTTTCAATCGATTTTTTTTTTTAATGGAGCACTGTTTCTTCATCAATCTAAACCATCTTTAATCAGATTCCCCACAAAAAAAAAAAAACAAACAAAAAAAAAAACAATCAGGAAAAAGATCCTCCATCAGAGATAGAATGGAGCTCGATCACAAATGGATCTATCTCTGATAGAGTCAACTCCATCTGAGTTGGAGACGATTCCATCAGAGAGATGGATTGCTGCTCTATCTCAGATGGAGGAGATTCCATCTCTAATAGAGCTCGTCTCCATCTTCATGATCTATCGGAAGATGTAGAGACTGATGATGAAGATCGTGAAGCCACAAATGAGTCAATGATGGCCATTGATTTCTCCGAGTCCGAGACACACATAGCTTGGAAGAAGACACTCTCTCTACAAATTTCTTCACATTATCTCAGAGCTACATCTCAGATGGAGGTGCTCCACTTCAGATTGAAGCCTCCATCTTCAAGAAGAGATTCGAGAAGAGATCTGGAAGGATCTCAAGTTTTAATAAATAGTATTTTTTTAATTGTCTTTGATAAATATTTTGGAAGAGATTCAGATCTCTTCAGTTTTAGTTTTTTTTTTTTTTTTTTTTTTTAATATAAAAAATTACGTTTAAAAAAGATCTAGGAAGAAGAAGATTCCAGAAATCTTCCAGTTTTATTTTAAAAAAAAATGATTATGTTTCTTTTTTTGTTTTGTGAAATAAAAATGATTTTGTTTTTTAGATTCTATTTCAGTGGCATAGTCTGATCCTCCATTTTTTTTTAAAATTAATTAATTAAGTACAGTATATATTTAATAATGATTTTATCATATTAATAGGTGAAATGACGTTTTTACCCCTCAACCGTTAACTTCTAACGGTGCAATTCTAACGGTAGGGGATATCAGTGTAATATTGAGCAAAAGTTGCATATACATGCAATTAGGCCTAATGTCAAGGGACGTTTATGCAATTAGTCCTATAAATAAAGAAGAGAGATGAGAAAGAGTGAGAGAGAGACGAGAGAAAGAGAGAACATTTTCTGTATTGATATCAAGTCATCAACGTTTTACAAAGAAATGATCACATATATATATATATATATATAGGCTTCAAACACTATAGCCACTTGCATCAATACATCATCAGTTGCATCATTGGCTATATATTAATTGCCTCATTGACAACCACCTGACCTTATTACATATACCAGTGTTGCAAAAGTCGTTAGTCGTTAGCTGAGCGGCGACCCACCGCCTAGCGCCTAGGGGGACTAATCGGGGACTAATCGGGGACTAGTCGGGGACTAGGAAGATGGTCGAAAGTCGGCTGCCGGCCGACCGACAGCAAGCCGGAAATATTTTTTTATATATTATTTTTTATATTTTTTCATATTAAACACAAAAATAGTAATAATGTATTAATGATATATTATAAATTAATTAAATTTATATTTTATATTTTATAATTAAATAATTAATAAGTAAATCACTAAATCCCAACTAAGTTTAAAAGAAATTAAATCAATTTATTATATATAATAAGACATAATTATAAACGATAAATAGAAATAAAATTATTTAATATACTAGAAAGTAAGAAAAAAATTATATTTGACACATGGTAGATGTTTTTAAATTTAAAATTGTAAAATGTTAAATGTAATTAATAACTATAAATTAGAATACTTAAAAAAAGTGAAAAACTACAAATTAGAAAATTAAAATTAAAAACTATAATTTGGTAATTTATTGGGTTTTTAAGTATTTTAAAGCCCAATTTGACAAAAGCCCATCAGTTACCACAAAACAAACAAACAAATTCTAGGGTTTTTTCCTCTTTAGTTATTTGTTTCCTTTTGCTACCGCCAGTCTCCTCCCAACGCAGAGGTTTGCCTCTTTCTTCTTCCTTTTCATTTTTGTCTTCTTCTTCTTCCTTTTTTTATTTTTTATTTTTAAGGGCTCGACGATGGTCAAGACTAGAGCCGAAGTGAAGGACAGGAACGATCGGCGACGATCGGCGACAAGCGGTGAATGAGTGAAGCACAGTGGTCACTGATCAGCGAGAGAAGAAGAGAGTGGCGACTAGGTCCGATTTTGACCGACTTTGACTGAAAACGCCTAATGCTCCCGACTACCTTCGAATCGCGGCGGCAGAGCACCGCCGAGCTACTAGTCGGCCCTAGTCGCCGACTTCTGCAACACTGACATATACTAATTATATTAAACGAGTATATTGATGACATGATACATGATAAGCTCGTTCTATATATTCAAACATTTTTTTTATAAAAAATGCCTAATAATCAATCAACATTTATTTGATATGTTTGTTTTATTGAAGCATAATATACGAAAAAAAAAAAAAAAAAACTATAAGGAAGCCATAAGCAAAGTCCAAATGGAGAACTAGAAAGAGAAATAGCTGATTAAGGAGGTGAAAAGTAATATAAGAGAAAATGAAGAAAGTAGAGATTTTTGTTATTACTGCAAATTGTATTAATGGATCATATTGGTTGAGTGTATAGATTGTGTTATTGGGTCATATAGTGGTATAATTCTCCATCTATAATAGAAGTCAAAGATAACAAATTCATGAAAGTTCATGGATGTCTAAACAAATATATAAAAGTCTAAGATAGATGTCTAAACAAATCCATAAAAGTCTAAGATAGATGTTTAAACAAATCAATGAAAGTCCATGTAGATTTATAAAAGTCCGTAGAAATCTATGAAAATCTGTCACTTAAAAAATGTCTTTAAATGTCTATAAGAATCCTAATTGAATACACCCCTCTTATATTTGGAACTGAACAAGTTTCATCGAGTTCGGGTCTACTAGACCCATACCCAGACTCGCAAAATATTTTGGGACCTAGACCCAGACTCGAATATATTCAAGGGTTTGAGTTCATATCTAGATCTATGGGTCTTAAGAAGACCCAGACCAGCCCCACTGGCCCACGAATACATTTGGGTCTGGGTCTGGACCCGTGACCCATACCTTCTCGTTATACCTTCTTAAGCATCAAACAAAGAGAAAATTAGCCAGACAATTATAGAGAACAAACAAAAATAGTGAAGCATCATCATCAATTGAGAAAAAGTAGACGAGACTTATCAAAAAGCAAAAAAACAAAATTCTTGAAACAAACAGAACTGGGTGCATAATATATATAATTCTTTGTATATCAAGAATTAAGCATATCAGAATCAAAGGATCTACGTAGTATGGACAACAAACAGTTCAACAAACCCAAAATAAAATACTAATTAGAAACAATAACAGAGAAGAGAAAATATACCAAGAAATGGAGACGTAGAAGGGCCCGAAGAAAGAAAGGAAGCATCATGAGAGTGAGCAGAACAAGAACCCTTTTGGCTATTTCGGGTCCATGGGTTTGGGTCTAGTTTTATACCAGACCTAGACCCGGACCCGTTTAAATTATACCCAGACTCGATCCGCGACCTGAATATTGAGACCTAGATCCAGACCCAAACCCATGCAGTTCGGCTTCTATTCGGTACTCTCGGGTTCGGGTGAAATTGCCATCCTTAGGTTTCATGCTATTTATTTTGGAGAATTCCGAGCCGATCTTCTAAAAGAACCCCTGAATAATCTCCTCCTGAAAAAGAAAGATAAGTCATGAGATTTCCGACGATTATTCTCCGACGCTTAAGTTAGAAAACTCACCCATATTTAGACCCGGCAAAATTTAACACGACCCATTAACATGACCCAAACCCATTCGGAAATAGCGGTTGGTGGGTCAAGTTTATCGGATCGGATTGTTAATGGGTTAACCCATTAAAACACGAAATATAATAGGTCGGTTTTGGGTTCACCCTTAAAAAAACTGTTAATTCGATAACCCATTAATATAAAGATTTTTTTTAATGTATTTATGAAAGTTATTAAAAAAAATCTTTGTATAATCACATTATGGAATTTATATTAAAAAAAATCTCTATAATTCTGGTAAGAATATATTTTACTAATTAATTTTTTAAAATTTTCTAATTTTTTTCTTTTTTTGAAAGAGGAAAATTTTCTAAATTAAAAACTCTAAAACTCTAAATCAATTATTTCACAATATTATAACCATAACCCTAACCCTAAAACTCTAAAAGTAGCTAGTGATTTAACAAATGGTTTAACAAATGGTTTCGGGTTTGTATATTTCAACCCATTAAGCTAACGGGTCGGGTTCGGGTAGAGCAATTTTAACACGACCCAAATACGAAACGACACGAATTCGCAAGAACACAACCCATTGCTAGGTCTACCCATATTTATATATTTATAAATAGGCTATTAAAAGAAAGAATAACTAAATATTGTAGGAGTTGTTGTTTTGGTTATGTTATTCGAATGCCGGCCATTGCAGCTCTTATTTATATCGTTTAGAGTTAGTATTAATCATCCAACAGGGAGGGGATTGCATGTATGTAGCAAAGGCAAGGTCAAATCATACATAGATGAAGATGACCTTATTTTGCCCGTTATTCGACAAGTGTTTTGGAGAGCCACTATTTTATGTTTCCAATCCACACATGTAATTTGAAAGGCACATCACCTGTATGTTCTTCTTTGTTTATGAATAATCTAAATTCATTTTGCAGACATTTTTTACAATGCAACTTGGTTCAGCTATAGCTGACCTTGTCTTGCATCATGTGTGGGCTCAACTTTGTGTCATGTTCTCATCAAGCTGATTTGGTTGATCTCTTAACCCAATAAATTGCCTATTTTTTTTTATCTAATTATGGCAATTCAATAAAATACCTATTCTATATAGGTATTACATATCACTTGAAATATTTTCAAATTTATTTTACGAGCAGATTTTATTGAACTTATCACATATAAAAAAAGTAGATCAAAATTCATTAAAATCAATAGATTTTATCAAGTTCATTACTTTGAACTAGGGTTAGGCATGGTCCAGTTTAAACTTGGACCAAACCAAACCAAAATTTTTGATATTTTGAAAAACTAGACTAGTTTGGATCAATCACTTTTTCAGACCAGACCAAACTAAATTATATTGGTTCGGTTCGATCTAAAGGTTTTGACTTACCACAAAAATAAATAAATAAATGTAATGAGAAGTTACATGCATTTTTTTTTTACATACATTTCAATTTTTTTTTAGATAAATACATTTCAAATTAAAATAGCAAGAAAAGTCAAAATAAAATAAAATAGTTTGTAAACACATTTACAATGAAGATCGGTTGTTTTATACCCAATGATTAGAAAGTAGAAACAAAAATAAGAATTATATCAAATCACTTGTTCTGTATTAGTGGTGCTGCCTTAGTTTAGTTTTATATATAATTTTTTTTTTTACCATTATTCAATGCATAACAATTGATAACTTCATAAAGCAAATGAAAAAAAAAAAATCAATTTCATTTTAGAGTTCTTTTGACCTTACACTGAAGTTGTGGGTTAATAAAACACATATGAAATAATAAATCAGAGTTTTTGACTTTAACGTTTTTTTTTTTTTTTTTTTAAGTTTATTGAAGAGTTTTGGGTGTGATCTATACTAGAATAAAATTGTGTGTTAAAAGTATTCGGTTTACGATCCGGTCAGGGTTCGATAAGTTTGGACCATAGATCGGACCAGACCATATGATTTTGTTATAATAAAACTATACGTTTTTTTTTTTAAAAGTTGTTAACTGCCAAAAATGGCAGGGGTTCAAAGAAGAATTTTTCATCCACACTTGAGGATATTTTAGGCAGAGAGACATCATAAAAGAGTCTCTTGGTATCCCGCCACAAAATTGACCAGATACGCCTTCTATCAATCCAGATCAAGATCAAAGGTTCCTAAGGTACCAGGAAACACAGAAGCCAAGTTACTAAGGACACCACTTCTACAGAATCCTAGTACCCCGCTACCACACTGACCCGGCATACCGATACCCCGTTACACGGATACCTTGATCCAGTAGGTGGGACGCCTATGTACCCCGATCTCTCCTAGAGCTAGCCAACCAAGCAGTAAGAGTATCAGACTAACAAACTATCAAGGTAAGATCATCTACGCCAGGATCAAGCTACAAAGAAGGACAGTGGAATATCAACGTTTAAATAACAAAGAAATTGATTCATTTCTGCCACTCAAGAGTTCCATTTGAAAGCAAAGTCAACTCTATCAAATTTCGCCAAAAAAGGGATCGCTTGATTCCTTGAATCAATCCTACGATCTTCTCACCAATCGCCACAGAACGTTCCAAAAATCACTAGATCACTGGACCGAATTTAAGGGAGTGCACTTCAAGTAATGGGAGATATATATACAGCATGTTACCATACAGGAAAGGGACCGCAATTTGAGTCCAAAAACCCTACAGTATTCTTTTCCACTTATCGACATGCATGAGATCTCTATTGACATCTCCATCACCAACTATGTCCTAACCTTTCTACCATAACCACCGAAAGTCTCCACTGTACTCTTATTACGTGTTTATTATCAATAAAATGTGTTATATGTGATCTTATTGCTATATTATTTTGTTTCACCGTCATTGTGTTCAATTTGTTTTATTGAGCGCTCATAAGTATCGAACTACATGATACCCCTCCGACTGTGATCTACCCCGATTTCAGTCACAAGAATTGTTAATTGGAAATTCACCCCATTGACAATTTTCCGTTAACAAAAGTAAAAAATCGAACCAAACCGAGCAGTTTGGTTTGATTTGGTTCGGTTCGCGATTTATAGGCTTTTTTTTACCTAACCCTTCTTTGAATTAAAATAAGCAACACTTAGGAGTTTGTAAATAAAGTCTACTCATTAAGTGAAATTCTCTCTCTACGGTTTTGAGGCTTTTCTTTAAACCGTAGGTGAAAGTAGTGGTTTTTTTTTTAGTTTGTGGTTTCTTCTTTCACTCGTTCGGAGTGCAGTTTCTTTCATTTGTTTGTGTTTCGGTTGCTAACATGAGTGCAGACGAGGTGGCAAGTTTGTGTGAGGCCTTGTCCCTGAAGGATAGAGAAGGTCCATTGATGCCTTTACAAGTGGATCTCAAGAAGGACGGAGAGAAGAGAATGGGGTTTCGGTTGATAGGGAAACTCCTGTCTAGTAAACTTGCGAATAGAGATGCATTCATTAGCCTGTTCCACCGCATCTGGAGGACGATGGAGAGTTTCGATATTGAAGTTATCTCGGGTAACACTTTCTCTTTCACCTTTAAGACTGCGAATGATCGATGGCAAGTGTTATAGGGAGGACCGTGGACTTTTGATAAAGCGTTATTGCTTCTTGAAGAACCGGTAGGGAAAGGAGATATTCAGAGTATGATTTTTAACAAAGCAACCTTTTGGATTCAGATCCATAATGTCCCTCTAATATGTATGACAGCTGAGATCGGTAGGTTTCTGGAAGGTATGATTGGTGAAGTTAAGGACATCGATACAGGGAAGTCTGGGGACTGTGTGGGCAAGTATATCCGTGTTCGAGTAGTTGTTCGCATAGACAAACCATTACGTTGTATCTTGCGGGTGGATGTTATGCGTGATGGAAAAGAATCAGTTATGCTTCTACGTTATGAGAAATTACCAGAACATTGTTTTCGGTGTGGACATCTTGGGCATACAGTAAGAGATTGCCTATAAAAGAAGATTGGGAAGGGCCCTGAGGATTTTAACCAATTGTTTGGTACGTGGCTGAAGGTTGATAGTCCTATTAAGATTGTTAAATTCCGCTAAAAGAGAGAGGATAATAGTGATGGCAATAACAGGTCATCATAGGGGGCTCATGAAGACTCTTTACCGGCTAACAGGGTGGGGGTGGCTTCTCTCAATCACGGTAATGGTGAGGGGTCATGGATGGGCAGAAAGTCTTCTGATGCTACCTTGGTGGTGACGGCGCAGGAGGAAACATCCCTGAGTAGGAGCCGTGATCTGGGGTCTTAGAGAAGTGCTGAAGGTGGCAGAGTTGGAAAGTACTACGTTCTTCCTCCTATTGCCCGCAAATCTCTCGGTGATATCCTAGCTAATGAGGTAGTAATTCAATCTTCTCCTATAAAGGTGGTGGATCATCAATGCCCTTCTTTATTTGAAAAGAATGAGTCTGTGGCAGTCAAGAGCAATGAGGAGTTAGATGGGTTATCGAATGCTGGGGGGGTGAGTAGTATTGGGTCGAATAAGGGGGTTCATGAGGAAACAGTGACCCAGAGTGATGTTGTTGGGCCATAGTTGGGCAGTAAAGTGGGGATTGGTTCGGCTGACATGGAAGTGGATGGTGGGCTTTAGAAACATAACAATGCTGAAAGTAGTTTTGAGGTTGAACTTGGGGCTAAAGTTCAGATGGGGCTTAAAGTGGGGAAATGGAAGCGGCGAGCTAGGGATGGTGGTAAAATCAATTATGGACCTGAAGAAGAGCTTTTGCTGGGCAAACGTTTGGTGAACAGGAAGAATCTTATGGTTGGGAAGAAACAGAAAGGGTCGTCTCAGGAATGAGAACCTTGAGGTATTGAGGTATTGAGGTATTGGTAGGTCGATCTCCACCGGCTTGCCGGTCACAATGAAAACATTATCATGGAACGTTCGAGGAATGGTCAGTGACCGGGCGTTCCAGATTCTGCTTAAGTTGAAGCAGGTTTACAAGCCCAATATAATTTTTCTTATAGCGACAAAATCCGATCATTTGCGTTTGGAGTGGGTTCGTGTGAAGTTAGGTTTTTATGGCAAGTTGGTGGTTGATAGCGTTGGTAGAAAATGTGGTTTATGTTTGTTGTGGGATGATAGTGTTGATGTAAATTTACCGTCATACTCTAGGTTCCATATTGATGTGCATGTGCTTGTTCAAAGGGGGGCTGCGTGGAGATTTACTGGTATGTATGGCCACTCAGAGTCTGGTCAACGCCATAATACGTGGACCCTTTTGCGGCACCTACACGGTATGTCCTCTCTCCCTTGGGTTTTTGTAGGTGACTTTAACGAAATTCTTGATAGTTCCGAAACGTTTGGGGGTATTACAAGGGCTGGTCCTTTGATGAATGAGTTTCGAGCTACTTTGGATGATTGTGCCCTTCAAGATTTAGGCTTTTCGGGGCCGAAATTTACTTGGTCGAATAAAAGGGAAGGTCGGGATATGATACAGGAAAGGTTAGACAGGTGTGTTTGTGATATCCAATGGCGAAATTTGTTTGCGGATGCAAAACTTAGCCACCTTGAATATTGGAAGTTGGATCACCGTCCAATTCTTCTTAAGAACTTTCCCATTTATGGTGACCTTTCGGACAGCAGACCAAAACGCTGTTTTCTTTTTGAAGAGTGCTGGATGGAGAAGGATAATTGCTCTGTTATTATTTAGAATAGCTAGGTTAACTCGGGTTCTAGGTGTGGGCTGCAAGAGCTGGTGTCTAGAATTCGTTCTTGCACAAATCAATTATCGGTTGTGTATGGGCAGAATAGGAAAATGATGAAGGAATCGATTGCCTTGAAACAGGAGGAGCTCTGCTTGGCGTCTTCGGTGATCCACGGCAGGTCTTGGCAGGTCATAAGGAAAATTGAGAAAGAGCTGGATGATCTGTTAGAGGTTGAAGAGGTTTATTGGAAGCAAAGATCACGTGAGAAGTGGTTACATTGTGGTGACAAGAACACCAAGTATTTCCATGCACAAGCCTCTACAAGACATTCTAGAAATAAGATATCAGGCTTGCTCGATATTAATGGGGTGTGGAGAGATGATAAGGTGGGAATTATAGGTGTCATGGATCACTATTTTAAGGATATTTTCTGTTCTAAGCAGCCATGGGCAGAGTTTTTTAGTGTGTTAATCCGTGTTTGTCGTTGGCCAATAAAGCTTATCTTGACGCTAGTTTTACACTGGAGGAGATAAAAAAAACGATGTTTGATGTCTCTTACAAAGTCTTTCGGAATTAATGGCTTGCCGGCGATTTTCTATCAAAAGTATTGGCCTATTGTTGGAGGTCAAGTGGTTTCAGCATACCTTAGAGTGCTTAATCATAGAGTCGATTTGGATATAGTGAATGAGACCCTTATTGTTTTAATCCCTAAAGTTAAGAAGGCTGAGAGGATGGCTGATTTTTGGCCTATAAGTCTTTGCAATATGGTGTATAAGGTGGTGGCTAAGTCCCTCGCTAACCGTTTCCGGGGAGTTCTGAATGACGTCATCTTAGAGACTCAGGGTGCCTTATTCCGGGGAGATTGATATTGGATAACGCTATTGTGGGTTTTGAGTGCATGCATGCGCTTAAGAGAAGGAAAAAAGGGAGAAAATGGGCGATGGCGATTAAACTGGATATGTCTAAGGCCTATGATCGGGTTGAATAGGACTTCATTTCAGGTATGATGCTTAGACTCGGGTTTTCTTCATCCTGGGTTGATAAAATCATGCGGTGCATTAAGTCTGTATCCTTTTATTTTCTTCCAAATGGCAAAGTTTGTGGGAATGTTAAGCCTACTCTTGGTTTACGACAAGGGGATCCGCTCTATCCTTATTTATTCCTTATTTGTGCAGAGGGTTTATCTCGTTTATTTTTTGATGCTGAGAGAAAGAAATGTATAACTGGGTTCCGCTACAGTAGAGAAGGGCCTAAGATTACTCACTTGTTTTTTGCTGATGATAGTATGGTTTTCTCAAGAGCGTCTGTAAATGATTGTCGTAGTATTTAGAATATTCTTGACTGCTATGTGGAGGCGTCTGGTCAAGTTGTGAATTTCCAAAAATCAACTCTGTGCGTTAGTAAGAAGGGCGGAAATGCTTGCTAATATTCTTGGTGTTCGTTTGGTTGATTGCCACGGGCGGTATCTTGGTTTTCCAAGTTTTGCTGCTAGAAATAAAAAAGATCTTTTCGCAAGTATCTGCAATAAGGTATGGAACAGAGTGAAAGGGTGGCAGAATAAATTTTTCTCTGTTGGGGGGGTAAGGAAATTCTTTTGAAGGCTGTTATCTAGGCTATTCCAACGTATTCTATGTCTTTGTTTAGGTTGCCTAAATCCCTAATCAATGATTTGCACAGTCTTAGTGCTAGGTTTTGGTAGGGCTCGGATGAGGAAATGAGGAAAATTCATTGGTTTAGGTGGAGCAAATTGTGCCTCAGTAAGGACCACAGTGGGTTAGGCTTCCGTGATCTTTCCATTTTTAATCAGGCCATATTAGCTAAGCAAGTCTGGAGGATTCACCATAACCCAGATACGTTGGCCGCAAGGGTTTTGAAGTATTGCTACTTCGCCGATTCCTCGGTTCTTGAGGCTGAGATTGGTTCTGTTAGCTCATATGTGTGGAGAAACTTTGTTTGGGGTAAAGATTTGCTTGTCAAGGGCTCGAGATGGCGTGTTGGATCGGGTGATACTATTTCGGTGTGAAAGATCTCATGGTGTGTTAAATATTAATTTGGGAGGGGAGGGGAGGGGAGGGGGGGGGGGGGGGGGGGTGTGAATAGATTTTAATCGTTATTACCCAATTTTCGCATACAAGTCAATTTTACGAAAATACCCATAACTAGTCAAATAGACATACAAGTGTAATATGGTGCGGAATGTAAATCACACTTGATGTTTATGTGGAAACCCTCACAGGAAAAACCACGGGCTGTTTTGTGAGCCACACACGAACCTCGAATCTACTAAATGTGATAAAATTACAACCTAATACCGGAAGTAATCACACACCTACCTAATACAGGTATAAGTGAACCTAGTCCAATTGCTTGCGAATTAAGCAACCTAATCCGGGTCACAACACAAGACTTAATTCTCTAAGAAGAGATTAACACCCTAAGTGAATATGTGAATATCCAAAATGCAACATAGAGCAAAGGAACCCTATATGCTTATCTAAGATGATGATTTTGCAATAAAAGCAATCCTAGATATTAAGAACTAAATGACATGTCAAATAACTTAACTAATCAAGATTAAGCAAAAACTTAATTAGCTATCACAATACAACACTCAATCAAATCAACACAACAATCTCTATCTTGAATATTAGAATCTAATCTAAGAACAAGCAAGTAATGAAAGAGATGCCATAATAAATAAAACACTAATTATATATGATAATAGTGAAAAATTTACCAAGACAAGTGTGATGATGAAAGACCCATGCAAACAAGCATCCTAGATATGCTAGAAGATGCTAGATGAATTTTGATGCATATGAATTTTGATTTGAGTGTTTAAATGAGCAAACTTGGTTGATTTCTCTCTTAAAAATCTCTCTTTTAAAAGTAGGGTTCTTGATGATTAAAGAGTCATATTCAGAACAAGAGAAAGTGATGTATTTATAGGCATGAAAAACAGAGCATGTGAAAAGACAAGTTTGCCCCTGAAACGCACCGATCGACAGTTTCAATCGGCGGCCAGGCCACCGTTTACAATCGCCGAATGGCTCTTGAGAGAGGTAGGGGAACAACGGCCGTTTCAATCGGCGGTGACGAAATCGCCGAATTAATCGTAGAATCAAACCTGAGAGATTAAATCAATCAGGTATGAACGGCGGTTTTGAACGGTGATCGTGGCCGCCGATCATAACCATAGAATTGATCTAGAGGTCTCTGGACTCAAACGGCGGTTTCATTCGGCGGCCAGGCCGCCGATCATAACCACTGTTTCACTAAAAGAGGTGAAATCAAAGGAGAAGCCAAGGGCATTCTCCGTAGGTGGTCTTCACGCAAACCAAGCACATACTAGTGCATGCGCAGACGTTTTCGAGCAATATCGGGAAACGAATTACAAGGCACATAAGCACACACAAAATACAACATCAAAGTGCAAGTGTGAAATGTGACATGTGAAGAGTATGCACACAAATGCAAGAATGCTAAGTGAGTGTGTGCAATTTAAATCTCTTCAAAGAAAAAACTAAGCACTATAGATTATATCTTTAGCGTGCTTGTCCCTTGAGGTCTTGAAAGGGCTTTTGAGCTTGATTCTCAAACTCCTAAACTACCCTTACACAATAAACCCCAACATGTGGTTTGTCCACGAAATAAGTCAATCAAAGAATGGGAATCCTTACACGGTGTATCATGACCGTTGGATTCTGCGTCCTTCGTCGTTTAAAGTTTATTCCCCTCTTATTCTGCACGGTGACATTATGGTTAGTGAGCTCAAGCTTCCGTCGGGTTTATGGAATAAGAACCATATTCGAAGCAATTTCTTAGCTGACGATGCTGACTGCATTCTCCGTATTCCTTGCTCTGCTGGAATTTGGAAGGATTTACTCATTTAGCACTTCGAGAGATTAGGATCTTTTTCGGTTAAAAATGCTTACCATTTAGGCTGTTCGTTTGATGCTTCCCCGTGAGCTTCTTTTTCTGGCTCTAGGCTGGTCTCGTCGGTTTCGTGGTGGAAATTCTTGTGGCGTTTGAAATTGCCTTTGAAGGTTAAAGTTTTTATTTGGAAGGCCTGTAAGGGCTGCCTCCTTGTGATGAATAACTTGGCTAAGCGTGGAATGAATGTGGATCAGTGGTGCTCCCTTTGTGGCATTAAAGTCGAAACCATTTCTCATGCTTTGTGGAATTGCCACTCGTTAAAATTAGTAAGAAACTGTTCTTAAAGTCAAGGAGTTGGAAGGGTCAAATGACATGAACTTTCTAGACTTCATGGTTATGTGTATGAATTAGATCATTCCTGCTGAGATGGAACTCTTATGTTTGGTTCTTTGGAGAATTTGGCATCGTCGCAACGCCTCTATCCATAACTTTGATCCGGTGGTTGTCAAGGATTTATTGCCTTGGGCTGAGGTTTATCTGGCTGATTTTAGGCGATGTAATGCTGTCCCAGGTGTCCCTAGTGGGTCTCTTTGTAGGGTTGGTCAGTTTGGTCAGGCTTGGCGTCCTCCGGATGTAGGGATTTTTAAGATTAATTCTAATGCTGCTGTTGACAGCCATTTTAATAGAACTGGTATCGGTGTTATTGTTCGAAACTCTAGGGGCCTAGTCATGACTTCTTGTGCTCAAGTTCTTCAGATGTCCCTTGATCCTTTAATGGTGGAGGCTGTTGCGATTTTGCGGGGTATCTAGTTTGCGGCTGCGTCAGACCTATGGTCGTGCATTGTTGAATCGGATTGTCAGATGGCGGTTTCTATGATCAACTCAGGCACGGGGAGTTTTTCTGATATTGGTCTGATTGTTGATGATATCCTAGCTCTTGTGCATGGTCCTTTTAAGTGTACTGTTTGTTTTGTTCCTCATAAAGCTAATATGGCGGCTCATTACCTTGTCAAGCTTGGTGTGCCTTTAGATCATGATTGTTTTTGGATGGAGGAGGTTCCACCTTGTGTGGCTCCGATTGTTTTGGGGGACACCCCAATGCAGCTGTAATCCTTTGTTTCTTTTTATAAAGTTTTCTTCCTTTTCAAAAAAATAAATAAATAAAGTCTACTCGTTCATCATGTGCGAGATTACGAATATGTAATGTTATAGAACGTTACATAATCATGATTGATGAAAAAAAAAAAAAAGGAGCAATGCTAGATGTCTCAAATTTTTTATTTTTTTTTCCAAATTCTGTCATAAATGATGTGGCACATGAGGTGTCAGAATCTTATAAATCATGAAATTATGTAGTGATTGATGTGATATTGACACTTCATGTGCCATATCATTTGGGACAATATTTAGGAAAAATAAAATTGGAACGTCTAGCATTACTAAAAAAAAAATGTGTTGAATTGTGCACTTGAAAGTTTTTCTCTATACAACATGTTGAACTACAACTTTTGAAAAAAAAAATATATAGATTTTCTATTATCAGTTCGTCCTGACAATAAATATATCAGGACGAATAATGTAGACCACTAGATTTATATACTTTGACTCAAAGTGTATGCACTTGTCAAAACTTCTTCATAATCTGTGGTCCACATTTTTCGTCCTGATATATTTATTGTTAGGACGAACTGATAATAGAAAGATTGTATATATATATATATATATACAGATTTTCTATTATCAGTTCGAACTGACAATAAATATATCAGGATGAAAAATGTGGATCATTAGATTTACATACTTTGACTCAAAGTGTATGCACTTGTCAAAACTTCTCCATAATCTGTGGTCCACATTCTTCGTCCTGATATATTTATTATCAGTTCGAACTGATAATAGAAAGACGGTATATATATATATATATATAATTTTGAAAAGATCAGGGGTAAAATATTAGTTATGAAAACATAAGAGGATTTCTTTGTAAATTAATAAAAACCTTACAAGTCCAAAAAGACCACAAAATATAAAAACAAAACAAAATAAAATAAACATAGACTGACTTCTCAAAACAAAAAAAAAAACCAAAAAAAACCAAAACTTTCTTCTCGCAGAAGTTGAGTATCTCTACACTCCTTCCCTCTCTCGGCCTCAGAATTCTGGTAATTTTATGGACTTTTTTCTCTAATTGTTTTTGTTGATTTATTATTTTGTTTATTTTTATGATTGTTAACATAATTGCTGTTATCTTGAATTCAAATTATGTACTGTAACAAATGTTTATTTTTATTCAATTTTGATCAACCCCTGTTTTTCCTTTTATCGTTAATTAGCATCTACAAATTCTGGGTTTCTTTAGTTTGATTGTAATTTTGGTGGGTTTTGATCAGTTGGACTCAATTGTTACAAATTTCATGAGAAAATGATGATGGGTTTTGCACCTTATGGTAATGGAGGTGGAGGAGCAGGAGGGTCCTCTTCCTCTTCCTCCAATTTATCAGCTTTAGCTCCGCCGTTCACAGTGGACCGATCAGTACCGAAACCGCTTGTTGATTTGGCTGAACTCCCATTGAATTGGCTCAATACCCATTCTCTAAATTTCGAATCACTCCCTTCATCAAATGCTTATGGTTACACTTTTAGCTCACCATCTTCACACATACCTTCTCTGAATAATAACTCCAGTCCTGTTACTTCCACCGACGCCGCCTTTTTGTATGGTGGTCAGACTACTTCTGATTCTAGTTTTGTCGAAGCCAAGCCTTATTACCCATCTTATGTTTCACCCCCAAAATTCAGCTATGATGATTACACTCAAAGCTTGTCGGGCTTGTGGGATGGATCACGGGGTGAGGAGTATGGTCAAAAGGTTGAAATTGGTGACAGTTTCTGCTCAAAGGAGATGAATATGGCTGATTCATCCACTTACAAGGATTACAACCCAGGTTGTTTTCTCCCTTGCCCTTTAAATATAGAAACTTTAAAATAGTATAAGTTTTAGTTCTTAAAGACTTCACCATATTCATTTTTTCAGCTGCTATTTTATGATTCGATGTGGCTGTGTTATTCATTTACGTATAGTCTTTCTTGATGATTTAATTTCTCTCCTTGTCATTTATTGTTGCACATTCTCATTACTTGAATACAACCTCTTGAATTGATGATAGGTGAAGGAACTTCGATTGCATAGGCACTTCTTATAATTAGTCATCTCTATCATTTTTTATCATTACCAGATTGCTAACAACCCTCATTTTGTAAGGCACGAGTTTTTGATGAAGTTTGAAATTATAATCTTAGGAAGCTTTAAACACATGTATGGATGTTTTGTGATCAAGAAATTTCATGTGGATATCATTGATGATAAATGAAACTCCTTTTTTATTCTGCAAATAAAATTATGGTAAAATATGGCTGCTGAAATATATCAATTTAAGCTCTTATTCTCGGTCTAGAACTGTATGAGTGCTCTAAAGTTGGATAAGAAGCTGATTGCAACATTTTATTCGACAATTTATATGTAACAGCTCTATAACTTTTATCTCTATATCAATTCTTGACAAGTGATTAACATATCTGTTATGTGGGGTTGGTTCCATAATTATTGTATTGACACTTTTTGATCTTTTGTACAAGTATGGGAAATGTATTTTTGTTATCTTTAACATATTTCAATGCATTCGTGTAATCCTCCTTTTCATGAGGATCTTCGTATTTGACTCTTCTTCTCTTTTTTCCTTAGCCTGCCTATTGTCATAATAATTTCTAGCTCTACATACTTGGTCTCATTGACATTTTTTGCAACAAAAGTTAGCTTTTGAATTATGAAATGGGAGGAAATGGAAAGAAAGAGATGAAAATGAATATTAAATTTAAGAGTTTTCTGATTCACTGCCTTTATTTTTTTTTTTCCTTTTAATTTTTAAAATACTTGCAGTGGTTCATTCGTCCAAAGGCCCAAATACATGTGAAGAAAAATCCAATAGCATTGATATTATGGGTAGTGAAAAGCACCCTGGATCTTCTATCAGAGATCCGTTACATTATAGCTCCTTCTCGGGGAAAAAGTCTGAGTTCACACCTGTTGAATATTCAAGAAAATCTGTTCTTGAATCCACGTCAGTATTTCCGGACACCTATTCTATTGCATCACCTGCTGATCAAGTAAGGTATCGGAACCATCAAATGCCCTATGGCGCTTCATATGAAAAATTTGTGAAACAGCAAGGTACCAATCCAAATAATATTAATTCAGTCATGAAGTCTTCTCCTGGGCTTGTCATTTCAACTGTTGGTTCTGGTGCTGAAGCACCAAAAACAAGTTCATTTCACAGTGTGGAAATTGGCAGCGGTGCAGACGATATCCAATTTGCTTGCAGTAATAATTTTCCTATTACGAAAGATTTTCATCCCTTGCAAAGCTCTCAACGCAAATTACGATTTGATTCTAGCCAAGCTAGCTTTCAGCTGGAACGGGATAATCGTAACTTTCAAGAATCTACCTTGGAGAAGAATGTTAAGCTGGTGGGAGATGTAAATATGACTGAGGATCCATTCAGTGCAAAATCTGGACTTCAAGCTCCTCATATTAGTCATGGCTTCAATTTGACACTTGATAGTAATGAAGCCGTCAATCGTTTTGAGGAATCTTCAGAGAGTTTCGATCACTACAATCCTGCTGTGGATTCACCATGTTGGAAAGGAGCACCAGTTTCTCATTATTCTCCATCTGAAACTTCTGGGGCTGTCCCTCTACAGCTTAGAATGAAAATAGAACCTAGCAATAGTTCAACTCATATGGGGCCTTTGAGTTTTCCTGTCAATGCTGACTTCTCTGTAAAATTCTCTTCTCAGAAACCAAGTGAATATTCAATGTACCAGGAAAGTGGCTGTCTAGAAAATAATTTGGCACCTTCTCCAAAGAGGCCTTCTGTTGAAAATCTGTTAACTAGGAAACATGAATCTGAGGATGATGTGAAAGCAGGATCCTATCATAAGAAACAAAGTTCTGGCCATGGGGTTCAGTTTTCTGATTACTTAGACAAACCAAGAAAACAGTATGTCCTGTCCAACAAGTCAGTTGATGAATTCAACTTCAAGCCTTTTCACTCCATGCAACAAAGTCCTGACAGAGGTGAATTGACTTCTGGAAAGAATTGCGGTGTATGGACCGGTGGTGCAGACGTTGGGATGAATACCAATGATGCCTTAGAAGGTTGTTCATCACACGTGCCGTTCCATGTTACAGAGCAGGTCTTGAGTTCACCTTCCACTGAGCTTAACAATATGCATGGTGAAAACACAAGTCCAAAGATAAAGATGTGTGTTCAGAAACTGATTAGTACAATGCATGTAGTGTCAGAACAACTTCTATATCATTGTTCAAATGAGTCATATGAATTAAAGAAACAAGACATGGAGGTTCTTAAAAATGTGATCAATAACCTTGATAAGTGTATACTGAAGAATTTTGGGAGAGTGTCTCCACCTCAGGAATCGCTATTTTCCCAGAAAACTTATCAATTTCATGCAGAGTTGCCTGGGCTTCATGAGGTATGCTGTTTTTATTGAAGTTGTAATT
The DNA here is from genome assembly GCA_008009225.1 of Acer yangbiense. Taxonomy (NCBI): domain Eukaryota; kingdom Viridiplantae; phylum Streptophyta; class Magnoliopsida; order Sapindales; family Sapindaceae; genus Acer; species Acer yangbiense. Next base: position 677,619 of record CM017772.1, on the reverse strand, counting down.
TTCTATACAAAGTAGTTCTTTGATATATTGAAAAGAAGTGTATACAGCTGATAGGTAGTATAGGTTCCACATTGAATGAATTGCTTCTGTTTTCTCTTTTGATTCTCTGCAAGAAAAGTAAGAATGGGTGAGGGGGATTCTTGATGCGATTGTGGTGATGACCGCCACACTTTATTAACATCATGTAGTGGAGCTTTATGACACAAGAAAGCTTCTAGTTTACTGCAGGCTGCATAATGAAATTATCACTTTGAGGTTAAACATAATATAAATGATGGCAGTGTTTGAAGATCATTAGAAACCAAGAAGATATCTTAGATGTGTAAGAAGCCACATGAAGAGGCTTATTAGAGTTTAAATTCTTGTATTAGTCCTTTTCTATAAGCTTAAGCTTTTAATGATATTGATAGGTAACAATCCCTGAGCTGAATAATGTCTTCTGCAGAGTGTGACAGCAAGCAGGCCCCTGGTGACAAAGGCAGCTGTTGCTATTGATTTGAATCAGCCCGAATATCAACATGTTCAGGAGGAAAGGAAGCATTATGATATGTTAGGTAAGAAAGATGACAAATGTTCAGATGTTGGTTCCGAAATGGGTGATGCAGACAGAGTGAAAGAGGATAAAATGACCCAGGTACTCGGTTATTTTCTGGTTCTTCATTCTGTACCTAGTTATATCACGCTCGCGCCTAGGTGCAGGCACCTTGAGTAAGCAAGACAAGGCAAGGCAAGACGACCTTGTTGAGGCGCACACCTTTACTACTCAGGAACCAGGTGCAGTAAAGGTGCGCCTCAATGAGGGTTTTTAAAAAAAAAAAAATTAGACTAGCTAACATTATTTAATCAAAACCCTATCAAAAAAAAAAAAAAAAAAAAAAAACTCTGCCATTGAAACTACAGAATGACCGGCTACCTCCCAAAAACAAACCCTAACTTTGACCCTTTGAGCGACTCACCATTTATCTTCATCAACGTCTTCACCGAAGGTCTAAATGTCGAGCCAAGGATCGAAGGCAGATCCTGCATGGCAGCATTTTCACTTGCCTTTCAAAGATGATAATTTTGTGGTTGTTTGAATTAGGGAGAGCTAGGAGCGATGTTTTGAAACTAGATCTTTGTTTTTTTTTTCTTTTCTTTTATGTGTTTGCTGCTTTGCTATTAATATGATGTTCAGATCAATGTTAGTTGCTTTATGAATTATGATGTGTTATTGATAGTTTCGTACCTTACATTTGCTTAATGACTTGAAATTTATAAGATAAATTAGATTAATGCAATAATCATGAATTATTCCCATTGGGAAATTCATATAAAAGCTATTAGGTACCTTTTTTTTGTTATTTTATAAAAAAAATAATAATAATTGCGCATAGGCTCCAAGAAGACCTAGGTGCCTCGGTGTGCCTTACGCCTTTAAAAACTATGGTCTTAGTTTCTTTTTCATGAATCATGGTTTGCAGGCTATAAAGAAGGTTCTTGTTGAGAATTTTGTTGAAGAAGAAACACAGCCACAAATACTCTTGTATAAGAATCTCTGGCTTGAGGCAGAAGCTGCATTGTGTTCGGTCATGTGTAGGTTTCGCTTTAACCGTGTGAAGACTGAGTTGGAGAGATGCAAGCTGCAAAAAGCTAAAGGTTAAAATTTTACTCTAAAATTCCCAGCTCCCAATTATTTATTTTTATTTTTTCAATTAATCAATCACAAATTCCCCTTATTTATTTATACTGCTGTTCTCTTGCTTAAGATTTGTCCGCAAATACTACAGAGCTAGAGGAAGTATCACAGGGCACATTTTCTCCTGATCTAAACATGGGTAGCAAATTGGCACCAGAGGTTAACGGTGATTCAACCCGAGATATTCCTAGCCCTGATTCTCCTATCATAAGCACAAACAATCATCCAGAAGATATTCTGACCAGATTTCATATTCTAAGCCGCCAGGCGACCGATGCAAACTCTATGAGTACTACATATGCAGAGGAACTGTCAAGCCCCAAAGTTTTTCCTGATCTGAATAAGGCTGACAAAATGGCTTCTGATGCAAAGGATGCTACGGATATATCCACCTGGGGTTCGTTTCTCTCAAGGTCAAGCTCAACTAGCCCTGCCGATGATGCTGAGGCTTCTGTCATGGCTAGATTCCGCATGCTCAAAAGCCGGGTTGACCATTCCAGCAATGTGAATATGCCACAGGTTGATCTTGGATTTGCAGGAGATAGAAAGCATATGCCAACCAACACATCTGGGAATGAAATTTTGGACATAAATACGGAACATGTCTTGCATCCTGACAGTGCTAATCACTCTAAAGACACATTAACGGTGCAGGAGTTCCATCTACATGTCAAGGATGATCCCATTATCCATTCTCACAGGATGAACAGGTCAGGGAATCAAGTTCCTGCAAGCTGTTATTATGATAACTCGTCATCAGACTGGGAACATGTATTGAAGGAAGAGCTGCCGGGGCAGAACTGTTGAGCTCTGAATTTCTCATTTGGTACTGTTATTATGTGGGATACCTTTTTAAGAATTATGCTACTCCCTGAACTTGTAAAAAGCTTTTAAACTTGGTTGATGCTACTAAACTGATGTGTGCTTATTGTCTATGCCCTAGTCCTTGCACAAGGGGTTGGTTCTCTTGTACAAGTTGGATTGTGGCTCCTCTGTTATGGTCTCAAATTCAGCAGTCAGATTTTGCTGCACCATTCGAACCGAATGTGTTGACCTATGCGATGATTCACATCATTGCATTGTTATATATTATCATCTTTCACTCAGGAAGAAGAGATGTCAACCTAGACCTGACACGGTTCCAGTTCCGGTTCCACGGTTAGATGGAACTGGCAGAACCGCCGGTTCCAATTCTAGAACCGCCGGTTCCGGTTCCGGCGGAACCGGTGGTTCTGAACCTTATTATTATTTTTTTAATTTTTTTTTTAAAACCAAGATCAGATCAGAAGAGATTAGGCATCAATCCAAGGCAAGGCACTCGTTTCTCTCTCACAAATCTGAAATCAACCACAAATCACCCCAAACCACTCCCAAATCAACCCCAAACAGTCAAACCACTCCCAAATCAACCCCAAACAGCCAAGGCACCACCAAATCAACTTCGTGAATCGAAGATAAAGATTAGAATCGAAGAAGAAGAGATCGAAGAAGAAGAAGAAGAGAAGAAGAATCGAAGAAGAGAAGAAGAATCGAATTGAAGAAGAAGAGAAGAAGAAAAGAAGAATTGATGAAGAACCGAAGGAGAATCAACGAATAACTACAGAAGATTCGAAGAAGAAAGGGAAGAATCGAAGAAAGAGAGAGATCAGAAATTAGGGATTAGGTTTAGGATTTAGGAATTTAGGATTTATATATATATATTTAAAAAAATAAATAAAAGAATAAAAAAAAAAAACATGAACCGCCGGTTCCATTCCGGTTTGAACCGGCCGGTTCTACGAAAATTGGAACCGGAACAGAAAAATCCGGTTCTGGTTTTTACGGTTCGGTTTCGGTTCGGTTCCACGATTCGAACCGAAACCTTGTCAGGTCTATGTCAACCATGTCCGTCACTCAAATCTTGGTATAATATTTTGAATCTTCTAACAGATTAAAAAGGTTTTGCAATACATATATGCACTAATGAATAAATTTCCCTGTTGTAATTTACAAGTATGGATTCTCAAGGAGAGGAAGATGAAAACATGGAGCTGTCATAATGAGAACTCCTCGAGCCATATTACCACTTCAATTAGTCCAGATTTATAATAATGTGAATCAACCAAGAGACCACCTGTTCCAAAGCCAGCAGCACCCAAGTCCCAAGCCATCTCACTCGCTTAGACCATTTGTTGGTCCATCCCCACCACCACCTACTTCCAAGTCTTCACCATCTACAAGACCACCACCTCCTACTCACATTTTGCATATGAAGACTACCTTCTAATTGATGGCATCTTCTCATAACTTTGGATCTAAAGAATTTTGGTCATTGAGCAACCAGTAAAAATCTCAAAACTTTTCCATGTCAGTGAAAGCATTAAAAATTCATAGCAGCTAGGTTATCTCCTTCCAATTCATTTTCTTCTGAAACCAACTGCATTTTATCCAACATGGAGTATATTTCTCCCATTTCCAGATGAGATGGGTCTCCAACAAGAAACTCGTGGACGATGCCATCTACCTCAATTGAACTGCACCCAGGCACCTTTTTGATACCTAGATCTTTCATTTTCCTTCTCACTTTTGTTACATCTTCCCATCTGTCAGCGGAGGCATAGATATTGGCAAGAAGTGTATGAACACTGGAATTGCATGACTCAATTTTCTCTAGCAATTCAGCCACCTGTTCACCCATCTTCACATTGCCGTAGGTTCTACAAGCGCTGAGTAAAGCACCATAAAGTGGAACTATGATCTCATTCTTTTCATTTGGTATTTCTTTTATCAACTCCTCTGCTTCATCTAACAGTCCAGCTCGACCAAGTAGGTCAATTAGACACCCGTAGTGTTCGAGCTTTGGCTCAATCTTATATGTCTCCCTCATGGAAGTGAATAACTTGCACCCTTCTTCAATCAACCCTCCATGGCTACAAGCACTTAAAACACCAACAAAGGTGATATCATCAGGTCTAGCTCCATTTTGTTTCATCTCCGTGAACATCTGTATTGCCTTGTTTATCTTCCCATTCATGGCAAGCCCACATATAATTGAAGTCCAGGAGGCTGTATCCTTTTCCCTCATATGATAGAAAATCTCCAATGCTTTCTCTATGCATCCACATTTTGCATACATTTCAATAAGTGCTGTCCCGACAACTGCATCCACTGTGATTCTGTTTTCATCAATGTACCCGTGAATCCATCTTCCTTGTTCTAGAGCTCCCAACTGAGCACAACTTGTGAGGAGAGCAACCACTATAAATTTATCTGGCTTAACCCTTCTAATCTGCATTTCTCGAAATAATGACACCGCCTCATCAAACCAATTATATTGCACATAACCATTGATCATAGCTGTCCAAAGAACAATATCCTTAACCGGACTTCTATCAAACAAATCTCTAGCATCATCCAGATGACCACAAGTCACGTACCCATACACCATACTTGTCCAGCAAAACACATTCTTGCTAGGCATCTCATCAAATATTTTCCTCGCTACACTCAAAGAACCACACTTGCAATACATGTCTAACAAAGCATTTCCTATTATAGTAGTGAATCCAAGCTCAGTGCTAACATAACGATGAATTTCTTCCCCAAGTTCCAAACTTTTCAGCGCGGTACAAGCAGATAGAGTGCTCACAATAGTAGCCTCATCAGGCCTCAAAATACTCTCCCGTTTCATCCGCCGAAAAATATTCAAAGCATCCTCAAATCTCCTACACTTAACGTTCCCCGAAATCAAAACATTCCAAGAAACCACATCTCTCTCAAGCATTTTATCAAACAGCTTCTTCACTCGATCAATTCTACCCAATACAGCATACATGTCCATAATAGAGTTGCAAACATAAACATCAAATTCAAGACCAGTTTTTACCACATGCCCATGAACCTTTTCGCCTTCCTTGACCTCTCGTAAGCAGCCTATTACCTTAAAAACAAATGGGTACGTAAAATTATCGGCAGACAAGCCATTCTCTCTCAATTCATTGAAAAACGAAAGAGATTTTCTAAAACTACCCTTCTTCGCATACGCTTTGATCATCAGATTGTATATAAACAAACAGGGATATTTTACACAATTGAAGACCTTCTCTGCATAGAACAAGTTACCGAGAGATGGATCCGTACAAAAGGCCATGAGCTTGTTGAGGGTCTGTGTGTCTTGGTGGAGGCCGACTTGGAACATGTGGGCATGGATTTGTTTGAGATGGGTCATAGATTTGCAGTTTTTGAGTAGAAAAATGCACGATTTCTTCATTGTTATTGATAATGAATTGTGTGAGAAAGAAGAGAAATGCAACGCCTTTGAAGGGACTTGGCGGGAAAGTGGCTTCAGTAACCAAAAGAAGTCAGTGTCAAGTGTCAAGGCCTACAGCCACCAGAATTAATAACCTCACTCTTATATTGACGTATTAATCAATATTTGATCTTTATCCCTACCTATTTTAACTTATTTCTTATCGTAATTTATTCTTAATTTATAAATAATAAAATTAAGAACAATATTTGTCATAGTCGCCGTGTTTCTCTCTTCTCAGCCTACTCCAAGGTATCATTTTTCTCTCTATATACATTTTTTTTTTTTTTTTTTAACTGAAGAGAGCTGTATTAACTAGAAAAAGTATTACAAGAAGAACTGGTATCCAACCAGAATTGTTCTCTATAGGAAGACAAGGCCGCCTTAGCTAAATTGCGAGCCAAGGAGTTCTCTTTATACATTTATGTGTATCATTTTTGCATTGAATCTGAAATGGGTGTCAACGAAAACAGCTTGCTTGTAATTGTATATGGTTTCTAATCGTCACTGATTGAATCTTGTTCTGTTTGAATCTAAACAATTTTCTTTCAAAAAATGAAGAAGAGTTCAACATCCAAACAATAACAATATATATGTTTTGATATATATATACACAATTAGCAGATGCAATTCATTTGCTTAAGTAATCACCAAAACAAGCAACATCTAAATCTAATTAAGTTAATAGCAGCTAGCTGCCACATATATATATATACGTTGGTTGTTGAAATAGAAACATATACAAACTTTTTGATACAATATAACCCAACAAATTGATATCAATCTAGAGCTAATCACCAATAGTCCAATCAAGATTGCTATGAACTTGCTTTATTATTTATTAAATGTTTGGTAAAAAAAAAATGTTCTCTTTGTTTAAAGTTACTATCTAATATTTTCTTCTTTTTTTATCTTGCAAGTTTATGGATTACAACTTATCAGAGATACATGGACTTTTAAATTTTTGTGAATTATGAATTTATGAATTTTCTATATCTTTTAGATTTTCCTGCACTTTTGGACTTGTTTTTATACACTTTTGGACATGTTTTAGATTTGAGTTGTTTTTATGAAGTTATTTGGATTTTTGGATTTTAATATGGCTAATTATTTGGATATTTATTAATTTAGTATTGAAAGTTTATATTTAGCTAGAATTTGTTTATTTTTGTTATAAATGTATTAAACAGGTTAAATGAGTCATTTAAACCTGTTTAATAAACGGGTCGTACAAGTTAATTAAACATGTTTTTTAAACGGGTCAAATGTGTGTTGTTTAAACCGGTCATTTGACCCGACACGATTTGACATGTATAATAAACGGGTTAGCTGTGTCTTATCGTGTTGTTCCATATATTATCGTGTTGTGTTCGTGTTCGTGTTTAAAGAGTCCAACCCCGATCTATGTTGTGAAAAGATGCACGCGCCGGACTAATCGTACGCGCTTGGTGGGTTCTTAGGTCAGATAGCAATTACAGATCTGCGCCACTCTTCTCTCCTCCCTCCTCTCCGACCGCCTTGCTTAGCCTCTCTGTTTTATTTCCATGGAAACCAGCAGCGAAAAGTTCATCTTCTCAGCGCAACCTTCTCCCCACAGTAACTTAGCCGTTGATTCCACCCAATCTCTAGAAAGCCCCTGTTCTGCCAAACGAGCAAGAACGGAATCAGATACCATTGGTCGTAATGATGTGGCAACTGAAACTGTTAGGAAAGACGCCACGAGTAGCTTCAAATCGAAGCTTATGAATATGGCAAGCCCTAGCTCTTGGTCAGGCGTTGGAAATTCTAAGGAGAAATTGAAAATTGACCCGATGGACATTCTGATAACTGAGGGACCTAATGGACCGAAGATGACTCTATCAGCTAATTTGAAGGAACAACTACAGAAGCCTTGGGAGAACGGTTTGATTTTGAAGAATATGGGTCGTGCCCATACGTTAAATTTCATGCTTGCAAAGCTTTCACAGAAGTGGTCTTTTTTGGGTCAATGGCAACTCACAGACCTTGGTGAAGGGTACTTTGTGGCTAGATTTCAAGTGAAGGAGGATTTGGATTATGTTCTTACCAGCGGCCCCTGGATTATTGCAAATCAATACTTGGTTGTGCAGAGGTGGAGGCCAAACTTTGTTCCAGGGGAAGATACCATCCAGAGTATGCCTATCTGGGTCAGATTGTCAAAACTTCCCATGGAATGGATGGATTCTAATTTGCTCTGGGACATAGGTGGAATGTTGGGAAAGATGTGTAAAGTTGACCCAGTAACTTTGAACCAAGCCCGGGGTAGATTTGCTCGTATTTGTGTTGAGATTGACATTTCTAAACCTCTTGTGGCTTCTCTTAATATAGAGGAGAGGTCCATTAGAGTGGAATATGAAAACCTTGGATCAATTTGTTTTAAATGCGGTCGCTATGGACATAGTAAAGAGGTTTGTAGGGAGGGTGTGGTTGTCCCAATTCAAGAAGATGTTGTGGCTGGAAACAATGTTGTGGAGGAATCTGTTGAAGAATCACCTGTGTATGGACCGTGGTTGTTAGTCTCATATGGCAAACAGAGTAACAGAATGTACAAAGGCAGTAGTAGTCAGACAGGTAAGGGTAACGTTGGGGTTTTTGGTAATTCTGGTATGGTTGGGAATCAATTCAGCAATGGTTCCAACAGTGATAAAAAAATTGGCAGTGAACCTGGGGGGTCTGGAATGGGTAAAACTGGTCAACAGAAAGTGGTTAACAATGCCAATGGTGGTAATATGGTGGCTGCTCCGTGTGCTAAGGCTGTTAGTAGATCAAGGTTTGATGTTTTGAATGAAGATATGGATGTCATCATGACTGAAGATTGTGCTCCGACAGTTAAAAATACTGCGGTTGGGAACAAATACAAAGGAAAATCAGTGCTTACTGAGGTCACCAATCATTCTAATTTTCAGAGCAAAAAATTGCCTATGCCTCATTCTCAGACTAGCAAGAAAACGCCTAGGAAGAGCAATAAGGTGATTTCGAAGGTTGGGATTCTAGGTAAGCCTTGCGGGGGGTCTTCTTTGGCTACGATACATGCAGATGCTGCGTGGTCTGTTAACCCACCTGACATTGAGCCGCCTGATTCAACTCTTGATGAATTAGATAATGCTGCAATTCTTAGGCAACTTCATATGGATGTTACTAATTTTGTGAGCCAGCCTTCTGAGTTGATTCCAGATGGTAGAGTGAAGAAGGTGACTCTTGTTGTGACAGTGCCGGTTATGGAAAGTTTTGAAAAGGTTGCCTCTGATCTTGTAGAGGTAATGGCGGTGATCTCTGAATAGAGATCCTTTTTCCTTTTTCTTTTTTCTTCTTCCCTTATGATCTATGTGTGGAATGTAAGAGGAGCTAGGAAACATGTGTTTCTAGGAACATTGCTGATTTACGTGGGTTTTACCATTTTGAAATTTTGGCGGTTCTTGAACCAAGAATTAGTGGCTCAAAAGCTTTACGTGTCATTAATAAATTAGGCTTTTCTAATAATTTTGTTGTTGATGCAGAAGGCTTTTCAGGGGGTATTTGACTTCTATGGAATGAGAGCAAAGTTAAACTTCATGTGATTGCAAGTTCAAGACACAGTGTGACAGCTCTAGTGTTTGATAATAAGGCTTTTTGGATCCTTACGGTTGTGTATGCTAACCCGTGTGTTACCACGAGGAGGTTACTCTGGAATTATCTGGATGCTATCAGGAGCTGTTTTTCTTTGCCTTGGTTAGTAGCAGGTGATTTTAATGAAGTAATCAACAATTCTGAAAAGAGAGGGGGAAGACCTAGGTTCTCTAACAGTGGTTTCGGTAACTGGGTGGATAGAAATAATTTGGTTGATTTGGGTTTCCTAGGTCCTAAATTTACTTGGATGACGAAGAGAGGTATTGGCGAGAAAATTTGGGAGAGGCTTGATAGAGCTCTTTGCTCAATGGACTGGAGAATTCAATTTGGTGATGGTTTCGTGAGACATCTCCCTAGAACAATGTCAGATCATTGCCCTATCCTCATTCAGCTGTATAGTAACCATTTTCCAAGCAGTAAATGCAAGCCTTTCAGGTTTGAGGCTATGTGGCTTAAACATAAAGATTTTGACAAGTTTGTTCAGAACAGTTGGCGGTTGCAGGGAGCTTCGATGATTGATAAAATCATGAATTTATCCGGCCTCCTTAAGGTTTGGAATAAAGAGGAGTTTGGGAATATTTTGCATAAAAAGAGAAGATTGTTAGCCATGATTCAGGGGATTCAATTGTGTACTAGCATTAAGCCTTCTGTTTTTCTGTCTGATCTTGATGAGACGCTTCTGAATAAGTACAAAACCATCCTTGAGCAAGAGGAAATTTTTTGGCAGCAGAAATCGTGTAATTGTTGGCTCAAGGAAAGGGATAGAAATACTAGATTTTTTCACCTCTCTACGGTTATTAGAAGAAGGAGAAATAAGATTGAGGGTTTCAAGAAAAGTGATGGAAACTGGACTAAGGATATTGAGGAGATGAAGAATGAGGTAGTCCATTATTTCCAAGAGCTCTTCTTGGAACGACAAAGCACTGGTATGTATTCTTAACTCTCCATGCTTTTCCCTAGGCTTAACGAGATTGATATCTCTGGTATTGGTATGACTGTTGATGAGGCTGAAGTGAAGAAAAGTGTTTTCAGCATTGGGGGGATTAAGGCCCCTGGGCCTGACGGTTTCCCAGCTATCTTTTTCCATAAATTATGGACCACTTACAAGGAGGATTTGATGCACTTGGTGACGGAGTGTTTTAGAAATGGCAGTGTTCCTAGTGAGGTCAACGGTACGTTAATTTCGCTTATTCCTAAAGTTCCTAATCCAGTTAGTTTGTCTCAATTCCGTCATATCAGTCTCTGTAATACTTCTTATACGGTTATTAGTAAGATTATGGTGCAAAGATTAAGAAGATTCCTCCCGGATCTTGTTAGCCCTAATTAGGTGGCCTTTGTGCCTGGTCGTCAGATTCAAGACAATATTGTTGTTGCGCAAGAAGTGCTCCATAAGTTCAAGACTGTCAAGGGGAATACGGGGTTTATCGCATGGAAGATTGATCTTGCCAAGGCTTATGATAAGCTCCAGTGGAGTTTTATTAAGCAAGTGTTGGAAGAAGTAGGTATTGTTGGGGATTTGAATAATCTTTTCATGAGTTGCATTACGAACGTTCATTATAAGGTGATAGTCAATGGAGAAATGATAGAAACTTTCCTTCCTAAATGTGGTATCAGACAAGGAGACTCTCTATCTCCTTATATCTTTGTGTTACGTATGGAGAAGCTCTCCTACATCATCCATCAAAAGTTGCTTGATGGAGTTTGGAAGCCTATTAAGACTTCAAGAGGGGGTCCGGAGATTTCCCACCTTTTCTTTGCTGATGATTTAATCTTGTTTGGTAAAGCCTCTCTCCAACAGGCCGCTACCATGAGGGATGGATTGTTCTGTGATCTTTCGAGCCAACAAGTCAGTTTTCCCAATTCTAGGATTTTTTGTTCTAATAATGTTAATCATAATTTCGCCAAATCTCTGGCGAAAGTGTGTGGTTCTCCTATTACTCATGATCTGGGAAATTATCTGGGTGTTCCCCTCATCCATGGCCGGGTCACAAGAGGAACTTACAATGATATCATTGAGAAGACCCAAAAACGTCTGGCGGCGTGGAAGAGTGCTTCTCTGTCCTTCGCTGGGAGATGTACTCTCATCAAAGCTGTGACTTCTGCTCTCCCCAGTTACGCTATGCAATCCATTAAGCTCTCTTTGGAGGTTTGCAATAGTCTTGATAAAATTAATAGGGACTTCTTGTGGGGCAGTACTATGGAGAAAAAGAATATCCACCTTGTGAATTGGGAGACTGTTTGTTTACCTAAGAATTTAGGTGGGCTTGGTATTAGAAAGATGAAAAAGATGAATCAAGCTTTACTTGCCAAAACTGGCTGGAGATTGTATCAGAATGAGAGTGGTCTTTTGAGTAACCCGATTAAAGCTAAATATCTCAAAGGGGAGAATATGGCCTCCCATGATAACTCTAACACTAGGCTTTGTTCAAGTACTTGGAGGGGTTTTTCTTTTCAAGCGAAACTTCTTTCGAAAGGGGTGTAATGGAGAGTTGGTAATGGCCTTAATGTTGGGTTTTGGACTGATGTTTGGATTCCTGATCTGGGGATTCTCCTTAATCACGCCTCTTGCTCTCTCTCTGAGGACCAGGTGAATGAAAAGGTTTGTGACTATCTGACTGATAATGAGTGGGATCTTAGGAAGTTGGCTTCGGTTTTGCCTTGGCATATTGTGCACCGCATCTTTAGCATCCATACGAGCAACCACGGTAATGGGGAAGATTCTGTCATCTGGGGGCTTGCTAGGAATGGGAATTTCTCTGTAAAAAGTGCTTATGATATTCATTTTAATATGGTTGAGGATAGTTCTTGGAGATGGAATTTCATTTGGAATCTGAAACTTCCGCCTCCAATCCTTCATTTTCTCTGAATTCTTCTTCATGGGAAACTTTTGACTAATGTTAACAGGGATTCTAGAGGGCTGACGATGGACTCCATTTGCGGCAGATGTTTTGTGGGTCTTGAAGATGCCGAGCATGTTTTCAGAAATTACAGCATGTCTTGCCGTATTTGGGAGGATATTTGCAAGGATCTGACCACGAGCCTGTCTTATAGAACTGAATGGAATGTGTGGCTGTTTGAGAACCTTAAATGCAACAATCTGTGCTGGAATAGGGTGCCTAGCTATCTTCTCTTCGCGGTGTCGCTTTGGTTCATTTGGAAGTGGAGATGTGAGGAAATTTTTAACTCTAATTTTCAGCATCCTCACTGCCCTGGTAAGATTATTTTGAATTATGTGAATGAATGGATGTCTGCTAACATGGGTATGGAGACCACAAATACTAAGACAATCTGCTATATTGCTTGGACCCCTCCTCCGTCAGGCTGGGTTAAATTGAATGTTGATGGAAACTGGAACTCTGACTTGGGAACAATCTCGGTTGGAGGTGTCATCAAAGATAAAAGGAAGAATTGGCTTGTTGGATTTTCCCTCAATAAAGGTGTCGGTTCTGTGCTGGAGGCTGAGATGTGGGGTGTGTTTGAAGGTTTGAAACTGGCGTGGAGGGCTAGGTATAGGAAAATTACGGTGGATTGTGACTCCAAATGTGCTGTTCAGCTTGTGATTGATCCTATTGCTCAAAATCATCCTCTTTTCAACATCACTCTTGAGTGCAAGCGCCAGATGGAAAGGGACTGGATTTGTTCGATCAATCACATTTACAGGGAGAGTAACAAGGTTGCTGACTTTTTGGCCAAATTTGGGCATTCTTTAGATTTAAGGGTTGTTTTCTTTGAGGTTCCCCATTCCCAAATCTCTTCTCTTTTAGCTGATGATTCTAAGGGCTCTGCTGTTGCTAGGATGATTCCTAGCTCTTAGTTTTCTTTTATTTTTTGGGCGTTTTTTGCCCCCCTTTTCACTAAAAAAAAAAGTCCAACCCATTTAATAAATGGGTCGTGCTCATGTCGTGTTAAAAATAAATGGGTTGTGTTCGAGTTGACCCTAACTCGACCCGCCAACCTGTTTTGCCACCCCTATCTCTCTCTCCCTGAAACCCAAAACCCTATTAGCATCATAAGTTTGAGCTGAGACCTGAGAGAATGATCAAATACATATTGAATAATGGCATGGACGCAAATTCTCAACAACATGAGGGCATTTTTGTCGTCAAGAACACTTGGGTTCTCTAGATTTTTCTCTTCCAGATCATCAACTCTGTACATCGGCGAGCTTTTTTGGCTTTTTTTGTGGATTGTCTTTTAATATCTATTTGGTTTGAGAAAAGAAAAAAAAAGAAGAGAAAGGAATTGGGTTTGTGGGTTGTGTTTCTTAGATTTGGGAAACTTAAAAAGAAATGATTTTTTGATGGGGGTTGTTTTGATATCAGTTTCTAGGGAATGTATTTTTGTGAAAAATATATATATTTTTTTTGAATCTTAGAATAAAAAATATTGATAAATTTGAAACACTTATGCTAAGTAGCTGTTTTAGATTAAGTTGAATTGAGGTTTTAGTTTTTGGATTTTTTTTTCGCAGAGGAAGGGAAGATTGTGAAGAGAAAACTTTGGGTTGTTTAACAATTTGTGTCGTTTAGGTTTGTTTCTATTGAAATTGGAACTTATCATAGCTAAGACAAATAGCTATGTCACTGACATGAACAGAGATTCATGCTTTCTGTGTTGTGATAGATGGAACATAGTATTGTTGTTTCCACTCATCGTGTGAGCAAACAAATTATCAACTTGCTTGAAAAACTGAAGAAAAGGAAATAAGATGGAATTGAATTATACATTGTATATTGGGTTGGTTTAAAAAGATTGTTAATTTGGGTTGATTCTTAAACGAGTTTTCTTTTTTAAAATTTAATTTTTCTTGTTACTTCCATCGGTGATTATCACAACATGAGGCCGATAGTTGTCTGTTTGAAATCTTAAGGAATTGGTATTGAGAGTTGTTTTTGTCGTCGTTGATGATGCAGTCAATGTTGGGATACCAGAGTTTCTGAATGGAATAGGGAAGGGGGTGGAAACCCATGTGCCAAAGCTTAAGTTCGAGATCAGTGACTTTCAGAAATTGCTTGTTACGCGAACTCTTAAGTTCAAGAAACTTGGCATTCTCATGCAAGCATGTGAGTATTCCATATTGGCATGCCTTAAGTTTTGTTACTTACTTAACATCCGCATATGCTAGTGTTTTTTAGATAGAAAGCATGCCCTCGATTCGATGATGATATTCAACCTTCCAATTTGGAGGGAAGACATGCATTTGTCATTAGGGAATCTTGATTAAAATTTTATTTGAATGAATTGGCCGTGCACTTGATGAGTTAAAGAGTAATGATGCATGATTTAGGGAAGTGTGACGTTGAAGCTTTGGATATACATAGTATTGCTCAATTTCAATTGGGAAATGAGTAATTTTTGTATCTTGAATCTTCTTCTAATTTAAAGTGCTACGGAGAAAGAGGTTTTTTTGTTTTTTTTTTTGGGTGGGAAGTGTTCTATACATCTATTATGTAAATTCCTTACTTTTTTCAGTAAATTGTAACTTATGATCTTTGGTTCGACAGAGAAAGCTGATATTGAAATACAGTCAGAAATATAGACTATGACTGTGGAGGCCAAGAGCCAAGCCCGTGAATGCCTAATGTTTTGTTCCTCTTGCAAAATGGGAATACTAGACAATTTATGACAAAATGTAACGGTTGAGTTTTGGTTCTTAAAATTTATAATACTTGTTTATCGAATTTAATGGACAAATGTTAGTTGTTTTCGATGAAGGCTAGTTTAATAATTTACCTGGAAGTTCACTCGTAATGGAAAGTATTTATGCCATTCTCTCATCTTGTATTTATATTCAAACTTTGCTGCTAACATTCCCTCACAAGGATGTGTCTTCGAATGCAATCATTGTGCGTAAAAAGAGCACATTAAGAAGCAATTTGAATATCCAGATAAAAAGGACAGCACAACTATAAAGTCAAATTTTAATGAAAATAATACCATTTGCTAGATTGGAAAGGGTTTGAGAAGTGGGGATGGGGATGGGGATAGGGATGGGAATGGGGATGGGGGGACCTATATCCATCCTTATTTCCCCAATATGCAACCCTATCTGTGTTCAACCATATTCACAGACCAATCTAATATGATAGTGTGATTTTGTTATTATTTTACTTGATTGTATAGTTATTTCTTTTCTTAGTTAGGACCTAGATTAGAGGGATTTGGTCTTCTAAATTAAGAAAAACAGATTCTCCATTTATGGGCAGTCCTTAACTACTGTGTATATATATTCTAGTTGACAGCTTCAACAAGATTAAAGGCAATCAAGTCTCTTTCTTCATGGTATTAGAGCACTTTCTGAACCCAAACAAACCATAGTTTTTCCCTACTGCTCTTTCCAGCAATAAACCACCCTAAAATACTTCAAACAAATTAAACATGTCCATCGACTCCATTTCAAAAGTTGGTTCTGTTCCAGACCTCCCCAAAACCGATAACAATAGAGGAGGAAGTTCAGACCAAAACTCACACCTCAATCTTCCCATAACTGGTCACAAATTGACTGGTAAAAATTTTCTTCAATAGTCCAAGTCCATGCTCATCTACATCAAGGGAAAAGAAATATGAGTATCTGACCGTAGGAATCACCAAACCGGCCAAGGAAGATGCTGGTTGCCGCAAGTGGAGGACAGAAAACAATCTGGTGATGTCGTGGCTGCTCAATTTGATGAACAATGATATAAGCGAGAACTTTCTGTTGTTTGAAACGGCAAAAGAAATCTGGGATGTAGCCAAAGAAACCTTCTCTACGACTGACAACACAGCAGAACTGTTTGCTGTTGAGTGAATTTTGCATGATCTTCGTCAATGAGGGAAACAGTCACTCAAGACTTCACCAAACTTACTCGGTTGTGGCAGCATGTTGACACCTTTTACAATGATGTTTTTGTTGACCCTAAGGATGAGGCTACACATAAGAAAAGCATTGAGAAGAGAAGGATATTCAAGTTCCTGCTAGGCTAGAAACCTTGATAAGGTGAGGGGCCGAATCATGGCTGTCAAGCCTTTGCCTACCATCCGAAAGGCTTTTTCAAAAGTTACGCATGAAGAAAGCAAGAGGAAGGTCATGCTTGGCATTGACAACAGCAGCTCTCAGCTTGATGGGAGTGCACCGGCAGTTCGTGGAGGCCAAATTTCCTCATTCGACAACAAATCTAGGAAGGGTCATCCATGGTGTGACCATTGCAAAAGGTTAGGTCATGTTAAAGACAGCTGCTGGAAGCATAGAAAGCCAACATATTGGAAGCCCAAGGCAGAGAGAGAAGGGTGAGGAAACATGACGACTTATAGAGACTCACCTACTACCACTACTGAATTATTTAGCAAGGAAAAATTGAATCTTCTCTAGAAGTTGATCAGGCAACAGCCACAATCTATCATTGCATCAAGATCTATGGCTCATTTAGTTAACCAGTTGACTGCCCTTAATGCAAAACAAGTGTCGAGTGAGTGTTGGATTATTGTCTTAGGCGCGTCAGATCATATGACAGGGGATGTTAGCATGTTTACAACATACTCTCCCTGTCATAACCATCTCAATATTCGTATAGCAGATGAGTCCTTATTTAAGGTTGCTAGGATCAAGATAGTGGCAGTCCCTAATACAATTATTCTTGACTATGTATTATTTGTACCTAAATTGGACTGCAAGCTTTTATCTGTGAGAAAATTGACCCAAGATAAGAAATGTGTAGCTAAATTCTCTCATAAAATGTGTCTTTTTCAGGACTTGGGTTTGGGGAGGATGATTGGCAATGTTAGAGTCAGTTCTAGAATCTACTATCTCAAAGCGAAGCCTTCTGTGGGAAAAATGGTTCATTCCAACAGCATGTCGGGCCGGTTGCAGTAAATCTTCTAGAACCTCTAATGTAGTGTTTGGGCCTTACAATGATAAGGATGTCTTGATTTGGCATTATTGTCTAGGCCATTTAAGTTTTCTTTATTTGTCAAAGTTATTTCCTGTTTTATTCAGAAATAAAAATCCACTATTTTTTCAATATGAGATCTGCCGGTTTGCTAAACACACTAGGAGCACTTATTCAATTTCACCATATAAATCATCTAAACCTTTTTCAATAATCCACAGTGATGTTTGGGAGCCTTCCAGGGTTCCAAACATCACAGGGGCTAAGTGGTTTGTTTCTTTTGTAGATGATCATACCAGGCTCACCTAGATTTATCTTATGAAGGAAAAATCTGAAGTGACACATATTTTTAAATGTATTAAAAAGATGATTCAAACTCAATTTGACACAGGGATTCAAATTTGTCTAATTGGCAATGTCAAAAAATTATTTAACCCATTCCTTGGCAATTAACTTTCTGATAAGGGAATCGTACATCAAAGTATGTTTGTAGATACACCCCAACAGAATGGGATTGCTGAGAGAAAGAATCGTCATCTGTTAGAGGTTGCTCAATCTTTGATGTTTTCTAGTAATGTTCCAAAGAATTTTTTGGGTGAAGCGATTCTTACTGCAGCATTCCTAATTAACCGAGTTCCCTCCAAAGTTTTAAATTATTTCAAAGCTAGTAAAATCTTTCAAAAATTATACCCTCAAAATCGGTTATTAACTGATATTTCTCTTAGAATTTTTGGATGCACTGTTTTTATCCATGTGTAGTCCTATAATCGCATGTTTTCAAAACCAGTAGAAATTGGGAATCTGACTTGTGCTGGTAGCTAGATTAATTATTAATGGAAAATTTACCAGGGTTGGATTTTTATGTGAGCTGAGTAAGTTAAAGATTCTAGAGATTTTTCTGGAAAATTGTTTTCAATGTAACAAGAAACACAAATTATCCTGGAAAATGTTTTTTTTTTTTTTTACCTTCTCAGATTCACCTTGGAAACCTTTTTATTTCTTGCCAAAAAGTACATATATAAAAGAAAAAAAAAAACCCAAATATAATAACCCACCAAATCCTTCTTCAATAACCTCTATTCCCACTTTGATCGAAGATATCTTGATAAATCCTTCTTCAATAAAATCTATTCCCACTTTGATTGAAGATATCTTGATAAATCCGATTTCATGCCTTCTAATGCCAAAATGGATATCGATTAATCAGAAACTTTTAGGGTTTTTTTTTTTTTTTTTGTGTTTTTTGTGTTTTTTGTGATTTTGACTTGAACGAGAGAAACAAAGAGAGAAGGAAAATCTAGGTGAAGAGTGTTGTTTCATGTTTTCAACGTCTCTGTATGTTGTTGAAAGAATAGAGTGTTTGTGTATTTTTTTTCAAAACGACAGTGTTTAGCCAAGTAAAGAAAGAAAGAAAGAAAAGCTACAAAAATCTTAGCCTTCAACATTTACCACGTGTCACAATCCTATGATAGGTCAGGAAAAAAGTCAGGTAAGCAGAGGAGCTTGATCCCTATATAATAGAGTCTCATCTTGACACGTGTCATCGTGATAAGTTTTGTCATTAAATTGTTATTAATTGTTAGTTATAATCTAAATAATATATTGAATTAAGTTCCAATTAATTGTAAAAAATATATAATAACTAATTATTAATATTAATTAATCAATATTTTCAAAAACAAATATATTAATTAATCATGTGGGGTAATTATCTTGATGGCAATCAACTTATGCCACCACTATCAAAATGGCCACCAGATGGGAAATTGGTTTAGAAATAGCTATTTTCGGCAAACAATGTTACACTAATGGCCATTCCGTTATAACACCGTTAACTTTTTCTAAGAATGTTACACTAATGGCCATCAATTTGTTCACTTGGTATCAAAATGGTCATTATAATCATTTTTCTCCAAAATTACTCTAGTGGCCATCCATTTTGTCTCCTTCAACTAATCATTTTTCTCTAAAATACAATTTTTTATTTTTTAAAAAAACAAAGTTTGAGATCCAATATAAAGATTGCCCCTCCTATAAAAAAACACATAGACACAAAGCCCAATTCATGCAAAATAGCTCTAGACACAAAGCCAAACATCAGACGAACAAAGCCCAATTCATGCAAAATAGCTTTAGCGCGTTGTTTTCTAAATCACTCAAATAGACATCCGTTTTAAAATTTTGAAAAACCGATTTCTTCCATGTAAAATAACCGATTTCTTTTGCGTTTTTTGTAGTAGTGGCAGTAAATTGGATCCTAAATCTATTAAGGGGATATTTATTGGATATTCTCCTAATAAGAAGAGATACAAGTGTTACAACCCATCTACTAAACGTATTTATCACACACAATGGATGTAACATATTTTGAAAATCAATCTTTTTTCCACAAAACCGATATTCAGAATGGGGGGCGAATTCTACCTCAAATCATGAATATGTTTTGGGATCCTAGTCCAAGTCTAATTCACCCTGCTAAATCCGGTTTTATTCCAAAAAATCAGCCTAGTCCAAGTCAACTTTCTTCTGAAATTCAGAAATCAAATCAGCCTCATAATCAGCAATTAATTGCTAATAATCAGAAACCTAGTCCAAGTCAACTTTCTTCTGATATTTAGAAATCAAATCAGTAATTAATTGCTGAAGATCAGCCTTCTAGTTCTCCTAGGAATCAGCAGCCTCAATCTTGTCTTAATCCACCTCAATCTTGTCTGAATTCACCTAATCAGTCTCTTAGTTCCCCTAGAAATCAATAGAGGTTTAATTCACCAAAAAGTCAACAGCCGCAATCTAACTCTCGACCAAATAGGAATCCTGCTAACTTTGAAAATCAAATCACCAGTCCTAGTGTGTCCAGTCAGCAAAATCCTAGTAATGATTGTTAACCTATCCACACGTAAAAGAAGTTAATTGTTTACCACAGAAAGGGGAAGCTGGGAGATAGGATTCAGACTGATAATAACACTAGTCAATAATCCCAATTGGATTCTAAAATCCAAGAATATGATCCAGATACAGCAAAGACTGAAGTGGCTCAGATATCCGATTCCGATAGGCCCATTGCCATAAGAAAGGGTTACAGGGAATGTCGGGACAGACCTCTTTATCCTATGGCTAAATATGTGTCTTATGAAGGTATCTTATCCAAATTCAAAACCTTTATTTCAAGGCTCTTTAACATCTCAGTGCCAAGAAACATATAAGAAGCTTTGAAAATTCCAGAATGGAAGAAGGCAGTTGAGGATGAGATTCATGCACCGGATAAAAATGGGACATGGGAATTGTCAGTTCTACCAAAAGGGACAAATTCAGTCAGTTGCAAATGGGTATTTACAGTCAAGACAAAAGCATATGGAAGTGTAGAACGGTTTAAGACACGGTTGGTAGCAAATGGATTCACACAGTCCTTCGTTATTGATTACGAGGAGACTTACGCACCGGTAGCCAAATTAAATACAATCCAGATATTGTTATCTCTGGTAGAAAATCTAGATTGGCCTCTACACCATATGGACGTGAAAAACGCATTCCTAAACGGAGACCTTGCAAAAGAAGTGTACATGGAGATTCCACATGGTTTCAAAACTACAGCTATTGTTAATAAGGTATGCAGATTTCGAAAGTCACTTTATAGACTGAAGCAATCTCTTCGGGCCTGGTTTGAACAGTTCACTCAAGTCCTTAAGAAACATGGTTATGGGCAATGTCAGTCCGATCACACCATGTTCATTGGGGTTGTGGGCTATATTGATAGTATATATGGATGATATAATCTTAACTGAGGATTTTGCGGAAGAGATACCACGTATAAAGAGCTACCTTGCCCAAGAGTTTGAGATAAAAGATTTGGGACATCTAAGATATTTCCTAGGAATGAAAGTAGCTCGCTAAAAAGGGGGTATTTTCATATCCGAACGGAAATATGTTCTTGACTTGTTGCAAGAAACCGGAATGGAAGAGTGCAATCCAACCGAAACTTCCATGGACACCACAGTGAAGCTCGGTTCTGATAGGTACAGCCCTCCGGTAGACAAGGGGAGATATCAGAGACTTGTCGGAAAGCTAATCTATCTCTCACTCACAAGGCCAGATTTAGCTTTCCCTGTTAGTGTTGTTAGTCAGTACATGAACAACCCTACAGAGGAACATATGGTGGCTGTCTAGAGAATACTAAAGTACCTGAAATTAACTCCAGGAAAATGACTATTTTTCAAGAAAACAACAAGCAAGGAGGTATCCGTTTTTACTGATGCTGACTGGGCAGGCTCCATTATAAACCGTAGGTCCGCTTCGGGTTATTGCACTACAGTTTGGGGGAAAATAACCACTTGGAGAAGTAAAAAACAGTCAGTAGTAGCTAGAAGCAGAACTTAAGCTGAATTTCGTGCAATGGCACATGGAATATGTGAAGGTCTTTTGATCAAACGGGTTCTAAGTGATCTAAAAGTACCATTTGAAAGGTCCATCAACATATTATGTGACAACCAAACTACGATTAGTATTACTAAAAATCTGGTTCACCAGGACCGAACCAAACACATTAAGATAGGCTTCGGTGTAGTGAGCACATGTACAACTTTCAGAGTTGTCAACAAAAAATGCAATTTCTTCTGCCAACGCTTGAAATTTCCACCATCGAAACAATCAAATTTGACAAAATCCACAACAAAGTCATGCAATGATGAAACTCATGCCATTGATGATAAAACAACGTCTTAAGATTGTTGGATATTTTCTGTCAATAATAGATCGCTTTTCTTGATTCCAAACCAAAACATTGTTAACAAATAAATATTGCAAAGAACTGTTGGAAAATTTTGTGATAAATTCATATTTTAATAGCACTATTTGGGTATGATTAATTCCATGAAAATGAAAGATTAAAGTATATTCGAATTCTCCTTCGTGAGAGCTTCGAAATTGTATACTCAAACTCACAAAATGATTAATTGGTGAATGAGAAATTGAGTCTGAAGGTGAGCCTAAAATGTGGGAAAAATTGTACATCCCACATTGGCTAGGGAAGACACTTATATGTGGTATATAAGTGATTGTGTGATAGTAGCTATCAACATGTGTGTGGCATAGAGGCTCTCTCTCGCGCGCGCAGGGGCGAGTGCAAATCATAGAACTCGAACCTTCGAATGCACGACTCGTGTGTGGGCGCGTCTTGCGTACACGAATGCCGCTCCGATTTGACTATGAGAGTACAGTTGACTTTTGCCACTTCCCTAAGTCAGACGTTGTTGTGTAATTAATAAGGAAAACATTAATTGTTTGGATTCTGATTTCTTACTTGATCACTAAGAATACATAATCAGACAATCAGTGTTTAATTAGAAGTAGATCTCTTTGGAGATTATTCTCTAATTAATTATTTTCCTTAACAATTCAAAAACGTATTAATCAAGGAATTTCCATATTAGGGCTAGTTTGGTATTGCTTCTGAGAAGTTAAAATCAGCTTATTTTATAATTTTGGCATAAAATGATGTTTGGCAAAACTTCCAAAAGTGATTAATTGGTAATTTGACAAGTTTTAACAGTGATTTTGAAAAGTAGGTTGGGGGTTACTTTTTGAAAGTGACTATGGAATAATCTATTTCAACATTTAATGAATCTTTTAAAATATCATTAATATCCTTATGAAATCAAATTAAAATCATTTACAAACCTTATTTCATCTAAAAATTAAAGATTCTAATTAAATATTGATTTGATTTATAAAATCTTTTAAAAATATTTTTATTGTTCTTATGAAATATTTTTCCAATTTAAATATTCTACTTAAATATTGATTTAATATAATATAATTAATGAAAAAAAATGAAATAAAGTTCTAAAATCATGTCTATTTTAGTCATTGTAACTAATTTCAGCACTTTTGAAATAAAATTACCAAACATATGTATACTGCTTTTGAGCTATACAGTAGTTTTAAAAGTTTAATTATCCAAACATCTGCTGATTAACTTCACAGCTGATTATTCTTTCAGCACAGCTAACAGTGATTATTATAAAAGTTACAGCAATACCAAACTGGCCCTTAATCCAATAAACCCTAGTGATTCGGTTTTGTCTATAAAAACCCAATTATTCTCTTCAAATCAATTCATTCCAGAATACACATTATTCATAGCAGCCGAATCCTCTCTTCTCTTTTCTGTGCTTGGTAAGTTTGAACTCGGTTTGAGTTCGCTGAGAGTAGGGGTGGGCACGGTTCGGTTCGGTTCGGTTCGGTTCGGTTTTGGCCAAAACCATATTGAACTGTTATATTTTCGGTTTTTAAAAACTTGAATCGGTTTAAACCGTATTGGACCATAAACCGAATTGAACCGAACACCTTTATCTCAGTTCAGTTCGGTTCGGTTAGGTTCAATTCGGTTTTTGGCCTATTGGGCTTTGAGGTTTTTTTTATATAATTTCTCAAAATTATAGAGTAACATTTGTAACAATATATATATATATATTGAAACGGCAAAAGAAACACAGCAAAACCAAACACCAAGACACCACAAAGAAACAAACACCCACAGCACTAACAACACACATGCAGCACCAAACATCTGTAACAATATGACAATTTGACTATATAATCACTTAAAATTATACAAACCTCTCATATAATCAATGTTGACTATAGAGTAACAATTATATAATCAGTGATGCAGATCAAACATCAGATTAAACATATAAAAATAAAATTAAACATGAGTGGGCAAATATAACATCGATATTAAAAATAACATTAGATAGAGATGGAGCTGCGGCGGAACAAGACTCACAAGAGATGAAGAGAGATAAGGTCTGATGAAAAAAGTGAAATTAGCTTCTTCTCTTTTTTGGGTATTTAAATGTCGGTTCGTCTGTTCGGTTCGGTTTTGGAAGGTCCAAAACCGAAACCGACCCATATTCTATGCGGTTCATTCGGTTCGAACCAAATTGAACCGAACTGATCAGGTGAACCAAACCAAACACCATATTTCGACTCGGTTCGGGTCGATTCGGTTCGGTTCAATGAACCGCGCCCACCCCTAGCTGAGAGTCGTTTGTGCTTCACACTTCCACTGTTAAACTGTTGTATCCTGGGAGACAATCGCTATACACATACGGTGTTATATACGGTGAAATTGTCTTAAGGACACCGTGTGAAACACGGGCCTCGGTTTTCTTCAACCTGATTTCTAACGTGATTGTTTTATGGTTTCTTCACTTTCTGTTTACTGCAAGTTCATACCAGATTGTGTTTTGGATTTATAAACAACATTCTTAAGACAATTTCAATTCTTTTCTTCTAATCGGTTTCTTTCTTTAAACCTTCTGGTTTTTGAATCTCGGTTCAGATTGTGATAAAATTGATTTACACACTATTTTATAAAACATCACGGTTTTAATTTAGTTTAATAACTATAAAAGGACTGTGGAAATTAGGTATGTCTTCAAACACTGATTTCAAACCATTAACTGGTTTAACATTCAAAAATCGGGTCTACTTTCAGACACTGATTTGGAAATTGTAAGTGTCTCACTTTTTGATTGGCTTATTTTGTTGACAAAACCACAATGGGGTTCAACTATGTAAGGGTAGCTTAGGATTGAAGAAATCTCTTCAAATGCTATAGACCTCATTGTGGACATCAAGAGCTTCAAGGAAGGTAATTTACTTGTCTTGACTCTTAATTGAAGATATTTATAGTGCACACACACACAACTTATGCATTTTAGTATTTGTGTTTATTTTGGTATGGTTGGTAAAATCTCATTGTATTTCAAAGAAATATATTTTTGAGATTTTTCGTATTTTTACGAGTCCAACCGTGTGTGGATTTGTCTCTAGATGAGTTCCAAGCAATTCAGAGACGTAACTGTGTTTCGGATGATTTCCGAGACATTTGGGACATTCTGTGTTTTTATTAGAAACCGAAATTCAATTCCGAGCTTAGAGCGGAAAGTTATGTAATTTTCCATATTTGTATTGAGTGCTTTTGTTGCATGTGAACTCTATTTGAGTTGTGTTGACTTGTTGCATGAGTGAAATTGACTTGATAAATAATTGGACCACTTGAAGCCTCTCACGTGAGCTCACCACACTTCTCACGTGAGCTCACCACACTGGATCACTCTCCTTGTCTTTTACAATTTAACATCCAAAAACGGTGCGTTTTGTTTGTTTGTTAATATATATATATGAAAAAGCTGTGCATTTGTTTATTAAAGTATAAAAATGTATATATACAGTCTTTCTATTATCAGTTCCTTATATGTGGGCCATTGGATTTAAAAGATGCTTTAACAAGTGCATAAAGCCAAGTCAAAGTATTTAAATCTAATGGCCCACATACAAGGAACTGATATATCTTTTGTCAATTCGAACTGATATATCTTTTGTCAATTCAAACTGATAATAGAAAATTTGTATGTATATATATATATAAAAGGTGCAGTTTTTGTGACCTGATATATATATATATATATATATTTTTTTTCTTCTTGACTCGGCGATACACATATTTTGATAGAACAAAAAGTATTTGAGAGAGAAAAAGATTTCCAAGTGAGAGACTCCCAAGATTTTATCTTTACTCATCCAAAATCTAAAACCCATCATCTTCACACGTCATCTAGGTATGATTTCTCATGGGTTTTCTTTACTACTCACATGACTTGTAGTTAGAACATTTTTGCATCTCTTCACATGCTCTTATTTTACAAAATAGCATTTTTATTAGTTGATTAGTTTGGGGTTATTTTTGCAATATTGACTAATTCGGAATATTTGGTAATAACCGGATTAAAATCTATTCACCCCCCTTTAGATTATTTTAGACTCGTTTTATATATATATTCAGAAATTAATTGTGATTTCGCTTGGAATATCGGGTCTATATTACTAGACAATGATTGTGATTTCTATTGTAAAATTTGCAATCTATTTTGATTCACTGCAATATTAATTGCTTGATATTAGCAATATTATTTTCGTCATTCTAAAACAACTATGTTTTTGTTTCAGATATTATGGCGAATACATCTAACGTGAACTCAAGCGTTCCATTAGAGACTCCGAACACGAATCCAACTATGGGATCAAATGCTTTGGCTATGAACCCTTTGCTTGTGGGTGAAGTACCTAGTGTGGTGCCAAGTGTGGCCATAACGACTCCGGCCATCAACTCATTCGTGAGAAACATGCTAGATCCGGTGATGGGCCAGTATATAAGTCAAGAGAATGTTCCTATGGCAAATCCCTACATGAATTCGATACCATTACCAATGAATCATATGGAGAAGCCTGATAAGTTCAGTGGACCGAATTTTAAGCGGTGGCAGCAGAAGATGATGTTTTATTTGATCACACTCAGAGCCGGCTCCACTAAGGAGTAAACCTAGCAAAATGCTGGGGCCCCTTATTTTGATTTTGTATAGATATATACATACTGAATAACACTCACACCAATAAAAAATTTCTTAGCACTGATGGCAAGTAATTATGATTTTGGTGGGGTGGGGAGTTCAACACCCACCCGTTGCTCTATTTTAACTAATAAATTTTTAATGTCTTTTTTTATTTTACCCTCCTTTTCAAATTTTCCTTTTTTTTTTTTAAACTAAACAATTCACTTTATGTTTTTGTCATGGTCAACTTCTTAACTACCTTCAATTTGTGGTTTCTTAATTCAATTTTATTTTGTATTAAATTATTTATTATTATTTTCTAATTTATAATAATTTTAGTTTGACATACCTAGCATATCCAACCAATAAACGCTAAAATCTCAAATTTTAATTTGTTGTATTAAATTACTCCATCTATTATTGTGATTCATTTTATTTTATCCTTAGTATTTTATTTTATTTTATAGTTTTATTTTGTTTATAATCAATAAAGCAATAATTTACCAATAATTAGAAGAATAAAAAATTTAAAAACATGTATAGTAACATTTATTAATAAATTATTTTTGTATAAATTTAAAGTAAATTAATTATAAATACAAAACAAAATTACTATAGATCCCAATTTTTGATATCGTAAGAGGTGATCATCATTATCTAAATAATTGAACATATTCTACGTAAAACCTTTTTCTCTATTAATTTTTACAAACAGATTTAGTATACTATTACAATTTACATGGTTTGGAAATCTTAATAATTTTTTTTTATAGAGCCCCAATTTTGTTAATATCATTAAATAGATCGGGCCCCGAAATGTCTTAATACGGCCCTGAGCACACTGAATCGTGGTAGGTTCTTGACTGAAGAAGCTCCTAAACCCAATAGTGGTGAAGAGTGAGATGTTCAGGTATGGAATGCTATGGATGCATGGAACCATTCAGATTTGCTGTGCCGCAACTACATACTGAACGGGCTGTCATATTTGCTATATATTGTTTATTCTTTAAAGAAAACAACCAAAGAACTATGGGAATCATTAGACCGGAAATACAAAACTGAGGACGCTGGATCCAAGAAGTTTGTTGTGGGCCGGTTTCTTGATTACAAGATGGGAGACTCCAAGACAGTTATGAGTCAAGTCTAAGAGCTTTAGGTGATTCTGCATGAGATACATGCCGAAAGGATGATCCTGAGTAAAACCTTCTAGGTGGTTGCTATCATTGAGAAGCTACCTCCTTCATGGAAGGAATTCAAGAACTATCTTAAACACAAGCAAAATGAGATGAAGATCGAGGATCTAATTCTCAAGCTTCGTATTGAAGAAGATCACAGGAAGTATAACAAGAAAGATGTTAATCTGCCTAAGGCAAAGATTAATGTCGTTGAGCATGGGCAAAGTTCTAAACCAAAGAAGAAAAAGCCTGGGAAAGGATCCAAATTGGGTCCAAAGGGAGGAGTCTCCAAGAAACCAAAATTCCAAAGGAAGTGCTTCAACTGTGACAAGCTGGGTCACAAATCTTCTGAGTACAGGTTGCCAAATAAGAAGAAGAACCACGAGGCAAACGTGGTTGCTGGGATCTTAAAAGATGTATCAGAGATCAATCTTTCTACAATTGTGATAGAAGCAAATCCAGTCGGGTCAAATCTTAGGGAGTGGTGGTTAGATACTGGGGCCACTCATCATTTATGCTCTGACACAGAGATGTCCAATACGTTTGAAGAAGAGGCGAATGGGGAAAAGCTGTATATGGGCAACTCAGCCATATCTGATGTAAAGAGACGTGGTCAAGTCGTTCTCAAGATGATCTCTGGTATAACCCTGAGCTTGAACAATGTGTTATATGTACTTGAAATTCGCAAGAACTTGGTGTCCAGTTCGTTGCTAAATCAGCATGGGTTCAAGATGGTGCTTGAATCAAACAAAGTAGTTTTCACTAAGCAGGGTACTTATATGGGTAGGGGATTATGTAACTGAAGGGTTTTTTAAGCTCAATATATCTGTTGTTAAAATAACTATCAATAAAGATAATACTTCAGTTTATTTGTTTGAGTCTTCCAATTTATGGCATGGTAGACTAGGACATGTTAATTATAATACTTTGCATAGACTAATTAACTTAAATCATATTCCCACGTTTAATATTGATCCCAAACATAAGTGTGAAGTTTGCGTTGAAGCAAAACTAACAAGGTCATCATTTCAAACTATTGAAAGGAAATATGAACCTCTTGATTTAATTCACACAAATATATGTGATTTAAAATTTGTTCAAACAAGAGGTGGCAACAAACATTTCATCACGTTTATAGATGATAGCACCAAATACTGCTATGTATATTTGTTGAGAAACAAAGATGAAGCTATAGAGAAGTTTAGTCTCTATAAAACTGAAGTTGAGAATCAACTCAACAAGAAAATCAAGGTACTGAGAAGTGACCGAGGTGGTGAGTATGTAAAGCAGTTTGGTGAATTCTGTGCACAACACGGAATCATGCATCAAACCACTACACCATATTCTCCTCAACAAAACGGTATTATAGAACGGAAAAATCGTACCATCAAAAAGAGATGATGAATGCAATGCTGATAAGTTCTAGATTGCCTCAGAACATGTGGGGTAAAGCTATACTTTCTAGCAATTACCTTTTAAATAAGGTACCCCGAAAGAAAGAAGACAAGACCACCCCATATGCGCTATGGAAAGGAAGAAAGACTTCCTATAAATTCTTACAAATGTAAGGGTGTCTTGCCAAAGTGGCCGTACATATACCTAAGAAGGTGAAAATAGGTCCGAAAACTGTTGATTGCATTTTCATTGGATATACACAAAACAGTAGTGCTCATCGATTCTTGGTCTATAAGTCTGACATACCAAATATACACAAAAACACGATAATGAAATCTAGAAATGCAACGTTCTTTGAACATGTATTTCCATGTAAATCCAATGATGAAGCAAGTTCGTCAAAACGAACACATGCTGATAGTTGTGAGGACCAAGAACAAGAAAATGAAGTTGAGGATGAACCTAAACGTAGCAAAAAAGCAAGGATGGAAACGTCTTTTGGTCCAAATTTTATGACCTATTTGCTAGAAGGTGAACCTCGAACTTTTAAAGAAGTGGTAATCTCTTTAGAAGGACTCTTGTGGAAATAGGCTATTAAGAGCGAAATTGATTCCATCCTTCAAAATCATACTTGGGAATTAGTGGATCTTCCTCCAAGATGTAAACCGCTAGGATTCAAATGGATTTTCAAGAGAAAGATGAAAGCAAATGGATCATTTGATAAGTATAAGGTCAAACTTGTAATTAAAGGTTACAATCAACGAGAAGGCCTATACTACTTTGATACATATTCTCATGTGACGAAAATAACCTCTGAAAGTAATACAATAACGCTCGGTGTGTATGATAAATATATCTAGAGGGGGGGTGAATAGATTTTAACTATTATTACCCAATTTTCGCATGCAAGTCAATTTTACGAAAGTGCCCCTACTAGTCAAAAATACAAGCAAGTGTAATATAGTGCGGAATTTAAATAACACTTGATGTATACGTGGAAACCCAACCACTGGGAAAAACCACGGGCTATTTAGTGCGCCACACTCGGACCTCGAAATCCATTAATTGAAATGGAGTTTACAACCTATGTAGACCTCGTCTAATACTCCGGTCAATAACCCCCCACTTCTACCACTCGGGCCTTTAAAAGTGGCTCTAGTCCAATTGCTTAAGGCCTAAGCAATCTTAGCCTCAAGACTTAATTCTCTATGAAGAGATTATACAACCTATGTGATTATGTATAAATATTCAAATAACAAACAAGGCTAGGTAACCTTAGATGCTTATCTAGGATGATGATATAATTAATTTAAATCAACCCTAGATATCAATTACTAAATGACATGTCAAATAGCTTAGCTAATCAAGATTAAGCAAAACCTAGATAGCTATCATAATACAACACTCAATCAATTCATCACAATCAATTCTCTTTTCTTGTATTTAACATATGATCTAAAACATACAAGTAATTTAAAAGAGATGGCTTGATAGTAAAAATACTAAAATAAGATGAACTTAATCAAAATCTTACCAAGCAAGTTGTGATGATGCAAACCCAATCATGGATGCATTCTATATAGTCATAGAAGATGCAATATGAAATATGATGCAAAAAGGATTTGATTTGAGTGTTTAAAGGTGAGTTCTTGATTTGATTTTTTCTCAAAAATCTCTCTTTGAAGTTTAGGGTTCTAAGGACTCAAAGAACTTGATCAGAGAATGAGAAAGTAAGATATTTATAGACATCAAGAATTGGGCATGTGAAAAGATAATTTTGCCCTTGAAACGCACCAATCGGCAGTTTTATTCAGCGGCCAGGCCGTTGTTTACAACCGCCGAATTGAACCCGAGAAGAACAAGGGAACAACGGCGGTTTCATTCAGTGGTTTTGAAACCGCTAATTAAACCGCATAATCAAACCCGAGAGATTTAAATCGATCAGGTATGAACGGTGGTTTCGAACAGCGGTCGTGACCGCTAATCGTGACCGTAGAATTGCTCCAGACACTTCTGGATGCAAACGGCGGTTTCATTCGGCGGCTAGGCCGCCAATCATAACCGCCGATCACCAACAGAGGTGAAAACCAATGAGAAGCCAAGGGCATTCTCCATGGGCGGTCTTCGCGCACAACCAAGCACATTCTAGTGCTTGCGCGGACATTTCCGAACATTATCGGGAAACGAATTACAAAGCACATATACACACAACAAGATATCAATCAAAGTGCTAGTGTGTAAAGTGACATGTGAAGAGTATACACACAAGAACAAGTATGCTAAGTGTGTGTGTGCTAACTAAATCTCTTCAAAGAAAACCAAGCACTAGAAATTATACCTTTGGCGTGCTTGTCCCTTGAGATCTTGAAAGGGCCTTTGAGCATGAAGTTCAATTACCTAAACTACCCTTACACAAACAACCCCAACAAGTGGTTTGTCCACGAAATAAGCCAATCAAGATATGGGAATCCTTACAATCTCCCTCTTTGGCTATTTCGTGACAAAACCACCACTCACATTGATTCCTCACAACATAATAGAAACTACGGGTTTACTATGATTTTCTACTTTATAAAGAGATATATAAAAATAATCTTGAAGTCTTCAATCTCATGTAGAACAATCAATCCCTGAAAGCAAAGTTTCTATACTTTCCAATACAAGTAAAATATGAGATTAATCAAGCGAGAACATAAACAAGCATTTGCATTCTAGAAATTTAAGTACAACAAACAACATCATGCAATGTTTGATGAATGCAATGCTCCCCCTCAAAGGGTTACTCCCCCTCAATGTGTTGTCTCCCCAACATGCACAATTGCTACCACAATTTGCAACTCCCCTTACCACCATTCTACTCCCCATTTTTGTCATGATATAGGTAAAGGAGTAGTCCCTAACCAGATCACTTAGCAAAGAGAGATAGTAGCAAACTATATACTTGCATAATCATATAATCCACTTTATGCAACTTAATCAATTGGAGAGAAACAAGGAGATTTATTTAAAATAAATGTGTGAATCAAAATATGCTTTGCATACAAGACATGTAGCATTCAAGTCCAAAATACAATGGTATTTGGCAAAGCAAATGACAAAGGTTTCTAATAAGAATTCAAACCAATTTCACCAATGTCATGAGAGAAGCAAGGATATAGAGTTTTCATTGATTTTAATTTATGAGCAACTACATCCATCTTTACAAGCCAAACATGTCATGAGCAACTTTGCACCCTATTTGATTTTTCCGGGAATGAAACCCGTATGATAGTAGACATGTTCAACAAATAAAGAAAGAGAGACAATTTGGAATATAAATTCTTTTGAACGGATACAAGATCATTTATTCATTTTGAGTCTCATAAGCTTTTTCACACAAGTTTTGCATTTAAAAATTGCAATCATCAATTCATGCTTTTTCATTTGAGCATGTCATTTGAATTTCATGCTTTTCATATGTCATTAGCATGTTATAAAAACAACTCATGCTTTTCAATTTTTAAGCATGTCATTAAGAATCATCATGTCATGGAGATAACTATAGGTCATTCATATCATACTTCCTATGTAAATCTCCTAGTCCAAAAATGCATGTTTGAACATAAATATGACATGGATTGTAGACAAGCATGGTTCACACTTGTTGAATTGAAAACATATATATATATATATATATATATATATATATATATATATATATATATATATATGTGTGTGTGCAACCAAGCTTACTCAAGCAATCAACAAAGAAGCATAAGATTTTCTCAAATATTTGCATGCAACAAGTATGCAATAGCTCTCTTTGCTTGAGTTCCTCATATGGGTTCAATCATCATCCTTCATCAATGAAGGTCATGAGGTCCTATAGACCTCCCAAGTCCATTTGACTTGGTTGAACCTATTTGAGACTTGTTAGTCTCACAGCAAGCGGGTTCATTTTTCCTTATCCACATAGATATGACATTTTTCTTCCTAGTAGACAATGGTTCAAGAGTACTAGAAATAATAGGATCATGAACATGAATATTTTCCTCCTATTATCATGCATTCTAGCTCTTGTCATTCTCTTTTCAATCATGCTTTTGATTCTACATAATTTAATAAAATGAAAGCAATTTGGTCTAATGTGACCATCAATATCACAAAAGTGACATGTAGGGATAAATTTAGAATTCATATCATGTCCTTGTGCATGCATAGCAGCCTTCCCATGACTTTGTGGTTGAGCGGGTTCAAATCTTCTTTGTTGTTGAACCGGTCTAGCTTGCTTCCTTGATCCATTTTGCATGATTGGCCTCTTCCTTTGATGAATTTGAACGTGAGGGAAGTTAGGTTGAGGAACTTTTTGAGCTTGAGGTTGTCTCCTTGGAGCTTCCTTCACTTGTGCACTTCTTGAACATTGTCCTAGATCAATTTTCTTTCTAGGAGTGTGCACCGGCGAGGCTTCTATCTTGCTCAAACTCTTGACAAAGACGGTCTTGGTTGGAGTTGTGATCTCCTTGCTTTCTTCATACCCAATACCTCTCTTGTCACAAGGGTTCTTTCCACTACCAAGAATGTGGTCAAGTTTCTTGGAGCTTGTAGTCATCCTAGACAATGACTCTTTAGCTTCATTAAGCTCTCTCTTCAACCCTTTTTCATTCCTCTTAAACAAAGCTAGCTCATCTTTTAGCTTGTCTTCAATCTTCTTGGATACCTCCACTTGTTTACTTAAGTGGTCATTGTGTGTTGAAAGTTCTAGATTTTCATCCTCTAAAATCTTCAACTTTCTTTTGTTCTTCTTTAATGAACTTTCACACTTGACTATAAAGTCATTAACATCCATTTTCTCTACACTTCCATTTGTAGAGTTAGATGAGGAGTCATCTTCACTTGAGTTATCTCCTCCACTCTCCTTCTCACTAATGGAATCATTTCCCTCATTAAGACCTTCACCTTGGTCTCTTGAGTCAATGAGAGCCATATCCCAATGAGTAGCTTCGCCTATCACCTCTAGAGCTACTTCTTCATCTTTTTCTTCTATTGGATCACTAGTCAAGTCATTCTTACCAACAACTTTATCTTCTACATAAGTGGCCCCAAATGCCGTGTAGTCGATGGTAAGCTCATCATCACTTGATGACTTGTCTCCCTTTCCGGAGTCATCACTTTCGCTCCAAGTGGCGGCCATCACTTTTGCCATCTTATTCTTCAAATTCCCACAATCGGGTGAGATGTGTCCTATACCGCCACACTCATATGGTTTCATGGTTATGGTATTGATTAAAAACTAACAAATTCTCTGGTGTGAACTTCTGCATTTTATTTTTATTTTTATTTTTGTATCAGGATTTCAATTCTAAAATTAAACACGATGGAAAAATGAAGAGAATGTTTGTATATACAGGAGCACACATAATTGGGCAATCTCACTGTTCTTCATTCAGGGACAGATTGTACAATTTTAATGGAAGCACGAGCTTGAATGACAGGTACACTGCTGAGTTGATGCAGCAGTGCCCACAACAAGGGGACACCAATTCAGCTAATAATGACTTGGTGGTGCACTGGTGCCAATGAACCCAGCTTGTGATGCAGACACCATGGACGTCTCATACTATGTTGGTCTTATGAGAAACCGGACCAAACTCTGATGACAAGCCCTGAGACAGCAAATGAGGTGTATCAATTCCATGCTCTAGAAGCATAATTTTGCCGATGCAATGGTGAAGATGGGCCAGATTGATGTCTTAACTGGTGAAGAAATTCGATCAAATTATAGGGTTATCAACAAGTAGTACTAGCTAGAGCAGTAGAGCCTTAATTCTTGTGTGGACATTCATGCTTTGTACTACTCTACTTATTTCTAATTATATACATAATAGCCAGTAGTACTACTTAAACTAATACATTAATGTATTTAGAAGAGATCAACTTGATTCATTTGTCACTTTCAAAAACCAAAAACTTGATTCATTTGTCAACAATGGCATCCAATTGTTTAGAATTGAAAATGAAAGTTATTGTCGTAAAAAAGCAATACATATATAATAGTGATCTCTAACAACTATCGTTGGATTTTTATGGCATTCAACTATTCAAGTCAACTATAAAAGACTGATTTCCTGAATCGCATAAACCCGGGAAATGGCTCTTTATTATAATGGAAATTGGAATTAATTATAGCACAATTAATATAATGTTCATCGAAACTACTACATTTGTCTTTTCTTCTATTCTATCACTTTTTTCAACTACAAATAGCTCTACTTATGATCATGTGTTACAAGACAAAGTAGTAGAGAAATTATGAGTGTGATCATGGGGCCATCTCTGTTAACTTTACTTGTGATTTTGTTTTTTCAATCTGTTGATTCTCAACTTCAAGTTGGGTTTTATAGAAATTCTTGTAGTTTGGTTGAGTTTATTGTTAAAGAAGAGGTTCGAAAAGGGTTCATTAAAGATGGAGGAGTTGCTGCTGGCCTTGTGAGAATGCACTTTCATGATTGTTTTGTTAGGGTAAGTGATCATAAGTCCTATTAACGTCTTACCCATTTGTCGTAAAAGTTCGATAATATATATTTATTCTTTCAAGCTATCAATAGGGTGATCCATATTGTATCATTTTCACTATTCAGGGTTGCGATGCATCTGTACTCATCGACTCCACTCCCACCAACACGGCAGAGAAAGACTCTCCGGCTAACAACCCAAGTCTGCGAGGATTTGAAGTTATTGACAATGCAAAGGCTAGACTAGAATCCGTCTGTAAAGGAGTTGTATCTTGCGCTGACATAGTCGCGTTTGCCGCGAGGGACAGTGTAGAGATAGTAAGCAAGCAAAGTAACTGAATTTGCCTAACCTATCAAATACTGTGTTTGTTTACTTATTATATGTTGCTTGTGCAGACCGGAGGTCTCGGGTATGATGTTCCGGCAGGAAGAAGAGACGGTAGGGTTTCACTAGCCTCAGAGTCTAATACAAATTTGCCTCCCCCTACTTTAAGTGTCAACCAACTCACTCAATTCTTTGCAAACAAGGGGCTGACACAAGAAGAAATGGTTACACTTTCTGGTAAATATATTTAACATTTTCAAAAAAAAAAAAACATTTGTTATCAGTGTATGCAGAAATATTTCAACAAATTTGAATATACAGGAGCACACACCATTGGGCGCTCTCATTGCAATTCCTTCAATGACAGATTATACAAGTTTAATGGAACCACGAGTCAGGATCCGAGTTTAAACCCCATGTACGCTGCTCAGTTGATGAAGCAGTGCCCACAAGGTAACACCAACCCTAACTTGGTGGTTCCGATGAACCCTTCCAGTCCAAGCATCACTGATGTCGGTTACTACAACGATATTCTCAAGAATCGGGGATTGTTCACATCAGACCAAACTCTGCTTACAGATCCGGCAACAGCAAGCCAAGTGAATCAAAATGCAATGAACCCCATGTTTTGGAGGAATAAATTTGCTGCTTCAATGGTGAAGATGGGCCAGCTTAGTGTCTTAACAGGCAAAGCTGGAGAAATTCGAGCAAATTGTAGGATCATCAACAGCTAACATAAGAGAGAGGGAGTATTAAAATGGGACAAGTATGCCCAGTCAATTTCATTTGAGTCGGTCTTTTCGTGCTCGAATCTGTTTGATTACAAATAAACTATCATCGTGTTATAAAGCATTTTGTTTTGTGTAAAATTTGAAAGAGCACAAGAAAAATGAATCTAAAAAGATAATATCAACACCATGATAACCAGAGGAATGGAACATAAATCGATAATGAGCAAAATAACTAAGCAAGAGGATTTGTCTTGAATACGATGATACGAAAGAATAAATAACTCAGCCACCTAATTCAAGGTAAGGCCAAATTGACTACAATAACTAAATGTTGGCATCAGTTCTGAAAACTCAACAAAAAGCAAGAATGCAGGGACCGGAATGTACTCCTTAAGTGGTAAGCTCCATAATAGCACTAACGATGTCCCCGTTGTTTGCCTTCAAGGCTTTGACAGCTCTGCCTCTTGAAACCCCAGCCTGTGTCAAGACCAAATCAATGTCCTTAGGCTCAACACCAGTCTCATCAACGTCTTCCTCTTCCTCATCAGCCTGTGCTCCGGCAGCTGCAGCAGAGGCATCTGGTTTAGCCAGCATGGAGCCCATGTCTGGCATCCTGAACTGCTGGGCAGCTTGTGTTTGCAGCTGAGAGCTCAAATCCTCTATCTTAGCCTCACCAAATATGACATAAGTCTCGGAATTCGGGCTCTTGAATACATCAGGTTTTGAGATAAAAAACAGTATCTGCAAGGCAGGGGAGATTTTGTTAAAGTCATCAATCAAATAGGCAGATCAACTAAATGAATACAAAATCAGATATAAAGTCTAACATTTTTGGTTCTCTTGATGGTGACCCTGCTAACACCTGTAACAGGTTTCATGCCCAGCTTCAGCATTGCCTTGCGGCTTTTCTTCTCACTCCTGCTTTGCTTTGAACTTCCATTTGCACCTGCATCCCATTATCCAATAAGATAATTTGAATCAGTACAAGGATGATATTCATTGCATATGGTATGGACGGCGAAAAAAAATATCTCTGGCAAATAATATGACACAGTAATACAAAAAACAAGCAAATTTAAAACACATTGAAATAAGCATTGCACATCCAAAAACATTGGTGAAAGTTAGAAGTAACCATAATCAAAGAAAAACATAAATTACTCCAATCCAATCCTCAAGTTGCATTAATGCAGGAGGTCTTCATGTTTGTCAAATTGTCATATTCATGATGAGTGATTATTCCAAGAACAATCACTAGTTCTCATAGCTCAAAGCTCTCTAGAAGAGAAAAGAGTGTGTAGGTAAATCATTAATAGAGATTAACTAGGCAAGAAAATACATTCTTTATGTTATAAGGTGTCTTTTATAAGTTCCTAGAGAAACCCTAAAAGGCACTCCAAGTTTATTTAATCCATCATTTCCTACTCACCCATAGTAGTAGGATTTTTCTAAGAAGATATAAAAGGCACCTTATAGAATCATTTTCCTGACATCTTTTCTATAAGCTCTTTCCACTAAATAACTCTCTTTATATATCTATTAGAGTTATAGAGAGCATTTCAGCTGTGGTGATTAGTGATTATCTTAGTAGTAATCACTCATCACAGGTATTATGATTCAAGAAGCACCGTAAGACTAACATAAAGATCCTTGAGAATATTATATCAATCAATTATTCTGAAAGAAATGGGTGTATGTTGAAGGTAAGGAAACAAAGAATCCCACTACAACTTCCAAACCACTGACTTTTACTTTCTAAAGCATTAAGACGCATTTTCCTAGTATGAAGTTAAGCATATAGTTGATCCAATTCTCATTTAATAACCAATTTATGAACAAATCAAAGTGCAGGGATGCTGCGAAAGAAGGGGAAATGCAATTTACTCCTCATACATTCTGTCCTTTACCTCAATTCAAAATACCCAAATACCTCAATTGGTAATCATTTGATTGAAATTTAAGATTTTCCGATACTCTGATCATTTTCAAAGGAAAATCAGGGAAAGATAAATGCTAAAATAAATCCTTTTTCTTTCACACTTTTGGGTACAACAGAATCAGTTGAAACCTCAGACATGACTAAAAATTCAAGCATTTCAACATTAACTCATATTACTAAACCCCAAAAAATAAAAACCTCTAAAGTTTTCAAGCAAAACCAGTAAAGAAACCAAAAGCTCGACAAAGATTCAAAAAACCAATCATAAAACAATCTAACAAAAACAAAATAACTGGTAAAAAGAAAACAGATATATTAGAAAATAAAAACCCTAAAAGAAGAGGAAAAAAAAAACCTAGAGCGCCATCTTCCTTGTCATCTTCATCGTCGTCGTCGTCGTCATCCTCATCATCATCATCTTCGTGTTCGTCCTTCACGTCTTCAATCACGGGCTCATCACCCTTCAAAATAACAAATATATACCAGACATTATTATCAAACAATATGGTATCAAAACAAAAATAAAAACAAATGAACAAAAAAAAAAAAAAAAAAAAAAAAAAGGGAAAACCTGAAGCTTCTTCTTTTCAATTTCATCGACATGGGTCTCGACGACCTCGACAGCAGGAGCCGGTGGTGACATGGATATGGTTTTTTGGTTATGGCGTCTCTAGTGTCTAGTGTGTGCCTATCTGCTTCTGCCGCTGCTTTACCAGTTGAGGTAGTTTTGTGATGATTGTTGATAAGGGTTTTCTCTCGTGTTGGGCCTCCTCCAAGCCCATCCATTTTTTTACAATATATAAATTTTTGAAAGATAAAATTTGATTCTATTGTATTTGAATTTTGAAATGAGAATTGGTAGATATCATGAACACCGTTTAAGTATAATGTCCCTAGAGGTGGAAAAGGATCGGGTTAATCTGGCCCCGTTCGAGTCCAATCAGGCCCATCATAGTATTGTAGAGGACTCAAACTTGGTCTGAGACCAATATTTAAGACTTTGAATTAGGATTGGGCTCTTAAAACTAAAAATTAACGTGCAGGCTGAGTCCGGTCTGAACATGAAAAATCCGGTTCATGGTATTTTATTTTATTTTTTAAATAAATTTGAAGTTAAAAATAATATTAAAGCAAATTAAGTTGTATAGATCTGCTAATATATAGAGGACAATTGAGTTTTATTACCTATCTATTGCGTGTTAAAAATTGATGATACAACAACACACCTTTTTACCGATGTGTCTTATTCAGTTTGACAATATATGTTCGAGTTGCCACAATTTACATATGTGTATAAAAAATAAATAATAAATAAATAAATAAAAAGACGCATTTGACTAGTCACCATTGAATTGTAAGGTAATGGTGTATAGTGTATACTCTTCAACCTCTTTTGGAGTTGATTTAAGCCTTGAATTGTAAGACTCCTCAAAGCACCCCCAATTCAAGATATGATGGGTCCCACTTCACTTTAAAGTAGCTTGGATGATTTATGCACTTTAAACTTTAAAGTACCTACTTATAAATACTTCACTCTTGCATGAAATACATCCTGGATTTTGGTTTTAAAAAATTGGTGTTCTACAAAATCTGATGAATCTTTCAGATAAATTGGAGATGATTAGTTAAAGATTTTAGAGACGCAGAATTTATTCATGGTGCAATTGCTAACACAAACAAAACTATAACAAGTTTGGTCATGTAAACCAGATAGAGAGTGCATCAGTTGAAAGCCTTGACACAACAAACAAGAAAGACAAGGAAGAAGAAGTGAAGAACAGGGATGTCTAGATATTATATTAATTATTATTAAACTATCCTGGAATTCAGTGATTAATTTACTAATGATATTTCTATAAACTGGAAATGAAGCAATTGCACATCTTAGTGAAATGCCATAGAGTTCACAGCTTTCTACTGACACAGAATTTTTAAGAGATTTACAGCAGACTCAACATTTTTAGTCTTCTGTAACTATAATTCAACTGATAAGATATTTGTTTTTCTATCCGAATTTCAGCCAACTCAACTTTGATAATCTGTCAATTCAAAAAGTTTAAAGTAGTAAATGAAAGATTTAACAGATAGAATTTTCAAGCTCTGATAAAGGATACACAAAAGTTAACGAAGGAGAAGCTGCTTTATAGTATTATATATGAACAAAAATACAAGGCTAGGTCCGAGCATATACTGCAAACAAGAGAATATACGATAAGTAAAAAATCTATCTCCGCAATAAGTTCTAGTCAGTAGTAACCCTAAAAAAAGCTTAAATGTAGCTGGCCAGACTATACACTGAGTTAACAACTCTAAGCAGCTTCAAAATTTATGTCCTAATAAACTCCAGGCACTAAACTAACCAAGACAGCTGCCAACATAACCACAAATGCAGCTACCCTAAACATCAAAAGAAATGACCAAATTGAGCGTCGACCTCGAGAAGACTTCCCCATCGACTTCCCCATCGAAATGATGCTGTTTGATCTCTCGTCTGACCTATCATCGGTGGTAAGTTCTTCAGATATATTACCATTTTCACTTGAC
The DNA here is from genome assembly GCA_008009225.1 of Acer yangbiense. NCBI lineage: Eukaryota > Viridiplantae > Streptophyta > Magnoliopsida > Sapindales > Sapindaceae > Acer > Acer yangbiense. Next base: position 636,172 of record CM017772.1, on the reverse strand, counting down.
TTAAAATGGGATCTTTTCTGTGGTTCATCACTAGCACTAATAGCTGCATATACACTGGCAGCAGATTCCTCTACCTCAGCTTTAGCCTCCTGCACAATAAAATCGAATCAAATTACAATCTATACTTCGATATCATTGGCTGTTTTTACAAAATCTTGACTTATAAACTTCTTACCTCTATAACATTAGGTTTTGATTCTTGTTCCTCAGGCAAACAGCTTGAAGCTGTTGACATCTCACTACCTGACCAGCCTTTAATATTATGCTGCAGATGAATTCTTCTTGGTGCATTACCCTGTGCCAAAGAATCCGGAATACCTGGACTTGGAGTCGGGCGAGACCTAATCTTAATTCCAGTTCCATTATCATAGTTTCCAACTGCATCCTTGGGATCGTTTGATTTGTCATGACTATTGATAACATTATAGGATTGGCCTGTTGTCGAACTGGGGGAGAAAGCATCCTGTTCATGAAATGGATGTTGAAAGAAAGGCGGAGGTGGAAAACTATAGTCTGAAATCGAATAATTGGTTTCTTCTCTAGTTCCTTCCACCTGTAAAGGAGCCTCTCTATGATTGTCGTCCCAAGACGGCAAAGAACTGTGAAACTCTAGCTCAGGCTGCTGCAAAAGAAAATAACCATGTTGAGGGAATACACAAGTGTCTACTATAGAGTACAACAACCTGGAAATCTTGGGACAACTAAATAAGTTAAGCAGCAAAAACTTGCAAGAATGTACACAACACAATCATGTATTAGTAGTAACTTCCGCTTACAAGTATTTGGGCTACTTCTGTATCATGGTAGGATCCACTGTCCTTAACAACAGGCATGTTCTTTGGGGTCTCACTTTCAATAGTTGAATTTCTCTGACTATCAGTTTCATCAAACAAACACTCGTCTGAAGTTTTTAGAATGGAATCCAAGAATTCGGTCAAATAGGATTCTGATTCATGTGAAAACTGCACCTCCTGAGAAGTCTTGATCGAATTGTTGGTTACAGGGTAATTTATGTTAGAAGATTCTTCTATCCCATTCGACACTGGAGTGGGTAGTGGAAGAAACATATCATCTATTGAGTCAATCACACCAAAGTCTTCAATGCTGAATAAATCCATCTGAAGTAAGAAGCATGACGATAAGTTCAAAATAGCATTTTACATTGTAAAAATTCTAGCACTTATGAAATATAGATTCAGATCATTGTTCTCACCTCATTAGTATCGGTAAAATCTTCAGCCGTTTCATTTTTGGTGCCATAAGCATTTGAACTGTTACTTTGACACTCAACAAGTCCTTGGATATAATCAGTCTTTGCGTCAGACAAATGAAAGTATTCCAGATCAATGGGATGCTTCTCATCTTGAATTTCAAGCACCGGAGATGCTTCAGGCAGTGCTATTTCAGACAAGCTATCATCCATAAGAGATATTTCCAAGCCAGGCAATGACTCAGCAGGTTCATCAATTTCATCACGGTTAGAAACTTCAACACTTGCATCTTGTTTCTTAAATAAACGACAAAGAACATAAACACTCTGCATTAAAAAATAAAAAACCAAGAATTACAAATATAAAAACTTTAGTCTCAAAAATCAGCCAAAAATATAAATTTGAGAAACCACAACAATGCAATTAATTATATCTCTACTCAGTATAATAGGTCCACAAAGACAATCCCAAAAACCACAAATGCAATTATCACAAGCGAAAGCAAAAATTAAAATTCAACTAACTACAACAATGCAAGCAACAGCATCACAAAGAAAATTCCCAAATTCCCAAATAATCATTGAAAGTGTTACCTGACCAGGATGTGAGCCATCAAGATCATCGGTGGTGGCGCGGTACTCGTGCATGACCCAGTTGGTTCTTTTACCTTTAGGAGCGCGTCCAGTGTGAAAAACAAGTGTCTTCTTCATACCAATCAAGTTATTACCAGACTTGATCTTGCGATCTTTACCAGTCGCCTTCCAGTACCCAGCACTAGTAGCTCTGTTCAATCGATGCCCGTTCGGGTACTTTCGGTCCTGCGGACAGAAAAAGAACCACTCCCGATCTTTTGTCTGAATAACTGACAAATCTACAAAAACACACACATCACAAATTCATCAACAATCAAGATATGAAACCAAAGCAAGTGAAATTAACAAACAAATCAAAACATACCAGGCAAATCCCATGGCTCGCATTTGCAGACGTCGATGTCTCCGATGACTTGAACCTCTTTGTTTTTGCCGTTGATCTTCAATCTCAAGTAGAAATTGACCAATTCCTCATCGGTGGGTCTGAATCGGAACCCCAATGGCAGTGAACTCAGTGATATCACTGCCATCTCCACCACTTTTTTCGCTTTTTCAGACTCAAAAACCCTAAAAAAACAAATTTCAAAGAGGTTCAACAACGACAACAGACACTCACTCGCTTTTCTTTTAATTAATTCAAAAGAAAAATTCTAGCTTTCTCGGTTACAATATACAAAGAAGAGAGGAAAAAAAATATAGTGATCGATATTTATTTTTCCAAAGACCCGCGTTTTAAATCACCAACCACCTCGTATATTCCGCGTATTCTTTTGTTTCCATTTCTACCCTCCGTTTTCAGCCGGTTTTGTCAGGTTTTACAGGGATAGAGTTGGGAAATAGAAGGAGTGTGTCTTGACGAGGAAGCTAGTTTGGAGTACTGCGTCTTTCGACGAATAGTGTTTTGACACGTATGTATTATTGGAAGTGATTGATTGGTGGTGTCAAAGTCAGAAAGCAGTGTGGGACCCAGATGACATGGAAATTTTTTATTTTTTTTTTAAACACGAAGCTGCTGTGAAGTTGAGTTGAGACTTGAGAAGTTGAGAGTCTCCCACTTGTCGAAAATGTGAACGCAAGCAAAAGTTTTATGGAAAAATGCGGTAAACGAAGGGTTTAATTACTTTTACATCCTTCAAATATGTCATAATTACAGCTCAAGCGAATATATGTGTTATTCTATCCAAACTTCCTCCGATGATTTTATTATTCTTAAATATTAAAAATGTGTTTGCTTATCAGTAATAAAAATATATATGAAATAGATTCCGACGATAACAGAAAAAAAAATATAATAAAATAAGTTATTAAATTATGATGTTTATTAGCTTCTTTTTTTTTTTTTTTGACAATAATATATTTTATTTTGACAATCTTATTAACTTAACAATAAGAAATAAAAACATTTTACCATCGTTTAATATAGTTTTGGGTAGAGACTCGAGAGTATTCATTCAGTTAAGCAATATTCTAGATTCGAGTTGACATATTCACAAGTGATATATATTAAATAAAAAATAGAAATATTTTAGTCTTTAAAAGATGGTCATCAGAGCAAAATTAATTGAAATTGTGTTTTAATATAAATTATTTAAAGTTTTTTAGAAAAGATAACTTAAAGTGTAGGCCGATGTGAGCAGCGGGCCGGACGAGAGGGGCGCTAGTAGGGACACGTCCCCCTTTCCTAATAAAAAATATAAGAAATTTATTTTAAAAAATTATAAATAAAAAAAAATACTTTTTCCTTTTTAACTTTTTGCTTTACTGTAAGGACAATGGTAGACATCCAACCATTTTTGTCCAACTTTTTGTCCAACCTCTGATGTGTCAGTTGGTGAGTGGATATATGGATAAATCATTATTAATTTGCATCCACTCACTGTGTACCATTATCCTTACTGTAATAGCTCTTTCAAACAAAGATTCATGGATCAATCCCTGAATGTGTGTGATGTCCTTGTAACTTAATTCATGGAAATGAAAGTGAAAATTGGAATTTATTGAAAATCTAATTATGTTTTAGTTTTATCTTGAAATTCGTAATTAGTAAAGATGTTCTAAATTAAAAATTAAAAAAAATTACAATATAAAGTAATAATCATTTTTATTTTTCCAAAACATAGTTTCATAGGGAAGCTTTGGGATTCTTTAAGTGGGAAAAGGTATATTTGTTCTAGGGGTGTGCGGCGGATCGAATCCAATGGATTTATCATGATCAAAGATCCAATCCGATCCAATCCTATCTAATTTTATAGCGGGATCCGATCCGATCTGATCCAATTACTATTTGATCTGATCCGATCCGATTGTAAAATACTTCAATCAAATCTGATCCGATCCGATCCGATGTATGGAATTAATATAAAGTCGTTCTTAATATATAAAAGTTATAATCTGAAATATAAAATCAAATAAATTATTCAAACATTACTGATTAATTCTAATAAAATTAACATTAAAAAAATACATGACATAACTTGTAAACTTTATATAATTCAAAAGGTTTATAAACATTATACATCAGCTCCAAATGTAAACTTAATAAGCCGTGATGTTGATGAAGAAAAATAGAAGAAAAGAAGATGGTGGATTTTGGGCCGTAGAGAAATTGAAAAAGAAAACCCAAAATAGTAATATTAAAAATTTTATTTGAGTTGGGCCTTTACAGATATTCGGATAATCAAATTGTATTTGGTTAAGCATTTACATTAGAAAGCAGTGGATAAAATAAATTACCCAATATAAATATAAGGCCTAATATTTAAGGCGGATTGGCGGATTTCCAAACGGAAATTTAAGATCCAATCCAATTCAATGGATTTTAGAATGAGTGGCGATATTTGCACCCCTCTAAAACTGTATGTAAACCCCATATTAGTATTAATTTCAAAATTCCAAGGTTACCCTTTAGTAAAACTGTTAAACGATTAAAATAATTATGAATATACTCTATATATTATTAGGGATATTATTAATACAATATTGATTATTTTGAACATTTTAACAAACATACATGATTATCTTTTGATTATAATATTAACCATTTATTAATTAAAAAAATAATTAAATAGTGATTATTTTCAGTTCAAAAAAAAAAAAAAAAAAACAGAACACCATGAAAGTTTATTTAAAAATTAAACATAAACCTAAAAAGAGAGAGATTTGTTGAGTATCACTGCATCGGATCGTAGTATTTGGTTTGGTTCTTTGAAAATTACCTTCTCTGTACACCATATTGATCTAAATCTCTTTATTTATTTATCTTACAAAATTTTGATTCTTCGGTTTGGTTCAAATCAAAACCAAAGGGATAAAAAAAAAATCAAACTTTAATTAAGGATTTCTTGAAAGCCAAGTGTTTTGATAATGGAGATCCATGGTTTTTTTTTTTTTTTCCCAATTAAATTCAAGTACATTTTCGTTTTTTTTTTTTCTTTGCTAGTAGAATACAACCCAGTGAGGATATTTCGGCTTGGAAGGAGGAGTCTTCTCCTTTATTTTTCATTTTTATTAATCATTTTATTAATTTATGGTATTTATAAATAAATTTAAAGAAATGATATATTCGGTAAAGTGTGAGTTGTACTTACCAATTATAATATTTTAAAATTTTTAATGTGGGAGTAGATACAAAACGGGGTGCACATACAGTTTTAGAATGGTGTAAATATCGTCACTCTTTTAGAATTTAGGATCTAATCCGATCCGATCACCTCCCTGGATCCGATCCGATCCAATCCAATCAAATGGATCGTATTGGATTGGATTTGATCGGATTTGATCCTGCAACACCCCTAATCTGTTCTATCATAATTCATATGACAGTTTTCATATAATTCAAGGACTGTAACTGTAATCATAAGCAAACATATAAAGTAGTTTTTGTTTTTTTTTTTTTCCCACTGACATAGGCATGGCCATGCAATATGGGTCGGTGGGTGTTAAAAAAGGAACATGAAATTCCAAAACAGAGAACTGGGTCCCTTAATTTTACTCAATTTTGATTGAATTGAATTTAGTCATTAACACATCAACTCAACAAGTCTCTGACTCTATTTTTAATTTTCAATCTTGGTGAAATCATGCTAAGGAATCACAAAAAAAAAAAAAAAAAAAAAAAAAAAACATTGTCTTTTAGCGTTACTTTACAATCAGAAGTGGGATTTGTGGGATCAACTCGTTCAATTTGCCACTATTTTTGTTTAATGTTGAATCTATCTCAACCTAAAACTTTGACCTTTTTTATATTTTAATCAGACCAAAAAACAAAACAAAAAGAGAAACTCATTTCAGATCAAGCTTTTTTCTTTTCTTAGTAAAGCAAATTATGCCTTTAAAAAAGAACCTCAAATTAATCCTCCTACTTAAAGCTCGTAAAAAGGGTCACAACCTATGAACTCGACACGAACCCGAGATAAATAAATATGTTAAAATTAGCCTAAACAGGTTCGGGTTGGTAATTGGATCAATCCGTTTAATTAAACAAGTTGTGTCAGGTTTCGTTTACTGTTTATAAAAGAGTAAATATATAATTTTAAATTACTTAAGGGATATAATTGGAATTTACTCATGATATATAATAGAATAGGCGTGCCAAACTTTATGCTTAATGTATCAAACAAGTCAAGACTTGACCGGATTTGATTAGTTTTTTAAACATGTCACAAGTCAACTTGAATAACTTGTTTAACTAATTATGTTGTGTCGAATTTGAGGGAATTGACCCATTTAATCCAACGTATTATGTCGAGTTGAGCATAAACAGTTCGTGTCATGTCGGATTGAACCAACCTGACTCATGAACCGGAATTGCCAGCTCTACTCCTACTTGAGTATCAAGTAACAAATCCAAGTTTGAGGACACCAATTGCCGCTCTACAACATTTATTTATTTGTTGGGGTTTTTGCAATTGGGTCCCTATATAATTGAAAAACATCAATGTTTTACTTGTTGTTTGATTTTTCATCAAATTGGTCATTATATAATGAAAAATAACTCATTTCAGTCATACACTCCTACTGTTAGTCAAGGTTAGTCAAAACTAATGGTGAGAGGGATATTTTGGTCTTACCACATGTTCACTATTGAATAAAAAAAGAATTTATTTATATATATATATAAAAAAAAAAGTTAGATAGATCTCTACCGTATAACTATGAGATGGAAGGTGAAGATCAAATTAAAAAAATAAAAAAATAAAAAATTTGAAAGAAAAAAATAGTTAGATGATCTCCACCGTCCATCACAATGATGGACAGTGGTGATCAAATTAAAAAAAAAAAAAAAAACAATTTTTTTTTGGAAAAAAGAAAAGAAAACCGATTGTTCGGAGATCCATCTCCATTGATGGATCTCCATCATCTATGGACCTCCATATAGGCAAATGGAGGTCACATGACCTCTATCTAAGGAGATAGTAATATAGTATGATGGAGATCCATCAGTGGCGGATCTCCATTCAATGGAGAGAGATTGGATCTCTACCGGTTTTTATTTCTTACTTTGAAAAAAAAAATTTAATTTGATTTCCACAAAGATGAATGGTGGAGATCCATCCAACAATTTCTTCTTTTTTTTATATGAGAAAAAATCTATTTTTTTGGTTTTAATTATATTTCAATTTTTTTATCTTCATTTTTTTAGTTTTATCTCATTTATTTTAATCTCCTTTATTTATTTATTTATTTTTATTTTTATTTTTTTAATTCGTCAACCAAAGTCCAAGGGAAAAATGGACTTTCTACTAATTTCATGACGGTTGACTGTCAATAATTTGGTTAAAGGATTGAAATCAGTTATTTTTAATTATATAAAGACCGGTTGGACTAAAAATCAAATATCAAGTAAAAACTGACGTTTCCCAATTATATAGGGATCCAATTGTAAAAACCCCTTATTTATGTTAGTCTTTTAAGTTGTATCTGTAGTTATATACTTATATTTGTATACTATTCGAAAGAGTCCACAAGAATCCAAGTCATAGTCTATATTTCGTCTTTTTGTCTAAAATTTTTAATTCAACTTTTGTCTTTTGAAAGAAATATTAGTTCTTTTTAAGTTTAGAATTCCAAAAGGAAATGACCAAATTCTCTATATGCTGACAAATAATACACATTAAGGCAAGAAACCTCCTCTAGCAAGTAGCAACACCATCTGTTTTTTCTAGTCACTTCACAATTCTCACCGTGTTGACATTTTCAGGAAAAATTAGGCTACACAGAAGAATTTCCAGGAAAAGAGAGTGCTCTGTATTCACTATTTGACTGTACATTTTCAATTTTCCAGTATCATTTTGGATATTATATACAATGTCATGGTAATCTGTGTTACATGTTGGTTGTGCTACAACTACACTATTCTTAATCAAGTTTATGTACGAGAAGATCTCAAGTGATGCATCCGTCTGTCGTGCTAAAAAACATGATAGGTACCACAGGCCGGTATAGCAATAATTGTATAAAGATATCATCTGATTTCCTTCTGTCGTGAAAAAATAGAGAAGGCAAAGGGGCTACTCCCCCTCTGCATACGAATACAAGAGAGTGTACGTGTTATAGGGGCAGCGAGTATGGTGCACGAGTCATCGAGCATGTCCTCAATAGATAAAACTTAAAACTCTGAGCAGAATCATCTCCGATGGATGCTGAAGCATCCGTAGTTACTCTTATCTTCATTTGTACTTTCTGTGCTTCTTTCTGTTATGTGTTGTATCAACCCATGTCGCGTTGCATATCTAACAGTAGCCGCCATGATATCAACAAGAACGTGGCATTTGTATCGGTGAGAACACCACAGTAAGACGGGCGTGATCAGAGAGTGAATAATTTTCAGGCCACCTTCCTTTCTCCACTTCAGGAGGGAAAAGAACTGCATTCTCCACACTAAGACCAATTGTCTGTTCTTGATTAACCTTCACACCACCACCACCATCTTGGACTCCATTGCTTATTTCGTCTCCTTGATCTGACCACGTAGTCTTCCAAATTCGCTGTTGCATAGTCGTCATTGAACAACATGAACCATCATTAATAAGTTGAAATGAGGGACAAAAATCAATAATATTGACATGTACTGATGTAATTTTTTGAGACAATCACATGAAAACTCACCTGAAATTCTTTATAATCGACAATGCCATTTCCGTCTATGTCTGCTTGAACCCACAAGTCCTCCGTCTCTTCAACACTTAGCCCGTGGTGGTGGCCAGTTAAATTAAGCTGAAGAATGAGACAACATTGAGAGGCCTGCTCAGAAACCATGTAAAAAAATATAAAGAAATATATGAGTTTGAGATCCTGATCAAATGAAATATACTATACCTGTTGAAGAGCTTCACAGAAACCAGAGTAGGTAATGTAATCACCATCATTGTCAGCCCTCAGGAACGCAAATGTATCGCTTTCTGTAAGAGAAGCTCTCCGTAGTAGATACTGAAACTAAGAAAGCTCCATGGTTAGAAAAGAAACCAAACAACTTGGAACTTTCATGTACACATACATGCGCGAAGCAGGGAAGTTTCGGACAAAAATCATTTAATCAAGCAGTGTCAAAGCTTGAAGATAATACAAGAACTAGCATTTAATCAAGCTATGTCAAAAGACCTCTATTAGAAAGTTAGATGGCAATTTGTTTAACTTCTTATTATCGTGCTTACTAAAAAATTTGAGTGACAAAGGAAGAATGAAAAAAAATCTGACCTTGAACATGCCAAATACTGCTTCACTCCAACTTGTTTTTAGTATCTTTCGGTATTTATTGGGATTAAGAAGCCATATAAAATCCACACCACATATATTGCCTCTGTGATTGAGATGGCTAATCCACTGTGTGGAACAACAATGAAGGATATGAGAAACATAATAAACAATCGTATCCTTCGGAAAGATTTTATAGTAAAAGGAAACAAGACTCGACATTAAGATGATAATTACCTTTTGTTCATCTGCATCTGTGTATTGGTGAGCAGTGTCATAGGACGATACAAACCCCTGAGATCTGAGGAACTTGTAAACATGCCCGCGTTTGCTCCCGTTCCAATCACTGTAAGAAGTACATTTGCAAGGTCAGAGAAAGCAAATCAAAGCTGCGTGATTGTGATTGTAAATTTACCCGCAAAGCATTATAGGAGTGGGATTAAGATTGTTTTCTTTCTGATAAGCTTCCACATGTTGCAGAATTTTGTACACCTATAAGAAAAAGCAATGTAAAGGACTATTAACATGGGTACTTGAGCAATAGTCGTTAAGATATAAGTGTGAAAAAGAGTAATACCTGACGTAGACGTTCTAAACAAAGACTCGAATCGTGAGGAAATAACAAGTGGGTATTGACGATGATGATTTCTTGTCGAAGATCACTATTTCGACACTGTGAAAAGGGGGTTATCAATTCAACATGTAACAACTGAGCAACACGATCACCAAAATCATGGAAGAGCAATTCCCGATAGTTGATAACTCTAAAGTAGTCCTTACGCACAGCAGTCAGCAGACCTGTGAACATTGATGATCTCTTAATAAAAATTCAAAACCATTTCTAAAATTGACACCAAAGAGCCTTAATTGAATCAAATCAGACTCAGTGAAGGTCTATTAAGCATATTAAAATTGTAATAGTAATATGAGATTATGATTCGAACTGAGAAATTAAGAGGATACCATCACCGCGATTGTTGGTTCGACCAAGCTTGAAAGTGAAATAACCAGCATCACCAAGTCTCTTCTCATACATATTAACAAGTTCTTCATTTCCCACCCAAAATTCCTGTAGCCACAATCAACAATCATGCATTCATTCACAAACCCATCTAAAAAACAAAACAAGAACATGAGAAATTAAAAAGAAAAACCTGAAGACAAATAATGGAAGATCTCTCGTACAACAACCAATCCAAAATTCTGTTATTCCTAGCCAACCAATTGGCCCTGCAATCGCTCTCACGGCAACTTTGGTCCTGATGAATTTTAAATTCAATCATTAAAAAAAAAAAAAAAAACACAACCCCACCGAGAAAACAATCCAAATAAAGCAATAAAAAAAGTAGAACAAGTACCTGATTAGAGAGACGCTTGTAGATGGGAGCAAGAATGTTGAAAGTGGTGCAAGTAATGCAAGGTTGGTGATGATGATTGTTGTCTCTAATAGAAGACGCAATCGCATAGCTTCCTATTCTAGATATCCTTCCCTTCCTTTTCGTTCTCATTATTATTTATATTAAAAAAAAATGGTGATAAGTAAACAAGACACAAAACAGAGGATGATTGTTTGTTGTTGTTGTTGTTGTTTTGTGCGAAGAAGAAGAAAAGGTGTTGTGTTGATCAAAAAAATCACAACCCAACCGCCTCCTCGTATTTGTGTTTGTGTTCGTCTTCGTCTTGTTTAGAATCCCCAAAACAACTGAACCTCAAAAACTCAAAAAAAAAAAAAACAAAATAAATAAATAAATAAATAAAAACTCAAACTCGTACGGTTTCTGTTGCTGTCGCCGTTGTTGTTTGTCGTTGTCCATTTCACGTCCACTCTTCTCATATTTATAGGGTTTTTCTTTTTTAATGTAATTTAATTAATTTATTTATTTATAGTTTATTCTATTCCGCTTTATTTGTTCCCATCAATTTTTAGTTTCCTTGATACCTACGCTTCAATAACCAATTCCGTTTCATTATTAAAAAAATTTCTCATTATCGTGATGCCTTTACTAATTAGAAATCGTAATGATAAAAAGGAAATTAAAATCAGATTATATAGATCTTAAACATAAATCAGGAATTAAATTCATGCATGTTGGGCAAGTTCCCTTTCTGATTTTTATTTTTTATGATTTCCCTTTCTTTCTATTTTTACTTTTCTATGCAAATGCAACTTGATTCCCTCCCCCTATAGGTAAATGAGTCATTATTAAATGTATTAATCAATATCATCAGCATTTGTTCCATATTCTTTTTCTCCATCTCCTTTGAACAACATACGATTCTTCATTCTGTATATATGGATTTAGGAATTTAGCTATTGTATAAGGATATTATAGTTACACGGACAATTACGTGGGTGATACGTTTTCTTTATATGCATATATATATATATATATTTTTTAAATCCCAAAATGTAAGCATTTTAATCAATATCATCAGCATTTGTTCCATATTCTTTTTCTCCATCTCCTTTGAACAACATACGATTCTTCATTCTGTATATATGGATTTAGGAATTTAGCTATTGTATAAGGATATTATAGTTACACGGACAATTACGTGGGTGATACGTTTTCTTTATATGCATATTTAAAAAAAAAAAAAAAATCCCAAAATGTAAGCATTTTAATCAATATCATTAGCATTTGTTCCATATTCTTTTTCTCCATCTCCTTTGAACAACATACGATTCTTCATTCTGTATATATGGATTTAGGAATTTAGCTATTGTATAAGGATATTATAGTTACACGGACAATTACGTGGGTGATACGTTTTCTTTATATGCATATATATATATTTTTTTAAAATCCCAAAATGTAAGCATTTTAATCAATATCATCAGCATTTGTTCCATATTCTTTTTCTCCATCTCCTTTGAACAACATACGATTCTTCATTCTGTATATATGGATTTAGGAATTTAGCTATTGTATAAGGATATTATAGTTACACGGACAATTACGTGGGTGATACGTTTTCTTTATATGCATATTTTTTTTTAAAAAAAAAATCCCAAAATGTAAGCATTTTAATCAATATCATCAGCATTTGTTCCATATTCTTTTTCTCCATCTCCTTTGAACAACATACGATTCTTCATTCTGTATATATGGATTTAGGAATTTAGCTATTGTATAAGGATATTATAGTTACACGGACAATTACGTGGGTGATACGTTTTCTTTATATGCATATTTAAAATAAATAAAAAAATCCCAAAATGTAAGCATTTTAATCAATATCATCAGCATTTGTTCCATATTCTTTTTCTCCATCTCCTTTGAACAACATATGATTCTTCATTATATATATATCGATTTAGCTATTGTATAAGGATAATATATTTACACGGACAATTACATGGGTGATACGTTTTCTTTATATGCATATTTTAAAAAATAATAATAAAAAATCCTAAAATGTAAGCATTTTAAAGTTTAAACTTAAATAGTTAAACACATATGTAGTTTGGTTAGATATTAACTAGATATTCGGTTTATAAAAGTGAAATAGATTTTAGTTGTTATTTGTTGCTTTGCACTCTTTTAGTAATCATTATTCGAATAATCACTTCATCACTCTCACTAATTTATTGAATATAAATCTTTTTGTGCCGAAAGTAGATAACTTGTGGCAACAAAGACATTATTAATTAACATAAGCTTCTTCTTCCACTACCACACCACTATTTTATTCTCATCTTTCTATATTCCTTAAATCTTTCAACATCAATCACCTCCTTTTCTTTTTGCTTTTTAATCCTCTCATATGATTTCATTATTGTTTAAAGTAACAATGCTTGTAATTAAGAAATTAAAAAGATAATTGACTACTTAAATTAGTTGCAAAACGGTTCGACTAACGTAACTTTTTTAATTCACTAGCGACGAGAGGTTTTTTATACGTTATGTATAAACAACTATTAAAAAAGTTCAATGGTATATCATGAGAATTTTTTTCTAAAAAAGCTCTTTTAAGATGACAAAATTCTTAATTAGGTAAAACTAGTGATAGGTTTTTTAGCTAATGGTAGCTTTTTATTACAAAGTTTTGACTAACAATATAAAAGAGGGTTTGATAAGTTCTGTAACTACACCTATTAAAAAAGTATGAGGGTATATATCATGAGAATTCAAAAAATTATTATCTAAAATGACTAAATTCATGATTAGGTAAAACCGGTGACAGTTTTTTTGGTTAAAAATAGAGATTACAAAGTTTTTGATTAACGATGACAATAGGTTAATCAAACCCTAAACCGTTGACTACTTAAAAAAGTAGCAATCCCTCAAGTAATGTTCCATTTACAATTACACCTCTTACAAAAGTTCCAAGGTGACAGAATTCATAATTAGATTTAACCAGTGATAGGGTTTTTGGCTAATGGTAGAGACTACAAATTAAAATTTTGACCCATGAAGAGAGGTTTTATAAATTCTATATAAGAGTATCTCCGATGTAAACGTAACTTGTATTTCAATAAGGGTTCGAAATTTAAGGGCCCGTCCTGCAAGCAGTTTTTTGTTTTTGTTTTTCGAAAAGAAAAATGAAAATGAAAACAGTGTTTTTGGTTTCATTTTTGAATTCCGAATATGCGTCTGGTAGCATTTACTGGAATCCGTATTTTGAAAATAAAAACGGAAAAAACGCGTCTGGTAGGATAATCGAAAACTTTCGAAAATTGAAATATCAATTTTTAATTTTTGTTTAATATAATAACAATTATAAATAAATTATTAAATAATTAATAAAAAAACATTTTTTAATTTAATTTAGGGTTTACCAAATTTAACAGTAGAATAGGAACATTAAGGAGAAGAAGACCGATCGGCCCAGAGAGGAAGAAGAAGAAGACCGATCGACCCAGATCGGCGGCGGAAGGAGGAGGAGGAGGAGGAAGAAGAAGAAAAAGAAGAAGAAGAAGAGGACCGATCGACCCAGATCGGCGGCGGAAGGAAGAGGAAGAAGAAGAAGAAGAAGAAGAAGAAGAAGAAGAAGAAGAAGAGGACTGATCGACCCAGATCGACGGCGGAAGGAGGAGGAAGAAGTCGACGGCGGAAGGAGGAGGAAGAAGTCGACAGCGGAAGGAGGAGGAAGAAGTCGACAGCAGAAGGAGGAGGAAGAAGAGGAAGAGGAAGAGGAAGAGGACCGATCGACCCAGATCAGCGGCGGAAGGAGGAGGAAGAAGAAGAAGAAAAGGAAGAGGAAGAGGAAGAGGAAGAGGACCGACTGATCGACCCAGATCGGCGGCGGTGGGAAGGAGGAAGAAGGAGAAGAAGGAAGAAGAAGAAGGAAGAAGAAGTCAGTAAAAAAAAAAATTATTAAAAAAATATATATATTAATGATATGGGACCCACAACATTTGGAAAACAAAACCAAAAACAAAAACAGTTTTTTTTTGTATTTCAAAATTTCCACTTTTAACACTTGGCTTTGTTTTTGTTTTTGTTTTTGATTTCTGAAAATAAAATGAAAAACGGTTTACAGGACACGAATTCGAAATCATTTTTGGAAAACAAAAACAAAAACAGCTGAAAACAGCCTGCAGGACGGGGGCTAAATGTCACTATTTGGAGGGGTTTTTGTAAGAATAGCACCACTTTAATAATGTAAGTTTAAAAGGCACCAATCTTGGTGACCAGACAAAAATACCCCTATTTTTGTCTGTTTGTGTGTTTTGAAACGTGAGAGAAAAAACTTGAGGGAGAGAGAACAGTTGGGAGAGAAGTTATCGGCGCAAGAAATCCGGCCAAAAAAGTGACGGCGAATCACCAGCGGTGGTGCTACAGTACATCTCTCGACTCCAAGCGTCCAGTGGTGAGTTGAACTTTCTCTCTCACGCGTTTTGTTGTTGTTAATTTGATTTGCGTTTGATGTTTGGTTAGACATATAGATTAGGTTTGATTGATTAGATTTATTGTTCATTAGGTTTGTTTGATTAGGTTAGGTTAGGGTTTAAAGTTCTGTAAAAATTTTGTTGAAGACGATGAATAGAACATTCTCCGAGCCTTTTAAACCTTCATCCGAGCCTTTTCCGAGCCTTTTAAACCTTCGTTCGAGCATTTTCCGATCCTTTTCAACCTTCATCCGAGCCTTTTTAGTAATGTGATTAGGTTTTCTGCAATTTTTCATTTTCGAGCCTTTTAAACCTTTCTCCGAGCCTTCTCCGAGCCTTTTAAACCTTCATCCGAGCCTTTTAAGTAATGTGATTATGTTTTCTGTAATTTTTCATTTCCGAGCCTTTTAAACCTTTCTCCGAGCCTTCTCCGAGCCTTTTAAACCTTCTACCGAGCCTTTTAAAGAATATGATGTAGGTTTTTGAAATTTGAATCTCGAGCCTTTTAAACCTTCATCCGAGCCTTTTCCGAGCCTTTTAAACCTTCATTCGAGCCTTTTAAAGAATATGATGTAGGTTTTTGTAATTTGAATCTCCGAGCCTTTTTAGAAAGTCTCCGAGCCTTTTTATAAAGTCTCCGAGCCTTTTTATAAAGTCTCCGAGCCTTTTTATTAATAGTACCCGAGCCTTTTCATTAAGTCTCCGAGACTTTTGAACCTCACTCCGAGCCTTTTCTTAAAGTGTCCGTGACTTTTATTTTTGCAGTGTCCGATCCTTTTCATGAAGTTATATATATTAATTTATTTTAATTTTTTTTTATGTGAATATGCAGATGAGGAATCCACTGAAAGATCTTCTGAAAACTCCAGCGGAAGAAAGGTATGCGGGGAAAATAACTCGGCATGACCATTTCGGTCACCTTAGAGATATCGAAAATGCACTTAATAGTGTACCTGAAGATCTTGCGGTCGAAGAACGATGTCGGTACACTGAGTCGTGTTTTGGACATTTCCTTCGGATGCAGCGCAACATGAAGTTTTCAGCTGGCATTGTCCATCGATTGCTTATTCGTGAGTTGCATCACGACGGGCCGGAAGATGAGATGAGATTTCTTTTAGGAAAGCATTCGGTCCGGTTCTCGAAGGTTGAGTTCTGTCTGATCACTGGATTGAAGTTCGGACAACTTCCCGACACGTCGACCTATGATGTGGTACAGAATGGCATACACCAGCGGTACTTTGAGGGTCGAGATGATGTCAAGTTTGGAGAGCTGAGAGCCGTTGTATGGACCGGTGGTTTTACTGAGCAGTACGATGCGGTTAAGCTATGCTTACTGTATATGCTTAACTGGATACTAATGGGTTTGGACGAGAGAGAGAAAGTCCCATTATGGCAGTTTCGCCTAATCAAGAACTTGGACGTTTTTGATGCATTCCCGTGGGGTGCACATGTGTATAGGCGATCTATTTCTGGGTTCAAGCATGCGTTGGATGGTCGTCGGGAACGGTTCGAAAAAAGACAGCAAGAAAAGGGCGTTGAAGTACACAAGGTGGAGACATACAACATATATGGTTGTACTTATGCACTATTGGTAAGAATTTAAAATTTGATTCCATACTTTAATTGTATTTTTTATTTTCATATGATTGATGTGTTTGATTATTATTGTACTTATCTATTACGCAGATATTTGCTTTTGAGGTTATCCCCGATCTTGCCATCGAAGATTGTGGGACCCGCAGGGAAATCGAGCTATCCCCCCGTATTCTAAAATGGGAGTTGAGTCAGCGACCGAGGGGGGATAAGTTGGATTCCATTTTCATTGAACGGGTAAGTATCTGTTATGTTAACGTTAATAGTTAATAGTATGTATGCGATTACAAATGGTCTAACATTGATTTCAGATGTTTGCGAGGGTGAAATTGGTGCCGACACCAGTAGAGCTGGCTGAACGGTACTATGAGGGCATTGAGGAGGGAGGCAGTCTGTATGATAGGTACTATGAGGAGGGAGGAAGATGGGAAGTGGGTCTGATAGACCCCGTACAGGTTGGTCTTCACAGAAGCAGAAGTGGTCTGAAGAAGACCTTACGGTGGTACGTGGGCGGCTCCCGCTAGGAAACTTACCATGGCACAATGTTGACTCCGTGAGTGTTTATTTTACATGTTTTCCATTAAAGTTTTGAAAAATAAATGTCACACTGATCGCACATTGTTAAAACACCTGCAGGTTCTGATTCCGTGCAACCTTGGACATACGCATTGGGCCCTGGCCAGCATCGACCTCACAGGAGGCAATACCTACCTTTTTGACTTGTACAGACAGGAGGTACCATTCAGCCACAGGAAAATGCAGCTCGCGTGCTTACGGTATTTGTTACCCTCGATGCTGCATGCAGTGAACTTTCACAATCGCAGACAGAGGGGCGATATGACGTACTCAAAGACTACTAGGGCATTCACTTTGTATTATGTGTCTGCAGACCGTGTGCCACAACAGGACACAGGGTATGACTGTTTCAAGATCTGATTTTAGCCAAATCCGTTTTCATATAATTCCATTCTAACGGTTGTTCATGTGGTGAATTGTAGGGGTAACTGTGGTGCTCATACTTTAAAATTGACAGAGTATCTGGCGGCGAACAGGGATACTTTTGACTGGTCAAAAAATGATATGACCACCATTCGAGAGAAGATGGCTGTGGAGGTTTTTTGCAACTCGAAGGACTGGTCTTCGAGATAGTGATTTAGTTTATGTACATAACATTTCAGTAATGAAAAAAATTAATTTGTTTTTCTTTTTAAGTGTTTGCAATTAACAAAGGATCCAGTATGACATTACACAACACAAACAACTAAATTCAAATCAATTTCAGAAACAAAAAAAAAAAAAAAAAAAAAGTATTCAACATAAAACTATAACACAACTGTATCGAGCATGGTTCCCAAAGTCTGAACGATGTTGGAACACATTAGCAATCGCAAGCTTTTCTCCAACATAAAATCAATTATATTACTTCTACATAAAAGCATAAGAACCAAGGGTCTCATAAAACAATTGTATCGAGCATGGTTCCCAAAGTCTGAACGATGTTGGAAGACATCAAGTTGGAGACATGTTTCTCAATCACAAGCTTTTCTGGTGGCAATTCGTCTTCCTCTTGTACTTCCTTGTTATGTTTGATCGTCTTCCTCTTGTACGGCTCCATTCATTCCACTGGCGTGTCCTTCTGAGAGCATGTTTGTTTGTTGTGTCCTATTGTGTGACAGATGCTACACTTGCGACGGTAATCATCGGGGACAATTGTCCTGGGAACTTCATTAACCATAGGCGGATTCGAACACTGCCTTATGTCCTGGTTGTCCACATCTTCTACACGACTGTGTGGTTGTCCTCTCTGAAGACGATACGTGTCGACTCTTCATGGGGCGACCTGATTGTCTCTTCGTCTTTGGATTTAAAACCACCCGCGCTGCGATATCGGATGGAACCACCCATGAAGAAGGATGGCCAACAGGCATAATAGGAACCGAGTATGCATCAATAAGTGTCTCCCTCTTGTAGTAGTCTGCACACAGAGATGTGAAATCCAAGTTCCGCTCCCTGCAACAATGAAAACAGTGAGACTCACGTTTGGTTATAGAAAAGCGTTAAATGTAACTTGTCATGTACCTTGCCGCTGCGAGTACGTGTGAACAAGGTAAAAAATCCATTTGGAATTTGTTGCACGTGCAAGTCTTCCGGGCTAAGTTAACCGTCCACTGTTTTCCCTTGTGTTTGACGGAGAATATGTTCCAGTCAACTGCATTTACAGTCATATAACTGCATTTCTCGACCCGTTTCTGGATCACCTCATGTGCTGCGTCGGTCAATCGATGACGCATGGACTGTGCAGCTGTATCACGATCGTGAAACCACTTCTGTAGCATATTCCTAATGAACTCTGCCAGTGTCATTAGTGGCAGTTGCCGTGCGAATTTTAAGCATGAGTTTATGCACTCTGCAACATTTGTGGTCATCAACCTGTACCTTCTTTGGGGACAGTGAACGCGGGACCACTTGTGTGGACCGGCATCAATGGCATAATCATATGCACCCCTGTGCAGCTTACGTAACTCCTCTATGTGGCGATCGTATTGGATTTCATTGTACGACCTAGCAGCACTATCCATTATGTCGGCAACATCCTTTCTGTGGAATCGCTTCTTCATATTTTCACCAAAATGCCAGCAACATATGGTATGGGTTGCATAAGGGAACACTTTAGAAATCCCTGCTTCAATGCTTGCATGGCGATCGGAAATGAAAACCAGATCATCTATATGACCAAAGGCCCCCCTCAAGCATTCCAAAAACCACTCCCATGAATCGTTGTTTTCTGAGTCACCATACCCAAAAGCAATTGGATACACATGTTCGTTTCCATCTTGTGCAGTTGCAACAAACATTGTACCCTCGAATCTTCCCTTCAAATGTGTACCATCAACTGCAATCACAGGACGCATACACCTCTGAAAACCTCTAATTGAGGACCATAACGACATGAAAAAGTAAAGGAATTTACCATCGTCTGCGCACTGTAAGTCTGTGATTGTGCCAGGATTTTGCTGTTCGAGAATGTATGCAAAAGATGGCAGCAGTTGGAAAGTTTCTTCGTGCGTTCCATAGCTTAATGACAATGCATATTGCAGGGCATCATGTGCTTTACTGTACATGATTTGGATGCCATACATTGTTTTCATATCGGCAATTATGTCCTTGGGTCGCATGAGACGTCCATCATGTTGCTGAAGTCTAGGGGCAACGACTTCTCCGATTGTGACTGCACTAGCTTGTCGGTGCCGACGGTGAATCTCCTCCAATGGACAACTGTGTTCGTTGACAAAACTTCTAACTTGAAAGTAAGTCCCTTCATCTCTTCTCACCGCTCTTAATTTCCACGTACATTCGTCAATGATGCAGACCAGATGTAAAGTTGTCTTATTCGACCTTTTCACCTTCCATTCAAAGTTCTGCCGCATTGAAAAATGGCTAACTAGCCTTTTCAAATCCTTTTTACTCGGAAAAAATTGACCTTTGTAAATCATGGTTCTAGGTTCTTGCGCTGCGAAGGTTCTGCTTGTACCAGTACCAAACGAGTATGCATCTGCTCCAGGAATAACCCATGTTGTCACATTATCAGAATCAGATACTGTTACGTTACACCGGACCTCGGAAGTCCCAGCCATATCTAGTGCAGTGCAACTAACTCCTTGTACACGTCTACCATGTGTTTGAATTTGTTCAGGCACTTCATCCACATTTTGCAGATCATCAACCTGTTCATTATTTGCATCATTATCCACGTAATGGTTCGGGTAATTGTTCTGCTCATTGTAATGCTTATTGTACTGCTCAATTTGACACCCAAACACATCAACAATTTGAGGTTCAACTACATCTGTATGGTTGACCGTTACCGATGGGACACCACACATATTTTCCTCACCTTCGGTGGCACTCCTTTGGGTGAACCCTTGGTTGCTACCGCTAAAGGATCCAAACTGTTGGGTATTTTCAGGACGAGGAATATCATTCCCTATCATATCTCCAACTGTCCTCTCAGTTACACTGACACATACTTGAGGGATCACTCGATCTTCCCCCAGCATAAACTGGACATCGTTGTCATTCCTTATAAATGTGCGACATGTACTGCCAGGAACGATTGATACTAATGACAGATCAACAGTGAATTTGTTTTCATCGTATTTCACAATGGTATGCACGATCGCCAACAATTCTTCGTAAGTCATATTCTTTGACACATACATTCCCTGGTTATCGGATCCAATAAACCTCTGACTTCTGTCGGGAAACTGCTCCCATCGACCGTTGTAAGATATTACAATCCTAACCCGATTCATGATGCTGTCAAATTATTCATCACTAACAATTAATAAAAACACAGGACTAAAAAATATTTTCACATCTTACATTTACAAAGGCTCGGGTGAGGATATTGAAAAGGCTCGGAGAAGACTTCAAAAGTCTCGAACATTTCTCTAAAAGGCTCGATACTTATTCATTTCCAAGGCAAGGTAAAGGATCGGAAAAGGCTCGGTGAAGGCAATAAAAGGCTCAGAAATTTGTAGAAAAGGCTCCATACTTATTCATTTCAAAAAAAGGAAAAGGCTCGATGAAGGCAAGAAAAGGCTCGGAAAAGGCTCGGTGAAGGCAATAAAAGGCTCGGAAATTTGTAGAAAAGGCTCCATACTTATTCATTTCAAAAAAAGGAAAAGGCTCGATGAAGGCAAGAAAAGGCTCGGAAAAGGCTCGGTGAAGGTAATAAAAGGCTCGGAAATTTGTAGAAAAGGCTCCATACTTATTCATTTCAAAAAAAGGAAAAGGCTCGATGAAGGCAAGAAAAGGCTCGGAAAAGGCTCGGTCAAGGCAATAAAAGGCTCGGAAATTTGTAGAAAAGGCTCCATACCTATTCATTTCAAAAAAAGGAAAAGGCTTGATGAAGGCAAGAAAAGGCTCGGAAAAGGCTCGGTCAAGGCAATAAAAGGCTCGGTCAAGGCAACAAAAGTCTCGGAGATCCAACAAAAAATATTACAGTTTTCTATATAAACAAATGAAAATGTGAACAAATTAATAGAAGTATTTGCCAGAAATATTACCTTCTTGTACTGAAGCACGTCCAAACGTTTTATAAGTTGAAGAAGAAAGTCGATCCAACCTTGAATTTTTATTTCGAGAGAGAAAATGGAGAGAGAAAGTGTCGTTTTTTTGGAAGTGTGGAGAGAGAAAAGTATAAACAGAATAACATAAATGAAGAACTAAAGGCAATTTTGGTAGTTCACCATAATTTGTGCATTTTAAACTTAACTTATTAAAGTACTGACAAAGTCACCAAATGAGTTCAAAAGAGTGACATTTCCCACCATTTCCACATTTCAATAATTGTTGATATGTCAACAATATTGAGAGACTTGCTTCCTACATTGCATAAAAGTATATTTGATAGATGGCAAAATAAAAAATTTGTCTCAAATGCTTATGCTTAAAATATTAATTTATTAATGACATGTTTGATTTTTTTTTAATTATATTTTTAATCAAACAATATATTTTTTTTATTGTATTTTTAATCAAACAACTTTCTTTAAAATGTTTTGTATTTATCCAATGATTGGAGAGACATATTTGAACACAATATCTATTTGTTCTATATGGTATATAATTTTTTAATGATCCACTCTCTAATTACATGATTATTTTCCGAATTGGACAATCAAGGGTGGTTTTTCAAGTTGTTTGTTTGGACATGTGATTGTTTTCAATTGAAGCAGGACCCTACGTACATATATATGATCAAGTGGTTCCCGCAACTTGTAATTTGGGCTGCTCCTTTTCTTTTATTGAATTGTTAGCAATAGCATCCCAAATGGCTGCGAGGGGTGTAACTCAGTTGGTAAATGGATGAGCTTTGGGCAAATAACTACTAAGTCAGCAGTTCGAATCTTATCATCCCAAATGGTTATGTTTTGTGTTTTACAATTAAAGCTATGGAACAAAATTAAACAATATCATCAAAATGAATATTGTCATATATGCCCTAGGGTTATAGCTCGGCTGATAGATGTATGAATTTGGGGTTTGGACAAATGGCTTCTAAATCAACGGCTCAAATCCTATCAATGACAAAAAGCTTCAAAAAAAATACATGGTCCAGATAGGTGGAAAGATAGATATTGTCATTATATATATATATATATATATATATATATATATATATATATATAAAGGGGTGGGCATGGGTTGGTTTGGGTTGGGTTTGACTATACTCAAACCAAACCACTATAAAATCGGTTTAATTTTTTTACAACCCAAACCAAACCATTTATAAGATAAAACTAAACCAAACCAAACCGATAAAATTCGGTTTGGTTTGGTTTGGTGTAACGATATAAGAAAACAATTACATTATTTTTTATTTGGATATATTTAATAATATCAAATTATCAATATAAGTAGTTAAACCAATTATCAATAAGATAAACAATAATACTAATTTATAATACTAAATTTAACTCAAGTGCTGAACGACAATCGTTAAAAAAAAAAAAATCAAGTGTAGAACGCCTAAAACTTATAAAATAAAACTAAGTCGTTTAAGCTTCTAAATTAATAATATTTACCACTATCGAAGCAACCACTTTGAAGTTTCGAAGTTCACTTTTTGTTGCATTGGGTTAACTTTAGTTTTTATTTGTTTTCTCCGATAATTTAATTAATAATATATATATATATAAGTTTGTAATGGTTTGGGTTGGGTTAAACGGTTTGATAAAACGCAATCCACAAACCAACCAAAAACCAATTGGGTTGTTCAAAAACAACCCAATTAGTTTATTTTATTTAACGAAACCAAACCAACCCGCATAAATTGGTTTGGTTTAGGCGGGTTGATCGGTTTGGCGGTTTGGGTGCCCACCCCTATATATATATGCTTTATATTCAAGGACCACAAAAAATGAGAATTAATTTACATGCATGTGTAAAACATGGAGGTCGCTTCTTCTCTTGTTGCATGTAGACAAGTTTGACAACTCAATAAGGTTCAAGAACATATATATATATACCAACTGCGGTTGGGACGATTTGAATATGAGACATTGTTAGACTAAATGAGCGATCTTACCACTAAGCCACATTGGGCAATGATTTGAGTGTTGTTTTTTATATTATTATTTTGTATATACCACTTACAGTTGCGTTACTCGAACTTGAGACATTGTCAAATTGAAAAAATGATTTTACCACTGGGCCACATGATTGGACGGTGGTTTGTGCGTTGTTATTTGTTTTGAATTTTGTTGAGGCAAAATAATGCCTCTCTAATGAGAAATATATATTTCTAGATTAAAAACAATATCAGATTTGGTTTCTAATGAAATTTATTTTATTACACTTTAGAGGACATTTTATACTCTCTTAAGCTATGTTATTTCTAATTTAATAAATTTCAAACCAAATTGATTATCGAAAAAAAATATTATATAAAACATATTATTAATTTATCCAATATTATATTAGCTAGAGAGGTAATTAACCCAAAGATTTTTATAATTTCCAATTTTACTCTGTAATTATTTCATGTATCTGTATATAAAATTAGTGAACTCAAATTCTGTCTCGAAATTGGCTATATATAATCTAATTTTTAAAGAGGTTGTTCTTGTTTCTATTTCATACACATGGTGGTTAAATAGGTTTCAGTCATTTTCATTTTGATATGATCATGTTTCATCATGCATGGGTTGCACGTGATGCATGACAAAGAAGTGTGTTATCTGATTTAGTTTGTTGTTGAGTTGTTTCACGTAGTTGCTGGTTGAGTCATAATAGGCTTAGTTGTTTCAAATAGCTGTGGATTGAGTCAAAAAAAGTTGTTGAGGAGCTAGTGCTCCAAGAATCATGGACCACTTCAGATTGTTTCCTATTTTTATGTTGCAATTTGTTATGTTAACGTGTTCGTATGGCTATAAATTGGCCACTTTGAATTGAATAAAGATCATCAAAGAATTATAAACCCAAATATCTCACCTCTCCTGATATATCTTCTAATTCTCTTCTTCGTATCAATCTTCTTCTTCTTTTAAATATCTTCCGCTGCTTCTTTCCTCTGTTTATTCACATACTCAAAATTCAATTCTTATCACATTTTTGTTTAGGAACATCTTTGTATAAATTTGAGATCAAAATACAAGTTAATTAATGAAAAGAAAATCTCACATTTAGCTTAGATTTACAAGATATAATTTGTGGGTATCTTCGTTTCGTGGAGGAATAAATATTAGTAGGAATATTGAAAGTTTTAAAGATATTCGTAGTAGGAATATATGGCTCAACCTAATTACAAACTTTAAAACAATCTGCACATCGGTTTGTAGTTCAACATGTTGTGTATTTCCGTTTCACAATCGTTATATTTATTTATAAAATCACAAATTGTGAAGCCCTTAAACATCCCACCTTAATCCCAACTAATGATTTGGGATATCATTGCGGGAGTTGCTTTCCAAGGCGTGGTTGAATTCGAAAACTTTGCTACAAGAATAAAAACTTTACTTACTAAACTAATTAGTACTTAAAACTACTTAAAATATGTTTCCACAGTTATTATTATTATTATTATTTATAATAAAGAGGGAGAGAATAGACAAAATGGTAAGATTCATTGATTTAACTTTGAAAACAAAATTTTCAAATGATTTATAAAGATGAAGTAGCTAGAAAGCAAAAATTATCTTAAAGTATCAAACCGGCCTAACTAATTGGGACTTCAATTCTTGTCCTTTCTTGTGGCAAAGGCAATTTATAGAAAGAAAAAAAATGTCATAATCTAACTTTAAATTCCTAAGGTGTTAAATTATTGTTGAAAAGTTTCCCTGTTTTTTTTTTTTATCTTCTATATTCAATAAAACTCTCTTATTCATCTCTACGCACACGTATGCATCTCTACACACTCTTTGATCAACATTCAGCATATTTCTTCTATATCCTAGGGTATATTCACAGGGTCGTCCTAACTTTATAGAGGTCTGGGACGAAATTTTTTTAAATGAACCCCTTTATTCATGACTCAAACAAAATTTGTTTACACATTAGATGATTTTTCTGAAATGGACCCCTTTATTTATTTATTTATTTATTTTTATAACACCCCTTTATTTATAACTCAAACAAAATCCATAACTCTTAAAGGATGAAAAACGATTTGATTTTCAAGAGGATTTATTTATTTATTTTGAAAAGTGTTTTCAAGATGACTTTTGAGTAATAAGTGAGTAACCAATCAAGAGGACTTCTGAGTAATGCGTAACCAATGAAAGAAAAACTATTCGGTTTTCAAAGATGATTTTTGAGTTTTTATATATAAATATATATATATTACAATAATGCTAAACATCCCACCTAAAATCCTATATTTTTTATCCCACTACATGTAACATGTGAGGTGTCAAATTGTGAGTGGATACATATTAATGATGATTTATCTCACCTACCCCATATATCCACTCACAATTTGACACCTCACATGCCACATGTAATGGGATGAAAAAAGTGGGATTTTAGGTGGGATGTGTAGCATTACTATATATACTAGCTATATAAAAAGAGACAATTTGGCTCCTAATTATAGCATCCATTTTCTTTCGATGTATGATATCTTTTTATCGAAGAACCCCTTTTGGTTTATTATTTTGATGAAAAAACGCTCTGCTTTTATGAGGGGTATTATGGGAATTTGAATATAAATAAACTTAACCTTGAACTTCAGCCGCCGCCGCCCCTCCACTTCTTAGATCCAGTTCGGCCAAGACCCGCCGCCGTCACCCACACCTCTCCAACCCGGTTGCAAACCTCGATCGAGCTTCGCTAGTGTTTCGTCGTGCCGATCGCTCTTCACACCAGTCCCGTCGCACGTCAGTCACCACTGCTCTTCAACATCGATCGCAGTTCCGTCGCAGCACCAGTTCCGTCGCTCTGATTGCACCAGTTCCGTCGGAGTTCAGTCCCCCGTCTGGCCAGATCGCGTCCGTCGCACCAGTTGCTCACCGCCAAGCTTCCGCCGGTCATCTACAGTTTTTTGCTTGTTGAGAGGAGTTCCGAATTTTAAATAAATATAAAACATTAAATATAATATTCACATGTTTGTTTAGATCTATGGCTTCTATGAAGTTATCGGATCTTTTTCCAGAACTTGAACCGCGGGTTAGAGCCCCTTCAATCCAAACTAACTCTCGTATGGATGGACTTTCGAATCCCAAACCAATAATGAAATCTTATGCCCAAGCAATCTCCTCCGCCATTGCTCCGATTTCTTTAGCTCCGAAGAAAAAAGGTGATTATGTTGCAATCAAAGTCAACCCGAAAGCTTACGAAGAACAGTTGAAACTTTGCAGTTACTCTCTTATCGGTTGAGTTGTCTTGTCAAAGGGAGAGGAACCATGGAAGATATTGGCTCTTAAAGAAAAACTTCAATCTATTTGGAAATTGAACTCTCAATGGCGCCTCATCTCTCTTGGACGGGGATTCTTCCAGATACTTTTGAATTCCGAGGAAGATAAAGCATAAGTTTGAGGCATCGGATCACTTCATTTGAAACCTGGAATTCTAAGGCTTCAGCCGTGGACTCAGAATTTTAATCCCAACACACAGCGCACAACGAATGCTCAAATTTGGGTGCGGTTTTACGATTTGCCTTGGGAGTTTTGGCATCCTCAAATCCTTTCAGACATGGCACGTGGGATCGGTATTCTTTTAAAGTTTGACAAAGCTACCCTAGAGGGTGATTATGGCCATTTAGCTCGCATGTTGATTGATGTTGACCTTTCTAAGCCGTTACCTGATTCCTTCATGATAGAGGTTGGGGAAGATTGCTTGTTTCCGACTCTTTACTTTGAAAATGTTTCAAGTTTCTGCTCGGTTTGTTGCTCTATTGGTCATTCAGCCGCCTCATGTCACCATGCGACCTGATTTATAGGGAATGTCACCACCGAGTTAAAAGATAAAAATTCAGAAAGGGGAAGATCTAGAATTAGACAAGAGTACAGACAGAAACATCAGTCAAGAGATGTTCCGACCTCTCGCGTCTTTGAGACTATTAAATCGGGTATTAATGCCATTGCGACTAAGCCCGATGAAGCTGCAACCTCTCTTCCAAACAAGACAGCTTTAGACCCAGCTGCCTCTTCTAGTTCCCTCAGGCCAATCATTCCCACTGGACAAGGAGAGGCCTTGAAAACCGTTGTTCTTTTGGATGATTCCATAAATCCATTACACACTGAGCATGTAGATGATGTTGATGTTTTGACAGATCTTGTTATTGCTTAACTGGAACCTTTGTTAGATCCTCTCATGGTAGAGCCAATTCATACTTTTGAGGGTGAAGTTAGTTTTGAAACAGACAGTGAAGGCACCTAATCAGACTTCAGCCACCCTGCAGCTTTAGATATTCATGAATGAGTCTCTTGGGCAGATCAATTGGACGATTCAGGTTGGAAGGAGGTTACCACTAAAAAAGGTAAGAAGAATAAAAAGCAGGTTGCTAGTGTTGTTTCGCCCAAAACTAGGGCTGCTAAGAATAAACTGTTACATAAATGATTGTCCTCTATTGGAACTGTAGAGGTATTGCAAACAGTGATACCCAACGTACTTTGAAAGATTTCTGTTCTCGTCATAAACTGAATTTTGTTTGCATTGTTTAACCGTTGTGTGCTTTTGATTCAATTTCTTCTACTTTTTGGCGCTCTATGGGGTTACACTTTATTGGTTCTAACGCTAGAGGTACTCCTAGTATGTGGATTTTTGGGTCTACTGCTTTTCAAGATGCTACTATTATTCTGTCTCACTCTCAACATGTTACTGTTTCTGCTAATTTTTGTGGGATTGTCCATCGGATCTCTTTTGTTTATGCCAGTGTGAACTACATCACCCGTAGATCTCTTTGGAACTCTCTTATGGACATTGCTAGTTCAGATGATCAGTGGCTTGTGCTTGGAGATTTCAACTCGGTTCTGGGGGCTCATGAGACTACTGGTAACGTTTCTACTATCTCTCGTGATGATTTTCGTGCTGCTTTAACGGTCTGTGATCTTGTTGACATTGAAACAAAAGGTGGTTTTCATACCCGCATCGGCCGGGGTAGGCGTGGTATGGTTCTTTCTCGATTAGACAGAGCTGTATACTCCTATTCTTTTCTGGCCGCTTGGTCACAGATATCCTGTGTTACCTTGCTTAGATCTCATTCAGATCATCACCCTTTATTGGTTTCTTGTGCTGCGGGTATTTCACCGGGTCCACAGCCCTTCAGGTTTCAAGGTATGTGGGTTTCTCATCCCTCCTTTCTTAATTTGGTTAGATCGGTTTGTTCTTCCTCTGTTACTGGGAGTGGTGCTGGGATTGTTGTTAAGAAGTTGAAGCTGTTGAAAATGGCTTTGAGGAGGTGGAATTGGGAGGTGTTTGGGGATATTGCCTTGAATGTCACTAATGCTAATGAGAAGGTGATGCTTATTCAGGGCAGAATTGGTTCTGAAGGTTTTTCAGACGATCTTTTTCGTCTTGAGACTGCCGCTCTTGCAGATTTGGATAGTGTTCTAAAACAACAGGAGATTTTTCTTAAAGAGAAAAATAGAGTCAGGTGGCTTGCTGAGGGTGATCGGAACTCTAAATTTTTTCATTCTCTACTGAAGCGTAGAGGGGGAAATAAGCCTCTTTCCTCTATTCAAATTGGTGAGAATATTTCTTATGATCCTACTGAAATTGGTGAGCACGTTTCCTCTTTTTATTAGAATCTCTTTTCGGATCCTGGCAATGATAGTTTAGACTTCTCTTTGATTAGAAAGCATGTGCCTTCTTTGGTTACTGTTGATGAGAATGCTTCGATTCTTCGAGTTCCCTCTTTTGATGAAGTGAGGAATACAGTTTTTTCCATGGATCCTCTGAGTGCTCCTGGTCCTGATGGTTTTTCGGGTAGATTTTATTCTCATTGTTGGGAAATTGTGGGACATGATGTGGTTTTAGCTGTGCAGGATTTTTTTCACACTAGTCGAGTTTTTCCGGGTTTGAATTCTAATTTCTTGGTCCTTATTCCGAAGACTCCGAATGCTCTTTTGATCGATCAGTTTCGCCCGATTGCTCTTGGTAATTTCCTGTTTAAGGTTATCACTAAGATTATTACTGACCGCTTGGCCAAAATTTGCTCCTGCATTATCTCTCCTAATCAATTTGGTTTCATTAGGGGTCGTCAAATTAGAGACTGTATTGCCAGTGCTTCTGAATGTTTTAATGTGTTGAATAATGGTAGTCGCGGTGGGCACTTGGCTTTAAAAATATACATTCGTAAGGCTTTTGATTCCATTAGTTGGCCTTTTCTCTTTGAAGTCCTTCGGTGTTTTGGCTTCTCTGAGAATTTTATTGGTTGGGTTGCGGCTATTTTTGATTCTGCTAGGATCTCAATTCTTATTAATGGTTCCCCTCAGGGCTATTTCCCCTGTTCGCGTGGTGTGCGGCAAGGTGATCCTCTCTCCCCTTACTTTTTTGTTTGGCGGAAGATTTTTTAAATAGATACCTTACGCATTTAGTAGACTCGGGCTCTATGACTTCTATCTCTTTTCCGGTTGGGATGTGTGCCCCTTCGCACTTTCTTTATGCTGATGATGTTATCCTTTTTTGCCGGGCCTCTCCTCAGAATTTACGAGTGATTTTAGATGCTTTTGCTTTCTATGGCTCTCTCTCGGGTCAGCGAGTTAATTGGGAAAAATCTTCCATATTTTTTGGCAGAGACATCTCTGGGCCTCGAATTACTAATTTTCTCTCAATCTCTAGGATGCGCAAATGTGGTGATTCAATGACTTATCTAGGGGTCCCTCTTTTCATTGGTGTGCTTAAACGTCGACGGTTGATCCCATGGGCTGATAAAATTAAAAGTAAATTGGAATCGTGGAAGGGTTTCTCTCTTTCAATGGCAGGTAGGTTATGTCTTATTAATTCAGTGATTACGGGTTCCTTCTTGCATTCATTTCAAGTTTATCGTTGGCCTTCATCTCTTTTGAAAGATTTAAATGCTGTTATTCAGAATTTTTTTTGGACTGGTTCAATCGATGGTCGTAAATCTGTTCAAGTTGCTTGGAAATTTTGCTGCAGGCCTAAGGATGGTGGTAGTATTGGTGTTAAAGACCTTAGTATTCTTAACAAGGCCATGCTTAAGAAGTTCACTTGGAGGTTGTTAACTGAGAAGTCCTTCGTATTCACATATCTTCGGGCTTGGTTTTTCACCCAGGATCACAGACCTAGAACATGGTATGTTGTTTCTTCTGTTTGGCCAGGCTTAAAATTGCATTATACTCCACTGATGATTGAGTCTAGGTGGGTGGGTGGTTGGTCGGTCGGTCGTCACTCTAAGGTTCGTTTTTGGACAGATAACTGGTTGGGAGATCCGTTGATTGATCTGGTTGAGGATAGGTCTTCGTTACAGCCTCCGCTGGATTCTATTGTGGGTGATATTTACTCGGATGCTTCGAGTTAGGATATTCCTGCTTCTTTTAAAGCTTCTCATCTAGTTGTTGCTTCTGAGATTGAGAAGGTGGTGGTAAGCACTGACCCAGATTCGTTAGTTTGGACATGTTCCTTGGATGGTGTTATTTCTTGTAAATCTGCTTATGATTCTCTTTCTGAGGTTAGGAGTTCTGTTTTTTAGGATAAGCAAATTTGGGTGTCTTTTATTCCTCTTTCTCGCTCTGTCCTCATTTGGCGATTGTTTCATGGTAAGATTCTTACGGACATTGCGTTGCGTTGCGTGCCAGAGGCTTTATTTCTCCTTCTCGTTGTGGGTTTTACTGTGCTGCAGAGGAAGACTTAAGGCATCTATTTCTTGACTATCTTTTTGTTCGTGGGTTGTGGGATGTTGTATCCTCTACTTTTAGTCATAAGCTTAAGTTGGATGGTACTTGTTTGGACCTTTGGCAAGAGGCTATGAGGGTTGTCTTTAGCACTCAAATGAAAGCTCTCTGGCGGGTTTCTATCATCACGGTTTTCTGGGTGGTGTGGTTCTTCTGGAATTAAGCTACCTTTGAGGGTGGCAAGCCTGTTTTTTTCGATGCTCTTTCCTTGATTTGGTGTTCCGTTCGTGAGGCAGACTCCCTTCAGTCTGGCACTATGAAGAATTCAGTGGATGAGCTTTAGACTCTTTAACGGCTTCATGTCTCTGGTTATCCTCCCAAGACTACTCGCATTTTAGAGGTTAATTGGCACCCTCCCCCGCTGGGCTGTCTTAAGGTTAACACGGACGGGGCTGCTTTTGGTAGTCCTGGTCTTGCTGGTTGTGCAGGGGTTTTTCGCACATGCAGGGGTTTCATTAAAGGTTGTTTTGCTATTCCTCTTGGTGTCTGCTTTGCTTTTGAGGCTGAATTGGCCGCTGCTATTCATGCTATTGATTATGCTTCGACTTTTGGCTGGCATCGGTTATGGTTGGAGAGCGATTCGACTTTTGTAGTGAATATCCTTCGTTCTAGGTCTCGTAAGGTTCCTTGGCGTTGGCGCCCTGCATGGGATAGGTGTTTGAGCTTAATCTCTCAAATGGACTTTGTTGTTACTCATATTTATCGGGAAGGTAACTAAGTTGCAGATAGTTTAGCTTCCAGGAGCCCCAGTATTGTCTCTCCTACATGGTGGTGGATAGCTCCAAGTTTTTACAGCCATTTTATTTTCAATGATTTTTGTTGCAGACCTTCTTTTAGGTTCTGTTAATCTGCTTTCTTTTTTTGTTTTCTGTTCTTTTTTGTTCTCTTTCTTTTTTTCTTTAATAAAATGTTGGGCTAGACCCCAACAACCTTATCAAAAAAAAAATAGCATCCATTTTCTTTTATTTTAATCTCTTTGAAAGTAAAATTACAATTACAACCTTTCAAGTTTATATATGTATTGAATAGATAGGGCTTAGTAAGATTTCAATTGTTGTTCGATACCAAAAAAAAGATTTCAGTTGTTACGTCCCTTTGATTTGCATTGAACGTCGAACGACAAGTATAACTCTTCGAGTTTGTAAGATTACTTATTGGACATGTCTTAGTAATAGTAACAAAGTAATGACTGTATAGTAATGATGTTTTATTATTTTAGAATGTAAAATGAGACTGGGATGAAAATATAATTTTCTATGTATTTAATGTGTTGAAAAAGAAAAGGGAATTATATAGGGGTGGAACTGTAATTTGTGTGAAACTTTATGACTTGTGGATTATACAATGGACGTGTGTAAAATGAAAGGCAATAAAAAAATAAAAAATAAATAAAAGTCCAAGCGGTGGCCTAGACTGATTGAGAAAGAAGAATGAAAAAGTTGTTTGGTAAAATATGAGGATAAAACTGAAGAGTGCAAGAGGATAAACCAGAAGTTAAAGTGAATCAAGAGACATTAAAAATTAAAGCAGAATTAGAGTGCAAACGGTGGTGATAGAGAAAAGGTTAGGTTCATTTCTCTCTCTATTTTCAATTAGGATTTCTTTCTTTCAATTTTATTGCTTATTAGTTCTTCTCTGTTGGGAACAAAATATCTAGTTTGGCAGATGGCAGACCTTATGAAATTTTTTTTTCTCTCCTAGGGTTTTGTGTGACACTGTCATCAATAGCCATCCTCTGCCTCTATGGCAGCTCCGCTGTCACATGACCCTCCCATTGGGCCTCTATACGATACGCTACGACAGATTGTCTCCCTCCTTCAGTCATCTATTCAACAGGCTTCCATTGCTTCATCTTCATTGATACGAGATGTGTCATCTTCTCAAATTTCATCAACACAATTTTTGATATGAACCTCACCAAGAACAGTGAGACCCAGAACCAATATATGGTAACGAACGATTGTTTTCTAATTCAAGTTTATAAACAAAGAAAATAATAGGACCGCGACCCGTTATCTATATGGAGATAAGAACCAACGGTATCAAGAAGGTTGTAGATGCCACACTCAAGAACAAGAAAGAAAGGTGAGTGATAAGTCAAGGTTTGAATGCCACAAGGTATAATCCTTGATAAGTTCACAAGTTCTATGAAGAACAAAAGAGAAAACTCTCTCAATTTTAATTCAATTCAAGTCTGATTCATATGACATATAAGCGTTCCTTTTATACTAAAAATATCTAAGACCTAAAAAGGGAATAAATATTAAGCAATTAATGACTTACAATTAGGAAAATAAATGGGCAATTAATGTCTTACAATTAGAAAAAAAAATAATGACTAAAACTAGCAACTAGTTGACTTGCTCCCTATCTGAAAGGCTAAATTTGGAAACAAATCAGCCTCTTAATTTGGGAAACAAATCAGCTCATTATTCTTTGGAAACTAAAAAGGAAAAAACTTAGATTCGAACTCCTCAGCTCAAGTCTTCGCGTAACAAGATAGATGGCCGAATTTGGGCATTTTGATCTGTTACGAAGGATAAAGTCTTCATAACATATATAGAGCTCGTCTTGGGCTTTCCGAATAATAGACGATCCAACCCCATATTCCCTCCTCAGCTCAAGTCTTCGCGCAACAAGATAGATAGCCGAATTTGGGCCTTTTGTGATCTGTTACGAAGGATAGAGTCTTTATAATATCTGTAGGGCTCGTCTTGGGCTTTCCGAATAATAGACGATCCAACCCGCCCACGAAGTTTAGCCCGAATTTGGTCCTCATGTGGGCCAAACTTGGACTTTAGCAACTCAGAATCAATCCATCATTAAATTCTTCTTTGATCCTCTTGGCCCCTTATAATTGACCAAACTGGAACATGCAATGGATCCTTTAGTGATGCTTATTGATTCTCATCAATTTTTGTCTTTGCCATCAACTTAGTCCACTCTTGCAACAATTTTAGTGCCATTAACAAGCAACAACTCCTCTCAAAGCATGCCTGACAATTTTGAATCCTCTACCATAGCCGTTGCTATTCTACCGCGCATATCTGTTGGGCCTTCTCAAGTCTCAATTCTACCTTTTCAACCATTATCCTCCATGGTGGTCTCTACACATCCGTAACAGGGTTCATCAATGGTGCCCAACCAAAATTCTCCTCTGATCCCACCGTATGGCAAACCGGTGGATACCAACGTTACTTTTGCCCAACTTTTTAAAAAGTCTGATGCTACCATGCAATCCAAGCCTTTGACACCGGTTAAAAAAGGAGATTACATAGCTATACATATCAATGAAGATGTTTACCAGCAGAGGATCTCTCTTTGTTCCAATTCTCTTATAGGTAGAGTTGTTCTCTTAAAAGGTGATGCTCCATGGAAATTTTCAAAACTCAAGCAGAAAATTCTTGATATTTGGGGTCTTGCAGCAGAATGTAAAATGATTTCCTTAGGAAAAGGTTTCTATAACTTTCACTTTAAATCTTTGGAAGATCGAAACAAGGTTTGGTCAAAGGGCTTTTGGTTTCTTAAGCCGGGTGTTTTTCATCTTCAACAATGGACAAAAGATTTCAATCTTAACACGCAGAAGTCGACAAATACTCAGGTATGGATTTGCTTGTATGATCTTCCTTAGAAGTACTGACACCTTTAAATTTTATCTGATCTTGCTCGTGGAGTGAGTACTTCCTTAAATATTGATCGAAATACCGTTGACGGAGATTTTGGACATTATGCTCGTATTTTGGTTGATATTGATTTGTCACGTGATGTTCCTGAGACGTTAATGCTTGAGCATGATGGTTCTTACTTGTATGTATATGTTGGTAATAAGAACTTACCAGAATTATGCACTACATGCTTATCTATTGGTCATACTTATGCAAGTTGTTGCTTGAAAGATCACCAAAAAGAAATACCACCTCGTGCTTGAAATAAGTCTCGTCATTCCTCGAGGGGATGTTCTAAGCCTCGCCAAGAATATCATCCCTATTACAATTCAGGCAAATGCTGATACACAAGAGTTGGTAAACAATGAAATTTTGAAAACTATAATGAAAAGGCCAAGTGTTTAGTCCCTTCCCAAACTCTCTTTGAAGGTGAATTTTTTGAGGAAGACAATAATGATATAAATAAAGCTTCCACAAAGACTTCAGCTTTTCTTTGGCTACCATAAAACTTTCTCCACGCCTTCGTTGCTGCTGACTGGACAGGCGATCCGGATGATCGGCGGTTTACCACAGCATATGTCATCTTCTTTGGCTTTACTCCCATCAGTTGGAGCTCTAAAAAGCAACACACTGTTGCGAGGTCAACCAATGAAGCGGAGTACCATGCAATTGCCTCGTCCGCTGTTGAACTCAATTGGATCGGCCATATTTTATTCGAGCTTCAGATACGGGTACCCAGTACTCCCGTCATCTACTGTGACAATGTCAGAGCCACATACGTCTGTGCTAATCCTATATTCCACAGTTACATGAAGCATGTAGCCATAGACTTTTTCTTCGTGTGGCACTAGGTAACTCGTCAACAACTGCGCATTTCTCACGTTCACATAAATGATCAGCTGGCAGACTCATTAACCAAGCCTCTCGCACGTCGACAGTTTCTTGATCATCGCTCCAAGACAGGCATCCTCGACGGAAGCTCTATCTTGCGGGGGCATGTTACCAGTAGAGATTCACAGGACCACAAATAGCTCACTTTCCATGTATATCTCTTTACCTGTTACCATATGTAATTAGGTTTAACTAGGTCTAATCACCATCTTACGTGAGTACTGTTATATGTATA
Source organism: Acer yangbiense (assembly GCA_008009225.1). Lineage (NCBI taxonomy): Eukaryota > Viridiplantae > Streptophyta > Magnoliopsida > Sapindales > Sapindaceae > Acer > Acer yangbiense. Next base: position 599,598 of record CM017772.1, on the reverse strand, counting down.
AATACATCACACACCAATGAATAGCATAAGATTATTATTTCACAAATATCGGAATCTATTAAAATAACAGATGTCTTTCAACTTTTTTGTAGTAGTGGTTATTTGTTTGAAACTATTGTCATTTAAATTTAATGTAACAGCTAATTAAAACCAACATATTTGTTTGCATGCATTTCTTTATCAACAAAATCATCAACTTCTTTCATTATCAACCTTAATATTTGTGAAGCAATGGCTTTATGCTCTTGGTAGGTTCGAAATATGTTTGATTACAATTTTCCTCTCTCTTTATTGTTTATCTTTTCATAACACTGATTGATAATATTCATGGAAAGCTTCTGAACTTGATTGTTTTAATCGTTGTAAAGTCCATCCCTAAGAGTAAAGAATTGGTAAAAATCACAACATAGACAGTCAATTAACAAATCATATAGAAATATAAGAGAAAAATTATATGTTTATCGAAATGAGAGAGAGAGATGATATATACTTGGGTGGTTGAAGATAAGACCAGAGGCATATGTAAATACAACCAAATTGACAGCACCTGCATATTCCAAAAAAAAGGGTTTAAAATAAAATTGGAAAAGATGGAGGTTAAAGACTAGAATTCAAATCACTTGTCAAAAAATGATGTCTCAATTTGTGTCTAACTAATCAAATTGAGTCATGTGTACACGTTTTTTTAAAAAAAAAATTTAATGTAAATAATAGTGGTTGAAATGGTCCAATTTGATTGGTTAGACACAATTTGGGACACCATTTTTTGACAGGTGATTTGAATCCTAAAGATTGCTGCCTTTTCCCATAAATCCGGTTGTAGTGTGGAAATAGACTTGTCAATTTTTTTTAATTTTTTTTTTATAGTTATTTTATAATTCTTTTTTCAAAAATTTAAAGAAAGTGCATTTTAGTAATATTGGGGTGTGCCTTCAAGTTCAAACAATCTAACCTTTAAAAAAGAGATGTACATACAAAGAGAGGTGCATAAACAAATTTTCGTGGATACAAATATCGTCACTCTTCTTCACCGTTATATATTTAACTTTTAACTAAAAAATTTGGACCCCATTCAGCATGGGCTCAGGGCGGTTACACTTTGTGCACCGACCCAAGGCCGGCACCGTATATTCATTCAATCTCTCTTATGATTTATCTCTGTACTTTTTGACCATGAAAACAATTTGTTGACGCTGAAAGTTATAATATTCTAATACTTTAGTTAAACTCAACAAGCTGAAAACATCGATCAATTATTATTTTTTAATTAGCATCAATTTTAGAGCATAAAAATGAGAAAAAAAAAAATGCAGCAACTGAGACATGATTCCGTACAAACAAGGCACGTCACAACTCGATAATCGAAGAGTCGTGTCGTATCGTGTTTGTACGGAATTGTGCTGAGATGAAATGAAAAAAAAAAAAAAAAAAACATAAAAAATGCCATCCAACAGTAATAGCTTCTCCAAATATGAGAAGCTTCAAACGAAGCAATGAAAATGTGAGCTAGTGGATTAAACATCGGAGGATTAATTGGTTATCTCTTTGGAATCACCCATGTAATTAGACAAAATGTCACAGCTATGGTCAGCACTCCTTGCACAATAAACACTCTTATCTGAAATTATCTCTTAAAAAAACGTGTTAAAAACATCGTTACAAAATAGATCTACTTGCAATCAAACCGAGACTTATGTACAATAGGTGAATGAAAAGCACTTTTTTTTTCTTCCTGTAAAGTACTTCTCTCCCCTCCTCAATTAGGTGGGCAAGGCTCTTTATTAGCTATGTTTTTTGTTTTGACATTTACTACACTCGAATGAGGAAGCTGAAAAGCTCTTAGAAACAACTTCTCACAAAATGGGTTTTCTTCATTCTAAGAAATATGTTAACACAAGTGGAGACGTCGAGCTAGTAGATCATATATATAATTGTGAGGTGCTTATTTGTTAAGCACTTTTAAAGGTATTATCTTGCTAGCTAGCTATATGTCCTCTCTCTATTATTGAAGGAGAAAGACAAAATACCCACGTTAGTTTTTTTATATATATTAGATAATCAAGATCTTCCATATGATCATGATCTTCTGAAATCAGATACATAATTGATAGATTCTTAAACAACACGTATGATATATATAAACAAGTTAGTAGACTAGCCCCAGCTTGCCAATGTAAGATTTTTAGGTACCAATATTGTTGTTGTTATGATATTGGCTTCCAACAATAGAATATATGATTTTATGACAACACTGAAAATGCTTCCTAAATTGTCAAATATACTATATGTTATAGGTTGTGGAGTTATATGGAGTTATAGGAATATTTGGGTTTTTTTTTTTCTTCCTATCTAGCTGGCTAACTGTTAAGTATAGATCGTTTTCACTTTTAAGTTGAGAATTCAGATCCAGATAAATGTTAAACCTAATCGTATGGACGTAACATAATTTTCTTGATACGGTGCGTAATGGGGTGGTGATGACTGATGATGATGATGATGTGTCCATGCTTGCATTGATTAGTGAAAATGACCAACCTAATGCAGAAGAGGACAGAAAATTGTGGTTAAATTAATGAGCTAAGAGGGAATTATTGGAGGCCTAAGATTTTCCATGGTGAGGAAAAGTACAAGACCTTTGCCTTTATAAAGATTTGTTGTCAATGCTCCTCCCCCGCTCACAAAATGGCTCCCATTGTTTTAAATTTTCCTTCTGCACTATACAATCTTGATTTTTCTATTTTCTATTCAGCAAAACAAATATCAAATACCTGTTAAATAGACCAAACTCAAACACATAAACAAACACAATTAATAGGGTCATGTCGTGCAGTACTGTGTCGGACCATGTCTGGACTGGCTCAACCCATTCTACATGTCTAATTAATAGTAAACATATCTAGTACAAAATACATATCAGAATACCAAAAACTCATAATAATAAAAAATACAAAAATTTATTCAACATTTTTACATCTTAAAAATAAGAATAAATTTTAAATAAAATGATTTAACTATTAATTTAATATTTCTTTTCACAATCGATGTCTGATTTTAAAAGAAACTGGAATCATTGTGATCTTAGACTTGAGTGATCACTTGACCATTGTTGAACATTCACCAACAGCTACCGTGCTTTGATCAGCTTCATCTTGTACATTTTTTTGTGCTTGACTTTTCTTGTACCCCTTCGATTTTGCCCATAAAAATGCATATAATCCAACAATTATCACAATTGAACCCAACAAGCTGAAAACATCAACCAATGTTTTTTAATTAGCATAAAAATGAGAAATTAAAAGAAAAAATATATATATTCCGTAATAACAAGGCATGACACAACCCAATAATTATAAGGTCGTGTCGTGCCGTACCATGTTTGTACGGAATCGTGTCATGATGACATGATAAAAAAAATACCATCCAAGAGTAATAGGTTCTCCAAATATGAGAGCTTCAAAAAAAGCAGTGAAGATGAGAGCTAGTGGATTGAACATCGGAGGATAAGTTGGTCCTCTCTTAGGAATCACCCATGTCATCACACAAAATGTAGCAGCTGAGGCCAGTGATCCCTGTATAAAATGTCAAAAATGATGTTACTAAACGAATCTACTTGCAATCAGACTAAACCTTACAATTTTTCTCCAGTAAGCACAAAATATAGGCATATTTATAGCATACTAATGCACATCACTGCACTTTTGCCATGTGTACTATTATGATTGAAGTTATGTTTCTTACATGGCAAAAGTGTGATAATGTGTATTAGTATATTATAAATATACCTATATTGTATGCTTACGAAAGAAAAATTGATAAACCTTACATGACATGAATGGAATTTTAAAAATGATAATTTTATATGAAATCTTACTGAGTAAACTATCGTAATTAGTTGCAAATTCCATCCTAATTTCCATGAAGCCGTACTTGTGTCTATGCACAATCCTATCACTGCTGATTGCAAAGATGTTACCATGCATGTTAACATGGTTGATGTAAATTTGAATGGAAATATTTTCTGCAATTTGACCTGCACCATAAACCAAGACGCAAGAGACAAAACACTTCCCACTAACATAAACGTGCCACGTGTCCAGTGACGATGTTGAGATAGGTTGACTGTGACATTAGGGTTATGAATTTTTGGATGACCAAAATGAATCAAATCTTTTCCCTTATAAAGGCTTGTTGTCAATGCTCCTCCCACACACAAGATTGTTCCCAATATTTTCAATTTACCTTCTACTGTATTCAATCTCAATTTTTCTACCCTGCAAAACATAAAGAACACTCATTTAGCTTGACAATATCCCGAGTTCAAGTCGCCGTCATTTCAAATGGTACATAAAAAATTATCATGATAAAGAAAAAAATTATATGTTAGGAAAATTTTTATATATTACCGGGCAATGATGCTGAAAAGAAAGGTGAAAATTGGAATTAAGTTGAGGAAAATGATAGCATAGGTAGCTGTGGTGTCTCGAAGCCCATAGTAATACAGTCCCATGGCTCCTGTCATCCTTCAAAATACATAAAATGATGTAAAATTCCAAATTTTAATATTAGATAAATTGATTTATAAATTAAAATATAGGAACCGACTCTAATATATTACGCTGATTATGTTTTTGTTTATCAAAATTATATAAAAATCTGTTGGCAAACACATTCGTAATTGGATGGGCATACAAATAACGTGATGTGACCATTCTATTTAAAATTTTCTTGTAATAATGAATGAAAATGTAATTAGAAAATCAAAGTAAAATAAGAAATGTCACATTGAAAGATGCATCCATGATCCAGCAAAACTAAACTTAATTTGCGTACTAGAGCTTGAAATAAAGAATTTAGCATGATCAAATAATGACTTAATCATAACCGTCTGATTTACAAATTACAATCAAATGGCATGCTATAAATACTGTTGAGAATTGTTATATGTAAACATAAAACACTCAATAAACACTGTTTCGTGTACTAATATAATTAAAACTCCTCGCTCACAATCTTATCACACCCACACATGCATCCGCATTTTATGTTGTCATTTGAGTAGTTCTAGCGTTTACAACAACAACAAAAAATTAATATCAATACCTTGAAATGATTTGAGGTTTCTATATTATAATTGAATTACTAAGATTTAATTTTTTTCATTGGAAGTTCTAAAATTTGACTTGATGGGCATGAAACTATCATTGGAATAATTAGATAATATCAATCACTGCTCAAACCAAAAATCATGAAAGTGAAAACAAATTATATCTCTTTCAAAAAAAAAAAAAACTTCCTTTATATATATAAATAAAATAAAATAAAATAAATAAATAAATAAATAAACTAATTATATCCAAAAATAAAAAATAAACTTTTTGAATGACGTGCAATTTAAAGTGAATTACCCAGTTAAGGCATTGATGAAGAGCCAAAAAAGCAATGACCATGTAAACTTCTTGGAGAGACTTCTGCAAATACCAAAAAATATATATATAATCAGATAAACACAGAAAACAAAACCCTAAAAAATAAAACCAAGAAAAAACAAAAACCCTAAAAAAACAAAGAAAAAACACAAACCCTAAAAAAGAATAGATGAAGAAGAAGAAGGGCAGGCGAACCTTTCGAAGAAGAAAGCGAAAGGAGAGATAGAAAGAGCAGCAACCACATGACGATATGTGAGTAGTGCGAAAATAAAGGTTCCTTGACCGAGAATGACTTTGGAGAGGAGTTGCACCCCTGTAGTGAAGACTTGCACCATTATCATGCTTACAAATACCTCTGACCAACCTATCCATTTCTTCACCACTTCAAACACGCCCATCTTGAATCACTCTGCGTGTGAGTGACAGCGCAGACACTTGTATGTTTTCTTTGCCTAGTTTTCACTGGCCGGCCTTTTTCTTATACATATTTTTGAAAACACTACACATGGGTTTTTTTGCTTGAGTGATCATCTTGATTTGGGCTCTCTTTATCTGTCGACGGAAATTAATATAAAATTTAATAAAGCAGCAAAATCTAGCTAAAATTCTAAAAACATAGAAAATTTTAATTAAACTTTAAATAATCTATATGTGGAATTGGTCCAAAATATCACCTTTTTAAAGTGAATTGGTGAGAATGTCACTGGTTTAATAAGTTAAGTTTAAAAGGCACCTATTATGGTGAACTACCAAAATTTCCCTTAGTTAAACATTTATGTTATTCTCTTTGAGTTGTTCTCTGCAACTCAAACGAATGCTTGAAATACTCAGTTACTCTCTCTCTACAAATAAAAGTTCAAGGTCTTGCCCCGACTTTCTTCTTCAGTAAAATAAGGTAATATTTCTTGAACTTGCTTCTTTGAAGTTGTTCACATTTTAGTATGTAAACTTGAAGCCATTTTGAAAATGATTTTGTGCCTTTTTGAAATATTTTCGTGCCTTTTTACACTGTCATCGTGCCTTTTGAAGTTGTTATCGAGCCTTTTTGAAAAAAATTTCGTGCCTTTTTGAAATATTTTCGTGCCTTTTAACACTGTCATCGTGCCTTTTGAAATTGTTATCGAGCCTTTTTGGAAAAGTCTCGATAACTTTTCCAAAAGGCTCGATAACTTTTCTAAAAGGCTCGATAACCTTTCTAAAAGGCTCGATAACCTTTCTAAAAGGCTCGATAACTTTTCCAAAAGGCTCGATAACTTTTCTAAAAGGCTTGATAACCTTTCTAAAAGGCTCGATAACTTTTCTAAAAGGCTCGATAACCTTTCTAAAAGGCTCGATAACTTTTCCAAAAGGCTCGATAACCTTTCTAAAAGGCTCGATAACCTTTGTAAAAGGCTCGATAACTTTTCCAAAATGCTCGATAACTTTTAACACTGTCATCGTGCCTTTTGAAATTGTTATCGAGCCTTTTTGGAAAAGTCTCGATAACTTTTCCAAAAGGCTCGATAACCTTTGTAAAAGGCTCGATAACTTTTCCAAAAGGCTCGATAACTTTTAACACTGTCATCGTGCCTTTTGAAATTGTTATCGAGCCTTTTTGGAAAAGTCTCGATAACTTTTCCAAAAGGCTCGATAACCTTTGTAAAAGGCTCGATAACTTTTCCAAAAGGCTCGATAACTTTTCAAAAGGCTCGATAACCTTTCTAAAAGGCTGGATTGATTTTCAAATTTATTCGTGCCTTTTAACAATGTCATCGTGCCTTTTGTAGTTATTATCGAGCCTTTTTGAAAAACGTTTCCAGCCTTTTGGTTGATTTCGAGCCTTCTTCAAAAAATATCCGTGCCTTTCTGAACAAAGTTTCGAGCCTTTTAACAAAATATTCGTGCCTTTTCGAAATTGATTTCGAGCCTTTTTGACAAAAATATTTCGAGCTTTTTTGAAAAAAAATTCGAGCCTTTTTCAAAAAATATTCGAGGCTTTTCATGTAATATTTGAAGACATTGTGTAATCATGGGTTTTTGTTAATGGTTTGTGATTATTAATTTGACAGCCTCATGAATCGGGTTAGAATAGTAATATCTTACAACGGTCGATGGGACCAGTTACCCGACGGAAGTCAGAGGTTTGTTGGATCCGATAACCGGGGAATGTACGTGTCAAACAATATGACTTACGAAGAATTGGTGACGATCGTGCATACTATTGTGAACTATGATGTAAACAAATTCAATTTTGAGTTGTCATCAATATCACTCGTTCCTGGCAGTACGTGTCGCACATTGATAAGGAATGACGACGATGTCCAGTTTATGCTAGGGGAAGATCGAGTGATCCCTCAAGTATGTGTCAGTCTAACTGAGCGGACAGCTGGAGATGTGGTAGGGAATAATATTCCTCCTCCTGAAAATACCCAACAGTTTGGATCCTTTAGCGGTAGCAACCAAGTGTTCACCCAAGGGGGTCCCAGCGAAGGTGTGGGAAACATGTGTGGTGTCCCAGAAGTTGCGGTCGACCATGCACATGCAGCTGAAATTCAATTGGGTGATGTGGGTGATGTGTTTGGCAGTCGAATTGAGCAGTACAATGAGCAATACGATGTGCAGTACAATGAGCAGTACGATGTGCAGTATAATGAGCAGTACAATGAGCAGTACGATGCACAGGACAATGAACAGTACGATGCGCAGTACGATGCGCAGAGCAATTACCCGAACCATGAACAGGTTGATACTGAGGCAAATAATGAACATGTTCATGATCTCCAAAATGTAGATGAAGAGCCTGCACAAATGCAAACAAGCGGTAGACGTGTACAAGGAGTTAGTTGCACTGCACCAGATATGCCTGGGACTTCCGAGGTCCGTTGTAATATGACATCATCTGATTCTGTTAATGCGAGAACTTGGGTTATTCCAGGAGCAGATTCATACTCGTTTGGTATTGGTACAAGCAGCACCTTGGCAGCGCAAGAACCGAGAACCATGATTTATAAAGGTCAATTTTTTCCGAGTAAAAAGGATTTGAAGAGGCTAGTTGGCCATTTTGCGATGCGGCAGAACTTTGAATGGAAGGTGAAAAGGTCTAATAAGACAACTTTACATTTGGTTTGCATCATTGACGACTGTACGTGGAAATTAAGAGCGGTGAGGAGAGAAGAAGGTACTTACTTTCAAGTCAGAAGTTTTGTCAACGAACACAGCTGTCCCTTGGAGGAGATTCACCGTCGCCACCGACAAGCTGGTGCAGTCATAATCGGAGAAGTCGTTGCCCCTAGACTTCAACAAACCGATGGTCGTCTCATGCGTCCGAAGGACATAATCGCCGATATGAAAACAATGTATGGCATCCAAATCATGTACAGTAAGGCACATGATGCCTTGCAATATGCATTGTCATTAACCTATGGAACGCATGAAGAAAGTTTCCAACTGCTCCCATCTTTTGCGTATGTTCTCGAACAGCAAAATTCGGGCACAATCACGGACTTACAGTGCGATGATCATGGTAAATTCCTCTACTTTTTCATGTCGTTAGGGTCCTCAATTAGAGGTTTTCGGAGGTGTATGCGTCCTGTTATTGCAGTAGATGGTACCCATTTGAAGGGAAGATTCGGGGGTACAATGTTTGTGGCAACTGCACAAGATGGAAACGAACAGGTGTATCCAATTGCTTTTGGGTACGGTGACTCAGAGAACAACCTTTCATGGGAGTGGTTTTTAGAATGCTTGAGGGGTGCCCTTGGTCATATAGATGATCTGGTTTTCATTTCCGATCGCCATCCAAGCATTGAAGCAGGGATTTCTAAAGCGTTCCCTTATGCAACCCATACCGTTTGTGTCTGGCATTTTGGTGAAAATATGAAGAAGCGATTCCACAGAAAGGATGTTGCCCAGATAATGGATTACGCTGCTAGGTCGTACATTGAAATCCAGTATGATCGGCACATGGAGGAGTTACGTAAGCTGCACCAGGGTGCATACGATTATGCCATTGATGCCGGTCCACAAAAGTGGTCCCGCGTTCACTGTCCCCAAAGAAAGTACAGGTTGATGACCACAAATGTTGCAGAGTGCATAAACTCATGCCTAAAATTCGCTCGGCAACTGCCACTAATGACACTGGCAGAGTTCATTCGGAATATGATACAGAAGTGGTTTCATGATCGTCATGCAAATGCACAGTCCATGCGTCATCGATTGACCGACGCCGCACATCTTTTGATCCTCAAACGTGTCGAGAAGTGCGGTTATATGACCGTAAATCCAGTTGACTGGAACATATTCTCCGTCAGACACAAGGGAAAACAGTGGACGGTTGACTTAGCCCGGAAGACATGCACATGCAACAAATTCCAAATGGACTTTTTACCATGTAAGCACGCACTTGCAGCGGCAAGGTACATTACAATTTACAGTTAACGGTTTATATTATCCAAACGTGAGTCTCACCCTTTTCATTGTTGCAGGGAGCGAAATTTGGATTTTACATCTCTGTGTGCGGACTACTACAAGAGGGAGACACTTATTGATGCATACTCAGTTCCTATTATGCCTGTTGGCCATCCTGCTTCATGGGTTGTGCCATCCGACATCGCATCACGGGTGGTTTTAAATCCAAAGGCGAAGAGGCAATCAGGTAGACCAATGGAGGGTCGACATGCCTCGTCTTCGGAGAGGACAACCACACAGTCGTGTAGAAGGTGTGGACAACCAGGACATAACAGCAGGAGGTGTTCCAACCCACCTATGGTTAATGAAGGTCCCAGCACAATTGTCCCCGAGGAATACCGCCGCAAGTGCAGTATCTGTCATAAAATTGGACACAACAAACAAACGTGCCCTGAGAAAGACTGTACCGTGGAATGAATGGAGCCTTACTTACAAGAGGAAGACGAATTGCCACCCTTGGTTCTTATGTTTTATGTAGAAGTAATATGATTGATTTCATGTTCGAATTTCGTTTGTTATAGTGTTTATGTATATCCCAACTTTATTTATGGATTTCAATGTATGAAATGTGTTGAACTTTTAATACATCAATCTCTCCAGCCACCTTCATTGCTTGAACTTCCCCAGCCACTACCCCCAGATGCTACAGATAGACCTGGCAAGGTTCCGGTTCTAACCGTCGAATCGGGGGGGTTCGGAACCGGGAAAACCAGGATCGGAACCGAATTTCTGGTTTCGATTCAAGAACCAGAACTGGAACCGGGGGAGGCCGGTTTTGGTTTTGGTTCTAATTTTTTTGAAAATATATTACAAAAGGTTCGGTTCTAAAACCGACGGTTCCGATTCCAGAATCGAAATCGAAACCGAAACCGCCAGTTTCAGAACCGAAACCGAAACCAAAACCGGAACCGGGGGACCCGGTTCCGATTTCGGTTTCTATTTCGGTTCCACCAAACCTTGGAACCGAAACCATGCCACCTCTAGCTATAGAGGAGCCCCCAGTTGCAGGGCTTCACATTGGTACCATAGCAGCAACTGATCTAATTGATGGTGCTGACTCATGCTGAGGATCGTCGATATGCCTCTGGAAATATGCCACAAGCCGATCAATGTCCTCAAACATCCTTTTACTGAACTTAAATCCCTTGGGATATAGACCAATATACTCATGATGGGGATTTGTACTTCGTATATAAGTTAGAATGAATGTTCCCGGATGCTCATGAGAAATGCCAAAACAGTAAACTATCCGTGTGGGATACTCTGCTTTCTCAATCCTTAGATGCTTATCAACTTCCGCAATAGTACCTTTGTTTTATGAGGAACATGTCTCCAACCTGATGTCTTCCAACATCGTTCAAACTTTCACAACCATGCTCGATACAGTTGTTTGGTGAGACCCTTGGTTCTTATGTAGAACTAATGTGATTGATTTTATGTTCGAAAATATATTAGAATTTAGTTGTTCGTCTAATGTCATACTAGATGCTTTATTGAATTTGCTGTATTGTTTATGGATTTCAATGTATGAAATGTGTGTGTTTAACTTTGAACTGCAAACACTTCAAACACTTGAAGAAAAAAAATTCATCATTTCATTACTCAAAAAATGTTATGTACATCAACTACATCTACATCAACTATATGGGCTTCGAGTTACAAAAAACCTCGACGGCCATCTTCTCCCGGATGGTGGCCATATCAGCTTCGGACCAGTCGAAGGTATCCGTGTTCGCCACCAGGTACTCAATAATTTTCAATGTATGGGCCCCACAGTTTCCCCTGCAATTAACCACGTGAACAAACATTATAATGGGATGCTATTAAAACCGATTGTGATAGAATAAGAACTTCAAACAGTCATACCCCCGTTCCTGTTGCGGCACACGGTTGGCGTGCACGTAGAACATCCGGAACGGCTTTTCTTCCCTTTTGTACGTCGCATCACCTCTCTGTCTGTTCCGGTGAAAGTGTACCGCATCCAGCATCGAGGGTAGCAACCACCTTAAGCACGCGAACTGGGTATTCCTATGGCTATATCGGACCTTCTGTCTGAACGGGTCAAACACGAAAATGTGCCCTTTCGCAAGGTTGACGCTGGCCACGACCCAATGGTAACCTCCGAGGTTGCAAGGAATCAGAACCTGCAGGTGTTTCTCCAAAGTGTTAGCAAATTTTTTTATTATACAGATGGACGCAAAGTCAAATTTACACTGACCGTGTCAACGTCGTGCCATGGCAGGTTTGCCTGCGGGAGCAGGCCACATACCACCTCAAGCTCATCACGAGGATACTGGCGATCCAGCACAGTCCAACCATCTGGGGGTCTCTTGTCCTCACCCATGCAGATTCTCTGCCAGCTATGATATGCCAATGTCTGTACATAGAAAATTAACAGACACGTCAGGCAAAAAATATTTGAACACATCAAGGTAGAAGAGAAAACCGTACTCAATAAACACTTACATAGAATTGTGAATCTAGTATGTTGGTCCTCCTATCGTACACAATGGGGAATGCTCGTTGACGTTTCCGGAGAACGTTGCAGTATGCGTCAATGTGCTGACAAATATCAACAATTCGTATTGTTAGGATTCAACCATTTGTGAATGAAACTTCTACAGGTGAATCAAGTGAGGAACATACCGAATCGTCCAACTCCATGAAGTTGGTTTGAAACCGGTGGAACCAAGTCACATTGACACCAACTGGGTGGTGCAGATCCACATCACGTCTGCATAATTGGAAACAAATTTAACATAATACTTACTTGTACCTGTGGACGAAAAAACTATAAACAGATTGTAAGTTTTTAGATTATACTTACAATTCCCCTGTCATGCTCCTCTTGTAGGCTAGGTACGCCGCAAGCTGGTCAGGATCTACCAATTCGTGTGGCATCCATTCATGTGCTGGCTGCGGATGCGGCATCGTCCGTGGCCTCTTCGGTTCACAGGGGTTTGTGTATGGGCTCCGCTCCATCCAACCTCGACGTCGAATCCGGTCTCCACGCCTCAGGGGTGGTGGACTCCGGTCCAAATCAGGGTGATCGGGGTGGTATGAGGAGGAACTCGTTCCCTGTTGATCACCTGAAATCGATCGGTGGGGTGTCAAATGACATACCGGAGGTCGGCTGGAGGGGTCGGCTACACTCGGGTCGACCGAAGGTCTATGCTCGTAGGAGGAACCTCGTACGCTGGGATCGACTGGACGATCGCGCTGGGTTGTGGCGTCAGGGGTGACCTCCTGGAAATGTATAGGTGTGAGCTCCTGGAAGTGAATAGGATCATCCAGCAGCTGTGATGAGCGGACTGTGGTGATGTCCTCAGGCAGTACCTGCTCCTGGGAGTGAACAGGATCATCCAGCAGCTGTGATGAGCGGACTGTGCTGATGTCCTCAGGCAGTACCTGCTCCAAGACTGCTGGCTCTATATCACCTGCTGTCTGTGTACCACCGCGCACCTCCTCTCGTGCTGTCACATCATGACCCTGCGGATCTGAGACTGTGTCTGTGGTACGTGGCTGCCTATGGCTGGTCCCTCGGTCTGTCCACTCTGTACCTGTGGGAGTAAATGCTCCGTCATGGTCATCAAATGGTTGGTCATCGAATGGTGGACCATCCATACGGTGCTGCGACGTCGGACCCTGTTGGGCCCGGATCAAATCCAGCAACTCCTGATGCTGCGCAGCTCTTTTCTCTTCACTCGTACGGAAAGCCTCCATGACATCCGTACGTAATGTTCGAACAGCATCCATCACCTCTGCCAATTTATGCTCCCAAGCCTGAAAGGAATTCGGACTCTGTCAGTACTAAAACTATTAAGTCAATTGAAATTAAATCATGTGGTCCTAAAATGCTTACGTACCTGTGGATGCTCTCCGACGCCTCCCCGTGAATGACCTTGAGGTCCAGGCTGTCTGTCCAAATTGAATCGTACCCGCCTACGCCTCACGGGAATAGGACTGCCAACCTCCGGTTCTGAATCACGTCCAGCTGTAGGTTGTCTGGGCAAAGTCACGCGTACCCGCCTAGACCTCGTGGGACTCCCACGGCCATTGCCGACATCCGGGTCTGAGCCCTCCGTATCACTGGGTCCAGAGTACGAAGGATCCATATCACTAGGTCCGCAAGAATCCTCCGTATGACTGGGTCCGCCAGTCCTATGTAGTTCCGGATCCGGGAGGCCTCCAGATAAATCTACAGCATAGTGATCATACATAGTGGGTCCCTGATCTATGCCTTCGTAATACCGTTGACCCATCTCAACAGCTGTCGCCACCAATTTAGACCGCGCAGACATCTGCAATTGGAGTTACATCATTGTAATTACATCATTGTAATTATACACATACTAAAAATTATAAACATTAACAACAACAATATTTACAGTTTCAGAGAAAATCTCATCCAGCTTTTTCCCTCGCGGTCGCTTAGTCAACTTCCATTTCAGAATACGTGGAGGGGGTAGCTCGGGGTTAACCCTGTGGATCCCACATTTTTTAATGCCAAGGGAGGGGATAACCTCAAAAGCAAATACCTGCGTAATAGACAAGTACGATCACAAGTAAATACATCAGTCATATAAAAAATTCTCAATTAAAGTACGGATGCAAATTGTAAATGCTAACCAATAGTGCGTGCGCTAGACCGTATATGTTGTAGGACTCGATGGTGTCAACGCCCTGTCCTGCCTGTCGTGCTGCCTCCCGTGGACTATCCAAAGCATGCATGTAACCATAAATAGACCGCCTATACACGTATGCGCCCCATGGGAACGCATCAAAAGTGTCCAAGTCCTCGACTACTCGAAACTGCCATGCTGGAACTTTAAATCTCTCATCCACCCCCATCTGTATCCAGTTCAGCAAAAACAATAATGACAGCTTCACTGCATCGTACTGCGAATGGAAAACACCAATCCGAAGCACCCCTCTCAGCTCTTGAAACTCGATGACTCGACGCTGGAAGTACCGGTCGTGTATGCCATTCTGTACCACCATATCATAACTCGCTGTGTCGGGAATCACTCCGAACTACAATCCGGTGATTAGACAAAACTCAACCTTCGAGAACCGGACCGTATGGTTCCCTAACAGAAATCGCATCTCATCTTCCGGCCCATTGTGATGCAACTCACGTAAAAGTAGCCGATGGACAATGCCGCCAGAAAAATTAATCTCACGATGCATCCGGAGGAAATGACCGAAACATGACTCAGTAAACCGACGTCGGTCTTCGATCCTTAGATTTTCAGGTACTCTTTCAAGTGCATTGTCGATATCTCTAAGGTCATCAAAATGGTCATGCCGAATAATTTTTCCATTGAACCATTCTCCCACCGGGGTTTTAAGGAAATCATTCGGATTCGCCATCTGCATATTGACGGAAAAAAAGCAAATAAGTTACTGAAAAGACTTGAAAACTGACGGTAAAATTCAAAACTGCACGATAACAGTGCAAAAAGGCACGATAAAATTCAAAAAGGCTCGATAACACTACAAAAAGGCACGATAACATTACAAAAAGGCACGATAACATAAAGGTTCAAAAAGGCTCGATAAAAGTATAAAAAGACACGATAACATCAATGTTTAAAAAGGCTCGATAACATATCAAAAAGGCTCGATAATAGTTCAAAAAGGCTCGATAACAGTAACAAAAGGCACGATAACATATAGGTTCTAAAAGGCTCGACAAAAGTTTCTAAAAGGCTTGATAACTTTTCAAAAGGCTCGATAACAGTAACAAAAGGCACGATAACATATAGGTTCTAAAAGGCTCGATTTTGTTTCAAAAGGCTCGACAAAAGTTTCTTCTAAAAGGCTCGATAACTTTTCAAAAGGCTCGATAACTTTTCTAAAAGGCTCGATAACCTTTCTAAAAGGCTCGACAAAAGTTTCTTCTAAAAGGCTCGATAACTTTTCTAAAAGGCTCGATAACCTTTCTAAAAGGCTGGACAAAAGTTTCTTCTAAAAGGCTCGATAACTTTTCAAAAGGCTCGATAACTTTTCTAAAAAGGCTCGATAACCTTTCTAAAAGGTTCTAAAAGGCTCGATAACCTTTCTAAAGGCTCGATAACCTTTCTAAAAGGCTCGACAAAAGTTTCTTCTAAAAGGCTCGATAACTTTTCTAAAAAGGCTCGATAACCTTTCTAAAAGGTTCTAAAAGGCTCGATAACCTTTCTAAAGGCTCGATAACCTTTCTAAAAGGCTCGACAAAAGTTTCTTCTAAAAGGCTCGATAACTTTTCAAAAGGCTCGATAACTTTTCTAAAAAGGCTCGATAACCTTTCTAAAAGGTTCTAAAAGGCTCGATAACCTTTCTAAAGGCTCGATAACCTTTCTAAAAGGCTCGACAAAAGTTTCTTCTAAAAGGCTCGATAACTTTTCTAAAAAGGCTCGATAACCTTTCTAAAAGGTTCTAAAAGGCTCGATAACCTTTCTAAAGGCTCGATAACCTTTCTAAAAGGCTCGACAAAAGTTTCTTCTAAAAGGCTCGATAACTTTTCAAAAGGCTCGATAACTTTTCTAAAAAGGCTCGATAACCTTTCTAAAAGGTTCTAAAAGGCTCGATAACCTTTCTAAAGGCTCGATAACCTTTCTAAAAGGCTCGATAACTTTTCAAAAGGCTCGATAACTTTTCTAAAAAGGCTCGATAACCTTTCTAAAAGGTTCTAAAAGGCTCGATAACCTTTCTAAAGGCTCGATAACCTTTCTAAAAGGCTCGATAACCTTTCTAAAAGGCTCGATAAGACTGCAAAAAGGCTCGATTCAGTTTCAAAAACTCTTGGAAACCCAGAACTTCATCGTTTTCACTACCAAAAGGCTCGAAATTTTTTCCTAAACTAAAACCCTAACCTAAACTCATCAAACAAACATAATGGACAACAAATGCGTGAGAGATAAAGACATACCGTGGTCGGTATTGACTTCGCCGGTACGTCGGTACTGTAGCTCCGTCGACGGTGGTTCGTCGTCACAATTTGGTCGACTGTTGCGCCGTCGGGGTTTTCTCTCAGAGCTTTTCTTCCAAAGTTTCAAAACAAAGAAACAGACAACAAAGGGGTATTTTCGTCTGGTCCCATTAAATGGTGCCTTTTAAACTTAACTTATTAACTTGGTGCCTATTCCCCAAAAACCAACCCAAAAGGTGCTATTTAATTTTTGAGCCCTAATCTATATTTATATATCTATATAATCTCCGCCTCACCTTGACACGTGTTGTGTCGTGAGAGTTTTGGCATTAAACTTTTAATAATTAAAATCTTTATAATAATATAAGGGAGAATTACAGTTTAGTCCTTATCTTTTAAGGAAACGTCACTTTTTTACACGACTTACGTGTATTAGGGTCTTTAGTCCTCATCTTTTTGGAAATACATCAAAAATGTCCCTCCATCAGTCAATGGTTAGTCAAAGTTAACTGGTCTTGGGGTAAAACGGTACTTTTAGTAATGGAAGTGTCAACAAGATAGTTTTACCCATAAGGATGCGAAAATACTGAAATGTCCCTCTAATAATTACTCTTAAGCCCCGTTAAATATATAGGAAATTTAAAACACCTTATGGTTAAAAGCAACCGGCTCTAACCAGTTGAGCTACTCTAACTCATTGTTGGAGGTTTGTTGATTTAAATGTATATATAGTTATATAATTTGTTTAAAATAATTTGAATATGTTTATATAATTTAAAATAAACTCATATATATATATATATATAATTTGAAATAAAATCATATTTAATAATAATATATCAAAACAGATTTATGAAAAAGAAAAAGAAAATAAGAAAACAAAAGGAAACAAAATTCAAAAATAAAAAAAAAGGAAAATTTTCTTTCTTTCTTTCTTTTTCTTTTTTGATTTTTTTCCCTTTTCAATTTATGAGCTTTGATTTTCTAGGGTTTATTTATTTATTATTTTTTTATTTTTTTTATCAAATTGAAATAAGAAAACAAAAGTAAACCCAAAAAATCAAAGCCCGTAATTTTTTTTCTTTTTTTATTTTTAAAATTTTTGTCCTTTTCAAAAACTATTTTATTTCAATTTGATAAATAAAAAAAAACCCAGAAAATTGAAACCCATAAATTGAAAAGGGTCAAAATTCAAAAAAGAAAAAGAAAAAAAGAAATAAAAAATCTCCTTCTTTTTCCTTTTGTTTTCTTATTTTCTTTTTCTTTTTCATAAATATGTTTTCATATATTATTATTAAATATGAGTTTATTTCAAATTATATATATATGAGTTTATTTTGAATTATATAAACATATTTAAATTATTTTAAATAAATTATATAACTATACATATATTTAAATCAACAAACCTCCAACAATGAGTTAGAGTAGTTTTGCCTTAAATTTTAATGAGTGCTAGATACACCCTCTCAATCCACTCTCCAAACTCACTCTCTGTTCATGTGCTGACATGTGGATATCATTAATTTCTTCACATTAAATGTGTAGCTTTTAATAAATAGCCTACTTTTTCATTTTATTTACAATGCAAACCAACAATTTATTTCCTAGATTACCCTTATTCTTTAACTTTAACACATTGTCATTTAATATCAGTTTTTTTTTATAAATATAAATATAAATATATATATATATATATATCTATTTCTTTTTTACCAAATTTACTAAACATTTCATTTTACATCACTGGCTAACTTGATGGTTATTGTATAAAATAAATAAATAATAAAACAAATTAGAGTTAAATAATTTTAAAATATATTATAAAAAAAATTATAAGACAAGATCAGTAAAACTTAATGTCTATATCTAAATTAAAAATAAAAAATAAAGAAAAAATCTGCTGTTAAATACTTACATTTTTTTTTATCTTTTAATTTAAATTGATTTGCTTTAATTTGACTTAATTTGTCTGTCAATCTAACCAAATTCATTTTTTTTTTTTTTGGTTTAATCACATAGAGAGAAAAAAAAAAAAAAATCATTAGCTAAATCTTGAAAGGTAAAGATTTTGGCTCAAACACATATACAATTAGAGCAGACCCAATAAGGGTAACTGAGGTTCACATTCTTCTCCTCAGATGTTAAAAATTAAAATAATGAATTTCGGTTTATATGAATTCTTTATAATATATTTTTAATCTATTTAACTATAATTTATTTTACTATTTATTTATTTTATACAACAACCATCAAATTAGCTAGTATTTGGTAATGAAAATTTGGTGAAAAGAAATATCCGAGCAATTCAATTTGGAACCGTACACACACACCTGATATATATATATAAACTATATTAAATGGCAATGTTAAAGTTAAATGAGAAGGACAATCTAGGAAATAAGTTGCTGGTTTGTATTGTAAATAAAATAAAAATTGAGGCCATTTATAAAGCCTACAAATTTAATGTGAAAAAATTAATGTTGTACATATGTTATCATATGAACAGAGAGTGTGTTGAGAGAGTGGGTTGGGAGAGTGCATCTAGCACTCCTCAATTTTAATATATTCACAAATTAATTTTCTAGATCTAGGTAATATAAAAGTGTTTTAGGTTCAGTTGATTTTCTAGATTTATTGAAAATTAATTATATTGATATTGATATATTTTCAAGTTAAATAATGATTTGTTGATTTTTTAGATTTAATGAGAATTAATTCTATTTTCATTTATATCAACATAGTACCTTTGATCTTTTCAAGTTAAATAATAGTTTCACATCCCGCTCAAAAGAAACGGTATAAGGAAAATGAAAAGTACATAGGTTTCATATATAAGACAAGTTAGAATCCAAAACAATACCACATTCTGCATTTTTTATCTTAAAAATCCTTAACAGAAATAATTATTATCAAAAAGAAGATCTTTATTACATCGAGGTAAGCCACTCTTATTTCATCCTGATTCCCCTAACAGAAGTTATACAAATTTTGGGTTGTCTCCTTTTGAGCTCTTATTAAGTTTTGGCGTCTTTCAAACTTACGCAATTTCAGTGTTATATAATGTGATGATGTCATGATGAGCTTTAGATCGAAGTTAGATAGATTCTGATTATGTTTAATTTATGTGGGTTTAAATGTTTAATAAATTCTAGATTCAGAAGAACATATAATACATATGTTGATTGGCTTGGTGATCGTACTTCACCATGAAAGATGGTGATTGCATTAAAGTTGCTACATATACCTGATGATTTCAGCTTTGTTTAAGTTATGTTATTTTAGTGATCTTAAATTGTTAATATACAATGAAGAGTGTTTCATATTATATTAGCTGTGTGCCCTTGAAAAGTACTACATTTGCAAAGTGATTGCAAAGATATTCATGTTTTTTTTTTTTCGAAGTGAAAGAAAAATAAGTTTGACATGACAACTTGAGAAAGGAAGACATAGCACCATTCACATTTGTTGATTTGTTTATAATTTGAATTTACTGATAATTTCCCTTAATATAGAAAGGGAGACAGGTGATGAAGAATTTATTGTTTTCATTTTTATAAAATGAACATAAATATAAATATATCTTTTTACATTTGAAATCATATTCTAGCTAAGTATTGTCAGAACTGTAATTGTTTGAATGAAACTTTTTTAGTGGAATTGGTCCAAAATATCACCTTTTTAAAGTGAATTGGTGAGAATGTCACTGGTTTAATAAGTTAAGTTTAAAAGGCACCTATTATGGTGAACTACCAAAATTGCCCTTAGTTAAACATTTATGTTATTCTCTTTGAGTTGTTCTCTGCAACATAAACGAAGGCTTGAAATACTCAGTTACTCTCTCTCTCTACAAATAAAAGTTCAAGTTCTTGCCCCGACTTTCTTCTTCAGTAAAATAAGGTAATATTTCTTGAACTTGCTTATTTTAAGTTGTTCACATTTTTGTATGTAAACTTGAAGCCATTTTGAAAATGATTTCGTGCCTTTTTGAAATATTTTCATGCCTTTTTACACTGTCATCGTGCCTTTTGAAGTTGTTATCGAGCCTTTTTGAAATATTTTCGTGCCTTTTAACACTGTCATCGTGCCTTTTGAAATTGTTATCGAGCCTTTTTGGAAAAGTCTCGATAACTTTTCCAAAAGGCTCGATAACTTTTAACACTGTCATCGTGCCTTTTGAAATTGTTATCGAGCCTTTTTGGAAAAGTCTCGATAACTTTTCCAAAAGGCTCGATAACCTTTGTAAAAGGCTCGATAACCTTTGTAAAAGGCTCGATAACTTTTCCAAAAGGCTCGATAACTTTTAACACTGTCATCGTGCCTTTTGAAATTGTTATCGAGCCTTTTTGGAAAAGTCTCGATAACTTTTCCAAAAGGCTCGATAACCTTTCTAAAAGGCTCGATTGAGTTTCAAATTTATTCGTGCCTTTTAACAATGTCATCGTGCCTTTTGTAGTTATTATCGAGCCTTTTTGACAAAAATATTTCGAGCCTTTTTGAAAAACGTTTCGAGCCTTTTGGTTTATTTCGAGCCTTCTTCAAAAAATATCCGTGCCTTTCTGAACAAAGTTTCGAGCCTTTTAACAAAATATTCGTGCCTTTTCGAAATTGATTTCGAGCCTTTTTGACAAAAATATTTCGAGCTTTTTTGAAAAAAAATTCGAGCCTTTTTCAAAAAATATTCGAGGCTTTTCATGTAATATTTGAAGACATTGTGTAATCATGGGTTTTTGTTAATGGTTTATGATTATTAATTTGACAGCCTCATGAATCGGGGTTAGAATAGTAATATCTTACAACGGTCGATGGGACCAGTTACCCGACGGAAGTCAGAGGTTTGTTGGATCCGATAACCGGGGAATGTACGTGTCAAACAATATGACTTACGAAGAATTGGTGACGATCGTGCATACTATTGTGAACTATGATGTAAACAAATACAATGTTGAGTTGTCATCAATATCACTCGTTCCTGGCAGTACGTGTCGCACATTGATAAGGAATGACGACGATGTCCAATTTATGCTAGGGGAAGATCGAGTGATCCCTCAAGTATGTGTCAGTCTAACTGAGCGGACAGCTGGAGATGTGGTAGGGAATGATATTCCTCCTCCTGAAAATACTCAACAGTTTGGATCCTTTAGCGGTAGCAACCAAGTGTTCACCCAAGGGGGTCCCAGCGAAGGTGTGGGAAACATGTGTGGTGTCCCACAAGTTGCGGTCGACCATGCACATGCAGCTGAAATTCAATTGGGTGATGTGGGTGATGTGTTTGGCAGTCGAATTGAGCAGTACAATGAGCAATACGATGTGCAGTACAATGAGCAGTACGATGTGCAGTATAATGAGCAGTACAATGAGCAGTACGATGCACAGGACAATGAACAGTACGATGCGCAGTACAATCAACAGAGCAATTACCCGAACCATGAACAGGTTGATACTGAGGCAAATAATGAACATGTTCATGATCTCCAAAATGTAGATGAAGAGCCTGCACAAATGCAAACAAGCGGTAGACGTGTACAAGGAGTTAGTTGCACTGCACCAAATATGTCTGGGACTTCCGAGGTCCGTTGTAATATGACATCATCTGAGTCTGTTAATGCGAGAACTTGGGTTATTCCATGAGCAGATTCATACTCGTTTGGTATTGGTACAAGCAGCACCTTGGCAGCGCAAGAACCGAGAACCATGATTTATAAAGGTCAATTTTTTCCGAGTAAAAAGGATTTGAAGAGGCTAGTTGGCCATTTTGCGATGCGGCAGAACTTTGAATGGAAGGTGAAAAGGTCTAATAAGACAACTTTACATTTGGTTTGCATCATTGACGACTGTACGTGGAAATTAAGAGCGGTGAGGAGAGAAGAAGGTACTTACTTTCAAGTCAGAAGTTTTGTCAACGAACACAGCTGTCCCTTGGAGGAGATTCACCGTCGCCACCGACAAGCTGGTGCAGTCATAATCGGAGAAGTCGTTGCCCCTAGACTTCAACAAACCGATGGTCGTCTTATGCATCCGAAGGACATAATCGCCGATATGAAAACAATGTATGGCATCCAAATCATGTACAGTAAGGCACATGATGCCTTGCAATATGCATTGTCATTAACCTATGGAACGCATGAAGAAAGTTTCCAACTGCTCCCATCTTTTGCGTATGTTCTCGAACAGTAAAATCCGGGCACAATCACGGACTTACAATGCGATGACCATGGTAAATTCCTCTACTTTTTCATGTCGTTAGGGTCCTCAATTAGAGGTTTTCGGAGGTGTATGCGTCCTGTTATTGCAGTAGATGGTACCCATTTGAAGGGAAGATTCGGGGGTACAATGTTTGTGGCAACTGCACAAGATGGAAACGAACAGGTGTATCCAATTGCTTTTAGGTACGGTGACTCAGAGAACAACCTTTCATGGGAGTGGTTTTTAGAATGCTTGAGGGGTGCCCTTGGTCATATAGATGATCTAGTTTTCATTTCTGATCGCCATCCAAGCATTGAAGCAGGGATTTCTAAAGCGTTCCCTTATGCAACCCATACCGTTTGTGTCTGGCATTTTGGTGAAAATATGAAGAAGCGATTCCACAGAAAGGATGTTGCCCAGATAATGGATTACGCTGCTAGGTCGTACATTGAAATCCAGTATGATCGGCACATGGAGGAGTTACGTAAGCTGCACCAGGGTGCATACGATTATGCCATTGATGCCGGTCCACAGAAGTGGTCCCGCGTTCACTGTCCCCAAAGAAGGTACAGGTTGATGACCACAAATGTTGCAGAGTGCATAAACTCATGCCTAAAATTCGCTCGGCAACTGCCACTAATGACACTGGCAGAGTTCATTCGGAATATGCTACAGAAGTGGTTTCATGATCGTCATGCAAATGCACAGTCCATGCGTCATCGATTAACCGACGCAGCACATCTTTTGATCCTCAAACGTGTCAAGAAGTGCGGTTATATGACCGTAAATCCAGTTGACTGGAACATATTCTCCGTCAGACACAAGGGAAAACAGTGGACGGTTGACTTAGCCCGGAAGACATGCACATGCAACAAATTCCAAATGGACTTTTTACCATGTAAACACGCACTTGCAGCGGCAAGGTACATTACAATTTACAGTTAACGGTTTATATTATCCAAACGTGAGTCTCACCCTTTTCATTGTTGTAGGGAGCGGAATTTGGATTTTACATCTCTGTGTGCGGACTACTACAAGAGGGAGACACTTATTGATGCATACTCAGTTCCTATTATGCTTGTTGGCCATCCTGCTTCATGGGTTGTGCCATCCGACATCGCATCACGGGTGGTTTTAAATCCAAAGGCGAAGAGGCAATCAGGTCGACCGATGGAGGGTCGACATGCCTCGTCTTCGGAGAGGACAACCACACAGTCGTGTAGAAGGTGTGGACAACCAGGACATAACAGCAGGAGGTGTTCCAACCCACCTATGGTTAATGAAGGTCCCAGCATAATTGTCCCCGAGGAATACCGCCGCAAGTGCAGTATCTGTCATAAAATTGGACACAACAAACAAACGTGCCCTGAGAAAGACTGTACCGTGGAATGAATGGAGCCTTACTTACAAGAGGAAGACGAATTGCCACCCTTGGTTCTTATGTTTTATGTAGAAGTAATATGATTGATTTCATGTTCGAATTTCGTTTGTTATAGTGTTTATGTACATCCTTTTACTGAACTTAAATCCCTTGGGATATAGACCAATATACTCATGATGGGGATTTGTACTTCGTATATAAGTTAGAATGAATGTTCCCGGATGCTCATGAGAAATGCCAAAACAGTAAACTATCCGTGTGGGATACTCTGCTTTCTCAATCCTTAGATGCTTATCAACTTCCGCTTTAGTACCTTTGTTTTATGAGGTACATGTCTCCAACCTGATGTCTTCCAACATCGTTCAAACTTTCACAACCATGCTCGATACTGTTGTTTGGTGAGACCCTTGGTTCTTATGTAGAACTAATGTGATTGATTTTATATTCGAAAATATATTAGAATTTAGTTGTTCGTCTAATGTCATACTAGATGCTTTATTGAATTTGCTGTATTGTTTATGGATTTCAATGTATGAAATGTGTGTGTTTAACTTTGAACTGCAAACACTTGAAGAAAAAAAATTCATCATTTCATTACTCAAAAAATGTTATGTACATCAACTACATCTACATCAACTATATGGGCTTCGAGTTACAAAAAACCTCGACGGCCATCTTCTCCCGGATGGTGGCCATATCAGCTTTGGACCAGTCGAAGGTATCCCTGTTTGCCACCAGGTACTCAATAATTTTCAATGTATGGGCCCCACAGTTTCCCCTGCAATTAACCACGTGAACAAACATTATAATGGGATGCTATTAAAACCAATTGTGATAGAATAAGAACTTCAAACAGTCATACCCCCGTTCTTGTTGCGGCACACGGTTGGCCTGCACGAAGAACATCCGGAACGGCTTTTCTTCCCTTTTGTACGTCGTATCACCTCTCTGTCTGTTCCGGTGAAAGTGTACCGCATCCAGCATCGAGGGTAGCAACCACCTTAAGCACGCGAACTGGGTATTCCTATGGCTATATCGGACCTGCTGTCTGAACGGGTCAAACACTAAAATGTGCCCTTTCGCAAGGTTGACGCTGCCCACGACCCAATAGTAACCTCCGAGGTTGCAAGGAATCAGAACCTGCAGGTGTTTCTCCAAAGTGTTAGCAAATATTTTTATTATACAGATGGACGCAAAGTCAAATTTACACTGACCGTGTCAACGTCGTGCCATGGCAGGTTTGCCTGCGGGAGCAGGCCACATACCACCTGAAGGTCATCACGAGGATACTGGCGATCCAGCACAGTCCAACCATCTGAGGGTCTCTTGTCCTCACCCATGCAGATTCTCTGCCAGCTATGATATGCCAATGTCTGTACATAGAAAATTAACCGACACGTCAGGCAAAAAATATTTGAACACATCAAGGTAGAAGCGAAAACCGTACTCAATAAACACTTACATAGAATTGTGAATCTAGTATGTTGGTCCTCCTCTCGTACACAGTGGGGAATGCTCGTTGACGTTTCCGGAGAACGTTGCAGTATTCGTCAATGTGCTGACAAATATCAACAATTCGTATTGTTAGGATTCAACCATTTGTGAATGAAACTTCTACATGTGAATCAAGTGAGGAACATACCGAATCGTCCAACTCCATGAAGTTGGTTTGAAACCGGTGGAACCAAGTCACATTGACACCAACTGGGTGGTGCAGATCCACATCACGTCTGCATAATTGGAAACAAATTTAACATAATACTTACTTGTACCTGTGGACGAAAAAACTATAAACAGATTGTAATTTTTTAGATTATACTTACAATTCCCCTGTCATGCTCCTCTTGTAGGCTAGGTACGCCTCCAGCTGGTCAGGATCTATCAATTCATGTGGCATCCATTCATGTGCTGGCTACGGATGCGGCATCGTCCGTGGCCTCTTCGGTTCACAGGGGTTTGTGTATGGGCTCCGCTCCATCCAACCTCGACGTCGAATCCGGTCTCCACGCCTCAGGGGTGGTGGACTCCGGTCCAAATCAGGGTGATCGGTGTGGTTTGAGGAGGAACTCGTTCCCTGTTGATCACCTGAAATCGACCGGTGGGGTGTCAAATGACAGACCGGAGGTCGGTTGGAGGGGTCGGCTGCACTCAGGTCGACCGAAGGTCTATGCTCGTAGGAGGAACCTCGTACGTTGGGATCGACTGGACGATCGCGCTGCGATGTGGCGTCAGGGGTGACCTCCTGGAAATGTATAGGTGTGAGCTCCTGGGAGTGAACAGGATCATCCAACAGCTGTGATGAGCGGGCTGTGGTGATGTCCTCAGGCAGTACCTGCTCCTGGGAGTGAACATGATCATCCAGCAGCTGTGATGAGCGGACTGTGGTGATGTCCTCAGGCAGTACCTGCTCCAAGACTACTGGCTCTATATCACCTGCTGTCTGTGTACCACCGCGCACCTCCTCTCGTGCTGTCACATCATGACCCTGCGGATCTGAGACTGTGTCTGTGGTACGTGGCTGCCCATGGCTGGTCCCTCGGTCTGTCCACCCTGTACCTGTGGGAGTAAATGCTCCGTCATGGTCATCAAATGGTTGGTCATCGAATGGTGGACCATCCATACGGTGCTGCGATGTCGGACCTTGTTGGGCCCGGATTAAATCCAGCAACTCCTGATGCTGCGCAGCTCTTTTCTCTTCAGTCGTACGGAAAGCCTCCATGACATCCTCCCGTAATTTTTGAACAGCATCCATCACCTCTGCCAATTTATGCTCCCAAGCCTGAAAGAAATTCAGACTCTGTCAGTACTAAAACTATTAAGTCAATTGAAATTAAATCATGTGGTCCTAAAAATGCTTACGTACCTGTGGACGCTCTCTGATGCCTCCCCGTGAATGACCTTGAGGTCCAAGCTGTCTGTCCAAATTGAATCGTACCCGCCTACGCCTCACGGGAGTAGGACTGCCAACCTCCGGTTCTGAATCACGTCCGGCTGTAGGTTGTCTGGGCAAAGTCACGCGTACCCGCCTAGACCTCGTGGGACTCCCACGGCCATTGCCGACATCCGGGTCTGAGCCCTCCGTATCACTGGGTCCAGAGTACGAAGGATCCATATCACTAGGTCCGTAAGAATCCTCCGTATGACTGGGTCCGCCAGTCCTATGTAGTTCCGGATCCGGGAGGCCTCCAGATAAATCTACAGCATAGTGATCATACAGAGTGGGTCCCTGATCTATGCCTTCGTAATACCGTTGACCCATCTCAACAGCTATCGCCACCAATTTAGACCGCGCAGACATCTGCAATTGGAGTTACATCATTGTAATTACATCATTGTAATTATACACATACTAAAAATTATAAACATTAACAACAACAATATTTACAGTTTCAGAGAAAATCTCATCCAGCTTTTTCCCTCGCGGTCGCTTAGTCAACTTCCATTTCAGAATACGTGGAGGGGGTAGGTCGGGGTTAACCCTGCGGATCCCACATTTTTGAATGCCAAGGGAGGGGATAACCTCAAAAGCAAATACCTGCGTAATAGACAAGTACGATCACAAGTAAATACATCAGTCATATAAAAAATTCTCAATTAAAGTACGGATGCAAATTGTAAATGCTAACCAATAGTGCGTGCGCTAGACCGTATATGTTGTAGGACTCGATGGTGTCAACGCCCTGTCCTGCCTGTCGTGCTGCCTGCCATGGACTATCCAAAGCATGCATGTAACCATAAATAGACCGCCTATACACGTATGCACCCCACGGGAACGCATCAAAAGTGTCCAAGTCCTCGACTACTCGAAACTGCCATGCTGGAACTTTAAATCTCTCGTCCACCCCCATCAGTATCCAGTTCAGCAAAAACAATAATGACAGCTTCACTGCATCGTACTGCGAATGGAAAACACCAATCCGAAGCACTGCTCTCAGCTCTTGAAACTCGATGACTCGACGCTGGAAGTACCGGTCGTGTATGCCATTATGTACCACCATATCATAACTCGCTGTGTCAGGAATCACTCCGAACTTCAATCCGGTGATTAGACAAAACTCAACCTTCGAGAACCGGACCGTATGGTTCCCTAACAGAAATCGCATCTCATCTTCCGGCCCGTTGTGATGCAACTCACGTAAAAGTAGCCGATGGACAATGCCGCCAGAAAAATTAATCTCACGATGCATCCGGAGGAAATGACCGAAACATGACTTAGTAAACCGACATCGGTCTTCGATCCTCAGATTTTCAGGTACTCTTTCAAGTGCATTGTCGATATCTCTAAGGTCATCAAAATGGTCATGCCGAATAATTTTTCCATTGAACCATTCTCCCACCGGGGTTTTAAGGAAATCATTCGGATTCGCCATCTGCATATTGACGGAAAAAAAACAAATAAGTTACTGAAAAGGCTTGAAAACTGACGGTAAAATTCAAAACTGCACGATAACAGTGCAAAAAGGCACGATAAAATTCAAAAAGGCTCGATAACACTACAAAAAGGCACGATAACATTACAAAAAGGCACGATAACATAAAGGTTCAAAAAGGCTCGATAAAAGTATAAAAAGGCACGATAACATCAATGTTCAAAAAGGCTCGATAACATATCAAAAAGGCTCGATAACAGTTCAAAAAGGCTCGATAACAGTAACAAAAGGCACGATAACATATAGGTTCTAAAAGGCTCGACAAAAGTTTCTAAAAGGCTCGATAACTTTTCAAAAGGCTCGATAACAGTAACAAAAGGCACGATAACATATAGGTTCTAAAAGGCTCGATTTTGTTTCAAAAGGCTCGACAAAAGTTTCTTCTAAAAGGCTCGATAACTTTTCTAAAAGGCTCGATAACTTTTCAAAAGGTTCGATAACTTTTCTAAAAGGCTCGATAACCTTTCTAAAAGGCTCGACAAAAGTTTCTTCTAAAAGGCTCGATAACTTTTCAAAAGGCTCGATAACCTTTCTAAAAGGCTCGACAAAAGTTTCTTCTAAAAGGCTCGATAACTTTTCAAAAGGCTCGATAACTTTTCTAAAAGGCTCGATAACCTTTCTAAAAGGCTCGACAAAAGTTTCTTCTAAAAGGCTCGATAACTTTTCAAAAGGCTCGATAACTTTTCTAAAAGGCTCGATAACCTTTCTAAAAGGCTCGACAAAAGTTTCTTCTAAAAGGCTCGATAACTTTTCAAAAGGCTCGATAACTTTTCTAAAAAGGCTCGATAACCTTTCTAAAAGGTTCTAAAAGGCTCGATAACCTTTCTAAAGGCTCGATAACCTTTCTAAAAGGCTCGATAAGATTGCAAAAAGGCTCGATTCAGTTTCAAAAACTCTTGGAAACCCAGAACTTCATCGTTTTCACTACCAAAAGGCTCGAAATTTTTTCCTAAACTAAAACCCTAACCTAAACTCATCAAACAAACATAATGGACAACAAATGCATGAGAGATAAAGACATACCGTGGTCGGTATTGACTTCGCCGGTAGGTCGGTACTGTAGCTCCGTCGACGGTGGTTGGTCGTCACAATTTGGTCGACTGTTGCGCCGTCGGGGTTTTCTCTCAGAGCTTTTCTTCCAAAGTTTCAAAACAAAGAAACAGACAACAAAGGGGTATTTTCGTCTGGTCCCATTAAATGGTGCCTTTTAAACTTAACTTATTAACTTGGTACCTATTCCCCAAAAACCACCCCAAAAGGTGCTATTTAATTTTTGAACCCAACTTTTTTATCCCTAAAACATGATGATAGGTTTTTTTTTTTTTTTTTTCTTCTCAAAACTCGTGCAAGGCACGGGTTTGTAGGCTAATAATCTATATAATAGAGTCTCATCTTAATACGTGTCATCATGATAAGCTTTGTCATTAAATTGTTATTAATTATTAGTTATAATCTAAATAATATATTGAATTAAGTTCCAATTAATTATAAAGAATATATAATAACTAATTATTAATATTAATTAATCAATATTTTCATAAACAAATATATTAATTAAGCATATCATATATCATATATAAAACAATAATAGTCTTTTTTTAACTAGAAGCCACCATGTATCATCTTATTTAATGCTTACAAAATAATTAAATAACTTTTTATTTTTTACGGTATCTATCTATCCACTTATCTAGACCATATATTTTTTTTTAAGTTTTTAGTCATTGGTAGGATTCGAGCTGCTGACATGGGAGTCATTTGCCAAAACCTCAAACTCGCTAATCTATCAACTGAGCTACGCCCTTGGGGGCATCAAATAATTCATATTATCATATCATATATATAACAATCATATCATATTATATCATACCATATTATCTATTTGATGTTAGTATTATGTTTTATATAATAATATAATAATAGTCTTTTCTAATGAGGAAGCGACACATGTACGTCATCTATTTAATTTTATTAATATGTTTTTTTTTTTTAATTTGTTCATCAATTTAATTTAATTTTTTTTATATAACATTATATACCTATCATATCATATTAACATATTATGAAATCATATCATATCATATCATATCATATAAAAATAGTATCATATTATCTATTTAATGTTATTAATATGTTTTGTATAATAATAGTCTTTTCTCATGAGGAAGCGACACATATCATTTATTTAATTTTATTAATATGTTTTTTTTTCAGCAATTTAATAATTTTTTTTTGGATATAACATTATATAAATTTCATATCATATTATCATATAATATAATATAATATAATATAATATAATATAAAAATAGTTTCTTCTCATAAGAAAGCGATGTGTGTTGTCATAATTTTGTTTCCTATTTTTTTCATCTATTTAATATCATATATAAAAATATCATAGAAGTTGACAAATGCTCATCATTATTATACATTATATACTTCCATTTATATATTTATGAATTTCATTCATTTCACTCATTTCATCTTCCTCTACCTCTCTTTATTTTGATTTTTATAATATTCAATGTATATAATTATTTATAAGTTACCATTTACGATTTACCAAGTGTCATTTATATATATTTATGTATTCCATTCATTTCACTCATTTCATCTTTCTCTCCCTCTCTTTATTTTGATTTCTTATCATATTCAATGTATATATTTATTTATAAGTTACCAAGTGTCTATCATTAATATATAGTATTCAATTTATTTCATTTATTCTATTCATTTCTCCCATTTCATCTTCCTCTCCCTCTCTCTCTTGATTATTATTTTTTTATTAATGTATTGCATTCCTTCTATTAATTTCACCCATTTCTAAAATGACACATACCCTTTCAAATGGACATGTCCTTAAAGGAAAGACATATATTTTAAGAAATGATACACCTTTATAAAAAGGTACAACTCTTATGAAATAACACAACTGTTATGAAAAGTTACAACACTTAACCAAATTTTCTCATTCATTAATACAACAATTTCCAACAATCCCCTACATGAATGAAAAATTGGGTGAATACCATACATATGACAATACAAACACTTGTTCGAGTATAATCAAAAGGTAATACATTAGGATAAATAGCCTAGTGGCCTTGAATTTTCCCTAGTGAGAAACTATCAAATTTACTAGCTAATCAATGGACATGATGTCTTTGAATTGTCAGCCGTTTGTATAAACCAAGACAATAGAAACCACATAGTACCTTTTCTAACATAGTTGGTTATCACGTTTGTGTTCGTTTTGGCCTTGAACACGACCCGATTCATGAGTGTTTCAGAGAATTCATCCTTCAATTCTAATAGAAGTGGCATCTTCCACTCACATAGGTGATTTCTATGATGAGTATCCAGCACATACCCCACTTGTACATACCAAGTTATAAAAGTCATTAAAAGCGTAACTTATCCTAAGTCTCGCGAATAATGTGCACTGTCTCATCATTAAAATGGGTAGGAGTAATAGTCTCCTCAGTGCTACTGAGTCACAAACATAGTTCGGTTTTCCTTTTGAACATTGATCTTAGGAACTCTAGTCAACTAGGTTGGGTGGCTACTATGGTGACTCTTAATTATTTATTGGCTTTAAGCCCATTCCCCCTTATGAACTTTCCACTTTATCTCTACTTAAACCTTTTGTCAGTGGACCCATAATATTTTCTTTTGACTTTATATAGTCAATGGAAATAATTCCATTTGAGAGCAATTACCTAACGATATTATGTCTTCGATGAATATGCCGAGATTTACCGTTATACATATGACTTCGTGCCCTTCCAATTGTTGATTGGATATCACAATGAATACATATCGCGGGCACAAGTTTTAATCAACATTGAATATCCTTCAAAAAATTGCGAAGCCATTCTGCTTCTTCCTTTACTTTATCCAAAGCAATAAATTCAGATTCCATTGTGGATAAAGCAATACACGTTTGCTTCGAGGATTTCAAAGAATATAGCATTCCTTGATTCAATAATCGTATTAATATGCACATCATGAATCTCAAATTTATGAACAAGAAAATGATATGCACTACTGTTATAAGCATAACCAATGAATACACAATCAATGGCCTTAGGTCCTATTTTAACTTTTTCAGTTATGAACCGCCACCTTTGCAAAACACCCCCACACTTTTAAGAATTTGTAGCAATGCTTTAGACCTTTCCATAATTCATAAGGTATCTTTTTTTTTTTAATTTTTTTTTTTATGAGGCACCTTGTTGAGAATGTAATTTGCGAAAAGTAAGGTGATGCAGTAAATTTTGTTCAATTAAATAAAAGTTCGTCACAAGGATCGGGAATTCTATTAGTTAAAGCTAATTGGTTTAGAAAACCTACTCTAAGTGTGAAAGTTAAATTGCATAATGCTGGGTTTTGGAAAACTATTGGATTCTTTGAAAATGATTTAATTGCAAACTTGTAACTTAAACCTAAACTAAGCTCAACACACACAAGAGATGAAATATATAATGAGAAGTACTAGGGAATCGATACAACCTTCTAAGAACACTCAATGTTGTTAAGATAGTCTCATTAGCTTATCAATCTAAATTTAGGGCTTGTTTTCAAGATTTTTAAAATGAAGTGCTAGGATTCTTTCCTTTGCTCACACAAGGTCACGTGTCAAACTTAGTCAAAAACCCAAGATTTCATAACTCTAAGCCAAATTAAAGAAGCAAGGTCATGCATGTATCAATTTCCCAATTACCA
Source organism: Acer yangbiense (assembly GCA_008009225.1). Classification (NCBI taxonomy): domain Eukaryota; kingdom Viridiplantae; phylum Streptophyta; class Magnoliopsida; order Sapindales; family Sapindaceae; genus Acer; species Acer yangbiense. Next base: position 566,091 of record CM017772.1, on the reverse strand, counting down.
AGCATGTGATTTGGTACTAAATGGAAAGGTCATCACAAATAAACCCAAGTCTCATAGATAATAATCTAAACCACTAATCTGTATAATTGAGGTCACAATAATCATGAATAAGTAGAAGAGATACAATTAATACAGTAAATGAGACTAAGTTAAATTGATTATAGAAATAGACTACTTAATTACAAAGAGTGATCAAATTTGGTTTCATCAATTCCCTAGATGAAGGTTTAGTTATATATTAATGGAAGATAAAGAGAGGAAGAAAAGTTGTAGAGAAAACCCAAACTGGTCATGAGAGCTTCTCTTGTATGCTTGTCTTGGATCCTTCTTCTCCTTCCTTGTACTCTCCACAAATGGATGGAAATGATGGTGTTGGGTTTGTAAGAATGGATGATGTAAGAGTATGGAAAAGGTTTAAGATATGGTAAGGTGATTTCTAGATCTATGGTGATGGTGTCTTGTGTTGGTAATAAGAAATGTGTAAAAAGAGTAAAAACTAGGTTAGTGGCTGTGGTGGGTGATAAAAGATAGTCATAATAAAATATATTTATAGTGGGAGAGGATTAGGTCACAAACAAGGACAACTTGCTGAACTGGAAAGGCCGAGGCGAGATCCAGGACGAGATGACAAACTCGCTTGGAAAGTCGCCTCATTCTCTGAAAGTTGATGGTAAATGAATTAGGGGGCGCGGTGACATGTCAGGCGAGATGATGAATGTCGCCTAGGATGTCATTTCAGTCTCTAAGAGATGTAACACTTCTCAAGTCAATGGCCCAAGCAAGATTGGAGCAAGATACTGAAGTCGCTTGGAATGTCGCTTCGCTCACTAGGGAGATTTCATGACTTCAAGCGAGATGCCAGGCGAGATGATGAATTCGCCTAGAAAGTTGCCTCACTCTCGGATAATTGAAGAAGCTAAAGCAGTGATCTAGGCGAGGTGTGAGGCGAGATAGTGATGTCGCCTGAGATGTCACCCGACTCTCTGAAAATTCTTTAACTTTTGACTCTTTTTCCTCCTGTTCCACATCCGAAACTTCTTTTTTATCGTTAAACACCAACCTTGGACTTAATGATCTGAAATCACTTATTTATCATGTTAGATAACCGGTTTTACCCGAGAAGCGAGCGCAAAACATAGGAAAAGGCGGGCTATATATATATATATATAGTGCGATCATAAGGCTTCCCCTATATATATATATATATTGCGATCATAAGGCTTTCCCCCATAATTAAGGTAACCCTGAACTTAACAACAAGGCATTCATCATTTCTTTTAAAGCATAGTTCTTGCGTTTCGTAACACCGTTTGATTGAGGTGAATAAGGAGCGATAGTTTGGTGAATAATTCCATGTTCTTTGCAAAACTCCTCAAAAGGTGACTCATATTCACCACCTTTATTGCATCTTATTACCTTTATTTTCTTGCCAAGTTTATTCTCAACTCCATTTTTATAATGTTTGAACATCTCAATTGCCTTATCTTTGCTTCTAAGCAAATATACATAACAGTATTGTGTACGATCGTCAATAAAAGTAATAAAATACTTTTTACCATCTCTAGTTTACACAAATTTTAAGTCACATATATTAGTATGTTATTAATTCTAGAGGTTCAGTACTCCTTTCAACAAATGAAAGGGTGTTCTAGTCATCTTTGATTCCACACAAGTGTCACATTTGTGATTATTATCAAATTCAAAATTTGAAATTAAATTAAAATTAATTAATCTACACAGGGTATCATAATTAATATGTCATAATCTACCATGCTAAATTTTAGAAGACTCAACCAAGTAAGCATAAGAAACATTATTAGTATTATTATTTTTTTGAACGGCAAAAATCATAACTAAAACAAACATAACAACAACAAACAGACAACCACAAGGTCGATGAAAGGCCAAAACAAACCCAGAAAAGCAGAACAACACCTGACCAAAACAAAAACAGAGGAAAAACCAAGAAAGCAAGCTGCTTCATCACACAAAGCAAACAACATCACACGAAAGAACAACAGCAGAAAGAAGACACATGACAAAACAGACAGAGCACAAAACGAAAGCCTGAAGCCACAAAGATCACAGAAAAATGAGCAAGAAACCAGCTGCACCATAGCACTAGAACACAACGAAAACACAAGAAAACTCAGAAGACATCTCACACAATAATGTCCCCTTCCAAACCTGAGCCTTTTTTTAGCCAAACTATCCGCGAAGGAGTTTGAAGATCTCGAGTTGAAGATGACTAAAGTGTTGCCAACAAAACTTAAACAACCTCAAATGTCATAGATAAGATTAACATGATTCAAACTACCAACACCGTTGCAATTGACCTAGCCTACAACTACCTTGGAGTCACTCACTATAGTGACCTTTTTCCCAATAAGACCAGCCATGTTAACGCATAACTCACAAGCTTTGCGAATAGCTAAAATCTATGCTGAATTGGAATCTGTAACCCCCACATATAAGGAATACAATCCCAAAAATTTGCATATGAAATCTCTCAAGACGCCACCAATACCAACGTTGCCCGGACTTCCTCTTGCCGAACTGTCAACGTTGAACTTTATGACACCAAAGGTTGGGGGACACCAGACACCAGACATAAGATTGAGGATGATTGGGCATGTTCAACTCAGTGCAGCAATCTTTCAAATTAAGCAACATCGAACTGATCGAATCAGATGAGCCTTTCCTAAGATACTTGAATCACCATACCACCCTCAATTTTACCATATCTACAACCTGAGAAATCATGGTCTACTTATTGTTGAAAACCATTTGATTCTTAGCCTCCTAAATAATCCAAACAAGAGCAAAGAATAAAGAGTTCCAAGCTTTACCATACCTAGCCATCGGGTAGAGACCTGGCCACCCCCCAGCCCATTACTTCAAATTCTTGTATATAACACTATTCACACCCCATAAATCCATGCCGTGATGCCATAATTCACCATTCCAATGACAGTGAAGAAACAAATGATCAATAGATTTCTCCTCAGAATTACAAAGCGAACACAATGAACAAGAGCCTGGGTTAAAACCAAACCTTTGCATAACCTTATGGACACATTTCAATCTTAGTTGGACAAATATCTGCCAGATAAACTTATGGTCCATATTACAGTCTATCATAGGGTTTTCCAGGCACCTGCGAAAAGAGCTCACAGAAAACCTACCATTGGAGCAAAAAGACCAAGCAAGAATGTATTGCTGAGAGCTGCAGATTTTGATATTGTCAAGAAGGCTAGTAAAGACCCTTCATTGCTCCCTTTCCCAGTCAAATAAGGGTCTCCTAAAAACATTATCAGTATTATTAATAATAGATTTGGGTACAACAGTCATTATATTCATCTTAAAGAGCTTGTTACTCAAGTAACCATTTCCCACATACATCTCATTTTTAGTGAGTATAAATTTATTCGAGACAAAAACCAGCTTAAAACCATTTTTTCTAAGTAATGATGCAAGCACGAGATTCTTACGAATGTCAGGCACATGGAGAACATTATTAAGAGTTACCTCTTTGCTAGATGTCATTTACAGAACCACATTTCCTTGACCTTCAACTTTGGAAGTCGAAGAGTTTCCTATAAATAGTTGCTCTCCATTTTCCACTTGTATATAAGTTGTGAACATCCATTTGTTGACACAAATATGACACATAGCCCCAGTGTTAATCCACCACTCCTTGGAATTCCCAACCAAGTTATACTCAAAGACAACATCGGAAACGTTTATATCAAAGACACCATTTGAAATATTATCTATTGTAAGTTCCTCATTTTTTATTGACTTATTTCATGATAAACCACATTTGGGAATGAGTTTTTAATGGATAGCTTAGGTCCTCGATGGCAAGCTTTCAAGCATCTTCGTGATTTCAAAAATGAAAGGTAAATCACTTGACTTGCCTCTTGAAGAGATTTAGATTGCACACATACATATCTCATGCATTTACATGTCTTAGATAATCTTGTGTGTTTCTTGTTTGATTCTTATGCATGTTCTTCACACACTTCACACTTGCACAACATGCATATAGATTAGGTGTGCCTTGTTGACTTGAAAAAGTGAAGTTTTTCTTTTATTGCCCTTGGTACCGCTGCTGGTGCACTTGCTTGGACTGCAGTGCATGTCAGGTGTCGCCTTTGATAAGTTTCACCGTGTATACCGCGGTGGGTGCACCTTGCCTCTTAAGCGGTCCCCCATCGCGATAGATCCCAAAGCCCACACACCTGGTGTACCGTGGCACAAACACCCTGTCCGTACCGCAGCACGAACAATGGTACTAACGGTTTTTTTTGTTTTCCAAGTTAAAATGACGTCACTTCCTTTTGAGGTATATATATATATATATATATATATATATATATATGTTGCTTTCTCTTCTTGGTTGACCTAGAGCTCTTATTTCACATTGTTAGAGAGAGATTACTCCTAGAGAGAGAGAGCTCCCAAGAACTCACATTTACTCAACCAAACACTTTCCCATGAGCCTCTAGCTTCTTCCTAGCATCATCCAAGCATAGGTTTTCTTGTTTTCTTTGACTAGGTAATTGCTACATGTCCTAGAATCTTTTGTTTCATTCTTATGACATGTTTGCCTAGGTTTAGCATTTACTTATTAATTAAATGCATGTCTCCTTGCTTAATGTTATTTCTAACATGTTTGAGACTTTGAATGTTGGTTGAGTGTGGTTTTCTTTAATAGCTAGCATTTATGACAATTTTGCCCTCTATCTAAGTCTCTATGCTTTGCATTTAGACATTTTGATTAGGACTTCTTGATTGCATTTCTTGATTGCATTTATTGTCCTTGCCATGTTAATTAACAACTTATGTTGATTTGCTTCTTTTTTTTTTATGACTAGATTTTAGGTTTTTATATCTATATCTAGTTAGGTCTTTATGATCATTCATTTAGACATATTGATATCTAGGATTGATTTTATTGCCATCATTTAATCTCTAGATAAGCATTTAGTGTAGCCTAGCATTATTTGCATATTGGATATACACTACAACAAATTAGGTCTACCACAACACGCAATGTGTGTTGCGAAAACTTTTCGCAACATGCATTGCCTGTTGTTGATACGCCTGTTGCCAAAAGATTATATGCATTTTACAACTTACACCACGTGTTGTCGTAGATATAATAACAACATGAAGCGCGCGTTGTTATAACTAATGACAACGTCTATGTATGTTGTCGTAGATATTTGTAACAACACACCACGTTCGTTTTCAAAAATATTTATGGCAACACACACTGTACATAAACGTTTATAACAACACGCGTTGTGTGTTGTTGTAGATAAGTACCGCAACAAATGCAGTACATTGCGGTAGATGTTAACACTCCGCCGTCGCCATCCGGCCACCCGTCGTCCACCGTCCGGCCACAACCATGACCACGACCACCACCACCACCACCTCCGGCGTCCATCTGACCACCCACCATCGCCGCCGCCTCCAGTCACTTCTGATAATAATGACAATTAATTATCATTAGTGGGAATTGAACTTGAGACCTCAAGTCAATAGTTGGAAGTCTTTACCATTTGACTACAAGACTTGTTGTGTTAACAATTAAACAATATTTATATATAACCTATATGAGTTGTTAGAAAAAGAAAAAAAAAACTTGTTAGATAAATTTAAATTTATGCAACTAATCAAAATTCTAATTTCTACGACAAACATATATTAAAAAATATTTATTGAAACTCTTAATAAAATTATATTTTTTAAATCATATATAGTCGAGTTATTGGTCAATACTCTATGGTCACGTTTGGTTACATGGTGAAATGGTAATCGGAATGGTAATGAGAATGAGAATAAAAAAGGAAATGAAAGGAAAGGAAAGGAAAGGAAAGGAAAACTAAGTTTTTTGTTTGGTTGGAACTTTAGAATTAGTGTCTGAATCAATATTACTTTGTTTGGTTAACAGCGGAATGGAATTGAGTTAACTGTATTTTGACCAAAATACCCCTAATTATAAAACATTCATAATAACATGATATATTATGGATAATAATAATAAAATATAATATATAATACATATATATTATATATAATACATATAATAATATATAATATATATAAATATATAATATATACCCCTAATTATAAAACATTAATAATAACATGATATATTATGGATAATAATAATAAAATATATTATATAATATATATATATATATAATATAATAGATTTCTATTGCTTAATTGAATAAAAATAAATAACTAAATATTTAAATAATAAATTTTAGTCAAAATTTTAAGTTTTTTAATGTAGCGTAACCACCCTATTAATTATGTTATTGCTATATATCTGTCTATATTGCTACAGTGAACATCCTTTAATAATATAAATAAAATGATCAAATATTAAATTTTTATTTTTATCTATTTAGATTAAATTAATTAGTATAAAAAAATAATGAGCATTATAAACACCATATTTTGAAAATGAATATTTAGTTATTTTTAACAACATGCATAATCTAGTTGTAAAAACTTCGAGTTTTGACAACATTAAAACAAAGTATGTTGTTAAAGATAAGTCTATGACAACAATAAGATTGGTGTGTTGCGGAATATGTTACTTTTAACAACATAAGTAAGTGCGTGTTGCGAAAGACATATTTTTAACAACAAGCAAAGTTGCGCGTTGCGGAAGATAAACCCTTTTAACAACGTGCAGATTACGTGTTGTGAAATATAGGAAATTTAGCAACATGCAAGTCTATGTGTTACAAAACTCAAGACATTTAACAACATGCGGGTTTGTGTGTTGCGAAATGCAAGAAATTTAACAACATGCAAATTTGCGTGTTGCGAAAAACTAATAGTTTAACAACATGTGAACTTGTGTGTTGCGAAAGACAAGTCGTTTAACAACTTGCGTAAAATGTGTGTTGTCATATATTGTGATTTTTTAACAACTCGCATTGCGTGTTGTAATACGTAACATTTCGCAACATTTATCAATTATACGTTGCAATATGTCTCCCATTATTGACTACTTACGCATGTGTGTTGTTGTAAATCATTTCCACAACATGCATTTTTTGCGCGTTGCGATATGTGACTTTTTGCAACATTTACCTTATGTATGTTGCTAATTGAATGTTGTCTTAGACTATTTTTCTTGTAGTGATATTGTCATATATTGTCATATATTCACATAGGTTATTGATCTCTTCATTGAGAGTTAAGTCTTGTGACTACCGGTGTGTAAAGCATGAGCATTTTGGTCTAGAATCATTATAAAAAGGCTTGCGGGTAGTGGTGGTGGGTTAGTGACTGAGAATGGTGTGACTAGAGGTCAACCTATGTTGTAAACATCATTACAATAGTGGATTTGAAGACCGTGTGTGGCTAGCAGAATAACTCGTGAGTTTATCCCTGTTGAGGGTTTCTCACGTAAATCAATTAACGTGTTATTTATTGTTTTCCGCACTTTAATTACATTGATTGTATTTGATTGTTTTGGGTTAATTTTTTGTAATATTGATTAATCCAAAAAATTGATAACTAATCAGATTAACAACCCATTCACCCCTCCTCGAGGTTGTTTTAGACACACGTTTTATATATTTTCATCTACTTTAGTTACATTTGCATTTGCATTCTTGATCTTGAAATTCTTTGGTTTGTGACAATCTTTCGATAAACGTCCTTGTTTGCCATGGTTGTGGCATTTGCCTTTGAATTTCTTTGCATTGGTAGGTCCTTAACTTGGACCATCACTGGAATGCTTCCTTTTGTTGGTTTTTGGTCAATTTTCCACAACATTTATTTCTGATACCATGGGGTGATGTTTCCGTGACTCGCATTAAATGTAGGAGTAATGTTATTAAATGTCATAATTTTGTTAAATCAAGTTTACAAATTCAATTTAATACAGAAAGTACTATTTTAATATGTACAGATACGAAATCCGTAGAATGTAATGCAGTGAAACAACTAACACTGAATATCAATAAATTTTTCAATTTATACAATAACTAAAAAAAAAAAAAAAAAACCCTAAACAGTCTCTATATAATAGAGATAGAGTAAGAGTAATCAAATGTAGTAATAATCAAATATACTGTCAAATTAAATATATATGGACAGTGTTTATATTTCCAAAATACGTTATTTGATTGTTGGCATCTCATGCAAAGCAAATGGTCAATCAAAAATGTATTTATTAGAGCATCTCCGATGGTAATGTGGTTTGCATTTGAAAAAATAGTGATATGTCAACATTGTCAAGCCAATTGCTTCACATGTGGCATGTAACTAAACTTAATAGACATCCAAATAAAAAAGTGGTCTCCAATGCTTCACTTGTAAAATATATGTTTTTAATGACGTGTCAATTTATTATTGGTCTCCTTAAATATACTTTAAAATTGTTGAATAAAATAAGGTAAAAAACAAGAGTGGTTGCTGACTGGGCCAACAAGACGGCCGTCCAACAGACCGTCTGAAATCAGATAGTCATATTGACAGCCTCTAAAAAAAAAATTGCCACCTCATCTTGAAGTTGTACTAGAGAGGTTGCATTGGAGATGGATTTTTTAACAAAATGGATGTCCATCCTACGTGGCATCTAATTTTTTCACAACCCACATTAGCATTGGAGATGCTCTTAAAGCACTAGAAATTTGTTATGATCTAACTTTTCTTTTTCAAACCGTTTGTTAAGAGAATCGATTTTTTATAATAAAATCTAATTCAAAAACGATATATAAGTATCCAAACTAAAGGCATTGTCTTAAGATTGTCATTCACCTGTGTTATATATGCTATATATAACTTGTATTTAAAATTTATAAGAAAAAATCAATCACAGTACATTTGAACACAGAAAACTTACAGTTTGTAGAGAAGTAAAGATTAAAATAATCCAGATTAAGCCTTGTGATACTCACAATTTTCCTAAGACAATTTTGCTCCCTCTACGAATGGTGCTCAAGGTTGTGAACAATTGTCTCATAGGATAGAACAAATTTCGTTCTTCTTGTAGCAACACTTCAAACTTAAAGAACCGTCAAACTCAATTCAGTGTTTTGTACTCGAAACTTTAGACACTATTTATTTTATGTGGAGAGAACAAGAATGAAAAAAAATTAATTACAAATTAATAGTTAGAGGACATCAATATTTATAGACATCCTCGTAGCCATTCCAACCATTCCAGCCATTCCAAATGACACATACCCTTTCGAATGGACATGTCCTTAAAGGAAAGATATATCTTTTAAGAAAGGATACCACATTTATAAAAAAAGGTACAACTCTTATGAAATGACACAATTGTTAGGAAAAGTCATAACATTTAACCAAATTTTCTCATTCAATAATACAACAATTTCCAACAGTAACTAATTAAGAACCCAAAGTAAAAATGGGTTTGATTTGATCTAATAATCAATGGTCAATTAGTGCTTGGCATTGTCTGCAACAGTTGAGCTATGATCTTCAAGTGAATAAGTTGGGATTATTGTGGAATTGACCCTACTTGAACCTTCATCACCGACAACTGTTACTTGTACATTTGCCTGAGCTTGAGCTTGAGCCTGAGCCTGGAACTTTTTGTACTCCTTCTTTTTTGCCCATAAAAATGCATATAGTCCAACTATTATAAAAAATGAACCCAACAAGCTGAAAAACATAAACCAAATTTAGCATAAACTTCATACCATAAAATGAAAAACAAAACCAAAGGAGAGAGAGATTGAACAAAGTCATATTATATATACCTGCCAAGAGTAATAGCTTGACCGAATATGAGAGCTTCAAAAAAGGAAGTGAAAATAAGAGCAAGTGGATTGAACATCGGGGGATAAGTTGGTCCTCTCTTTGGAATCACTCGTGTAATTAGACAGAATGTAGCAGCAGTGGCCAGCGCTCCCTACATAATAAACACTTGCATCCAATCATATCTCTTAAAAAAAACATTTCAGAAACGTCGTTACTAAATGGATCTACTTGCAATTAGACTAAACCTGAAGTATAAAAGCTGAATGAAATTTAAAAATGAGAATTTTATCGAAAACCTTACCGAGTAAACTATTGTAATTAGTTGCAGATTCCATCCTAATGTCCATGGAGCCTTACTTGTGTCTATGCACAATCCTATCACAACTGATTGCAAAGATGTTACCATGCATGTTAGCATTGTTGATGTAAATTTGAATGGAAATATTTTCTGCAATTTTACCTGTTGACAATAAAAGATGTAGAAATTCATTCACCAATAATAATTATTTTCAACTGAAATTTTATATATTTATTGATTCAATTGAGCATGCATTGCATGGAATGTATACCTGCACCATGTACCAACTAGCATAAGACATGACACTTCCAACCAACATAAACGTGCCACGTGTCCAGTGATGACGCTGAGATATGTTGACTTTGATAGTACTACTAGAGTTATGATGAATTTTTGGATGACCAAAATGAATTATATCTTTACCCTTATAAAGACTTGTTGTTAATGCTCCTCCAACACACAAAATGGCTCCCAATGTTTTAAATTTACCCTCTATAGTATCTAATTTTAATTTCTCTATTCTGCAAAACAAATACGTACACTTGGTTAACTACTTATTAAATAGAACAAACTCAAACGCAAATACAAATACAAATTTAAAATATGCTTATATATATATATATATATATGGAGATCGAAAACAAGTGTATATTATTACCGAAGAATGATGCTGAAAATGAATGTGAAAATTGGAATTAAGTTGAGAAAGTTGATAGCATATGTTGCTGTGGTGTCTCGAAGTCCATAATAATACAATCCCATGGCTCCTGTCATGCTTCAAAATCAGATTTTGTAAATTGTCAAATTTCCATATCAATTTTTTTCAATCACGATAACATACAAGACTAATTATAAGACAATGGAAAAGAATGATATGCTAATTATAAATTATTGACTGGTAGTATGAAATAAAAAAGTTTGGTATATGCTACTCTAATGTAATAGATAAATATGAAAATTAATTTTTTTTTTTTAATAATGAATCAAAACACTTAATTAGAAAATCAAAGCAAATTACAAAAAATGGACCATTTAATTAGAACCATTTGATGAGTGGTGCTATTAGCACACCTCCTACTGATCTATTTATGCCCCACTTGTTTAAATTTTGATTTAATTAAATAAAGTTAAATGTTTTTACTAATTTATTTTATTTATTTCCAAAACTACCCTTTTACTTATTTTTTTCAAACTTAATAAACCTATCTCTAATATTTGCATTTATCTCAAATCTCTTTATCTCTGGTCTCATCTTTCTCTCACTTCTCATGAACAAATTTGTTTTTTTTTTTTGTTTTTTGTTTTTTTTTTTGGTGTGTTTTTTTTTAACGTCAAGTTTTATGAAAAAAAGTCAGGAAGTCACAAGACAAAGAACAAACAAACATCCCAAATAAAAGAGCAAAGAACAGAGCAACTCAAGACAAAACACAGAGAGAGAGAAAAAAAAAAAAAAACGAAACAACCCACAAAAAAAATGAAACAAGAAGCAAAGAGCAAGTATTTATTTTGATTATTATCATTTCACTTTCAGATTCTAAAAGAGTAATGAAATTAAATAATAATCAATATCTCATCTGTCTAATGCACCCCAAGTGTTTGATTTATTGTTTAAATAAGATCCAGTACAAGTATTTTTAGTGTTTAAGAGTTATGAAAAAAAAATTCAAGAAAAGGATTAAAAATATATATATATATATATATATATATATATATATATATATTTTAAGGAGTGTAGGGTTTTATTAGATTTACTTTATATAATTTTTTTTTCTTAAATTATATGTCTCTTTTAGTAATTTTGATAAAGGAAAAAGAATAATACTAAATAATTAAAAAAGTGGGGTATAAATAGATCAATAGGGGGTGTGCCAATAACACCACTCCCATCTGATTTACAAATGAATTTAAATACAACTATTGTTGGGACCCGGTGAGATTAATCAGACTCTATAAGAACTACCCAACCCACTATCGGTGAGAGGTTACATAAGGACTACAACTCTCACAACCTGAGAGAGAGCTGCTCTCACAAATCGGGAGAAAACTCCCCACACATGCTTGTAAAATGTGTAGGGTGGGACTCGAACCCCTAACCACTAGGTGTGGAAGGGAGGTGCACAACCATCTCTACTAAGAGGTGATGTGCAAATGAATTCAAATTGTTACATATCAACAACAACAACAACAACAACAAAAACACTGTTTCGTGTTCTAATATAAATAAAGGGAAATTGCATTGGCACCATTGAGGTTTGGCTTAGTTGCACCTAGATCCACCTAGATAGTGAAATATAGTTATTCTACAAACAGACCCATGGACTTAACAGAGTTCCAATAGCATTTAACACAGTACGGGCATTATGGTCTTTTTAAGTCATTCTATTTATAACAAATAGAAATCAATAATGGAATCGGGAAAAGGGGTTTGTAGCCGCCTAACCTCCTCCACCTCTCCATAGACTCCGTTTGTTGATATTCAAACCTAGTTTTCTATGTCATGGGTCCAGTTTGTCTTCGATTCAGATCAAGAGACCTCATGGTGAATTGGTCAGGGAGCAAATTACATAACTCAATTGAAAGCTCCAAGCCTCCAATCATTGCAGAAGGAAAATTTCAGCCAATTAAAAAGGTTTTATTATCACCAACCCAGAGATCTCTTGATTGTTTGATTTGAACAAGGGTGTGTAAATGGATCAACAAATTGTTTATATCAATTAATTTCGATTTCTTACCTCTTATTTTTGTTGAAAATTCTAAGCATGTCTTGGATAAAATTTTATTCTAAATAGTGTTTGCTATGGAAAAATCTGGTGACAAATCTGGTAAAAAATTCTAAGCTATTTGTTTTCAGGTTTTAATAGATTTGAAAAGGTGATTTGATGTTGTGAAGAGAAAGAAGGAAATGAGAGGTTTTGTTTGCAGTAGTAGAAATTGAATATTTCTGAAAATTGTTGCTGATAACTTTGTTAGTTGTAGAGATGGAGTTAATTACGGGAATGAATGGTTTATGGTTTGTGGAAGAGGTGTGTAGACAATTCAAAACTTGGTCAGTCTAACAGAACTATTAGCTACCGTTAATTTTATGGGTCTCTTTGTAAAATAACCTTACTTCATTATCTTGCTGCAACTAGACCAAATCTTAGGGGTGTCAGTGTAATTTTCCCTATAAATAAAACTCTTTAAAAAGGCATTATCACACTTTTTTCACACTCACTCACACATTATTATATGTCCGGCTTTTATGGTGGCATTGGAGTCGTTTGCAACAGAAATTCAGTAGAGTATTATTTAATCATTTTAAAATTTTTCCTATATAAAATTACTTTTTAATATAATTAATTTGATGGGTATGAACCTATAATTGGAATATAATTAAAAAAAAAAATTGAAAATTAATTAATGGGTATATGAAACTATAATTTGGATAATTAGATTAAATCAATCCTCAAAACCAAAATCAAAAAAGAAAGAAAGAACACATTATCTATCTTTTATGATTGACATGAAATTCAAAGTGACTTACCCGGTTAAGGCATTGATGAAGAGCCAAAAAAGTAATGACCATGTATATTTCTTTGAGAGACCTCTGCAAATATGAACGGAAAACAAATTTCTAATTGGAAAAACAAAAAAAAAAGTCTTAAAAATAAAAGTAGATGAAGAAGAAGAAGATCGACCTTTCGAAGAAGAAAGCAAAAGGAGAAACACAGAGAGCAGCAACCACATGGCGATATGTGAGAAGTGCGAAAATAAAGGTTCCTTGACTGAGAATGACTTTAGAGAGGAGTTGCATCCCTGTCGCGAAAACTTGCACCATTAACATGCTTATGAAAACCTCTGACCACGCCATCCATTTTTTCACCGCTTCAAACGAATCCATCTTTTCTATACAATGACCTGAGACACTGTACGTGTGTATATGCTATTCTCTCTTGGCTTTTCGATTACTGGCTTTCTTATTATATATTAGAAAACTACATCAGAGTTTTGTTTTCTTCAGTGATCTGGACTCTATTGACTGTTATTTATTTGTCAATAATATGTAAATTTAAACTACTCTTGTCTTGTGATATATATACCAGTTTTTATACTTTTGGTTCCTGCTTCATATTAGATTTTTTAGAATATATCTAACACTACGATGCATGGACTCTTTAACATTAAGGCACGTTTTTTTTTTAAAAAAAGGTTAGAAATCTTGACTAAATTTATGTTAATTATAAATCCTGCTAATATCTAATCTTCGTATGTTTCTAATAAATTTATTATAAATTTTTTGTTTTGTTCATTAATTTTTTTTTTTTAAATTAAAAGGAATATATTTATTTTTGAATTATATGAATTATCTTTTTTTGACAAATTATGATATGAAGTTTTCGTGTTTTATATGGGCATTTATTTGTGAGGAATAAAAGAAATTCTATTTTGGGATAGAAGACCATTAAACTTTACATGACCTAGCTCCCAGGATATTTAATTAATTGATTTTTTTAAATTGAAAAAGTCTTTGCTGATGCCTTTATATCCAAATCTTAACTGATTAAGATTTTTCTGTTGTTAAAAGAAAAAAAAAAATTCAAACGTGACTTAAATACTTGTTTGACTAATAGATTTTTGCGGTGATTTTGTGAAAAATATCCAAAGCAAAATAATTATTTCTTGCTTTTACAGTACAAGAATCCCAGCACTATAAATTTATGTGATGAGTGTGTGTGGATATTCCTTATAACTTTCCTTAAATATTCATGCTGAATTATTTGGGTACAAAGTTATGAGATTGAAAAACTCGTGTGGTTTAAAATAACGTAGCAAGAACTTATGAGATTTGAATATATAACCAAATTATATATAATGTTTGACATGTTTAAATGTGATATGATATAATGTTATCAAAATATAAAATACGATATTGTTATGTGAGTTTTAATTTGCTAATAGTAGAGCACTATCACCTACCACAAATGGAAAACTCACTGAGAGGCTTCTCTATAATTCTATTAATATTAAGCATGACATGACTCTAAGGGGGCTGTGTTGGTTTAAGATTTTATTAGACAATTTTTTAAAGGAAAAGTCTTGTGGTATTTGATTAAGACTTTTTAATAAGTTAAGTAAGGGGTCATTTGTTTTTTTGTCTAAAGACTGAATAGTCTTGAATTTTTCTGAAGACTGAATAGGGACTAAAATCTGAACTTGAATGACATGTTTTTTTTTTACATCACCCTGATATCATAATAAAGTATTGATATTAAACACCAATATGAGAAGTGATTATGGTTCTTTTTTATTTTTAAAACTATTTAAAATAAGGTATATATTAAAATAAAGATTTTTATACCATATATAATTATGATGAAATTGGAAATATGTTATGTATGGAGGATAGTATCGGAAGAAAAGATTTTGGATTACATTTAATGAAATTCAATGATTTGCAATTAAATGAAAAGTTAGGATTTTTTTACTTTTTATTTTAAGTTGTTTTTTGGTATTTTTAAGTTGTTTGACAACTTAAAAAAAAAAAAAAAAACAAACAAAACAACTTAATAATTATAATTTAGACCCATTAAGTTTTAAGTGAAAAAAACAAACGACCCATAAGTCTTGTGGTATTTGATCAAGACTTTTAAGATTTTTTTAAAAAGTCCATATTGTCATATGGTATTGGATCTAGACTTTAAGATGCAGCAAATTTTCTGTTGGTATTAAATTGAGATCAAGATTTTTAAGATTTCATGACAAAATAGATTTTCAGAGTTTTCAGTGATATGTATAAATAGCTTGACCCCCAAATTGTCTTGCCCTCTCCCACAATGCTTTCCAGACTTTTTTTCACTCTCTCTCAACATCAGCTTCATCTTCCCAAATCTTCACTGTCTCCACCCTCGTCATCAGCTTCTCAAATCTTCGCCATCTTCCCAAATCTTCCCAAAGCTTCTCTCAACATCAGCTTCTCTTCCTAGACTTTGTGGATTTTGTTGGACGTTGGAGGGATCTAGGTTTATGAAGATTGAAGATTGATGAAGATGGGTTTGTGAAGGTTGATTGATATCTGGGTTTGTGATGGTTGATTGATTTTTGTAAAAAAATTGTAAAAAAAAAAAATTTTTAAAAAAAAAAAAAAAAAAAAGGTGATGGTTGATAGATCTCGGTTTGGGGACGAGGTGGGTTTTCTCTAGGGATGGCAACGGGGCGGGTCGGGGTCGGGGAATGCTTTTCCATCCCCATCCCCGCACCCCAAAACCATCCCGTCCCCGTCCCCGCATTAAGAGAAGCGGGGCTAGGGGTGGGGATTCCCCGTTGGAGGGGCCTTCCCCATACCCGCCCCATTCCCCGTCTAATATATATATATTAATACAATTCAATTCTGCTCCATTAACATTGAATGAAAATGAACATCTTAAAATTAGCACAATGCAAAAACCCAAGATGGAGAGACTAGATAAATATCGGTTTCATATTGCTCCTCGATTACGGTTTACATCCAGTAGTGCAATATCCTCCTACTCTATACTCGATAGCAACCTTCAATGGTTCACGACCTCAGTACACCTACCAAATGGCATTTTTGATACCATTTTTGAACAATCCAAGTACGCCTGCAAAATACATTTGATTTATCAAAAACTTGAAATGTTGAGGCAAATTGAAACTTCCTCTGATTTATCTTGAGGCAAATTGAAATGTTCTATCATACATTTGATACTGTGCTTTAATTGAAAGTCCATGTGCTTTGTTGCATTGAGATCATCCCAAAAAGCATACTTTATACGGTCAAATTTTCCAATTTTGCACAAGAAAAAACAAAGAAAAAAAATAGAAATTCATATTTAGTCAAAAATCAAGATTCTATAAAACAAACCAATTTCTAAAGTTTAGTTAAAAAAAAACTATTTATGTTTAAAAAATTATATTAAATGATTTTAAAAATCTGAATATTATATATTATATTATAAATATATGTATATAATATATCGGGTCGGGGACGGGGCGGGGAGTGCTTCCCCATCCCCGCCCCGCTTCACCTTCGGGGACAAGACTTTGTCCCCATCCCCGTCCCCGTCCCCGTCCCTGAATATTATCCCCCATCCCCACCCCGGCCCCACGGGGAAAACTGCCATCTCTAGTTTTCTCTTAATGGGTCTTTTTGGGGACGAGTCAATGACTCGGCTTTGGGGTTTTGTGGGAGATATCAGATATGGGTAATTGAGAGATTGCTAATTTGTGTTTTCAATGGTTTTCTGGAAAACCTATTATTACGTACTTTATCATTGTTTATTGTTTAATAGATAAATAAATAAATAAAAACTTGGTGATAAAGAAGGTTTGGTGTAATAGACTGATTGAGAGTTGAGGGAGATATTGGAGAGTGATAGTATAAGCGAAGACTACTACTACCAACTAAAATAGGTTTTAGCGTCATTTTGTTTGGGTTTTTTCAATTCAGGCCAGCTAGCTGGTTTAGGTTTCTCAACTCAAGCCATGTGAATTATACACACAAAATTCGTAAGGAAAAAAAGGATGATAACATAAAATCTGAGTGGTTCGAGAGATCATTTATTTTAACATAAAGTATGAACCTTGATGAAATTTATCAGTATGGATTTTTTTTTTATAGATGATAAGTTCAATGAAATCTACTCGTTAACAAAAATTGAAATTTTTTCAAACACTACAACTATTTTTTCTCCATTTTGTTGAAAATCAAGCATAAGAAAATGAGACGAAAAGTAGAAAAATGGAAACAATATTTGAAGCCGAGAGATGGGCCTTTCATTGATGAAATCTTTTATGGTTCTGAAATCAATTCATATTTGAAGGAATGGAAGTGAGATTGTGAGAATGGACAGAACAGAATTGAAGAAACTAAACACAAAATTATTGTGCTCATTAGTGGCCAGGCCCAGATGATAAAAAGTCCGATAATCTTCTAGCCATATTTTGGAATTATGATAGCATGATCATTTTAAAAGTTAAAACTACTACCAAATTAAGAAGACAGTATGTTTTGATCGTTCAAGTCTTCAAGATGGTGTGATATTAAAAAGTGTTCATTTAATCGGACAACATCACAGTTTGAAATAGAGAAAATAAGATGATTCAGAAATATTTGTGCGGCGGACAATTTCTCCCCCAACTTGCTTGGATTCATGTGTAGACAACCATAACACGACTCTTATGACAACCTCTCACTTGTCGATCTCTTGATGTTTGGGTTGCTAAACTAATGGTCTTGTGCCTTTCAATCATTACAACACACAGTTCAGTGTGGGTCACCATGAAAGGATAAGACCAAAACAATCGCGATAATTGTTCAGTTCAAAAGTCTAGCTTTATCATATGTTATATGATCGACTGATTGTAGTATAAAATATAAAGACTTGCTTCAAGTCTTCAACCATATGAATTATTGTTGATGTCATGTGGTTCCAAAAGAGCATATGGACAAGTCATATTGAAATTCCAAGTTGAAGGTGGATGTCGTTCCACGTGTACATCCTGTAATTAAGGCCCCACCAGACCTCCTACTTGGTATCATCTTATCATCCTCATAATTCACAGCATTGATTAAAATTCCTCTGCAAAAATGGGCTGTTTTTTGTTGATGACCTTGTTAGCTTCTTATCTTGTTTCATCAGCTAGTACTACCACTGGGCCTGTAATTAGTGTGAGCAAGCATCTGTGTTTCAATGATTTTTATGTAGAAACCATTCACGATCATGTCAAGCTTTTAGGCAGTGCCAACTTCTCCAAAGAAAAGGGTACCATCCAAATTCCTGATGGATCCCAATTTGATCTCACACAACAAGCAGGAAGAGCCATCTACTCCTCTCCGGTTCGGCTTCTTGATCCAATCTCCAACACTCCTGCTTCGTTTCAAACCACATTCTCCTTCCAATTCACCAATGTTTCATCACCCCATGTCAATAATTCTTCTTCTTCTTCTGTCGGAAGCGGTTTGACGTTCATTATCGTCCCTGACGAGTTCACCGTTGGAAGACCAGGGCCATGGCTTGGTATGCTCAACGACGCCTGTCAGGAAAATTACAAGGCTGTTGCAGTCGAATTCGACACCCATCACAATCCTGAATTCGGAGACTTGAATGACAACCATCTAGGCATCAATTTGGGGAGCATTGTTTCCTCAAAAGCCGTTGACGCTTCTGATTTCGGGGTGGTCTTCAAAGATGGTTCTGTGCACCGAGCCTGGATTTCATACGACGGTGCACGGCGCTGGATGGAAATCAGGCTTGGATCAGACGGACAAAACTACCCAACAAAACCTATATTCTCAGGTTTTCTAGACATCTCTCCTTTTTTAAATGAGTACATGTTTATAGGTTTCTCAGCTTCTACCGGGAACATGACTCAAATACACAACGTTCTGTCCTGGAACTTCACGTCGACAAGCCAAGCCTCTCTACGCATTCCATCGTCCGAAACTTGCCTGAGTACGGTCATGCTCCAGAAAACTTATAATAATGATCAAAGTACACCCCATAAAAGCTCCAAAACAGAGCCTCCTCATGGTTTCTTGATATTTATAGCTGTGACCGTTCTATCTCTAGCTGCCATTCTAGGATTTTATTGTCACGGCAAGCGTCAAAGAAATCGAAAATTGAAGGCTGTGGCGTGGTCAGAGAAGAAGCAGAGACCAAGGCCTCCAAACAAGCCTCGTCGCTTCACGCTCTCCGAAATTTCATCGGCAACTCGAGGTTTCAGCGAGTTAGAGATTCTGGGTAATGATTCCAGAGGTGTTTACTACAGAGGGAAGCTTTCAAATGGTTGTCAAGTGGCAGTCAAGCGATTCTCCAGTCAGTTCTTGAGCTCACAGCAAGGCCTCGACAAGCGTCGACTGGTTAAAGAAATCGGTGATATAAGCCGTGTTCGACATCCGAATTTGGTCCCTATAAGAGGTTGGTGTCATGTGAATCGACAAACAATGGTTGTGTATGAGTTTTACAGCAATGGGAGTCTCGATAAATGGCTTTTCGGTTCAGGGGTTCTTCCTTGGTCTCGAAGGTTCAAGGTGATAAAAGATGTTGCAGAAGCATTAAGTTTCCTCCACTCGAAGCAACTTGCACACAAGAACATGAAAACAAGCAGTGTCTTTCTTGATGTCAGCTTCCGGGCAGTTTTAGGAGATTTCGGGTTTGTGCTTTCAGGGAACGAGTCGAGACGGTTCGAATCAGCCGTAAGTCAGAAAGCAGACGTTTTCGAATTCGGAGTATTTGTGCTGGAGGTGGTTTCAGGGAGGAGGAGGAGATTCGATGAAGAGGTGGATTTGGTGGAGTTTGCATGGAGAATGCATGAGAGTGATGAGAAAGTGAAAGCGGTGGATTTGAGGATGGGGTCATTAGTGAACATGGAACAAGCCATTAGAGTGATTGAAATTGGGTTGCTTTGCACATTGAATGAGAGCAAAGGGAGGCCTTCCATGGAGGAATTGGTGGAGTTTCTGAGTTTGAAAACAGAGCTTCCTCAGTTGCCAACTAGTCGACCCATTGCTCTGTTTCCATACAACAGCAACACTGCACTTTGCACTACTGGATATTCTTGTGCTCCTTTCAACTGATCATGAATTATCACATTAATTATGGTTTGTAAACCCAAACATTGTTTCCACTTGTGTTGACTAGAAAGATTGATACACAAATTGAAGAGAACATTTATATTCACATAATTTGATAAGCTTAGCTGCTTAATACGTACTATATTTTTATCACAACATGATAGCAACTTTAAAATATTCACAATCATTACATAGCTAGGCATGGTTAGATAATAATAAAACATTTAAAGAGGTACCCCAAATCATTTTTCTATTTTGGAAATCATTGCTATTCCATTTGAAAATCATATTGTTGATACCATACATTAAGCAGGATATTGTCAAATTGTTAAGTAAAATCATGTGAATATCGTTTGTCACATATATCTAGGGATGGCAAATTGGCAATGGCGAGAATTGGAAATGGATACCCGGTATCCGTTCGAGATGTCATATATACCTCTATTCCCGTATCCATTCATAATTTTAAGTATGTATGTTGTATAGATTCAGGGAACCCCCAAATTGAGGTAGGGAAATTCTTCATCACTCCGTCTATCCTCATATCCGATAAAAAAATGTAAATTTTTATACTTTACATGAGAAAATTGTAACTAAAATCTAGAATGGTATATTTTATGTTATTTAAAGAGAAACAAATGTTGAAATATATTTCAAAATTTTCCATTAAATTAAATATTTTAGATAATTCCACTGAATATTATCTTGCACACATTTTTTTTTTTTTAATATAAAAATTGATAATGGAGTCAAATGGGAATGTATATCAATAGACGATATACATCCCTATCCCCAAAAATAAAATGGATATTAGAATTGTATCCGTCCTTGATATAATAGTATTCATCTGCATTCTAAATTGAACGGATCCTTACAAATATCTGAATCCATAGATAATTTTGTCATACTTACTGATATCAATATTGTGTACATAATAGGTTTGGTGTGGAATCATGCATGATAATTTATTTATAATTGTGTGCATCAAGGTGAATAAAAAAGAGTTGATTGAAAAAGGCTCATAAAGTCTATTAAATATGGCCGGGCCCAAACATGCATAGTGTAATGGGCCTAGGGCCATTTACAGGTTTTTAGTAGCATAGAGGGAAAAACTCAAAAACATCAAGGATATTCTTTCCGATTTCAATCCATTTTTGAGAGAAATGAACAACAGCAACACTGCCCTTTCCATAAAATTGACAGGTGGTGAGACAGTCCAATAGGTCAATAAGACCGTTTCACCAAAGATTTTCTCATATAATAAACATATTTAATAACCATTAACCATTAATTACAATTCATCTTTCTTTGTTATTAGGGCAATTACCAAATAGGTCATGAACTTTTTTTAAAATTCAAAGTAGTTTGTGACAGTTGCATAAGTGACCAAATTGGTCCCTCCATTAACTTTCCATTAGTCAAATTTAACAGCCAATGGGTGTTTTGGTCTTTTCAATTTGTGTAAATAAATCAAGAACTAAAACTAAAATAAAAAATCATTTTATATAACAAAAATCTAAAATAATAGTGATAATATTATTAAAAAAAAAATCCACCTACAGTAATTGAGTTCATGGATCCTCCACGATTGAGAAATACCCAGATTGTGGAGGAGGCCTCTATAATCTAGATCTCCCCCAATAAAGGCTCTGCATTATTTTGAGTTGATTTAGTTGAAGACTTTTGCTTTGGTAGGTGAGGTGCTTTAGTCTCTCTTTGATGATCGATTCCGACCCAAGATTTATTTTAAATCTAGATCTTTAGCTCAAATCTATATGTCGAACCTTCTTCCTTATCGCATGATTCGTATGCTTCATCCGTGTCGGATGCCTCTATAAATTTAAATCAAAAGAGGATTATTGCTTTTTAACCGGTGGAAAATGATTTTCAAGTTGTGTGCTAATGCCCAGGATATCATCTAATTTGGTGGATATTGATTTGTCTATACTCTATAGCTTTCAAGCGAACCAAGTAAACAAAGTCAAATGTCACAAATCTGGGATTAGACATTTATCATCATTGAAAGATCTAACAAATTTAGTGGGGGCAAAACATGCGGCCTAGCCTAGCCTGGCCCGGCACAGGGTGTGCCGAGCCCCTTAATAGGTCGGACCGAAAGGCCGGGCTCTTGAACGGGCCGTGCCACGGCTCGGCCTATTAAGGCTATAAGGGGTTTGGCCAGGCCTGTGGGCCCTAGCCTGTGGGCCTTAACATGCCATATGTTTTAAAAAACAAATTCAATTGTTTGTTACTTTGTTTTTTAAATTGTTTCTTTTCATTTTTTTTTCTTTTCAATTGTTTGTCCAGCTTTTTTTTTTCCCTATTTTATTTATTTTTTTGAGTTAAAAATTTATTTATAATTTTAACTTATGTATTTTAATTTTTAAGTTTAAAATAAATTAAAGTTAAAATTTTATTTCTTATTTTCTTATTTATTTTAGTCTAATGAGTAATGAAATAAAATGTAAGAAATAGATTAAATTATATTTTATTTATTTACTAAAATTATTCAAGGATAAATAAAGTCATAAAGATGTAAGAATTGAGAAAGAGCTGAATTTTATTTACTTATTTACATTTCAGCTTGCATGATTTGTGATTGCCTCGTTAAAAACATTACCAAGAAAAACCCAATGGGATAAAAACTTGGTAAAGGAAAAAGAGTGCAATCGAATTACAAAATTAAAAATACATGTATAATTAAAAATTTTAAATTAAGTATTCAGTTCTGCTGGTTACTGTCGGAACCGAAAGCCTCTTCAAAATATATGTTGGAAAAACTTTGAATTAGTTCTTCTATAAGGTTCAGCTATAGAAAATGTTCCCAAGCCCAAATCCAAGATCAAAAGATTTGAACCCAAAAGTTGATCAAGCCCAAGCCTAGACCCAAACTGGCCCAACCCACAATTAGCATTCTAAGGGATTAAAAAAAGAAAAGAAATGAAAAACTTAGGTTGAAGACTTGAAGAGTGCCACATGTGTGAGGAGGCTAGTGCATGTGTGCTGTGGCTAGTGCATGATGAAGGTGGTGTCATGTGCATGTGAGGTGGCAAAGAAATAATATATATATATATATATAGAGAGAGAGAGTTCATTTTTGCTCACCCCCTTAATTGGGGGTGAGCATTACCTCCCACTCAACTGAATGCCAAGTGTCCCTAAATAAACCAAGGGTTAACAAATATTATTCTACCAATTTTACCCCTGTTTTAATTAAAGTTCAAAAAAAAAAAAAATTGAAACCAGATCTTTCTTCTTCCTTGTTCGTTAATTCAACACAACCCAAACCCAGTTCTTTCATCTTCCTTGTTCGTCTTCTTCATCTACTGTGTCGGCGAACAAGTCTACTACAATCTCATCGCTCCTTCTCCTTCTCACCACCATCACCAAACTGTTGATGCTTCTTCTTCTCATTGATCTGCACGCATCTCAGGTCTGCTTCTGGCTTGCTGATGCTCACAAAACTACTGATGCTTCTTCTTCTTATTGCGGTTTTATGCATGTTGTTGGGGTTTTTGTTGATTTTTGTGAAGTGGGTGTGTGTCAAGTTTAGGTTTTTCTGAGAATTTTGAGGTTTTTGTAAAGTGGGTTTGTCTAAAAATTGGGATTTTTGTGAGATTTTGGGATTATTGTGGGTATTGTTGTGATTGAAGTTTGGTCAAATGAGTTTGTTTCTGATGTTGTTGATTGAAGAAGATATGGATGTGGGAGATGATGATTTAGGTCGATGATGATGTTTTAATATTATATATTTTGTTTCGATTTTTTGTTTGTTTTGTTAGTCTGGACTGGGTTTCCAGATCGTGATTTCAAAATTCAAAGTCCGATTTCGATTTTTTTTTTTTGTTAGTCTGGACTGGGTTCCCAAATCCACAAAAAAAAATTGAATTTTTTTTATTATAAAGAGATGGATTTTGTGGTTTAGGCTAGGATTCGAGGTGGGTTGGTGGCTAGGGTTCGTCGGCGACGAGTGTGACTGGGTTCTGGTTCGGCGGCAAGGTTTGCATGGTTTGATTTCGTGGTGATTGATTTTCGGTGGTAAGAGGCAGGGTTGGGTTTCGTTTTGGGGTGGTGGTGGTGGTTGGATGTGAGGCAATGGTGGGTGTGGTTTTGGTAGATGGTTTCTGCCTTTCTGGTGTTGGAATTTTTTTATTATTTTTTTTTTTATCTAGTGTTTGAGAAGTTGAACTGGTGTGGATTTTGCAGATCGTTTCTGGTGTTGATCTGGAATTTTTTTTAATCTGAATAATTGTTAAAAAAAATTAATTTAAGCTTTTTTGATCAAATTTACCTAATTACCCTAATTTATTTAATGAAATTTCTATTAGTGTGGATATTTGTTAACCCTGGGTTAACTCAGGGACACTTGGCATTCAGTTGGGTGGGGGGTAATGCTCGCCTCCAGTTAAGGGGGTGAGCAAAAATGAACTCATATATATATATATATATATATATATATATATATATATATATATATATATAATCAAAAGAAAATGGAGAGAAGAGAGAGATTATTCATCCAAAAACAAAACAGAAGAAGCAAAAATTGAAAGAAAGAAAGAAAGATGGTGTGTGTGCGTGAGAGAGATAAAGAAAGACCAAGATGTAGAGAGAGAATGAGAGATGTAGATAAAGTTTTGTGAGCTGAGAATCCATACCGATCAAAGAGAAGGAAAATGAGATTTTGAAAGAAAACAGATGTAGCTGGAGAGATATGTTTGTTGGACACAGAAACAGATGTGAAACAAATTTAATGCGCAACGGTGTGTTATAATATTATCTAGAGAGGGGTGAATAGATTTTAACCCTTTTTACCAAATTTTTGCGTTTAGTCAATTTACGAAAATAACCCCAATCTAGTCAATATAATAAATCAAGTGTAATAAGTGCGGAATTATAAATGACACTTGATTTTTACGTGGAAACCCAAACTGGGAAAAACCACGAGCTGTTATGTGCGCCACACACGAACCTCAAATCCACTGATTGTGATAACGTTTACAACCTCGGTTGACCTCAACCTCTAATGGTCAATAACCCGTTACCACTACCCTCAGGCCTATAAAAGTGGACCTAGTCCAATTGCTTATGTGAACACCTAATCCCGGTAGTTACACAAGACTTTGTTCTCCGAAGAGATCAACACCCTAAGTGAATATATAAGATATCCAAATATGCAAATAGAGCTAGGGTACACTAAATGCTTATCTAGGATTATATAATGACAATAAAATCAATCTTAGATATGAAAATAGCTATATGACATGGTATACAACTTTAGCTATGTAGAGGATAACCAATCCTAGATACAATAGCTATCAAAAATAATCTCAATCATTTTAATGAGATCAATTTAGTTAAATGGCATATTAGCATGAAATCCTAGCTATTAAAAACAATCTCAATCTTACAATGAGATTAATTAGCTAGATGGTATATAACCATTAAAACCTAGCTATCACAAAATAACCCAATCAACACATAATCTCAATCATGTATGTTGAAATTAATCTAAAAGCATACATGTTATAAATGAGATAAATTGACAAGTAAGAACATTAATTATGTAAGATAATAGTGAACAACTTACCATACCATGTGTGTTGAAGAAGACCCATGCATTAGAACATACTAGATGATCCTAGATGATGCCTAGATGATGATTTATGCATATGGAAATGAGTTGGGAGAGTTAAAGAAGCAATCTTGGTGCTTTCTTTCACTAGAACCTTACTTTCTCTCTCAAGAATATGGAGCCTCTCTCTCTAGGGTTTGATTTTGTGGCTCTGCACTCAAAATGATGAGAAAGATATGTATTTATAGTGCCCAAGTGAAACTATGCCGTTTTGGAAGAATTAGAAAAATTAGAAAAATTATGGGCATTTCCGCAGTACACGCGTCACTGTAGAAGCTCAAGATTCGAGCCCTCTGAAACATGACCAAACGACATCGAAACCTTTCGTATGATATATCATTGGAGAGGTATAGATGTCTACTTAGTTATGGTCAATTGAGTGACCAAATGTCAGAAACGGACAACAACAAAGTTGCCCTGTTTTAGTGGTCACTTTGGAGATTTCAAAAATAATCCAAACGGTCATGAAATATTACGAATAATATACCGTTGGAAAGGTATGAGTGTCTAGTTTGTATAGAAATTTTGAAAACTCATTTTAAAGTTTTGTATAAAAAGTTATGGTCACAAGACCATGCAAAGGTCAGTTTTGAAAACACTTGAAACATTGAAATCCAATCTTTTGAAACTAGACAGCTTACTCCAATCAACCGAACCATAAATAACACTAATCCAAGAGAAGAATGAAACCTTCTCAAATGGTCAACCATCGCGCTAAGATATGCACACCATCGTGCAAGTGCGGAAGTTTCCAAACATATTTCGGGAAATGAATTACACCACACTTAAAACTAACAAACATGAAGTGCAAGTGTGGGAAGTGAATGCATCCTAATGCTTAACATGTCATGGCATTGTCATTGAACAAGATGCACTCAATTAAAACATGCATGAATAGAATTCATGGCTTTGCATCCTAATGCCTAAACATGTCATGGCATTTCAATGAACATGATGCAATAAATTAAACATGCATGAAGAGATATTCAAGAACATGAATGCACACATATAAAAACACACAACATACAAGTGTTAGAGATATGCATGAGTTGTGTGTGTGTGTGTGTGTGTGCAACTAGATCTCTTCAAACCAAGTAAGCACTAGAATATACCTTTGGTGCTTCTTCTCTTGAGGTCTTGAGAAGGCCTTGGTTGTACAAATCACCAACCATCAAATGCCTAAACTACCCTTACATCAAGCCCCACATATGATTTGTCACCGAAACAAGCCAATCAAATTTGAGGAACTTACAAGATGAATTTAGATGGAACCCAGACCCTGAGTAGATTTGAGCAAAGAGTTCTATGAGTGGATAGTTTTATTTATTTATGATTAAGTTAATCATTTTAGAATTATATGTTAGCTTTAATTATTTAAAGAATTGTTAGAAATAAATGATTTATTAAACATATATGATTTCAAGAAATGCGTAGATTTTCATAATTCAGAAATAGATCAATTAGAGAATTAGATTTATAGAACAAGATTTTACAAAGAAGAATAATAGAAGTATTTTCAGATAGATATCTAGATTTTTAAATTTTCAGACAAATTACCAGATTTTCAGATCCAAGTTATTTATGAGATTTTCTTAAAAGAAAAGAAAAGAATATTTATACATGTTTTGAAAAAAGTATTTATAAAGAATTATATATATATATGTTCAAAAAGCTAAAAGAGTTTTCAAAGATTGCTCAAATTTTAAGATATCAGATATGTGTCCTTCCTAGTAGTATCAGATTCAAATTATAAGCTTTTGGGTCTGCTCTACATGTGTATGTGAAATTATTACTCTGCATGTGCGGTCATATCGCTATGTATGTGAGATTACTCTGCACGTTCGATCAGATATCGACATATATGCGAGATTATATATATATATTACTCTACACGATCGATCAAATATCGACGTGTATGTGAGATTATTACTCTGCAAGGGTGATCAGATATCACCATGTATGTGATATATGTATTTTCCCCTACTCTGTGTGTGTATTGAGATGCTTTACCACATACGCGAGATATTCCCCGAGGTACTAGTTTGGCAAAGAGTTTTCATAATATATACATATTACTGATTATGATCAGTAAGGCCATCTCCAATAGAGAGTGAGAGCTATAGTTACATTTGGGTCTCAAATAGTGCTGAGATGATGTTTATATATACTTTTGATCAAGTGGTGCTGAGAGTGATATTTTTATAACAAATTTAATTATGCCTAATTTATAATAAGTGGTCAATAAATTGTAATTTATAAACTTTAATGTTGATTAAAATAATACCATTGTAAATTTCTCAATGAGATCTTTAAAACGGTACTAATATTTAATATTTTTAAATATTTTTAAATTATGACCAAATTTGATAATATTGAAAATTTTAATTTTTAAATAAGGAAACATCATAAAAATTAAATTTCATAGATTAGAATACACTTAACATAAACACATACATAATGAAAAATTACATGCATAATCGAAAGTACAAATATAAATGTAAATCACAAATTTGAACTACAAACATAATTTGAACTACGTGCATAATTTAAACCAGTAATTGGATGATGGCGGGAAGTCAGGGGCTTACGGGTAGTACCCAGTTTCCATTGAAGGAGAGTACCCCGAGTTTGAGGAATTGTATCCCGAGCTTGACGGATTGTACCCCGAGTTTGAGGAATTGTTGCGTGCCCTCCTCTTTTCCATAACTTCATTAATTCTTTGCACCCAATGATCTTTCACTATTCCCTCGGGCATAGTGGAAGGATCATGACTCATAATTTCCCTTTCTTCTTTAAGTGCCTTCTTTTCCAACTTCTTTTGTTCTTTTTCCTAAAGTTGTGCTCTGTAACCTGAAATCATTTCAGTTTGTTGCTTCAAAATCTCATTTTGTTCTTTTTAATTTCCCAAGCAAAGCCTCTTGTATGGCACTCCCCTGCTTGGCCTTTTTTGTTGCATTTCTTCCTTGTGGCCTTGAACATGTGGTTAATAGTGGTTGAAATGCCGGTGGGTCATTATCTAAATCAAGTGGACTTGACTTGTCTTCGTTATGCTAACTTTGATTGGCATCAGTTTTAGTATCCGTTGCACTCGTTGGTACTGATGCATTCCACTTAATATTTTGTTGCAACAATGACCAAACATGATTAAAATCAAAGCTTTTTCCCTTGTTGCGGCTTTGGTATACACTATTTGCATTTGTCACCTATTGTTGACGGTGATTTTTGGATCGTTGAAAAGTCAACCGCCAAACAATAACACTTAGGCAGATCAAA
This sequence comes from Acer yangbiense, assembly GCA_008009225.1. NCBI lineage: Eukaryota > Viridiplantae > Streptophyta > Magnoliopsida > Sapindales > Sapindaceae > Acer > Acer yangbiense. Next base: position 536,538 of record CM017772.1, on the reverse strand, counting down.
GCTTTAAACAATCTAGGGTTGAGTAATCAAAGCCTCTTTCCCCACGTGGATGTGATACGATTCGTTCGTATTTGAGAATAGTAATGTAGAAAAGCAGGAAATAAAGAATAAATCAAACATAACACTTGTTTTACGTGGTAAAACCCCAAGACGGGGAAACATCCACGGTGCCGATGACGGCGAGAAGAGATCCACTATGAATAGAATAATTACACACTCTATACTCGCTTTCTCTTAGATAATTGCTTATGTTTCGTATCTCTTTTCTCATGTAAGTGTAAATTGCTCATGATGTTTTTTATAATGAATACATGGTTGTATTTATACGGTTCGATCTAGGGTTGCCTTAGTTCCTATCATATAAGTGGTGGACTCATTAATTAGAGTCTTTGTAGGATTCTGGTAGAGTAGACTGATTAGGACTCTTTTTCCCATTTGGTGTTTATCCTTCTGGAAGCTTTGAGTTCTTTCCTGATTAGACTTCTGACACTAGAGAGGAAATAGGGATATTTTCTTACTTGGAGTGTGATTCTTAGATTTTGTATCTGAGTGGATCTCCGCTTGATAAGATGTGTCTTGATAGGATTGTATTTCTTGTTTTGGCCAAGTAGTTCCTGTTTTGGCCGAGTAGATCTCGCTGAGTAAAGATCTTCAGCGAGCAGGATCTTCGCTCATTAATATTTCTTTAACTAGACGACTTTACTTGGCGCATACGCTTCTAACTTCCATATTTAGCTTTCTTGATGACGTGTCCAGACCTGGTGACGTGTCCTCGGTCAGCGTTCCTTTCATTGACTGGTTGACTTTGGATGACGTGGAATTACTGTACTTCCGTATTAACCGCTATCTTTGCTGACGTGTCATGCTGACGAAAATATACATACAACACCTATATTAAATGAACGTTTAGTAAAAATAAAAGAATTAAATGGGTTAAAAAAAATTAAATGACAATTTAGAAAAAAAAAATTAAATGAAAAGTTTAGTAACAAAAGCTCACCCTATCATCTGCATTTTGGCCGCTTTGCTTATCTCGATCAACTTGCAACAATGCCGCATAATATTTGGTACAAGCAGATCCTATAACCCTCCACCGAGCTTAGATGCTTCCTATTAATGATGGTGCAATTATTGCGTTGCTGCAATTTTGGTGGAATTGATTCATAACTTTGTTCCAAAAATCCTCATTTCTTTGGTTTACATCGATGATTGAAGTTTCGGTGTGCATTAGCCAAGCTTGGTATAGAGCAATATCTTCAACATTGGATTTTTGTTGATTTTTTCTATAATTTTTTATAATTTATTTTGAATTTTTGTTGATTTTTTAGTATTTTTGTGATAAAAAATTAATTTATTTCAAATTGTAATGTCAGAAAAATTATAAACCTTTCATCTCTAACAGTCAACAAATCTGATTCGTCCATCTCTAACTGTCAACAAATCCAACTGGATCCCACACATTCATCTCTCTTAATTATGGTATGGGTCTCACAAAATAAACAAAAATATCACTATTTTATTCATCCAACACATGTGCCCCACCACCTTACACATGGGTCCCACCATATAACTCTCACACTTACCTTTACTAAATATAATTCATTCAAATAACTTTCAATCTATTTTAACTCTCTGTTGGGAAAGGTTTTGAGACATAAAATGAGCATATAGCTCTCTATTGGAGATGGCCTAAAGAAAAGATTTCAGATTATCAGAATATCAGATTTATACCAGAAATGTTATTTATAAAATCAGAAAATATTTTATTATATTATATATTATTTACAAAAAAATGTGTGAAAATATATATTATACACTCGGAACGGTGTTTTCAATATTAATCTAGGGGGGGTGAATAGATATTAATATATTTTACCCAATTTTCGTGTAAGGTCAAGATTACGAAAATAACTCAATCTAGTCAATTCAAATATAACAAGTGTAATATGTGCAGAATTTAAATAACACTTGATATTTACGTGGAAACCTTACAGGAAAAACCACGAGCTAGTAAGTATGCTACACTCGAACCTCAAATCCACTAATTGAAATGGAGTTTACAACCTATGTTGACCTTGTCAAACACTACGGTCAATAACCCCCCACTTCTACCCGCGGACCTTTAAAAGTGGTTCTAGTCCAATTTGCTTGTGGCATAAACAATCTTAGCCACAAGTCTTACTTCTCAATGAAGAGATAAAATAGTCTATGTGAATATATGATGATATTCAAAGAGCAATGATCACACTACAAATGTTCTGATTTAGCGCTCCATTTTCCTATCTTTTGTGCTCATTTTTGAGCACTTTTGTATTTTTAATATGTGTTTTAGCTATGTGCAGGTAAATATCCCACATAGTAGGTGTTTGTACCGATTATGGGCAAAACAGAGCAATTATGTGTGAAAAAGACCACCGTGGTTTCATACCGCTAGAATGAACCCGCGGGACAGGGGAGCATGAAGCCGCGGAGAAGACCAGCTAGTTGAAGACTTTCTGGTCAGCTGGAATGAACCCGCGGGACAGAAGATCAGAACCCGCGGTAAATTCTGGCCAGCTCATACCGCTGGAAAGAGCCCGCTGGAATGAAGTCGCCAGGCCTCCCATTAGTTCATCACCTTCTGGCTGGCTAGACATTTCCCGCAGGCCAAACCCGCGGAAGCTTCCCGCTAGCTTGGACCTTCTAGTTGGCTAGAATATTCCCGCCATCTAAGCTCGCCAAGACTCTAGCTAGTTCGTGCCCTAGAAAGAACCCGCAGATTAAACTCGCCAGGCCCCCGCCAGCTTTGAAATAAAGATATTTTACAGGGGTATTTTGGTCTTTTCACACCCCATTCATGCCCAAAGCTTGCCCCAACTATATATACACCTCTTTAGCTTCTCTTTTAAGTGTACACTACAACCCCTTGCTCCAAGAAACCCTTTCTTGGATTTAACATAACAAAAGAGAGAGAGCAACTCCAAGCTTCCACGGGGGATTTTCCTCCATGGAAAGCCTTCCATGGAGAGTAGATATGCAGAGATAGGAGGGCTCGTGTGTCAAAATCAAGCCATAAGAGTTCATTAGATAGGAAGAGCTTTTGGAGGCTTGTCTTCAAGGGTGATTTCTTTACTTCTCATCTCTTTGTAATCTATTGATGTGTAACTTCATATGTGAATATTTGTAACCAACACTTATTCTAATATATGTATGTATTGTTCATTTGATTTGATTCTAGTATTGTTATATTCTATTGCTATCACTATGAATCTCTTCTTATGATATTCATGAGCATGAAGAGTTAGATATTGATATGTATGTATGGATGAGATTAGGAGTAGATTAACTAATGATGTAGGAGTAACTCTAATCAAATATCTCATCTATATATGCATGTTGGTAAAAGACTTAACATGCTATGTTTGGAATGATTAGAGTGATTGAGAGTTAGGTTCGTGCTTGGATTACCATTCCGGGTACGAGCTTAGCTATTAGCTCTATAGAATGGAATTAGCTTGTTGTGCATAACTATGCCATGATAGCTTTGGTTCATATGTTCTTGTTCTTAATGGGTCTAGACTAAAGACGCAATCACTCTTCCGACTTGGAGAGTGATGACATGATTTCGGTAATTTCCTAATCAAGAGAACGAATCATTTACTGAATTAATTGGATTCACATGATAAACAATCTTCATGATTTGCATATTATGTTTGGTAAACCGATTTCCCATATGTGTTTCATATCTTGCTTATCTCCCAACCACCTTTATTTTCATAGCTAGGGTGTCTTGCCTCTAGGAGTAGATTAACTTAATTAAGAGTAGATTAATTAGATAGCCAAGACACCCGGCTACATTTCTATCCTAGTTAGTTAGTTTACAATACACACACACACACACACACACACACACACACACACACACACACACATGCATCCATTTACATGCTTTAATAAACACTAGAACTAGATACAGTTAACGAATTTCATCTCTCTATGGGAACGACCCTTACTTACTTGCTATACTAGTCATTTGACTCGTTGCATTTGCGAGGTGATTAGAATAGAGAATACCTTTTCAATCGGGCGTCAACGGCCGCCCGCATCAAGCAAACAAAGCTAGGGAACCTTAGATGCTTATCTAGGATGATTAGATGACAATTAATGCAATCATAGATATCAATAGCTAAATGACATGTTATAAAGCTTAGCTAAACATAGATTAGGCAATCCTATGAAGCTATCACAAAACAACTCTCAAACAATCAATACACTAATCTCAATCTTGTATCTAACATATATATGAATGACATACAAGTGATAAATGAGATTGCATGTTAAGAAAGACACAAAATATGTAAGATATTAGTGAAAAACTTACCAACACTACTACAAAAAATGCAAAAGAAATTGGTTATTTTATATGGAAGAAATCGGTTTTTGAAATTTTTAAAACCGATCTCTTTTTGAGTGATTTAGAAAAAAAAGCGCAAAAGACATCGGTTTTTAACCGATGTAAAACAAGAGAAAAGAAATCGGTTTTACTTAAAACCGATTTAAAAACCTAGTAGAAAAGAAATCGGTTTTACTTAAAACCGATTTAAAAACCTAGGAGAAAAGACATCGGTTTTAGTTAAAACCGATTTTAAAAACCTGATGTAAAATTGATGAATTACAAAAAAAAATCCCACCGTCGCCGACCAGCCACCACCACCGGCACGCCCCACGTCCGGCCAAACCCACCTATGATAATAATGACAATTAATTGTCATTATGAGGAATCGAACTCGCAACCTCAAAGTCAAAGTGGTAAGCCTTTACCGCCTGACTATAAGATTGAATGTGTTAACAATTGCACAATATATATATATAACCTATATGAATTGTTAGAAAAAAAAAAAAAAAAAAAAAACACTTGTTTGATAAATTTAAATTTACTCAACTAATCAAAATTCTAATTTCTACTACAAACATACATATATTAAATAAATTTTATTGGTGGGTTTATTTTTCATTTCATTTTTTATTGTGTGGTTTTGTGTTCTGCTAGAGATATTTTTATGCAAACTTTTTCCCTAAAACTGTATCTTTTGGCAACGAAATAATTTTTTTCATCCATGCTAAATTTTTTGATTTTTCGATACGAATCCAACGGTATAAAGAACGTAAAATTATGGGCGGTATTTTGAAAGTTATGATCAATTATTCAGTCAAAGGTTAGAAGCAATTGAAGATATTTTTGTGCAAACTTTTTTCTTAAAACTGTATCTTTTGGCAACAAAATAATTTTTTTTGTCCATGGTAGATTCTTTGATTTTTTGATACGAATCCAACGGTATAAAGAACGTAAAATTCCGGGTGGTATTTTGAAAGTTATGATCAATTATTCATGAGTACTCAAAGGTCGATCGATTGAAGATATTTTTGTGTAAACTTTTTCCTTAAGAAATATTTTTTTTTTTCCATGATGGATTCTTTGATTTTTCGATACGAATCCAACGGTATAAAGAACGTAAAATTCCGGGTGGTATTTTGAAAGTTATGATCAATTTTTCAGTCAAAGGTCAGAATTGGAGATATTTTTGTGCAAACCCTTTCCTTAAAACTGTATCTTTTGGCAAGGAAATAAATTTTTTTGTCCATGTTGGATTCTTCAAATTTTTGATACGAATCCAACGGTTTAAAGAACGTTAAATTCCGGGCGGTATTTTGAAAGTTATGATCAATTATTCATGAGTACTCAAAGGTCAAGCGATTGGAGATACTTTTGTGTAAACTTTTTCCTTAAAACTGTATCTTTTGGCAAGGAAATAAATTTTTTTTTCCATGGTAGATTCTTCAATTTTTCGATACAAATCCAACGTAAAATTCCGGTTGGTATTTTGAAAGTTATGATCAATTTTTCAGTCAAAGGTCAGAATTGAAGCGATTGGAGATATTTTTGTGTAAACTCTTTCCTTAAAACTGTATCTTTTGGCAAAGAAATAAATTTTTTTGTCCATTTTCAGTTCTTCAACTTTTCGATACGAATCCAACGGTATAAAGAACGTAAAATTCCGGGCGGTATTTTGAAAGTTATGATCAATTATTCATGAGTACTCAAAGGTCAAGCGATTGGAGATATTTTTGTGTAAACCTTTTCCTTAAAACTGTATCTTTTGGCAAGGAAATAAATTTTTTTTTCCATGGTAGATTCTTCAATTTTTTGATACGAATCCAACGGTATAAAGAACGTAAAATTCCGGTTGGTATTTTGAAAGTTATGATCAATGTTTCAGTCAAAGGTCAGAATTGAAGCGATTGGAGATATTTTTGTAAAAATTGTTTCCTTAAAACTGTATCTTTTGGCAAGGAAATAAATTTTTTTGTCCATGTTGGGTTCTTCAATTTTTCGATATGAATCCAACGGTATAAAGAACGTAAAATTCCAGTTGGTATTTTGAAAGTTATGATCCATTTTTCAGTCAAAGGTCAGAATTGAAGCGATTGGAGATATTTTTGTGAAAACTCTTTCCTTAAAACTGTATCTTTTGGCAAGGAAATAAATTTTTTTGTCCATGTTGGGTTCTTCAATTTTTCGATACGAATCCAACGGTATAAAGAACGTAAAATTCCGGGTGGTATTTTGAAAGTTATGATCAATTATTCAGTCAAAAGTCAGAAGCGATTCGTGAATCCGCGAGTGAGCTGTTTTCATCGCTCATTTTCTCACTTTTCCAAATCGATTTTTAGAATATTTTCTGATTTAAAAGTGTTTGTTTGCATGTCTACTTTCTTGTGTCAAAAGTTGAGCAAATAACGTTGAGTAATTTTAGAGATGTGCCCTTGAATGTGGACATAGGTCAGATTTGCATTGCAGAATTTTGCTTTTGAATCTACATCGGTTTTTATAAAAACCGATGTCTAAACGTTTTTTTTTAATATCGGTTTTCTTAAAAACCGATGTCTTTTGAAATTGTAATTTTTAAGACATCGGTTTTTATAAAAACTGATTTCTAAAAGCTTTTTTAAAATCGGTTACCAAAAACCGATTTCTTTTAGTGATTTCTAGTGATGTCTTTAAGCATTTTTGTAGTAGTGCAAGCAAAGTGTGTTGAAGAATCCATGCAAAATGATATCTAAATGATCAAGGATGATGCTAGATGATGATTGATGATCATGGAAAAGTGTTTGAGTAATTAAAGGTGAGTTCTTTAGTGAAATTTTTCTCTTGGAGAAATATGCTAAGTAAAAATATGATTTTTAACTCTCTAACTTGACCTAAAATAAAAGAGGCATATATATTGTGTGTCAAATTGAAGTGACAACGTTTTGAAAAGTTTACAAAAAATATGCCTTGACCGCTGTTCACCCACTCTACATAGGGTGGATGAACAGCGGTTCACCTGGGAAATGAAGAACAAAGTTCTTCATGACCGCCCTACGTAGGGCAAAATCCAGGCGACCTAGGGGCGGTTGCTCTCGGGTTTGGAGAGCTGCCATTCACCCGCTCTACGTAGAGCGGATTTTTGGCAAAACAAAAGTTGATAAAAAATCAACCAGTGGCACCGTTGTTCACCCGCTCTACGTAGAGCGGGTGTACAGCGGGTAAGAGCAAATTTGCTCCAAGCCCCTTTTGGGCGCTGTACGTAGAGCGCCTGTAGGGCGGGTGAACAGCGCCCATACTAACACAATGCATTCTAGTTCTAATCATGACATGGCATTTGAACCACTAGATGCAATCAATAAAATATGCAAGAAGAGATAATATATAAACGTGAATGCACACATATAAAGACACACATTATACACAAAGTATGGAAATGCATGGAATGTGTGTGTGTGTGTGTGTGCAACTACATTTCTTCAAAGCAAAGCAAGCACTTAGAAATTTACCTTTGGTGCTTCTTCCCTTGAGGTCTTGAAGGCTTAAGCTACCCTTACAACAACCACAATTGTGGTTTGTCACCTAAAATAATTGTGGTTTGTCACCTAAAATAAGACAATCAAACTTGAGGGACTTACAATGTGTTTTATTTACAAAAGATATTTATTTAGTTCTCAGCTTATTTTACAAAACAGTTTCAAATTAAATCCTGATTGGTTTTAGGAATGAGATACAGAATTCAAAAATAGCCATGGAAAAAGTGATACATAATTCCAAAAGAGATATAGAAACAGATACATAATAGTTGTCTACATATTAGATTTAGTTTAGCCATTATAAGTTGATTAAGCATTAATGTTTTCAGAAAGATAGTTATTAATTTTAGTAGCGTAGAGAAAAGATATGTTTTCAGCTTTATTCAGAGATAATAGTTTTTGTAAGGTTTCCAAGAAAAAAAAAGATGTTTTCAAAGCTTATTTCCACTCACTGGGTGTTAGTGTACATTCTTTTATTTTAAACTATTTTTCACAAATAATCACCATGTTCGTGTAGATTTTTTAGTATTGTGAGATGGGCCACATCTGGTGATAGAAATGGTAGTTCATGATTTTAATTAAAGCATGTTATGCATACGTGTATATATTTAGATTTTAAGACTTTTCATAACTAGTTTTTGAATATGTAAATATTCAGCAGATGGGTCCAACACCAAGAAAGGTAAATTTTTAAACTAAATTATATTTTATGATAGGCCATAACCCATAGATTTAAATTGCACTTTTAAATTACAATGTGGGAAAGTTTGAAAATCCAAAGAGATTGTTAAAGATTTTGTTAGAAGCCACCTTGAGATTCATATGATTTTTTGTAATGTTTTCTAGAATATTCAGATTTCAGATAGAAAGATAAGATTTTCACAGGATTCCTCTATACTCAAGATAGGAGTAGAGACAAGTCCTGTCATCTTCATCCACTAGTTGATGTTGTATCCTCATCTCTACATGCTCCCAATCATTAAGGCATGTTAATACTTCCACCATCTCAGGGGTCAAACAAGAGTTTCTAGGTTTTATTATACGTCCACTGGTGCTGAATGCCTAGTTTGAACAAACAGTGGACACATGGATGACGAGTACGTCCTATGCTAGTTCGGACAATACTGGATAACTCTTGGTATGGTTCTTTTGTAAGTCGCGCCGTGGAAAAGAGTGATTTTTAAATTAATAAATTCAAATTAAAAACGATAGGTTTCAAAAAATTTCTATCGTTTTCTTGAGACCTTTTGTACTTAGGACCTTTTGTATATACACGAATATAAGGAAGAGATTTGTTTTCATACCTTTGAAGAACACTCCTTTGTTTTCTTTTTTATCCTTCTTTTCAATCCAATAACACTAAGCCTTCCTAGCTATGTCATGCGATCTAACAACTATGTGTGTGGGCACGTCACGGATTCCAGGAGCGGTTGAATGGAGGCTTGAGAGGACCAGAAGATAATATCTTGCTTTCTCCTTGATGAATTCAGCCAACCCTAAATGAGAGAAAAAATATTTCTTTTTTTTTTTCTTTTTCCCTCTATAGTTGCTGCCCACCTCTGTTCTCCGTAAGGTTCCGAATCGCTTCTTTTTCCTGACAAGTATATCTTATATACTAGGAACCTAAGGTTTAGTAATCCAAGTTAAAATAGGATTCTAATTCCTTTTTGAATTATTACTTTTTATTAGGGTTTAAACATTTAACCTATTTAGAGTAAATAAAAATAATCATTTATTATTTTATTTGCTCTTTTCAAGGTTAGAAACTGAAACCTCCATATGACAATTTAATAATTCTTAATTATTAATATGTCAATTAAATGATCATATTATTTAATAATATTTAATTCAACAATTAAATAATTTATTAATTAAATAATCACATCATTTAATTAATTCCCAAAACATATTTAGGTTACTTTCGTAACACAATTAATTGGACCATCCAATTCTCCGTGAGTCTTTGTTAATATCAAAGGTTTTATTGAAAACTAACCCCTTTGGGAGGCTCAAGTTGAAATCTAACCCCTTTTTGAAAAACTTACAAAACTAACTCATTTTTCATGCGTAAGTACCATTTTACCCTTACTTACTAACTTTTCTTTTTTACTCATTCTATACCTCTTATTTCCTTCTTTTCATCACTTCTTCCTCTCCTCACCACTAGACCTGTGACTCTCTCATTCTTTTCCCTCTCCAAATTTTTTTCTTTTGTTCTCTCTTCCTTTGCAAGTACAAATTAAGCAACTCCACCATTGAGCAAGTAGAAACAAACAACTCTACCATTGAGCAACTCCACAAGGGTTCCTTCTATTGAAGTTTTGAGGTGAGTTTTTTTTTTTTTTTTTTGAACTTTTATACTTTATACTTCTCAACCATCTCCGATTTACTTGAATTTGTGTAATAGTTTTGTGAAAATAGTTTACATTTACATAATAAAGCATGGGTCTTGATTGAATTTGATGTTATTGTGATCAATTTAAAGTTTATACTTAAATTTTGAGTTTATTTCTTGTTAAAATGTCTTATTTACTTAGATTTGTGTATTAGGGTTCTTTATTTTTGTGAAAATAGCTTACATGAATATAATAAAGCATGGGTCTTGGTTGAATTTGATGTTGTTGTGGTCAATTTAAAGTTCACAAGCTAAATTTTTAGTTTATTTCTTGGTAAAATGTGTTATTTACTTAGATTTGTGTATTAGGGTTATTTATTTTTGTGAAAATAGCTTACATGAATGTAATAGAGCATGGGTTTTGGTTGAATTTGATGTTGTTGTGGTTGATTTTCCATTATAGTATTGAATTTAGACAATTGAAACTATTTTTTTGGAATGTGTCCAGCACTGTTTTCCCAACAGCCGTTAGGAATTCCATAACACTGTTAGGAATTTCCAACGCTGTTAGGAATTCCATAATACTGTTAGGAATTCCTAACCGCCGTTAGGAATTCCTAACGGTGTTTGGAATTTCCAATAGCCGTTAGGAATTCCATAACACGGTTAGGAATTCCCAACCGCCGTTAGGAATTCCTAACGGTGTTTGGAATTTCCAACCGCCGTTAGGAATTCTTAACTGTGTTTGGAATTCCCAACACCGTTAGGAATTCTAAACGGCAGTTGGGAATTCCAAACACCGTTAGGAATTCCTAACGGCAGTTGGGAATTCCTAATAGTGTTATGGAATGCCTAACAGTTGTTGGGAATTCCCAACGACATCCAGATTCAATGTACCATGAATTTATAATATTTGTTTAGGAATTTAATTATAAATTTCCTATGCATTTGAAAGGTGGGTTGCATGGATAAAGTCCGGTTTGTTGTTTTATATGGCGGTGAATGGAGTAACATCGGTGGGAGGTTCAAATATCAATATGGAATGTGTAAAGTAATTTCAGTTTCAAGGGAAACGTTGTATGAGTCATTACATGACATCGTATCCCATCTTGTTGAAGCCAATCCAAACGAGTCCTCCATCAAAATGAAGTTCATCTTTAATTCACCTGAGGTTTTAGCACCTTATCGGCCCGACGGCCGTGGTTTTTACTGTTATTAGGTTTCCACGTAAATCTTGTATTTGTGTGTGACATTGTTATTTCTTCATAGACATTGTTATCATTTGTTTGTGGCTATCAGACAATGCTTCCGCGTAGAGATCAATTGCTAACAGATAAAAGGAGTCCAATTTTAAAATTTTCAAGTATCATTTAGTAAATAGGACACAGCACAATTGAAAGTGGCCATTCATGCATGTAGGTCCTACAATTGACCAAACTGTGTTTCTTGGAAATATTTTATTAAATAGATGTTCAAATCATCTGTAATATGCGTGAGATTTTTCTATGATTAATAATTATATAGAACATTTTTCAAACTCGTACTTGAACAACTTGTAACTGTAGGGAAAAATCGGTTTTAGTATGTTTTAAATTTTTTTCATAAGTTGAACCTTAACCCTTTAATTAATTAACATATAATAAAAGATATCGTACCTTTGTCGCGTGATCCGATTGACGTTGCGTCGATAGTAATCCGCAAGATCTTCCAATCTAATCACGAACGTGAATCACCTAGGAACGTGGTCTCCCTTCCCTTTGAATTGTGTACCTGAGGATGGATAACAAAAACTTTTTCTTTTTCGTTAGTCACTAAACCTCCAAAAGATAACAAAGAACGTTCCGATCACTTTTAAATTCTCAATCTAATGATCGAAACTTGCGTGAACCTTATTCGAAGTTGTGCACAAAGCCTATTGATGTATAAGCTACTAGTGCACTATCGAAATAAAACGACATCTTCTCTTTTTCTCTCTTGGCCGAATTATCACACTAATCTCTAGAGTTGGATTCTATTTTTCTCAAGTAAAAGAAAAAACTCTCAAGCCTTACATTAGGGTTAGCCTAATTCATCTTGCCCAATATATATATATATGTCTAATTGTTTGCACAATATATTATATATGTCGTGCGCTGACCTTGCACAAATATATTATATATGTAGTGCGCAGACTTTGCACAATATATTATATATGTCTTGTGCGATGACTTTGCACAATATATTATATATGTAGTCCATGAATTTGACATATAAAGTAATATATATATATATATATAAATTCTTCTTGTCATATATATTTTAGGGTGACCCAAATCTTCCACCAAATAGGATTTTTGTCTTTTGACCTAAATCCTAACTCTAGGTAGATTTCTTTAGAATTCCAAACCCTAATCCAACTCTTTAGTGTATTTGTGACTATATCAAAGACTTCCTAATTTAACTAGACAAATAAAATCATTTTATTTATCTTCTTATCAAATAAAGTCTTTTATTCTCATTATACTACCACAATAGTATAATACTAAGAAACATAATTCCTAGTCAGAATTTTTTTTTGATTTTTAATTAAATAATTAATTAATCAATTAATTAATTCTCATTTAATCAAATAATAAAATAAAATAATATATTAGACTAATATATTAGCCTTGCCGCCCCACATACATATACATGGGCCATATATTATTTTCTTATTTTATTTAATCCATTGGACCTTAATTAAAATGCCCACATGTGAACTAGGTCCATTCTTACAAAAAGAAACAAGCCCACATGCCTTAATACAATTCTAGATGGACCCATAATTAGTCCGGTAGAATATTTCAAGTGATCCATGCAAGTCCGCGTGGATTGAGGATCTTGGCGGGCTATCTAAATTTAAGCTCCAATAGACATAACCCAATCACAATCAACAAATGATTCACTTAGGTTCGATCTATCAATTTTAGTTCATTCCACTAAAGAACTAAAATTGCACTCTTAAATAAAGATAGACCAAGTAAATGATTCTCATTCATACCCTAGACAATCTTATTGGAGAGAGTGAATCCTCATGAATAATATCAGTAATCGCCAAGAGCTCATAGACCGCCTATAGCTCTCCAAGTTACCATATTTACTCATATGACCACATTTTGAACTTTGGATATTTTAACTTGTCTAGAAGCCATGCTTTCAATAGTCACTATCGAAAACTCAATGTTGAGATTTTATATCCAATTACCTCAAAGCATCCATGATGATATTATACTCTCATTGTATAAATGGAGCCACGATGTCCATATCTATAAATGAAGTCTTCTATCGATTAACAAATGAATATCACCAAACTATCAAGGATAGACTATGCTATATAATCATACTCATTGATAACTCAAATGATACCACTTGCAACCATAAGTCCATCATTTATCTCAGGATTAGACTCTCCGATTGTCCTCATAATGAAAAGACTTTTATCTATTGACGGTTCTAGATAAAGTATTTCATTGTGATCCAGTTCAATGCACTTAGTGTACTAGATTCTTTTACTCAAAGCCACTTTGATGATTTAGACCCATCATAACACATTTGATCCCACTCAAATGCTAGCAAAAGAATCTACAACTTTAATAAGATAAAGGTGCCCAACCTTTAACTTAAGTTGTGAACATTATTCAAGACTAGCTAAAGAATTGTTTCTACCTCATACATATCCAGATGTACGAACAATTCTTCTTTTCTCATAGTCTTTTGACCTTATGATTATTTACCTTGACAATTATAATTATAAATGCCATAAGATTTTGTTAAATAAACAGAAATCACTTTATTAATATGATAAGATTGTCAATTATAATATTACACTCTAACAGTAACGGCAGACATCTCATTTCAAACATCAATTTCTCTAGACTTTTATTGCATCAATACGTCTTAATTTTCTTACCACTTGACATTAAATGGAAGAAGAAAATGTTGGTGGACACACTGGTCTTCTTAGCCACATTGAACTCCACTGCCGTGTATGTCTCATGGGGTGAGGGCAGGGCACATCACATGGGTGACATAAAAATATACTACTGTACACAAATTTCACAAATTTAAATTTATGGAGACCAATGTTACTGGCAGTAAAGAAATAGGATATGGTGTTGCAAGATAAGAATTATGGAGACTTTGAACTCCACTGCCATGTAATGTTTGTTTCAAAAAAAATATTAGAAGGATAAATGGTTGGAATTTTAAAGCAAACAATTTTTAATGAACCGACGGCAGCCATATAAGATCTCAATCTGAAGAAATTTTTTAGATGCACTTGTGCTTCAAAGTGTTCCTTTATCATCTCTTATATCATCCACAGAAGGTGTGTTTCCCATTTAATTATCTTGAAATATAACATAAAACCATAAAATATTTATATCAGTACAAATGTTTTAACCGAATAAGCAATTCATGGTGATATTTGTTACTGTAGTTCAGAATTCAAAACGTTGTTGGGAATTCCTAACGGCAGTTGGGAATTCCCAATAGCAATTGGGAGTTCCTAATTGCTATTGAAAATTCCAAATGGCAGTTAGGAATTCCCAACAGCCGTTGAGAATGCCTAACAGCTGTTGCGAATTCCCAACTGGTGTTAGGAATTCTCAACTGGTGTTAGGAATTCTCAACTGGTGTTAGGAATTCTCAAACGGTATTAGGAATTATCAAACGGTGTTAGGAATTCCCAAACGGTGTTAGGAATTACCAAACGATGTTAGGAATTTCCAACAACAATTAGAAATTCCTAACACCAGTTAGGAAACCAAAATGTAGTTCACAATACCAAACCTAAGAGTACACGACCACTATAAAATCCAATCCAATCCAAACATTCAAACAACACTAAACCCAGCAATATAGGAACTCAACCAAATGTTAATATTATCAGTGCCATATTTATAGTTACTACTTTTAAGTACTTATCCATAAACTTTAGGAAATTCTAATTCTTCTACTTTCCAAAAACTAGTATTCCCAGAAAAGATCAAGTGCCTTGGTATAAATAGAAAATTTGCAATTATCATTAATCAGGTGCCTAAAGTAGTTTAATTAACAAATTTGAAATATCAAACTTGCAATTATCATTAATCAGGTGTCAATATCAGGTCTCAACAAATTTCATAGAAGGCCATAAGGTATCAACAATATCTGGTATCAACCAAATACAACAATATCAGGTTTCAACAATATCAGGTATCAACCAAATACAACAGCTAAAGACAAACCCATCAAAAACAACACCCCACAAACAACTGTAGAAAACAGACACAAACAAAAAAACAGAGCAAACCCGCAGCACTACAATCCAAAATCTCCTCTTTTAATTCTTTTTTTTTCAAATTAAAGATCAGAATAAATGCAATTAATGGAGAAGAAAGTTTGAAATTTTAAAAGGGCAAAACTAACTCATTTGTGACAATAAATTGATAGAGAAGACCTAAAATTGAAGGAACAATCACCTTAATTTTCTTAAACTTTCTCAAAAGCCAAACAGAGTTGCCGTGGTTGTCGTGCGGTCGTCGTCGTTGTCATCGTCTGGCTTCAGTCGATCCGTGCTGCTACTTCCATCAAGTCGTTGCCGTGCTTTCATCGAGTAGTGGTCATGATGCTGCTTCCGTGGTGTCGTCGTTCAATAGGATTGGGGTTTCAGAAGCCAAACAGAGTTGCCGTCGTTGTCGTGCAGTCGTCGTCGTCTGGCTTTAGTCGATCCGAGCTGCTGCTTCCATTAAGTAGTCGCCGTGCTTTCGTCGAGTAATGGTCATCTTCGTGAGATACGATTGGGGTTTCAGATACTTTGAGTTGTGGTCTTATTTCAAACAGGAAAAGAGTCGATTGGGGTTTCAGATATTTTGAGAGAGCTTGGGGTTTCAATGTGTTTTGAGAGAATGGTTAGGGATCTTTGTTCGTTGGAGTTGAGAGTTGAGACAAGCTAGGGATTTAGAGTGTTAGGGATGTTAGGGATTTGAGACAAGTTAAGGATTTAGAGCGTTAAGGTAGGATTGTAATTTAAAAAATTTATAAGGGTAATACCGTCTTAAATGAGTTAGTTTTGCAAGTTTTTCAAAAAGGAGTTAGTTTTCAACTTGAGCCTCCCAAAAGGGTTAGTTTTCAATAAAACCCTAATATCAATCGTATAGAGCTAGCAAGGGGACCTAATGGACCCACAATTTTGAGCTCAAATAATACTTAGAAAAAATTAATTAAACTCTTGGAGTTATTCCACTAAAAACCCAAGGTTGTACTCTTGTAACTATAGATGTTTTACACAACCAATTTATCAGTGTCCATTGATATAGCTATTACATATGGCATGATCCTCCATAAGTAGTTCA
Source organism: Acer yangbiense (assembly GCA_008009225.1). Lineage (NCBI taxonomy): Eukaryota > Viridiplantae > Streptophyta > Magnoliopsida > Sapindales > Sapindaceae > Acer > Acer yangbiense. The sequence goes on along the minus strand of CM017772.1, from coordinate 519,969 downwards.
TAATTAGAGCTAGGTCATAAAGTCTGTTATACCTCTCTAATTATATCTTTTCCTTTAAGTACCATTGATTCTCTTGAATGATTATATCCTTTATTTCTTTACAGAAGAAAGAGAGAGCTCTTAATCGTTCAAGCCCCGAATCAACCCTTAAAAGAAATACTTATCTACTTCTCGCAAGAAGGAGTGGATTCCAGCCACAAGTTAAACCGTGATTCCAAGATACGGAGATATTAACCGAGAATGATATTCCGATCTTACCCATGGTAAATCAAAAACCATGATCTAACCTGAAGGAGTCAGTAAGACGGATTTAGATCACCCATATATAGCCATCATTAGTCGATATATATGAATCTTTTCAATTAACGGATCTTAGTGACAGATTAATATAGATCGTGGCCCAGTCTTATATGATCACATCATATAAGGTGTCTCCATTCTCATAACACCATATGAGTAGTCTAGAATAAGACCACCGTACAATACAGAATGGACCGCAGATGTAAATTAATCACAAATAAAGTGCCCAACTTTATTTGCTTTCTACGAACTCTTTAGATTGTATGTCTCAACCTGAATTCCTCTATACATGAAATTCATATACTCAGTTTGAGATTACATCTAGCAATCTTAGATGTTAGCATATATAACATAAGTTTATGAATTAATATATCTGAATGAAATAACTACTTCTTTTATTATTGAATTTATAACATTTACAAATTACAAGTTTTATGGCATAAATCCCAACAATCTCCCACTTGCACTATAGCAGGTGAAACATGTCTCGTAATCCCAGACCCTCTAGGCGACCTTTAAAAACTTTAGCCATTAAGGTCTTTGTAAATGTATTAGCATGATTATCTCTCTGCACTATGTCCTTGATGAGATGATACTTCCTTTCTATATGCTTTCCTCTTTTGTGGCTTCTTGGTTCTTTGGAATTAGCCATTGCACCACTATTATCACAATAAAGTGTCATGGGCTTATCCAAATCTGAAACAACTTCCAGATCACTTAAGAACTTACGGAGCCATATCACTTCTTTAGCTGCTACATATTCGGCTTCCTTAGTAGAATCAGCAATACAAGATTACTTGATACTCCTCCACACTACGGCTCCACCACTGAGGGTGAATACTAATCTAGACGTGGATTTTCTAGAATCCATGTATGCCTAAACGTCAGAATCTGTATATCCTAACGGGATCAGATCCTGTTCTGAATATACTAACATATATTTTCTTATTCTCCGAAGATACTTTAGAATAAGCTTCACAGCCACCCAATGATCCAATCCTAGGTTAGACTGGAATCTTCTGGCTACTCCCACTGCGAAGCAAATATTAGGTATCGTGTATAGCATAGCATAGCATACATAAGACTGCCTACTGTTGACGCATATGGAACTCGTCTCATATCCTCAATTTCTTGAGGTGTCTTAGGACACTGTTCCTTAGACAAGTGAACTTCATGCCTAGAAGGTAGATTACCTTTCTTGGAGTTCTCCATCAATCGCACAAGAATCTTGTCGATATACGATGCTTGAGACAATGCTAACAGTTTGTTCTTACGATCCCTTATTAATTGGATCACTAGAACATAATTCGCCTCTCCAAAATCTTTCATTTGGAATTGGTTAGCAAGCTAGCCCTTTACTTCCGACAATACTCCCACATCATTCCCAATGAATATGATATCATCTACGTAAAGGACCAGGAAAACTACTTTCTTGTCAACGATGCACTTGTAGACACAAGGCTCATCGACGTTTTGCTCGAAGACATAGGTTTTGATAGCAGTATCAAACCTGATGTTCTAAGATCTAGATGCTTGCTTCAGTCCATAAATAGACCTTTGCAACTTGCAAACTTTTTGCTCTTGATCTTAGGACACGAATCCTTCTAGTTGCATCATGTAGATGCTCTCGTCAAGATTGTCATTCAATAATGCAGTCTTGACGTCCATTTGCCAAATTTCATAATCGAAATAGGCATAATGGATAAAAGTATCCTAATAGACTTAAACATAGCCACTGGCAAGAAGGTCTTGTCAAAATCGACCCCTTCCTTTTGGGTATAACCCTTTGCCACTAGCCTTGCTTTGAAGGTCTCTACCTTTCTGTCTACTCCTCTTTTTCTCTTGTAGATCCATTTACTCCTTATGGGTTTTATCTCATCAGGTAAGTCTACAAATTCCAAGACTGAGTTAGAGTACATGGACTTCATCTCGAGATTCATGGCTTTAAGCCATTCCTCTTTGTCAGAGTCTTCCACTGCATGTTTAAATGACAATGAATCATCCACACTATCATCATAAACGACATCATGTGCCTCTCCAACACCTAAATAGTGATTAGGCTGTCATACAACCCTCCCACTACGTTTAAGTGGTAGTGTGATCTGACTAGGAACTGTATGACTATCAGACGTTAATGAAACAACAACATCGTCAAAAACTCTTGTTGATTGTTTACTGGTCGAACCAGCTTTTAATTCATTTAATACAATCTTACTTCGAGGCTTATGATCATTCATATAGTCTTCCTCAAGAAACGTTGCATTTGTCGACACAAACACTTTGTTTTCTTGTTGACTATAGAAGTATCCTCCTCTAGTCTCTTTTGAATATCCTACAAATAGGAATACTTGTGAAAGAGGTTCCAACTTTCCAGATTTGTTCTTCAGTACATGTACTGGACACCCCCATATGCGAAAATGTCACAAACTAACTTTACGACCATTCCACAACTCTAGATGAGCCTTAGGAACATACTTGGATGGAACTACATTCAATATGGAAGCTGCAGTTTGTAGTGCATATCCCCAAAAAGAGTTTAGCAATGATGAGAAACTAATCATAGATCTCACCATTTCCATCAGGGTTCTATTTCTCCTCTCCGCCACACCATTCTGTTGTGGTGTTGCTGGAGCTGTGAGTTGGGACACAATCTCATGCCCAACCAAATAGTCCTCGATCTCTTGGTCGAGATACTCACCTCCACGATCTGATTGTAGAGCTTTGATAGTTTTACCTAATTGGTTCTCAACTTCAGCGCGGAATTCTTTGAACTTTTCAAATGTTTCCGACTTTCATTGCATTAGGTAAACATATATGTATCTTGAGTAATCATCACTAAAAGTGATATAATACTCATAACCACCCTTAGCTTTAACATTCATAGGTCCTCAGATGTCTGAATGTATAAGCTCCAGTGGTTTTGTAGCTATAAGCCATTTTCCACTAAAAGGTCTTTTGGTCATTTTACCTTCTAAACAAGACTCACAGACAGGTAAATTGCTGATTTCCAATTGACTTAAAGATCCGCCTTTTACTAGTCTATCTATCCTGTCAAAGTTGATGTGACCAAGTCTTAAATGCCATAGATACGTTTCATTATTTGGAGAAATCTTTTGTCGTTTTGTTTTAGGTTTTTCAACTTTAAACAATTCAATATTAAGCAATAATGTATGAATTAACGGTCTTTAAATATACAAATTGTTTTCAATTAAATCAGAACAAATATTCAATCCGTTTCTAGAAATAATAACTGATTTATTACTGAAAGAAACTGAATATAATTGTTCTAATAATTTGGATACCGAAATCAAATTTCTGGTAAACCCAGGAATATAATAAACATTGTCTAATGAAAGAAAACAATTATTTAAAAGCTAGTCTAACTGCTCCCACTGCTCTTGCTGAAACGACATTCCCTGTTCCAACGCGCATTGAGAAGACCCCTTCCTCAAGTTTTGTTTTGCCAGCAGACCTCTTCCTTTTCTTAAATCCAGAGGAAGATGGTTTAGCAACATTTGCTTCACCAATCTTACTTTTATTGTCCTTAAACATGGACTCAAAAGTTGTAAGGTCATTAAGCGAGTCAGACTGAACTTCAACTTGTTCATCCCATAGTTGCTTTTTAACTAATCAAAGCCCTTTGGAAGAGTTGTTAGTATGATGCTCACCCGACAAGGCGACAAGCCTAATCTATGGTCCCATCATTGACTTCATTAGTATTGAAATGGGACATCATACCTAGGACATGTTCCCGGACTGATGATCATTCCTTCATACGAGCAGTTATTGCGGAATGAACAGCTTCGTGCCTATTTTTCTCAAAAGGTTGCCCAAACATGGCATGCAATGACTCCATCATCTCATATGCTGTTGTCATTGCTTCATGTTTTGTATAAAGTACTTATGTCATGCTAGCTAGCAAATAAATGTGGGCCTTTTCATTTTCTGAAATCCATTTTTCGTTAGCCTCACGAACAGTTCGTTCTGTGTTAGTTGTAGGCTGTGGAGGACATTTTTTCGTAAGCACAAATTTTAGGTCTTTGGTGATCAGGATTGCATTAATGTTGTTTTTCCATTTTGTATAGTTATCCCCGGTTAATTCGTCATTGGCAAGTATTTGAAGTAAAGTAGAAGACATTGCTGATATAAACTTTAAATAAAAACTTATTCATTCATTCATACATTTAAATCATATATAAAATTATTCGGCATATAATTAAACATGATGCATGAAACATGTTTAATGAACAATAAAAATCCCTAAAAAAGTTACCATGCCACAATAATCCAACATGCCACAAGTAAGTGCCGCCTTAGGGTAGGTCAAGTACTTGTATGTTGGATCGAGACATTCTCAATTAAATGATACTCCAGAATAACTCTTTATTCTTATATTATTTAATCATCGTTTATTTTAGTCAGGATTTTAATCAACTATTTAATTAAATCCTTGTGAGCGTAACCCATCATTTCAGATTTCTAAAACTTAACTTGAGAGTTGCTGCATTAGAGTTAGTCAATCCCAAAATACATCCAGAAATCCTATCTGTTAGGAAGTTAACCTTGGTATTGACTCTTATGGAGACCTTCCTTAGAGAGGACGAAAACAAAGCCGTCTGTAGGCCCCACTTGAATCTCACGGTGTTTCTACTAATGATAGAAACTGTGGGATATAATATTATATATCCCTCTCCCACTCACTATTTGCTTGTTAGGGTTTTCTAGTGTTTCTAGATAAACCTAGATTAAACGGCTAAGAAAAATCTAGCTCTTTTAGGTTATGTTACTAGAATCTCCTCCTATTAACATTAAATAATAAACCAGATTTTTAACTATTAAAAACTAATTTATTATTCGAATTATAATCTATGTGAACTACTTTAAATAGACTAGAATTAAATGTGAGAATTACCAAGTTTTAACTATTAAAACTAAATCACATTATTTGATCCAATTATTATTAAGGCCTTAATCATATTAATCTTAATAATGTATTGGGATTTAATAATCTATTTAATTAAACTCTTTAATAAAAGATCAGTAATTAATGAGTATTACCAAGTTTTTACTCCTAAAAACTAATCTCATTATTAATGGCCATTTATGTGATTATTCAATTTTAATCATATTAAAAAAAAAAAAAAACATATAAAATAAATGAGCTATTAATCATGTATGATATATTATAATTTATAATGCAAGTGTAGGCACATCTAATCTATATGGCATAAGTATGCATGACAATGCTTTAATCATCTCATAAATAAAACATGAGTAATGCTAGATATCACAACTAAAATCACAAATATTCCAACACAACACATGTGGCACATGAGGTGTCAATTGGTGAGTGGATACACATTAATAATGATTTATCTCACATATCTATGTATCCACTCACCAATTGACACCTCATATGCCACATGTGTTGTATTGGAATAGTTGTGATTTTAGTTGTGATATCTAGCATTACTCATAAAACATACATGAGTTGACCGAGTACGATGAGCTATCTAACTTTAAAAAAAAAAAAAAAATCTAATTACAAAATATTAATCCAAAGCATTCCTTGGTCTCTTCTGCATCTAATAGGCTTTTAACCAAGTCCAACTTGATTAACCCTAATATTTTTAATGGTGATCCATCTCATGAATCATAAACTAAGGCCCATATGTTACTCTTAACATTTATTGGAGGCCCAAGTCATTAATAAAAATATTCCAGCCCATTCACGCTTCCGAATACTCAAACCCTAGCATGACGAATGTGCAGCCTTAGCGCATCATGCATGTGGCTGCATTCGCGCACATGGCTTGCGTCACAACGCTGCTGCTTGCGCAAAGGAGTGCGCAGACTACTGCACAAACATACAACAATTGCATGTTGCAGTAGTGTTGTGTGCATGTGTTCTCTGCACACCTATTGTGCATGTGTTCTTTGCACTATTATGTGTGTTAGGAAAAAAATCACTTTCCTTCGCTACGTGGAAGCGTTGCCGGATAGCCCACAAACAAACACTAGCAAAGAAAAGAATAAGATGGAAGAAAATAAAACAATCTAATCACACAAACAACACAAGAATTTTACGTGGAAACCCAAGAACAGGGAAAAACCACAGCTGTCGGGACAACAAGAGAAAATTTCCACTATGTAGTAAATTGTTACAACTATACTCAGGATTCTCTCTCTAAAATACCCCAAACCCAATTACACCCAAAGCCACCCTCTTGAAAATCTCTCTAGTGTTTGCTATTTTGGCACACCTTTCACAATGGAGACAGGGGGGGTGGTATTTATAGTAAGGCAATAGCAACCAACACATTAATGACAACCTACCACATTAATGGCACACAACCAATCAATGACAAGCAACCACATCAATGACACCCAACCACATCAATGACAACCATCATATTTATGGCAACTAACCACATCAAATGCACCCATCACATTTATGGTAACCAACCATATCAATGGTACCAACCATAATAATGGTGTCAACCAATGTCAAGTCATGATTTGTGGCTTCACCACCTCAACAAGAAATTTAAGTCATACCCAACAATCCTCCCTTATGGCGAGAATTCCCAAACCTTCGTCTACAGCCACGACTCTCAACACCGAGAATCAACATACCCACCTCAAGGTATAACCACTTAGGAACGCCTATCCTAAGATTTCATCTGGCACATGTCGAAATAACCTGCTGAAATTCTGGTGCAACTCCTCACGTTAGGTTCCCAAGGAGTTCGTTAAGCCATCGACATCCTTATCCACCACACACCTTACATCACCACATAACCAATGCCCGTACGCAATTGTGGACCCCCTATCAGCAACACATCCTCTTCTATGGCAACTAGCGGTCAAGCCATGAGGATGTTCATCCCCATTTAAAGGAAATCGCTATGGTCATTATTCTCAAGAGAGGCGATTACCGGATCCCCCTCTGTAGAGCCTTTAGCCACACTTACCTTTTTATGTTAACAGTCCTTCTTTACATGTCCAGACTGTCCACATCCCTAGCAAGTGACTTTCTTCTTGGAGTTCTCATTCTTCCTACTTTCAACCAAGAGGTCAGAGTTATCAAAAAATTTACCTTCACTCTTCAGCCTTTTTTCCTCAGAGATCAACTTGTTCGCCACATCTCCAAAACTTATAGTTGAACTCATATGCATTAGAATAGGCTTCATGTGCGCATATGATGGTGGAAGAGATCAGATGAGTCTTAACCCTTTGTCTTCCTTATCAATTTTAACTCCAATCGACTCTAATTCAGAAATTATCCCATTGAGCACTCCCAGGTGATTGGAAACCTCCGTACCTTCAGATATCTGCAATGTGTGAAACTGCTCCTTCAGGTAAAATCGGTTGTAAACGCTCTTTGCTTGATATAATTCTTCAAGTCTCTCCCAAAGTTCTTTCGCAGAATATGTTCCATGAATATTTGCAAGAACATTCTTGGCCAGGCACAGACGAATTGCACTTGCAGCCCTTTCATCCATATCTTCCCAATCATCATCGCTCATCACGGGTTTTCCAAAACTAGTACCAGCCGCTTCTTTTCCAGAGTCTTCAGAGCCTTCAGGTTTTCTAGGGATTGACTTGCCCTTCAACGCCTTGTGTAACCCATATTGGATTAACAAATCCTTGACTTGAACTTGCCACAAGCCAAAATTAATCTTCCCATCGAACTTCTCAATTTTGAATCTTATCATCTTTCCTGCCATAACAGTTTGTTAAGACCACTATCAGGCAACCGTGGCTTTGATACTAGTTGTTAGGAAAAAAATCACTTTCCTACGCTACGCGGAAGCGTTGCCGGATAGTCCACAAACAAACACTAGCAAAGAAAAGAATAAGATGGAAGAAAGTAAAACAATCAAATCACACAAACAACACAAGAATTTTACGTGGAAACCTAAGAACAGAGAAAAACCACGGCTGTCAGGACGACAAGAGAAAGTTTCCACTATGTAGTAAATTGTTACAACTACACTCAGGATTCTCTCTCTAAAATACCCCAAACCCAATTACACCCAAAGCCACTCTCTTGAAAATCTCTCTAGTGTTTGCTACTTTGGCACACCTTTCACAATGGAGACAAGGGGGGTGTATTTATAGTAAGGCAATGACAACCAACACATTAATGACAACCTACCACATTAATGGCACACAACCAATTAATGACAAGCTACCACATCAATGACACCCAACCATATCAATGACAACCACCATATTTATGGCAACTAACCACATCAAATGCACAAATCACATTTATGGTAACCAACCATATCAATGGCACCCACCACATTTATGGTAACCATCCATATCAATGGTACCAACCATAATAATGGTGTCAACCAATGTCAAGTCATGATTTGTGGCTTCACTACCTCAACAAGAAATTCAAGTCATACCCAACAATGCGTTGCACCATGCTGTTGCACATCCGTTGCCTTAAAATTTAATTTAATTTAATTTTTTATTATTATTATTTTGTTGCACCAAACACACACATCCCATGCGCAGTTTGCCTTCATGCGCAGCTGCATGTGCGCAACTCTTGCATGTAGGCTTTCGCATGTGTTGCTTTGTTCTTCGTTCGTTCTTGAATTTTCTTCTTCGTACAAGGTTACATAATGATATTACAAGATATCGATTTACATAGAACGATTACATCGAAAAAAAAATTAATAACTAATTATTACAACCCGAAACGAATTTAACTAAACTCATCGTACCATACAATTAACGATCAACCATGTTTATATTAAAAATATATATAAACATCATACAACCCTAGATTGTGCCTACACATATCATACATATCGAAAAGACTTTGAAAACAAATATAACATATTTGTGTATTACAAAAATTGGCTCTGATAGTCGCACAGCGGAAAAGAGTTGGGTTTTAAATTAATAAAAACAAATTAAGAACGATAGGTTTCAAAAAAATTATATTGTCTTCTTGGGACCTTTTGTACTTGGGACCTTTAGTATATACACAAATATGAGGAAGAGATTTGTTTTCATACCTTTAAAGAACACTCCTTCGTTTTCTTTTCGATCCAATACCACTAAGCCTTCCTAGCTATGTCCTGTGATCTAGCAACTGTGTGTGTGGGCACGTCACGGATTCCGGTAGCGGTTGAATGGAGGCTTGAGAGAACTGGAAGACAACACCTTGCTTCCTCCTTGAGGAATTCGGCCAACCCTAAATGAGAGAATTTTTTTTTTCTTTTTCCCTCTATAGTTGCCGCCCACCTCTTTTCTCTGTAGGATTCCTAATAACTTTTTTTTCCTGACAAGTATATCTTATATACTAAGAACCTAGAGTTTAGTAATCCAAGTTAAAATAGGATTCTAAATCCTTTTTTTTTTTAATGTTAATTATTACTTGAACTAGGGTTTGAACCTTTGACCTATTTAGAGTAAATAAAAATAATCACTTATTATTTTATTACTCTTGTCAAGGTTAGAAACTGAAACCTCCATATGACAATTTAATAATTATTAATTATATTATTTAATAATATTTAATTCAACAATTAAATAATATATTAATTAAATAATCACATCATTTAATTAATTCCCAAAATATGTTTAAGTTACTTTCGTAACACAATTAATTGAACCATCCAATTCTCTGCGAGTCTTGTTACTATCAATCGTATAGGGATAGCAAAGGGACCTAATAGATCCACAGTTTTGAGCTCCAATAATACGTAGAAAAAATTAATTAAACTTTTTATTTAATATTTCACAATTATTAACCTTGGAATTATTCCACTAAAAACCCAATATTGTACTCTCGTAACTGTAGATATTTTACACAACCAATTTTATTAGTGTCCAATGATATAGCTATTACATATGGTATGATCCTCCACAAGTAGTTCATAATTAGAGCTAGGTCATAAAGTCCGTTATACCTCTTTAATTATATCTTTTCCTTTAAGCGCCATTGATTCTCTTGAATGATTATATCCTTCATTCTTTTACGGAAGAAGGAGAGCGCTCTTAATCTTTGAAGCCCCGAATCAACCCTTAAGGGAACTACTTATCTACTTCTCACAAGAAGAATTGGATTCCACAATTGTGCGCATACCTTCCCAACCACAAGCCAAACCGTGATTTTAAAATACGGAGATATTGACCGAAAATGATATTCTGATCTCACTCATGGTAAATCAAAAACCACAATCGAACATGAAGGAGTCAGTAAGACATTCAGGATTTAGATCACCCATATATAGTCATCATTAGTCGATATATATAAATATTTTCAATTAACGGATCTTAATGACAAATTCATATAGATCGTGGCCCAGTCATATATGATCACATCATATAAGGTGCCTCCATTCTCCTAACATCATATGAGTAGTCTAGGATAAGACCACCGTACAATACGAAATGGACCGCAGCTGTAGATTAACCACAAATAAAGTACCCAGTTTTATTTGCTTTCTACGGACTATTTAGATTGCATGTTTCAAACTGAATTCCTCTGTATATGACATTCATATATTCAGTTTGAGATTACATCTAGCAATCTTGGATGTTTGCATATATAATATAAGCGTATGAATTAATATATTTGAATGAAATAACTACTTCTTTTTTTACTGAATTTATAACATTTACAAATTACAAGCTTTAGGGCATAAATCCCAACAATAGCTATTACATATGGTATGATCATCCATAAGTAGTTCATAATTAGAGCTGGGTCATAAAGTCCGTTATACGCATCCAATTATATCTTTTCCACTAAGTACCATTAATTCTCTATTGAACAATTATATCCCTCATTCCTTTACAGAAGAAAGAGAGTGCACTTAATTGTTCAAGCCCCGAATCAACCCTTAAAGGAACTACTTCTCTACTTCTCATAAGAAGGAGTAGATTCCAATATTGTGTACAGACCTTCCCAGTCATAAGCCAAACTACGATTCCTAGATACAGAGATATTGATCGAGAATACTATTCCGATCTCACCCATGGTAAATCAAAAACCACGATCTAACATGAAAAAGTCAGTAAGATACTCAGGATTAAGATCACCCATATACACTCATCATTTGTCGATATATATGAATCTCCCAATGTAACAGATATTGGAGAGAGATTCATATAGATTGTGGCCCAGTCCTATATGATCACATCATATATGGTGCCTCTATTCTCATATCACCATATGAGTAGTCTAGGATAAGACCATTGTATATTACGGAATGGACTGCAACTGTAAATTAACCACAAATAAAGTACCCAACTTCATTTGCTCTCTACGAACTCTTTAGATTGCACGTCTCAAACTGAATTCTTCTGCATATGACACTCATATACTCAGTTAAAGATTACATCCAGTAATCTTGGATGTTTAGCATATATGATATAAAAGTATGAGACATATAAATAGAATGAAAATGACTATTTCTTTTATTTATAATTAATCATCATTTACATATTACAAGCTTTAGGGCAAAAAACCCCAACACCTCCCATAAGGGATATTCAACACCACATTGATTTTGTCCTAAGAGCTACTTTAACAAACCTTCCCCATTACAGATAAGTCGAATAGAACATGAGATAGTGTAAGGTATCGTTGATGATTTGCTTGAGAAGAAGCTCATTCGAGCTAGTTTGAGTCCTTGCGTTGTCCTGGCTTTGTTGGCGCCAAAGAAAGACAGTAGTTGGCGAATGTCTTTTGATAGTCGAGCTATATTAATAAAATAACAGTGAAGTATCCTTTCCCTATCCACTATTTGGAGACATGTTGGACAAACTTGAAGGATCGAATGTGTTTACAAAGTTGGACCTTCATAACGAGTATCATCAAATTGGAATCCGCACTGGAGATGAATGGAAGACAACTTTTATGACTCGTGAAGGACTTTATAAGTGGCTTGTGATGCCTTTTGACCTTTGTAATGCTCATAATACATTAATACCTTTACATGGATGATGAATAAGATCTTGAAGCCGTTTATTGGGAGGTTTGTTGTTGTCTACTTTGACGACATCTTGATTTACAGCAAAAATGTTTCTGAACATTTCAACCACCTCCGAGCAGTTTTAGAAGTGTTGTGAAAAAATAAACTCTACTTGAATATCAAGAAATGTGAATTCTTAACTAACAACTTATTTTTATGGGTTTTGTTATTAGTGAACAGGGCATTGAAACTGATGAACGCAAGGTGCAAGCTATTAAAGAATAGCAACCCCCAAAAACAATTCATGAGGTTAGGAGTTTTCATGGTTTTACTACATTCTATCATCGTTTTATTAAGAATTTCAACCTATTGTAGCACCCATAATAAATTAAACATAAAGATTTTCTACATGTTAACTACATTTTCTATTGCACAATAATAATAAAATTCAAAACTTTCACCATATAAACTTAAAAGATTAAAATAATAACTAGAAAATATAAAATTTTCAACAACGTTAAAGCATTGTCACAGATTAAACAAAAAGAAAATGATCAATATCTCATACAAATGCAAAAAATTAAATGGAAAAAAAATTCAAAATTAAATAAATTATCATCGAAGCATGAGAAGAGTCGCAATACTATCACGTTTTTTGTCCATTTCACGATTAGGATGTCGCCCATTGTAAACATCTTGAGTAGCATTCTATTCTTTATCATCACTTGGTAGTTTATCCTCATCGTCATCATATGGCTTAAACTCTTAATCTATATCAGCATTAACTCTTATAAAATTATGAAGAACCATTGAAGCAATCACAATTTTCCCTTGTTTAGTAAATGGGAATCTAGGCATGTGGTGTAATATTTTCCATCTATTTTTCCAAACACCAAATGTCCTTTCAATAGTGCATCTCAAAGAAGAATGTACATGATTAAATATTTCTTTTTTTTTTGGTAGGCTACCTTCCACGTCGAAAATCCGAGAGATGATATCGACATATCGCTCACCTTTGTTTGGTCCTAAATAGTCTTTCATTTGAGGATAACCTGCATCTATCAAATAATACTTGCCTACACATATAAATGAACATTTCATTATATATAAATGAACATTTTATTAACTCAATATATAATACATTTATACAACAATATATGTAAAATATATTTTATGACATACCTGTAAGTGGATGAGGGAAATGTAAATTTTCTCTAGGCAATGCTTCTAAAAAAAATATATGCATCATGAGCAGCATCTTCCCATCCGGGCCATGCAAAAGTGAATCACATATTAAAATCACATGCATACATTATATTTTGAGTAGGAGATCATTTTCTACCGATGTATGGTATTTGCTTTGATACATGCATCACAACAGGTACATGTGTTTCATCAATTACACTTATACAATCTTTAAAGTAAGGCCAATATCTATTATCATCTTTTATTTTTCTAGGAATTCCCTTATGGTTTCAAATAGTCAACATTCATGCGACAAACAACATCCAAATCTATTCCAAACCATCTAGATATAGTTTCTCCTGAATGTTGAAATCTTTCTTGAGCCATTCTATTTCCACATGCATGCCCTAACACTAACAAAAAAAAAAATAGCCACTGACTCATGTAATGAAACGTCCTTGCCTTTTTATAAGCCATAAGATTGATGCAATACATCACATAGTTTTATGAATACCGATGTTTCCATCCTAAGTTGCTCATGACATAGGATATGATGGCCATTTAAAACCTCTATTACCCATTTATATCCTGATAAAGATGATGTTTTACACTTTTCCTTTAAATTGTATTAGACTCAGGGATACCGTACGTCACTCTCAGATGATCCATATCGTCATCTGTGAACACGCTCCCCGGGTTATCACGGCCAGAATCTAAGGATTTCTACAGGTAATCAAAATCTAAAGGAGTCAATAGGATCAGATCGATCCAGTAAAGCCTCAACTAACCAAAGTCGAGCGACTACCAATCTAGGTCCTATAGCGATGCGACATCCTCAAAACTATTTAATCCCACAAAACATCACTTAAATAGACCTAATTTGAAGGTACACGTGAAGAACAACGAAGAACTCAAGTTGATTTCTAGAAAAATTTCTGGAAAAATCCCTAAACTACTCTATTTATTCCCTATTAGTGAAAATAAGTCTCATACATGTGCAAATATACGAGACCAAAAGAGCTTTTGCTTACCTTGAAAGAGATTTGAATCGAAATCGCTGAAAAAAAGAAAACGAACTGGGTCTAGTGAAAATCTGCAGATGCTTTGAAGAAATTCAAAGGTTTTGCTCAAGCGAATGAAGAGTCATGGAAGAAGTGGAAGCGTTTGATTTATAAACCAAGACCTTAACCATGACTTTTAACCACAACTTTTAACCATGGTCGCCACGTGTCGTAGTCGTTGCGACTACCAATTAACTAAGGAAACTGCCGTGGTTAATTTGAAATTCAACTCAATCGAAAGTGCACCAAAAACGAGGCGTTACGTCAGCCCTAGGGAAATGAACCGATTCAGTCTTATCAGCTGCGTTTCCATTCTTAACATATATGAAGCATTCGACGCTTCATCGAAGCATAAACCAAGGATCAAGTTCCGTAAACGTTGGCTTGCTCAACACCTTGTCGAACCCATGTTCGACTCGACAAAGTTCACACTCTCTAAACTCGGAGACTTCGTCTTTAAAGAGTGGAGGTCAAACTCTAGTAGCCAAAAATATCCCTTAGGCCTAGATCTGCAACCAACTTCGTGTTGGTTGCAGATCTAGGCCTAACCAATTCAAAGGTTGACTTGAAAAGCCTAAGCTGAATCCTAGTTTGACTCGATCAACACTTAACTCAACCAACTATCTGATAACAACATAGGCTATTTGAACGAGTCAAGGATCAACTAATCTCGAAAATTCTAGCCAAGATTTCAGGGATTGGATTCTCAACGACCCACAACTAACAGCTCTTTGAAAGTTATAAATAGAACCTCATCCTTACTGAAAGGGGATTCGGATTTTCCTCCAGTCTCTAAAGCTCTTGTGTGCCAAAACTCTACTAAAATACAAACTCCGGTCACTGGAATACATTTACTCTCATTTTACGATCTTCTTTACTTTCACGCTCAGCCAAAACGAATCTAAGGCTAGTTACAACCATTTTTTCTTTTTCTTTTTCGTTTCTGATTGTTTTCTTCTTTTTTGCAGATTAAGTACTCGACATATTCAGTTTGAACAAGGTTAGACCAAGTTGCTTGGGCCTAACTCGAATCCGACCCGATCCACAACAATTGTAGATCGACCATCTATATATAGTAGGGTTTGGTCACGTTTTTTCATTGGTAGCACCTAATAATTTATAATTGTGTGTATAAGAGTGAATAAAAAAGATTTAATTGAAAAAGGGTCAAAAGCCCATTTAATATGGGCCAACCCAAATATGCATAGTGTAATTGGCCTAGGCCCATTTACAGGTTTTTAGTTTTCTTGGAGAAGGGGATTCGATTGAGAGTAGTGAACGGACATCAAAAACATAGAGGGAACAGGTTTATCTAGGGCTTTGTTTGGTCTTTTTCCGATTTCAATCAATTCTTCAGAGAGAGAGAGAGAGAGAGACAGAGAGAAAAAACCCCCAAAATGAACAACATGTGGAGGGCCAATTCGGTGATTCTCCGACGACACTTGCTCTCCTCCACTACCAAATCCAATCAGATACCTCCACTTCACCATGCTCCGCCTCTCCTCACCACCGCCGTCCGCCACCTCCGCTCCAGCGCCCGAGACCCCTCCGCCAACTACGAGATAATGCCGCCGGTCAATTGGGGAATCCGCATCGTGCCGGAGAAGAAGGCCTTCGTCATTGAACGCTTCGGCAAGTACGTCAAAACACTGCCTTCCGGCATCCATTTCCTGATTCCGCTTGTGGATCGAATCGCGTACGTGCACTCTCTCAAGGAGGAAGCGATTCCGATTCCGGATCAGTCCGCTATCACCAAGGACAATGTCAGCATTTTGATTGATGGGGTTCTTTATGTCAAGATTGTCGACCCCAAGCTGGCATCTTACGGTGTTGAGAACCCAATTTACGCTGTTATTCAGCTTGCACAGACTACTATGCGTAGCGAGCTTGGAAAGATTACGCTTGACAAGACTTTCGAGGAACGCGACACTCTCAATGAGAAGATTGTGGTAACAAACTACAACTCTCTCTGCTTTTAATAGCTCAATCACATGCTATATATGTAGATTGTAGACAGAAGTTTAGAGAAGAAATCATCAGCTAAAAGTAGCCTCATTTTAGTTTACTCTACGTTGGAATAGTTAATGCTTCTGTTTAGAGAAATGGGTAGTGATTGTTTTGAAATGGGATGTTTTTTTCGCAGGAGTCCATCAATGTGGCTGCTAAAGACTGGGGTCTTCAGTGCCTCCGTTATGAAATAAGTGGGTTTTTTTTTTAAAGAAAAGAATTTTTTTTTTTTTTTAAAGGCATGATTTTTTTTTTTTCTTTAATAGTTTGTTGGTTGTTTTGATCCAGGGGATATATCTCCGCCTCGTGGAGTGAGGGCAGCTATGGAGATGCAAGCAGAAGCTGAGCGTAAGAAGAGAGCTCAAATTCTGGAATCTGAGGGTAATGTGGTTATTTTTGATGTTCCGATTCATTTGTAATATAAGCTGCTTAACATTTAGGGGTGTTGCAATAGCTGATACTGCAGGTTTCTAGCAAGCTTGTTGTTTGAGTGTTGTACTCTTGAATAATCAGTCAGCTAGTCTTATGTGATTTTTGCTTGTTAACAGGAGAAAGGCAAGCCAACATTAATATCGCAGATGGTAGGAAAATGGGTGTGATCTTGGAATCAGAAGCATCAAAGATGGATCAAGTTAACAGAGCACTAGGTTGGTTATATAACTTTACTGCACTATCTGCTTATGAATCCCAAAAGTGATAGCACTATTGCCTCTGGCAATGGATTCGCTGATCCATGAGTAAATTATTCTGTGTATTTTTGTAAGCCACTTTTTAGTATGACACTGGTTATATGTAGTTGAATGTGGGAAGTTGCATGTAGGAATAACCAAAATATTTCTAAGCTGCTTGTTCATGTTCTCTTTTACACCCTATTAGTCTTTCGCTACTATCAATTGTTGGAGGTACTTCATTTCTGTTAATTTTCTAGACTGCCATTTTTCTTGACCTCAATTATTCAACTCTAGAGTCTAGTCAACCCAAATTTGAACTTAGAAATACCATGGAATGTTCACATGCTGGTACAATGTCATCTCTTCTCCTCTTGATATCTTAAGTTTTCCTATGCTACTTTACCAGGTGAAGCAGAAGCTATCCTTGCTAGATCACAGGCAACTGCCAAAGGTCTTGCCATGGTATCGCAAGCCCTAAAGGAAAATGGAGGATTAGAGGTGAGGTCTTTCAGTTCCCTTGAAATTCACGTGTTGTAAACTTGATTTCATTTTTGACCTCCTAATTAATACAGTAATAGAAACTCTGGATATATACATGAACCTTTATGGGATCAATCAAAGGTTTCTATATGTTGTTTGTGATAAGATGCATATTGTTAGTTAGCATTTGATTTCCAGTTCGTGAGGTTATGATGACCCTTTCATTTCAGCCTTGTTAAGGGTTTAGATCTGTCTAAAACAATACTTTTCTTAACTTATATTATGTGGGTGCATACTTTCCACATTTATTTATATGAGCCTTATATGCTAAATATGCACTTCTAGAAGGTTCACTTGTAAACAACAAGCTCTCTAGCTCAGTCTACGTAAATGAAAATGTTTTGTTGGTATGTTCTTGTTTTGATAATTAATTTGCATCAGTACAATACCCACCCTCCCCAATAACAATAGATTAAACAAAATTAAATTGGAAGTATTGCTTAATTGCTTATTCTGGAGGCATTACTGTCTCTGAGATCTGACTGGGGATGTTAGTTTTGTGGTATAGCATTTGCAATTGCAATTGCAACAGTGATTTGCTATTAAGACCGTAGTATTTTGTGTATTCATAGGATTGATCTTTCTTAGTTATTTATATAATTTGCATAAAAATCGCAAGAGTATGGTGTTATTTGCAGGCAGCAAGTTTGAGAGTTGCTGAGCAATATATTCAAGCCTTTAGTAATATAGCCAAGGAGGTAAAGAAAAGAACTTCCAAGTATAAATACCATGCATGACTGATTTACTCATATCTTTAAACATAATGCTTGTCGTTTCCATTGTTTTGTTAGGGTACGACAATGTTGCTTCCTAGTTCGGTTTCCAATCCTGCCAACATGATAGCTCAAGCTCTCACTATGTACAAAAGCCTAGTGAGCAACGTGCCCAACCGTGGTTCGCATGAACTTTCTTCCTCTGATTTATTAGAAGATGCAAAAGTTGAAATTCCCTCTGAAGAATCTGTGGAAGAGAGCCTGACGCCTAGAATAGACAATACAGGTGTTAATGGTGAACGCGGATTTTCACTTCAGAGCCCCAAGAAAGGAGAATAGAGTTGATACCACTTAACCCTTTCACAAAAGCGAAACAAATTATGTTACTGGTCTGTGCCAGTTTTGTGAGTACTGCTTTTAACTCTAGTTATAAATTTCAAAATTCTTCAGAAAAAAGGAAAGATCTAAGGTTGTGAAAGACGTCAAGATTGGATAGAAGGATATGCTTAATTCGTTTTACATGGAATTATGCAAATGTCCTTGAGGAAAAAGGGACAGTTGAAGCTTGCTCTTGTGCTAATAAGTAATAAGACCTGTCCAAGTCCAATATTATCATATTCACTGTCATGTTGTAGTTGTAGCAGAGCAGGAGATGGATACATATGGCTTTTCAGGGATGGGGTTTCAATTCAACCTTAAAGTACAAAACAAAACCTGACATTCAACAAGTGTTTTAATAATTAGTAAAATATTTGAAAATTATAGATTGCGGTTATAAATGGTTAATGTCTTTGTTTATCTCCAATGTCAACATTAAAGTTGCAGAGCTGACAGCCGGCTGGCCGGCGACGACTAGTGAAGCCAAGAAGAAGATTTAAATGGTGGGTTCGTTTCCATTTTAAGATTCCATATCCGTCATTTCATTTATTCATCATGATTACGAAATCTATTTTGAAAAGTCCTACACTTCTCAACCAAACGAGTTACGAAATTGTGATATGGATGGCCCACCGTTGCAAAGACAAAGAATTGTTTTGTCTTCAAGTTTAATATAAATACAATTAAATAGGTATTTATTTTAGTTTATATATATATATACGGTTTTTCTATTATTCGTTCGAATTGATATAAGATATATCAGTTCTTTACATGTGGGTCATTGGATTTAAATATTTTGACTTGACTGTATGTACTTATTAAAGCATCTTTTAAATCCAATGTCCCACATGCAAAGAACTGATATATTTTATATCAGTTTAAACTGACTAAAAGACTATATATATGTATTTGTATTTATCAATTTAGACCTCTATTACTTTGTACATTTAAAACTGAATTAATATAAAATAAAATAAAAATCAAATTTCCCTTATTTATTTATATTAAAAAATAAAAATTAAATTAAATTAATTAAATATAATTCTTTCAATGGAATATAAATTAAAAAAATAATTTTAAAATAGAAATATTTAAAATTATTTAAAAATTTTATATTTAATTTAGTTTTACTATTTTGAAATTAAATTAAAAAATATTTTAAATTTTCTTAAATTAAATTTGTTTGACTATTTAAAAATATAAAATTTGTAATAAATTTTTTAAATAAATTTTAAATTTTTTTACTAACTTTTACTGTTTTATTATAAAAAAAAATTATCTTCATTTTAAATTTTAATAACTAAGGGGGGTGTATTCAATTAGGATTAATTAGGATTCTTGAAGACATTTAAAGACATTTTTTAAGTGACAGATTTTCATGGATTTCTACAGACTTTTATAAATCCACATGGACTTTCATTGATTTGTTTAGACATCCATCTAAGACTTTTATGGATTTGTTTAGACATCTATCTCAGACTTTTATGGATTTGTTTAGACATCCAAGGATTTTCATGGATTTGTTATCTCTAACTTATTTATCAATAGTAAGCTAATTATAGCTAATTATAACTAATTATAAAAAAAAAAACCTTTGAAGTTGGAATAAGCAAAATTTGATATACCAGTCAATCTATATTTGCGTATATATATATTTTGAGGTTGTTGCTGATGAAAACAAAGCGATTGAATTGAATCCAAAATTGGCTAAGGCTTTCATGAATTTGTTATCTCTGACTTATCAATAGTAAGCTAATTATAGCTAATTATCAAAAAAACCTTTGAAGTTAGAATGAGCAAAATTTGATACACTAGTCAATCTATATTTGTGTATATATATAGTCTAAGGTTGTTGCTGATGTAAACAAAGCGATTGAATTGAACCCAAAATTGGCTAAAGCTTATCTGCGTAAAGGCACTGCTTGCATGAAGTGTAGATGAATTATTTTTCTTTAAAATAAAATGCTAATAAAGAGTTTTTTTTTTTTTTTTTTTTTAAATAAAAAAAATAAAAAATAAAAAAAATAAAAGCTAATAAAGAGTGAGCATTTTTGGTGTTTGATTGAAGGCTCTACAGATTAATTTGGTGTTGTTTTGTGCAATTCTGGCACGTAATGAGTTTTGTACTTGTTATACTGTATATAATTATGTGACTGCAACATATTCTCACATATATAATTATGTGCAGTTTTTTTTTTTTTTTTTTTTTTTTAATTCACAGAACATACTGGGGATGGAAACTTATTATTCTCACATGCATCGGTTTTTTTAATTTTTACATATTAGTGCTTTTCGTTTCTGATTTGAGAGAGAGAGAAAGCAAAATCCACCAAAATCTTTAGGGAGAAGGCTGGACATGTTATGACATTTGATATTTATATCTTTCACCATCAAATCCACCAAAATCCATCAAAATCCATGACTTAAGAAAATCCTTTAAAATCCAGTCCTAATTGAATACACCTTGATTCTTGTAGACATTTTTAAAGTCCCAATTCAATACACCTGGATTTGGAAGGATTCTTTAAAAGTCCATATAAATCTTAATTGAATACCACTGGATTCATATGGACTCTTTTAAAGTCTTTAAATGTCCAAATTGAATACACCAGGATTTATAATGTCTTTAAATGTCCTCAAGAATCCTAATTGAATACACCCCCTAAGAGTAATTTAGTTTATTATTTTTAATTTTATTAGTTTAATTTTAAAAATAAAGAAGTTTCGTAACTCATATAGATACATATTTACAATCTAATTGCATTTATATTAAATTACAAGGGATAGTGGTGTATTTACCACTAAAAACAATTCTAAATTCTTTGCAATGGTGTGAATGTGATGTCCCACTTTTGTAACTAGTTCATGTATTTGTATAAGCTATAATAAGAATATAATATAAGGTGCAACAAAAGAGTTTCCGGTTATTACTTATACGTGAGTTTGATTAGTTAAATAATAATAAAAATAAAAAGAGAAAATCTGCACTCTTTTGATTCTCGGCAATTAATTCACATTCTATATAAGAAAGAGTATTGAATTCCCGATCCCCAAATCATCAAATCATCAATCATGGGTGTTACTGTTGATGGCAGAGACGAGGAATCAAATTCAACCACAGTCGCTGTCTACAAATCCAGATTCCGCTACAACTCTCCTCTTGTTCAAGTCTGCTTGATTGGTCTCGTCTGTTTTTGCTGTCCTGGAATGTTCAACGCTCTCTCTGGTATGGGTGGTGGTGGCCAAGTCGACCACACCGCCGCTAACAACGCCAACACCGCCCTCTACACCACCTTCGCCGTCTTCGGCATTCTCGGCGGCGGAATCTACAATATTTTAGGTCCTAAAATTACCCTTCTCTCCGCTTGCAGCACTTACGTCCTCTACGCCGGCTCTTTTCTCTACTACAACCACTACAAACACCAGTCTTTCGCCATCGCCGCTGGAGCCGTTCTGGGTATCGGCGCCGGACTTCTCTGGGCGGCGGAGGGGGCCATCATGACCTCCTACCCTCCGCCAAACCGGAAGGGCTCGTATATTTCTCTGTTCTGGAGTATATTCAACATGGGCGGTGTGATCGGAGGTCTCATCCCTTTTTTTCTCAATTACCACCGCAGCGACGCCGCTTCCGTCAACGACGCCACCTACATCGGGTTCATGTGCTTCATGTTCGCCGGAGCCCTACTGTCCTTGGCCATCTTGCCGCCGAATAAGGTAGTCCGTGACGACGGAACTAGGTGCAGCAACATCAAGTACTCTAAAGTGTCGACAGAGGTGACTGAGATTTTGAAGCTGTTTCTCAACTGGAAAATGCTTCTAATAGTCCCTGCTTCTTGGGCAAGCAATTTTTTCTACAGTTACCAATTCAATAACGTGAATGGACTCCAATTCAATCTGAGAACAAGAGGTTTGAACAATGTGTTCTATTGGGGTGCACAGATGGTGGGTTCAATTGGGATTGGTTACTTGTTGGATTTCAGTTTCAATAGCAGAAGAACAAGAGGATTGTTTGGGATTGCTGTGGTTGCTCTGCTTGGCTCCGGTATCTGGGCAGGTGGATTTGCCAACCAGCTCAACTATTCACACAGTAAGCTGCCGGAAAAGTTGGATTTCAAGGACTCCGGTTCAGGTTTCGCGGGTCCATTCGTTTTGTATTTCAGTTATGGATTGCTGGATGCTATGTTTCAAAGCATGGTTTATTGGGTCATTGGATCTTTGGCAGACGATTCCGAGACCCTCAGCAGGTAATTTAAAATTGTATATCATTAATCAAACACTAATGAATTAGTAGTAATGAAATGTTTGTGTTTGATGTGAAAATACTCAGGTACAGTGGATTCTACAAGGGAGTGCAAAGTGCAGGGGCTGCAGTGGCATGGCAAGTGGATACACACAAAGTTCCATTGATGTCCCAATTGATTGTGAATTGGGGTCTCACTACAATCAGTTATCCATTGCTTATAATTCTTGTCGTTTTCGCTGTCAAGGATGACAACAACTCTGAACAAGTAACTTCCAAGGAGGCCAACCCTGTTGCTGATGGTGTTGCCAAAACAACTTAAATCTTTAACCAGAATATTTCTCAACGTTAGTGTATATGTTGCCTTTTCATTCTTCATCTTATCGAAAAGTAAATTAAATCGGCGTTTCTAAGATGCTTTATTATGTGCTAATATATAGAAATCTTTTATCTTTGTATGATGAATCTTTGTTGAATGGCCTTACAGAAAGCTGAGTCTGGTCATATATTCATTTGAACAAGGAGATCGATGTATGCAGAAACTTAAAATGAATTATTCAAAGAAAGCTTATATTCTTGATATATAAATAAATAGATAAAATGATGTTCAATTGTTGCAGCAGATGTTGCTATTACTCAAAAATAAACAATGTAATAACACATAAAGAAAAAGAATGGACAGATCTCACCTCACCACAGCAATGCAACTCTCTTTGTGTTTTCATACATATTTATATGCGCTGAGGATACATTAGGATTTATTGATCAAACAGTAATGAGAGGTGCATCAATTTTATCTTTGTCCGAGTTGGTTTCGACCTCCTTAGCTGGCTCAGCAGCAGCAGCAGCCTCAACCTTGGTCTCGGAACTCACTTGTGCTGCGGGTTGATCAGCAGCAGCAACTTCAGCCTTCTTTTTGGGTTCCGAAAGTTCCACCAAAGGTGCTTCCTTGTCTACCTTCTCAGTATCACCTCCATCGGTTTTCTCCTCGGGAGCAGCAGCTGTAGTAGCAACGGTCTCTGCAGACTCGGGCTTCTGCTCCTGCTCCTCAGGACGGTTGAGGAACTCCTTGGGTACACTCACGCAGCCTCCCATTATATATAGATTTTAATTAGGGAAGATCCGGCGAGTCTTTGGAGGTGGTAGATCGAATGGATGCACTTGTTTTGGATTCAAAAAGGTGATTTTCAGGCTGAGAAAAATCATTGGAGACATCGTGGGTTATATAGCTCAACAAGCTTATTATTTTTAGGAGAAATTGTTGGTTTGTTAGCCTGCCAATTCGGCTTCTGTGGACATTCTCTCTTTGAACTTTTCATGCTCATTTTAGCCTCTCATGCATGCTTTGGTTGGGATTAACTGTTGCGGTTGGAAGTTCACCCTCTAATTGTCAAGTTTGAAAAAAAACATTAAATCACTTTAACATAACGATAATACTAGATAATCCAAAAAAATTAGCCCGAAAACCAACCTAAGTGATTTGTCCTTACCACATCACCTTATGTCCTTATGACTTGTGTGATGATGGCAACTCATCTGGGTTATTTTTTTTTATTGTATAGTATTATTCTTTAACATAACCACTCCAAGCGGCACTACAAAAAAATTGATATTACTAACAAACTATTTCCGACCGACATAACTACCGTCGGTAATACTCCCTTTTCCAACAGCTTTTTCAGTAGGGATGGTAAAATGGGCTGGGTTTAGAGCATCTGGCCCTTACCTGCATGATGAGGGCTGGGTTTAAACTCGGACCGCATCACTAAAAAGCCCATTTAAAGCCCTTTATTGAAAGCCCACATGATTGTGGGTCGTATGCGGGTTTTACACAGGAGTGGTGCTATTGGCACACCCCTACTGATCTATTTATACCCCACTTTTTTAATTATTTAGTATTATTTTTTTCCTTTATCAAAATTACTAAAAGAGACATGTAATTTAAGAAAAAATATATATTATATAAAGTAAATCTAATAAAACCCCACATTCCTTTAAAAAAAATTCTTTTAATCATTTTCTTGAATTTTTTTTTTCTTCAAAACTCTTAAACCCTAAAAATACTTGTACTGGATCTTATTTAAACAATAAATCAAACACTTGGGGTGTATGAGACAGATGAGATATTGATTATTATATAATCTCATTACTCTTTTAGAATCTGAAAGTGAAATGATGATAACCAAAACAAATACTTGTTTTTTGCTTCTTGTTTCGTTTTATTATAAGTTTTATGGTTTTTATTGTTCTCTATAACATGGGATTGTAAACCAAAAAAGATTTTTTTTTTTTTTTTTTTGTGATTTTGTGATTTTGTTTTTGTTTTGTTTTTGTTTTGTTTTTGTGTGGAATAGTCTTGTGCCTTCTCTTTTGTGCAGTTATATGGGATAATAGGATATTAAAGTAGATTTAAACTTTTTTTTTTTTGTCTTGCATCTTCTCTTTTGTCCAGTTTTCTAGGATATTAGATATTATTTATATCTATGTACACATACACGAAGACTTTGATTTCACTGGGTTGTGATAAAATTTATGGTTGGGTTAATTAAGGTACTTGGGATTTTGATCAGGTTATTAATGAAATTGAAATTGTTTGGTTCCAAATTGTTCATGGTGAAGAACCCTAAACAAACTGCAAAAACTAAATTGAAATTATATATAAAGATTAATGGAACGTTAGAAAATGATTATAAGCTTATCATCACAACTATTGGAAGGTTAGAAAACTATTAATCAATGCTCGTGACCTGATCCCCACCCAGTTGAGATTGTTCCCACAATCCTTGCTATTCCTATTATCGTGCCCGTGTTGGGTTCTTTGAGTTTGAGTGATAAAGAGAGATGGATTTGTGATGGAGGATTTGTGATGGAGGTGGTGCATAAGATCACTTAATGAAGCTAGATGTTTAAAAAAAAAAAAAAAAAACACTAAAAAAAAAAAAATAAGAAGAAAAAAAATTTGTTCATGAGAGGTGAGAGAAAGACGAGATCAGAGATAAAGAGATCTGAGATAGATAGAGATATTAGAGATGGGTTTATTAAGTTTGAAAAAAATAAGTAAAATGGTAGTTTTAGAAATAAATAAAATAAATTAGTAAAAATATTTAACTTTATTTAATTAAATTAAAATTTAATTAAGTGGAGCATAAATAGATAGTGTGTGCCAATATCACCCCTCTTTACCCACATAATTAGGTTTAACACTTTAACGACAACATCCCACATCTGCTGTTCTGCGTTTCTACTTCAAAAAAACAAAAACACGTTCTCAACTCTCATCGTCATTCATCTCAGCTCTCATCCGCCGTGCCGCCATCATTCCGCCGTCGCTTTCGGTCGCCACCAGTTGCTTCCAACGAAGCTTCTTCTTTTTCTTTAGAATATTTTCTAGGTAAGTTTTCCTTCTTCTTTTTTTAATGATTGATACTATCAGCTAAATCATCTTAAATTGTAAAAAATTGATCTTCTTTAAAATATTTTCTGGGTTTGTCACAAAAATTGGAAATTTTAACAATTCTGTTGATGACCTGAAAAATTTAATTCAAGAGTTCTTTAATTCAACAGCTGATATTCGTTTAAAAGTGAATGGATGGGGCTTGTTTTTTGGTAAATATTGTGAGGGGGTTAGTATTCGGTGGAATGTTGAGATTTGGTGATCTATGGAAAAGTGTTTTGCTTTTTATTTTGTTGATAAAATGTAGTGGAAAGTGGAATTTTGCAATCAGGTGGTTCCACTTTCGGTTTTTTTTGTGTGCCATATATTGTTTGATTAAAGTTCGTACTTTGTTGTATGTATTCTAAATTGTGTATATCAGAACTCTGACTTTATCCAAATATGTGTTATATTTTATTGCCTTACAAATGGAATGATTGTGTTATATAGATATATTCAAATATGTGTTGGGTTTGGTTTTTGATTGAATTGTTTAAACAAATTAGGTAGCAAAACACAATGACTAGTGTCGAAGAAGGAAGTCGGATAAATACTTCAACAGGTAGTGTGATACAGACCCAAATATCTGTAATGAAAAACTTACATAAAATATAAAATAAAAGACAGGATAGATAGGTTAATTCGAGGAAACCTTAAACCTCCCAAATATTGGTGTTTCGAGGAACCAATAACCTCCCAATTATAACACAAATGTGCAGACAATAATTCTCTAGATGATTTCATTAAACGTACAACTGACAATATATATAGAAAAAGATACAATTAACTGCTAACTACAAATTAGTAACAACTTATCCACTAACTTAAACTAAGGAGTCACTACTTACGTAATAGCCCACCATCCACTAACCGCTAATGCTAATGGTGGTTAATGACTATATAAATAAAAATAAATAAATTATTATCTAATTAACAACTAAATATGTAAATTAATTTAAACATAAAAATAGGATCGTAACATAATGGTAATAATGAAATAGGAGATGTTGAACCAAGTAGTGTTTCAGGTGGTTCTAAACGAAAGCGTGAAACTTCATTTATTTAGAGTCACATGGAAAGAGTTGATATTGACGGTGTAATGAAGGCAAAGTGTAACTTTTGTGAAAAACTATTGAGTTGAACAAGTTGAGGAATCTTCGTCATTTGATTATTCTATTGAAGTTCTTGGGGGTGATGAAGAATTTGAATTATATAAGAGCCAAGCTGTTAGTAGTTTGAACAAGTAAGAGTTAGAGAGATATTTGAGTGAACAAGTTGAAAATAACACCCCTAACTTTGACATATTGTCTTGGTGGAAGGTTAACATAGGTAAGTATTTGATTTTCACTAAGATTGCCAAAGATATCTTGGCTATTCCTGTCTCTACGGTGGCTTCCAAGTCTGCTTGATATAATATTAGTTACCATTGATGTTGATTATACTTTTTATCTTTTTATCTTTTTACTTTTTTATATATATTATTATTAGGTTGCATCCCTGAAGAAGAAGCATAAGCTACTGAAGGAGTAGATGACGAATAGCCGGTAGCACTGTCTTGATTTTTTGTTATGTTTTGGAATTTTAATTTGTGTTAATATTGATTTTTAGTAGAATGTAAAAATTGTTGTATTTGGATTGAGTTGTAAAAATTGTGACCCAATGAATCTAGGTAAAAAAAGTGTGTAAAAAATTCGGGTCAAAATCCGGGTAAAAAATATGTGTAAAAAATATGGGTCAAAATTTGGATCTAAATCCGGGTCAAAATTCGGATCCAAATCTAGGCAAAAAAAAATGTGTTAAAAATTCGGGTTAACAAATGAGTTAAAACTTTGGTTCAAAAAATATGGGTCAAAATTCGAATCTAAATCCGGGTAAAAAATATGTGTTAAAAATTCGGGTCAAAAAATATGGGTCAAAATTCGGATCCAAATTTGGGTCACAAACTCATAATTCGGTAACAATGCGGGTCAAAGGGCGGGCTTGGATAAAGCCCTGTTTTTTATGGGTCGGGTTCCAACCCTACCCACATGCATAATATTCTTATGTGGCTGGGTTTAAACCCTTTAAAATTACGAGGGCTTGGGTTCAGTGCGGGCTTGGTCCTCAAATTACCAACCCTATTTTTCAGCACCATCGGAATGATGCAAAAAATCATAAATAATTTCGCATGGCCAAACACCGTCGCAAATAGAAGACTATATGCCATCAATATTGTCCATGCTATTTGCATGAAAATATGGAATGTTGATTAGACTATTTCCGACGGTTATATTGCAGTCGGAAATGGCTTAAAATAATGCCGGGAGAATAAAATATATTTGGCAGGCAGAGGTAGTGCCAATATCAATTTGGTCCTAAAATTCTGAGGGCAATATTGTAGCCGTCGGAAATGGCCTAGAATATTGCCACAAAATCCTTAATTGCGAAGGCTATTTGGTTGTCGGAAATGTCCCAAGTGTTGTCACAACTGCTTAAAATGTTGACATTAACACTATTTCTGAGGGATATGTGACCGTCAAAAATGGTCTAAAATATTGTCGGGAAAATAAAAAAGGTTTGAGGGGTAGAGTTAGAGCCAAGGGTATGTGGGCACGGTTTTAAAATCCGAGATGCAATGTTTGTTGTTCATTAATACATTTGTTAGTATGATTTCCAGAATATCATAATCTTTTATGCATAGTTAACAACGTACATAATCTCAGAAATCAAACACCAAAACAGCCGCAATAGAACTAACTATAACCGATGCAGTGGACGGTCACCTTCTGACAGGCAACCGGTTTTGAATTTACCTTTTTCATCAACAACAACCCTCCAAGTAGGTTTCTTTAAATCAGAAGAGAAAATTAAGTTTGTGCTAACAAATGGTCGAAATAGGGTTCGAAACTTGATGATACAACTCTTAAACTTGTCCTACAAATATATATTTTCCAGACTACTAATTTCTGTAAATTAATGAAAATTCAACAATATGATTTCAAACCTAGAAACATATATACATTTCTGATCATTAAAAAAAAAAAAAATTAAATGAGAAGAATCAAAGAAGAGTCATCGCAAAACAATTGACAAAAGATTCTTCCATGAATAGTTAAAATGTATAGAAAATTGACCGATAAATTAAAGGTTATTTAATTGTTTGAGTGAAACACATTTTTGAATATCAATGGATTGTCAACCTTTGAACTATCGTGCAATTATTAACTTAGCAATATTCAATTACAATAATAATTAACTTTATATATTTAATTTCAATTTAATGGTTTCAATAAATAAATAAAAGTAACATCTTTAAGAATGAATGATGAAACAGCGGACCTTTGATTTCAATTGCAAATTCCATGTAAAAAAAAAAAAAAAAAAACAGTACAAATTTAAAAGAAAAATAAGAAGCACATCTCAACCTGAAAGAAATAGAAGTGTTGCCAATGAACAGTTGTTGTGAGGATAGACCATGATGAATATAAAATACGATACATAGATTATAATAATAAGACAAGTTAAAAAATAGAGAAGAAAGAAACTGTTCATAATTGATCCCTTTGTTATCTATTGATAATTCATGATAATGGTTGAAGCTTAAAATATACTAATCGACACGAAGAACCCTTGTTGATACCATTTTGTTTTTACAAAAGTAAAAACATGGAAAACAGACCTGCATATAAAGTAAAGCAACAAATTAAATTACCCAAGCCTTCCCATAAGCAAATAAACTAATAAGTGCATTAAAAAAAGATGGTTCGAGTCTTTACCAATCTCTTTTTTTGGTTGGTGTCTAGGCCAACTTGCACACACCTCGACTAATCCCACGAGACCCTAAAGTTAACAGCTGGGTAAATCTCCAATGACCCCAAGAGAAACATGGTTGCCAAGATCAAACCCAGAACGTCCGAGTCTACGGCTCGCCCCAGTGACCAGCGGCACCACACCTTGGGGATTAATCTTTACCAATCTCAAGATCATGCATGTCAAGGATGTGCGCAGCAATTGCTCTCCTTGATTAATATGAGAGGATCCTCTCATTCAGCTTGTAAGTGTGATGTCTTTTAGAAAGGAAAAAAAAAAACTTGGAAACGTGACGGTTTGGTCTTTGAGAGTTAAAATTTATAAAAAAATAAATGGGGTATTATCATCAAAGTCCCTACTTTTTCATGAATTGTCACCTTTGTAAACGTCTTTACCATATTCATCATCTTAGTCCCTCCTTTTTCCAAAACACATCACTTTAGTCTATTTGACCAAAGCTTGACAGTCAACTTTAACAGAATAGGTTAAAGTACATTTTTGCCCTTGCTATTATATAATGTAAATGAAATGACAATTTTAACCTTAAATTAAAATGAAAATAAAAAAATATTAATAATTAAATCGTTAAATAAATAAATAAATAATAATAACAAAGTAACAAACCCAGATTTTCTGACATTCGCCTGTTCCTCTTCTTCTTCTTCACGCCATTTTCATCTCCTCAAATCCCTTTAATTTCTTTTTCTTTCAATCTTTTGAAGATTAAATAAATTTAAATGGTATGTTTTAATCTTTTTTCGTTGGAAGCAGATATATCGCACAATAACACTAATCTACACATAATCTAACAAAGTAGAGATTTTTAACATAAAAATTTTCATACCCAGTTTTCCTTTTATTTTTCTTCTCTTTTTTTTTTTTCTTTTTTTTTTGGTCATCATCATCGACATAATATAATTTCCCCATAAAATCAGAAACTTTAAGAAAATGAACACATAAAAAACATCTCGATAAAGTTTTTTTTTTTTTTTTTTTTTTTTTAAGTAATCCTCAGATACACAAAGCAGTTGCTCGAGAATCATCACCATCGTCAAAGGATAAATGGTTGTTCATTTGTTGTTAAAACCAAGAAAAAAGTTTAGATTTTTATACAAATAATACTAACCCAGATTTATACAAATAATACTAACCCAATTAAAGAAATAGGAGAATATGGTTATGATGATTGATAACCCAGATTTTCTTTATTAAATATGATCTATGAAAGTCTGATTTTATTATTTGAAAATCTGGGTTTTGTTGTTTTTTTGTTGAAAATATGGATTTTCTTTTAAAGACTAGATTTTTTTGTTAGAAAATTTGGATTTGGGGCTTCCTTGGCTAGGTAGATTTCTCTGCGTCCCCTTCCTCTAAACAACTACAACCAAACTCTTTTGATTTTTCAAATTTTTGAGGTGTAGTCTGGAGATGGGAGATGGGAGATTGAGATGGAAAAGAGATAGAGATAAAGTGAGAGAAACGAGAGAAGATGAAGCTTAGAGAAAAATGAATAAGAAAACGTGGGTCCTCTCTTTTTTCTTCTTAAATAAATTTCCCACTTCCCAATCCCTCTTTTTGGTTTTTTCAATGGTCTTTTTTGTCTTTTAATTTTTTTTATTATATTTAGTATGGCCCACATGTCGGAAAGCATAGAATTTGAAATTTAATGTTTTAAAGACTAAAATGTCCTTGGATCTGTTATTTTTGACTAACGGATGACTAACGGAAGGACTAAAGTGATGTATTTTGAAAAAACAAGGGACCAAAGTGACTAATATAGCAAAGATGTTTAAAAAGGTGACAATTCGTAAAAAAGTAGGAACTTTGGTGATAATACCCCAAAAATAAATCGGAAAATAAAGAGTTATCATGAATCTATTTAATAAAATAGGTGGATTATTAATTCGAATGGGTTCGATGTATATAGGGGTGGGCACGGTTCATTGAACCGAACCGAACCGAACCGAACCGAACCGAACCGAGTCGAAATATGGTGTTTGGTTCGGTTCACATGGTCAATTCGGTTCGAACCGAATGAACCACATTGAATATGGGTCGGTTTCGGTTTTGGACCTTCCAAAACCGAACCGAACCGACGAACCGAACTTTAAATAAAAAATAAAATAAAAATGCCTAATTTTACTTTTCTAGTTTTCCTATCAGACCCTATCTAGAATGGTGGTAACTATTGAGTAGGACAGAAGGTATATATATATATATATAGAATGGTGATTGATTTGGATTAAATTTGATTAATGGGGTCTATTTAGATGTGTTTTGAATGTGAGGGATTGTTAAAAAAAAACAGTCCAAAATCAATTATCCAAAGGTCTAAATACAAAATAGTTGTTAAAGGATACAAAAAATGAAAAATTATATTAAAAAAACCTCAAAGCCCAACAAGCCCAATAGGCCCAAAACCGAATTGAACCGAACCGAACCGAACCGAGATAAAGGTGTTTGGTTCAATTCGGTTTCATGATCCAATACGGTTTAAACCGATTCAAGTTTTCAAAAACCGAAAATATAACGGTTCAATATGGTTTTGGCCAAAACCGAACCGAACCGAACTGCGCCCACCCCTAGATGTATAGATAGAGGGATGACCTTTCATTTTATTTCAATTAAACGGATGGATCAATAATATTAACATATTAAATAAGTGAATCATTAATTTGAAAGAGTTCAATGTATATATACATGTAGAACTTTAATTTCATTTTACTTCCACTTCTATTAGATAGGTGGATGACATGTTGTTCTTGGAAACATGATGAACTAAAGGTCAGAATGCAATCGATTTGAAAGCCTAAAGCTAGTTGGAAACTCATCTCCTTATGTTGGGGATACTATTAAATTCTCCTCAACTCTATTGAAGATTAATCAAAGATTTGGGGTATGGGACCAATGATCTTAAAACTGGGTATTCTTTGTCTCCAGCCTTGGGTTCAAGACTTTAACCCGAAACTACAAAAAACTACTGTTATCCTAAAAAATCCGTCGGGATTTTTCCAGGACAACCTGGACTGCGACGTACGGGTGCGCCGCGGCTAGTCCAGACCGGGTAGGGGGTGGCTCCTCTCCTCATGGGATCGATACCAGAGGGAGCCCTTGGTCCGGTTGCCAGGGACCGGTAAAATGCAATATGACCGATCCTACAAGGTGGAATGAGGTTGAGATAATATATTTAGGTAATATGGGGAGCGTGATAGGTGTAGCTTGTTACAATAAATGAGAGGGCTTTTTACTATATAGCGATGTGGTACATTACAAACCGCTCCACCCGCTACGGCGAGCTATTACAACAAAGGGAAAGGGCATAACTGCCAAGCACATTATCATGTATGGGGGGTGGAGCTAGGAGTAACTTCTCGCTAGGTAAAGTAACGTGATGGAGCTTGATTAGGCGAGGTAGTAGCCAAGTAGATCACACATATGAACTTGGATTAGGCGAGGTAGTAGCCAAGTAGGATGGTCTCATAGGAGCTTGGATTAGGTGGGGTAGTAGCCAAGTAGATCACACATAAGAGCTTGGATTAGGAGAGGTAGTAGCCAAGTAGAAGTCTAGATTTTTGAGTGCTAACCCCTCATTCTTGGAACGTATGGGTATTTATAGTGTCTTTGGTAGGGGGTAGGTGGGTAGGTGGGAGCAGCTCATTTAGGCGGGAATCCCTGATTCCATCTCCACTGTTCCCTCCTGCCTACGATCGCGATCATAAAGAATTGAGGGTTAGGATCGTGCCACCGGGCTCTCTCTTCGCTGAGGCCTTGGTTTTAGTAGGTGGGAGCCCTAGTCCTTACGGCGAAATGGGCGGGGCTGATCCTAACATTTACTTTTAAGTAAGATCGTGGTGGCCACACGCCTTGGAGGGCCTTGATCTCTCCACTTAGGCCTTGGGTCTACATAGGCGTTTCTGTAGGGCTGATATGGGGAACAGATGGTGTTTTCAGAGGTTTTGATTGGTTGGACGGTGCTGTTGCAGCAGTGGAAGGTCGTTATCAAAATTTAGCCTGGCAGGGGACAGTGTCAGCGCCTGTCCTGCTGCACACTGTCAGGCACCCTCCTCCACCATTTCCTTATTCGTGCTTGCTGGGTTCCTATGAATATTTTACTGGGGAATCATAGAATCCCCTTTCATGTATGAGATAGTTGACCTCCAACTAGGGCTGAGATGGAGGGAGGTTCAACCATTGATGCAATGTGGCCAGCAGACGATCCCAACTGTAGGTTGCTTGTCTTTCCCCACTTGTGTTTGTTGCCTCATATTAATGGGCTAGTGCTGAAGCTTTGCAGGTTTTCCCCAGTCCCTCCTTTATCCCATGTGAGCTAGGGTGAGGGCTGGCGTCAGCCCTTAGAAGGGTCGTGGCTTGTTGGTTACTACGACCGACGTTAGCCCTTTGGAGTGGGGGGTTGTTAGAGCATTCCAAGGAATTCTCCCCTAGTGGGTCGTTCCAGATGTGAGAGTGGGTTATGCATGACCAGGTAGGTGCTGCTTAGAATGGTCCTTAGCCGGGTTGTTGGTTGGGAGCGGGTCCTCTATTGGACCAGGTCCTTCCTCTTACTAGGTGCTCTAGGGGAGCCGGGCGCTCGAAGGACCGTGTCAGGGAGGCGGGATCCTTGGTGGACTAGGTCTCCTTTCTCAATAGGTATTCTTAGGGGAATCCGGTTCCTTGATGAGCCACGCTCAAACTTGGCCTGCCAGGGAGGGAGGCGCGGTAAGTGGTGGACCGAGTCTTTCTTCTCATTAGGAGCTTTTATAGCGATCAGGGATGTTTCCATGAAGGGTACTAGGGAATGATGAGGCTCTCTAATGGGGGAAAGCTCTTCCTTGAATTAATTGCCTATTTTCCCAGTTAACAACTACTAATTCTCAAATTTGGGTTCGCTTTCATGATTTGTGCTGGGAGTATTGGCATCCTAAGATACTCTCGGATTTGGCTCATTCAATTGGCATTCCATTGAAATTTGATAGGACCACAATGGAGGGTGAGCTCGGCCACTTTGCAAGGGTGCTGATTTATGTAGATCTCTCTAGCGATCTCCCTACTTCTCTTTTATTGAACGGGAGGGACTGAGCTACTTTATTCAGGTTGAATATGAAAAACTTCCCTCTTTCTATACAACATGCTCCTCTATAGGTCACTTGCCTTCCGCTTGTCGTTGGAACAATCAAAACAAGTCTCCCCGGGATAATCGATCCGATAAAGTCGGAGATGCTTCCAATGAAAACAATGAGCAGGTTGTTTTGAAGGAAAACAATAATTTAGAAAGGCATGGAAGATCCAAATCTAGGATGGTCTATCGTCCTATCTCTAAAACCACTTATGCAATGTTGGATATGACTTGAATTACCAATGATTACCAAACACGATTTACCAATGTAGAGACTTCCTGAGACGTGAAAGTGTTTGGGAGTATGAGGTTATGTTTGAGGGAGGTTTGGAGGACGTGACAAACAGTAGAAGCAAATAACAGTGCAAACCACTGTCACTGCCGATGTGGCTTTGACAGCGGTAATGATAGCCATGGTCAAGTGTTGTGAATTTTCGTAGCACAATCGAGAGCGGTCCAATTCCAGTGGATACCGCTGTGGCTTCCAGAGCAGTACCAAGAGCAGTAGACGATGATATGGCGCACGGATCACGATTTTCTGAGTGGTCAAGTTCAATACGGTTTAGGAAGCGGGTGGCCAACTGCAACTTGAATCGTAGTCAATCACAAACATGCGTTAAATCAGGAAATATTCATGGAAGAGGAAATATGTTGTTTCTAGAAGTTCTAATAGGAAAAGGATGTCTCTTTACAAGAAGACTTATCATAAAGAGGAAATTGTATTTATGTGAAACAAATAAATCTTGTACGACTAGGAGATAGATTTCCTTGTTAGTTTAAACTCACTGTAATTCATATAAATAGACCATAATAACTAGGTTATTAGTGGTGAAGCAAAATAACAAATACTAGAGAGATCTCAAAGTGAGCATTTGGTGTAATTGGGTTTGGGGTATTATTTAGAGAGAGATCCTAAGTGTGTGGTTGTAACAATTTACTACATATTGGAACTTTCTCTTGTCGTCCTGACGGTCGTGGTTTTTTCCCTGATTTGGGTTTCCACGTAAATTCTTGTGTTGTGTGTGATTGGATTTAGATTACTTCTCTTCATCTTATCTTTTCTTTGTTATTGTGTTTGTTTGTGTTCTATCCGGCAACGCTTCCGCACGTATAGTGACATTTGTTCGCTAACATGCAGTCCCTCTTAAAAATGTGTTTGATACTCTTAATGACATCTTTAAGCCTTCTTTACATAAGGATGCTCATGAGATTAGCAATGATGATAAACTCGTGGAGGAGGTTCAAGTTGATTCTTCGGCTATTGGGAAGGTTTCTAGTGGTTCTGAGAAGACTAGTTTGAAAGCTTCTAATATTTTGTCTTCCCCTGAGATTGTTGCTTTCTCCCCAAGCGAGCTCGAAGTTGTGGAGGTTGGTTCTTCTAACGCTAATCTTGTTAAACTATGGATGCTACCAAGGCCTCTAATATGATTTCCTTTAATATGAATGATGATGCTTCTAAGAGGCAACATACTGGTGCTATTATTCTCCATAATTCCACCCCTATTTTGAACTCTAATACTGGCCCCATAAAGTTTGATTTGCAAGATCGACATTCGTTTAAGGACAATACTTCAGTTGATGTTGGAACCTCTAACTCCAACTCTTTAAACAACTTCTCAAAAGGATGATAAGTATGTGGAAGCTTAGGATCTAGTTGATCCCGACAATAATTGGATTCCAGTGGTGACAAAATCGAATAGAAGAGTGAAACCAACTTTCAAGACTTTATCTAATCTCAAGTCTCAATTGAGTAAGGGAAGTTCTAAGCGCCTTTGCTGAGACTAAGATTCGCTATGATTCTGCAACTTCATCGGCCCATGCAGAATTACATCGTGTTGCTATTTCTAATTGAGCCACACCGTTTGAGGCAGAAGGGAATGGTTAATTTTATACCTTTTTAGGTTCATGTTTCTTTACTTTCTGTTGAGGTCTGCGTACCTTTTTAGATTATTGTTTTAGGGCATGTGCGCCACTTTGCTTTCGCGTTTCTTTTTCTTTTGTTTTGTTTTCTTTTTTATTTTATTTTAATAATACAGCTTAATCAAAAAAAGACATGTTGTTCTTCCATTATAGAAGATTATATAAATATAAATAATTAACAGAATTTAATGCAGTTGGGTTCCATTATAAGGTATTATATAGATATAGATAGATTATATAGATATATATATAAATTATATAGATAAGACTATACAATGTATATATGACTAATTAAATTAATATTATTAAATATTGAGAAAAAAAAAATTAATATACAATTAATTTTTTTAATCCCAAAACTCACCGTTTCTTCCTCTCTCTTTTTAAGTACTCACCGTAAACTCAATTGGTCAATCTCTACCAACAGGGGCGTAGCTCAGCTGGTAGATGGATGAGTTTGGGGTTTGGGCAAATGACTCTCAAATCAGCGGCTCAAATCCTACTAACGGTAAAAGTTTTAAAAAAAATACATGTTCTCGAATTAATAGATATTGTCAAAAAAATATATAAATAATCAGTCAATCTCTTAATTAAACTCAAAAATTGATTTCTTTCATTCCAGACATATTAGCCTTATTTTCTCTCCTCTTGATGATTCATTTCTTTCAAAACGTTCTAAGGTTCCATTGCAACATTTGCCTTATGTTCTTGTATCTGGTAAGTAACTTGTCAATTATTTATTTATTAAATGCCAGCTCTTTCTCAACAATTTCATTTAGAGAAGTTAACCGATAAAATAATTGTAAAGTAAATTATTTGATTGTTAATTTTGAAGTGTAATCTATCATAAAACATTGAATTTATTCACTCATAACTAATAATTTCTCTCTTTGGTTTAATAATACGGTTTCATCTTTAATTGGCTTGTCATGGCTAGCCATTTATGTATTTGACTTTCGACAAGGATTCATGTTCTATTTTTTACTGTTTGTATGTTTGACTGAATATTTTACAGAGCAAGAGGTCAATGTTCAAAAATTTATGGGCTATAAATATGATTTAGATTTAGATTTTTTGTATTTATTGAAATTAATTGGGGAGTAAGAAACAACTTGGA
Source organism: Acer yangbiense (assembly GCA_008009225.1). Lineage (NCBI taxonomy): Eukaryota > Viridiplantae > Streptophyta > Magnoliopsida > Sapindales > Sapindaceae > Acer > Acer yangbiense. The sequence goes on along the minus strand of CM017772.1, from coordinate 481,554 downwards.
TGTGTGTATACTCATTGATTGCTAATTTGCTAACATCTTAGTTGTATTTAATGCCACTGTAAATGTGTAAAGCCATCTAATAAGAAAACTAGTATTACCATTAAGTTTTTGTCAAGTTTTCTATAATGATTCTTAATTAACCATAATTTGTAAAGGATACCTAGGTCAAATAGAATTGTATTATCTTTGTATTTATCCCTTAGTATAATCCCTTGTAATTATCTCTAGATTAGTTCTCTCTTATCTTTAGGAATCATAAGTTCACTTGAACTAAGCTTCTTCAAAGCTCTCTCTTGTATATGTAAATCATCATTATTCAAGAGTTAATATACATAAAATTATTCTAAACATCTATATGGTATTAGAGCTTTCATAACTCAAAAGAGTTCACCAATCCAACATGACCACCGCCGCTTCTTCTTCCTCCAACTCAGTCACGGTCATCTCCTCCTCCTCCTCCTCCTCCTCCTAGTCTCATGACATGACCTCTTTCGCAAACACGATCATCTCTATCAACATCGCTGCACAAGCACCACTGAAGCTCATAGCAACAAACTACTGCTCCTAGAAACTCCAATTCCACACCCTTCTCGTTGGGTTTGATCTCATGGGTTTCGTTGACGGACAACGACCATGCCCTCCAGCCACCACCACAACCGGCAACAATACCTCACCAACGTCTACCGCACCAAATCCAGCCCATCATGTGTGGATTAGACAATATCAGCTATTGCTAAATGCAATACTTAGATCTATATCCCCGTTCATCATCCCGCGTATCACTTCCGCCAAAACTTCCTATGATGTATGGACTGCACTCGTCAACACCTATGCAAAACCCTCTATAGGACACATCATGCATCTCAAGGTGTGCTCACTAACATCACCAAAGGTACTCGATCCATCACTGAAAACATGCAACATGCAAAGAGTATCGCAGATGAACTCACCATGCTCGTCGTACCAAAGAATTCTGAAGACTTAACAGTAAAAATCCTAAACGGTCAGGGTGATGAATTCAAAGACATATCATCAGCTGTTCGTGCCCGTGACTCACCAATTACGTTTGAAGAACTCCATGAAAAACTTATCAATTCGGAGGTCGTTCTGAAACAAGAGATCACAAGAAATCAAAAACTTCTCATAACTGCCAATTATGTTGTCAAACCCTACTCTGGTGGTCACCAATCTACCAACAACCGAAACATCAACATGCAAAGAGCATTCTGGTCGGTTGATTTCACTCCAAACAACTCCAACATGTCAGCTGATCCCTCATCCGTAAACTCTAGAAACTCCACTCGAAATCAACCTAACGGGCTACAACCATATCGGGGCTTCAGTCAACTCTCTGGAGAACAAGGACACACCGCCAAACAATGCCCCACATATAGCGTTACATCAGCTCGACCACACCAATCGAACCAGCCCCATCAGTTACACCAGCTGCAGCCGAACTAGCACAGTCAGCCGCCGAAACAGTGGTAGCCGGGCGCCTACTTCGCTGCACTGTCGACCACCATGCCTGAATGGCTGCTTGACTTCGGCGCATCTCACCACGTCACCGCGAACCTCTAAAATCTCTCCATGCACACTCCGTATGATGGTTCTAATGATATCATGATTGGTGACGGCTCAGGTTTGAATATCGCATATACTGGATCTCTCCGCTTACCTTTTAAATCTTCGTCTTTTTTACTAACTGATGTTCTATGTGTGCCAAATATGACTCAAAATCTGATTTCGGTCTCGAATCAAGTTGCTGTTGAATTTTTACCCTTTTCTTTTGTTGTGAAGGATCTCCGTACGAGAGTGCAGCTCATGCAAGGACAGACTAGGAACAGAGTCTACGAATGACCATCTCATGCTCGGCCGAAAACACCCCCCATCATCGCCTTCTCTAGTGTCAAAGCCACAATTCTTGACTGGCATCACCGCTTAGGCCATCCATCATCAAGAATTATCTCTAAGTTTGTGTCTTCCCAAGCTTTGTCTGTCGTGTCGTCAAATAAATCTAGCAATCCATGTAGTGCGTGTCATATTAATAAAACTCACAAATTGCCTTTTTCAACTTCAACTATTCTCATTTCCAAACCACTTGAAGTCATCTATTCAGATGTTTAGAGCTCTCCAATTATCTTTAGAGATGGCTACAAGTACTATGTGTTATTTGTTGATCACTTTACCAAATACATGTGGATGAATCCTTTAAAATATAAATATGATGTCCATGCAGTTTTTATTCGTTTTAAATCACTGGTTGAAATTTTTTTTAAACACTCCATTATTTTGCTGTATGGTGACAATGGTGGTGAATACATCACACTAAGGCATACCCTTGCAAATCACGGCATCTCCCACTATAACACCTCACACGCCGGAACACAATGGTGTCTCCGAGCAACGTCACAGACACATATTAGAGACAGGTTTATCACTTTTCGCCCATGCCTCACTACCACTTACATTCTGGTCCCAGGCATTCACAACTGACGTGTACCTAATTAATAGGATGCCCACACCCATGTTACACATGATATTGCTTTTTGAAAAATAAAAATTAGTGTGCGTTCGTCGTATGCCAAACTATGTGTTTTTAGGTGTTTGTGTTATCCTTGGATTAAACCATACAATAATCATAAGCTAGAGTCTAGGTCAAAATCATGCATCTTCATAGGATACTCGTTATCACAGAGAACGTACCATTGCCTAGACCTTGAGACCGACCATGTGTTTGTGTCGCGTCATGTCAACTTCGTTGAGTCAGTTTTCCCATACCACACACTACACAAGAGTCTTCCTCGGTCTGATCCCACTACATGTGATCTCTGGTTATCCCTTACCTCTCCCACAGTAACCATTCCCGTCTCCCATGGTACTACCTCCACAAGATCGACGGTGCATGAGATGCCTCATCAGCCTTCTCTCCATGACTCCCGAGCACAAGCCACAGCCCCATCTCCTTCACAGCTGCCTGCTGTTGCACCATATTCCACCATCGAAATCACCTCTGTAGGCAGCCGTGCCTCCATTGTTGCACCTGACAGCAACTGTGCCACCTCTGCCGCACTTGACAGCATACCAGCGGCCACCCTTATCGCACCTAACAGCGCACTAGCAGCCCCCTTTGCTGTACCTAAAAATGCACTAGCAGCTCCTCCACCAGTACCCACCACCACCCATCCCATGGTAACCAGGTCCAAGAATAATATTCACAAGTCTTCTCACAAGTGTTCTTTCACCTATTCAAACTAAGCCCTCATGTGTATCTTAAGCTATAAAATTTTCATAATGGAAACGCGCCATGTCTGAAGAATTTGATGCTCTTATTCGGAATGAAACATGGGACTTGGTTCCCTCACACCCGTCATACAACATAGTGGGATGTAAATGGATATTTCACATAAAACAGTCTCCAAATGGCTCTATTTCCAAGTACAAAGCTCGCTTGGTGGCCAAAGGATTTCACCAGCGATCTACCTGGTATGGATTACACTGACACTTTCAGTCTTGTAATCAAGACCACCACGATCCGAGTCCTACTAGGCATTGCGGTATCGCAAGGGTGGTCTCTTCGCCAATTGGATGTGAACAACACATTCCTTTATGGTCATTTAGCTGAGAATGTATTTATTGCACAACCACCTGGATTCACGGATCCCGCACTTCCACTTCATGTCTGTCATCTCAAGAAAGCCATCTATGGTCTCAAACATGCACCTCGGGCGTGGTACAATGAACTTCAGTAATTTCTCCTCCAAAATGGGTTTGTTAATTCTCACTCCGACAACTCCTTATTCATCTTCAATGCTAACGGGTGTGTGATTTTTTTGTTAGTGTATGTTGATGATATCATAGTCATTGGTAATGATGGTAACTTGTTAACACATTTGTTGTGACACTTGCTCGGCGTTTCTCCATTAAGGACATTGGCGCTCTATCATATTTTCTTGGAGTTGAGGTAATTCCATGCTCGGTTGGCTTGTTTCTCTCTCAGCAAAAATACATGACTGATCTTCTCACTCGCACCAAGATGATTAACTCCAAACCAATGGCTACTCCTCTCCTTATCGATCATACTCTTACACTACTTGATGGTACTTCTCTCATAGATGCCATTGAATTTCATCAAGTAATTGGTGCTCTACAATATCTGTCTTTCACTCGCCCTGACATTGCATTCACTGTGAACAAACTTGCACAATTCATGCATCGCCCAACAACAGGACACTAGTCCCTCACAAAACGTCTCATACGCTACCTACGTGGGACACTTGGCCACGGTCTGGTGTTGCATCGCGACTCGCCGATGTCACTACATGCATTTTCTGACGCAAATTGGGCAGTAATCAAGATGACCACACCTCCACAAGTGCATATGTCATCTTTCTTGGGTCAAATGCTATCTCTTGGTGTTCTCGCAAACAACACACAATCGCTAGATCTTCCACTGAAGCCGAATACATGGCTATTGCTACCGCTGCCTCAGAGGTAATTTGGCTCTCCTCTCTCTTGCGAGAGATGCTCATCACGAGCTCCAACCCCCTGAAAATATACTATGACAACATCGGTGCCACCTACTTATGCTCGAATCCTGTCTTTCACTCAAGGATGAAACACATTGACATTGATTTCCACTTTGTTAGAGGAAAGGTCCAAAGCAATCAGTTACGGATATCACATGTTTCATCTTCCGATCAACTCGCTGACTCTCTCACCAAACCCCTTTCTAGGACAAGATTCTGTCAATTACGGTCCAAGATTAGTGTTTCATATATGCCCACTATCTTGCGGAGGCGTGTAAAGGATACCTAGGTCAAATAGAATTGTATTATCTTTGTATTTATCCCTTAGTATAATCCCTTGTAATTATCTCTAGATTAGTTCTCTCTTATCTTTAGGAATCACAAGTTCACTTGAACTAAGCTTCTTCAAAGCTCTCTCTTGTATACGTACATCATCATTATTCAAGAATTAATATACATAAAATTATTCTAAACATCTATATAATTTGCTAGATTTTTTTGAATTTAAAGGCATGTTTTAATCTTCAAAACACTGGTTAGATATGAAGGAAACAATTAAGACTGAAGGTAAAATTGCTCTAAAAGAATTCTACCCCAAAAGGGTGGAGAAATGAGGCAAATATGGGATTTCTTCCCTTCTAAACAAGTATAATTGGCTGCTTTTTGATGTAGTAGCTAGTGAGGTAACTTTATTTTGATTTTTGGTTGGAAAAAAAATTTAAAAATTAAAGTGAGTCAATTTCACTTCAATTTTTTAGAAGAAAAAGAAAAAGAAAAAAAAAATTATTGGTTTGCATCAAAACTGCAGTCTCACATTTTATATCATTGTCATCTCTTTTATAAGATGATGATATATTCTGCTGGTTTTATAGAACTGCAATTTTGTTATAATTTCATCATTATGTTTGAATTGTGATGAATCTAATTTATTGTTCATTGTTTGATATCTTAACCCTTTTTTCTTGGTGGTCATATCATTTTTTTCTTCTTATTTTGTCTTTTCTTTTGTCGTAGATAAGATGCCTCTTGATAAATCTTGGATGCAATTAATTAATAGGTTAGCTATTGAGTATTTTGAAGGAGTAGAACAGTTCCTTGATTTTGCCTATAGTCATATACAATATGAAGATATGAAAATATTATGTCCTTGTGTAAAGTGTAATAATAGGTATAGAAGAATTCGAGTGAGGTACACAGACATCTTTTATTTAAGGGAATAAGACGTCACTATACTACTTGTTATTGTCATGGTGAATATGGGGGTGTCAATAGTGATAATGATAGTGATTCCAATGAGGGTATAGACAATAATCGTCATAATAATCACCTTTATGATATGCATGGTTAAATAGAAGAAGCTTGTCCTCAAGACCCTAATGCAGATGCATAGAAGTTCTATAATTTGCTTGAGAATAATCTAACCAACTTTTATATTCAAATTGTAAAAAATATTATAATTTATCGAACATTCGTTGTCAAGTTGATGCACTACTTCAAATGCATCAGTAGATGGAGCAACAAATACTTTAGTATGTTGTTGGAATTCTTGAAAGATGTATTTTCCATGTGTGAGAAATTGCCCACTTCTTCATTCTCGAGAGGTCATCAAATATGTCACTTGCATTTGAATGTCAATAACGCATTAAAGCACTTTACTTGGAAAATATTTGTTTCAGTTTCTTTTTTCTTCAAATTTGCATCTTATACCAATCTGAAGTTCATTAATTGTTTGAGTTATATGACATTTTCTCTATATCTAAACTCTGTTAGTAGATGCAATATTTTTTATTGAACTCATTTTCGTTATACAAATCAAATGCGTCATTTCCATTTTCTGGACATTTTTCATTCCTTCTCTTTATTGATTTGCAATATAATTAGTAATATTTGCAAGTTTCATGTGCAATCTTTTGAGGCCTCTGTTTAATTTTTTTTTTTTTTTTTTAGAGTTTCTAATGACAATCCGTTATTTTCTTTTAACACTCCTCTTCTAAAAACACTCCAATAAAAAAATTATTTTTATTATAATTTATTTTTTATGAAATTGGACTGACCTAAGGGGGAAAAACATCACAAGCGATCATATACTAAAAAACCCATAGGCAGTATCCAAGAATATATTAAAAAAGGAAAAAAAAAAAAAAAAAGAAACAAAAGAATCCATAAAATATTAGAGAACAGAGGACACGGCCCCAAAAAACCCAGAGGCACGCAGGCCAAACAAGAAAAGCAAAGCTAGGAAAACCTGAAAGATTCTCTACCTATACAGTCATTACCAACTAACAAAGAACATAATGGAGTGGAAGACCACCACAAATCAGAAGGAATACCCAAAGCGTGCTTAGAGAGAGCATTCGCCACCTAGTTACCTTCCTTGAAAATATGAGAGACCTAGAACTCCATATGCGAGGTCTGATAAATGCAATGCTGCCAAGTTTGACGAACACGCCAAGTAACCTGATCATACCTATCAGAAAAAAGCTGAAAAACATAAGAAGAGTCACTCTCGAGCCAAATCCTATGCCAACCGAACTTTCACGTGTAATTGATTGCTAAAGAAACCGCAAGGAGCTCAGCCTCAAAAGCAAAGACCTGACCAAGGGGGATCGCAAAATAGACCTTAACAAAAGATCTGCAAGTCCGAAAAACACCCCCATAACCCCCCACACTTGGTGAACCCAAAGCAGCACCATATGTATTAACCTTGATCCACCCCAAAGTAGGGGGCGACCAGACGACACTCCTGATAACCGTAGCCTTACCAGGACGACCACTGAGGGTAAACCGACTGAGAATCAGTAGATCATCAACACAATTATGCATGGTTCGTATCATAAACAGAGCGCTAAACAAGAGATAAAATAGCCCTGAAATCAACAAATTTCCCATCAAAAGTCCACTGGTTATGATAATACCACACACTCCACACCAATACATGAATAACAGCTTTCCACAAAATCCTAATCTGATTACTAAAAGAAACAGACATGGACTAACAGAAAAAAGAACACCAAGTATCAGTAGAGACACACCTCTGAAAAGCAAAAAAAAAAAACCGCCTCCCAAAGAGCAGCAGCAAGAGGGCACTTCAAAAAAAGATGATCCCCTGACACTGAGCTAGCACCACAAACACTACACTTGGAAGTTAATTGAAAACCAGACCTACACAAATGATCTTCGATGGGTAATCTATTAAGAAGAAGACGTCAAGACAAGAGCGAACGGGAAGGAGGGATATAGCGAGACCAGACGTCCCTCCAACATGGGACTTGAGGGATATCCTGAAATATTCTAGACTAAGCCACCCTATAAAAAACCATACCGTCCCTAAAATGAGGCCACACCAAAAAATCAATCACAGGAGAAATAGCAATTTTCTCAATCCAAAAACAGAGATTTGGGAACCTAGCCCGAAAGCGATCTTCCAAGACCCATCTACCATCCTGAATGAAGTCGGAAACCCTAGCTTGAAGATGCATGACCACGAAATCAGGAATTCCAAGGAGATCCACAATGGGCACCCCAAACCAGTTATAACGCCAAAAATCTCTTTGGGAGTCTTTCCCGATAAGCCAGATACCATCCTTAATGAGCTCAACATAGTTAGCCCTAAAAGAAGTCCAGATGGAAGAGGTGATGTAGCCTCCATGAGGTTTCTGCAACTGCTGAATATACCTCTCATGCAAAAAAGTGAAAGCAAAATGATTCGAAGTTATAAACTTCCAAGTAAGCTTCCGAAGTAACGAATCATTCAATAAGGTCAAATCCTTCAAACCAAGCCTACCAAGAGCATAAGGTCTACAACAACGTTTCCAATCAACACGGACCAACTTGGATTCCTCACAAGAACCGGTCCATAAGAAATTTCTAATTTTCTTAGTAACCATATGTATTAAGGAAACCGACCACTTATAAACCATAAATGAGTGAACAAAAGAGCCAGTAATCACCAAACGAATCAAAGTAGCTCGACCAGCCATAGAAAGAGACTTATCCTTCCACCCGGTAAATTTAGACACAATCTTATCCGCAATGGGCATCAAAAAAGATTTTCTAGGCTTGCCCCGAAACAAAAGAACCCCCCGACGATCCCCACCGCGAAGCTTCCTAGGGCTTCCTACCCTGTGTGTACCGCGGTCGGGACACCTTGTCCGTATCGCGGCACGCACGACAGTATGACATGTTTTTACAGCTTAATTGCCAAAACGACGATGTTTCTCTTAGGGCTTCATATATATCCATTCTCTTTCACTTGGTCGAATTAGAGCTCATATTTCACATTGTTATAGAGAGATTACTCCTAGATAGAGAAAGCTCCCAATAACTCACATTTAGTCAACCAAACACTTTCCCATGAGCATCTAGCTTCATCTTAGCATCATCCAAGCATGGGTTTTCTTGTTTTCTTTGACTAGGTAATTTCTGCATGTCCTAGAATCTCTTGTTGCATTCTTATGACATGTTTGCCTAGGCTTAGCATTTATTTGTTAATTAAATGCATGTCTCCTTGATTAATGTTATTTCTAACATGTTTGAGACTTTGAATGTTTATTGAGTTTGGTTTTCTTTGATAGCTAGCATTTAGGACAATTTTGCCATCTAACTAAGTCTCTATGCTTTGCATTTAGACATTGATGTGTAAGACTCATTGATTGCATTCATTAATTACATATTTATTGCCCTTGCCATGTTTAATGACAACTTGTGTTGATTTGGCTTTGTTTGATAACTATGTCTTATACTTGCATGTCTTCATCTAGTTAGGTCTTTATGAGCATTTATATAGACATATTGATATCTAGGATTGTTCTCATTGACATCTTGAATTCCTAGATAAATATTTAGTGTAGTCTAGCATTATTAGCATTTTGGATATTGTCATATATTTACATAGGTTATTTATCTCTTCATTGAGAGTTAAGTCTTGTGACTACCGGTGTGTAGTGCATAATCATTTTGGTCTATAATCACTATAAAAGGCATGCGGGTAGTAGTGGTGGGTTAATGACCGAGAATGATGTGACTAGAGGTCAACCTAGGTTGTAAACATCTTTACATATAGTGGATTTGAGGACCGTGTATGGCTAGCAGAATAGCTCGTGAGTATTTCCCAGTTGTGGGTTTCTCACGTAAATCAATCATCGTGTGTTATTTATTGTTTTCCGCACTTTAATTACGTTGATTGTATTTGTTTGTATTGGGTTATTTTTGTAATATTGACTAATCCAAAAAATTGGTAACTAATCGGATTAATAACCCATTCACCCCCCCTCTAGGTTGTTTAGACACACGCGTATATATTTTCAAGAGCTATACTCTAATTGTTTAACACGAAAACAATGTGGAAATTATGGTGCAAAAGAGTACTTAGGCTTCATTTGGAAGAGTTTCTTCAAATAGATCTTTTAGGAGTAGATCTTTTAAAGTAGACATTCTACAAGTAGAGCTTTTAACGGGAAGTTGTTGGTCATTTGGTTGTCAATTAGAAAATTCTTTTTTAAATAGTAATATTCAAAAACTATTTTAAACAATAGGGTTATATTAGATATTTTAGTGTTATTAAAAAAAGATCAAAAAGTTCTACTTGGAAAAGCCTAAAATTTAAGTTTCTTCAAGTAGACGAAAAACAGTTTTTTTTTTTTAATTATCCAAAAGCTCTACTAAGTGACAATTAAATGACACAAAAAATTTGAAAAACGTTCTTTTAGCCAGTACAGAAACTCTTCCAAATGGGCACTTATTACTTTATTGCTACCTTAGTAGTACAATATATACATAGACAGTATATGATTTACAATAATGCTACATTGCCCAAATCTGGTGCCTAAATGATGTGGCAACACTCTGGGCCATTCATTTAAATTGTATTAGATTTGCATGAATTAAATAAATGGCCCAGAGCGTTGCCACATCATTTAGGCACCAAATTTGGGCAATGTAGTATTACTCTATAATTTATAGCTATACACAATCAATATCTCATAGCTGAAATAAGAAATTAATGTCATAGAAGGACTTTGTAACCAAGGAAATAAATTACTCACAATCTTATATATTTTCTTTTTGTTTTTGTTTACTCTATTGATTCTTCATTTTCAAACACAGAAAATAAACAAATAAATGGAAAGATTATAGAAGAATTAAGAGTGTAATCTTCCCTAAAAATTTTTACTTCCAAACCATGTTCAAGAGTAACACCTTTAGCTTTTCCTCGACCTCTTCTTTTACCACCACTTGAATCTAATAGATACACATTAATTACAATTAATAATGGAACATTTCCAAATTAGTAATACTTCATGTACACAAATTGACTATAAACATTACATGCATCAACTTCAGACTCTAGATTAGGAGTTTCAGCACTTGAACATAACATGTTGAAATATATATAAAAAATATTATACATGTCATTTTGTCTTTTCAACTACCAAAAGTTTAAATATTATACCTTGAACAACTTCAAGTTCTGCATTAGAAGGCGGGCCTTCATTATTTGAAGCTAAAGTTTGTGTGTTAGAAGGTGGAGCTTCCAAGGAACAACCTTTGAAGTCTTGAAGTAATTGAAAAGTAACGCATAATCTTCCATGGAACTTTTTTTAGATTTTCGATTGCCATCGTTTTTTTTCTTTTTGCATCCATTTTGGAAATTCACAAATTGGACATTTTGATGCTTCTACATATTCCTTGTAGTAAATAATACAATCATTTTACAAGCATCAAACTTCACATAAAAAAGACCGAGATCTTTCACATATTATTTTTTTTTCATCATATGAACACTAGAAAATATAATTTTTATTTTTCATAGGATATAGTAAATATAACAGGACAAAATATGAACAATATGGTCTCTCATGAAAAAAGTCATAGCAAAAATATTGACATAATGACATTCTTCCATCACACCAAAAAAAGCACAATCACCGAATATTTATAACTAATATTGTCTCATTGTGACTTTTTTTTTTTATTCGACAAAACAAAAATGCACAAGCATGAAAAACACAAGCACAAAAAGCACAATTTTTTTTTTTTCAAATATTTGAAATATAATGGCAAACTTTTGGACAATATTTGGCAGTTATTGAGATGAAACAGTGGTAGGGTTTTAGTAAAATTGGCTTGATGCATTTTAATTACACCAATTACCCTAACTATATGTATAATTACACTAAAACCATCAAAAATCTCATAATTACACAAACAAGTGAACAACCCCTCTGACATGTTGACTAAAAGTTGACAACATTTAGTCATTACCGTTAAAGAGTAATTTTGAAGTTTGCAAAGGATAAAATGAGATTCTGAAGTTTGTGCAACCTTGCAAAAATCATGTATTATATAGTTTTTCTTCTGTCAGCTCAATCTGATATAAAATACATCAGTGCATTGTATATAGGACATAAATTATGGATAAGCACTAACAAGTGCATGCAGACTAAGGGGTCGTTTGTTTTTTTGTCTGAAGACTGATAGTCCTGAATTTTTCTGAAGACTGAATAGAGATTGAAATCTGAACCTGAATGACATTTTTTTTTTCTCACGTCTGAATGTACTGTCAACATGTTTGTTTTTTTTAAAAATAAAATTGTCTGAAAATAAGTAATTTTATATTTATACCCATACTAATTAAAAGAAGTAATTTAACATACAACATTCTTTATAAGATTTTGTATGTTCTTCTGCAAATAAAGTTCAATTTAACAAAACAAAAAAATTATCAAAAAAAATATAATTTTGCATGTTCTACAAACAAAGTTCGAGTTCAATTTATTGTCAAAAAAAAAAAGTTCAAGTTCAATATGCACCAGAAGGCAGAAGCCAAATAATAATAATAAAAAGTTCTTGATTTTTTTTTTTTTGAAATAGGTTCTTGAATTATATATATATACAATTTTTCTATTGTCAGTTTGTCCTGATATAAAATATATCAAGACAAAGAATGTCAACCATATTAGATTTACATACTTTGACTCAAAGTGTATGCACTTATCAAAACTTCTTCATAATCTGTGGTCCACATTCTTCGTCCTGATATATTTTATATCAAGACGAACTGACAGTAGAAAGACCATATATATATATATATATATGTAATTATTCTATAACATCTTCAAGCCATGAAATCTACTCAATATGATAGACAAATTTATTGAGCACTACATGAATAGTTAGATAAAAATAAATAAATAAATAAAGAGTTCCTACCGGGATTTGGTAGGAATTAGAGAAATTCAATTGTTCAATCCCCTACAAATTTCAGTATGAGAAGTGATTAGGTTTTTTTTTTTCTTTTTTGTTTTTCTTTTGTTTTTGTTTTTGTTTTTTTTTTTCTTTCTGAAACCTGTTTAAAATAAGAAATATGTTAAAATAAAGAATTCTACACCATATCAAATTATAATAAATTTGGAAATATATTTTCTTTGGAACGATAGACTTGGAAGTAAATATTTTAATTGTAATCCAGTGATTTGGAATTAAGTTAAAAGTTAAGATTTCTTAGGGGACGTTTGTTTTTTTGTCTGAATCTTTCTGAAGACTGAATAGGGACTGAAATCTGAACCTGAATGACATGTTTGTTTGTTTGTTTTTTTTTTTTTTTTCTCACGTCTGAATGTACTATTAACATGTTTGTTTTTTTAAAATAAAATTGTCTGAAAATAAGTAATTTTGCATTTATACCTATACTGATTAAAAGAAGTAATTTAACATACAACATTCTTTATAAGATTTTGTATGTTCTTCTGCAAACAAAATTCAAGTTCAATTTATTGTAAAAAAAAAAACGTTCAAGTTCAATATGCACCAGAAGCCAAATTAAAAAAAAAGTTCTTGATTTTTTTTTTTTTTGAAATTGGTTCTTGAATTATATATATATATAATTATTCTATAACATCTTCAAGCCATGGAATCTACTCAATATGATAGACAAATTTATTGAGCACTACATGAATAGTTAGATAAAAAAAAAATAATAATAAAGAGTTCTCATCGGTATTTGGTAGGAGTTAGAGAAATTCAATTACTCAATCCTCAACAAATTTCAGTATGAGAAGTGATTAGGTTTATTTTTTTTTATTTTTTTTTCCCTAAAACCTGTTTAAAATAAGAAATATATTAAAAAAAAAAAAAATTCTACACCATATCAAATAAGAATAAATTTGTAAATATATCTTCTTTGAAAGGATAGACTTGTAAATGAATATTTTAATTGTAATCCAGTGATTAAAACCCGTTTAAAATAAGAAATATGTTAAAAGAAAAAAATTCTACACCATATCAAATTAGAATAAATTTGGAAATATATCTTCTTTGGAAGGATAGACTTGGAAGTGAATATTTTAATTGTAATATAGTGATTTGGAATTAAGTTAAAAGTCAGGATTTCTTACTTTCTATTTTAAGTTGTTTTTTGATATTTTTAAGTTGTTTGACCACTTAAAAAAACAAACAAAACAACTTAATGAGTTCAATTTAGACCCATTAAGTTTTAAGTGGAAAAAAAAAAAACGATCCCTTACTTTTTATTTCAAGTTTTTTTTTTTTTTTTTTTTTTTTTTAATATATATATATATATTTAAGTTGTTTGATGACTTAAAAAAACAAACAAAATAACTTAATGAGTTCAATTCAGACCTATTAAATTTTAAGTAGAAAAAACAAATAACCCCTGAGTCAAAACATATGAATCTAATGGCCCATATTCAAGGCACTGATGTATTTTATATCAGATTGAACTGACAGGAGATTATATATATATATATATTCCTTTTTTATGATGAGTATGACTTTAATCACTTTGATTATCAATAGAGTCCACACAGTTAAAACCAAAATATTAAAATAGTACCTTGTTTTTTTTGTTATTTCTTTTTAATTTTTCAGTTCATTCTAGAATAAAAATAAAATAATTTTAAAATATAAAAAACAAAATATAAATGTTTTTGATTACTAATCATGAAAAATCGAGGGTTAACAATAGTTGCAAAAAAATATTCGAAGATTAAATAGAAATAGAAGTTGAGCTAAAAATCAAATGGGTAAAATTGTTCAATAGTTAAATACTAAACGGAACATAAGTGCCAAATAAATAAATAAAGTGAGTGATAAATATTTATATAACCAGTAAGGTTAAGTCATGATTAATATTTGTTTTATAAAAAAGTTTATAAGCAAATAATTTTCTGGAAATCACTGTTCCAAGAACAGGTTTTTAAAAAACATACAAAATGTGTTCAGCTTCTGCATTTGTTTAAGTCATTAACAGTATGCCGATGTTTTTTTATTTTTATTTTTTGTTTTTTTATTTTTGTTTTTTTTATATATATATATATTTTTACGGAATCTATCTATCCACCTATCTATACCAGGTATTTTTTTTGAAGTTTTTTGTCATTGGTAGGATTCGAGCAGCTGACTTATGAGTCATTTACCCAAGCCTCAAGCTCATCTATCTACCAGCTAAGCTACGCACTGTGGGGGCGTGTTATTTTGACTTAAAGCTTAGGAGGGTGTATTCAATTAGATTTTAAAAGACTTTTAATGACTTTTATGGAATTAAAAATTTTAGGTGTATTCATTGTAGACTTTTAATGACTCTATAAAAGTCACGGGGTATTCAATACAGATTTTTATAGATTTTTAAAAAGTTTTTAAAAGTCATGTGGTATTTAATCAAGACTTTTTAAGAGTCCATGAAAGTTATGAGGTATTCAAAATCTTAATAACTTTTAACGACTTTAAAATATCAATGACTTTTAATGACTTTTAGTTATAACAAATCTCACAATTTGTCTTCCATTCCTACCAAATACTTTGAATGACTTTTTTTTTTTATAAAAAAAATAGAAAGAATTTTGCTTTAGAAAAAAAAAAACATAAAACGCTTTGAAAAACATCGACTACCAAACATATGTTCTATTTTCAAATAAAAGAACACGTATTTTTAACAAATTTCATAAATAAAATAAAATGAATAACTTTAAAATGAATAAATATTATATAATATATATATATATATATATATATATATATATATATATATATATACAAACATTAACGATCTATAACCAAAAAAAAAAAAAATTAACTAAAAAATAATATAAAACAACTCTTCATTAGCTATGCAATTAAGGAAGAGAGATTTCATATTTTTTTACTTATATTTTCAAAACAACTAAACAATATCGAAACAAATCAAATGAACTTCATTTATGTAAAATAAAAATAATAAAAGACAAAAACTATTACTTAACCATGGTAATATGCCATAATCAAAGTCGCGTATGAGTGTGACTCAATGTAATTATGATCAATATCAAACTACCCACTTTTAGGCATTGATTTTATTCAACAACTAGGTGCGGTTTTTATATTTTATCTTTAGTAATTTGAATGAATTTTTGATAGATTTTTTATACTCATTGTCATACTTTCGTAAAGACATGTAAACGTTAATATTATTGTCGGCTTGTTACATTTATTTTAAAAGAAAATTTATAATATTTTGACTAATTATAAAAAACAAATAAAATTTTAACTAATTATTAAAAAAAAAGGAGCATAATATCTTTATAATGCAAAATATAATTATAATAAAATAAAAATTTTAAAATCACATATATAGACATGAATGCTTTTGTCAAGTTTAATTAACGATGATTTTTTTTTATTCATTTGAAAATATAATTTTATTGACATGATATATATATAATTTTACTACAACAAAGTATACATTATATTTAAAAGTCAATGAAAATCTATAAATGTCTATAAAAGTCTTCTAAAATGAAAATCTACGAAAGTCTTCTAAAATGAAAGTCTATTAAAGTCTATGAAAGTCTATGAAAGTTTTTCATAATTTTGTAAAGTCTATAAAATCTGTAAAAGTCATTTACTTAAAAAAAGTTTTTAAAAGTCTTTAAAAGTCTTTCGAAATTCGAATTGAATACAACCCCCTTAATTTTTCCTTGTATAAAAATCTACATCTGGGATTTTGCTAATCTGGGCTCTAAGCCTCTAATATTTGCTGTTATAAATTACTAATCAGGCAATTACAAATTGGGTCATGGATCTTTTTTTTATATTTTTTTATACATTGTTTTTATTTTTTTAATTCCAAGTTGTTTGCGAGTTTTACAAAAGTGAATAAATTGATACTCACATTTTTTCTAAGTGTCAAATTAGTCCCTCTCTTTTTATAAGTGACTAAATTGATCATTTTAATAATTTAACGGTTTTAAATATAACAGTTGACTTTAACAAGTTTAGTTAAAATACGTAAATACTCTTTATTTGTCATATTAGAGCAAATTTGTTTTGTCTTTTGTGTATTAAATTCACCATTATAATTATAACAAAATCTAAAAAATATTATTAATGAAACACCATTTGTACATTTTTTAATTAATATTTTCTAAAAAAATCTAAAAATATATTTTAATACAACATTTTCAATTATACCCTTATTTTATAAACAAAGTTACCATTCATTCTTAGTTTAGTTTTTTACCATTTTTATATAATTGTTTTTTTTTGTTAATATTATTCAGGCACTATTGCCAAAATTATTCAAAAATCAAAATTCATAAATAAAATAAACAAAAATATGCATGTGTTACAAAAAAACTGTGCATGTATCATTATTATACTGTTTAAGAGTAAAGTATAAATTTACCCTTACATAGTTAAAGTTGACTGACGGAACTTAGTTAAAGAGACTAATTTGGCATTTGAAAAAAAATGTAAAGACCAATTTAGTTACTTTTGTAAAAGTCGCAAACAAATTGGAATTTAAAAAAAACAGTGTTGGACAATTCTTCTAAAAAAATTGGGGTTACTTAGAATGTTTGTGGAGTGCAGTCAGAAACAAAAGAAAAGAAAAGTCCTTACTCCTTCCTTTGAGGTTTTGAAGAGAAGAGAGGACCTCATCCATTCCCAAATGGCTCCTGTGTTTGTTGGGCACTCCTCCGTTTCCATCTCCATGTTCACACCTGTTGTCTCTACACTTCACATTAGAACTACAACACCAACTTGTAATTTTCCATTCTTTTGCTACTCACTCTCACTTTCACTTTCTATTGACAACAACAACAAATCATCCTCGAGAGTTGTCTCTGAGAGCCTGAGAGTTCTGGAATGGGACAAGCTCTGCAACTCCGTCTCCTCCTTCGCTCGCACCTCCTTAGGCCGCCAAGCAACTCTCACCCAATTAAGCTCCACCAACAACCCCACCTCCTATCAACACTCTTTGTCACTTCTTGATGAAACCAATGCAGCCGTTGAAATGATAAAACACGGCGCCTGCAACTTGGACTTGACTGGAATCCATCTCCACCTTGTCCAATCCGCCATCCAACATGCTCACAGGACTCTACCTTTGGACCCAAACCAAGCTTTAGCTCTTGTATCTCTGCTTGAGTTTTCTCACAATTTGCAGCTCACTTTAAAATCTGCCATCAAGGAAGATTCTGATTGGTACACACGCTTCATTCCTCTCACCCACTTGGTAAATTTCATGTCTTTTCAATGTTTAATGATAGATTCTCCATTTCTACTTCTACTGTAGTGGACTTACGTTTTTGTTCAATTTAATTGACACCCAGATAATGGAAATGGTTGTCAATCGATCATTAATCAAGTTGATACGTCAAGTTATAGACGAAGATGGCTCTGTTAAAGATTCTGCTGTATGTTTCTTTATAACCTCACTCTCAAATCACAATCCATCTTTGATAACTCTATATATATAATATAATGCTTCTCTGTCTTGTCTCTTCTATTCTTTATGTCAGAGTCCTGCCCTAAAACAATCACGCGATAAAGTGCGAATGCTTGAGAAAAAGGTACTTCTTTTTCTTATTTTATCGGTTTCCTTTTGATAATTTTCAATTGTAGAATAACTTATGGTATTCTATTTATAAATGTTAATGTATTAAAGCTCATGTGTTACTTTTGGGTTGAGTGGTCTCTCTAATACAGCATTAGAGGTATGATCATATGAGCTATAGGTTTAGAGTCCTGCTAATTGACATGTTGCACGGTGGAAGGTTTGTACAGTGTCCATCATATTTTTGCATGTGAGATATCGTGTTAACTTGTTAAATCCCATGGTTTTAAAGATTATCGTTGGATTCTTACATAACAGCTTTAGATTTTTGGGTTGAGTGGTTGGTAATAAAAAGTAGTCCAACCTCTTTCACCATTTTACATTCAGTAAGAGTATTAACGGTAGGTCTAATCTGGCAAAAGGTTGTCTTTTGCAGTCCTCAACCGATACTATAGTTCAATATGTTCATACATAGTAGAAAGGAGATACACACACTTGTGTCTATTGAATTTGCTTTGACCTTTGAAGTTTGATAACGTAGTTGTTGCAAATTATTGTCTAGCTAGTGTGCTTTCTCTGAGGAATTGAGCTCTCATACAATGGTCATGCATATTGCATACCTTGTCAACTGTAGTTTCAAAATCATCATTACATTTACGGCTTTACGCTAACAATTTTATTCACAGACTCTGCATCTGTAACTGTATTGTTTTCTTTTCTGTGTAGTTATATCAACTAATGGACAGGTTAATCAGGGATGAAAATAGTGAAGCATCCCTTCTGGTAAGATTCACTTGATTTTCGATAATATAAATATACAACTTTACCAAAAAAGAAAATTACAGTAGCATTCCTTTTTCTATCCTTATGATGTTCATCTTGATACTAGGCTCTCTTTTTTTCCCCTTATTTAAGGAACTGAGCAACATTGATGGCAGATGGTGTATTAAATCAGGGGCTGATCAGATGAGTTTTAAAGGGCTTTTGCTGTCCAGGTGCATAAGTTGTATAGCATAATTATCAATTATCATTGTAGATGTGAGGAATAATTTGGTATTTTGGTTAATTATCAAAAATGCATCATCAATATGCACGCATTCTCCCCCCTTTATCTCTCATGTGTTTAGGTTTGTGAATGCATGTGTAAGTGTCTACAATAGTCCATTGTTGCAATCTTGCCGACACTTAATGAACTCATAATGTGATGGAGCGTAACTCTTTAATATTTGATTCCTGAAGTCGGTATACTCTTTTTAGTGGTTCAGGTAAAGGAAGCATTGTAGAGCCACTCTCGGCTGTTCCTTTGAATGATGAACTGCAACAAGCAAGGGCTTTAGTGGCCAAGGCTGAGGAAGAAGTGCTTTTGACCTTAACAGAAAAGGTTTCTGGCTATATCCAGTGAAAATTCTTTTCTTTATTACTATGCATTTACTGATCATATTTTAATCTCACATGTTCTACCCAGATTCAAGTTGACCTTGATGACATTGAGAAGATACTGAACAGTGTAATTCAACTGGACGTGGTAGGCATCTGCTACTTCTCCAATCTCTCCTTTTGTCAATTAGTATTTACTACCATTGGGGGCACAGTAACTAAAAAGAAAAAAAAAAGGTATACCTAGCCTCAAAAAACTGTAAGAGTTGATTTATTGGAGGTGTGATATAGTACCTATCAAAGAAGCCTTCAGTATAAATGGAGTATGAATGGTCTTTAGTGTTAAATTACTGCTACACTAAAAAGTTTATGCTTTTAGTCAATGGGTCAAACAATAGTATCAAGCTCAAATTCACCTACTCACTTGAAGAATTAAAAGTTTAAAAGAATTGAGAATTATTAATACTTGTAGGGCTTCAAACTAGCACTTTTTGGTAGAAGTGGCTTTGATACTGTGTTACGTTACGGCCACATCCAAATACTTAAATTTGCAAATAAGAGATATAACAATGTTCTTTAAAAAAAAAAAAAAAAAAACAATGTATTGAAATCTGACATTTATAAATTTTGGTAGATACTCGAAATACATTTATGATGGTCATATTCATGATTGGATTCACAAGTATCAGATGCAATGATACTGCTCCTTTCTTTCCTCCCAAGTGAAATGCCTCAATAGACAAGTGTGTGCCCTGCCCTTGATACAAGACCCTCTAGGCCTTTTGATGTATGGCTGTAATGGGGAAATAAGATAGAAGAGAATAGACATATATAAAGTTGGAGGAGGAAGGAATAGATTGAAGAGGGAGCTAAGAAAAACATAAAGAGGAGAAGCTTTGGAAGAAAGAGGGATTATATCTTTTAACTATCAATTCATTATTCAAAAATTCTTATCCTAATAAGAAAACTAAATCTACTTAAATATATGAAATAGAATTAGGAAAGTATTACAAAAGGTTTCTGAATACTAATCCCTAAATTATTCCAACATGCATTCTGCATCGCCTTTTAGTCATGCAAGCACACATACTTCAAACACTGACCCAGATTTTTTATTACTGTTGGATAATTTTGTAGGATACCTTTGCAGTTGCTATTTTGTCTGATAGTAATCGATTATATATTTATATTATAGTAATGTAGCTCATGTTTCTTTATACAGATAAATGCTCGAGCCACTTACAGTCTTTCATTCGGAGGCACATGTCCTTGTATATTTCTGCCAGAAGACAAGGATGGATCCTTCACTCATGAAGCCCGTGCATCTGGAACCCTAACTTCAAAGGTGTCATACCCCAAAAATGAATGGACATTGTATCTACCTAAAGCTTATCATCCATTATTACTTCAGCAGCATAGACAAAATCTGCAGAAGGCCCAGAAGGATGTCAAAAATGCTACTGCTGTGAGTTACAACAGCTAACAAGTTTCAGTCCTCAAATATTTTGTTCCTACCAATATAAAATTTTAAATACATAATATATAAGTATTCTTCAAGTCGAGGACTCGAGGTTAGGGGGTTTCTTAATCACATAGATATTCACTACTTGTATTCTAGCATTACATTTAAAATTAATAATAAGTTCCCCTAAACAAATTAACTAGGTTTAACAGCTACTATCTTGTTCATTGCTTGCGTTAAATCTATTCCTTCAATTTCTGCATTCAGGAAATCAGGAGGAGAAAACTGCAAGGAGAGAGCGTGACACAGAAAGGAGAAAGAGATATAAACCTTTCATCATTAGAGATGCAGGTAACTGTTTAACAAATTAATTGGTTATTGATAAAAGGAGTTGACCATAATATTTTATGCATCTTATAATCATATTTGTAGCTGTAAAATTCTCTTGCCTGTCAGGTTACTGCATTGGAACATGCTCAGCCAGTTCCTGTTGATCTTTATATTGCTCAGAAAACAAGAGTTCTTGTGATAACTGGTCCTAACACTGGAGGAAAAACCATTTGCTTGAAGACAATTGGATTGGCAGCTATGATGGCAAAATCAGGTTATGTTTTTATTCCTTTTGCCATTTCTTTATGCCCATGTGTCTTAGATAAATGTGTCATAGACTCATAGTTATAACAATTCTTCAGTGTTGTGTAATTGCTAGAAACTTTCTTTTAATACCATAGTCTCTTGGTATTTATAAAACTAGACAAAGCTGGATTTCTCTAAACAAAGTAGTAACAGCCTAAAATCTGGCTATTGGATGTCAAGTTTAGAGTGTTCACAGACTACTTACAGAATAAAAGTTAAATCAGAAATTTATTTGTTTAATTTTTTTTCTTAGTTTTCCAGAACCTAGCTGATTATTCAGTCTTATTGATTGTGATTGATATCTTTGGAATCAATTTCACAAGCTCATGATGAACCAAAACAAGTACAGTCTCAGAGGACCTCAGTCTTTGCATCAAATGCTATACTGACAACTTTGGCTGTCTCGATAAGAGATTATTCTGCTATTATGTAAATTTCTTCTGGTTTATTCACCATTGCAGGGCTTTATGTTTTATCTTCAGAATCTGCACAAATTCCTTGGTTTGATTCTGTTTTTGCTGATATTGGCGATGAACAGTCTTTGTCACAATCATTATCTACTTTCTCTGGCCACTTGAAACAAATAAGTGTAAGGATGATCTTCTTCAAGAGCTTTTCTTTGTTTTGTTGAGTGGGTTTCTTATGATGTTGAATTTGCCAGATATCATATTCTAAGCTGCTTTTGAAATTTCTTTGTTTGACATGCCTCTTTTTTTATGCAAACCTTCTGCTTTTTGCACCAGCTGTCTCCTCTGTACTCTTCTTCGATTTATGGTATATAATTTTGTTTTAAAAGTAAATTTAGTAAAAAGTAAAGGCAAAAGAGACATGATTTAGTATGGTATTGAATATAACTAACAACCTTTACAACTTCTAACTATGGATAGCTTGTTTAAGTTGCCGGCTACTCGCATAGCAGCCCTCATTATATATACATAAGAGTATAAGACCTAATTAGATCAGTGACAAAAATAGGATAAGCCTCTTTGGCTCAGTAAGCTCCTGTCCAGTTTCCACAAACATAAATATGAAAAACTGAGGAACTCCAATATATAAATGCTTAAATGCATGATGTCGCAATATTGATTGAATTCATTAATCCATAGGTATTTTCTCTCAGTGATCATTGAGAAACTGCCCAAATGTATCGATTTAGTGCTAATGTGCTATATCAAACTAAATGAGAGTGGTTCTTTCACTTCAAGCATTCTTGGTTATCCACAAGATTTCACTTGAATACTTATTTGCATAATAGTTAATAACTCCTTTTGGCTTTTCCCTAACCGTTTGGTTTTTGAATTCAATTATTCAACTTGCAGGATATACAATCGCAGTCAACAAGACAGTCGCTGGTGTTACTTGATGAAGTATGCTTTCAATTGGTTTTTTTGTGAGATTTCTTTATTGATATTATGTTGCTAGTTCTTATGGCTTAAGTAACTTGTGAATTCTTAACCATGAGGTCGTGTTCAAAGAACTCGTAGATGAAAAGGGAAAAAGAACTGTATTATCATGAAAAAGTTTATTATGATGTTGTCTTTTTTGTTATCAGGTTGGTGCGGGGACAAATCCCCTTGAAGGCGCAGCATTGGGGCTGTCACTGCTGGAATCTTTTGCTAGAAGTGGTGCTTTATTGACGATAGCCACGACACATCATGGTGAACTTAAAACATTGAAATACAGGTACCTAATTACAAGCTAAAGAAAATTGACGCCTGTATTGGTAGTGGTCAGTTTTTGGTCTACTAAGTTGTTTTTAGTTTGAAAACAGATCCAGTCATAACCATATTGATGTTTGGATTAATAGTGACCTTCCTTATGGTTAGGCGAAAATCAAGAGGATTAGAAGCTTTGAAATTCATTAGAACTTGGAAGCCTCCTTGGTCAAAATTATGTTCATTTTCTTAAAAACTGAAGAGTGAACCATTCTAACCTTAAATTTTGCAAAGAATGATAAATTAATAATAGTCAAATAAAGAAACAAAAATATATGTGGATGTGGAAAAGGAGATCTTGTGGAATGTTAGGAGGTCGAAAAATAGTGATGGTATTGAGTGTGGAAGGATGGTGGCACATGGGGTATGATAGTAGAGTGTAAGACTTGGGTGGGTGGAATAGGTATTCAATGATTGTAAATGCAGTTGGAGGTTTTGATGATTGGAAACTGGAGAAGTGGTACAAGATGTCGGCAGCTACCGTAGCTAGGACATCCATAGTGATACCCATTTTATTGTTCGGTTCTTGGGTTCCTGTCTTAGATTTGGAGCTTAAAGGTTTTGGGTTTGTTAATTATTCTTCACTTTGGAGCTTTAAATCTCTTGGTTTGTTTATTATTGGATTAGGAATTTTCAAAAAAGTTTTAGATTCATAATTGAAAACATAGACACTAGACAGCTTGTGCAATTGAGTTTGTTGCTTCACATCCATAAGTAATTTAGTAATGCATCTTTTTTCTTCATAGACTTAATTTGGAAGGGAGTTGGGAGATAGTTTGAGCTTTTTGGGATTTGTTTTTGTTTTGGTATAGCTTTGGGTTTAAGCTTCCTTCCATTTCTGTTTTTTGGGTTTGGCTCATCCTCTATAGACTCTTTTTGGTAGCGTTGGTTGACCGTTTATCCCCCTTTGCATATCTTTGTATACTCTCATTTTTGCAATAAACTTTATGCATGCTTCCTTTGTTTAAAAAAAAAAAAAAAACTTTTAAATTAATAGTAAATAACCATAATAAGGTTTCACGGCTAAAGTTAATGATTTCATACGAACTACTGGAAAGATTTATTACTCAATTGCGAGACCGCCTGGATATTCTTGATTTTTGACATTAAAGAAAGTTAATGATATCAATAACACTTGACGTTTAGGTAGTTCGAGTTTAAGTGCATTGTAGCCCAACTATGCCTTATCATCTTGCTCATGTATCTTTACTAGCTCAAAAGGCTTTGTAGAAGAAATTCTTCAACTGATGTTTTTTGCTCTTTTGACAGTGATGATGTCTTTGAAAATGCTTGCATGGAGTTCGATGAAGTTAATTTAAGGCCAACTTATAAGATTTTGTGGGGAGTACCAGGTTTTCACTATTAGATACTTGCAAACTTTTATTTGTACAATGTTTGGGTGATGTTTATGAGTTTATTTTAATCTTTCTTGCCCTGAACCTGATTATTGACACACCCTGTGCCCAAAATAATTTTATGGTCTCCATGTCTTAAAAGTGTGAAATTTTGTATAGGTCGTTCAAATGCCATCAATATAGCTGAAAGATTGGGGCTGCCCAACACAGTTGTTGAAAATGCACGTCAGTTATATGGTGCTGCTAGTGCAGAGATTAACGAGGTAACAGTCGGTAGTTGCATATGTATATACTTGGCACCTATGGGTTAAAAATAATTATAACCGTGTTTTTTTTCTTGTTTTAAAGAGAAGCTGAAAATGATTTTAAATTTAATTCTGACTTCTGTAGCATTAAAAATTTTAAAAATCGGCTTTTTGAATATGGAAATCATGTTAGTTGTTAAAGCAAGTTCATACTTACAAAACCAAAGATGACCCAGCAATGATCTGTGCATGAGAAATGGTGTGTACTGCCTCTTGCTGTCTTTTAATTGCATTAACAGATACCGAATATTGGACCTCTTGGTGTTCATTCAAACACCACCTCCATTCTGTTTAATATTGTTTTCTGAAAGCAGGTCATACTTGATATGGAAAGGTCGAAGCAAGATTTTCATGAGCTTTTACATGAGGCACGGCATTTTCTGACGTGAGAATCCCTTGCTTGTTGAAATTGTCTTTCGAGTATAAATAGTAGTCTTACGCTAGCAGAGAATATTATGCAGTAATCACATAATCCATATTAAACTAAAACATGTCTAAAATGTTTCATCAAGGAGATACCTACATAAACTTGTTAATTACAATGTGCTTAAGTCTTATACACCCCCAAAAATTTGGTGTTTATAAGCTAGGAACTTTCATTAGATGATATTTGTTTGTACCCATGATTGTAGGCTCTCAAGAGATCTTCATAAAAATTTATTGATCACTCGAAGGAAGATCATGGAACATGGCACTACTCAAAGGTATAGGCAGATGCAAGAAGTATCTGAGGCTGCTGCAATAGCACGTTCTTTTGTTCACAAGAGAGTGCGGCAGCTTCGTGCATCTGCAGTAAAACCTTCTCAGCCCACTGCAGTTGGTAAAAGCCAGCACATAATGGCAAATAACGCCCAGAAAAATGCAGTAGAAAACCATGAACATCCTACAACAAGAAGGAACTCATCTCCTGTGAAAGTTATCAAACAATCACCAACAGGTATTTTCTTCTGCTGAGTCTAGCCAGCTAGTAGTGATTCTTTTTTTTCTTTCCTTTTATGCAGAAGTTCTTTATGCTGTCTTAATATATAGCAATTAGAAACTAATTTAGTAGGATTTCTTTCTTCCATTCACCATGCAGTAAAGAGAAATGTGCTTCCTGAGGTTGGTGATTTGGTGCATGTTTCTTCGTTTGGAAAAAAAGCTACAGTTCTAAGAGTTGATCTATCAAAAGAAGAAATATTAGTTCAAGTTGGCAACATGAAGTTGAAGTTGAAGTTAAAAGATGTTGAGACCTGAACGGTAAGAACAAGAATTGCATGCATGTCCACATTTCAATGAGATAGCATCTTCTATCTGGTGCATGGTTGAGTTCCAAATTTGCAATCCGATATTCTGGAAGCAATGTGAGATCAATCTTACCCAAGTCATAGTTGTGCTTTAATTTAACTTTTACAAGTGGAATGACAATGACTCTAGTTACATCACATTCGTTCAAGCCCCAAAATGCTATTGACTGGACTGGACTAGAGTATACACCTTTCAAGTCGGGGTCTTCAACGTTCTGCTTGGCACAAAACAATCATGTGTGAGGGGAACATTCTGTGTTGGTATGTAGGAATAGTTACTAAAGTGAAAAAGAAAGTCAGTTCCAGCATAAGAAGAAAGATTCACATGGAATACTCAAGTTTTGAAGATACAGAAGAAGGTATTCTTTGGTCCCATTCTGTTTGTAGTTTTAGACAGAATGATAAGGTGTGTAAATTAAACACCCCTTAACAGAAGAAGTGTAGATAAATTTTTACATTTGAATAATTGTTTGTGTGAAAAGCATGTTAATATAGGGCTGGTCACTTGTGGGCTGGTACCTCTCTTTTTAATTTTCTTCTAATCTTGACTAGATGAAAAAGGGAATATGATCATTCCTTTAGAGGGTCTTTTCTTCTCTTGGGAATTCTTTTCTCTTGACAAATAAATAAGACAGAAACTTGGTTATGAATTAAGAGAAGTAGGAAGAGTGAAGGCAATTAACAACCATCCTTCAATTTCAATTTCAGTTTCAATATATCCTCAAAAGGCAATAACAAAATTCAACTAGGATTGAATGTGAATTGCAATTTTTTTTATATTTTTGCTAAGCTAAGCTACCCTGTTATTTCTACATTGTTATGCTCTCCAATATCTTATACACAGATTATGAAACCCATTAAACAAGGCAGCCTGATTATTAGAGGTAGGTGCCAAGCTCCTCATCGACATGATCATGATCATGATCGATATGATCAATATCATCATCGTTATCAGAAACCCCAACAGAAGAGCCGAATTCGAAGGCGATATCCAAGAAATAGAGCATGAAAACCAGAAGAAAACAGCACAAGAACATGGGAATAGGACCAAATATCCAGAAGAAGAGAGGGAAAGAGAAGTAGAAAGCCCTGAGCCCCAAAGACCAGAAATAGCTTCCTCTGTTTACAGTCCTGGCTACATACTCTGCTGTTCTCTGGTGATGATAAACATTTCTTGATATTTTCTTGAACGGCACGTTTATTAGAATGCTTGCATGGCTGTAATACCTAATCGACTGTACGATCAAAAGAAACGCCACCAAAAAACATATCAATATCAAGAAGAATTTTATGGAGAAGAAGATCTCGCTTCGGTCGCCGAACACCAGCCACATGGATCTGTCACCACTCCCACTGGTCATCAAGACGGCAATAAGAGAGCTGAGCATGATCGCTGTTGATGCCAATAGAGTGGATGCCATTATGTTGTTTCGAAGCGTCTGCACTGCAAGAACTCCATTCTTTGACGTGTCCTGTTACATACACAGTGTCTGTGTCATGCATGAAATCATTTCTTTGCAACATATAAATAAGAAGAAGAAGATGAACAAACCTCCATCATGGCTCGGACCCAGAAACGGCGATTGATGGCGTTAACGCCGATGACTGTCTTGGTGGGGTGTTTGACGATTCGATGGAGGAGCCATATATGGTATGCGACCATTAAGAGCAACCCAGATGGGACGAGAGTGTAATCGAGAAGCTGTTTCAACATTGTTGTTGTGGTGTCTGTAAACTGTAAAGCAGTGCAAATATTGAGGGAGAGAGATGGTAGGAGAGTACAATTGTAATACGATTTCGTTGAGTAAAGAAAGCGAGTGGATGACAGAGAGAATAACGAGAGCAAATTAAGGAATTTGTAACAAAACAAGCTTGCTCTTTTTGTGTGTGTACAATGTACATACGCTACGGTATATTCTCTTTGGTGGTTAGAGACTTTAAAATGAAGCTCATCACTAAGGTTCAAATCTTGATATTGTTAAAACCGCAAAGTGTTAGGGTCCGATATCGTGTTACGGTATATTCTTTTTCCCTTGCATTCGGAGACGTGGACCTAATATCGTCTGATCTTATTAGGGTCCGATAATACACTAACCCACAATAATGTTCGGCTTACAAAAAAATAAAAAAATAAAAAAATAAAAAAATAAAAAAAGAAAAAAAGAAAAAAGAAAAAGTACAATGTACATGCAAGTGGAAGGTGTAAAGATTTTGGGTGGGTTCAGCGGGATCCATACGTGGAATATGAATCTATAGACACGCCCATACTTTTTGCTCACCAAAGATCACATGATTCATTACTCCCTTCTTTTTTTTCTTTTTTATATGGAGAGGAGGATGACTTAAACCCGTATCCTTATGGTTGTATCACCAGACCAACCACATCTCGTCTTCTTTTCAACATAAAACGATATTTTCTAGAAACATATAGTAAGTTCACCGATATATAGTAAGGTTATGATATTTTGTTAATTTTGAAGATGTAATCTTGTATTTGTGGTCTTAATGTTGCATAGTTTTGGTCTATTCATCATAACTTGAGAATTGAGATACCAAATAAAACCGGATGGTGTTTCAATTTCTGATCCAAAGAATCCAAAACGCAACCTCTTGGCATTCATTTACTGCAAGTAAATGTGGTCAATGACTACACGTGGTTTTCATCATCAGAAATTCAAATTCAAACTAGGCACAGATTACCATTTGTACACTATTAATCTGGAATTTGGAATTTCCAAGTAGTCCCATAGGATGATATGATGCATTTTAACAATCCTTTAGACACTCTTTAAGTCATTCACAACACATATAAGCAAAATTTAAAAGGTTTGAATACATCACCTACCAGGTAACTTTTCTGATGATACAACACATATTGTATCTATTTACCTATATAAATGCAAAATATCATCACAGCTCATACAGATCTACGCATACAAAACTACCCTGCAATCATGGATGACTGCTATAGATGTAGTATTTTCAATGTTCCAAAAGTTTGATCTTCTCAAGACAATTTTGCATGTGCTGACTAACTTCAGCTGAGAGACGTGTACCGACCACAAGCTTGTAATGCTTAAACTTCAATTCATCACACTTCAAGGCTGCATTTTTACAGGCCTTGATGCTTCCTAGAGGGCATAGAAACATCAGGACAGATTCTTCAAAAACCATTTACATTGGTATTATATTATTATTATTTAATTACATATACAATTAATTAATTATTTGACATGGGAAATTACCTAACCTATCAACCATGAGAAAGGAAAAAGATTGTTGGCTTTAACTATAAATAAGGATACCAACAACTGAATCTATTCAAGAATGCTACTTCAATACTGAAAAGAAGTTACCTATGTGATAGTTGTTTACACTTACCACTTAGGTCCAATAAGTTAAACAGCACGGGACAGTTTCCAATACTTCTAACCATGGTAATTGCTGACCAAATTTTCTGGTGATCCTCTCTCGAAGCTCTGATAATACATAACTTTGTGATGGGATTCAGATATTTGACTACACACAAACACAAGTACAAATTTGTTCAAAGTTTAAGGCGAGTTTTCAGCAGAAAACAAAATTGATAGTATGTTACCTACCTTGAAAAGATCCAAGCGAAGAAGCTAGACCACACTCTCCAAAGTTTAAAAGAAGGCTGTCTTTGATTGCTTTAGAGACATTGAAGAGGGTAAGTATAATGGGATCATCCACGAGAAGCTCTCTATTGGGATCCAAAAATACCTCCATTACCATGTACCTGTTCTTAAATCCTACCATGATCCGTTACCTAGTACGAAACTTTTGGTTGTTAGTGGAAGCTATCTACCATAAAGATTAAACATTTGCTGAGTAATATATGATTTGAATATTAAAACAATGAATGAAAAGATCTAGGATATTTGGGATCCTATTATACGCAAAATGGATACGAAAATCAACTTTTGCAACAAAACAATGAAGATTAGCAAATAAATGAAAAACTTTTTAAGTGTAGTGAAAATTCATTCAAGTGTTTAAACAACTGATATTGTTTTTTAGGCTGAAAATTAGATTAATTTCACTGAAAAAAATTCATAGTAGATTTTATTAGAGAAGCAAAAAAACTGAGTATGTTGAATACTATTCGAAACACATAAAAATCTAAACTTCCATGCAATTGAAAAAGAAAGACCAACAGAGAAACAAAATCCATCAAGTCTTACACGAGCGACACAAGGAACTTGCACGATTTTCGTAAAATCCCCTACTTTCACCGGCAACAGTTCATACTTCACAAGAATTACAAACTAAATAAATATTATAATTGAATACTTACCGGAGACAGGGATTGCTGGTGGTGGTGGAGGCGCAGCCGCGTGGGTACACTGGTGAAGAAATTCCGTTATAGGGTTAGGGTTTGGGTTTAGCCCAAATTGAAGGAACTGGGCCAAACGTCGTTAATGGGCCTGAAGTGACGACGTTGAAGGTGAAGACGTACACGTGTCGGTAAACGTTAAAGGAAAAAAAGGCGTATGCTCAGAAGGCGTTGGACACGTGACAGTAAAATAATAGTCAAAGGCACATTTATAGCATCAACAAAGACTAAAGAGACAAATTCAGTGGGGAAATTTCACTCGCATTTGCATTTGATTTTGTTATCTAATCTCCATCTAACTTTTGCAATTTCACGTCAACTCTCTCCTCTCTATAAATACCAATTCACCTCACTTCTCAACCTTGTTTTATTTCTTCTTCTTTGTTTTGTTTTGTTTTCGTTTTCGTTTTTTGTTTCAGGTAGAGAGATAGAGGAAGCTCTTGCTCTTTTCAAGTAAGTTTTCTCTCCCCCTCAATTTCCTCTTCTATTTTTGTCATGTGGGCTCTTTTCTTTTTTCTGTTTTATGCAAAATTTAACATTTATGTTTAGATGTATGTATTGTGACTGATCTAGGAGTATTTTATATGTTATTGTGAGTTTTTGTTCTTCTTGTAAGCTGATTCGTTCGTTGTTTACATACTCAGATTTAGATTTTTGGTATGGGATTATTTGTGAATAATTAAACTTCTACTATTTTTATATGGCATTATGTGTCAATCAGATGCGTTGTTTTGCTTGTGTATGTGATGATCGTAGCCTATTATTATCATTTGGGGTTGTTTATTGTAAAATATATGTCGGAAATTTTTTAAAGAGGCATCAACACACAAAAGCCGCGCTTTTGGAAATTTCTTGTATATTTGTCAAACCGAAAACAACACCTACAACTGTGTTTGTTTGTCAACTTTGATCATTTCTTGTGTATTGTTTTTGGGTTCTGCAGAACTTCCTAGGCGAAAAGCCTTCAGGGTGTGGAATCTGTATCAGAAAAGCTACGCTCTTTTTATTTTCTGAGAAGAAGCTATGGAGGTATATGGAAAATCCATGGGTGCAGGCCCTTCCAATGTTATTTATCTGTCTACAATTCTGGGCCGAGATGGGCCAATTCCTGTTCACAAATGCGATTCCAAATGTGAAAATGAACATGTTTGTGGAAACATGTACACCTGCAAACTAACAGGACTTACTCACATTTGTGACAAGAATTGTAACCAGAGAATTTTGTATGATAACCATAGTTCCCTTTGCCGGGTGAGCGGCCAGATTTTTCCATTTACTCAAGCTGAGGAACAGGCTGTTAGAGGAGTCCGGAGGAAGCTCGATGCTGAGAGTTCCCCCTCTGATTTTTGCACTTTTAAGCGCAGACGCGATGCGCAATATCATCCTTCTCCTTTCGAGAGATCTTTCTCTGCTGTCAGTCCAATCTGCAGCCAAGTTGGAGATGGAATGGATATGAGCTAGATAACTAGTATTCTATGACTGAAAGACTCTTTTGTCTTTTCTAGTATAATGTTCCTTTGAAATTCCGCCCCCCCCCCCCCCCTCTCTCTTTTTTTTTTTTTTTTTTTTTTTTTTTGAACAGACTTGGATAACAGACTTGATGTGCTTACTTTTAATGATGGACCTGTTATGTCCTGCCTTTGTGTAGGAGCACTTAAATATATTTCTATTCGTGTTATAATGCGATGTAGTTCATCCACTAGCTTCCTTATCAATTCGGGATGATAAATAGACTGTTATCACTGTATGAAACTTGCATTTAGTTTAGTTTCTTTCTGCCCTATTTTGAGGATTCTGTAGTGATTTTGTTCTGATAGTTTGCCACTTAATTTTCTGTATTTCTTCTATCTATTCTTATGATCTTATCTAAGACATTTTATTTTTAGGCAAGCAATTATGTGGTGTTTGCAACCTTTGGTTCTATTCATATTGGTATTTCAGTGTAATGTTTAGCGTTGTACTTTTTCTGGATATATATCCTTCTTTGCGGTTTTTTATTGTGCTAGTTTTCCATACTATTTCTCAGTCTCCTAAGCTTTAGTTTGATCTAAATAACTTGATAGTTTGTACGGTTGACTAATGCAGTACAGGTTGTCAAGTTCTTCAAAATGAGGGATCTTTTTGGTTTGTAATCTGGTAGAAACTTCTTTGAGTTCTGTTCTTATATTTCTTAGATCATTCCAGGTTGAAGAGGAATGACAATTCCTTTTATGTTCTCTTATATATGGCATTTTTTTCTGTTCTTTTGTTTAATTTGTTATTTGGGTTCCTGAAGTCTATGTTACTTTTGCAGGGACTGAAATGTGCTATTTGGGAGAGTTTAAATTCTTGTATTTAATTGAATTGTTCCGTTTACATCTTTTGAAATGTATAGTTCAGAGTTCTGATGTATCGTTTATTCTTATTCATGTAGGTGTTGTCACAATTGCTTAAGTGGAAGAAAAAGCTGCAGCAATCAATGCAGGTTTATGGAGGTGAAGTTCTGCTGGCTGTTTCAGAAGAGTCTGGGCTGCTGGTTGGATTCTACCATAAAATGTTGCTGGGCATGAAGTGAAGTTCAGCTTCATGTATAGCAACTCTGAAGCACACTACAACAAGAGCTACAACCTAAAAGCTCCAGTTATAGACAATAATAGCAAAACGGGAGAATTGTCACTACACAGATGTGATCCGATCAGGCAAAGAAGAAGAATCCTCAATCTGACTTGTGCTTTGCTGCCATGGAGGACCATGAAACTGAAGCACTGCAACTACAGCCTAAAAGCTCCAGTTGTAGACATATTTAGCAGCATGGGAGGACTGTCACTGCACAATTTTGCTCTGATGTCCCCACTTTGTTGTCTATCAGTCAGAGAAGAAGAATCCTTAGACTGACTTGCCCAGATGCCCAGGAGGACTATGAAACAGTTTGCTTTGTTATTGCAGCATTGGGTTTGGAGGCCTTGGTGTTGTGTTGAGTAAATGACAAATCTAAGAAGCAACAGCCTGCAGTGGCCAAGAAAGTGAGTTGGATTTAGCTCAACACATATTCTTAGATTGTTTGTTGAGTTCTTGATCAACCTATTCATCTTTCAGAAATGGCTTGTTGTGTGAAGTGTTTAAATTTTGCTGGCAAAACAGCTAAGATTTTATGCTTGTGAGCTGAAGAATTGGGTTATTAGACATGCTGAGATGGGAAACAACCTCAATGGCAAGATGTTGAACTTGTTATTCTCAAGTGTTTAGCATTAATGTTAATCAGTTTTCTTTAGAGGCTTCAACCTCGACATCTGTCTTGTACAAGCATTGAGAGCTACCTTACAGTAATGCAATGAATTATTATTACTCATTGCCCATTGCTTTCTACAAGTATTATAATTCACAATTGATATGTTCTTTAGGCCATGAATGAATATATATAAGTCAGTTTGTGTTTCTCTTCCAGCAATGAATTGTAATCACTAATCAATCAATTTGATTCTTTCCTCCAAATGTGTTGATTCCCTTTTCTGTCTGCAAATTCAGTAAAGAAAGGAATTGCTTCTTATAGAGGCCATCCGACA
Source organism: Acer yangbiense (assembly GCA_008009225.1). Lineage (NCBI taxonomy): Eukaryota > Viridiplantae > Streptophyta > Magnoliopsida > Sapindales > Sapindaceae > Acer > Acer yangbiense. The sequence goes on along the minus strand of CM017772.1, from coordinate 447,162 downwards.
TAAAAAAGAAATACTAAACCCAGAAAGGTCATCTTGCGGCAACTTGTCCCTTTTGCATAGAATTTCACTCCCTATATAATAGACTATATAAGGATCAACTTTCACAAGCACAACCTCAAGTTCAATGCTGAACATTAATATAACATCATGCCTTCTTTTCATTTGTTTCTTCTTCTCTACCTCTCACTCTTCCACATTCACCATAACAAACAACTGCCCCTACACAATATGGCCAGGTACATTGGCTGGTTCAGGCACTCCACAACTCTCAACTACCGGGTTTGAGTTGCTGTCTGGTGCAAGTGTCAGAATTGCATCAGTTCCCGGGTGGTCAGGTCGAATATGGGCAAGAACAGGATGCAAATTTGAACAGTCTGGAATTGGCTCCTGTCAGACTGGTGATTGTGGAGGAAGGCTACAATGTGATGGCAATGGTGCCACCCCACCAGCATCTCTCTTCGAGATAACCCTTGGTGCTGGCAATGAGAAAGATTTCTACGATGTCAGCATTGTAGACGGCTACAACTTGCCTATTGTAGTGCAGCCCCGTGGAGTTTATGGCAGCGCAGGCACGTGTAATGCCACTGGCTGCGCTTCAGATATCAACATGGGCTGTCCAAAAGAGCTTCAGGTGGTGGGTGGTGATGGTGGAGGAGATGGAGTGGTGGCATGTAAGAGTGCATGTGAAGCATTTGGTTTGGACCAGTATTGTTGCAGTGGACAGTTTGCTAACCCAACCACATGCACACCCTCCTTTTACTCCTCCATTTTCAAGAGAGCTTGTCCAAGAGCCTACAGCTATGCTTTTGATGATGGAACCAGCACTTTCACATGCAAAGCTTATGATTATGCTATTATTTTCTGCCCTACTTCCAACGGGTATGAAAATTCATTCTTTTCATCCATGTTTCATATATTCATGTCTGCAATAACAGTAGAGAATTTTGATTTTTAACATTGCTTCTTTCTTTATCAAATTTGTGACACAGTGCCAAGAGATCAGATGGTTCACAGCCTCCACCGATTGAATATGGTTCACAGCTTGCACCTCCATCTTTTGAAGAACCCAACAACAAGAGGGCTACAGAGATGGTTTCTTCTTCAAACATCCTATTCAAGCCTCTTCGAGTATCCATTCTTTTCGTCCTTGCATTGCTTTTTGTCTGAAGAACATATCTACCTGCTTATGATGATCATGGCTACTGGCTAGGGAAATTATGTTTGATGAGGAACGGCGTCTGAATATACAACACTTCGACTACATAACATTTTTTCTGTAATTTCGTGCTCTTTCTTCTATGTACTCCTATTCTTAAGCTGTTTAGAAAATGTTAATTGAACATCTCTTGTACATAAAACGCATCTCACCAATTTTTTTAATTTTTTTTTATCTATAAATTCTTTATAATTGAAAATAAATCATATAATATACTTATTTCATCCAAATTTACTCTAGAATATGTTTAATAATGATCAAACGAGACATGAGACATTTATAAAGATTAACATATAAATTATAAAGACTTGCAAATGTAAACAAGGTATGCATTATTAATTGTGAATGCAGAATCCCTTCACACAAATTGAAGAAAATAGGAATCCAGTAAAGAATTGAACTTTAAACTTAAGCCTTCGGGCACTTTTGGCCATTGCTCTGCTATAAGACCGACTATTATTCTGATTTTTTTTCAACTAAATAACGTAAATCAACCTATCAAATGCTTAGCATTTATGGAAAATAAGATTCAATAATATCTTTTTTTTCCATAATACACTCCGTGTCTCATTTCTTTCCCCTGGCTTTCTTTGAAACCACTGTTTTCTTTCTTGCTTTCTTGGGTGGTTGTGACTTTCCTCCTGCACTTGCACCTCTCTTCCTTGCAGTACCCTGCACCCCAGGATACACCAGATAGACATAGATAACCGTCATATAAAGGTAGGATGTCATAGATCCATGAAAAATTTGCTACATAAGTAGTGGAAGGATCAAAAAAGCATACAGATGGTTTCACAGCTTTTGTCTTGGTTTTCCCGTTGGCTTGAACTTCAACACCATCATTTTGATCAGTTTGATGAGAAGTAGCCTTAGGAATCTTGTCAGCCTCATCTTCCGAGTCAAATGAGAAACCATCCAGAGTTCCTGCTCATACAAAATGAATGAACAATAAGGACAAAGGTAAATACAAAGTAAACATGTCAAATTTTGATACATAATGACCACAAAAGGTGACCCAAGAGATTAAATATAATTAAAAAGAATCTCGACCTTCAACCATAGTCTCAGCTTCATAAACATTTGACATCGGCTTCAGCTGAATAAAGTCATTCATGATAGCTTCTATCTGATAATGAAATATACAATACACAATCAATTAGTTGAATACATTCATCACTGTGCCACAAGTATTCTACTCATCTTAACATTTGCAGAACAGCAGTAATAAGATGAAATGCCAAGAAATAAGAATAAAGATGAAATCAAAAGTGGGAACCCACAACAAACCTTTGCCTCTGACTGACCGAAGCTAACCTGAAGAAGAAGAAATCTATAGTTAGTCACATAACAAAATCAAATTAATTCGAGTAAAATTTTGACTAGTTTTATATGAATATCATGAGAAGGGGAGAACCGGAGAGTGTAAGGGGGAGAAGGACTAGGAAATGGGGGTCAATGCATGTTTGATGTGACAATTTGAAATCAAGATTGATAACACATACTACACAAAATGTCCTGGAAGGAACTATTGTTGTTTTGTATATGGTTCCTGAAACATAACAAAAATTAAAATAATCAGATGCAGGTTGCTAATTATTGAAGCATACATATCTTTAGTTCACGTTGATCAACCCAAGAAAAAATAAGATATTCAAAGAGGAACTTATATATCAACCCGAAGTAAAGCGGACATTGGAAGCAGATTAAAATGGACATTATATAATAAAATGAAGTTGTAAAATATGTAGATAAACTATTCACTCAAATTTCAGGTTCAGGGTAATTTCTGAAGTTTGTTATACACGAATCACGATCATTTCACCAAAAATATTTCCTATTTGTGTCAAAATCTTATTAACACTGATAAGAGATTGATCAATCTTATGGGTCTATTAGACATCTGAAATAGATAATTATGTACAAAATTAAGACAAATATTTGACTAATCAATCATTGTTAAACTCAAAACACCACAAAATGCATTAGATCAAGACATGCCTTTTAAGTCCAAGTACATTTCATGACTTCCATTTGCAGTATCTTGAATTACTGCTCTTCCTACAGCCCCCATATCACCACTCAAATCTATGGACTCCCCTTCACACTCAACAAGTGCCTGCACAAGCCATAAAGCCTCTAGTCAATGCACATGCAAACATACAGACAGAGAAACAGTAATTTGCATCAGAAAGTTCAGTGACAAACAGAGAAGCAAATGCATAATTTCAATTTTCAAACCCACCACTAAAGCACTACCTCAGGAAGCCAAAGTGTTGCAGGTAAAAAAATAATAAAAATTGACAAATCCACACAAGGCCAAAAAAAAGATTACGTAGTTGAAAAATAAGAATATCCAGTAGTGCCCGATCATTACTTTCTTCAACGGAGAGAAAAAAAAAAGATCATTACTTCCTATAATAGCTTTGCTCTCTGACCTCAGAACAATTAAAATTTAAACCTTGGTCAATACATGTAATCTACAAGTCTACAACACAATGATGTTTAAACTTGCAACCAATAAAAAAAATTCTGGGACAAATTAAAACTCAAAATCGAGCACCCAAAAGAAGGCGGATACAACGAAGCCATAAACAGAATAAATTGTCACCTTACCTTTGTACGTTGCACTTTCTCAGAGAGCACCAAAGGCAATGTTGAGGTAGAGACCTGAGGTTTAAATTATAAAATTTAAAACGCAATTTAGTGAGCAATAGACTACAGAAGCAATCACCATAGCTTCCACCAAAGAATTCTTACATTAGGCTCGGTACGCTTCTCAGCTGCGTCTTCCTCCACAGTTTCATTGCCATCATTTCCTGTACCATTTTATATGCTACATGAATAAAGACTTCAAGCATTTTTTCTTTTAGGAAAGAAACAAAGATAGGGTTATTTTTGCTTTCACCGGTAAGATTAACATTAGCTGGTATCCTGTTAAACTCCATAAGTCTATATCAATGGAAAATCTGTCACCCTGACAACACCTTATACCTTTTCTTTTCATTTTATTGTTTAGATCCTTCGGCGAGTGACCTGTTATTTTTGGCTCTTTTTTTGGAGATTTTCCTTTCAAAGACTTCTTAGTAGGGGACTTTCCTTCTCTACCAATCAGAGCAGAATCCTCATCCTCTTCTTTCTTTTGCAATGAAAATTCCTCCTCAGTTTCTGATGATAATTCCCAGACTGAAGTTTTTGGTGCCTGTGCAACAATATGTAGTTTCTATAAGTACTAACACCAAAATAGCAAACTAAAAATTTGCTTTCTTTTCACCATTATGGTCTATGAAAGGGTTGGGGTGTTCAAATAAAGTAATAGTCTAACAAATTTCAGGTATATTGCAATGGTGTTAGACAAAATACTAATTATGCTGTAACAAGGCAGGAGTTCAAATGAAGTGGTAAAAATTCCTCAAATAATACCATTTACTATCTTCCTGAAGCCAAAAACCATCTCATTTCTATAGTAACCAACTGTGGGTTGACGGGTTTACTTTCGACAGAAAAAACTTGCCTCCAACTTCTTGGAATTGTGGTTGTATTTTAATAATATGAAACAGAAACAGCTGTTAATTTCTTAAATCCTTGTGAAAATTAATAAAATAAAAAAGAAAGCCATTGTTTTAAAAATATTCCACTGGTAACCATGTTCAGGAAATCTGCAAAGTCCTTTATGCCTCTAAGGAAATCTGCTGAAGTGTAGAATGCATAAGCAATTATGATATAGATTATAGAGATTCTCACATGAGCTTCCACATGCTTCTCAGATATTACTTTTTTGGTAACTTTCCCATCATCTCCATCCCCTACATTATATTGGGAGAAAAATTAAAAAGTAATAATGGTTAAAGAGTACCTTTAAAACACTCATAATCAGAAGTTGTAATGATCGTAAGTAATACATAGCTTCTGAATTTGAACTCAGCAATGTCATAATAAAGTAAATATTCATCGCCAAACCCCTATCAAACCTTGTCTTTTCTTTTTCTTGGGTGATGTATGATCTACTTTCAGCTGATCTTTTAGAGACTTTGCTTTGGAGACATTATGAGATGGAGAATCTGTACCTCTTTCACCAATTACTATCCCCTTATCAGGCAATGGAAGTTGGGATGAATCAGATACAGATGGTTCTTCACAATCAATTTTCTCCTCTATTGACCGGCTACCATTGTGTGAAGAATCAGAATCTGAGGATAATGTCAAAGTAGAATGAGTGGGAGCCTGTTCAACAAAGCAAGATTTAGCACATTTAGGATCCAGAAAAGATATAATCAGTGCTCATAACTAAGAGTACCAAGAATAACAGCTTGATAATTACACCTTATTAAGATTTAGAAATCCAGGGCAACTAAATATAGAGAAAGATATAACTGTAAAAGTATACTTAATCTTTCATTCATGACACGAGATCCAAAAGCCTATATTGCGTACAGGAGAGATGATTTCCAGATCGACAAAGGACAACAGTAGTTAACAAGTTAAGAGTAAAGTTAAAATTTGCGTAACAAGTCTGAATACCTGGAAACACCGCAGCCAATCTGGAGACGCCTCCCTGGATCCACTCATATTGGTAGTAGTTTAAGCTAATCCTGATTATGGTCTCCCCCTGAAACTGAAATAGTATTGCATTAAGTAGTAATATGTATTGAATCAAAACGCGTGCAAAACAACTTACAAGAAGAGAGACATATACGATGCAGACAAGTATATAGAAGATGTCAAATGCATCATCAATGGCCAGACTGACAGATACAAAACAGTAGAATAACAAAATCAATAAACATATTACGCAAAATTTAAACCCTAAAATCCTCAGAATCAAAGCAATGTCAGCATTCAAATTCAGTTCAGCACCTATTCAAGTTTCACACAAATAAATTAAAAAACATATTAGTGAGAGTAAACAAACCATGGAATAAGAGAAGAATACCAAGACACAGAGAAGAAATGGCGCTCAACAATGGCGGGGTTTTTGCGGGAGAGGAGAATTCTGTCCAAAATCCAATTGAAAGTGACTAAGTGGGCCGGGGCCGGGGGGTTTTTTTGGGCCTGAGAGAGACAGAGAATAAATGGGCTTGTAAAGCCCAAAAACCAAAAGCAAGTATATATATATAATCCAATTCCAGGATTAGCATTTGCAAGTGGCAACATCAACAATATTAAATCGTCATCCCAAAAGAGTGTATAGGGTTTAGCAGCAGCAGCATATGGAAAAAGGGAAACTGGGAGTGATGGTTGAGACTAAATTTCAACAGAACCCAGTTCAAGTGGTGCAGACCAAGTTGAAGGAGTTGGAGATTGGTTTCAAGTCGTGGTTGGCCAAGCAGTCCTTGCCCGTCGAGGCTGCCGTCGTCACCCTCACCAACGGCGCCCAGGGTGCCGTCATCGGTGCTATCATGGGAAATATTACCAACGACATTTCTTCCACTATTCCAACCCCTCCTCCTCCCGCAAGCCTCAGCCCTCAGGCCATGGCCTCTCTTCAGCAAGCCCAGGTCTTTTTTTCTTTCATGTCTAGTATCATCAAGTTTACATCTTTTTGTCAATCTTATGCCTTTTTACTCACTTGCAATTGCTTTGTATGATTGATTGAGTGACTCTTTTCTCTTATAAAAACTAATGATAACAGGCTCTAGGTGGGGGTCCCTTGATCCAAGCTCGCAACTTTGCGGTCATGACGGGTGTGAATGCTGGCCTTTCATGTGTCATGAAAAGAGTGAGAGGCAAGGAGGATGTTCAATCTAGGTCACCTTTCTTTTCCTATTCCTTCTCTTTACCTCTATCTTCCTCTTTTATCTACATACTTGTTTCTGCAGTGCCTGGAAATCTGTCTCTTGGGGCACTTTATTTTTGCTTTTGCTTTGCTCTTAGAAATAAATTGTTTTTTTCTTTCTTCATTGAGATGCAGATGGTTCATTACACTTTTCCCTTGTAGGAATCTGTTATGTAGTGGTTGAGTCAAAAGGTTCTTGCAAAATTCAACACCTTATATAAAACGAGAATATAGCTTTAGAAAAGGTGGTACCAACACCTTGAGACAATTATTGATATTTGATGCTTGGAAATTTTCAAAGGAGAAATCCATGTGAGCTTACTTGATTTTATTATGAGAAAAAAGATTTCTTTTTGTAACTTTTTTATGGTTATAACTATGAAGATGAGTAGATGTAACCTAAACTCTGTATTTGTTTTGTTTATTATAGGTAGGTAAATCTTCATTATGCATATTACCGTGTGCTTTTGTCTTCTCAAACAATTAGGATATTAATTTTTATATCTGCAAAGTCTTGTGTGAAGCCACCTAGTCTAGGCCATTAACATGTCATTTAGATTCGTTGATGATATAATTGTAACATAACAGAATATTATTAGGCATGTGTCAAGTTGTATATCTCTACTTGTAAATTGTAATTAATGTTTCCCATATCTAAACGTTCATAATCTGTGGTTAGGCCTCGTTTGGATGGGTGAGAAAGGATAGGGTGGAACAGATTTAGATAGAATGGGACATGATAGTAGTGCACTGTATTGCTAAACCACTCTTTGATGATTATATTTTATGACAAAAGCTTCGGTGAAATGCTGTCATATGGCAATAATTACTAATTATGTTTTAACATCTTCAACTTTTTGTTTACACTAAACTTTTTTTTTTCTTTTTTGGCAGCATGAGTCGCCTACATCATTATCATTTTCTGTTATTTATCTGTCCAAGTCTTTCTTACCCTTTGTTTTCTTCGTCTTTTCCAATTTATTTTCTTTATCCATTCCTAGCTATCAGGTTTCCATTTTTGTTCATCTATTTTTAGATATCTATGGTTCAAAGAAATAAAAGAAAGAATACAGAACCTTGTGAGAAACAGATTGATCAGTATTAAAGGAGAATGGGAACAAACTTCCCCGTTTTTTTTTTTTATAAGGTAAAATATATTAATAATTAAACAGAGTTACAAGAAAAGAAAAGACGACCACATAGAAAGTGGACAAGCTAAAAAGAAAAATACAGCCAAACAAGACCTCAAAAGCAAACACAGAAGCAAGATAGATACAAAAGTAGCCCCTAGTGTACAATAAACTGCCCTCATTACCTAATTGAAAAACAAAAACAAACTCTATGGGAAAAGAGCCTTTTAGCTACTTCACCACAGGTTCCCAATGGTGTTGAATGAATGACGAAGAGTTGAACATGTTTGAACTCTGAAGTTACAGAGGCCCAAAGAGAGCCTCAAAATTTGATCTATCCCAAAGAGCCTGAATATCATTTCCACTAAAATCTTCAGAAATTCTCTATTTCTCATTCCAAACCACCCAAAAAATATCCATAACTGCACACTCCCACAAAACAGCAGCCCTTTTACCTCCTCCAAAAGCATAAGGATTTTCTGCCAAAAAAAGGTCTGCAAGAAGCTGGCAATGAGTAGCATGGACCTGCTGTCATGAAATCAAGTCCCACTAGATTCAGGGCTGACGATATGTTATCGTCGCATCGTTTTATTGACTTCTATTACCTTCAAGTCAACAATCGAATAGGACTACTAGCTACTAGGAAGCTTTCTTTCTCTTCTTTCCTAGGAGCTAGGTTGTTGTTGTTATAGAGTGCAGTGCACTAAGGCTAATTTAATAAATTTGCTCTAATTTCCTTCCAGGAAGCCTAGCCTACTAAAATTGGATATTAGCGAGGGACCATTATTTCTTATACTTGACCTTCCTTGGAATCTGTTTACAATTACATGAGGGGTGAACCAAGTCCTCGTGCTATGAGTGGTGATTATTTTCAGAGAGGTCTGAATTAGTAACTCACTTTAGATCATATAGAGAGAACCAGAATTCTGGCCCTTACCTTAGTTGTTGCAGCGAAAACCTTTCCCAACAACAGAAAAAACTCCTCTTTTCTTCTCAGACACTCTATTTATTTGCTTCATTTCCACTCCCCCTTGCTCAGTCCTATATTTGCTTCTTGACAATATATGCAAAGGAAAAGAGTACAATGAGTATGGCCCTTTTAATTTAAATTTCTAGGGAAATTTTTTAAGTCTGCTTATTGGCATTGATACAACAATATAAATGAATTGGTAATTTGAACAGTTCTTTTCAGCATATAAAGTTCGACATACCATAGAATTGGAATACATAGGCATTGAGACTCCCTCCGTCCCAATCCCCCCCTCTCTCTCCCCTAACTGTGGTGATTTTTAGATTATGGATCTGATCCAGGTTTGTGATTAAAGGTGTACCTAAGAAAACATTTTCTGATGGAAAGGTGTTTAAGAAATCATTAGTACTCAACTTTGTGTAAGATAAGCTAAAATTATTTTTGTTTTTGCAGCATGGTGGCAGCTTTTGGGTCCGGAGCATTGTTTTCATTGGTGAGTGGCATGGGCGGGGCAAATCATGCTACAAATGCCATCACTTCTGGTATTTTCTTTGCACTAATTCAAGGTGGAATTTTCAAGGTGAGTATTGAATATTAACAGCAAGGATTTAGTTATCTCAGCACGGACTCAATGCTTTTAACATAATAATATATGCAGCAATATGTTGAGATAATGTGATATTATTATTAGTCTGTTTAAATGGCACATGCTGAACATTGAAAATCAATGCTTTCTGCAATTAACTTTTCTGTATGAGCTTGCTGGCGATTTTCCAGTTAATGGTTTGCTCTGTTTTGCAACCATGCTCTATTGATCTTACTTTATAATACTGAGTGAATTTGGGTGTAATTATTCAGATTGGGGAAAAATTTTCGAAACCACAAGTTGAAGATGTGAACTATTTAAGAACAAGAGGCATGTTATATAACCTTGGCCTACAGAAATATGAGCAGAATTTTAAAAAGGGCCTGTTGACGGATGTCACTCTGCCTTTGCTCACTGATAGGCAAGTATTTGGATCTTTAATTAATATTATTATTACATATGTTTGGATATGAATGAATTTTACATTAAGATGTGTGTTTGATTGTCCTAATGGTGTTTCAGTGCTTTGAGAGATGTGAGAATCCCTCCTGGACCAAGGCTCCGCATTCTTGATCACATTCAGAGGTCTCTTCTAATCTTTGCCTGAATGCAATGCAACTATTATTATTATTATAGCCCTCTTCTCTCTGGATCACACAATTTAACTTTTGGCTGTAGGGACCCTGAGCTGAAGAAGAGTAAGTAAATGAAGAAGCTCTGATGCTGAAGAATCAAAAAACTGGGACAAGCTGATTATGTTAGGGAATTAATTTATGTATTCTAATGAAGAAGATGATTTTTGTTTATGTTTGTCTTTGTGAAGCAATTCACACACTAGTTATACGTTTGAATTCTATTCCAGCCACGGTTTCATTTGGTAGTGGAGTAATTCGTAAGTAATTTATTGGTAATAAGTGGAAATTCATATGCACTTGGTATTTTCACTAGATTCTCAAAAAGAGAAAGCTAGCCTAAGAAACTAAAACAACATTGAATTTGAATGAAGGGGAAATTACACAAACATCCCTCTGGTTAGGTCTAATTGCATGTACAGGTAGTTTTTGTTCAAAGTTGCAAAGAAATCTTTGCCGTTAGTGGTCAAAGGTTCAGATTGCCCTTATTTTATTTCATTTTTTGTTAATTATTTTATTTATTTTCTAAATAAAACAATTGAAAATGGAAAAAAAAAATGTGATTATATAGAGGAGATTTAGAAAACAAAATGTTTTTTTAAAGAAAAAAAACAAAAAAACAAAAATTTGATTTGAGTGTTTCCGGAAGAAAAAGTCTCCTCCATGAGGAAGACAATGAGGATTTTGCGGTAATAAAATAAAAAGAACAGATGAAAGAAAGGAGAGATAGACGAGCTTGGGGTTTGGGTAAATAACTTTTAGGTCAGCGGCTCGAATTCTACTAATAGTGCTTTTAAAAAAATACATGGTTCTGAATTAATAGACATTGTAATAATAATAATAATAATAAAAGAGAGAATAAGAAACTAAAATATAAACATATATATAGCAAAGAGGTCGGCAAAGTTGGGTTTGAGTCTGATGGAGATAAGATTGGCTGAGCCACCCTTCTCATCTAATCAACATGTGCCAATCCCTTAACCAATAACAATCGCCCATAATTGCACAATTGTAACCCAACAAATAATGTTGGTAATTCACAAATTTGCCATGCAATTCATAACACTCCCCCCTAAATTAAGTAATAATTAGTTTATAAAATAAGTTGATAAGTGTTTGGTAAATTGACTTTATAAATAATCAATTTAAGGAAAAAGCAAGGAAAAATGTTTGGTAAACTTTAATTGATTATGGAAAATGACTAAAATGGATATAATTGTCAAAATGTAATATATTCTTCAATTTTTGTTTACTAATTATTATTTTTTGGTTTAAATTAAAAATACAAATATAAATCACAGAATATATATATAATTTTAAAAATATATTCTACTGAGTCAACTCGCTCATCTCAATACTAATTTGGTGAGTCAACTCGCTATTCTCAATACTGAGTCAACTCACTCACTCAAACTTCATCTTCATTAATGGAAACTCTGCAACTCTTGTTGATACCTGACCAAATCCACCACTGTCTCCCCCTCCACCAAGATCATCGCTAACCTTCATCCCTTGCTGCCGACATCGTCTTCCTCGCCGCCGATGACAAGTTTCGAAATCGCAAAATTGATGAGAGATTCAAATCTAAATTGATGAGTTTTGGTAGAGCCAATCACTCGAAGTCAATGAGATATATATCACCACCGACATCGTCTTCCTCGCCGCCGACATCGTCTCCCTCGTCGACGATGGAGGAGGTCCATTTTCGCCATGAATCCGGGACGGAATCGTGAGTTTAATCGCGAAACAGAGGAGCCAAATGCCGCCTCCTCCACTGCCAGGGTAGGACCAGTTTCCTCCAATGACTTCGACGTCGCCGGAGGTAGCCGTCCATCCTCCGGCCTCCATCGTCGGTGGTGTCCACGACCAGCGAGCAATGACCACCGCTGTACATTCTTAACAATATTTATTTTTATTTTTTTTAGTTTTTTTAATATATCATTAATTCAAATTTTTATCACTGTTAAATAAAAGGGTATTATTGTCTTTATATTAAAATAGTGAGGGTATTATAGACATTACAATGATAAGAAGCCAACTTCTCCAAAAATCAGCTTCCAAAAGCTACCCCTAACCAACTTCTTAAAAATTGATTATTGGAGGAGTAAATTATGAAATAAGTTGATTATGGAGTGTTTGCCAAACACCTCATGGATCCTAAATTACGAAATAAGTAATTATTTCTTAAGTTTAAGCAATCCCAAACATAGCCTAAAACAACATTGAATTTGAATGAAGGGGAAATTACACAAACATCCCTCTGGTTAGGTCTAATTGCATGTACAGGTAGTTTTTGTTCAAAGTTGCAAAGAAATCTTTGCCGTTAGTGGTCAAAGGTTCAGATTGCCCTTATTTTATTTCATTTTTTGTTAATTATTTTATTTATTTTCTAAATAAAACAATTGAAAATGGAAAAAAAAAATGTGATTATATAGAGGAGATTTAGAAAACAAAATGTTTTTTTAAAGAAAAAAAACAAAAAAACAAAAATTTGATTTGAGTGTTTCCGGAAGAAAAAGTCTCCTCCATGAGGAAGACAATGAGGATTTTGCGGTAATAAAATAAAAAGAACAGATGAAAGAAAGGAGAGATAGACGAGCTTGGGGTTTGGGTAAATAACTTTTAGGTCAGCGGCTCGAATTCTACTAATAGTGCTTTTAAAAAAATACATGGTTCTGAATTAATAGATATTGTAATAATAATAATAATAATAAAAGAGAGAATAAGAAACTAAAATATAAACATATATATAGCAAAGAGGTCGGCAAAGTTGGGTTTGAGTCTGATGGAGATAAGATTGGCTGAGCCACCCTTCTCATCTAATCAACATGTGCCAATCCCTTAACCAATAACAATCGCCCATAATTGCACAATTGTAACCCAACAAATAATGTTGGTAATTCACAAATTTGCCATGCAATTCATAACACTCCCCCCTAAATTTCTACTATTTATATCTTAATTTGCTAGGGAAAACCCAGTGGAAAAAAAAACCTTCGCAATATATACAATATATGATCTTCTAGATCTAGAGGTATTAGACATGCTCAAAATTGTATCATTAAAAAAAATAATAATAAAAATAAAAATAAAAAAATTTGTCAGGAAAATCCAGTGGGACAAAACATGATTGAAGGGAAAAAGAATATAGTTCATATATGTCCAGAAATAAGATCTAGAGGTATTAGACATGCTCAAAATTATATCATTAAAAATAAATTAAAAAAAAAAAAAAAAAAACTTTGTCAGGAAAACCCAGTGGGACAAAACTTGATTGAAGGGAAAAAGAATACAGTTCATATATGTCCAGAAATAATATTTACTTCAAAACTTTGTTTACATTTATACTTTGCTAGAAAAAACCCAGTAGGACAAAAACCTGAGCAAAGATATTCATTGACCTATTGAATCAAACTATAATGACCTTATGGATCAAGGCAACATATGTACAATGATCTGCTAGATCAAAGTAATATTTATGATGATCTTCTAGATAAAATGACTTTTGGATGTGCTTAGAGAATTGCCTCATTAAAAACCTTATCAGGGAAACCCAGTGGGACAAAATCTGATCAAAGGAAAAAAGGATACAATGCACATATGTCCAAAATAACTAATCTACTACATTCGATATGCCCCCCTAATGGAACGCTCCCCCTAATAAAAATTCTTTTCAAAAAACAATCTTCTAGATTGGAACTAACACATACTGATGTTTATTCCACAAAATGTAATAACATCATAAGTGATTGGAGGATGTAAAAACAAAAGTCTTGCTTCATGGAGCACCATGAAATTCTTGTGTCATTATAGGTAAAAATATATCCCGTTTGTGAATGAGTTTTATGTGGATCAAATAGATATCCGGCATCAACATAACCAAGTAAACCTGAAAAATTATTAGATTTTGTATAAAATAATCTTAAATATTCCGTTCCACGAAGGTACGAAAAAGATGTTTAATCTCATTCCAATATCTTGGTGCTAAACTGAATCTAGCAAGTACATTCACTGGGAATGCAATATCTGATCTAATAAATTTAGCCAGATATAACAAAGCACAAATTGCATTAAGATATGATACTTAATGGATGAGTAATATCCATATGGAATCTTTTCAGCTTTTCCACATATTCTGATTTATGGACAATAATTCAGTTTGATCTATGCTTGATCTTCAAGCTGAGACAATATTTTCTTTCCCATATCTTTCATTTCAAATCTCATTTTCAAATACTCTGCAGTTTTCAAGAGCCCTCTGGGAGCTCCAATTAAATTCATATCATAAATTGCTACAATAGCAAATTCATATTCTCATTTCTTTATGAAGACTCATGGGTATATAATATAATTAATATACCCTTCTTAATATACCCTTCTTTTATCGGATATTCGAAGAGACGGTTACACCACATTCGTCCAGATTGTTTTTTAATCCATACAAGGATTTTTGTATATTTATCAAATACAGATTACGAGATCTCGATTTATATGCTTATGGTATTTTAAATCCTTTAGGAATTCTAAAAAAGAATGCCTGAAAGCCAAAAAGAATGTTTGGAAACTAAAAAGCACGCTCGAAAACTAAGAAGCACTTACGCGTTCAAAAAAGCATGCCTGCTTGCCAAAAAGAAAGGCTGCATTAAAAAAAGAACACCCGAAAGCCAAAAAGAATGTTGAAACTAAAAAGCATGCTCGAGAACTTAAAAGCACTCCTACGTTCCATTAAGCAAGCTTGCAAGCCAAAAAGAAAGCCTACATTCCAAAAAGAAGGCCTGAAAGCCAAAAACAACGTTCGGAAACTAAAAATCATGCTCAAGGACTAAAATCACTCCCGCGTTCAAAAGCATGCGATGCCCGAAAGCAAAAAAGAATGTCCGGAAACTAAAAACAATGCTTGAGAACAGAAAATCACTCTCGCATTGCAAAAAGAACGTCTAGAAACTAAAAAGCACGTTTGAGAGCAGAAAAACACTCCCGCGTTCCAAAAAACATGCTCGCATGCCAAAAAGAAAGTTTGCATGCCAAAAAGAATGTTTTGAAACTAAAAAGCACTCCTGTGTTCCAAAAAGCATTCCCGCATACCAAAAAGAAAGTTTGCAAGCCAAAAAGAACGCCTGAAAGCTAAAAAGAACGCTTAAAAGCCAAAAAAAACGTTTGGAAACTAAAAAGCACACTTGAGAACAGATAAGCACTCCAGCATTAAAAAAAGCATGCCTGAAAGTCAAAAAGAAAGTTTGCATGTCAAAAAGAAAGTTTGCATGTCAAAAAGAACGCCCGAAAGACATAAAGAACGTTTGGAAACTAAAAACCATGCTCGAGAACTAAAAAGCACTCCTGTGTTCCAAAAAACATGCCTGCATGCTAAAAAGAATGCCCAAAAGCCAAAAAGAACGTTTGAAAACTAAAAAGCACGCTCAAGAAATAAAAAGCACTTATGCGTTCTAAAAAGCATGTCAGCATGCTAAAACGAAAGCCTGCATGCCAAAAAGAACGTTTGGAAACTAAAACGCACACTCAAGAACCAAAAAGCACTCTTCCGTTCCTAAAATCATGCCCGCAAGATAAAAAGAAAGCCCAAAAGCCAAAAAGAACATTTGGAAACTAAAAAGCATGCTCGAGAACTAAAAAGTATTCTCGTGTTAAAAAAAGCATGCCTGCATGCCAAAAAGAACGCCTAAAAGCTAAAAAGAATGTTTGGAAACTAAAAAGCATGCTCGAAAACTAAAAAGAACTCTCGTATTCAAAAAGCATGCCCGCATGCCGTCAATCTTTTGGCATGCAAACAAGAACATTCAAAAGCCAAAAAAAATGTTTTGAAACTAAAAAGCATGCTCAATAACTAAAAAGCACTCCCGTGTTCCAAAAAGCATTCCCGCATACCAAAGAGAAAGTTTGCAAGCCAAAAAGAACGTCTGAAAGCCAAAAAGAACGTTTGGAAACTAAAAAGCACGCTTGAGAACAGAAAAGCACTCCAATGTTAAAAAAAGCATGTCCGAAAGCCAAGAAGAAAGTTTGCATGACAAAAAGAACGCCAGAAAGACAAAAAGAACGTTTGGAAACTAAAAACCATGCTCGAGAACTAAAAAGAACTCCCGCGTTCCAAAAAACATGCCCCATGATAAAAAGAATGCCCGAAAGTCAAAAAGAACGTTTGGAAACTAAAAAGCATTTCCACATTCCAAAAAGCATGCCCTGCATGCCAAAAAGAAAGCTTACATGCCAAAAAGAACGTCTGGAAACTAAAAAGCACACTCAAGAACCAAAAAGCGCTCTTCCGATCCTAAAATCATGCTCGCAAGACAAAAAGAAAGCCCGAAAGCTAAAAAGAACATTTGGAAATTAAAAAGCATGCTCGAGAACTAAAAAGAACTCTCACGTTTAAAAAAGCATGCATGCATGTCGAAAAGAGAGCCTGCATGCCAAAAAGAACGCCAAAAAGCCAAAAAGAACGTTTAGAAACTAAAAAGCACACTCGATAACTAAAAAGAACTCTCGCATTCAAATAAGCATGCCCGAATGCCAAAAGAGAGCAGGCATACAAAAAAAGAACACTCGAAGTCCAAAAAGAACATTGAAACTAAAAAGCACGCTCGAGAACTTAAAAGCACTCCCGCGTTCCAAAAAGCAAGCCCGCTAGCCAAAAAGAAAGCCTGAATTCCAAAAAGAAAGCCCGAAAGCCAAAAAGAACGTCTGGAAACTAAAAATCATGCTCGAGAACTAAAAAGCACTCCCGCGTTCCAAAAAGCATGCACGCATGCCAAAAAGAAAGTTTGCATGCTAGAAAGAATGCCCAAAAGCAAAAAAAAAAACGTTTGGAAACTAAAAGGCACGCCCCAGAAGTAAAAAGCACTTCTGTGTTCTAAAAAGCATGCCTACATGCCAAAAAGAAAGCTTGCATGCCAAAAAGAACGTCCGAAAGCCAAAAACAACGTTTGGAAACTAAAAAGCTCGCTCGAGAACTAAAAAGCACTCCCGTGTTCCAAAAAGCATCCACGCATGCCAAAAAGAACACTTGAAAGCCAAAAAGAACGTTTGGAAACTAAAAAGAATGCTCGAGAACTAAAAAACACTCCCTCCTTCTAAAAAGCACGCCTACATGCCAAAAAGAACGCCCGAAAGCCAAAAAGAACGCCTAAAAACCAAAAAGCATGCTCGAGAACTAAAAAGCACTCCCACATTCCAAAAAGCATCCATGCATGCCAAAAAGAACACCCGAAAGCCAAAAAGAACGTTTAGAAACTAAAAAACACGCTTGAGAACAAAAAAGCACTCCCGCGTTCCAAAAAGCAAGCCCGCAAGCCAAAAAGAAAGCATGAATTCCAAAAAGAACGTCCGGAAACTAAAATTCACGCTTAAGAACTAAAAATCACTCCCACGTTCCAAAAAGCATGCATGCATGCCAAAAAGAATGCCCAAAAGCAAAAAAGAACATTTGGAAACTAAAAGGCATGCCCTAGAAGTAAAAAGCACTCATGTGTTCTAAAAAGCATGCCTACATGTCAAAAAGAAAGCTTGCATGCCAAAAAGAACGCCTGAAAACCAAAAACAACGTTTGAAAACTAAAAAACACTCCCACGTTCCAAAAAGCATCCGTGCATGCAAAAAAAAAAACACATAAAAGCCAAAAATAACGTTTGGAAACTAAAAAACACGCTCGAGAACAAAAAAGCACTCCCGCATTCCAAAAAGCATGTCCGCATGCCAAAAAGAATGCATGCAATCCAAAACGAATGCCCGAAAGCTAAAAAGAACATTTGAAAACTAAACAGGCGCTCGAGAACTAAAAAGTACTCCCGTGTTCCAAAAAGCATGCCCGCATGCCAAAAAGAACGCCCGAAAGCTAAAAAGAACGTTTGTAAACTATACAGAACGCTCGAGAACTAAAAAGTACTCACGCGTTCCAAAAAGAATGTCCGCATGCCGAAATGAAAGTTTACATGCCAAAATGAACGCCCGAAAGCCAAAATGAACGTTTGAAAACTAAAAAGCACGCTCGAGAAATAAAAAAGAACTCCCGCATTCTAAAAGGCTTGCTTGCATGCCAAAAAGAAAGCATGCATGCCAAATAGAATGCCCAAAAGCCAAAAAGAGCATGTGGA
This sequence comes from Acer yangbiense, assembly GCA_008009225.1. NCBI lineage: Eukaryota > Viridiplantae > Streptophyta > Magnoliopsida > Sapindales > Sapindaceae > Acer > Acer yangbiense. Next base: position 428,753 of record CM017772.1, on the reverse strand, counting down.
AACTAAAAAGCACGCTCAAGAACAGAAAAGCACTCCCGCGTTAAAAAAAGCAGGCCCGCATGTAAAAAAGAGAGTTTGCATGGAAAAAAGAACGCCCGAAAGACAAAAAGAATGTTTGGAAATTAAAAAGCACGCTTGAGAACTAAAAAGCACTCTCACGTTCCAAAAAGCATAACCGCATGCCAAAAAGAACGCCCGAAAGCCAAAAAGAATGTTTGGAAACTAAAAAACATGCTCGAGAACTAAAAAGCACTTTCGCAATTCAAAACGCTTGCATGCATGCCAAAACGAAAGCTTACATGCCAAAAAGAACGTCTGAAAACTAAAAAGCACACTCGAGAATTAAAAAGTACTCATGCGTTCCAAAAAGCATGCCCTCAAGCTAAAAAGAACGTTTGGAAACTAAAAAGTATGCTCGAGAACTACAAAACACTCTCGCGTTCAAAAAAGCATGCCAGCATGCAAGCATGCAAAAAAGAGAGCCTACTTGCCAAAACAAACGCCCGAAAGCCAAAAAGAACGTTCGGAAACTAAAAAGCACGCTCGAAAACTAAAAAACACTCTCGCGTTCAAAAAAGCATGCCCGCATGCCAAAAAGAGAGCATGCATGCAAAAAAGAATGTCTGAAAGCCAAAAAGAACGTTGAAACTAAAAAACACGCTCAAGAACTTAAAATCACTCCTACGTTCCAAAAAGCAAGCCCACAAGCCAAAAAGAAAGCCTGCATTCCTAAAATAATACCCGTAAGCCAAAAAGAAAGCCTGCATGCCAAGAAGAACGCCCGAAAGCCAAAAAGAATGTCTGGAAACTAAAATGCACGATCAAGAACTAAAAAGCACTCCCGCGTTCCAAAAAGCATCCCCGCATGCCTAAAAGAACACCCGAAAGTTAAAAGAACGCCCATAAGCCAAAATGAAAGTCTGGAAACTAAAAAGCATGCTCGAGAACTAAAAAGCATTCCCGCGTTCAAAAAAGCATGCTCGCATACCAAGAGAAAAGTTTGCATGTCAAAAAGAACCCCCGAAAGCTAAAAATAACGTTTGAAAACTAAAAAGCACTTCCGCATTCCAAAAAGCTTGCTCGCATGCCAAAAAGAAAGTTTGCATGCAAAAAAGAACGCCCGAAAGCCAAAAAGAATATCTGGAAACTAAAAAGCACGCTCGAGAACTAAAAAGCACTCCTGCGTTCAAAAAAGCATCCGCACATCTCAAAATGAAAGTTTGCATGCCAAAAAGGACGCCCGAAAGCCAAAAAGAACATCAGAAAGAGAAAAAGAACGTTTGGAAACTAAAAAGAACGCTCGAGAGCTAAAAAACACTCTCGTGTTCAAAAAAGCATGTCCACATTGACATGCCAAAAAGAAAGTTTTCATGCCAAAAAGAACGACCGAAAGCTAGAAAGAATGTTTGGAAATTAAAAAGCATGATCGAGAACTAAAAAGCACTCATGCATTCCAAAAAGCATGCTCGCAAGCCAAAAACAAAGTTTTCATGCCAAAAAGAATGTTTGAAAAATAAAAAGAACACTCGAGAACTAAAAAGCACTCTTACTTTAAAAAAAGCATGCATGCATGCAAAAAAGAAAGCCTTCATGCCGAAAAGAACGTTAGAAAGCTAAAAATAATGTTTGGAAACTAAAAAGCACTCCCGCTTTCCAAAAAACATGCTTACATGCCAAAAAGAAAGCCTGCATTCCAAAAAAGAACGTCCGGAAATAAAAAATCACGCTTGAGAACTAAAAAGCACTCCCATGTTCCAAAAAACATGCCCGCATGCCAAAACAAAAAAGTTTACATGCAAAAAAGAAAGCTCGAAAGCCAAAAAGAACGTTTGAAAACTATAAATTATGCTCAAGAGGAAAAAGTACTCATGTGTTCTAAAAAGCATGCCTGCAAGCCAAAAAAAAAGTCTGCACGCCAAAAAGATTGCCAAAAAAAGTCTAACAACTAAAAAGCACACTCGAGAACTAAAAAGCACTCCCGCGTTCCAAAAAGCATTCCCGCATACCAAAAAGAAAGTTTACATGCCAAAATCAACGTACGAAAGCCAAAAAGAATGATAGGAAACTAAAAAGCACGCTCGAGAATTAAAAAGTAATCACGCGTTCTAAAAAACATGTATGCATGCCAAAAAGAACGTCCGAAAGCCAAAAAGAACGTTCGGAAACTAAAAAACATGCTTGAGAACTTAAAAGCACTCATGCGATCCAAAAAGCATGCCCGCATGCCAAAAAGAACGTCTGGAAACTAAAAAGCACGCTCGAGAACTAAAAAGCACTCCCGCGTTCCAAATAGCATGCCCACATGCCAAAATGAGAGCCTGATTACCAAAAAGAACACATGAAAGCCAAAAAGAACGTTTGGAAACTAAAAAGCACGCTTGAAAACTAAAAAGCACGTTTGAAAACTAAAAAGCACTCTCGCGTTCAAAAAAGCATGCCCGCATGCCAAAAAGAACTCCTGAAAGCCAAAAAGAACCTTGAAACTAAAAAGCATGCTCGAGAACTAAAAGAACTCCCGCATTCCAAAAAGCATGCCCGCAAGCCAAAAAGAAAGCCTGCATTCTAAAAAGAACACCTGAAAGCCAAAAAGAACGTTTCGAAACTAAAAAGCACGCTTGAAAACTAAAAAGCACTCTCGCATTCAAAAAAGCATGCCTATATACCAAAAAGAGAGCCTGCATACCAAAAAGAATACTTGAAAGTCAAAAAGAACGTTGAAACTAAAAAGAACACTCAAGGACTAAAAAGTACTCCCGCGTTCCAAAAAGAAAGCCTGTATGCCAAAAAGAAAGTCTGTATGCCAAAAAGAATGCCCGAAAGACAAAAAGAACGTTTGTAAACTAAAAAGCACGCTCGAGAACTAAAAGCACTCCTGCGTTCCAAAAACCATACCCGCAAGCCAAAAAGAAAACCTGCATTCCAAAAAGAACACCTGAAAGCCAAAAAGAACGTTTCGAAACTAAAAAGCACGCTTGAAAACTAAAAAGCACGCTTGAAAACTAAAAAGCACTCTCGTGTTCAAAAAAGCACTCTCGTGTTTAAAAAAGCATGCCCACATACCAAAAAGAGAGCCTGCATACCAAAAAGAATGCCTGAAAGTCAAAAAGAACGTTGAAACTAAAAAGAACACTCAAGGACTAAAAAGCACTCCCGCGTTCCAAAAAGCATGCCTGCATGCCAAAAAGAAAGCCTGTATGCCAAAAAGAATGTCCGAAAGACAAAAAGAACGTTTGCAAACTAAAAAGCACGCTCGAGAACTAAAAGCACCCCCGCGTTCCAAAAAGCATCCGCACATCCCAAAAAGAAAGTTTGCATGCCAAAATGAACACCTGAAAACCAAAAAGAATGTTTAGAAACTAAAAAATATGCTCGAGAACTAAAAAGCACTTCCGTGTTCCAAAAAACATCCTCGCATGCCTAAAAGAAAGCATGCATGCCAAAAAGAACGCCTGAAAGCTAAAAAGAACGTTTGGAAACTAAAAAACACGCTCGAGAACTAAAAGTACTCCCGTGTTCCAAAAAGCATGCCTGAATAGCAAAAAGAAAGATTGCTTGCCAAACCGAACGCCTAATAGCTAAAAAGAATGTCTAGAAACTAAAAAGCATGCTTGAGAACTAAAACGCACTCCCGCATTCTAAAAAGCATGCTTGCGTGCCAAAAAGAAAGCCTGTATGCCAAAAAGAAAGCCTGTATGCCAAAAAGAACGCCTAAAAGTCAAAAAGAATGTCTGGAAACTGAAAAGCACGCTTGAGAACTAAAAAGCACTCCCGCATTCCAAAAAGCATGCCCGCATGCCAAAAAAAAAGTTTACATGCCAAAAAGAACACCAGAAGCCGAAAAGAATGTTTGGAAACCAAAAATCACGCACAAGAACTTAAAAGCACTCTCGCGTTCAAAAAAGCATGTCTGCATGCCAAAAAGAGAGCTTGCATTCCAAAAAGAACGCTCGAAAGCCAAAATGAACGTTTGGAAACTAAAAAGAACGCTCGATAACTAAAAAATACTCTCGCGTTCAAAAAAGCATGCCTGCATGCTAAAAAGAAAGTTTGCATTCCAAAATGAACGTCCAAAATTAAAAAAGAACGTTTGGAAACTAAAAAGCACGCTTGAAAACTAAAAAGCACTCTCGTGTTCAAAACAACATGCCCACATGCCAAAAAGAGAGCCTGCATGCCAAAAAGAACACTCGAAAGCTAAAAAGAACATTGAAAAAGCACTCTCGCATTCAAAAAGCCATGCCCGCAAACCAAAAAGAAAGCCTACATTCCAAAAAGAAGGCCCAAAGCCAAAAAGAACGTCCAGAAACTAAAAATCATGCTCAAGAACTAAAAAGTACTCCCGCGTTTCAAAAGGCAAGCCCGTATTTCAGAAAGAACGCCCAAAAGCCAGAAAGAACGCCTGAAAGCTAAAAAGAACGTCTGGAAACTAAAAAGCAGGCATATAAGTAAAAAAGCATTGTCCCGTTAAAAAAACATGACTGCATGCCAAAAAGAAAGCCTGCAGGCAAAAAAGAACGCCCAAAAGATAAAAAGAACGTTTGAAAACTAAAAAGCACACTCGAGAACTACAAAGCACTCCCGAGTTCCAAAAAGTATCCGCGCATGCCAAAAACAAAATTTGCAAGCCAAAAAGAACACTTGAAAGCTAAAAAAAACGTTTGGAAACTAAAAAACATGCTTGAGAACTAAAAAGCACTCCCGCATTCCAAAAAGCATGCCAAAATGCCAAAAAGAAAGCATGCATGCAAAAAAGAAAAATGCCTGAAAGCTAAAAAGAATATTTGGAAACTAAAAAAGACGCTTGTGAACTAAAAAGTTCTCCCGTGTTCCAAAAAGCATACCCGCATGCCAAAAGAAAGTTTGTATGCCAAAAAGAACGCCCAAAAGCCAAAAAGAACATCTGTGTAAGGATTCTCATTCTTTGATTGGCTTATTTCGTGGACAAACCACATGTTGGGGTTTGAATTGTAAATGTAGTTTATGTGATTAAGGATCAAGCTCAAAGGCCATTTCAAGACCTCAAGGTGACAAACACTCGAAATGTATATCTCTACTGCTTAGTGTCTTTGAAGAGATTTAGTTGCACACACACACTTAACATACTTGCATTTGTGTGCATTCTCTTCACATGTCACATTTCACACTTGCACTTTAATTGTTGTATCTTGCTATGTGTTTCTTGTGTCTTGTAATTCGTTTCCTGAATATGTTCAGAAACGTCCACGCTTGCACAAATGTGTGCTTGGTTTAGCGCAAAGACCACCTACAGAGAATGCCCTTGGCTTCTCCTTTGGTTTCACCACTTTTGGTGAATCAGCGGTTTGATTGGCGGCTTGGCCGTCGAATTAAAACCGTCGTTTCTGTCCAGAAAGGTCTAGAGTGATTATGCGGTTATGATCGGTAGTCACGACAACTATTCGAAACCGCCGATCATACCTGATTGATTTAATCTCTCGGGTTTGATTCTGCGGTTGGTTCGGCGATTTTAAAACCGTCGTTGTTCCCCTGCCTTTCTCGGGAGCTATTCGACGGTTGTAATCGGCGGCCTGGCCGCCAAATGAAACCGTCAATCGTGTGTTTTCAAGGGCAAACTTGTCTTTTCACATGCTCTATTTTTTATGTCTATAAATACATCACTTTCTCATCTCTTTGAACTAAGTTTTTTCAATACAATAACCCTAAAGTCTAAAGAGAGATTTATGAGAGAAAAGGCAATCAAGATTGCTCATTTAAACACTCAAAACCATTTTCATATGCATTAAACTTCATCTAGCATCTTCTAGCATATTTAGGATGCTTGCTTGCATGGGTCTTTCATCAACACACTTGCTTTGGTAAGTTCTTTACTATTATCATATATAATTAGTGTTTTATTTATTAAGGCATCTCTTTTATTACTTGTATGTTCCTAGATTAATTTCTAATATTCAAGATAGAGATTGTTGTGTTGATATGATTGAGTGTTGTATTGTGATAGCTATCTAGGTTTTCATAATCTATGTTTAGTTAAGCTATTTGACATGTCATCTAGCTTTTAATATCTAGAATTGAATTAATTGCAAAATCATCATCCTAGATAAGTATATAGGGTTACTTAGCTCTAAATTGCATTTTGAATATTTCACATATTCACATATTCACATATTCACATCGGTTTTATTATCTCTTCTTAGAGAACTAAGTCTTGTGTTGTGACCGGGGATTAGGTTGCTTAAACCGCAAGCAATTGGACTAAGTTCACTTATACCGAGATTAGGTAGATGTGTGATTATATACCAAGATTAGGTTGTAATCTTTAACACATTTAGTGGATTTGAGGTTCAAGTGTGGCGCACTTACTAGCCTGTGGTTTTTCCCGTGAGGGTTTCCACATAAAAATCAAGTGTTATTTAATCTAGTTTGGGATAATTTCATAATATTGTCTATACACGAAAATTAGGTAATATCGTTTAAAATCTATTCATCCCCCTCTAGATAGTTATATACACACCTATAATTTGTTTCAATTGGTATCAGAGCGGGTTTCTATATATACTTAGGTGATCCTTGCTCATTTTGGTGTGTTTTGCATTTTGTGTGATTTTTGATCATTCATACATTTGCATTTATTTTATTTATTCATTCATAAACACTATGAGTAGAAACGGTGGCAAAGGCGGTGGCAACGAGGGTGCTTCTAGCATGATACCTCCCTTACTCACTGGGTTGAATTATGCCTCTTGGAAAGGCAAGATGAAGTCGTATATTTGTCAAATCCATGATAGGGCATGGATGGCGGTTGAAGACGGCTACACATCACCTATGATGACTCCTACGTATGGAGGAGAGGATGTGCTTAAACCTAAAGCACAATGAAACGTACAAGAGTTTGAGTCATCAAAATGGAATAGGAAGGCGATGCATGCCATCCTATGTGCAATGGATGAGAATCAATATAAGTTGATTCAAAATACTAGGATAGCTAAAGAGGCATGGGACATCCTAGAGGTTGCACATGAGGGAACCGAAGTTGTTAAGGACTCAAAGCTTCAAGTTCTCCAAACACAATTCGAATTGCTTAGGATGGATGAGAACGAATGCTTCAACAATTTCAAAGTAAGGTTGATGGACATTGTGAACCAAAGTCATTAACTTGGTGGCCCGTATTCGAATAGAAGAATCAAGCAAAAGATTATGAGATCTCTCCCTGATAGATTTGAGTCCAAGGTGACGGCTTTAGAGGAGAATAGCTCCTACAAGGATATGAAGCCGAGTGAGGTGATTTGGAGGCTTCTAGCTTATGAGTCTAGGAAGAGTCCTACCTCCACACCTTCTAAAAAGCAAAAGGGAATTGCTTTGAAAGCCTCCAAAGATGAGAAGGGGGAGAATTATGACTCAGACGAAGAAATGGCCTTGTTGATGGGAAGGTTTAAGAAATTCTACAAGTTCGAGAAGAAGGGTTTCGAATCCAAGGGCCAAGACTTCAAGAAAAAAACTCCGTTCAAGAAGTTTGAGTATAGGCAAGAAAAGACCGAAAGGAAAAAGGGAAAAGTACTATGAGTGTGGTGGGATAGGTCATTTTGCCCTTGAATGTGCTAATCACAATGACAAGAAAAAGGGAAAAGTGATGGCTGCCACATGGAGTGGAAGTGATGACTCCAAAGAGGGAAATGAATCTTCGAATGATGAAGAGCTCATGGCTAACTTCATAGCCTTTGCCTCCTCCCACAAAAGCAAAGGTTTTAGTGAAGAAGAGAATGAGAGTTAAAAAGAAATTGACTCAAGTGATGATGGCACTTTGTCTCACTCCACTAATGGAAATGTGGATATGATGGATCTTAGAGACTACATGGTCAAGTTTGAGAATTCAAGGTTAAAAAACAAGAGAGAAATTATGAGATTGAAGGACGAAAACCTAGAACTCTCAACACATATAGACCAATTAAGTGAAGAAGTAGTGAGATCCACAACGAATGAAGATAAGCTAAGAGATGAGTTAGTCTTATCTAAGAGGAATGAAGAAGGTTTGAAAAGGGAGCTTGATGAAGCTATAGAGTCACTAACTAGGATGGCTTCTAGCACCAAGAAGCTTGACCACATGTTTGGTGTTGGAAAGAGCCCTTGTGACAATAGAGGTCTTGGATTTGAATATGGTAAGGAGACCTCCACTCCTAACAAGACCGTGTTTGTCAAGAGCTTGGACAATAAAGAAGCTTCACCGGTGCAAACTCATAGAAAGAAAATTGATCTATGACAATGTTCAAATAGTGCACAAGTGAAGGTGGCTCCAAGAAGATAACCCCAAAGCTAACATTCCTCAACAATTGGCTCAAGGAAAGAGACCAATCATGCAAACTCATTCAAGGAAGCACGCTAGACCGGTTCAACAACGAAGACAAAGTGAACTAATGCAACCACAAAGACATGGGAAGACTCCTATGCAAGCACAAGGACATGGTATGATTCCTTATTTTATTCCTACATGTTATTTTTGTGGTTTTGATGGTCATATTAGACCAAGATGCTTTCGTTATATTAAAATATGTAAAACTAGAAGCATGATTGAGAAGAAAAAGAAAAAAGCCATGATGCATGTTCCTAGGAATGATAATATTGATTTGTATGATCCTATGACATCTAGAGCCCATGTACCAAAGACCACTAGGAAAGAAAATGTTTTACCTAAGTGGATTAGAAAGTATGAAAATGTTTGCCATGTTGCTCAAATTGCCTTAAAGGCTAATTCTTCTAATTTTTGGTATTTAGATAGTGGTGATCTAAGCACATGACGGGAAACAAGAGTTTCCTCGAGACTCTTGTCATAAGGAGGATGTGTCACCTTTGGTAATGGATCCAAAAAGAGAGTCATAGGGAAAGGAACCATTTCCATTCCCGGATTACCCTCCTTATCCAATGCTTTATTTGTTGATGGCTTGAAGCCAATTTGATAAGCATTTCTCATCTTAATGATGAAGGATATTCCGTCTTGTTTAGCAAAAATGATTGCTTTATCCTAAAGCCCAATGGACAAACCTTGTTGAAAGGTATGAGATCTAGTGACAATTGTTATTGTCTTGAAGCTAGAATAGTCTCAAACAATGTGTCCAATGATGAGCAAATTGAGTTGTGGCATGAAAGACTTGGCCACATGAACTTTCAGGATTTACGAATCTTAGATAAGTTCAATAGTGTACGTGGCCTTCCCAAGCTTAAGAAGAAAGCCAATGGTGTTTGTGGACCTTGCCAACAAGGAAAACAAACTAAAAGCATGCACAAAAAGGGCAAGTATCTCTCCACCAAGGAGCCCCTAGAGCTTCTCCACATAGATCTTATGGGTCCCATGCAAACCGAGAGTTTAGGTGGAAAGAGATATATTTTTGTTTATGTTGATGATTTCTCTAGGTTCACATGGACATATTTTCTTAGAGAAAAATCTGAAACTTTTGAGAAGTTTAAAATGCTTTGTACTAAAATACAAAATGAAATGAATTCAAACATTAAAAGCATTAAACGGATTAGAAGTGACCATGGGAGGGAGTTTGAGAATGCCATCTTTGAAAGCTATTGCAATAGCTTAGGCATCTCCTATGAGTTTTCAGCTCCTAGGACACCTCAACAAAATGGAGTTGTTGAGAGGAAAATAAGGTCCTTCAAGAGATGGCCCGTGTGATGTTGCTTAGCAACAATGTCCCTAGGAACCTATGGGCCGAAGCCGTTAATTCGGCTTGCTATATAAGAAATAGAGTTTTCCTAAGGCCCGGATCTAGAAATACCTCCTATGAGTTATGGAAGGGTAGGAAGCCACATGTTAGCTACTTCCACTCCTTTGGAAGCAAGTGCTACATTTTAAATGACCGTGATCAACTTGGCAAGTTTGACGCTAAGAGTGATGAGGGTATCTTTATTGGCTATGCCTTGAATAGTATAGCCTATAGAGTTTTCAATTTGAAGACTCGAACCGTCATGGAATCATCAAATGTTGTCATTGATGATACAAGGCTCAAGTCTAATGATCATGAGGAGGAAGTTGTTTTAGATGATGACTCTCCCTTGGAGAAAGTTGTGGAGACTCCCAATATTGGGACATCCAATGGTGATAATGAGGACACACAACCTACTGATAGAGTTCCTCTCTTGAACTCTAAAGAACCCGCTCCATGGGTTAGACAACTCCATGATAAAAATGACATCATTGGAGAAGTTAATGAGGGTGTTAGGACTAGGTGTCAAATAGCTAATCTCATTAGCTTTACATGCTACACCTCTCAAATAGAACCCAAAAAGGTTGATAAAGCTTTAAATGATGAATTTTGGGTTTTTGCCGTGCAAGAAGAGCTAAACCAATTCGAAAGGAATGAGATTTGGACTCTAGTTCCTAGGCCTAAGACCACTAATGTCATAGGTACCAAATGGATATATAGGAACGAATCCGATGAGGATGGCAACATAGTGCGTAACAAGGCTAGACTTGTTGCACAAGGGTACTCTCAAATTAAGGGTATCGACTTTAAGGAGACATTTGCTCCCGTTGCCCGCTTAGAGTCTATTAGGCTTCTCTTGTCCATTTCTTGAGTGCACAATTTCAAATTGCACCAAATGGACGTCAAGAGTGTCTTCCTCAATGGCTTATTGTAAAAGGATTTGTTGAATAACCCAAGAGGTTTGTGGATGCTCACCACCCCAACTATGTCTATCGCCTCAAGAAGGCTCTTTATGGGTTGAAACAAGCACCGAGGGCTTGGTATGAGCGCCTCACTCAATTTCTTGTTAACAATGACTACACAAGAGGTAGTGTTGACAATACTCTATTCATCATGAAAGTCAATGATGAGCTCTTTATAGCTCAAATATATGTTAATGATATAGTGTTTGGCTCCACCAACAACACCAAGGTCCAACAATTTGTTGATGTTATGTCTCATGAATTTGAGATGAGTCTTGTTGGTGAGCTTAGTTACTTCTTAGGTTTGCAAATTAGGCAATTAGATGATGGGATTTTTATTACCCAAGCCAAATGAAGAAGTTTGGTCTTGAAAATGCCAAACATTATGATACACCCATGAGTACCACTTTGAAGCTAAGTAAGGATAATAGTGGAAAAAGTGTGGAACAAACGTTGTATCGGGGCATGATTGGTAGCTTGCTTTATTTGACCGCAAGTAGGCCCGATATCTATTTTAGTGTGGGTGTGTGTGCTAGGTACCAATCGGATCCTAAGGAGTTCCATCTCTCTTTGGTTAAGAGAATAATTCACTATGTGAATGAGACATCCAACTATGGGATTTGGTACTCGTTTGACACTAATGCTAGTCTTATAGGCTTTAGTGATGCGGATTGGGCAGGAAATTGTGATGATAGGAAAAGCATATCGGGCGGTTGCTTCTTCCTAGACAACAACTTGGTGTCTTAGTTTTACAAGAAACAAAACTTGATTTCCTTGTCCACGACCAAGGCCGAGTACATAGCCGCAGGGAGTGGATGCACACAACTCCTTTAGATGAAGAAAATGCTTGTAGACTGCGGATTTAACCAAGGTATGCTCACTCTCTTTTGTGATAACATGAGTGCTATTAATGTTTCCAAGAATCCGGTTCAACATTCTAGAACTAAGCATATTGACATCCGCCATCATTTCATAAGAGAACTAGTTGAGAATAAATACATAGTACTTGAACATGTAGGTACTAATGATCAACTGGCAGACTTATTTACTAAACCCTTAGATGCTACTCGATTTAAAACACTAAGTAGATCTATTGGGATTTGTCTCATGGAGTGATGAGTTTTGGTGATTTGACCCCATAAGGGGAACTCAAGCAAAGAGAGCTATTTTGCATACTTGTCACTTGCAAAATTTTTGAAATATCTTATGTTTCTTTTTTTAATTGCTTGAGTAAGCTTGGTTGCACATATGTATATATTTTTTCAATTCAATAAGTGTGAACCTTGCTTTATTTACAATCCATGTCATATTTATGTTCAAACATGCATTTTTGGACTAGGAGATTTACATAGGAAGTATGATTTGAATGACCTATAGTTATTTCCATGACATGATGATTCTTTTATAACATGCTAATGTCAAATGAAAAGCATGAATATCATATGACATGCTCAAATAAAAAAGCATGAATTGATCATTGCATTCTCTTAAATGCAAAACTTGTGTGAAATAGCTTATGAGACTCAAAATGAATAAAAGATCTTGTATCCGTTCAAAGGATTTTACAATCCAAATGTCTTTTTTTTTTATTAGTTGAACATGGCTACTATCATACGAGTATCTCACTCGGAAAAATCAAATAGGGTGCAAAAAGTCGCTCATGCCATGTTTCGCTTATAAAGTTGGATATGGTTGCTCTTAAAATTGAAATCATTAAAATCTCTATATCCTTGCGTCTCTCATGTCAACGGTGAAATTGGTTTGAATTCTTATTAGAAACCTTTGTCATTTGCTTTGCCAAATACCATTGTATATTAGACTTGAATGCTACATGTCTTGTTTGCAAAGCATTTTTGATTCACACATTTTCTTTAAATAAATCTTCTTGTTTCTCTCCAATTAAATGAGATGCATAAAGTGACTAATATGATTATGCAAATATCTTGTATGCTACTATCTCTCTTTGCTAGAATTGATCCGGTTGGGGACTACTCCTTTGCCTATATCATGATAAAAAGGGGGAGTAGAATGTGGTAAGGGGGGTTGCAAATTGTAGTAGAAATTGTGCATGCTGGGGAGAATATACATTGAGGGGGAGCATTGCATACACATACATTGCATTATGTTGTGCTTAAATTTTTAAATGCAAATGCTTGTTTTATTTTCACTTGATCATCTCACATACACTTGCTTTGGAAAGTATAATCTTTTTGTTTTGAAGGGTTGATATTTCTACAAGAGATTGAAGACTTGAAGTTTTTTTTTATATATTTTTATATCTCTTTGTAATGTAGAATATTTTTGTTATCCCGTAGACTTAATTATGTTGTCAGGTCAATGTGAGTGGTGGTTTTGTTACGAAATAGCCAAAGGGGGAGATTGTAAGGATTCCCATTCTTTGATTGGTTTATTTCGTGGACAAACCACATGTTGGGGTTTGAATTTGAAAGGAACGAATAAATGCTCGGTGTGTATGATAAATATATCTAGATGGGAGGGGGGGGGGGGGGGGGGGGGTGTGAATAGATTTTAACTATTATTACCCAATTTTCGCATGCAAGTCAATATTACGAAAATGCCTCTACTAGTCAAAAATACAAGCAAGTGTAATATAGTGCGGAATTTAAATAACACTTGATGTATACGTGGAAACCCAACCACTGGGAAAAACCACGGGCTGTTTAGTGCACCACACTCGAACCTCGAAATCCACTAATTGAAATGGAGTTTACAACCTATGTAAACCTCGTCTAACACTCCGGTCAATAACCTCCCACTTCTACCACTCGGGCCTTTAAAAGTGGCTTTAGTCCAATTGCTTGAGGCCTAAGCAATCTTAGCCTCAAGACTTAATTCTCAATGTAGAGATTATGCAACCTATGTGAATATGTATGAATATTCAAATAACAAACAAGGCTAGGGAACCTTAGATGCTTATCTAGGATGATGATATAATCAATTAAATCAATCATAGATATCAAGAGCTAAATGACATGTCAAATAGCTTAGCTAATCAAGATTAAGCAAAAACCTAATTAGCTATCACAATACAACACTCAATCAATTCATCACAATTAATTCTCTATTCTTGTATTTATCATATGATCAAAAACATACAAGTAAATTAAAATAGAATAGCTTGATAGTAAAATACTAAAATAAAATGAACTTGATCAAAATCTTACCAAAGAAGTTGTGATGATGCAAACCCAATCATGGATGCATTCTATATAGTCATAGAAGATGCAATATGAAATTTGATGCAAAAAAGATTTGATTTGAGTGTTTAAATGTGAATTCTTGATTTGATTTTTTCTCAAAAATCTCTCTTTGAAGTTTAGGGTTCTAAGGAGTAAAAGAACTTAATCAGATAATGAGAAAGTAAGATATTTATAGACATCAAGAACAGGGCATGTGAAAAGACAATTTTGCCCTTAAAACGCACCGATCGGCGGTTTCAATCGGCGGCCAGGCCGCCTATTATAACCACCGAATTGAACCGAGAAGAATAGGGGAACAACGGCGGTTTCATTCGGCGGTTTCATAACCGCCGATTCAACCGCAAAATCAAACCTGAGAAATAAATCAATCAGGTATGATCGGCGGTTTCGAACGGCGGTCGGGGACCGCCGATCGTAACCGTAGAATCACTCCAGACCTTTCTGGACTGAAACGGCGGTTTCAATTCGGCGGCCAAGCCGCCGATCAAACTGCCGATTCACCAGTAATGGTGAATCTAAAGGAGAAGCCAAGAGCATTCCCCTTAAGCAATCTTCACGCAAAACCAAGCACACATTCGTGCAAGCACGGACGTTTCCAAACATATTCGGGAAACGGATTACACAACAAGATACATCAAACAAAGTGCAAGAGTGAAATGTGTCATGTGAAGAGAATACACACAAGTACAAGTATGCTAAGTGTGTGTATGCTAACTAAATCTCTTCAAAGAAAAACTAAGCACTAGAGATTATACCTTTGGCGTGCTTGTCCCTTGAGGTCTTGGAAGGGCCTTCGAGCTTGAAGTTCAATCATCTAAACTACCCTTACACAATCAACCCCAACAATTGGTTTGTTCACGAAATAAGCCAATCAATATATGGGAATCCTTACAATCTCCCCCTTTGGCTATTTCGTGACAAAACCACCACTCACATTGATTCCTCACAACATAATAGAAACTACGGGTCTACAATGATTTTCTACTTTACAAAGAGATATATAAAAATAATCTTGAAGTCTTCAATCTCTTTTAGAACAATCAATCCCTGAAAGCAAAGTTTCTATACTTACCAATTCAAGTAAAATGTGAGATTAATCAAGTGAGAGCATAAACAAGCATTTGCATTCTTGAAATTTAAGTACAACAATAACATCATGCAATGTTTGATGAATGCAATGCTCCCCCTCAAAGGGTTACTCCCCCTCAATGTATTGTCTCCCCAACATGCACAATTGCTACCACAATTTGCAACTCCCCTTACCACCATTCTACTCCCCCTTTTTGTCATGATATAGGCAAATGAGTAGTCCCCAACCGGGTCACTTAGCAAAGAGAGATAGTAGCATATTATATACTTGCATAATCATATAATCCACTTTTTGCAACTCAATCAATTGGAGAGAAACAAGGAGATTTATTTAAAATAAATGTGTGAAACAAAACATGCTTTGCATACAAGACATGTAGCATTCAAGTCCAAAATACAATGGTATTTGGCAAAGCAAATGACAAAGGTTTCTAATAAGAATTCAAACCAATTTCACCAATGTCATGAGAGAAGCAAGGATATAGAGTTTTCATTGATTTTAATATATGAGCAACTATATCCATCTTTATAAGCCAAACATGTCATGAGCAACTTTGCACTCTATTTGATTTTTCTGGGAATGAAACCCATATGATAGTAGACATGTTCAACAAATAAAGAAGGAGAGACATTTGGATTTTAAAATCCTTTGAAATGGATACAAGATCCTGTATTCAATTTGAGTCTCATAAGCTTTTTCACACAAGTTTTGCATTTTAAGAATATGCAATCATCAATTCATGCTTTTTCATGTGAGCATGTCATATGAATTTCATGCTTTTCAATATTCATTAGCATGTTATTAAAAACTCATGCTTTTCAATTTTTTAAGCATGTCAATAAGAATTATCATGTCATGGAGATTACTATAGGTCATTCAAATCATACTTCCTAAGTAAATCTCCTAGTCCAAAAATGCATGCTTAAACATAAATATGACATGGATTGTAGACAAGCATGGTTCACACTTATTGAATTGAAAACATATATACATATGTGCAACCAAGCTTACTCATGCAATCAACAAAGAAGCATAAGATTTTTCAAAAATTTACATGCAACAAGTATGCATAAGCTCTCTTTGCTTGAGTTCCCCATATGGGGTCAATCACCATCCTTCATCAATGAAGGTCATGAGGTCCTATAGACCTCCCAAGTCCATTTGACTTGGTTGAACCTATTTGAGACTTGTTAGTCTTGTAGCAAGCGGGTTCATTTTTTCTTATCCACATAGATATGACATTTTTCTTCTTAGTGGTCAATGGTTCAAGAGTTCTAGAAATTATAGGATCATGAATATGAATTTTTTCCTTTCTATTAACATGTATTCTAGCTCTTGTCATTCTCTTTTCAATCATGCTTTTGAATCTACATAATTTAATGAAATGAAAGCAATTTGGTCTAATGTGACCATCAATACCACAAAAGTGACATGTAAGGTTGAATTTAGAAATCATACCATGTCCTTGAGCATGCATATGAGCCTTCCCATGTCTTTGTGGTTGAGTGGGTTCAAATCTTCTTTGTTGTTGAACCGGTCTAGCTTGCTTCCATGGTTCATTTTGCATGATTGGCCTCTTCCCTTGATGAATTTGAGCTTGAGGGAAGTTAGGTTGAGGAACTTTTTGAGCTTGAGGTTGTCTCCTTGGAGCTTCCTTCACTTGTGCACTTCTTGAACGTTGTCCTAGATCAATTTTCTTCCTAGGAGTGTGCACCGGCAAGGCTTCTATCTTGTACAAACTCTTGACAAAGACGGTCTTGGTTAGAGTAGTGATCTCCTTGCTTTCTTCATACCCAATACCTCTCTTGTCACAAGGGTTATTTCCACTACCAAGAATGTGGTCAAGCTTCTTGGTGCTTGTAATTATCCTAGTCATTGACTCTTTAGCTTCATCAAGCTCTCTCTTCAACCCTTCTTCATTCCTCTTAGACATAGCTAGCTCATCCCTTAGCTTGTCTTCAATCATCTTGGATGTTTCCACTTGCTTACTCAAATGGTCATTGTGTGTTGAAAGCTCTAGATTTTCATCCTCTAAAATCTTCAACTTTCTATTGTTCTTCTTCAATGAACTTTCACACTTGACTATAAAGTCATGAACATCCATTTTCTCTACACTTCCATTTGTAGAGTTAGATGAGGAGTCATCTACACTTAAGTTATCTCCTCCACTCTCCTTCTCACTTATGGAGTTATTTTCCTCATTAAGACCTTCACCTTGGTCTCTTGAGTTAATGAGAGTTATGTCCCAATAAGTAGCTACACCTATCACCTCTAGAGCTACTTCTTCATCTTTTTCTTCTATGGGATCATTAGTCAAGGCTTTCTTACCAACAACTTTATCTTCTACACAAGTGGCCCCAAATGCCGTGTAATCGATGGTAAGCTCATCATCACTTGATGACTTGTCTCCCTTTCCGGAGTCATCACTTTCACTCCAAGTGGCAGCCATTACTTTTGCCATCTTGTTCTACAAATTCCCACAATCGGGTGAGATGTGTCCTATACCGCCACACTCATAGCATTGGACCCCTTTCTTTTCGCTCTTCTCTTGTCTAGGCTCAAAACTCTTGAAGGGAGCTTTTTTCTTCAAGTCTTGGCCTTTGGATCCAAAACCTTTCTTCTCGAATTTGACAAATTTCTTGAATTTTCTAAGCATCAAAGCCATGTCTTCATCCGAGTCACCTTTTTCCTCCTTCTTAACCTTGGAAGCTTTCAAAGCAATCCCTTTTGCTTTTTATGAGGTGAAATACTAGGAGCCTTCCTAGATTCATAGGCAAGGAGTCTTCCAATTACCTTACTCGGCTTCATATCCTTATATCCACTGTTTTCTTCTAAAGCCGTCATTTTTGCTTCAAACCTAGCGGGGAGAGACCTCATAATTTTTTGCTTGACTCTCCTATCCGTATAAGGGTCACCGAGTTGATGGCTTTGATTTACAATATCCATCAACTTGACTTCAAAGTCATTGAAGCATTCGTCCTCCTCCATCTTGAGCAACTCAAATTGCGTTTGAAGGACTTGAAGCTTGGAATCCTTGATAACATTGGTTCCTTCATGTGCAACCTCTAGGATATCTCATGCCTCCTTGGCTATCCTAGTGTTTTGAATCAGTTTGTACTGATTTTCATCCACTGCACATAGAAGAGCGTGCCAAGCCTTCCTATTCCATTTTGAAGTCTCAAACTCTTCAATAGACCACTGAGCCTTAGGCTTGAGTACTTCTTCTCTACCACCCATGTGAGTCATCTTAGGAGCCATATACCCATCTTTAATTGCCATCCATGCCCTATCATGTATTTGACACAAGTATGCCTCCATCTTGCCTTTCCATGAGGCATAATTCACACCGGTGAGGTGAGGAGAGGAGGTCGTGTACTTGACGCACACTCTTGGTTTCCACCGTATCCACTCATAGTATATAATGAATGAATTCAAATGAATGCAAAATGTATGAATGAGCAAAAATCACACAAATGCAAAACACATCAAAAATGAGCTTGGATCTCCTAAGTATATCTAGGAACCCGCTCTGATACCAATTGAAAGGAACGAATAAACACTCGGTGTGTATGATAAATATATCTAGAGGGGGGGGGGGGGGGGGGGGGGGGGGTGAATAGATTTTAACTATTATTACCTAATTTTTGCATGCAAGTCAATATTACGAAAATGCCTCTACTAGTCAAAAATACAAGCAAGTGTAATATAGTGCGGAATTTAAATAACACTTGATGTATACGTGGAAACCCAACCACTGGGAAAAACCACGGGCTGTTTAGTGCATCACACTCGAACCTCGAAATCCACTAATTGAAATGTAGTTTACAACCTATGTAAACCTCGTCTAACACTCCGGTCAATAAACCCCCACTTCTACCACTCGGGCCTTTAAAAGTGGCTCTAGTCCAATTGCTTGAGGCCTAAGCAATCTTAGCCTCAAGACTTAATTCTCAATGTAGAGATTATGCAACCTATGTGAATATGTATGAATATTCAAATAACAAACAAGGCTAGGGAACCTTAGATGCTTATCTAGGATGATGATATAATCAATTAAATCAATCCTAGATATCAAGAGCTAAATGACATGTCAAATAGCTTAGCTAATCAAGATTAAGCAAAAACCTAATTAGCTATCACAATACAATACTCAATCAATTCATCACAATTAATTCTCTATTCTTGTATTTATCATATGATCAAAAACATACAAGTAAATTAAAAGAGAATAGCTTGATAGTAAAATACTAAAATAAAATGAACTTGATCAAAATCTTACCAAAGAAGTTGTGATGATGCAAACCCAATCATGGATGCATTCTATATAGTCATAGAAGATGCAATATGAAATTTGATGCAAAAAGGATTTGATTTGAGTGTTTAAAGGTGAGTTCTTGATTTGATTTTTTCTCAAAAATCTAATTTTGAAGTTTAGGGTTCTAAGGAGTAAAAGAACTTGATCAGATAATGAGAAAGTA
This sequence comes from Acer yangbiense, assembly GCA_008009225.1. NCBI lineage: Eukaryota > Viridiplantae > Streptophyta > Magnoliopsida > Sapindales > Sapindaceae > Acer > Acer yangbiense. The sequence goes on along the minus strand of CM017772.1, from coordinate 409,322 downwards.
AGATATTTATAGACATCAAGAACATGGCATGTGAAAGACAATTTTGCCCCTGAAACGCACCGATCGACGATTTCAATCGGCGGCCAGACCGCTAATTATAACCGCCAATTTGAACCGAGAAGAACAGGGGAACAACGGCGGTTTCATAACCGTCGATTCAACCGCAGAATCAAACCTGAAAAATAAATCAATTAGGTATGATCGATGGTTTCGAACGGCGGTCAGGGACCACCGATCGTAACTGCAGAATCACTCCAGACCTTTCTGGACTGAAACGGCGGTTTCAATTCGGTGGCCAGGCCACCGATTCACCAGTAATGATAAATCTAAAGGAGAAACCAAGAGCATTCCCCTTAAGCAGTCTTCGCGTAAAACCAAGCACACATTCGTGCAAGCGCGGACGTTTCCAAACATATTTGGGAAACGGATTACACAACAAGATACATCAAACAAAGTGCAAGAGTGAAATGTGTCATGTGAAGAGAATACACACAAGTACAAGTATGCTAAGTGTGTGTGTGCTAACTAAATCTCTTCAAAGAAAAACTAAGCACTAGAGATTATACCTTTGGCGTGCTTGTCCCTTGAGGTCTTGGAAGAGCCTTCGAGCTTGAAGTTCAATCATCTAAACTACCCTTACACAATCAACCCCAACAAGTGGTTTGTTCACGAAATAAGTCAATCAATATATGGGAATCCTTATAGAATTGTAAGGGTAGTTTAGGTGATTAAGGATTAAGCTCAAATGCCATTTCAAGACCTCAAGGTGACAAGTACTCCAAAGGTATATTTTTAGTGCTTAATGACTTTGAAGAAATTTAGATTGCACACACACACTTAGCATACTTGCATTTGTGTGCGTTCTCTTCACATGTCACATTTCACACTTGCACTTTGATTGTTGTATCTTGCTATGTGTTTCTTGTGTCTTGTAATTCGTTTCCTAAATATGTTCAGAAACGTCCGCACTTGCACAAATGTGTGCTTGGTTTAATGCGAAGATCGCCTACAGAGAATGCCCTTAGCTTCTCCTTTGGTTTCACCACTTTTGGTGAATCAGCGGTTTAATAGACGGCATGGCCGCCGAATTAAAACCGTTGTTTCTATCCAAAAAGGTCTGGAGTGATTATGCGGTTATGATTGGCGGTCACGACAACTATTCAAAACCGTCGATCATACCTGATTGATTTAATCTCTCGGGTTTGATTCTTTGGTTGGTTCGGCGATTTTGAAACCGCTGTTGTTCCCCTGCCTTTCTCGGGAGCTATTTGATGGTTGTAATCGGCGGCCTGGCCGTCGAATGAAACCACCAATCGTGCGTTTTCAAGGGCAAACTTGTATTTTCACATACTCTGTTTTTGATGTCTATAAATACATCACTTTCTCATCTCTCTGAACTAAGCTCTTTCAATACAAGAACCCTAAAGTCTAAAAAGAGATTTGTGAGAGAAAAAGCAATCAAGATTGCTCATTTAAACACTCTAAACCATTTTCATATGCATTAAACTTCATCTAGCATCTTCTAGCATATCTAGGATACTTGCTTGCACGGGTCTTTCATCAACACACTTGCTTTGGTAAGTTCTTCACTATTATCATATATAATTAGTGTTTTATTTATTAAGGCATCTCTTTTATTACTTGTATGTTCTTAGATTAATTTCTAATATTCAAGATAGAGATTGTTGTGTTGATATTATTGAGTGTTGTATTGTGATAGCTATCTAGGTTTTCATAATCTATGTTTAGCTAAGCTATTTGACATGTCATCTAGCTTTTACTTGCTTGCACGGGTCTTTCATCAACACACTTGTTTTGGTAAGTTCTTCACTATTATCATATATAATTAGTGTTTTATTTATTAAGGCATCTCTTTTATTACTTGTATGTTCTTAGATTAATTTCTAATATTCAAGATAGAGATTGTTGTGTTGATATTATTGAGTGTTGTATTGTGATAGCTATCTAGGTTTTCATAATCTATGTTTAGCTAAGCTATTTGACATGTCATCTAGCTTTCAATATCTAGGATTGAATTAATTGTAAAATCATCATCCTAGATAAGCATATAGGGTTACCTAACTCTAAATTGCATTTTGAATATTTCACATATTCACATAGGTTTTATTATCTCTTCTTAGAGAACTAAGTCTTGTGTTTTGACCGGAATTAGGTTGCTTAAACCGCAAGTAATTGGACTAGGTCCACTTACACAGGGATTAGGTAGGTGTGTGATTATATACCGGGATTATGTTGTAATCTTTAACACATTTAGTGGATTCGAGGTTCGAATGTGGCGCACTAACTAGCCCGTGGTTTTTCCTGTGAGGGTTTCCACGTAAAAATCAAGTATTATTTAATTTCCGCACTTTACACTTGATTTATTATTTTATCTAGTTTGGGTTAATGTCATAATATTGTCTATACACGAAAATTGGGTAATATCGTTTAAAATCTATTCACCCCCCCCCCCCCCCCCCCCCTCTATATAGTTTTATATACACCTATAATTTGTTTCAGTCTGGAAAATAAAAAGCATGCTTGAGAACTAAAAAGCTTTCCCGTGTTCTAAAAAGCTTTCTCGTGTTCTAAAAAGCATGCATGCGTGCCAAAAAGAAAGCCGGCATGCCAAAAAGAACGCCCGATAGCAAAAGAGAATGTTTGGCAACTAAAAAGCACACTCGAAAACTAAAAAGCACTCCCGCGTTCCAAAAAGCATGTCCGCATGCCAAAAAGAAAGTTTCCTTGCCAAAAAGAACGTTTGGAAACTAAAAAGCACACATGAGAACTCAAAAGCACTCTCGTGTTCAAAAAAGCATGCCCGCATGCCAAAAACAGAGCCTGCATGCAGAAAAGAACGCCTGAAAGCCAAAAAGAACGTCTGGAAACTAAACAGAATGCTCGATAACTAAAAAGCACTCTCGTGTTCAAAAAGGCATGCCTGCATGCCAAAAAGAACGTCTACATGCCAAAAAGAACGCCCGGAAGCCAAAAAGAACGTTTGGAAACTAAAAAGGACAGTCGAGAACTAAAAAGCACTCCCGTGTTCCAGAAAGCATGCCCGCATGCCAAAAAGAAAGCCTACATTCCAAAAAGAATGTTCGAAAGCCAAAAAGAACGTCTGAAAACTAAAAATCACGCTCAAGAACTAAAAAGCACTCTCGCGTTCAAAAAAGATTGCCCACATCATAAAAAGAGAGCTTGCATGCCAAAAAGAACGCTTGAAAGCTGAAAGTGAACGAATAAATGCTCGGTGTGTATGATAAATATATCAAGAGGGGGGTGAATAGATTTTAAGCTTTATTACCCAATTTTCGCATGCAAGTCAATATTACGAAAATGCCCATACTAGTCAAAAATACAAGCAAGTGTAATATAGTGCGGAATTTAAATAACACTTGATGTATACGTGGAAACCCAACCACTGGGAAAAACCACGGGCTGTTTAGTGCGCCACACTCGAACCTCAAAATCCACTAATTGAAATGGAGTTTACAACCTATGTAGACCTCGTCTAACACTCCGGTCAATAACCCCCCACTTCTACCACTCGGGCCTTTAACAGTGGCTCTAGTCCAATTGCTTGAGGCCTAAGCAATCTTAGCCTCAAGACTTAATTCTCAATGTAGAGATTATGCAACCTATGTGAATATGTATGAATATTCAAATAACAAACAAGGCTAGGGAACCTTAGATGCTTATCTAGGATGATGATATAATCAATTAAATCAATCCTAGATATCAAGAGCTAAATGACATGTCAAATAGCTTAGCTAATCAAGATTAAGCAAAAACCTAATTAGCTATCACAATACAACACTCAATCAATTCATCACAATTAATTCTCTATTCTTGTATTTATCATATGATCAAAAACATACAAGTAAATTAAAAGAGAATAGCTTGATAGTAAAAATACTAAAATGAGATGAACTTAATCAAAATCTTACCAAGCAAGTTGTGATGATGCAAACCCATTCATGGATGAATGCAAGATGAACTTTGATGCACAAAGGAATGTGTTTGAGTGTTTAAATGAGCAAACTTGGTTGCTTTTTTCTCTCAAAATCTCTCTTTAAAATATAGGGTTCTTGATGATTAAATAGTCTGTAAGGTTCCCTTTTGTTGATTGGCTCATTTCGTGGACAACCACATGTGGGGGTTCTTTGTAAGGGTAGCCTAAGTATCGGTCTTATTGTTCGAAGCCCTTTGAAGACCTCGTGTTGATAAGCACCGAAGGTAAATTTCTATGTGCTTACTTTTCTTTGAAGAGATTAGTTGCACACACACACTTAACATTCATTGCATATGTGTGCATTCTCTTCATTTGTCACATTTCACACTTGCACTTATTTATTATATTTTGTTGTGTGTAATTGTGTCATGTTGTTGTGTAATTCGTTTCCCGATAACTTTCGGAAACGTCCGCGCATGCACTAGAATGTGCTTGGTTTAGCGCGAGGACCGCCTATGGAGAATGTCCTTGGCTTCTCCTTTTTTTTCACCTATCTAGGTGATCGGCGGTTATGATCGGCGGCCTGGCCGCCGAATGAAACCGCCGTTTCAGTCCAGATTGGTCTGAAGCTTTTCTGCGGTTAAGATCGGCGGTCATGACCGCCGTTCGAAACCGCCGTTTCAAGACCTGATTGATTTATCTCTCAGTCTAATTCGGCGGTTGAATCGGCGGTCACGAGACCGCCGTTCGAAACCGCTGTTCATACCTGATTGATTTTGATCTCTCTGTTTTGATTCGGCGGTTGGAATCGGCGGTCACGAAACCGCCGAATGAACCGCCGTTTATGCTCTGTTCTTCACGAGCTCAATTCAGCGGTCATTAACGGCGGCCTGGCCGCCGATTGAAACCGCCGATTGGCGCGTTTCTTTGAAACTTACTTAAACGACCTCACTTTGATTTGGCCCCCTATATATATATGCCACTTTGCCTTTAGGTCAATTAAGAGAGTTCATATTCAGAATTCATACTTAGGATATTTTTCAAAGAGAAGAAAAATTCCAAGAACTCAATTTTTGATTACTCAAACACTTTTTCATGATCATCAATCATCATCTAGCATCATCTTAGATCATCTAGATGTCATCTTGCATGGAATCTTCATCATACTTTGCTTGGTAAGCTTTTCACTAATATCTTACATGTTTTGTGTTTCTCTTATCTAGCAATCTCAATTAATTACTTGTTTGTTATTTTGTATGCTCTTGATACAATATTGAGATGAGTATGATGTATGTTTGAGAATTTGTATTGTGCTTGCATATTAGGTTTTGTGCTTAATATTGATTAGCTAAACTAATTGACATGTCATTTAGTTTTGATATCTAGGATTGTTCTAATTGCATATTAATCATCTTAGATAAGCATATAGGGTTTCCCTTGCTCTATGTTGCATTTTGGATATTCATATATATTCACTTAGGGTTGTATTCTCTTCTAGAGAAAGTAAGTCTTGTGTGTAGCAACCGGGATTAGGTTGCTTAGATCGCAAGCAAATAGGACTAGGTTCACTCATACCGGGATTAGGTAGGTGTGTGATTACTTCCGGGATTAGGTTGTAATCGTTTGCACATTTAGTGGATTCGAGGTTCGAGTGTGGCTTACTTACATAGCCCGTGGTTTTTCCTGTGAGGGTTTCCACGTAAAAACCAAGTGTTGTTTTAATTTCCGCACCATATTACACTTGCTTGTTTATATTATCTTGAGGGCATTTTCATAATTTTGACTAACACGAAAGATTGGGTAAAAAGCGTAAAATCTATTCACCCCCCCTCAAGATAGCTTTATACACACCGTGCTATAATTTGTTTCAGAGTCATTATTCAGAACAAGAGAAAGTGAGATATTTATAGGCATGAAAAACAGAGCATGTGAAAAGACAAGTTTGCCCCTGAAAACGCACGATCGACGGTTTCATTCGGCGACCAGGCCGCAGTTTACAACCGTCGAATTGAACCAGAGAAGAATAGCGGAACAACGACGGCTTCAATCGGTGGTTTCGAAATCGCCGAACTAACCGCAGAATCAAACCCTAGTAATAAATCAATCAGGTATGATCTACGGTTTCAAACGGCAGTCGGCGGCCGCCGATCGTAACCGCAGAATCACTTAAGACCTTTCTGGATTGAAACGGCGGTTTCAATTCGGTGGCCAGGCCGCCGATCAAACCATCAATTCACCAGTAATGGTGAATCTAAAGGAGAAGCCAAGAGCATTCCCCTTAAGCGGTTTTCACGCAAAACCAAGCATACATTCGTGCTAGCGCGGACGTTTCCGAACATATTCGGGAAATGGATTACACAACACAAATACAATAAGATACATCAAACAAAGTGCAAGATTGAAATGTGTCATGTGAAGAGAATACACATAAGTACAAGTATGCTAAGTGTGTGTGTGCTAACTAAATCTCTTCAAAGAAAAACTAAGCACTAGAGATTATACCTTTGGCATGCTTGTCCCTTGAGGTCTTGAAAGGGCCTTTGAGCTTGAAGTTCAATCACCTAAACTACCCTTACACAATCAACCCCAACAAGTGGTTTGTCCACGAAATAAGCCAATCAATACATGGGAATCCTTACAAAAGCCAAAAAGAACATTTGAAAAATAAAAAGAACGCTCGAGAACTAAAAAGCACTCTTATGTTCAAAAAAGTATGCCTGCTTGCTGAAAAGAAAGTTTGCATGCCAAAACGAACGCCTGAAAGCCAAAAAGAACGTTTGGAAACTAAAAAGCATGCTCGAGAACTGAAAGCACTCTCGCATTCAAAAAAGCATGCCCGCATGGCAAAAAGAAAGTTTGCATGTCAAAAAGAACGCCTCAAAAGCCAAAAAGAACGTTTGAAAACTAAAAAGCACGCTCGAGAACTAAAATGTACTCTCATGTTAAAAAAAAGCATGCATGCATCCCAAAATGAATACCCGAAAGCCAAAAGAACGTTTGGAAACTAAAAAGCACGCTCGAGAACTGAAAAACACTCTCGCATTCAAAAAAGCATTATCGCATGCCAAAAAGAGTGCCCTGAATGCCAAAAAGAACGTCTAGAAACTAAAAAGCACGCTCAAGAACAAAAAAAAACACTCCCACGTTCCAAAAAGCATGCCCGCAAGCTAAAAAGAAAGTTTGCATGCCAAAAAGAACGCTAGAAAGCCAAAAAAAACATTTGGAAACTAAAAAGCACGCTCGAGAACTAAAATCATTCTCGTATTCAAAAAATCATGCCTGCATGACAAAAAGAAAGTTTGCAAGCCAAAAAGAACGCTCGAAAACCAAAAAGAACGTTTGGAAACTAAAAAGCACTCTCTTGTTAAGAAAAGCATACCCGTATGCCAAAAAGAGAGTCTGCATGCCAAAAAGAATGCCCTAAAGCCAAAAATAACGTTTGGAAACTAAAAAACACACTCGAGAACTAAAAAGCACTCCCGCATTCCAAAAAGCATGCCCATATACAAAAAAAAATGCCTGCATTCCAAAAAGAACTCTTGTAAGCCAAAAAAAATATCCGGAAACTAAAAATCACGCTCAAGAAATAAAAAGTACTCCTGCATTCCAAAAAGAAAGTTTACATGCAAAAAAGAACACCCGAAAACCAAAAAGAACGTCTGGAAACTAAAAAGCACGCTCGAGAAGGAAAAAGCACTCTCATGTTCTAAAAAGCTCTCTCGCTTTCAAAAAAGCATGCCTTTATGCCAAAAAGAAAGCCTGCATGCCAAAAAGAACGCCCGAAAGCTAAAAAGAACGTCTGGAAACAAAAAAGCACGCTCGAGAACTAAAAAGCACTCACGCATTCTAAAAAGCATGTTTGCATGCCAAAAAGAACGTCCGAAAGCCAAAAAGAATGTCTGGAAACTAAAAAGAACACTTAAGAACAGAAAAGCACTCCCGCTTTCCAAAAGGCATGCCTACTGAAAATATATATAAACGTGTCCTAAATTAATCTAGAGGGGGGGTGAATAGATTTTAAACATTTTTACCCAATTTTCGAGATTAGTCAAATTTACGAAAATGCCCCAATCTAGTCAATATACAAAACAAGCATATAAGTGCGGAAATTAAAGGACACACAATATTTACGTGGAAACCCACACGGGGAAAAACCACGGGCTGTTATGTGCGCCACACGAGAACCTCGAATCCACTATTTGCAAATACGATTACAATTTAGGTTGACCACATCACACCTAAAATTACTAATCCGTCTTTGCTACCCGCGGGCCTTTAATAGTGACTCTAGTCCCTTGCTTGCAAACTACCTAAGAGGTAAATACAAGACTTGTCTCTAAGGTGAAGAGATAGCACAACCTAAGGTGAATATGTGAAATACTCAAGATGCTTAAAAATGCAAGGTTAGACATTCAAGCTTATCTAGGGATGGATGAACATGTTAGACATTCCTAGATATCATATCACTAGATGACATGCATATAACAACACTAAATAAGCAACCAAAATCCTATATGCATAATCTATCACAAAACAACTCACAAACCACAATAAAACAATCTTGAAACTAAGTCAAGTCATAAAGATGCAATCTTGAATCAATTCAAGTGATAAAGAAGCTATCTTGTAAAGCAAGAACATATAGATATGAGAATGATGTTCTAGATACAAGTCATGTGAGCAAAACTAAAAACCCTAAATGAAATCAACCTAGAATTATGCTAGATGATGAATGAAAGATGCAAGATGAAGGGTTTTGTGATTTGGAAGCTTAAAGATGAAGTCTTGATACCTTGGCTTGAAGATACTCAATCATGCTCTCAAAGGTGTAATTTTTGCTCTAGAAAACGAGCCAAGACTATCAAGACATATATAAATGGGATCCAAGTGAAGTGACATCGTTTTGAAAAAATGGCCTGAAAATGCCTTGGGCGCTGTAAGTAGAGCGACTTGAACAGCGCCTTCAGAAGAAGATGAAAGGTCTTCTACATGGGCGCTGTTCAGAACAGCGCTTTTGAACAGCGCCTGAACAACGCTGGAATTCTGATCTGCTCACCCAAGGAAGGGCGCTGTACGTACAACGCTCGTACAGCGCCTACACAAAAATGCATCAGGTCTGATGCAAAAAAATGACCCATTCTCATCAGGTCTGAAGGGGCGCTGTTCGAACAGCGCCTTGTAGAGCGCTTTGAACAGCGCCCTTTGCAACAAATGTACTCCTAGACCTAATGCATGACAAGGCTTTGGGAATACAAAATGCAATCAACAAAACATGCACATAATGTGAGTGTGTGCAACTACATCTCTTCAAAATAGAGTTAAGTCAAGAGAGCTACCTTCCTTGAAGCTCTTGATCACACAATGAGGTTTTCTTCCATTCTAAGCTACCCTTACAAATAGAACCCCATTGTGATTTTGCCAACGAAATACGCCAATCAAAAGTGAGGCATTTACAATCTCCCCCTTTGGCTATTTCGTGACAAAATCACCACTCACATAGCAACCTCACAAAACAAAAGGTTGGTCAACAAAACTTTTCTACATTACAATAAAGCTCCTAGTCTAAGTCTTGAACATCTTCAAGTCAATTCCAAGCTTTTAGAAAAAAAACCAACCTACACACAATCAACAAGAAAAAATACCTTCCAAGAACAAGTGTGTGAGAGATGCTAATGACAAAAGAAATGCCTTTTTTTAAAAAGGAATCAAACAAGCAATGTAATGCAATGCAACTCCCCCTAAATGCAATCATCTCCCCCTAAATGCAATCATCTCCCATCATGGGTTAATCACTCTCAACTCCCCCTTTTTGTCATGAGATAGGCAAAGGGAGTCTCCCCTAATGGGTAAGCATTAGCAAGGAGAGCTTGTAGCACGAACACATATGCAATCAAATAGGCAATTTTATGCACCTCAATCAAGTAAGAGAGATTCAAGGAGTTTTATTTTATGAAAAATGTGTGACAATAATGCTTTGCATGCAAGACATGTTGCATCTAAGACCAAAACAATGGTATTTGGCAAAGCAAACAACAAATGTTTCCAATAGAATTCAAACTAATTTCACCCTTCGTCATCAAAAAAGCAAGGACATAGAATTTTAGTATTTCAAAAAAAAAACAACTATATCCAACTTTATAGGCAAAACAAGACATGAGCGACTTTGCACCCTATTTGATTTTTCCGGGTGAGATACCCGTATGATAGTAGCCTTGTTCTACAAATAAAGAAAGAGAGACTTTGGATATTAGGATCCTTTTGATTTAAGTCTCAATATTGCTTTTGCACACATATTTGCATTTAACATTTGCAATCAAACATTTCACATTTTCATCTCATACTTTTCAACTTAAGCATGACATTTAAAAGGAATTATCATGACATGGAGATCAATTAAAGGTCATTCAAAAAATACTTCCAAAGTACATCTCCTATTCCAAAAATGCATGTTTGAGCATAAATATGACATGCATTGCAAGCAAGGCAATGTAGCACACTTATTAAGAGAAAACATATAAGTAAGTACAACCAATCATCTCAAGCAATTAACTAAGAGGCATAAAATATATCAATGTGGCACAATGCATGATCATGCAACTTTGCTCTCTTTGCTTGAGCTCCCCATATGGGGTCAAGACACACCAAATCAACCCAATTGACAAATCCCAATAGACTTGCTAAGGTTCCCAAATCTAATGGTGTCTAAGGGCTTTGTAAACAAATCCGCTAGTTGGTCATTTGTTCCCACATGTTCCAATGCAATGGTTTTGCTCTCAACTAGGTCTCTTATGAAATGGTGTCTAATGTCAATGTGTTTTGTCCTAGAATGTTGGACGGGATTCTTAGAGATGTTAATGGCACTCATATTATCACAAAATAAAGTAAGAGTACCTTGCTCCAAGCCATAATCGGCTAGCATTTGTTTCATCCACATCAATTGAGTGCAAGCACTACCGGCGGCAATATATTCCGCCTCGGCCGTGGATAGGGAAATTGAGTTTTGCTTCTTGCAAAACCAAGAGACCAAATTGTTCCTAAGGAAGAAGCAACCGCCCGATGTACTCTTCCTATCATCACAATTTCCCGCCCAATCGGCATCACTAAATCCAACAAGACTTGGATTAGTGTCAAAGGAGTACCATATCCCATGATTTGAGGTACCATTCACAAACCGAATGATCCTCTTCACCGCCACAAGGTGAGATTCTTTGGGATTAGCTTGGTACCTAGCACAAACACCCACACTAAAACAAATATCGGGCCTACTTGCGGTCAAGTAAAGCAAGCTACCTATCATGCCACGATATAGACTTTGTTCCACATCCTTTCCACTAGCATCTTTACTAAGTTTCAAGGTGGTGCTCATGGGTGTGTCACAATGTTTGGCATTCTCAAGGCCAAACTTTTTCACTAGGCTCTTAGCATACTTAGCTTGGGATATGAAGATCCCATCATGCATTTGCTTGATTTGCAAGCCTAGGAAATAATTTAGTTCACCAACCATGCTCATTTCAAACTCATGAGACATGACATCAACAAATTGTCTAACTTTGGATTGGTTGGTGGAACCAAATACAATGTCATCAACATAAATTTGAGCTATGAATAGCTCATCTTTAGTGCACTTGATGAACAAAGTCTTGTCAACACTACCTCTTGAGTAGCCATTGTCAACAAGATAAAGAGTGAGGCGCTCATACCAAGCCCTCGGTGCTTGTTTCAACCCATATAGAGCCTTCTTGAGGCGATAGACATGAGAGGGGTGGTGTGGATCCACAAACCCCTTGGGTTGCTCAACAAACACTTTCTCATGCAATAAGCCATTGAGGAAGGCACTCTTGACATCCATTTGGTGTAACTTGAACTTGTACACACAAGAAATGGATAAGAGAAGCCTTATGGACTCAAGACGGGCAACGGGAGCAAAAGTCTCCTCAAAGTCAATACCCTCAATTTGAGAGTATCCTTGTGCAACAAGCCTTGCCTTGTTTCGCACAATGTTGCCATCCTCATCGGATTTGTTCCTAAACACCCATTTAGTTCCTATGACATTGGTGTTTTTGGGTCTAGGAACAAGAGTCCAAACCTCATTTCTCTCAAATTGGTTTAGCTCTTCTTGCATGGCAAGAACCCAAAACTCATCTTCCAAGGCTTCATCAACCTTTTGGGTTCTATTTGAGAGGTGTAACAAGTGTAGCTAATTTGATTAGCTATTTGACGCCTAGTCCTAACACCCTCTCTAACTTCTCCAATGATATCATCCTTATCATGGAGCTTTCTAACCCAATGAGCGGGTTCATTAGAGTCCAAAGGGGGAACTCTATTAAGAGGCAAATCATCCTCTTCATCTTGGTTTGACTTCACACCACTAGAAGTCTCACCACTTTCCTTCAAAGGAAAGTCATTCACCTCACAAACATCCTCCTCATGGTCATCATGTTTGGGCCTACAATCATCAATGACAACATTTGATGATTCCATAACACTTTGAGTCTTTAGATTAAAAACTCTATAGGCCTTGCTATTAAGTGCATACCCAATGAAAATACCCTCATCACTCTTGGCATCAAACTTGCCAAGTTGATCCCGGTCATTTAGTATATAGCACTTACTCCCAAAGATGTGGAAGTAGCTCACATTGGGTTTTCTACCCTTCCATAACTCATAGGATGTTTGTTTAGTCCCGGGCCTAAGGAAAACTCTATTCCCTATGTAGCAAGCCGTATTGATGGCTTCTGCCCAAAGATTTCTAGGGACTTTGTTGCTAAGCAACATCACACGGGCCATCTCTTGGAGGACTCTATTCTTCCTCTCAACAACACCATTTTGTTGAGGAGTCCTAGGGGCCGAAAATTCATGGGAAATGCCTAAGCTATTGCAAAAAATTTCAAACTTAGCATTTTCAAATTCTTTCCCATGATCACTTCTAATTTTCTTAATGCTTTTAATGTGAGAAGTTTTCTCATTTTGAATTTTGACACAAAGCATTTTGAATTTCTCAAAGGCTTCAGACTTTTCTCTAAGGAAGTAAGTCCAAGTAAACCTAGAGAAGTCATCAACGACAACAAGAATGTACCTTCTACCACCTAAACTTTCGGTTTGAATGGGACCCATAAGGTCCATATGGATGAGCTCCAATGGCTCTTTGGTGGAGAGGTATTTGCCTTTCTTGTGCACACTCTTAGTTTGCTTTCCTTGTTGACAAGGTCCACAAACTCCCTCAACCTTTTTCCCAAACTTGGGAAGGCCCCTAACAACATTCAACCTATCAAGGACTTTCAAGTCCCTATAGTTCATATGGCCAAGTCTTTGGTGCCACACCTCAATTTGCTCACTAGTAGACAAGTTACAAGAGATGAGATTAGACTCAAGACAATAACAATTGTCACTTGATCTCTTGCCTTTTAACAAAACTTGCCCATTTTCCTTAAGAATAGAGCAATCAACTTTTCCAAACATAACCGAAAGCCCTTCATCACTTAAGTGTGATATACTAATGAGATTGGCTTGCAAGCCATCAACATAGAGAGCATTGGGCAAGGAGGGTAAACCGGGAATAGATATATTACCTTTCCCTATGACTTTTTTCTTAGATCCATCACCAAAGGTGACAAACCCACCATCCTCCATCACAAGAGTTTCAAAGAAACTCTTGTTTCCGGTCATGTGCCTAGAACACCCACTATCAAGGTACCAAGTGTTAGAGGCATTTGCTTTTAAGGCAACTTGGGCCACATAGCAATAATAGTCATCATGTCTACTTATCCTAGGTGAAACATGGTCATTTCTAGGAGCCATTGGTCTATTAGCTCTAAAATTCCTAGGTGCATGCATTGTGGCTCTTCTAAGCATATTTTTCTCAATCATACTTTCTCTTCTACACAATTTAATATACTTAAGGCAATTAGGCCTAATATGGCCTTCAATTCCACAAAAATGGCAAGTAGGAGTAAAGTAGGAATTCATACCATAGCCTTGAGCAAACATTTGTGGCCTCCTTCTATTTTGAGTTGCTATTGGATGTTGAGGCAACTCTCTCCTTTGTGGTTGAACCAAGTTGGCATGTCTTCTAGGTTGAGCATGAAAGACCCCATGTTGAGCTTGTGGGATCCTTTGTTGTGGAGGTCTTGGTTGTGGAGCTCTAGCTTGTGGTGGAGCTCTTGTTGGAATCCTTGCTTGTGCTTGCTTGGAGGATTCACCAACTTCAACCCACTTGGTTGATTGTTGAGGGGTTTGAGCATTATCAACCTCCTTGCTCTTGACAAAAGTTGTCTTCTTCAAGGATGTGGCTTCCATTTCTTCCACATATCCTAACCCCTTCTTGTCATTAGGACTCTTCCCACAAGATAGCATCTTGTCAAGCTTCTCGGTTCCGGAAGTCATCTTAGCAATCAACTCTTTTGCTTCCATGAGCTCTTTCCTCAAGCTTTGTTCACTTTTCTTGACCAAGACTAACTCCATCTTCAACCCTTCTTCTATCTCTTTTGCCTTACTCATTTCCTTACTCAAATGAGTCACTTTGGATGTCAACTCAAGCTTCTCCCCTTTCAACTTTTGTATCCCCCTTTTCTTCTTCAATCTTGAGTTCTCAAAGAATCTCATGAAGTTATCATAGTCCATCTCTTCATTAAACTCAAAATTTGACGTTGAGGAGTTACTCCCACCATTTGAGTCATTTTCATCTACTTCTTCTTTATCACTCATGACTTCATTGCTATTATGAGAGGATGAGAAAGCAATGAAGTTGGCAACTTGGTCTTCCTCATCATCCGAAGACTTGTCTTCATCTTCTAGGTCATCACTATCACTCCAAGTAACCGCCATGGCTCTTCCTTTCTTCTTCTTCAAATTAGCACACTCCGGAGCAATGTGTCCAAACCCACTACACTCATAGCATTGGACACCCTTCTTATGGTCTTTCTCTTGAGCTTGCTCCGCTTTCTTGAAAGGAGCCTTCTTCTTTACAAACTTTCCTTTGGAGCCAAACCCTCTCTTCTCAAATCTCATAAATTGCTTGAACTTCTTTGCCATCAAAGCAATTTCTTCATCCGAGTCTTCTTCATCCTTCTCAACATTGACACTCTTCAAGGCAAGACTCTTTTGTTTCTTTGGAGGTGTAGTTGTAGGACCTTTCCTAGATTCATAGGCCAAGAGCCTTCCAATGACTTCACTTGGCTTCATTCTTGAGTAGTCACTATTTTCTTCCAATGCCGTCACTTTGGATTCAAACCTCTCGGGAAGTGACCTTATGATCTTTTGCTTGATTCTTCTATCCGAGTAGGGATTACCAAGTTGGTGACTTTGGTTCACTTGGAAGTCATTGAAGCACTCATCATCCTCCATTCTTATGGTCTCAAATTGTGTTTGGAGAACTTGGAGCTTGGAATCCTTAACCACATCGGTTCCTTCATGAGCCGTTTCTAATATGTCCCAAGCTTCCTTTGCTATCCTTGTAGTTTGAATGAGCTTGTATTGGTTGTCATCCATGGCACATAGGATTGCATGCATGGCTTTGTTGTTCCATTTTGAAGCCTCAAACTCTTGTGGAGTCCATTGTGCCTTCGGCTTAAGGACTTCTTCTCCACCTCCCGTAGGAGTCATCATAGGTGGCGTGTATCCATCTTCAATCGCCATCCATGCCCGGTCATGAATTTGACTCACATAAGCTTCCATTTTACCCTTCCATGAGGCGTAATTGACCCCGGTGAGCAAGGGGGGTCTTGTGCTAGAGGTACCCTCACCTCCCATTCCATTTCCACTCATTGTGTTTGGGTTTGAATGAAATGAATGCGCACAAACAAGCTAAGCACACACAACAATGCAAACAAATGCAAGAGACTCTAACAAGAGCAAGGGATCTCCTAATTATGTTAAGGAACCCGCTCTGATACCAATTGAAAAAATATATAAACATGTCCTAAAGTAATCTAGAGGGGGGGTGAATAGATTTTAAACATTTTTACCCAATTTTCGAGATTAGTCAAATTTACGAAAATGCCCCAATCTAGTCAATATACAAAACAAGCATATAAGTGCGGAAATTAAAGGACACACAATATTTACGTGGAAACCCACACGGGGAAAAACCACGGGCTGTTATGTGCGCCACACGAGAACCTCGAATCCACTATTTGCAAATACGATTACAATTTAGGTTGACCACATCACACCTAAAATTACTAATCCGTCTTTGCTACCCGCGGGCCTTTAATAGTGACTCTAGTCCCTTGCTTGCAAACTACCTAAGAGGTAAATACAAGACTTGTCTCTAAGGTGAAGAGATAGCACAACCTAAGGTGAATATGTGAAATACTCAAGATGCTTAAAAATGCAAGGTTAGACATTCAAGCTTATCTAGGGATGTATGAACATGTTAGACATTCCTAGATATCATATCACTAGATGACATGCATATAACAACACTAAATAAGCAACCAAAATCCTATATGCATAATCTATCACAAAACAACTCACAAACCACAATAAAACAATCTTGAAACTAAGTCAAGTCATAAAGATGCAATCTTGAATCAATTCAAGTGATAAAGAAGCTATCTTGTAAAGCAAGAACATATAGATATGAGAATGATGTTCTAGATACAAGTCATGTGAGCAAAACTAAAAACCCTAAATGAAATCAACCTAGAATTATGCTAGATGATGAATGAAAGATGCAAGATGAAGGGTTTTGTGATTTGGAAGCTTAAAGATGAAGTCTTGATACCTTGGCTTGAAGATACTCAATCATGCTCTCAAAGGTGTAATTTTTGCTCTAGAAAACGAGCCAAGACTATCAAGACATATATAAATGGGATCCAAGTGAAGTGACATCGTTTTGAAAAAATGGCCTGAAAATGCCTTGGGCGCTGTACAGGTCGCTGTACGTAGAGCGACTTGAACAGCGCCTTCAGAAGAAGATGAAAGGTCTTCTACATGGGCGCTGTTCAGAACAGCGCTTTTGAACAGTGCCTGAACAGCGTTGGAATTCTGATTTGCTCACCCAAGGAAGGGCGCTGTACGTACAGCGCTTTCGTACAGCGCTCGTATAGCGCCTACACAAAAATGCATCAGGTCTAATGCAAAAAAATGACCCATTCTCATCAGGTCTGAAGGGGCGCTGTTCGAACAGCGCCTTGTAGAGCGCTTTGAACAGCGCCCTTTGCAACAAATGTACTCCTAGACCTAATGCATGACAAGGCTTTGGGAATACAAAATGCAATCAACAAAGCATGCACATAATGTGAGTGTGTGCAACTACATCTCTTCAAAATAGAGTTAAGTCAAGAGAGCTACCTTCCTTGAAGCTCTTGATCACACAATGAGGTTTTCTTCCATTCTAAGCTACCCTTACAAATAGAACCCCATTGTGATTTTGCCAACGAAATACGCTAATCAAAAGTGAGGCACTTACACCTACACCTACATGCCATGGCAAAAAGAAACTTTGCATGCAAAAAAAAAAAAAAAAAAAAAAAAAAAAAAAAACGCACAAAGGCCAAAAAGAACGTTTGGAAAATAAAAAGCACGTTCGAGAACTAAAAAGCACTCTCGTGTTCAAAAAAGCATGCCCACATGGAAAAAAGAGAGTCTGCATGCCAAAAAGAATGCTTGAAAGCCGAAAAGAACGTTTGGAAACTAAAAAACATGCTCGAGACGTAAAAAGCACTCTTGCGTTCCAAAAAGCATGCCTGCATGCCAAAAAGAAAGCCTGCATGCCGAATAGAATGTCTGTAAACTAAAAAGCACGCTCGAGAACTAAAAAGCACTCATGCGTTCCAAAAACATGCCCTCATGCCAAAATGAAAGTTTACCTACCAAAAAGAATGCCCGAAAGCCAAAAAGAACGTCTGGAAACTAAAAAGCACGCTCGAGAAGCAAAAGCTCTCCTACGTTTTAAAAAGCATGCCTGCATTCCAAAAAGAAATCATGCATGCCAAAAAGAACACCCAAAAGCCAAAAAGAATGTTTGGAAGATAAAAAGCACGCTCGAGAACTAAAAAAGCACTCTTGTGTTCAAAAAAGCATACCCGCATGCCAAAAAGAGAGCCTGCATGCCAAAAATAACGTTCGAAAGCTAAAAGAATGTTTGGAATCTAAAAACCACGCTTGAAAACTAAAAAAGCACACTCGCATTCAAAAAAGCATGCTCGCATGCCAAAAGAGAACCTGCATGCCAAAAAGAACGATTGAAAGCCAAAAAGCACTTTTGGAAACTAAAAAGCATGCTCAATAAGTGAAAAGCTCTCCCGCGTTCCAAAGAGCATGCCCGTAAGCCAAAAAGAAAGCCTGCATTGTAAAAAGAACGCCCGAAAATCAAAAAGAAGGTCTAGAAACTAAAAATCACTCTTGAGAACTAAAAAGCATTCCCGCGTTCCAAAAAGCATGCTCGCATGCCAAAAAGAAAGTTTGCATGCCAAAAAGAATGCCAGAAAGCCAAAAAGAACATTTGGAAACTAAAAAGCACGCTCGAGAACTAAAAGCACTTTCGCATTCAAAAAAGTATGCATGCATGCCAAAGAGAAAGTTTATATGCCAAAAAGAACGCCTAAAAGCCAAAAAGAACTTTTGGATATTAAAAAGCACGCTCGAGAACTAAAAAGTACTCCCGTGTTCCAAAAAGCATGCCCGCATGCCAAAAAGAAAGTTTGTACGCTAGAAAGCCAAAAAGAACGTTTGGAAACTATAAAGCACGCTCGAGAACTAAAAGCACTCTCGCATTCAAAAAAGCATGCATGCATGATAAAAAAAAAAGTTTGATTGCCAAAAAGAATGCTCGAAATCCAAAAAGAACGTTTGGAAACTAAAAAGTACTCTCGTGTTAAGCAAAGCATACCTGTATGCCAAAAGGAGAGCATGCATGCCAAAAAGAACGCCCTAAAGCCAAAAATAATGTTTGGAAACTAAAAAGCACGCTCGAGAACTAAAAAGTACTCTCATGTGAAAAAAAGCATGCCCTCATGCCAAAAAGAAAGTTTGCATGCCAAAAAGAACGCTTGAAAGCCAAAAAGAACGTCTGGAAACTAAAAGCACACACGCGTTCTAAAAAGTATGCCGGCATGCCAAAAAAAAGTTTGCATGCTAAAAAAAACGCCCGAAAGCCAAAAAAAACGTTTGGAAACTAAAAAGCACACTCAAGAACTTAAAAGCACTCCCGTGTTCCAAAAAGCATGCCCGCATACCAAAAAGAAAGTTTGCATGCCAAAAAGAATGCCTGAAAACCAAAAAGAATGTTTGGAAACTAAAAAGCAAGCTCAAGAACTAAAAACACTCTCGCGTTCATAAAGGCATGCCCACTTGGCAAAAACAGAGCTTGCATGCCAAAAAGAACGCCCGAAAGTCAAAAAGAATGTTTGGAAACTAAAAACATGCTCGAGAACTAAAAAGCACTCTCGCGTTCAAAAAAGCATGCCCGCATGGCAAAAGCATAGCTTGCATGCAAAAAAAAAATGCCCGAAAGCCCGAAAGCCCAAAAGAAAGTTTGGAAAATAAAAAACACGCTCGAAAACTAAAAAGCACTCCAGCGTTCCAAAAAGAAAGCCTGTATGCCAAAAAGAACGTCTATAAATTAAAAAGTATGTTCGAGAACTGAAAAGCACTCCCGCGTTCCAAAAAGCATGCCCGAATGTCAAAAAAAAAAGTATGCATTCAAAAAACAACACCCGAAATACAAAAAGAACTTCCGACAACTAAAAATCACGCTTAAGAACTAAAAAGCACTCAGTGTTCCAAAAAGCATGCCAGCATGTCAAAAAGAATCTTTGCATGCTAAAAAGAACACCCAAAAGCCAAAAAGAACTTATGGAAACTAAAAAGCATGCTCGAGAAATAAAAAGTACTCACGCGTTCTAAAAAGCATGCATGCATGCCAAAAAGAACGCTCGAAAGCCAAGAAGAACGTCTGGAAACTAAAAAGCATGCTTGAGAATAGAAAAATACTCCGATGTTCCAAAAAGCATGCTCGCATGTCAAAAAGAAAGTTTACATGCCAAAAAGAACGCCCAAAAGCTAAAAAAAACGTTTAGAAACTAAAAAACACGCTCAATAACTAAAAAGCACTCACGTGTCCCAAAATGTATTCTCGCATACTAAAAAGAAAGTTTATATGCCAAAAAGAACGTCTGAAAGCCAAAAAGAACATTTGGAAACAAAAAAGCACGCTCGAGAACTAAAAAGCACTCTTGCGTTCAAAAAAACATCCTCGCATGCCAAAAAAGAAAGTTTGCATGCCAAAAAGAACGCCCCAAAGCCAAAAAGATAGTTTGGAAACTAAAAAGCACGCTCGAGAACTAAAAAGCACTTTCGCGTGCAAAAAAGTATGTCAGCATGCCAAAAAGAAAGTTTGCATGCCAAAAAGAACACCCGAAAGCCAAAAAGAATGTTTGGAAACTAAAGAGCACGCTTGAGAACTAAAAAACATTCCCTCGTTCCAAAAAGCAGGCCCACTTGCCAAAAATAAAGTTTACATGCCAAAAAGAATGCTCGAAAGCCAAAAAGAACGTTTAGAAACTAAAAAGTATGCTTGAGAACTAAAAGCACTCTCGCATTTAAAAAAGCATGCCCGCATGCCAATAAGAAAGTTTGCATACCAAAAAGAATGCCCGAAAGCCAAAAAGACTGTTTGGAAACTAAAAAGCATGCTTGAGAACTAAAAAGCACTCTCGTATTCAAAAAAGCATACCCTCATGCCAAAAAGAAAATTTGTATGCTAAAAAGAACGCTCGAATGCCAAAAGAAAGTCTAGAAACTAAAAAGCACGCTCGAGAACTAAAAAGCACTCCCTGAGTTCCAAAAAGAAAGTTTGCATGCCAAAAAGAAAGTTTGCATGCCAAAAAGAATGCTAGAAAGCCAAAAAGAACGTTTGGAAAATATAAAGCAAGCTCGAGAACTAAATGCACTCTCGCATTCAAAAAAGCATGCATGCATGACAAAAAGAAAGTTTGATTACCAAAAAGAAAGTTTGATTACCAAAAAGAATGCTCGAAATCCAAAAAGAACGTTTGGAAACTAAAAAGCACTCTCGTGTTAAGAAAAGCATACCCGCATAACAAAAAGAGAGCTTGCACGCCAAAAAGAACACCCGAAAGCCAAAAATAACATTTGGAAACTAAAAAGCACGCTCAAGAACTTAAAAGCACTTCCGCGTTCCAAAAAGCATGTCCGCATGCCAAAAAGAAAGCCTGCATGCCAAAAAGAACGTCTGGAAACTAAAAAGTACGCTCAAGAACTAAAAAGTACTCCCGTATTCCAAAACGTATGCCCACATGCCAAAAAGAAAGTTTGCATGCCCAAAAGAACGCTCGAAAGCTAAAACGAACGTTTGGAAACTAAAAAGCACGTTCTATAACTAAAAAGCACGTTCTATAACTAAAAAGCACTCCCACGTTCCAAAAAGCATGCCCATATGCCAAGAAGAAAATTTACATGCCAAAATGAACCCCCGAAAGCCAAAAAGAATGTTTGGAAACTAAAAAGCATGCTTGAGAACTAAAAAGCACTCCCGCATTCTAAAAAGCATGCCCGCATGCCTAAAAGAAAATTTACATGCAAAAAAGAACGCCCGAAAGCAAAAAATAAAAAACGTTTGGAAACTAAAAAGCATGCTCGAGAACTAAAAAGCACTCTTCATCTTTTCACATGTTCTTACTTTACAAGATATCTTCTTTATGACTTGATTTGTATTAAGATTAGATTTTATCTATATATGGAGATTTTTGTGTTGTGTGTTGAGCTTTGTTTGGTATAGCTATTGTATCTAGGGTTTTATTTGCTCTTATAGCTAAGTTATATGCATGTAATACAACAACATGATATCTATGAATGTTTGACATGTTCATTCATGGCTAGATAAGCTTAAATGTTTGACCTTGCATTTATGCACTTTGAATATTGTTCATATTCACTTTAGGTTGCATATCTCTTCTCTTTGAGAGTTAAGTCTTGTGTTTACCTTTGGTAGTTGTAAGGTTCCCATTTGTTGATTGGCTCATTTCGTGGACAACCACATGTTGGGGTTCTTTGTAAGGGTAGCCTAAGTATCGGTCTTATTGTTCGAAGCCCTTTGAAGACCTCGTGTTGATTAGCACCGGAGGTAAATTTCTATGTGCTTACTTTTCTTTGAAGAGATTAGTTGCACACACACACTTAACATTCATTGCATATGTGTGCATTCTCTTCATTTGTCACATTTCACACTTGCACTTATTTATTATATTTTGTTGTGTGTAATTGTGTCATGTTGTTGTGTAATTCGTTTCCCGATAACTTTCGGAAACGTCCGCGCATGCACTAGAATGTGCTTGGTTTAGCGCGAGGACCGCCTATGGAGAATGCCCTTGGCTTCTCCTTGGTTTTCACCTATCTAGGTGATCGGCGGTTATGATCGGCGGCCTGGCCGCCGAATGAAACCGCCGTTTCAGTCCAGATTGGTCTGAAGCATTTCTGCGGTTAAGATCGGCGGTCACGACCGCCGTTCGAAACCCCCGTTTCAAGACCTGATTGATTTATCTCTCAGTCTAATTCGGCGGTTTAATCGGCGGTCATGAGACCGCCGTTCGAAACCGCCGTTCATACCTGATTGATTTTGATCTCTCTGTTTTGATTCGGCGGTTGGAATCGGCGGTCACGAAACCGCCGAATGAACCGCCGTTTATGCTCTGTTCTTCACGAGCTCAATTCGGCGGTCATTATCGGCGACCTGGCCGCCGATTGAAACCGCCGATCGGCGCGTTTCTTTGAAACTTACTTAAACGACCACACTTTGATTTGGCCCCCTATATATATGCCACTTTGACTTTAGGTCAATAAAGAGAGTTCATATTCAGAATTCATACTTATGATATTTTTCAAAGAGAAGAAAAATTCCAAGAACTCAATTATTGATTCTCAAACACTTTTTCATGATCATCAATCATCATCTAGCATCATCTTAGATCATCTAGATGTCATCTAGCATGGAATCTTCATCATACTTTGCTTGGTAAGCTTTTCACTAATATCTTACATGTTTTGTGTTTCTCTTATCTAGCAATCTCAATTAATTACTTGTTTGTTATTTTGTATGCTTTGGATACAATATTGAGATGAGTATGATGTATGTTTGAGAAGTTATATTGTGCTTGCATATTAGGTTTTGTGCTTAATATTGATTAGCTAAACTAATTGACATGTCATTTAGTTTTGATATCTAGGATTGTTCTTAATTGCATATTAATCATCTTAGGTAAGCATATAGGGTTTCCCTTGCTCTATGTTGCATTTTGGATATTCACATATATTCACTTAGGGTTGTATTCTCTTCATAGAGAAAGTAAGTCTTGTGTGTAGCATCCGGGATTAGGTTGCTTAGAACGCAAGCAAATTGGACTAGGTTCACTCATACCGGGATTAGGTAGGTGTGTGATTACTTCCGGGATTAGGTTGTAATCGTTTGCACATTTAGTGGATTCGAGGTTCGAGTGTGGCTTACTTACATAGCCCGTGGTTTTTCCCGTGAGGGTTTCCACGTAAAAACCAAGTGTTGTTTTAATTTCCGCACCATATTACACTTGCTTGTTTATATTATCTTGAGGGCATTTTCGTAATTTTGACTAACACGAAAAATTGGGTAAAAAGCGTAAAATCTATTCACCCCCCTCTAGATAGCTTTATACACACCGTGCTATAATTTGTTTCAATTGGTATCAGAGCGGGTTCCTAGACATACATAGGTGATCCTTGCTCATTTTGGTGTGTTTTGCATCTTGTGTGATTTTTTGATTTATTCATACATTTTGCATTCATCTCATTTGCATTTATCCAAACACTATGAGTGGTTTCGAGATGAGCAAAGAGGGAGCGTCGAGCGTGAGGCCACCGTTGCTCACCGGCGATAATTACTCCTCATGGAAGGGGAAGATGGAAGCATACATATGCCAAATCCATGATAGGGCGTGGATGGCGGTTGAAGATGGATATGCTCCGCCTATGATGACTCCTACGGATGGAGGAGAAGAAGTTCTCAAGCCTAAGGCACAGTGGAGTCCTCAAGAATTTACTGACTCCATGTGGAATAACAAGGCTATTCATGCCATCCGATATGCAGTGAGTGAAAATCAGTACAAACTGATTCAAATTACTAGGATTGCTAAAGAGGCATGGGACATCCTAGAAGTTGCACATGAAGGCACCGAGGTTGTCAAGGACTCAAAGCTTCAAGTCCTTCAAACTCGATTTGAGACCATTAGGATGGAAGAGCACGAGCATTTCAATGACTTCCAAGTGAGACTAATGGACATTGTGAACCAAAGTCACCAACTTGGTGATCCTTACTCGGATAGAAGAATCAAGCAAAAGATCATGCGATCACTTCCCGAGAGGTTCGAACCTAAAGTGACGGCTTTAGAAGAAAATGACACCTACAAGGAAATGAAGCCGAGTGAAGTCATTGGAGGACTTCTAGCCTATGAATCAAGAAAGGCTACCACATCACCTCCTAAGAAGAAAAATGATATTGCCTTGAAGACATCCAAGATGGAAGAGGATGAGGATGACTCATATGAAGATATGGCACTCATTGCCAAGGGATTCAAGAAGTTCTTGAATCTATAAAAGAGTGGTTATGGCTCAAAGGGGAATGACTTCAAGAAGAAGAAGACCACAATAAAAAATGTCAAGCCATATCAAGAGGTGTCTTCAAGAGAGAAGATTCAATGCTACGAATGTGGAAGATTCGGGCATATCTCCAAGGAATGTGCTATTTTGGAAGATGAAAGAGAGGAGACCGCCACTTCAAGTGAAAGTGATGAAGAGATTGTGGCAAAATTCTTGGCATTAGGTTGCTCTCACAAGCGGGACAACAAAGTGAAAATTGTTGAAGGAAGTCCCTCAAGCTTGAATGATTGTGAGAACAACTATTTTGCCTTTCCGATCTCCTACAATGAAGAAGAGAATGAGAGTCAAGAAGAAAGTGACTCTAATAAAGATGACTCTTCATCTAACTCCTCACATGGATATGTGAAGAAAAAGGTTCTAGATGAATACCTCACTGAGTTTAAAAGCTTAGCAATGAAGACCAAGGAAAAGATACGAAGATTGAGAGAAGAGAATCTAGACCTTGAGGCTCATGTTGACCACTTAAGTGAACAAGTGGATAGATCCAAGAATATTGAAGATAAGCTAAGAAAGGAGTTAGACTTATCTAAGAGGAATGAAGAAGAATTAAAAAGAGAGCTTGAAGAGGCTAAAGGATCAAGGACTAGGATAGTTTCTAGCACCGAAAAACTTGACCACATGTTAAGTGTTGGAAAGAGTCCGTGTGATAAGAGAGGTCTTGGGTTTGAAGATAGTAAGGAGTCCTCCACTCCTAACAAGACCATGTTTGTCAAAAGCTTGAGCTACAAAGAAGATTCACCGGTGCAAACTCCTAGGAAGAAGATTGAGCTAGGACAATGCTCTCATAGTGCACAAGTGAAGGTAGCTCCAAGAAGACAACCTCAAGCTCAACCTACAAGAGTTCCTCATGCTAACTTCCCTCAAACTCAAATCCATCAAGGGAAGAGACCAATCATGCAAACTCAACCATGGAAGCAACCAAGTCTTGGTCAACAACAAAGAAGGAGAAATCCTATCCAACAACCAAGACAACCACAAAGACATGGGAAGGCTCATATGCATGCATAAGGACATGGTACGATTCCTAACCTTGTCCCTACATGTCATTTTTGTGGTGTTGATGGTCATATTAGACCAAAGTGCTTTCATTACATTAAAATGTGTAGAGTTAAAAGCATGATTGAGAAAAAGAAAGCTAGAGCTAGAATGCATGCTCATAGGAAGGAAGAAATTCATTTACATGATCCTATGACATCTAGATCTCTAGAACAATTGACCACTAGGAAGAAAAATGTCACACCTATGTGGATAAGGAAAAATGGACCCGCTTGCTACGAGACTATCAAGTCTCAAATAGGTTCATCCAAGTCAAATGGACTTGGGAGGTCTATAGGACCTCATGACCTTCATTATTGAAGGTTAATGATTGACCCCATATGGGGAACTCAAGCAAAGAGAGCTAGTTTGCATTCTTGTCACTTGCAAAAAATTTGAAATATCTTATGCCTCTTCTTTTAATTGCTTGAGTAAGCTTGGTTGCACATATGTATATATGTTTTCAATTCAATAAGTGTGAACCTTGCTTGTTTACAATCCATGTCATATTTATGTTCAAACATGTATTTTTGGACTAGGAGATGTATATTGGAAGTATGATTTGAATGACCTATGATTATCTCCATGACATGATGATTCTTTAATAACATGCTAATGACAAATGAAAAAGCATGAAATTCATATAACATGCTCACATGAAAAGCATGAATTGATGATTGCATATTCTTAAAAATGCAAAACTTGTGTGAAAGCTTATGAGACTCAAAATGAATAAATGATCTTGTATCCGTTCAAAGGAATTTATATTCCAAATGTCTCTCTTTCTTTATTAGTTGAACATGGCTACTATCATACGGATATCTTATCCGGAAAAATAAAAAAGGGTGCAAAGTTGCTCATGCCATGTTTCGCTTATAAAGTTGGATATAGTTGCTCTTATATTGAAATCAATGTATTCTATATCCTTGCTTTACTCATGACATTGGTGAAATTGGTTTGAATTCCTATTGGAAACCTTTGTCATTTGCTTTGCCAAATACCATTGTATTTTGGACTTGAATGCTACATGTCTTGTATGCAAAGCATGTTTGATTCACACATTTTCTCTCAAATAAATCTCCTTGTTTCTCTCCGATTAAATTGAGATGCATAAAGTGACTTATATTAATTATGCATATCTTGCATGCTACTATCTCTCGTTACTATGAGTGAACCGGTTGGGGACTACTCCTTTGCCTATATCATGACAAAAAGGGGGAGTAGTATATGGTAAGGGGAGATGCAAATTGGTGTTGCAATTGTGCACATTGGGGAGATAACACATTGAGGGGGAGTAACCCTTTGAGGGGGAGCATTGCATTTATCATACATTGCATATATTTTGTAATGTTGTGCCTAAATTCTAAAAATGCAAATGCTTGTTTTTGATATCACTGGATTAATCTCACATTTCACTTGTATTGGAAAACATAGAAATCTTATTTACAGGGCTTGATTACTCTACAAGAGATTGAAGACTTGAAGTTTTATTTTCTTATCTCTTTGTGTTGTAGAATATCATAGTTGTCCCGTAGTTTCTATTTTTTTGTGAGGAATCAATGTGAGTGGTGGTTTTGTCACGAAATAGCCAAAGTGGGAGATTGTAAGGTTCCCATTTGTTGATTGGCTCATTTCGTGGACAACCATATGTTGGGGTTCTTTGTAAGGGTAGCCTAAGTATCGGTCTTATTGTTCGAAGCCCTTTGAAGACCTCGTGTTGATTAGCACCGGAGGTAAATTTCTATGTGCTTACTTTTCTTTGAAGAGATTAGTTGCACACACACACTTAACATTCATTGCATATGTGTGCATTCTCTTCATTTGTCACATTTCACACTTGCACTTATTTATTATATTTTGTTGTGTGTAATTGTGTCATGTTGTTGTGTAATTCATTTCCCGATAACTTTCGGAAACGTCCGCGCATGCACTAGAATGTGCTTGGTTTAGCGCGAGGACCGCTTATGGAGAATGCCCTTGGCTTCTCCTTGGTTTTCACCTATCTAGGTGATCGGCGGTTATGATCGGCGGCCTGGCCGCCGAATGAAACCGCCGTTTCAGTCCAGATTGGTCTGAAGCATTTCTGCGGTTAAGATCGGCGGTCACGACCGCCGTTCGAAACCGCCGTTTCAAGACCTGATTGATTTATCTCTCAGTCTAATTCGGCGGTTTAATCGGCGGTCATGAGACCGCCGTTCGAAACCGCCGTTCGAAACCGCCGTTCATACCTGATTGATTTTGATCTCTCTGTTTTGATTCGGCGGTTGGAATCGGCGGTCACGAAACCGCCGAATGAACCGCCGTTTATGCTCTGTTCTTCACGAGCTCAACGAAACCGCCGATCGGCGCGTTTATTTGAAACTTACTTAAACGACCACACTTTGATTTGGCCCCCTATATATATGCCACTTTGACTTTAGGTCAATAAAGAGAGTTCATATTCAGAATTCATACTTAGGATATTTTTCAAGGAGAAGAAAAATTCCAAGAACTCAATTATTGATTCTCAAACACTTTTTCATGATCATCAATCATCATCTAGCATCATCTTAGATCATCTAGATGTCATCTAGCATGGAATCTTCATCATACTTTGCTTGGTAAGCTTTTCACTAATATCTTACATGTTTTGTGTTTCTCTTATCTAGCAATCTCAATTAATTACTTGTTTGTTATTTTGTATGCTTTGGATACAATATTGAGATGAGTATGATGTATGTTTGAGAAGTTATATTGTGCTTGCATATTAGGTTTTGTGCTTAATATTGATTAGCTAAACTAATTGACATGTCATTTAGTTTTGATATCTAGGATTGTTCTTAATTGCATATTAATCATCTTAGGTAAGCATATAGGGTTTCCCTTGCTCTATGTTGCATTTTGGATATTCACATATATTCACTTAGGGTTGTATTCTCTTCATAGAGAAAGTAAGTCTTGTGTGTAGCATCCGGGATTAGGTTGCTTAGAACGCAAGCAAATTGGACTAGGTTCACTCATACCGGGATTAGGTAGGTGTGTGATTACTTCCGGGATTAGGTTGTAATCGTTTGCACATTTAGTGGATTCGAGGTTCGAGTGTGGCTTACTTACATAGCCCGTGGTTTTTACGTGGGCCCGTGGTTTTTCCCGTGAGGGTTTCCACGTAAAAACCAAGTGTTGTTTTAATTTCCGCACCATATTACACTTGCTTGTTTATATTATCTTGAGGGTATTTTCGTAATTTTGACTAACACGAAAAATTGGGTAAAAAGCGTAAAATCTATTCACCCACCTCTCTAGATAGCTTTATACACACCGTGCTATAATTTGTTTCAGTAGTCTACAAGCAAGAGCCTAGAATTACTATTAAAGGCTCAAGGGTAGCAAAGATGGATTAATAATCATATATATATGTGATGCGGTCAACCTAGATTGTAATTGTATTTGCAAATAGTGGATTTGAGGGTTCGATTGGCAATTATGTTTGTGAGTTTTTTTTTACCCTTTTGGGGTTTTCTCACGTAAAACAAATCATTGTGTCATTACCATTATTTCCGCACTTACTTTACATGATGATTTGTGTTAGAGATTAGGGGTGTTTGAGATTAATAATGATTAACCGAAATAGTTGGCGATTAATCCTACACCCCCACCCCCCCGGTTTACTTAGACACTTAATTCATATATTTTCAATTATTATCATAATAGATAAATTTTGAAATTGCCAGTGGATAAATCCAATGGCAAATTTTGCCACACAAGGTAAACATCCCTTATGATCCTTATCTTTATCTATTCAATTTAAATTCAAAATTTAAATATATAATAATCCAATTATTAAATAATTATTTTATTTGAAATATTCTAATTAATCAAATAACTAATTAAATAAATTTAAACTGTTATTTTCGAAATTGCACAGTGACTGTCACTGTGCAGTTTTCGAAAATTAAGTATGTCATCAGTTAAATATTTAAATAATCATATTATTTAAATAACTAATTCATAAATAATAAAATAAAACGGTTAATATTTAATTAATTCACAATTAATTCAACAATACATAAACTACTTTATGTATAGACGATTAATTCCAAATTAATCACTAAGCATCTTTATACCTTAATGTTCAATACAGTGTTATAGAGATGACATGGGGACACATGAACCTATAATTTCAAGCTCCAATAAATCTTTAATAATTAATTAAACTATTTAATTAATTATCTAATTTATTAATTCCATAATTATTCCATTAAAAAGCTAGAACTACACTCTTGTCATTATAAAATTAATTACTCGAATAGGAATCAAACAGTCCACTAATATAATCATTACATATAAATTAATCCTCCATTAATAGTTCGTAATTTGAGCTAGGTTCAAATCCGTTGACCTCTCAATTACATCTTTATCCTTGAGTTTCGGTGATTCTCTAATGAACAATTATTTATGATCTTATCATAAATTGAATGCTCTATTGTTCAAGACCTGAATCATTTACTCAAGAGAACCATTTGTTTAACTTCATTTAAGAAGGAATGGATTCTATTTTGTATATTATCATTCCTGGCTAAATATCACATTATGTCTCCAAGATACAAAGTTTAGGTTTGACATTATAAACAAACCATATCGAGTAAGTCAAAAGATACAACACTATAAGTAGGAGTCGGTTATATGCTCATGATTAAGATCGTTCAATATATGACCATCTGATTTGATAAATAAGAATACTTTGTTTAAAACGGAGATTATTAAAGATTTCAATTTATCATGTCCATGTACTGTATAATCTTATTATATAAAATTACCTTTATTATAATGTCACCATATCAACAGTTTGAACATGACTATTCCATTATTAATAGGAATGAACCATATTAGTAATTTTAATTAATTAAAGATCCCCACTTTAATTATTAATTACGAACAATTAAGATTATTATATTTAAACATAAGCCTCATATATATATATAACAATATTATATTTAATAATCATGGAATTTTATATCATTAATACAATATTAATAACATTAATTACAAATAAATATAAAATAAAATAAAAATCTATTTATTAATTCAGCAAAAAGATTAACAATATTTGACACTTTCCCTAACATCGTGTAAATCTCTTAACCAATAACAATCTTCTATATTTGGACCAATTGTAACCCAACAAATAATGGTAGTAATTCACAAATTTGCCACGCAATTCACAAGTGGGTGAATCAACAAGCCATGAATTAGGAGCATCCAACAAGAAAGGGAGGAGCAACCCACTGGAAAGCACGATTATTGAGTACAGTAGAAGGAAGCTGCTGTCAACAAAATCAATCCAAGCCCAAGCAGTTGGCAAAACACGGATTATACCTCCAACACCCCCCTGCACCTTCTCACACAAATTAAACAATAACAACAGCACAAGATTTGAACACAACAAGCATCTTGATTGCTGATAAATCAATCACTCTAGAAATTAATTTTATAATTACAAAATCTGAGCTGGACTGTGAATATACAAATACGGTTCAGAGAGTGATGGTATGATCTCCGAGTCCGAGGAGTTTATTAGCCTGAGAGAGTTGGGAGATGAGAGAGATGATGCGAGCATGGTAATCACGAGCTTGATCGACAGCCTCAGCCTCGAGCTCACCGAGCTGTGAACAGAGCCTCTCCTCGGCTTCCTCCGCCAACTGCAGCCTCTGCCATGTGTTTCTCAGCTCCACCTTCATTTGCTCTTCTCTCTCCTGACTCTTCTTCAATTCTCTTTCAAGCTCCTCATTTCGCTTCCTCAGCTCTTCCTCCTCTATCTTCTTATTATTAATACTATTGATTGCCATTTCTGATTTCTGATTTCTGAATGAACCAGTGCGTCTTTATAGGCTTGAAAAGGCTATGTCCAGGTTCAATGTATCTAGCCCTCATCCTCATGACGACAATACGCGTGCCTCTTCAACCACTTAACGTATTTGCTTCGCTATAACAACTTTGACATATTATAGCCTTTCACTTTCACTAGAATCTTTTGCCGAATATCCTCTTCGGCTCTTCTTTCTTTCCCAGCCCAAATCATCCATGGGAGTGGCCCATCTAATATAGTAGTCATGGGCCCAAATAACAGTCCAATCCAAATATCCATATTATAATTAATTAATTATGTTGTTGTTGTTGTTGTTGTTGATGATGACGACGTTGTAAGAGAAAGAAAAGAAATGCTGAAATTCAACAATGGGAGGAAGAAGGTTGGAATTGGATTATTCATTATTGGCGTGTCTTGTTGTCATTTGATGCTGTAACTGGTCCATTATCGCTAACTAAAACCTTTTAATTTTTATTACCCATAGCCCATACACTCTCTCAACTCTTTTCTGCTCTACGCAACTCTAGTGTTTCACGTCTCTTTCTACCACCACGTCGTCGTCGTCCTCGTCTTCGTCTCTTCTATTTCATCTTTCACTCAAGTAAGTTATTATTCCGTGTTATTTCACTAGATCTTCTGCTGTCCAATTTATTACTTCCTTATTCTCTGTTTATTATTTAATATCTATATGCTTGATCTGTTACACTTCCGCCCAAGTAATTGTATGTGCGTCTATGATGATTCAAAGTTACTTCTGCTTTATTCGTCTATAATATATTATCCAAATTGTTGATTTAGATGAGATTATATGCGCTTCCTGTTTTAAACCATCTATTGACTTTCAGGCATTTATGTTGTCGCCTGTAATTCAAGACTAGGATAGGATGGATCAAGAATGCAATTAGATTTAAAGACATGGATTTACAGTCTTATCCTCAACCGGAATCGGGGAAACTGGAACAAATTGTTTCCCAGTTTTTACTCAAGATCTTGCATGTTATACTTCATTCACGCATTCCTTCTCTTCACCAACATGAACTATCTTCACTTTCTCGACTTAGAAGGAGTGACAAATGGTTCAATTTAGTTCTAGGTGACCGCCCTGCTGCTCTAGATAATTTGAATTTCTGGCAAACAAGTCTTATGGATCCCATGATAATTGACATCATTCTTGTTCATCAAACTGCTGAAACACTTATTGAGAGGTGGGCAGTTCAGTATGAGTCTCCACGGGGTATGGCTCCACAAACTGCTGATACTTCTACCTCTTACAAGAAGACTTACAAGAAGTCAATTATACTTTTAAGATCTCTTTACTCACAAATGAGGCTTCTTCCTGCTCATCGGGTTTTTCGCCAGCTCAATTCATCTATTCAAATTTCTAATTTTGATATTATTTACAAGGTGTCTTCATTTACTGATCCCTTTTCAAGGGCAGAGGATGAAACCATGAAAGAATACGTTTTTGTTCCTGTCGAAGCCTTTCCTGGCCGCCTTTCTGTATCTGTGACTTATCGTCCAACGCTCTCTGATTTCAACCTTGAGCTTTCGACATCTTTGCCTCCAAAGATCATAACAGACTATGTTGGTAGCCCATCCACTGATCCGATGAGGTCATTTCCATCTTCAGACAAGGGTGATTGTGCTACATCCTTTCCATTGAGAGGAATCAGGCCTCCTGTTTCTGCTCCATTTCAACGACCTCATAGCTGGTCAAGTGGCTTCCACAAACCAGCTCCAATCACACAGAATCAACCCCTCAGTGGATCTCCACCTGTATATCGCACACCTCCTATGCCTTGTGATTTCCCATCATCACCTACTGATAATTATGGTTACAGAGTTCACAATCATAGACCATTCATTCATCAAAAGGCTACCGGTTATGACGAGTACCAGCTTTCACCTCCATTTTCGCCATATGCTTCCCCTTCTCCACCTACTCCTATGCAAACCCGCTTACGTTCTGAGACTGCCCCTGTAACTATTCCACTTCCAGTAACGAGCAGGAGTTCCAGATACTTTTCTCCAAACTCTTCTGATCCAAATAGACATTCTCTTCCACCTCTCTCTCCCAGAAGTACAAAGCATGATCCTTCATCACAGGAATCTCCATCCGGAAACCGCTTGTACAGAAGAGCAGAGTCTCTAAGGACTGCAGAGTTGCACTCTGGTGCAAATGCAATGAATCATTATTCTGGCCATAAGGTAGTCTTGTCTTTGTGATCTCACTGGTTTATGATGTACAATTTTAGTCCCAATTCTCATACATGTGTTTTTTAACCAGCTTATAAGAACGATTCTTATTTGTTTTGCAGATGATAAAAGACAGTAAAGATGATTCTGGGCGGTTCTCAGGATTGTTATCTTCCAGTGGCTCACCACGAGTTGGATTTTCTAGAAGCTCTAGTAGATTATCATTCCAGGATGACATGGAGGATTGTGATTTCTCATGTCCTTTTGATGTCGATGATGTTGATGTGTCAGATTCTTCATCCAGGTACTTCAGTTTACCTCAGTTGTCCACCACCCCCCACCCCCCACCCCCCCTATAAATGTAGATATGATCATGTCATAGGTATGACTGAAGTTAGAACCTGCCAAAAGTATGTGTTCAATTCTGGTATCAGTGACCTGAGTGAAACATTTCCTTATCATTATTTTTCTACATTATCTGCATATGTACACTTACAACTTTCGGTATAGGTTTGCACTTTCTTGAAGTGCTCGGTGATATTAACAAATTATATTAAAGAAAAACTTGAATTGCATAGTGTTTAGTAGAGTCAGTTGGCCTGAGTTGCATTACATAGGAGGTAAACTGTGTTGTGATTGTGCTCTTGTTTGTTTTGCCTACCCTGCCGAATCCTGGAAAAAAAAAAAAACGTAAAAAGAAAGTGAAAATTCTATAAGTTTATTACATATCCAAGTTTGGTCTAGTTGTCATTCACTACAGTTGATTATGTTCCTATCTTTATTTTTTAAGTTAGGAATTTGGTTTAGACTGACCTGTTAAATGTATATTTATCTTGCTTCATTGTTCTATGAACTTTGATGTTGAATTCAATGGAGTTTTTCATTACTTTCTCATAGAAAGTTGAGAATTATTATTTAAAATTTTAAAGTTAAAACTTATCTTATAAAGGAAAGAAGAATTACAATTTTTAAAGAGCTTAATAACAACGAGAAAGCTTATATAATGTTGTGGTGGTATTTGGTTATGTAGTTCATAATATTTACTTTCACTCTACACATGGTTACACTATTATTTTAGAGATAACATGTTGAAAGTGAAAGTGGTTGCTCACTTATACTTAACTTCATTTTCTCTATTGAAGAACATTATTAAATGGCCATGGATAATGCTTGATGACTGTCTTCTTTTTTCTTTTTGGTGTGTATGTGGAAGATACATTGCTGTTATTATTGATTATTGATCTCAAATTCACAGACAAGAAGTTAATTCTATTATTATGGGATTTCTCTAATGGTGTTTGATAAGCTTGTCGTTGCACTATAAGATTATTCCCTAGAGTGTAAGATGAATCTGCTGCTTCACTCTAATTCTTTTCTGATTTGCGTATTTTTGCCATTTTTATTTGTGTCTACAGCCAGAATCTTTATGGGAAAAAAGCTTCAGAGTCGCTGTCAATGGGTACAAAATCACAAGATGCAGCTGTTGGTGTTCTTGTGCACATGCTGAGGACTGCACCTCCTCTGCGCCAAGATCCTAGTTGTTACTCATCCCACTCAATGAGAACAGAAGTTGAGGAAGGGGTTAGTACAGCTTCTGGATTCTTCATGCCCCGAAGAACGGTAGATGCCCTGGAGGAGCTTAAGAGTTATAGAGAAATGAAAGACTTGCTACTCTCCAGGAGTGGAACACGTGTGATTAGCAGGGAAAAGGGATGATAGTTGCTTTTGCTTTGTTGTGTTTATCTTCGTCTTACAGAAAATGAGCTTCAGGCTGAAATTGATCTAAATGGATATTTGATCAATTAACAAATTGCTGTTTTTACATTTAACACTGACAGGGATGTTTCTTTGCTGAGACAATTAACAAATTGTGTATATATCACTGTTCAAAAATGCTCATGATTTTTAATTCCTTCACTGGAATTTTAGTTACCAATTTTGACCAGTATTATGTTAAATGAAAAGATGACTTATCTCAACTCTTTTCCTTTCAAAAAAAAAAAAAAAAAAAAAAAAAAAGATGACCCATCTCTCAAAAACAGCTATTTGATTCTTAGCTGCTGCTATGTTTCCCTTTTTAAAATTTCTCTTGTAAAGGAAAATTTGTCATGCTTATTTTATTATTAATTTAACATTTATTTTTAGGGTTAAATACAAAAGGGTTAATTGCACTAACATACCTTGACTTTATTGAATATAGCAAAATTTTAAATAAATGCATGAAACTAACACAAACACCCCTTACCATTAGTCAACACCGTTAAAGTTAACCATTGACTTTCAAAAAGATAAAATTGACCTTACTATTGAGGAGTCGAAATTACAACTGCCCAACAAACTTTGAAAAATTAATAATAAAAAATATTGCTACGTAAACTCTAATTTTTTTTTATTAATTTAAATAAAAAACAAAACAATTTGGTTTCTAAAAAAACATATCAATTTAAAAAAATATATATATATTTGAGAGCTTTTTATTTGAGAATTTTTTTTTTTTTTTTAAATTGATATGTTTTTTTATAAACCAAATTGTTTTGTTTTTTTATTTAAAGTGATAAAAAAAAAAAAATTAGAGCTTACGTGGCAATATGTTTTTATTAATTTTTCAAAGTTTGCTGGGCAGTTGTAATTTCGACTTCTCAATAGTAAGGTCAATTTTGTCTTTTTGAAAGTCAATGGTTAACTCTAACGGTGTTGACTAACAGCAAGGGGTGTTTGTGTTAGTTTCATGCATTTATTTGAAATTTTGCTAGATTCGATAAAGTTAAGGTATGTTAGTGCAATTAACCCAATACAAATACTCATGAATATTCAATTTTTTGTTGGGCACCTAGAGAAGACATGTTTATTCAAAAACCTACCCTAAAATTTATCTAGCTGCCCAACAATAGTTAAAATTCAGGGCAAGTTTTTTTCTATTTAACCCTTATGAATTATGATTCTTTACAAGTCTACGATTTTTTTTTATTTGATTAATTAAAAGTTTATTACTGAATTTGTTCTTTCTAATAGTTTAATTAATATAAATAATGAATGAAAAGTAAAAACAAGCAACCACACCCAAAAGTTTTAAGAATTTTTTTTTTATAAAAAAATTTAACTTTTTTTTCCTTTTTAAAGAGAAAAAAATGATAAAAATCAATAAAATATTTAAAATAATAACAAATGTTGAGTAAAAAGTAAAAACAATATTGAGTAGTTAATAAAATAATTTCGAGGAAGGTTTATTTATAATGTTAGGCTACATCAACTCAAATTTATAACTTTGTTTTTTTATTTCAATATCTCGACCATCTAATTGTTTATGTGCTCTTTAGTCCAATAGTTAAGAGGGTGAAATCAAAAAATTCAGTTAAAATTTTATATTGATATAACCTAACTCTTATTTATAATAGAGTAAAGGAAATATATTTTATTTGATATATACCAAATGGAATGACTCCAAGGAAATATTTAAAGGATGGAATTTTTATTTTTATTAAATTATTACACTATAATATATAAATTGAGAGTTTTTTTTTATATTTTAGTTTAGATAAGGAGGACTCGGACAACCTCGCGGTGACGTAAGTGTGAGAGGATTTTTACCACCGTATCAACCTCACGACGTCGTATGGAAATATGATATATCTTCATGTGTTCAAATCTTTGATTTTTTTGTAATCTTTGAATTGAAATCCAATGATGAGATCAACAGAAGCAAAAGCAGTAGTATAGTAGTAACTAGAAATATAGGGCCAAGGTGGGAGAGGCCGAACATAGCCCAATCCAAAGAGACGCAGATGTTCTGGGAAACTGTAAGGAGCGCTGCGACAATGAAATTGGTGTGATTCTCGAACCGTCCTTGCATTTGCAGAGGAAGGAAAAGGAAGGGAGCTTTTATGGATTCTTCCACTTGTCCCTTCTGTCATCTTACATTTCCGCTACATCAACTTCAAAGGTATATATCTATCTGTTTGTTTCTTCTCAGTTCTCAAATCTCTAGTCTTGTTGTTGTAATAATTTATCCAAAATCATCACTACTGAGTACTGATGCAGTCATGCCAACTCTCACTTCCACGATGACCATCAATTTAACAATCAAATGGCCACAGACCTCCGATTGCCTCCAAAATTTGTAACAACTCCCCTCTCTTCTTCCTCTTCTTCCATTTTCAAAACTCTATTTATTTTAGTTGCTTTATTAATTGCTTGTTGCAGAATAATGAAGAGGAAACTTGTGAAAGCAGCACCTTTAGGTGTGGTGGCATTGATGAAAAGGTTTCTTTCTTAATAGGATCACAAGTTAGGAGCAATTTTTATCATGTCAATGATGGTTTTATGTCTTTGTTGCGCAAGTCTCTGGAGCTAGAACCTCATAATAACTCTCTTACTTATTTGTCCTCCGGTTATATCGATCACTTTCAGAGCATTGTCT
Organism: Acer yangbiense; assembly: GCA_008009225.1. Lineage (NCBI taxonomy): Eukaryota > Viridiplantae > Streptophyta > Magnoliopsida > Sapindales > Sapindaceae > Acer > Acer yangbiense. The sequence goes on along the minus strand of CM017772.1, from coordinate 371,225 downwards.
CTGAGGATGTTGGTTGGGGTTGCGGATGGCGTAACATCCAAATGCTTGCCTCTTACTTGCTTTCTAAGAGGCAAGACGCCAGAGATTTTCTCTTTGGTGGTTGTGGTTTCGTTCCTGATATCTCTTCACTTCAGCGTTGGCTTGAGATTGCTTGGGAAAAGGGTTTTGATACAATTGGTTCTCATCATTTCAATAAAACTGTTTATGGTTCTAGGAAATGGATAGGAACTACTGAATTCGCTGCTCTTTTTCGTTCTTTTGGCTTCCGTGCTAGGATTGTTGATTTCGGTCCTAAGAATTTGGAATCACTTTTTTTATCTGTTCCCACTACAAGTTCCGGGGCACATGTCAAGAGAAAACCACTTAAGTTCTATGGACCCATGGATAGGTATCTCATTGCAAGGAAACATGAACATGATGTTCCCCAACCAGGCCAGTGTTCTGACACTTTTGGTGGTGAAAGTACTAGTGATCCGAAAAATATGTGTGGAACAAAGAGTGAGGGTCATCAAATTCTCATGGATTGGGTGTGGAATTACTTCTCAGAAAGAACCTCAACGGTATCTGGCCATGGTCGTGTCATCATCAGTGACAGATCGTAAGTTACTATCTTGAGTATAGTTAGATGGAATGCATTCTTTAATTTTTGAAGCTTCCTATATGTTCAGTTACTTGTAAAATATAAACATATGCCTCTCTTTATGTTTTTGCTGATCGTTATCTTTATAATCAGGCCCTTGTACTTCCAACATGATGGACACTCACGAACCATAGTAGGGATTCAAGTCAAAAATCAACAAAACAGGATACGACAATACAATCTGTTAATTTTGGACCCTGGTCATGTAAGTACTGCATTCATATCCCATTTATCAGCTATCTAGCAGCTTTAGTTTGTATATGGTTATCAATTGTCATTGACAAATAAAGGTTATCCTAACTGCTAGCACTTCTGATTGTGTATCCCTGATTGAAGTTTGAAAAAAAGTAAAAAATGAAAAAGAATTTTTAGTCTACTTTTTTTGGGATTTGTATCTTGCATGTGATCATTGAATTCTTTTTACTGGCTGCAAATTTGCAATATATACAATTGTCATCTCTCCCTGCTATAACACTTATGTGTATGTTTGAAGTTAAATGCTCTGCTACTGCTTGCAAGTTTCTACTACGATATATATATATATTTTTTTTTCTTTTTGTTCCTTTGGAACATCAAATGCTTACTAATTTTTAACATCCAGTTGCCCAAACTCAGGAGCACAGAGTAACACAGAGATATTTTACATATGGAGAATAAAAAAAATGAATAATTGGAGAAGCTTTTCCAAAATCTCCATTTGGTGTTTTAAACTTTCTATGACAACTTGGTTTAAAGTTTTTTCTCCGATTCCACTTTCAAGAGTAGTCCTTCATTATGACTGCCTTACTGCTTGAAACCTACAACTATTTTAGCCAAATACGTTAGGAGAAACAATTGTTAGATAAAATAGTAATAAATGCCTATAGATTATTCTTTGTAGAGGCTGCTTTAAAGGCTCAAAGTCCTTGTATTTACTGACATCCTTAAAATATACAGGGTTCCCCAATCTAAACTACTTTCTTTACCCCAATCTGCACATCTCTCTTTATAAAGAGGAAGCATATTAGTTGATGTAATTGAGCTTTCTAGTAATCTATGTCTGTCTGGCATTGGTGCCCTCCCTTATGGACCATTTAATGGCACAATTTGTTGTTGCCATCTTTAATATTCTATAACATGTAACGGTTATTGTCATTGCATCTATACAGAGAACAGTTGCACTGGAAAGATCTCTTAAGGAAAATATTGGATGGAAGAAGCTCCTAAAAAGAGGGGTCCACACATTGAAGAAGTCAAAGTACCAGGTTGTATGCAGTTAATAAAATTGTGCCTTTTGTTGCTACTATTTGATGAGTGGTGGTGTTAAATGTTAATATTATTATGTTTCTGTTACAGTTGTGTTATATTGATCCTGGAATTGCCAGTGGGGAGGAGATGGAGCAGCTCAAGACAATAGATAGCACTTTTATTACATTGTAGTGGAATATCTGGAACTTGTGTGCTTCTTGCAGGTACCATTTGCATATTTCAACATGTCAATATAATTGATCTCTTGTTTGCCAAACCATCTCATATTTGATTCTGTCATGTTAAATTTGTGACACCAGTCGCATGTGGTATGATCTAATGCCAAAATTGTTGTGTACCACGAACTCGAAGCAATGACATGAGCCCATAGTTGATGCTTTGTTTTCTGCTGTTTTTGTTTGGACCTGTAGAGAAATTTTGGCTTTCCTTGTGTACTATTCATTGCAAAAAGATGGTGATGGTTCTTTTAAGTTGGTTGCAGAGTCAGAAGCAAGGGAGGCAACTTCAGCAACTGAGTCACTATATGAATATGGAGGAGAGCAATGGGTGACATAAGACAGGATATAATGGCTTTGATCATGGAGATATTTCTTACATTGAGTAAATGAAGAAGGAACATTGTTCTTCAGTATTTTTACACCTAAGCTATTAGCTATTAAACTGCAAATAATGCAATAGGTATCAATTTTGATCTTCTCTGTGTTGCTAGTCGCTATCCAAGTTCTTGTCAGATAGTGCTGGAGTAGCCATAAAATGGCCCATGCCCATGATTCATGAAAATGAATTCTGCTGAGACTCATCAATCATCATGTCCAATTTGAAAATATAGAGCCCAGAATGAGCTTCAAGTAGAGCATAGTGTACTTCGTCTTGGATAGTTGGATTGATTTTTGTTATTTTATTTGAAGATAAATTGTGTGAATGATTGATGAGTTGAATATTTGTGTTTTGATTTTTGAATGACCATATCTCCACGTACAGCTGGAGAAGAAAAGTCGTCTCAGATGAAGTATATGTTTAACAAATTCATGTGTTAATTAATGTTGGAAACGTGTTGTTGGTTGGCTAGATTACCTAATTAAGGGCAAATAAATACCCTTGACTAACCCATTGATCATTAAAACTAACAGTTGACTAGTCAAATATAATGAAATGATTAAATTGCCCTTGAGTCTCAATTATTTTAATATTTTTATTTTTAATTAAAAATATATCAAAACAATAAAATATATATATATATATTATCAATATATAACTAAAAAACATTGGATTCCCTCTTATAGAGATTTACTCTCCATTAAAGAGATTCTCATTGGAGGAGGACCAGATCTCCTTCATGGAGATCAACAATCTCCAAAATGGAGACCTAATTCTCTTTTTGGAGGAGAACCAGGTCTCCTCAATAGGAATATCGGTTTCTCATATGGAAACCTAGATTTCTAAAAAATAAAAACGTTTTTCTATATACATATATATTGTGATTCTTAAAAAAATCCATTAAGGTTTTTGGATTTTATTTTCTCTAATTCTTTGAAAACTTCTTTATTTTTTTCTTTTTGATTGAGAAGTTATTTATTTATTTATTTATTGCTGATGTTTATTGATAAAGATGAAGATTTCAGATCCCCAAAAAAATATTACTTTTTTCTTTTTAATTTTTTTTTATAAAAAAAATGTTATCTAGGAAATTATTTTTCCATTTTCTTAAAATTTTTAAAAGAAAATGACCTTATTACCCCTTTGACATTTTGACATCGGTTAACTTTGACGGGTCAAACGGTTAGTTAAAGGTATCTTCCTGTAATTTTAACAAAAGTACAATCTTCTTACCCTTTCACCAAATATTAGGGTATTTTATTATAATTTACCCCATAATTATTTGATGTAGTAGAACTAGAACTTGCTAACATGTTTAAGAGATGTCAACTCACATCTTAGCTTCAAGGGACTAACTACTATGGAGGGGAATAAAAATTCCCTGCACATAAAAGGGTGAATAGCTCAATAGCCCCTTCGATAGATGTTTGGCTGTCAAGTGGCAGCCAAAATTTCAAAAAATCATTAAAAAAAAATCAAAGGAATAGCCGGCAACCGGTTGTTCCCTACTTCTTAATAAATAAATAAATTAATAATGAAAAAAAATATAAAATAAATATAAAACTTGAAAAAATAAAACAAATAATTAAAATTATATTATAAATAATTATATTTTTTTCATAAAATTTTGAAAATTTGACTTATAACCATTTTTACGGCTTTGGTAACAAATTTTATGGGTTTGGTAACAACTGTTATGGCTATGGTAACTATTTAACGATTTTTTAAAATTTGACTTGTAACCATTTTACAACTTTGGTAAGTATTTTTACGGCCTCGGTAACCACTTTTACAACTTTGGTAACAATTTAACGATTTTTAAAAAGTTGATTTCTAACTACTTTAACGGCTTTTGTAACCACTTTTACGGCTCCGATAACCACATTTATGGTTTTGGTAACCATTTAACAATTTTTAAAAATATGACTTGTAACCATTTCACGGCTTTGGTACCTTCACGGGTTTGGCAACCATTTTTACAGCTTTGGGTAACCATTTTACGATTTTTCAAATTTGGACTTGTAACCACTTTCACAGCTTTGGTAACCATCTTTACGGCCTTGGTAACTATTTTTACAACATCGGTAACCATTTTTCAATTTTTAAAATTTTGACTTGTAACCATTTTCACGGCTTTGGTATCCACCTTCATGGGTATGGCAACCATTTTTACGGCTTTTGTAAACATTTTATGATTTTTCAAATTTTAACTTGTAACCATTTTCACGGCTTTGATAACTACCTTTACAGCTCCGTAACCATTTTACAATTTTTTTTAAATTCTGACTTGTAACAACTTTCACAGCTTTGGTAACCACCTTCAAGGCTCCGGTAACCATTTTACGATTTTTCTAATTTTGACTTGTAACTACTTTCATGGCTTTGGTAACCACCTTTACGGCTCTAGTAACCATTTTTACGGGTTTGGTAATCATTTTATGATTTTGAAATTTTGACTTATAACCACTTTCACGGATTTGGTAACAACCTTTACGGCTCCGGTAACCATTTTTATGACTTTGGTAACTATTTTACGATTTTTAAAATTTTGACTTGTAACCACTTTCACGGCTTTGGTAACCACATTTACGGCTCTGGTAACCATTGTTGACGGTGATTTTTCGTCAACACTCAATCGATGATTGGAGATCACGTTTGCGAGTGATAATAGTTTGAATCTTAATACTGTAAAAATAATGAGCAAGAAATACGTGGTAAAACTCCGATGATCAGAGAAACGTCCACGGGTTGTTGTCTAAGCAACGAAGCCAAAATCCACTATATAAAATTGATTACAAAATTCGCTCGAGTCTCTCTTATGATAAAAAAGATCGATCCCTCTCTTATGCGTTACAAAGGGTATTTATACATGTTGTTTCTAGGGTTTAGGGATGCCGCTAGGGTTTGGTGTCGTGGCGCCCAAGTCTTGAGCGGATTCCCAGTCCTAGTCGGATTCTGTTTCCTTCTTAGTCGTGATATGTTTCCAGTTTTGGCTGAATCCGAGTTTGGGACTGATTCATTCTCCTTTATTCGCGGGAGCCCTATTTGTTTCCTTGTTAAACTCTGAAGGGTTACACTGCTGCGTATTGTGGAGGTGCTTACTGCTGATTCCTTCCATGTATTTGGGAAGTGAGTTTCCGCTGCCATCTCTTCCTATTGATTCCCGAGTATGCCCGAGTAGGTGGTGTTGCCCGAGCTGGTTCTCTTTGTTTGTAATCGGGTTGCTTTGGTTTCAGCCGAGTGGGTTACTCGGGGGATTTTCCCCTTTCGAGTTGACTTTTCCTGGCTCCTGCTTACGTGGCTTCTTCATGGGGGTGACGTGTCCTTTATGACGATTTTTACCTATAACAATACCCCCTTTAAATGTTTGAGCCGAATACCGCTTACTTGGGACAAATATTTAACCTCTGTTCACGACTTGTTTTCATTTGTCGTCTTTCATATTAATGTTGGTTTTCAGTATCCTCGTTTGATTCGAAGTATTGCTGACGTGTCTCAATTATGTCCACACATGCTTGATCCGCCCACTATCCAGAAATCTTTTGATGGTGACACACTGACTTCCTGACGGCGGCTCAAGGCTCTCTCTGCTTGCCACCTGTCCCCTTTTGCTTAGTCGTGGTAAGAGGCATTAACGGGACACGGCCTTTCTGTTCATTCGTACGTAACCCACGTCACTCCCCTTGCCTCTGTGTTTTCCCGTTTCTTCACCTACCCTCTCTAGGGTTTCGATTTTTTTTGAAAGCGGTACTGCCTATATATACCAGCTTGACGCTTCGTGAGAAAAAATCCTTTTCTCTTCTCTGCAAAAAATCCCTTGCTATTTTTCTTTTCTCTTCTTGAAAGAAGTTCACTTGCCTCTACTACTTCTCTTTGAGTTATCTGGGTTTAGCCGCTCATTTCTTAGTTTTTGCCAAGATCCTCGACCTCAAAACCCGGATCTTTTCTTGAAGATCATTCCTCTGCAGTTTGCGTTGCTCCAGTTTTCTGATATATCAAGGTTAGTTCTTATGGATCCTGCTGCTAGGAATCGTCTTTTTACTGTTGGTATGATTCCTATTGAACAAGGTGATGTTTTTCTTACCACGGTTGTCCACAGGTTGCTAGGAGACCTTCTTCCTGATCAACCTCAATTTTTAGACGCCGACGTTTCGGGGCTTTTTCGTGAAGGACCTGCTACTTCTGAAGTTCCTCCTACTTCAGAGATTCCCTCCGTTTCTTCGAATTCATCGCGGCCTGACTCTTATCATCCTGAAGCTCAGCCAGATTCTTCTTTTTCCATTCGTGCTGATACTCGGCCGTAGAGACGAGTTGGGAAGAGGATGAGTACTCGTAAAAAGGATCCCCTGGAGAGCCGAGTCGGGACCCAAAAGGTAATTGAGAGTGATATTGAAGAGGAGCATAGGGCCGCTCGTATCCCTTTCTCTGCCGAGCGGATATGTGCCTATGATGTCAAGCCGAACGTGGTCGGCCCCGAAGAGATAGAAAAGTATATGGGACGCTTCGACCTGGACAGCAACATGGTTTCGCTGGTTCCTTCTGACGGTCAAGCTACATGGAACCCCCCACCTGGCCACGTTGCAATCTATGGGGCGATGCTTACTTGCGGTGTTACTCTTCCCCTTCAGCCATTCATCACCTGGTATTTGGCTGAGGCTCGGCTTGCCCCTGCGCAGCTAACCCCAAACAGCTACCGGATTTTGATGTGCGTGTGGCACATGTGGCATAGGATGAAGCGGCCACCTCCCACACCTCACGAAATCCGACACTTTTACACGCTGAGGCCCGTAGGGAAAACGGGGGTTTATTTTCTTTAATCAAACCAGCCCGAGCTCTGGATCCCTAAAGATGTAGTGGTTAAGAGTGACATCGAACCGACCACTGACGAGAAGATGAAGGGGTTCGTTTGGGGCTTCCCTACTTCAAATAAATTTTGGAAGAACAGCTAGTTCTTCGTGGGAGGACAATGGGGCCAATCAATCAGTTTTGATCTTGATGGCACTCGGGTGACTTGCAGGGTTCCTCGATACTTTTGTTCGCCTCAATGGAACCATATGACTCCTGCCTTCACCGACGAGGAGCTGAAGACTTTGGCTCGGGCAGCCGTTCGCCCTTTGGAAAAGAGGGGTAGGCCTTATCTCTTCAACGAGGCGAAAATGATTAAAGCTCGTATTTTTCCCCAGATTTCTGCACGCCGCAAACGCCGTAAGTTTTTATAAGCTTTCCCTGGTTATTCTTGCATTCTGTCTTTTGAATCAGCTTACTGACTCGAGAAAACACCTTCCATTTCCTTTTTTTTTATTTTTTTAATTTTTTTTTTAAGTGTTCGACGTAGACATAGTCTGTGATGCTCAGGCACGCCGGATAAAAGGCATCGTGGAGGCGAGCCGAAGAGCGGCTCATCGCCAGCAAGATGCTGGGATAGCTCCTCCCGAGGGTGACTCTGACGAGAGTGTTCCCGAGAATCCTCTCGAGGGAGATGATGAAGAGGGAGTGCCTGATTATGTGCCCGAGGAGACCCATGGTCAAGAAATGATCGCATATTCAGCAGGGGCTGTGGACGATCCAGAGGGCTTTGGAGCAAGTAGGACCCACTTTGGAGCAAGTAGGACTGCTGCTGGGCAGGACAATCAAGCAGGTCCTTCTTCTTCTAAGGGAAAAGAGAAGGCTGGGTACTTCCCTGAGCCTGCCTCTGAGCCTGAGCCAGAGCCAGCGGCTTTCTCCCATGGAGACAACTCCCCCCGCTCTGCTGCAAACACGCCAAGTGCTACATTCCAGGGTACTGAAGCAGCTGGGGAAAACTTGGGCGTGATGGCTTCGGAGACTCCGACTCCTACCGAGCCAATTCATACTCCTCCCTGGGTTAGCGGTGTCAAAATGGGGCATCCTGATCCTGATTCTGAAGATCCTGCGGCTGACTTGAATACTCACGGGAGGCAATCTGGAAAGAGAAAAGCCTCATTTTCTCCTGGTTGCCCTACCCCCAAGATTCCCCGAGTTGTTGCATATATTGATTCATCTTCAAGTGATGAGGGGGGAGCAGAGGTTGGGAGAAAAATGGGTATGACCCCTCCACGGGACCAGATCAAGGACAGTGTTGGCGGCTCCGCTAGCTCTCCTCAGGTGGCTTCGACTGCCGGGCTCCCTAAAACTTGCGTGGGTGGTTTGGGCCCCTCGACCCAGACAGATGATCCTACCCCCGAGACTATGCTGAGGGCCATGGCTTCAGGCCGGGCCTATATTGGGGAGGATCATTGGAGTCACTTCAGGGCTGGAACCGTGTCTGATCGGCTCTGCAACTTCTTCAACAGTGCTTCCTATGTGAGTAACGCCTTGTTTATATGAATAATTTTATATTTTTCTTCTTTTTTTGTTACTTCACCCCTGTTTGCTGTTGATTTGCTGCAGATAGTGACCGAAATGTCCGGGGCTTGCTAGGTTAAGCCCAGGCAGAAAGAATAAGACAGCTAGAAGCCCAACTGAAGGAGAGTGAGGACCATCGCTTTCGGGCTGAGTTAGCTTGTCAAGAGGGGGCTAGATCAAGTCAGGTGCTCCTAGATCAATGCCTGGCTCGTCAAATGGAGGCTGAACAGAAAGCGTCTTTTACTGCTGAGAAGGCCACAACCCTGCAAGATCAGTTGTCATCCACCCAAGAAGCTTTGCTTCAGGCCGAGCAGGCCGCTGAGGACGCAAAAACCTCTTATGAATGCCGAATAGAAGACTTGGAGCATCAGGCATTGACAGTCGAATCTCTGTCAAAGGAAGCTAGGCTGGAGTTGGAGATACAGGGGGTCGACCGCTTTAAACGATCTCTAGCCTATGATGTTTTGCTTCTTAGGGAGTTCCAACGAGGAATGGTCTCAGCTGGAGAATTCTTCAAGATGAAGAGTAGTGCGACCGACTGGGCCAGGGCCAACTGGAGCCTTTCGATCAAGAAGCATGTGGATACGTCTCTGGAGTCTCTTCGGATCCAGATGAAAGAGTGGTGAGCATATTGCCGAAGTAAAGGTAAGGTACCACATCCCATGCATCTGGAGGTTCCGACCGCCAATTCCTTCTCTACTTTTCACGCTTGTCAGAAAGCGGGGATCGATGGTGAGAATCCTGATGTTGGTCCCCTCCCTGGGATGGACTATAGCCCCTAGATGAATGACGATGATGAAGAAGATGTGATTGTGTGGCCTTCTGAAGACAGCCTCCTTAGCGAGTACGTGATGGAGCCTGACCCGAGTGGGAGCAGCTCACAACCCCCAGCACCATCTTCTTGATTTTTCTTCTGTATTTTTGTAACGATTCTTTGTATTATCCTTACATATATGAATTTTCATTCTTACCGTTCTGCTTTCTTATTTTCGAGTGCTTTCTTAACTGGTCGCTTAGCCAGTCTAGCCAAGTGTCTTATTTAACTGGCAATTAATTTGGCCAAGTATCTTATTTAACTGGCAACTAACCGATCTTAGCCGAGTGTCTTATTAAACTAGTAACTAATGTGGCCGAGTATCTTATTCGACTGACGTTTTTCTTGTTAACCTATTTAGGTTTTACCTAGACGTTACGTTGAGGCTCACCCCGACCATACGTTGAGGTCCTTACACAAGTCACCTAGGACGTCTCCCGGTTTTGTCTGTATAAGGTTTTGCCGAATCGTTGGGGTACTCTGTACCGGCCAACACAGCTGCGCATCTCACCAGTTTTTCTGGCGGCGCTCCGAGCAATTTTCCAGTTACCCTAGTGCCTCGGTTTTGCCTTTTTGCTAAGAAGCGCGTTTGCACTATCTTAACTAGGCGGGCGTGCTACTTTAGCTTCTTTGCCCTTCAAGCACTACTCGTCCGCTCTCTCACGGCTTTGTAGCGCCCGAATTCTTTTTTGCGTTTGTTTGGCCAACTATTAAGTGGCTGTTGTTTGTTCACCGGCCATGGAATACCTTTGATCATGAGACTCATCGACTTCAATGAATAACCTTTTTATTGGCAAATGAACTTTATTAGAAAATCAAATGAATCTGAAACAATTGATGTAAAGCTAAAATGGGACAAGAAAACAAACTGAATTAACATAAACATTGAGATGAGTTCCTTAGGGGTAGAAAATCTTGAGGTACTGGGCACTGCATGGTCGAGGCACTAGGCTCCCTCCTGGTCTGGCTATCATGTATGCCCCGTGCCCCGCGACTCCCTTGACGATGTAAGGTCCCTCCCATTTGTCGGCGAGGGATCCTGCCGACCTGTCCTTGGTGTTCGGGGATACTCTTCTTAACACTAAATCTCCAAGCTGGAATCTACGCACGCGAACATGGGAATTATAGTACCTCGCAGCCCTTTGCTGGTATGCGGCGTTTCGCACTTGTGCTGCATCCCTGACTTCTTCAAGCTCGTCTAGGTTTTGCTGTAGCATGTTAACATTGTGCTCGGGGCTGTATAGTTGTACCCTGGGTGATGTAAAACCTATTTCTGCTGGGATAACGGCCTCTGTCCCGAATGCTAACGCAAAAGGAGTCTCCCCTGTGGATGACCTTACAGTTGTTCGATATGCCCATAGCACTTCTGGTAGCTTGTCCGCCCAGCTGCCTTTCTTGGCTTCCAACTTTGCCTTTAGCGTGTGCTTGATCACCTTGTTCACAGCTTTGGTCTGGCCATTGGTTTGAGGATGAGCAGGTGACGTATAGTAGTTTGCGATCTTATACTCTTCGCACATTTTTCTGAACTTGCTATTGTCGAATTGGGTCCCATTGTCTGTTATGATGATGCTCGGGATCCCAAATCTATATATTATGTTCTTTCTGACAAAGCTGGTGGTGTTTGCCTCAGTGATGTGCACGAGAGCTTCTGCTTCCGCCCATTTAGTAAAGTAGTCGACTACCACAATAGCATGCTTCGCGCCCCCCTTTGTTCCAGTGGGCATTGGTCCTATCAGGTCGAGGCCCTACATGGCAAAGGGCCAAGGTGAAGTTAAGCTTCTGAGCAATTCTGGAGGTTACCGAATATCGTTTGCTATTCTTTGGCATGTCTCACAGCTCTCCGCGAATCGCTGTGCCTCTACAAACAAAGTTGGCCAATAGAATCCTTGCCTAAGTACTTTATGCGCCAGACTCTTACCCCCAGTATGGTTCCCCCATACTCCACTGTGAACATCCTCTAGGATCTTTTTTGTTTCTTCGTTGGTGATACACCTTTGTAGCACCTTTGAGAACCCTCTTCTGTACAATTTGCCTCTCAGAATTGTGTACCGGGTTGACCTGTACTTGACACGTTTTGCTTCCCCAGCATCCTCGGGTAGAATGTTTTCCTCTAAATACTTTCTGAGCTGTGTGGTCCAGTCGTCTTGAACTGGTCGAATCTCTGACACCATGCCTTCCTCAGATTCTGCTATACTCGGCCTAGTCAGGTGCGCCACTGGTATCGCTTTGGACCTGATACTCATGGTGGCTGAAGCTAATTTGGACAAAGCGTCTGCTTTCTCGTTTTCTTCCTGAGGAATCTGAAAAATCTTGTACATTTTGAATTTTCTGAGCAGTTGCTTTGCAATGTCCAGGTAAGCTATCATGTGTTCCTCCATTGCCTGGTATTCATCCAATATCTGGTTAACCACAACTTGCGAATCACTGTAAATCTCCAACTCATCTGCTCCTAACGCTATACAGACCCTCAAGCCAGCCAACAAAGCTTTATATTCTGCTTGGTTGTTGGTTGCTTTGAAATCGAACCTCATGACGCACTCTACAGCGTCTCCCTCTGGGGTTGTTATGACTATCCCGGCCCCGCTGCCATGGGTGTTCGATGATCCATCTACATGCAACCTCCATCGGGAACTATTCTCCTGTTTTCCTTCCATCATTCTTCTTACTTCGGCATCTGGCTCAGTGAATTCCACTATAAAATCTGACACTGCCTGCCCCTTGACTGCGGCTTTTGGGGTGTATTTGATGTCGAATTTGCTCAACTCTACCACCCATTTAGTCAGCCTACCTGACAGTTCGGGCTTTTGCAAGATGAGCTTTAGCGGACAGTCGGTGTACATCTCTATTGTATGCGCTTGGAAATACGGCCTTAGCTTCCTGGCTGCCGTGATCAAGGCTAGCGCTATCTTTTCTGCCGGTGAATACCTTGTCTCTGTGGGCAGCAACGCCTTGCTAGTGTAATACACTGGTCTCTGTATTCCTTCCTCCATTCGGATCAACAACGAGCTTGTTGCCACTTCTGTGACCGAAAGGTATAGGTATAATGTCTCTCCAGCTACTGGCTTTGAGAGGATGAGTGCTCGCCCTAAGTAATCTTTCAACTTCTGGAAGGCTGCTTCACATTCTTTGTTCCACTCGAGCCCTTTTCATTTCTTTATTACTTTAAAGAACGAGGCGCATCTGTCTGTTGATTTTGCTATAAATCGGTTAAGTGATGCGAGACATCCCGTCAGCCTCTGTACGTCCTTCATCGTTTTTGGCGAAGCCATCTCTTCTAATGCTTTGATCTTCTCGGGGTTCACTTCGATTCCCCTCTGATGCACCTGGAAGCCGAGAAACCTACCTGATGGTACCCCAAACACACATTTGTTCGGGTTAAGTTTCATCTCATACCTTCTTAGAACTTTAAAGGTTTCTGAAACAAATTAGAGGCGTGTTCTATATAAAGCTAGAGGGGGGGTGAATAGATTTTAACTATTATTACCCAATTTTCGCATGCAAGTCAATTTTACGAAAATGCCCCTACTAGTCAAAAATACATACAAGTGTAATATAGTGCAGAATTTAAATAACACTTGATGTATACGTGGAAACCCAACCACTGGGAAAAACCACGGGCTGTTTAGTGTGCCACACTCGGACCTCGAAATCCACTAATCGAAATGGAGTTTACAACCTATGTAGACCTCGTCTAACACTCCGGTCAATAACCGCCCACTTCTACCACTCGGGCCTTTAAAAGTGGCTCTAGTCCAATTGCTTGAGGCCTAAGCAACCTTAGCCTCAAGGCTTGATTCTCTAAGAAGAGATTATGCAACCTATGTGAATATGTATGAATATTCAAATAACAAACAAGGCTAGGTAACCTTAGATGCTTATCTAGGATGATGATATAATCAATTTAATCAACCCTAGATATCAATTGCTAAATGACATGTCAAATAGCTTAGCTAATCAAGATTAAGCAAAAACCTAATTAGCTATCACAAAAACAACACTCAATTAATTCATCACAATTAATTCTCTATTCTTGTATTTATCATATGATCAACAACATACAAGTAAATAAAAAGAGAATATGCTAGATAGTAAAAATACTAAAATAAGATGAAACTAATCAAAATCTTACCAAGCATATTGTGATGATGCCAATCCAATCATAGATGCTTTCTATGTAGACATAGAGGATGCAATATGAAATTTGATGCAAAAAGGATTTGATTTGAGTGTTTAAAGGTGGGTTCTTGATTTGATTTTTTCTAAAAAATCTCTCTTGAAAGTTTAGGGTTCTAATTGTTCAAGAAGCTTGATCAGAGATTGAGAAAATAAGATATTTATAGACATCAAGAATTGGGCATGTGAAAAGACAATTTTGCCCTTGAAACGCACAGTTCGGCGGTTTCAATCGGCGGCCAGGCCGCCGATTACGACCGCCGAATTGAGCTCGTGAAGAACAGAGCATTAACGGCGGTTTCATTCGGCGGTTTCGTGACCGCCGATACAACCGCCGAATTAGACCGAGAGATAAAAATCAATCAGGTATGAACGGCGGTTTCGAACGGCGGTCGTGACCGCCGATCTTGACCGCATAATTGCTTCAGACCAATCTGGACTGAAACGGCGGTTTCATTCGGCGGCCAGGCCACCGATCATAACCGTCGATCACCAACAATGGTGAAAACCAAGGAGAAGCCAAGGGCATTCTCCATAGGCGGTCTTCGCGCGAAACCAAGCACTCATTAGTGCAAGCGCGGACGTTTCCGACCAATGTCGGGAAACGAATTATAAAGCACATATACACACAACAAGATATATCAACCAAAGTGCTAGTGTGTAAAGTGACATGTGAAGAGATGCACATAAAAATAAGCAAATATGCAATCATAGCAAGAATGCTAAGTGTGTGTGTGCTACTAAATCTCTTCAAAGAAAACCAAGCACTAGAATTTATATCTTTGGCGTGCTTGTCCCTTGAGGTCTTGAAAGGGCATTCGAGCTTCAACCTTAAACATTTAGACTACCCTTACATTCACAACCCCAACATGTGGTTTGTCCACGAAATAAGCCAATCAAGATATGGGAATCCTTACAGTTTCTTTTAGATCTTCCGTGTGCCTCTCTGCCGTAACACTCTTGGTCAGCATGTCATCTACATAGACCTCCATGTTCTTCCCAATCTGCCGGGCGAATATCCTATTCACTAACCTCTGGTACGTTGCCTCGGCATTCTTCAATCCGAATGGCAGCACCTTATAGCAATACAACCCCTGGTCAGTGGTGAATGCCGTTTTCTCTTCGTCGGCTTTACTCATTCGGATTTGATTGTACCCCGAGTAAGCATCCATGAAGCTTAACAGTTCGTGCCCTGCTATTGCGTCCACTAGTTGGTCGATCCTTGGTAGTGGGAAGTTATCCTTCGGGCAGGCCTTGTTTAAATCCGTGAAATCCACACACATCCTCCACTGGTTGTTCTTTTTCTTTACCAGCACCACATTGGCCACCCATTCCGGGTACTTGACTTCCCTTATCGACCCTGCGGTAAGTAACTTTTTTACTTCATTTTTAATAGTTGTACTCCTTTCGGGGTTGAACAGCTGCCTTTTCTGCTTCACCAGGCGGAACTCTGGGTTGATGGAGAGACCATGTGATATCACCTTCGGGTCTGTCCCTAGAATATCTTCGTGGCTCCAAGCAAAAACATCCTTGTACTCTCTCAGTAGCGTGACAAGCTGGGTTTTGACATGTACATTTAAACTTGCCCCTACCTTGACTGTCTTACTTGGGTCTTCTGGATCAGTGCCACTTCTTCGGTCGGCTCATCTTTCTTCGCCTCAGGTTCCTCTCTGGGATCCAACTCAAATTCTCTCGGCACCTCTGCCTGCTCTTCAAGTTCACCAACCTCTTGCTCGGCTGTAACCGCGTACACCTGGTGTACTTCCCTATCTTTATAAACTGACAAATTTGCCCTTCGGGCCATTTCCTATGACCCCTTGATCACTTCTACCCCATACTCTATCGGGAACTTCATTATGAGGGCGTAGGTTGCGGTTACTGCTTTGGCTTTATTCAAGAATGGTCAGCCCAATAAGGCGTTGTATGGCCAATTTTCTGTATTCACCACCATAAAGTCAAGTAACACTATTTTTTGGCAAGGAGCCTGCCCGACCTTCACGGGTAACTTCACCGTGCCAAGTGACCTTACTTCGACTCCTCCAAATCCTCTAAGGGGTGTGGGAAATGGTTGTAGGTCTTTCCTATCTAGCCTCAGCTGGTTATACACTTCTGCACTTAGAATATCTGCTGAGCTTCCATTGTCAATCAAAATTCGATGAACCTCTCTATGACCAATCCGTGCACTGATCACCAGTGCGTCGTTCGGCCTAACATCAACTCCATGTGAATCAGCTTCTGTGAATATGATCGGGTCCCAGCCTTCCTTGATTCTCTTCGGGTCAGGTTCAACAGAATTGACGTCCAGGTCTCTCCGTGCTTCCACGGCCTCCCGGATTTCCTGGTTCCTTTCCCTATTACTCTTGCCAGTCGCTGGTCCCCCGAAGATAGTATTGATTGCTCCTTCATCCTCAGCTTTCTTGGGACTAGGCTTTCTTGCCCGCCCGTCTGTCCTGTCAGCTATCCTTCTGTCCGTCCGCCCGCCCTGTCAGCCTTTTTTAAGACGATGTCTTTCAAATGTCCTTCCCTGATGAGGGTTTCAATGTGGTCCCTTAGCTGGAAACATTTAGATGTCTCGTGCCCATTCTCCTTATGGAACCTGCAATACTTGGTGGTGTCCCTTCGAGCATACGTGGATTGCTTTGGCAGTTCTTTGGACATGTTCTTTTCTTTTAGGATTGCCAAAATTTCCTCTTGATCTTTTTTCAACGGGGCATAGTTTGTATACCTGCCCTGGAACCTCTGTCGCGGTTGATCAGATTTTGGGTCATAGGCTCGATGTCCATCCCGACCATCCCGCGCCTTATTCTTCTGTTTGTCACCTTTGGTATCGGGCGCCTTTGCTTGGTATTTGGTTTTAGATCCTTCTGGGCGACCGCCATGTACGAAATAACCTCCCGTGGCAACTTCCTCCTCCTCAGCCAGGGCGTAGCCCCCGGCCATGTCCATCATATCGGCATAACTGGTTAGTCGGGCTCTTCGGAGGTTAAATGACAATAGGCCGTTCTGAAGGTTGTTGATGAACGTGGCAATTATGGCTTCGTCATTTGCACTCCCAATTTCGGACACTTCCTAACCGAACCTCCTCAAATATTTTTTCAGTGACTCGTCTTTTCCTTGTTTTAGCTGGGACAAGTGGGCCACTGACTTCTTCCTATGTACATTACCGAGGAATTGCCTTGAGAAGGCTTTACTTAGCTCGCTGAAATTGCCTATACTTGCTGCTGGTAACCTACCGAACCACCTGGAGCCTAAATCCCCGAGAGTTTGGGGGAAATTTAAACACAGCAAGGCGTCATTGTAGACATACTGGGCCATGGCACTCTTATACCTTCTGACGTGTTCCTTTGGATCAGTATCCTTTTTGAATTGCGCTATGTGAGGCATCCTGAATCTCTCCGGGAAGGGTGTCCTCAGGACTTCATTGGTGAAAGGGCTTCCGGTCTCGTCGTCCGACAATTCATTACGCCCATATCGCCTGACCAAAGCATCCATCTGTCGACGATTATTCTGAATTTCCCGGATCAAACTTTGTATAAGTATGTCCTTATCTCCTTCCGGTTCTCCCATCGCATTGAAATTCTGACTTACGATAAGCTTTTGGCCCCTTTCCTCTGGATTCAACTCTCTATGTTCTCGGTTTAGGCCATGCAGCCGAACTGTGCCCCTTTGGCGTTTGCGATGATAACTCTGCTCACTCTCTTCTGAGGATGATGACCTGGCTCTTCGATGAGTACGTCTCCTGGGGCGATCTCGATCCTTGGCCAACCGATCCCGATCCTTGGCCAACCGATCCCGATCATGCCCTCTGTCAGAATCATTCTCCTCTCTATGCTCCCTGCTATCCATGGCTAACCTTTCAGACAAAATTGTTGGCCTATCTACAGGACCTCGGCTCGCCTTTATGGGTGCATCCGGGGTTGGTACCACCACCGTGGAACGCAATTTCGTTGCCTGCTGATTTAGGGTGGAAAGATTATGAGGTGACATCAAACCCTCCGTGGTGGAAAGATCAACTCCCTGCCTCACTGCGTCCACCATGAGTTGCTGTAGAGAAGTACAGAATCTTTGTATGATTTCTTTATTAGTTGGGGGGAAGCGCTGGATGCCAGCCAGGGCAGTTGATTGATCTACAGTTGCTAAGGCTGCATCGGCAGTGTTGGGAGTGGCGTCATCCTCCAACTCATTAGTGGGTAGTCCGTGACTGTACCTGAAATCACTACCATCTCCTTCGCCGGCCATTGCTTCACAAGTGCTTTGATCCCCCTCCTTCTAGCGCCAATTGTTGACTGAAACAAATACGGTGTGTTCTAAATATATTATCTAGAGGGGGGGTGAATAGATTTTGTAAGGATTCCCGTTTTGTTGATTGGCTTATTTCGTGGTCAAACCACATGTTGGGGTTTTGAATGTAAGGGTAGTCTAAGTGTTTAGTGTTGAAGATCAAATGCCCTTCCATGACCTCAAGATACAAGCACGCCAAAGGTATAATCTCTTGTGCTTGTTTTTCTTTGAAGAGATTTAGTAGCACACACACACTTAGCATTCTTGCTATGATTGCAAACTTGCTTATTTTTATGTGCATCTCTTCACATGTCACTTTACACACTAGCACTTTGGTTGATATATCTTGTTGTGTGTATATGTGCCTTATAATTCGTTTCCCGACATTGTTCGGAAACGTCCGCGCTTGCACTAATTAGTGCTTGGTTTCGCGCGAAGACCGCCTATGGAGAATGCCCTTGGCTTCTCCTTGGTTTTCACCATTGTTGGTGATCGACGGTTATGATCGGCGGCCTGGCCGCCGAATGAAACCGCCGTTTCAGTCCAGATTGGTCTGAAGCAATTATGCGGTCAAGATCGGCGGTCACGACCACCGTTCGAAACCGCCGTTCATACCTGATCGATTTTAATCCCTCGGGTTTGATTCGGCGGTCACGAAACCGCCGAATGAAACCGCCGTTAATGCTCTGTTCTTCACGAGCTCAATTCGGCGGTCGTCATCGGCGGCCTAGCCGCCGATTGAAACCGCCGAACGGTGCGTTTCAGGGGCAAAAGTGTCTTTTCACATGCCCAATTCTTGATGTCTATAAATATCTTATTTTCTCAATCTCTGAAAAAGTTTTCTTGAGCAATTAGAACCCTAAACTTTCAAGAGAGATTTTTGAGAAAAAATCAAATCAAGAACCTATCTTTAAACACTCAAATCAAATCCCTTTTGCATCAAATTTCATATTTGATCTTCTATGCCTTCATAGAATTGATCCATGCATGGTTTTGAATCATCACATCTTATTTGGTATGTTCTTCACTAATTTCATATTACTTTAGTGTTTTTCATATTAATACATCTCTTTAATTACTTGTATGCTTTTGATTATATGCTAGATACAAGTTAGAGATTATTTGTGATGAAAATGATTGAGTGTTGATTGTGATAGCTAATTAGGTTTTTAATTAATCTTGATTAGCTAAGCTATTTGACATGTCATTTAGCAATTGATATCTAGGGTTGATTAAATTGATTATATCATCATCCTAGATAAGCATCTAAGGTTACCTAGCCTTGTTTGTTATTTGAATATTCATATATATATTCACATAGGTTGTTTCTCTTCATTGAGAAGTAAGTCTTGAGGCTAAGAGTGCTTAGGCCTCAAGCAAATTGGAATAGGGTTGCTAATAAAGGCCCGCTGGGTAGAAGTGAGGGGTTACAGACCGGAGTGTTAGACGAGGTCTACATAGGTTGTAAACTTCATTTCAATTAGTGATTTCGAGTTCCGAGTGTGGCGCACTATACAGCCCGTGGTTTTTCCCAGTGGTTGGGTTTCCACGTATACATCAAGTGTTATTTAAATTCCGCACTATATTACACTTGTATGTATTTTTGACTAGTAGGGGCATTTTCGTAAAATTGACTTGCATGCGAAAATTGGGTAATAATTGTTAAAATCTATTCACCCCCCCTCTAGCTTTATAAAGAACACGCCTCGAGTATTTAATTACTTTCAGATTTTAACTATTATTACCCAATTTTCGCATGCAAGTCAATTTTACGAAAATGCCCCTACTAGTCAAAATTACAAGCAAGTGTAATATAGTGCGGAATTTAAATAACACTTGATGTATACGTGGAAACCCAACCACTGGGAAAAACCACGGGCTGTTTAGTGCGCCACACTCGGACCTCGAAATCCACTAATCGAAATGGAGTTTACAACCTATGTAGACCTCGTCTAACACTCCGGTCAATAACCGCCCACTTCTCCAATTGCTTGAGGCCTAAGCAACCTTGGCCTCAAGACTTAATTCTCTAAGAAGAGATTATGCAACCTATGTGAATATGTATAAATATTCAAATAACAAACAAGGCTAGGTAACCTTAGATGCTTATCTAGGATGATGATATTATCAATTTAATCAACCCTAGATATCAATTGCTAAATGACATGTCAAATAGCTTAGCTAATCAAGATTAAACAAAAACCTAATTAGCTATCACAATCAACGCTCAATCATTTTCATCACAAATAATCTCTAACTTGTATCTAGCATATAATCAAAAGCATACAAGTAATTAAAGAGATGTATTAATATGAAAAACACTAAAGTAATATGAAATTAGTGAAGAACATACCAAATAAGATGTGATGATTCAAAACCATGCATGGATCAATTCTATGAAGGCATAGAAGATCAAATATGAAATTTTATGCAAAAGGGATTTGATTTGAGTGTTTAAAGTTGAGTTCTTGATTTGATTTTTTCTCAAAAATCTCTCTTGAAAGTTTAGGGTTCTAATTACTTAAGAAGCCTTATCAGGGAATGAGAAAGTAAGATATTTATAGACATCAAGAATTGGGCATGTGAAAAGACAAGTTTGCCCCTGAAACGCACCGTTCGGCGGTTTCAATCGGCGGCCAGGCCGCCGATCACGACCGCCGAATTGAGCCCGTGAAGAACAGAGCATCAACGGCGGTTTCATTCGGCGGTTTCGTGACCGCCGATCCAACCGCCGAATTAGACCGAGAGATTAAAATCGATCAGGTATGAACGACGGTTTTGAACCGATTATAACCGCCGATCACCAACAATGGTGAAAACCAAGGAGAAGCCAAGGGCATTCTCCGTGGGCGGTCTTCACGTAAAACTAAGCACACATACGTGTGAGTGCGGACGTTTCTGAACACTATCGGGAAACGAATTACTAAGCACATATACACACAACAAGATATAAAACAAAGTGCTAGTGTGTAAAGTGACATGTGAAGAGAATGCACACAAAAGCAAGTATGCTAAGTGTGTGTGTGCTTACTAAATCTCTTCAAAGAAAAATCAAGCACAAGAAATTATACCTTTGGCGTGCTTGTCCCTTGAGGTCTTGAAAGGGCCTTCGAGCTTGAAGTTCAAACATCTAAACTACCCTTACATTATCAACCCCAACAAGTGGTTTGTCCACGAAATAAGCCAATCAATATATGGAAATCCTTACATTGACGGTGATTTTTCATCAACATTCAATCGATGATTGGAGATCACGTTTGCGAGTGATAATAGTTTGAATCTTAATACTGTAAAAATAATGAGCAAGAAATACGTGGTAAAACTCCGATGATCGGAGAAACGTCCACGGGTTGTTGCCTAAGCAACGAAGCCAAAATCCACTATATAAAATTGATTACAAAATACGCTCGGGTCTCTCTTATGATAAAAAAGATCGATCCCTCTCTTATGCGTTACAAATGGTATTTATACATGTTGTTTCTAGGATTTGGTGTCGTGGTGCCCAAGTCTTGAGCGGATTCCCAGTCCTAGTCGGATTCTGTTTCCTTCTTGGGTGTGATATGTTTCTTGTTTTGGCTGAATCTGAGTTTGGGACGGATTCATTCTCCTTTATTCGCGGGAGGCCTGTTTGTTTCCTTGTTAAATTCTGAAGGGTTAAACTGCTGGGTATCGTGGAGGTGCTTACTGCTGATTCCTTCCATGTATTTGGGAAGTGAGTTTCCACTGCCATCTCTTCCTATTGATTCCCGAGTATGCCCGAGTATGCCCGAGTAGGTGGTGTTGCCCGAGCTGGTTCTCTTTGTTTGTAATCGGGTTGCTTTGGTTACTCGGGGGATTTTCCCCTTTCGAGTTGACTTTTCCTGGCTCCTGCTTACGTGGCTTCTTCATGGGGGTGACGTGTCCTTTATGACGATTTTTATTTATAACAACCATTTTTAAGGCTTTGGTAACCCTTTTATGATTTTTGAAATTTAGACTTGTAGCCACTTTCACGGCTTTGATAACAACCTTTACGGTTCCGGTAACCATTTTTACGACTTTGGTAACCATTTTACGATTTTTAAAATTTTCACTTGTAACCACTTTCATAGCTTTGGTAACCACCTTTACGGTTATGACAACCATTTTTATGATTTTTGTAACAATTTTACGATTTTTGAAATTTTGACTTGTAACCACTATCACGGTTTTGGTAACAACATTTAATGTGTGTTTGGTATGGCTTTTGTAAGGATCAAAATCGCTATTTTAATGCTAGAAGCTATTTTGAAGTTTTTTTTTTTTAGTTGTTTGGCAAAACTCAAAACACCTTTTTTTAATATATGAATTGTCTCAATTATTCTTTATAAAAACCATTTTATGTCTATTTGGAGAAGCCCAAATTTTTGGCTTTTCCAAAAAACTTTTTTTGAGCTTTTTTAAAACATATGAATTGTCTCAACCACCCGTTATAAATTTAGATATTTCACCATACAACTCTTCCATTATAAAAACATTGTCAACACCCTTTTTGTAATTCACACAATCAAAAACTATTTTTAAAAATACATTATCAACACTTTTTTTTGTAATTTACACAACCAAAAGCCTTTTAGTTAGAAGCTTTACTCATTAGAAGCTCTACTACCAAAAAAATATACTCTAAAAGCTCTACTTGAAAAGCCATACCAAACATATTCTAACAGTATAAATCTAAAATAATTTTAAGTTAAATAAAATGTTTAAAAATTTTGTCAAATGTTCTTAGAATTTGTTACATGAATTATATTTTATTAAATAAAAATATTAATTATTATTTGAAAAAATAAAATACAACAATTATAAATTTTATAATAAGTGCCCATTTGGAAGAGCTTCTTTACTGGCTAAAAGAGTTATTTATTTATTTATTTATTTATTTATTTATTATTTATTTTATTTTATTAAAAAAGCTCTTTTAAAAAAAATTATTTTTTTTGGTTGTCACTCAATAGAGTTTTTAGAGGATTAAAAAAACTTTTATACGTCTACCGAGAGAAACTCAAATTTAAAACTTTTCCAAATAGACCTTTTAAGGTTTTTTAATAACACTAAAATGTCTAATATAACCCTATCATTTACAAGCTAAATCAACTTAAATTTTTGACTTAATTTTTTAACATCTACATCTCAACCATCAATGTGCTCTTAATTTAATGGTTGAGATTTAAATGCATTTACAACTCTTTGATTAAGAGCACATAGTGATTAAGATATTGAAGTTAAAAAATTAAGTCATAAATTTAAATTGATTTAGCCTAATCCATATTTTTGTAAAAAGTATTTTAGTGATCTTATCATTTAAAAGATCTTTTTTAATTGACAATCAAATTACCAACAATTTTCTTTTAAAAAATCTACTTGAAGAGGCACTTCCAAATGGATCCTAACTTTATTTATTCAGAAATTATATCAATTTTATTAGTTAACAAACTTTCATGAGCTAAAATCACATCCGACACTTGTATTTTTTTTTTAAGTATTACATTATAAATTCAGGTTTTTTAGGGAAAGGGAGGACTCGAACCCGAGACCTCCTGATGTAAATGTGAGAGGTTTACCATCGAACCATTCTCATCTCATCAACATTTGTATATCTTAATATAGTATAATACGAATTAAACATTATTGTTTATTGTTTGAAACAATAATTATATATTAATATTTGTACAATAATTGATAAATAATTTGAAATTAAAATTGATGTTCATTATTTTGAAGAAACATAATTTTTTTTTCCCTTTTAACATAATAAACATTGAATACACAACTACTTTTTTTTAATGAAGTAGACAAATTATTCATGTAACACTTTCTAAGAAATATAATTCTTCTTTTTTAAAAAAATATTACAATAATTTGAGATTTTATAGGGGGTGTCGATATTGCCACCCATAAAACTAATTTGTACACCCATATTTTATTAAAGAGTGATGTTGTTAACAATCCACAAAATATCTATTTACACTCCATTTTAATTTTGTTCATTAATGATAATTTTAATCTGAATTAAAATTACTAAACAAGGCAAAAAAAAATATATATATATATTTCTAAAGACCATCCAAAAAATATTTCTAAAGACCATCAAATTTTTTATTTTAGAAAACAACGCTTTTTTCCCATCTTTAGGGGGGTGTATTCAATTAGGATTAATTAGGATTCTTGAAGACATTTAAAGACATTTTTTAAGTGACAGATTTTCATGGATTTCTACAGACTTTTATAAATCCACATGGACTTTCATTGATTTGTTTAGACATTCATCTCAGACTTTTATGGATTTATTTAGACATCTATCTCAGACTTTTATGGATTTGTTTAGACATCCAAGGATTTTCATGGATTTATTATCTCTGACTTATCAATAGTAAGCTAATTATAGCTAATTATCAAAAAAAACCTTTGAAGTTGGAATGAGCAAAATTTGATACACCGGTCAATCTATATTTGCGTATATATATATATAGTCTGAGGTTGTTGTTGATGCAAACAAAGCGATTGAATTGAACCCAAAATTACAAATATTGACCAGATCACACACCTACCACAACAAATATTGGCAAGGTGGTTGTTATTATGTACGATGCATATAAAAATTCTCATAAACATATACATTTCTAGTAACATCCATTAATTTGCGGTGTCATGCATCTCAAAATTTTAAAACAAATTCGAAGAAGTTAAAATATTTTTACTTTCAAAACATTATTAATTTATTATTATTTTATTCTTTGGAAACTGAAAATCTTATCTCTCAAAGGATTTAAACTAGTAATCATTCGTGGTACTGAAGCGGCAGTTGAAGAGTCATGAAACAGCAGCAGCAGTAGAGATACTTATAAGATTAACTAGTAAGCACTAGCAGCAGCAGCAGTGCCTTCTTCCACAATAATTTACTAGTTTAATCCACAATAAGATTAAATTATTGCGGCAGTTGAAGCGGCACTAAGGATTTAAACTAGTAATCCTCCGGAACTAGTATGATTATTGTTTGAAGGATTTTGTTCACGTTTCATGCTTAGTTGTTTTCAGTTGTCTTTACTATGTAGTTGCTCCGAATTTTGGACAAGGATGAATGATATTATTGTGTTTGAACTTTTTAGATATTCAATCTGTTAACAAAATTTCATGATTAAAAAAAAAAACTATAGATTCTTCGGTGATAGTATGGGAAGAGAGAAAAAGAAAATTGATTTTTGAGGAATTATGTATTGTGCAATACACGGTATATTGTGCAAAATCCACCAAAATCTTTGGAGAGAAAGCCAGACATGTTATGACATTTGATATTTATATCTCTCACCATCAAGTCTACCAAAATCCATCAAAATCCATGACATAAGAAAATCCTTTAAAATCTAGTCCTGATTGAATACACCTTGATTCTTGTAGACATTTTTAAAGTCTCAATTCAATACACCTGGATTTAGAAGGATTCTTTAAAAGTCCATAAAAATCCTAATTGAATACCACTGGATTCATATGGACTCTTTTAAAGTCTTTAAATGTCCAAATTGAATACACCAGGATTTATAATGTCTTTAAATGTCCTCAAGAATCCTAATTGAATACACCCCCCTTAGTGTTTTTTTTTCCTATTTACTGTTTTACAAACCCTAAAATATCTTCTTCTCTTTTTCCAATATTATAAAGTTTTCTTGATTGAGAAGTGATGGAGAATGATATGTGAAACAAATTATAGCTCGGTGTGTATAAAACTATCTAGGGGGGGGGGGGTGGTGAATAGATTTTAATAGATTTTACCAAATTTTCGCATACAAGTCAATTACGAAAATGCCCCTAACTAGTCACAATAATATAACAAGTGTAATAAGGTGTGGAATGCAAATAACACTTGATATTTACATGGAAACCCTCACGGGAAAAACCACGGGCTGTTATGTGAGCCACACACGAACCTCGAATCCACTAATTGAAATGATTACAACCTAATCCCGGTTTAAATGATCTAATCCCGATCAATAATCATCACAACTACCTAATCCCGTTATAAGTGGACCTAGTCCGATTGCTTGTGATTTAAGCTACCTAATCCCGATAGCAACACAAGACTTAATTCTCTAAGAAGAGATAATACAACCTAAGTGAATATATGAAATATCCAAAAATGCAATTAGAGCTAGGTAACCCTATATGCTTATCTAGGATGATGATTTTGCAATTAATTCAATCCTAGATATTAAAAGCTAGATGACATGTCAAATAGCTTAGCTAAACATAGATTATGAAAACCTATATAGCTATCAAAATACAACACTCAATCATGTCAACACAACAATCTCTAATTTGTATCTAGAATATATTCTAAGAGCATACAAATAATATAAGAGATGTCAATGATAAATAAAAAACTAATTATATATGATAATAGTGAAGAACTTACCAAAGAAGGTGTGTTGACCAAAACCCATGCAAACAAGCATCCTAACTATGCTAGAAAATGCTTAGATGATAATTTGATGCATATGAGAATGGTTTTTAAGTGTTAAGAAAGTGTTCTTGATTTGATTTTCTCTCAAATGTCTCTCTTTGAAGTTTAGGGTTGTTAGAGTTAAAGAACATTTATTCTGAAAATGAGAAAGTGTGATATTTATAGACATCAAGAACATGGCATGTGAAAAGACAAGTTTGCCCTTGAAACGCACCGTTCGGCGGTTTCAATCGGCGGCCAGGCCGCCGATCATGACCGCCGAATTGAGCCCGTGAAGAACAGAGCATCAACGATGGTTTCATTCGGCGGTTTCGTGACCGCCGATCCAACCACCGAATCAAACCTGAGATATTAAATCGATCATGTATGAATGGCGGTTTCGAACGGCGGTCGTGACCGCCGATCGTGACCACAGAATTACTCCAGACACTTCTGGAAGCAAACGACGGTTTCATTCGGCGGCCAGACCGCTGATCATAACCGCCGATCACCAACATAGGTGAAAACCAAGGAGAAGCCAAGGGCATTCTCCGTAGGCGGTCTTCGTGTAAAACCAAGCACATTCTAGTGCTTGCGCGGACGTTTCCGAACACTATCGGGAAACGAATTACAAGACATATAGATACACAACAAGATATAACAATCAAAGTGCTAGTGTGTAATGTGACAAATGAAGAGAATGCACACAAATGAAGGAATGCAAAGTGTGTGTGTGCTTCTAAATCTCTTCAAAGAAAGTTAAGCACTAGAAGTATACCTTTGGAGTGCTTGTCCCTTGAGGTCTTGAAAGGGCTTTTGAGTATGATCATCAATCATCTAAACTACCCTTACATACAAACCCCAACACGTGGTTTGTCCACGAAATAAGCCAATCAAAGAATGGGAATCCTTACAATCTCCCCCTTTAGCTATTTCGTGACAAAACCACCACTCACATTGATCCTCACAAACATAATTGAATCTACGGGATAACAAAGATATTCTACATTACAAAGAGATAAGAATATAAAAAAAACTTCAAGTCTTCAATCTCTTGTAGAACTATCAACCCTTCAAAACAAAAGATTATACTTTCCAAAGCAAGAGTATGTGAGATGATCATGAGAATAAAACAAGCATTTGCATATAAGAATTTTAAGCACAACATCATGCAATGTATGTGTATGCAATGCTCCCCCTCAACGGGTTACTCCCCCTTAATGTATGTTCTCCTCAATCATGCACAATTGCTACTACAATTTGCAACTCCCCTTACCATATCCTACTCCCCCTTTTTGTCATGATATAGGCAAGGGAGTAGTCCCCAACCGGGTCACCCATAGCAATGAGAGATAGTAGCATGCAAGACATATGCATAATCAATATAAGTCACTTTATGCATCTCAATTAATTGAAGAGAAACAAGGAGATTTATTTGATATAAATGTGTGAATCAAACATGCTTTGCATACAAGACATGTAGCATTCAAGTCCAAAATACAATGGTATTTGGCAAAGCAAATGACAAAGGTTTCTAATAAGAATTCAAACCAATTTCACCATTGTCATGAGAAAAGCAAGGATATAGAGAATTTATTGATTTCAAATTTAAGAACAACTATATCCAACTTTATAAGCGAAACATGGCATGAGCGACTTTGCACCCTATTCGATTTTTCCGGATAAGATATCCGTATGATAGTAGCCATGTTCAACCAATAAAGAAAGAGAGACATTTGGAATATAAATTCCTTTGAACGGATACAAGATCCTTTATTCATTTTGAGTCTCATAAGCTTTTTCACACAAGTTTTGCATTTTAAGAATATGCAATCATCAATTCATGCTTTTTCATTTGAGCATGTCATATGAATTTCATGCTTTTCAATATTCATTAGCATGTTAGTAAAGAATCATCATGTCATGGAGATAACTATAGGTCATTCAAATCATACTTCCTATGTAGATCTCCTAGTCCAAAAATGCTTGTTTGAACATGAATATGACATGGATTGTAAACAAGCATGGTTCACACTTATTGAATTGAAAACATATATACATATATGAAACCAAGCTTACTCAAGCAATCAACAAAGAAGCATAAGATTTTTCAAATTTTTGCAAGTGACAAGAATGCAAAATAACTCTCTTTGCTTGAGTTCCCCATATGGGGTCATCATTATCCTTCATCATTGAAGGTCATGAGGTCCTATGGACCTACTAAGTCCATTGGACTTAGTTGAACCTATTAGAGACAAGTTTGTCTCATAGCAAGCGGGTTCATCTTTTCTTATCCACTTAGGTGAAACAATTTTCTTCCTAGTGGTCAAAAGTTCTAGAGATCTAGATGACATATGATCATGTAAATGAATTTCTCCCTTCCTATGAGCATGCATACTAGCTCTAGCTTTCTTCTTCTCAATCATGCTTTTAACTCTACACATTTTAATGTAATGAAAGCACTTTGGTCTAATATGACCATCAACACCACAAAAATGACATGTAGGGATAAAGTTAGGAATCATACCATGTCCTTGTGCATGCATAGGAGCCTTCCCATGTCTTTGTGGTTGTCTTGGTTGTTGGATAGGATCTCTCATTCTTTGTTGTTGACCAAGACTTGGTTGCTTCCTTGGTTGAGTTTGCATGATTGGTCTCTTCCCTTGATGGAGTTGAATTTGAGGGAAGTTAGCATGAGGAACTCTTGTAGGTTGAGTTTGAGGTTGTCTTCTTGGAGCTACCTTCACTTGTGCACAATGAGAGCATTGTCCTAGATCAATCTTCTTCCTAGGAATTTGCACCGGTGAAGTTTCTTTGTAGCTCAAGCTCTTGACAAACACGGTCTTGTTAGGAGTGGTGGACTCCTTACCATCTTCAAACCCAAGACCTCTCTTGTCATAAGGACTCTTTCCAACACTTAACATGTGGTTAAGTTTTTCGGTGCTAGAAACTATCCTAGTCCTTGACCCTTTAGCCTCCTCAAGCTCTCTTTTTAATCCTTCTTTATTCCTCTTAGATAAGTCTAACTCCTTTCTTAGCTTATCTTCAATATTTTTGGATCTATCCACTTGTTCACTTAAGTGGTCAACATGAGCCAAAAGGTCTAGATTTTCTTCTCTCAATCTTAGCATATTTTCCTTGGTTTTCATTTCTAAGTCTTTAAACTCAGCGAGGAATTCATCTAGACCCTTTTTCTCCACATATCTATGTGTGAAGTTAGATGAAGAGTCATCTTCAATAGAGTCACTTTCTTCTTGACTCTCATTCTCTTCTTCATTGTAGGAGATTGGAAAGGCAAAATAGTTGTTCTCACAATCATTTAAGCTTGAGGGAATTCCTTCAACAACTTTCACTTTGTTGTCCCGCTTGTGAGAGCAACCTAATGCCAAAAAATTTTCCACAACCTCTTCATCACTATCACTTAAAGTGGCGGCCTCCTCTCTTTCATCTTCCAAGTTAGCACAATCCTTGGAGATATGCCCGAATCCTCCACATTCGTAGCATTGAATCTTCTCTTTTGAAGACATCTCATGGTATGGCTTGACATTCTTGATAGTGGTCTTCTTCTTCTTGAAGTCATTCCCCTTTGAGCCATAACCACTCTTTTGTAGATTCAAGAACTTCTTGAATCCCTTGGCAATGAGTGCCATGTCTTCATTTGAGTCATCCTCCTCCTCTTCCACCTTGAAAGTTTTCAAAGCTAGATTTTTTTTCTTTTTAGGAGGTGAGATGGTAGCCTTTCTTGATTCATAGGCTAGAAGTCTTCCAATGACTTCACTCTGCTTCATATCCTTGTAGGTGTCATTTTCTTCTAAAGCCGTCACTTTGGGTTCAAACCTCTCGGGAAGTGATCGCATGATCTTTTGCTTGATTCTTCTATCCGAGTAAGGATCACCAAGTTGGTGACTTTGGTTCATAATGTCCATTAGTCTCACTTGGAAGTCATTGAAGTGCTCGTGCTCTTCCATCCTAATGGTCTCAAACTGAGTTTGAAGGACTTGAATCTTTGAGTCCTTGACAACCTCGGTGCCTTCATGTGCAACTTCTAGGATGTCCCATGCCTCTTTAGCAATCCTAGTAATTTGAATTAGTTTGTACTGATTTTCACTCACTGCACATCGGATGGCATGAATGGCCTTGTTGTTCCACATGGAGTTAATAAATTCTTGAGGACTCCACTGTGCCTTAGGCTTGAGAACCTCTTCTCCTCCATCCGTAGGAGTCATTATAGGTGGAGCATATCCATCTTCAACCGCCATCCACGCCCTATCATGGATTTGGCATATGTATGCTTCCATCTTCCCCTTCCATGAGGAGTAATTATCGCCGGTGAGCAACAGTGGCCTCACGCTCGACGCTCCCTCTTTGCTCATCCCGAAACCACTCATAGTGTTTGGAAGAATGCAAATGAGATGAATGCAAAATGTATGAATAAATCAAAAAATCACACAAGATGCAAAACACACCAAAATGAGCAAGGATCACCTATATATGTCTAAGAACCCGCTCTGATACCAATTGAAACAAATTATAGCTCGGTGTGTATAAAACTATCTAAATGGGGGGGAGGTGTGAATAGATTTTAATAGATTTTACCCAATTTTCGCATACAAGTCAATTACGAAAATGCCCCTAACTAGTCACAGTAATATAACAAGTGTAATAAGGTGCGGAATGTAAATAACACTTGATATTTACGTGGAAACCCTCACGGGAAAAACCACGGGCTGTTATGTGAGCCACACACGAACCTCGAATCCACTAATTGAAATGATTACAACCTAATCCCGGTTTAAATGATCTAATCCCGATCAATAATCATCACAATTACCTAATCCCGGTATAAGTGGACCTAGTCTGATTGCTTGTGATTTAAGCTACCTAATCCCGATAGCAACACAAGACTTAATTCTCTAAGAAGAGATAATACAACCTAAGTGAATATATGAAATATCCAAAAATGCAATTAGAGCTAGGTAACCCTATATGCTTATCTAGGATGATGATTTTGCAATTAATTCAATCCTAGATATTAAAAGCTAGATGACATGTCAAATAGCTTAGCTAAACATAGATTATGAAAACCTAGATAGCTATCAAAATACAACACTCAATCATGTCAACACAACAATCTCTAATTTGTATCTAGAATATATTCTAAGAGCATACAAATAATATAAGAGATGTCAATGATAAATAAAACACTAATTATATATGATAATAGTGAAGAACTTACCAAAGAAGGTGTGTTGACCAAAACCCATGCAAACAAGCATCCTAACTATGCTAGAAAATGCTTAGATGATAATTTGATGCATATGAGAATGGTTTTTAAGTGTTAAGAAAGTGTTCTTGATTTGATTTTCTCTCAAATGTCTCTCTTTGAAGTTTAGGGTTGTTAGAGTTAAAGAACATTTATTCTGAAAATGAGAAAGTGTGATATTTATAGACATCAAGAACAGGGCATGTGAAAAGACAAGTTTGCCCTTGAAACGCACCGTTCGGCGGTTTCAATAGGCGGGAAGGCCGCCGATCACGACCACCGAATTAAGCCCGTGAAGAACAGAGCATCAACGGCAGTTTCATTCGGCGGTTTCGTGACCGCCGATCCAACCGTTGAATCAAACCCGAGATATTAAATCGATCAGGTATGAACGGCGGTTCGAACGGTGGTTGTGACCGCCGATCGTGACCGCAGAATTACTCCAGACACTTCTGGAAGCAAACAGTGGTTTCATTTGGCGGCCAGGCCGCCGATCATAACCGCCAATTACCAACATAGGTGAAAACCAAGGAGAAGCCAAGGGCATTCTCCGTAGGCGGTCTTCGTGCAAAACCAAGCACATTCTAGTGCATGCGTGAACATTTCCGAACACTATCGGGAAACGAATTACAAGACACATAAATACACAACAAGATATAACAATCAAAGTGCTAGTGTGTAATGTGACAAATGAAGAGAATGCACACAAATAAAGGAATGCAAAGTGTGTGTGTGCTTCTAAATCCCTTCAAAGAAAGTTAAGCACTAGAAGTATACCTTTGGAGTGCTTGTCCCTTGAGGTCTTGAAAGGGCCTTTGAGTATGATCATCAATCATCTAAACTACCCTTACATACAAACCCCAACACGTGGTTTGTCCATGAAATAAGCCAATCAAAGAATGGGAATCCTTACAATATGCAACTTGCTTTCTATTTTTTTTTGAAACACCCTTTTTTCTTTATTTAAGTGATCCTTCTTTCTGTTTGGAGGTTGCATGAAATTTTTTAGTGGAAATTCTCTCAAACTAATTGGTTTATAAGTTGGTGTGATTTTAAGCTTTAATTATTCTACACCAAAAACATTAATTTGATGATGCAAACAATTCAAAAATAAAATAAAATTACACAGGTAACTTCTTTGCGTAGAGAATTTTATTCTAAAAAAAAAATTATATATTGGTTTACAAAACTTTAATCCACTACGTTACAAATAATTTCTAAGGTAAAAGGTTCTCCCGAAAATCCAGATCCTAAATCCAAATATCCTTATTAGAGGTTTATGTATATTGAATAGGATGCATGATGATTGATTCATCTTCTTATATTCAATAAATTAAGAATTTGACTAATTGTTTGTGAAATTCCATTAAGTGTGACTAATACAACATAGAAGGGGGGGGGGGGGGGGGGGGGGGGGGGGGTGAATAGGTTTTAATCAAAAATAATTACCAATTTTTGATTAATCAATATTATTAAATTACCCAATAATAGCAAGCAAGCAATCAACGATATTTAAATGCGGAAAACAATAAAAACACGTTAATTGATTTACGTGAGAAACCCTCCAACTAGGCAAAACTCACGGGCTAGCCACCTAGCCACTCCGGTCCTCAAATCTACTATTTGAATACTTGTTTACAACCTAAGTTGACACCTTAGGCACACTATTCTCAGAAATAACACAAGCTATTTTACTCACGGGCATTTAATAGTGATTCTAGTCTAATTGACTGCCAACAACCCTTGATTGCAACACTTACTTACTTGTGCACCCTCACCTAGAAGTCACAAGACTTTGACTCTTTGAAGAGAGATAAAGGTCTAAGTGAATATATGAATATTCTAAATGCAATAAAGTGCAAGATTATATGCTTAATTAGATGTTAATATGCAAATCTAACAACCTAATTGTCAAATAACATTCACATAAACATTCATGAATTTGACTAGATGAACAAAGCCAACCTAATCATCAACTAAGCATATATGAATATTTATGAATTAGCAATTTAGGCATAAATGACCTAATGATGCAAGCTATCACAAACAAAAACTAATCATATAATAGAACTCTTGAATAGATGCAATAAAGAGAGTCCTAGCATTTAATCATCTAATAAATGCAATAAAAAGATAGTCTTGAAAAGTTTGAACAATTAACAAAGATAGAGTGTTTGTTCAACTCACCAAGTTAATTAATGATGAAGACCCATGCCTTAAAGATTGCTCAATGATGCATGAAGAGGATGAGTTTTTGGGTTAGATAGATAAAAGAGCTATCTTGAAACTTCTCTCATAAGAAAACTTGTTTCTCACTCTTATATATGATGATATTTTGACGTTCTAATTTAGCCAAGAGAAAGAGAAGAACAATTTATATGAAGCCCTAGTCAAAACTCATCGTTTTGGAAAAATGGGCATAACCGCTAGGCTTATTGCTGTGTGAGACACAACGGTGGACCCGATTCAATTAAAATCAATCAGGTGAGCACAACCATTGTGTGACCGCTGTGGTGACACACATCGGTACACACAATGATCCTAACAGTGGTAGACTTTATATAATTAAAATCAATCAAGTGAGCGTTGTACGAACATCGCATCAACAACGCTTGTACAACGCAAGATCTCTGGAATGATGTTTGATGTTCGTACTGTGCACAAACCGCGAGTGAACCGTGCATTTCACTTATAGAGGCATTTTTGGCACGAAATTAATCATGGAAAAAGTCCAATAAATGCAAGAACAATTATCATACATGAAGTGTGATATAAAACATGAATATATTCAATAAAGACCTAATGAATTAGCAATTTAGGCATAAATGACCTAATGATGCAAGCTATCACAAACAAAACCCAATCATACAATAGAATTCATAAATAAATGCAATAAAGAGAGTCCTAGCATTTAATCATATAATAAATGCAATAAAAAGACAATCTTGAAAAGTTTGAACAATTAACAAAGATAGAGTATTTATTCAACTTACCAAGTTAATTAATGATGAAGACCCATGCTTAAAGATGCTCAATGATGCATGAAGAGGATGAGTTTTTGGGTTTGATAGATAAAAGAGCTATCTTGAAACTTGTCTCACAAGAAAACTTGTTTCTCACTCTTAAATATGATATTTTGAAGTTCTAATTCAGCCTAGAGAAAAAGAAGGACAACTTATATGAAGCCCTAATCAAAACTCACCGTTTTGGAAAAATGGGCACAACCGCTAGGCTTACCATAGTGTGACACACAACGGTGGATCCGATACAATTAAAATCAATCAGGTGAGCACAACCATTGTGTGACCGATGTGGTGACACACATCGGTACACACAGTGGTGCCACAACGATCCTAACAGCAATAGACTTTATACAATTAAAATCAATCAGGTGAGCGTTGTACGAACAACGCATTAATAGCGCTTGTACAACGCAAGATCTCTGGAATGATGTTCGTTGTTCAGACTGTGCACGAACCGCGCGTGTACGTGCATTTCACTTATATAGGCATTTTTGGCACAAAATAAATCATGGAAAAAGTCCAATAAATACAAGAAAAATTATCATACATGAAGTGTGATATAAAACATGAATGTACACATTCACAGAAACACAAATGCAAGAGATATGGAAATGCATGAATTGTGTGTGTGTGTGCAACTAGATCTCCTTAAAGAGTTAAGGACAAGTGATATACCTTGAAAAGCTCATGAGCTTGAGGATTTGGGGAAGCCATTAAAGCTTGATCACGAACAATAAGGAGCTTAATCTACCCTTACAAATAAAACCCCAATGTGGTTTGTCAACGAAATAAGCCGAGAAAATAATGAGGAACTTACAATTTGATTTCTCTATATTAGAATGAGATGACTGAATTTTTTTTAAAAATTTTTTTTTTTTTAAAGAATTGGATGATTGAAATTATTGCGTTTTAGGGTTTTAGATACAATCCCAAATTGTGAATTGTTTTTGAAAGTATACAAACGTAGTTAAATTGCTTAAAGCATACCTAGAGGGGGGGGGGGGGGGGGGGAAATTGCTTAAAGCATACCTAGGGGGGGGGGGGGGGGGGGGGGGGGGGGGGGTGAATAGGTTTTTACACCTTTTTTCAAACCCTTGAACAAACTTTCGTTTGTCCCTCAAGGTAGCCTTACACACAACAAAATAAGCCAATGAAGACATACATAGACAATACGAGAATACAATCATGAGAGCAAGGTCTAAGTATATCATCTAGTTATGTGAGGTATAAGAACAAATAAACACAACAACAAAGTAAGCTTGTATTTCAATAGATGTTCAATGAGTTACAAGAGTGATCAAATATCACTATACAAAAATTACAATATACAAAAGAATCATAGATACAAAAATGATCAAAAGAATGAATCCACAAATCACACTATACAAAGTCTTGCTTCATAATATATCACAAGTGAATATTATGAATCAAGATAATAAAATATACAATTAAAATATAAGATAAGGGATAGGAAGAATTAACACAAGAGATTTTTTAACGTGGTAAAACCTCCAAGGAGGAAACATCCACTGGTTGAACTACAACCATTGGGTACTATATTATTGGAAAGCAAACATAGAACATTCACAAAGTGACCAATCTTTAGCTCACCCAACCTAGTGAAGTCTAAGCCTACCCAACCCTATTGGAAAGTGTGAAATCCCTCAATGATGCGAAACCACCATATATTGGATAACACACAAAACCAACATCGATGGTAGATTAGAAATTCCTCAAGAGTGCATACACCTCCCGTGTACCCCGCTCTATCGGAGTCTATGTCTAACCATACGCCTAGGCCTACCAATATATTAGCCAACTCCCTATCCAAGGCACTCTTGCCTCTAGGGAGCCTCCCATGCATGACTATCCGAGTCCTCCCGACTCTAGCCATGACTTCTTGCTTACCTATCCGAGTCATCCCGACTCTAGGCAAGACTTCTTGCTTGGCTATCCGAGTCACCCCGACTCTAACCAAGACTTCATGCCTTTTACAAGGACTTCCTAGTGTGATCATGTGAATGCAAATGATGCAAACAATCGATACAACATAGAACATGTGATCAATACATTCTATGGCACAAATAGACCTAAACATGTGATATCACAAGTAATCAAGTCTAGATGCAAAATAAGAGAATAAAACCTAAGCATGTGAAACACCAAACACATAAGCTCAAAGCCTCATTCACATATACAACACTTGAATCAAAATATGTTCATTAAGTACAAGTTCAAGATGCAATCAATATACAATAAAATGCTAGATATATGAGATTAAAATCAATCAATATTCTAGTCAAAAATATAGAGCAAGGAATTGAGATTTACATCAATCAAAACCTAGATTCTCTAAATCACAAACAAATACACAAATCCTAGATTTCATCAATCAAAGGATCAAATCAAATCTCAAGATCATTTATCACAAAATTAATTCAATTAAGTTCCAAACAACCTAAGATGCCATTCTAATCACAATACAACTCACAAACAAATGTAAAACCTAGAATCATAGAAACTAGTCAACATTAGTCCACAAATTGACTTTCAATTAGAATGATAATCAAGCTATCTTTCTCAATAGCATTTACCAAACATAAACATAGATATAGAAGAAGAAACCCCAAGCAAATGGAAGGTCAAAAAGAAAGAAATCCCAAAGTTGAGACCATTACCTCGGATTCTGCAGCTGGTTCGGAAATCAGTGTTGAACCACTAGAAATCACGATCAAACAGCCACCAAACCACCTGGAGATGATAGAGGACTCAAATACGAACACTCTCCAACTTCAATCACTCAAATCCGACTCCGGATGAGGAAGATATGGTGTTTTGAAAATCTGAAAACTGGAGAGAAAATCCTTACGGGAAAACACAACTTTTTCTTCTTAATTTTTCAAATGGAGATAGAGAGGGAAGAAATAGGAGGAGAGAGAAGGCCAAAACCGACCAACCATGTGAGGCCACGTCACCCCCTGGCCGTGGGGGGTGCTTGGCCCACACGGGGGCAGAGGCCCCTCCAGGCCGTGGGGCCCACGGCCTCACCAACGGCCAACCCAAGTGGCCTCACGGCCTGGGTTGTCCTCTCGCGCGCTCCCTCAGTTCTTCAGCCCGTATCTTGGGCGTCCGAACTCCAATTTCGAATCTGTTTCCGGATTACGAACCGTGACTCTCTCACCATGACAACGACTACACAACTTTGAAAAACGGTTGAGAAATCATCTCGGAAATCATCGATGAAGTCAACTCAACGAATGAGAACGAAAAGTAGCGTAGCTACATCGTTTGGACTCGAAACCTTATGAATGAGTAACCGAAACGACCGGAACTCAATAAGGCATCATAATAGAACATATTCAAGTCCAAATACAAAAATACGGAAACATACAAACACAAAGACACACACATATGCTAGTTTCCGGACATAGTCCTAGGAAATGCAAAACACAAATTAAGTTTGCCAACATAATATGAATGCATGAGCATATTTTGCCAAGTGTGTGAAAGTGACATGTAAATGAAATTAAATCATGAAGGAACACACAAGAATGCTATGTGTGTGTGTGTGCCTAGCCTTGTAAGAGATATGAGGTCCTTTAATACCTTTGTTGACCAATGATGCACGAATCTCTTAAAAGCCGGCTTCTTGAATGAATTGTGGATGAGACGTCCTTCGTCTTCTTAATTCTTCGATATACTAACCACTAAACATTACAAGAGAAACACGTTTTGATATGGAATTGATGCCAACACAAACTATAAACTTTACAGTTTTAATTCAAGAAATATCATGATTTGATCTTATAATTTTTGGGTTGATTTAATTAAGGGGGGGAATTGCCTTTTAGTTCCCGTAGTTTGCCTTAGTCTACGTTTAGTCCACGGTTTTTTGGAATTGTAATTTTTAGTCATTCTGTAATAGAATCTGTTAAAAGGACGAAATCTGACATGTTAGCGTGTAAAATGACTCTGCTGCCCCTAATGAATGCTGCTCAAACTGAAAGGACTATAATACCCTTATGGACAAATTTTATATAAATTAATAAATTTAATTTAATTTAATTTAATAATAAAAACAACTAAAAAAACAAAATTAATAAAAACAAATAATAAAAATAAATTAAATAATAAAAATAAAAAACAATTTAAAAATAAAATAAACAATAAAATTATAAAAATTAAAATCAGATTTAATAATATATATATAACATATTAAAAAACAAACAAATAAATAAATAAAACAAAAATTAAAAACAATTTCCTCATCTGATCCCCTTCCTCTCATTCAACAAGATTTAACAACTCCAGCTGAAGAGAGCCTCATTTTCTCAGCAAGATTCAACAACTCCAAATTCACAATTTAAGGATCTAGAAACAAACAATCTTCAAGCACACCAAGTATACAGCGATCCTCCAGAAACCAACCCAAAGCTCTGTTGTATCACTGTTTGCCCTCTACACTAAGTACATAACATACCTTCACTTCTCTTTCCCCTTTTAAACAACCAACAAAGATTGTCTAATTTATATATAAGTGTTAGCATAAACCAGACAAAACCCAGAAACCAAAAGTGACAGATCTCAGTTAAAAAATTCCAAAACTAGCTCCACTACAAAATTGAATCAATACCTAGTTCCAGAAAACAGGAGCAAACAAAACCCCCCTTTCGCTGATCAGATCAATAGCTACAACTGTAGGAACAACAGCGGAAGCCGCCACTTTCACTGTTCCAATCATCAGATTCGTGAACATTCGTTGATTGATTTGACTCAAAAGAGATCCGCAAAAGCTAGGGTCTCATGAAGCATGGCGACCCCACGCCGTCATCGTTAAAACTTCGGCCAACAACGACCACACCATCGCCGATAAAACGACCACTTTCGATTTCTCTCTCATATTCCCCTTTCTCTGATTGTTGATTTGTTTCGAAGAGAGAGAGAGAGAGAGAGAGTTTTTATTGTTTTAAGGTGATTATTTTAATATTAGTTTTTTTTATTAAATCAATTTTTTATTGTTATTAATATTGTAAGGATTCCCATATATTGATTGGCTTATTTTGTGGACAAACCACATGTTGGGGTTGAAAATGTAAGGGTAGTTTAGGATTGAACTTCATGCTCGAAGGCCCTTTCAAGACCTCGAGGTACAAGCATGCCAAATGTATAATTTCTAGTGCTTGGTTTTCCTTTAAGAGATTTAGTTAGCACACACACACTTAGCATACTTGATCTTGTGTGCATACTCTTCACATGTCACTTTACACACTAGCACTTTGTTTGATATCTTGTTGTGTGTATATGTGCTTAGTAATTCGTTTCCCGACATTGTTCGGAAATGTCCGCGCTTGCACCAATGAGTGCTTGGTTTCGCGCGAAGACCACCCACGGAGAATGCCCTTGGCTTCTCCTTGGTTTTCACCATTGTTGGTGATCGACGGTTATGATCTGCGGCCTGGCCGCCGAATGAAACCGCCATTTGCTTCCAGATGTGTCTGGAGCAATTCTGCAGTCACGATCGGTGGTCACGGCCATCGTTTGAAACCGCCGTTCATACCTGATCGATTTTAATCACTCGG
Source organism: Acer yangbiense (assembly GCA_008009225.1). Classification (NCBI taxonomy): domain Eukaryota; kingdom Viridiplantae; phylum Streptophyta; class Magnoliopsida; order Sapindales; family Sapindaceae; genus Acer; species Acer yangbiense. The sequence goes on along the minus strand of CM017772.1, from coordinate 330,792 downwards.
GTTTGATTCGGCGGTTGGATTGGCGGTCACGAAACCGCTGAATTAAACCGCCGTTGATGCTCTGTTCTTCACGGCCTCAATTCGGCGGTCGTGATCGGTGGCCTGGTCGCCGATCGAAACCGCCGATCGGTGCATTTCAAGGGCAAACTTGTCTTTTCACATGCCCAATTCTTGATGTCTATAAATATCTTACTTTCTCATTCTCTGATTAAGTTCTTTGAGTTATTAGAACCCTAAACTTCAAAGAGAGATTTTTGAGAAAAAATCAAATCAAGAACTCACCTTTAAACACTCAAATCAAATCCTTTTTGCATCAAAGTTCATCTTGCATTCATCTATGATTGGGTTTGCATCATCACAACATACTTGGTAAGATTTTGATTAATTTCATCTTATTTTAGTATTTTACTATCAAGCATATTCTCTTTTAATTACTTGTATGTTTTTGATCATATGATAAATACAAGATTAGAGAATTAATTGTGATGAATTGATTGAGTGTTGTTTTGTGATAGCTAATTAGGTTTTTGACTAATCTTGATTAGCTAAGCTATTTGACATGTCATTTAGCAATTGATATCTAGGATTAATTTATATTGATTATATCATCATCCTAGATAAGCATCTAAGGTTACCTAGCCTTGTTTGTTATTTGAATATTTATACATATTCACATAGGTTGCATAATCTCTTCATAGAGAATTAAGTCTTGAGGCTAAGGTTGCTTAGGCCTCAAGCAATTAGGACTATAGCCACTTTTAAAGGCCCGAGTGGTAGAAGTGGGGGGTTATTGACCGGAGTGTTAGATGAGGTCTACATAGGTTGTAAACTCCATTTCGATTAGTGAATTTCGAGGTCTGAATGTGGCGCACTAAACAGCCCGTGGTTTTTCCCAGTGGTTGGGTTTCCACGTATACATCAAGTGTTATTTAAATTCCGTACTATATTACACTTGCTTGTATTTTTGACTAGTAGGGGCGTTTTCGTAAAATTGACTTGTATGCGAAAATTGGGTAATAATAGTTAAAATCTATTCACCCCCCCTCTAGATATATTTATCATACACGCCGAGCGTTATTGTATTTACTTTCAATTGGTATTAAAGCGGGTTCCTAGATATATTTAGGTGATCCTAGCTCATTTTAGGTGTGTTTTGCATTTGTGTGATTTGTGCTCGTTCATACATTTTGCATTTATTTGAATTCATTCATTACATACAATGAGTGGATACGGTGGCAACCATGAGGGTGCGTCAAGTACACGACCTCTTCTCCTCACCGGTGTGAATTATGCCTCATGGAAAGGCAAGATGGAAGCGTACGTGTGCCAAATCCATGATAGGGCATGAATGGCTATTGAAGATGGGTATACACCTCCTATGATGACTCCCACGGGTGGTGGAGAAGAAGTACTCAAGCCTAAGGCTCAGTGGTCACCTGAAGAGTTTGAGACTTCAAAATGGAATAGGAAGGCATGGCATGCTCTTCTATGTGCAGTGGATGAAAATCAATACAAACTGATTCAGAACACTAGGATAGCTAAGGAGGCATGGGATATCCTAGAGGTTGCACATGAAGGAACCGATGTGGTTAAGGATTCCAAGCTATAAGTCCTTCAAACGCAATTTGAATTGCTTAAGATGGAGGAGGACGAGTGCTTCAATGACTTTGAAGTCAAGTTGATGGATATTGTGAATCAAAGCTATCAACTCGGTGATCTTTATTCGGATAGGAGAGTTAAGCAGAAAATTATGAGGTCTCTCCTTGCTAGGTTTGAATCAAAGGTGACGGCTTTAGAGGAAAATAGCACTGACAAGGATATGAAGCCGAGCGAGGTTATTGGAAGATTTCTCGCCTATGAATCTAGGAAGGGTCCTAGCATTTCACCTCCTAAAAAGCAAAAAGGAATTGCTTTGAAAGCTTCCAAGGTTGTGAAGGAGGAAAAAGGTGACTCGGACGAAGACATGTCATTGTTGCTTAGAAAATTCAAGAAATTCATCAAGTTGGAGAAGAAAGGCTTTGGATCCAAAGGCCAAGACTTGAAGAAAAAGGCTTCTTTCAAGAATTTTGAGCCTAGACAAGAGAAGAGTGAAAAGAAAGGGGTCTAATGCTATGAGTGTGGTGGTATAGGTCACATCTCACCCGATTGTGGGAACTTGAAGAACAAGATGGCAAAAGTGATGGCCGCCACTTGGAGCGAAAGTGATGACTCCGGAAAGGGAAACAAGTCATCAAGTGATGATGAGCTTACCATCGACTACACGGCATTTGGGGTCACTTGTGTAGAAGATAGAGTTGTTGGTAAGAAAGCCTTGACTAGTGATCCCATAGAAGAAAAAGATGAAGAAATAGCTCTAGAGGTGATAGGCGAAGCTACTCATTGGGATATGGCTCTCATTGACTTAAGAGACCAAGGTGAAGGTCTTAATAAGAGAAATGACTTCATAAGAGAGATGAAGAGTGGAGGAGATAACTTAAGTGAAGATGACTCCTCATCTAACTCTACAAATGGAAGTGTAGAGAAAATGGATGTTAATGACTTTATAGTCAAGTGTGAAAGTTCATTGGAGAAGAACAATAGAAAGTTGAAGATTTTAGAGGATGAAAATCTAGAACTTTTAACACATAATGACCACTTAAGTAAACAAGTGAAGGCATCCAAGAAGATTGAAGACAAGCTAAGGGATGAGCTAGGTATGTCTAAGAGGAATGAAGAAGGGTTGAAGAGAGAGCTTGTTGAAGCTATAGAGTCATTATCTAGGATGACTACAAGCACTAAGAAACTTGACCATATTCTTGGTAGTGGAAAGAACCCTTGTGACAAGAGAGGTATTGGGTATGAAGTAAGCAAGGAGATCACTACTGCAACCAAGACCATCTTTGTCAACAGTTTGGGCAAGAATGAAGCCTCACCGGTGCACACACCTAGGAAGAAAATCGATCTAGGACAATTTTCAAGAAGTGCACATGTGAAGGAAGCTCCAAGGAGACAACCTCAAGCTCAAAAAGTTCCTCAACCTATCTTCCCTCACGCTCAAATTCATCAAGGGAAGAGGCCAATCATGCAAAATGGATCAAGAAAGCAAGCTAGACCGGTTCAACAACAAAGAAGATTTGAACCCGCTCAACCACAAAGTCATGGGAAGGCTCCTATGCATGCACAAGGACATGGTATGAACTCTAAATTTATCCATACATGTCACTTTTGTGGTATTGATGGTCACATTAGACCAAATTGCTTTCATTTCATTAAATTATGTAGAATCAAAAGCATGATTGAAAATAGAATGACAAGAGCTAGAATGCATGCTAATAGGAAGGAAAATATTCATGTTTATGATCCTATTATTTCTAGTACTCTTGAACCATTGTCCACTAGGAAGAAAAATGTCATATCTATGTGGATAAGGAAAAATGAACCCGCTTGCTATGAGACTAACAAGTCTCAAATAGGTTCAACCAAGTCAAATGGACTTGGGAGGTCCATAGGACCTCATGACCTTCATTGATGAAGGATGATGATGACCCTATATGGGGAAGTCAAGCAAAGAGAGCTTATGCATACTTGTTGAATGCAAATATTTGAAAAATCTTATGCTTCTTTGTTGATTGCTTGAGTAAGCTTGGTTGCACATATGTATATATGTTTTCAATTCAATAAGTGTGAACCATGCTTGTCTACAATCCATGTCATATTTATGTTCAAACATGCATTTTTTTACTAGGAGATTTACATAGGAAGTATGATTTGGATGACCTATAGTTATCTCCATGACATGATGATTCTTAATGACATGCTTAAAAATTGAAAAGCATGAGTTGTTTATAACATGCTAATGACATATTAAAAGCATGAAATTCAAATGACATTCTCAAATGAAAAAGCATGAATTGATGATTGCAATTTTTTTTAAATGCAAAACTTGTGTGAAAAAGCTTATGAATAAAGGATCTTGTATCCGTTCAAAGGAATTTATATTCCAAATTGTCTCTCTTTCTTTATTTGTTGAACATGTCTACTATCATACGGGTTTCATTCCCGGAAAAATCAAATAGAGTGCAAAGTTGCTCATGACATGTTTGGCTTATAAAGATGGATATAGTTGCTCATATATTAAAATCAATGAAATCTCTATATCCTTGCTTCTCTCATGACATTGGTGAAATTGGTTTGAATTCTTATTAGAAACCTTTGTCATTTGCTTTGCCAAATACCATTGTATTTTGGACTTGAATGCTACATGTCTTATATGCAAAGCATGTTTTGATTCACACATTTATTTTAAATAAATCTCCTTGTTTCTCTCCAATTGATTAAGTTGCATAAAGTGGCTTATATGATTATGCAAATATATAGTATGCTACTATCTCTCTTTGCTAAGTGACCCGATTGGGGACTACTCCTTTGCCTATATCATGACAAAAAGGGGGAGTAGAATGGTGGTAAGGGGAGTTGCAAATTGTGGTAGCAATTGTGCTTGTTGAGGAGACAACACATTGAGGCGGAGTAACCCATTGAGGGGGAGCATTGCATTCACAATTATTGCATAATGTTGTCGTTGCACTTAAATTTTTAGGAATGCAAATGCTTGTTTTTATTCTCACTTGATTCATCTCACTTTTTACTTAAATTGGAAAGTATAGAAACTTTGCTTTCAGGGATTGATTGTTCTACATGAGATTGAAGACTTCAAGATTATTTTTTATATATCTCTTTGTAAAGTAGAAAATCATAGTAGACCCATAGTTTCTATTATGTTGTGAGGAATCAATGTGAGTGGTGGTTTTGTCACGAAATAGCCAAATGGGGAGATTGTAAGGATTCCTATATATTGATTGGCTTATTTCGTGGACAAACCACATGTTGGGGTTGAAAATGTAAGGGTAGTTTAGGATTGAACTTCATGCTCGAAGGCCCTTTCAAGACCTCGAGGTACAAGCACGCCAAAGGTATAATTTCTAGTGCTTGGTTTTCCTTGAAGAGATTTAGTTAGCACACACACACTTAGCATACTTGATCTTGTGTGCATACTCTTCACATGTCACTTTACACACTAGCACTTTGTTTGATATCTTGTTGTGTGTATATGTGCTTAGTAATTCGTTTCCCGACATTGTTCGGAAACGTCCGCGCTTGCACCAATGAGTGCTTGGTTTCGCGTGAAGACCACCCACGGAGAATGCCCTTGGCTTCTCCTTGGTTTTCACCATTGTTGGTGATCGGCGGTTATGATCGGCGGCCTGGCCGCCGAATGAAACCGCCGTTTGCTTCCAGATGTGTCCGGAGTAATTCTGCGATCACGATCGGCGGTCACGACCGCCGTTCAAAACCGCCGTTCATACCTGATCAATTTTAATCTCTCGGGTTTGATTCGGCGGTTGGATCGGCGGTCACGAAACCGCCGAATGAAACCGCCGTTGATGCTCTGTTCTTCACGGCCTCAATTCGGCGGTCGTGATCGGCGGCCTGGCCGCCGATTGAAACCGCCGATCGGTGCGTTTCAAGGGCAAACTTGTCTTTTCACATGCCCAATTCTTGATGTCTATAAATATCTTACTTTCTCATTCTCTGATTAAGTTCTTTGAGTTATTAGAACCCTAAACTTCAAAGAGAGATTTTTGAGAAAAAATCAAATCAAGAACTCACCTTTAAACACTCAAATCAAATCTTTTTTGCATCAAAGTTCATCTTGCATTCATCTATGATTGGGTTTGCATCATCACAACATGCTTGGTAAGATTTTGATTAATTTCATCTTATTTTAGTATTTTACTATCAAGCATATTCTCTTTTAATTACTTGTATGTTTTTGATCATATGATAAATACAAGATTAGAGAATTAATTGTGATGAATTGATTGAGTGTTGTTTTGTGATAGCTAATTAGGTTTTTGACTAATCTTGATTAGCTAAGCTATTTGACATGTCATTTAGCAATTGATATCTAGGATTGATTTATATTGATTATATCATCATCCTAAATAAGCATCTAAGGTTACCTAGCCTTGTTTGTTATTTGAATATTTATACATATTCACATATGTTGCATAATCTCTTCATAGAGAATTAAGTCTTGAGGCTAAGGTTGCTTAGGCCTCAAGCAATTAGGACTAGAGCCACTTTTAAAGGCCCGAGTGGTAGAAGTGGGGGGTTATTGACCGGAGTGTTAGACGAGGTCTACATAGGTTGTAAACTCCATTTCGATTAGTGGATTTCGAGGTCCTAGTGTGGCGCACTAAACAGCCCGTGGTTTTTCCCAGTGGTTGGGTTTCCACGTATACATCAAGTGTTATTTAAATTCCGCACTATATTACACTTGCTTGTATTTTTGACTAGTAGGGGCGTTTTCGTAAAATTGACTTGTATGCGAAAATTTGGTAATAATAGTTAAAATCTATTCACCCCCCCTCTAGATATATTTATCATACACACCGAGCGTTATTGTATTTACTTTCAAATTTTGATGTGGCCCAATAGAAGCCACATCTTTCTCAAAATGACAATTATACCCTTAAGAAACTAAACCTTCTAGAAACTGGTCTGTGAATTTACCTATTTACCCTCGTTGACTTGACGGAACCCTAACAGAATTGGATGGTAAGGACTAAAATACGTATTGTCAGAGAAAGGATGGACTATAATTTATAATACCAAAAAACTATGGACTAAATGCAGATTAAGGCAAACTACAAGGACTAAAATATGCTTTTCCCTTTAATTAATTAATTTTTTTAAATGGAGCGTCAAAAGATAAAATGGATAATTTTGGAAAAAATTAAATTGTCTTTTGAATTTTTTTAAATTTTAAATTTTTAGAATGGAGTATTTTTAGAAAATTAGTGTAAAAAGGAAAAATTGGATTGTAAGGAGAAAATCTTTTTATTAAAAATTTTAATTACAAAGATATCCCAATAGAAATATACCAATAAAAACAAATTACTTTAATTAAAATAAACAAAATACTATGTACACTTATTAATTATACTCATATCTTCAACTATATCTCTTTATGAAAATAAAATAATAATAATAAAAAAAAAAACTTATGATAAACCCTAATTAAACTCTAATTTTATTTCAAGTATCAAACTTTCTCATCATCATATGATTATCATATAACAAAGTAATGGAAAAAGAATTTTCAAAGGACTCTAATCATACAGAGGTAGGTATTATTTTACTTTTATTGTCTTTATTTATGTCTTTATGAACTCTATTAATAAACAAAATAATTTTTTTTTTTTTTTTTTTAAAGATAGTTGTATATATCAATGATTTTTTTTTTTTTTTTTTTTAAGATAGCTATATATATAAAAATATTCCAGATTGAAGATCTCTTGACCTCATATATATGCTCCGGTAATACATCTTCTCTCTCATAAGGTTCTTACATTCAAAACATTTCCAAAAGTAAATTGGACCATCATTACAAGAAGATTTGATTCCAAAAATAATATGATTTTTTTTTTAAAAAACAAAAACAAAATTTGGGTGTGTTAATAAATTAAGAGGATTTAAAAATAAAATGTATTAAAATGAATATATTTATTTCAATAAGGGTACTATTGGCATTAGGATGGATGCTTATCGTAATATATTATTTTTGAAATTTTAGACATATGTGTACTTATTAAAATGGGTGTACTAATTAATTTTGTGGGTGACAATATCCGCACTCTTTTGTAGATGTGAAAGACAAACCATTGAGCCAACCTCATCTTGTCCCAAGAAATATAATTGAATGAAATTTAATTTCACAATTTTAATATTTAATCTTCGGAGTGGAGACTTATATCTTTAGGGAGAGGCTATTTTCAGATCATTTTTAATTCTCCTGGGGACAAGATAAAAGTTTGGGGTTTGGGTTCTGTCAATCTAAAGTCAGGGGTCCTTCGCCTTCAGCCTTGGGTTCCGGATTTTAATCCCTCTCTACAGAAGTCCACTAACGTGTAGGTTTAAGTTAGGTTCTATGATTTGGCTTAGGAATACTGGCATCCGAAGATCATCTTTGATTTGGCTAAATGCATTGGGGTTCCGTTAAGATTGGATAAGGCTACTATTGATGGTGATTTGGGCATTTTGCCAAGGTTTTAGTGGATGTTGACATGTCCAAATTGATTCCACCCTCGGTTCTTCTAGAGAGGGATGAGCTTCATAGCTCTTTCATCTCGGTGGAGTATGAAAACTTGCCGTCATTTTGCTCCATCTGTTCCTCCATTGGTCATCTGCCTGGTTCTTGTCGTTGGAACAAATCTAAGGTTCCTACTGCAAGTGTGGGAAAATCTCATTAGCCAATGACCAAGGTTTCTGTTGAGGAGCTAGCTTTTCAGTCAGTTCACCCTCAGTCTTCTAAGATGATTTATCATCTGATTGATAAATCGGTCCAGGAGGTCCCAGTATCTAATGCTTTCACCGCTATTTCTCAAAATTTGGGGTCTATTGATTTAGCAGTAGTCCATCATTCACCTTCTTCGAGTCCTTTTTCAACTTTGGTTCCGTCTTCTTAATGTAACTCTCATTCAGAACCTTCTTCCACTGTTGTGGGCTTGATTCCAATTCCTTTACCAGATGTTCCTAATGTTCAGCAGGTCTGTAGTCTCTTGCCACGTAGGGCTTTTCCTCTTCCCTCTGTTGTTTCTTCGAGTGATTCAATTATGGCACCTTTATCTTCGGGTGATCCCAGTCAGTTTGTTGAGCGGCTTTTTCGGCAGCATGGGATTAGCTCTTCTCTAGTTTTGTGATCGGAGTCCTCTTTGACGGACTCTTATGCTAAGCTTGGTTTTGTTGCGGACACTCCTTGGCCTAAACAAGTGGAAGCTGAGGTTTTGCATCTTAATGATGTTGATCAATGGAACACAATGATCAAATGTAGATTGGAGTCATATAAGTCCGAGTTTCGGACTCCCTCCAGCAGTTCTCATGATTAGTATCCTTTATTGGAACTGTCGTGGTATTGGGAACAACTCTTCGAAATGAGTTCTCAGAGATTTACGTTGTTCCCATCGACCTTTTATGGTTTGCATTTCGGAGCCCATAGTGGCTTTTGATTCGATTTCTGCTTGTTTTTGGTTTTCTCTTGGTCTCCGTTTGGTAGGAATGAACGATAGGGGTGGATTGATTTCGTCTATTTGGGTTTTTTCCTGTGATTCTATTGCAAATACTTAAATAGTTTTGTGTCATGAGCAGCATTTGACAGTCTCCGTCTCCGTCTCCATCTCCATCTCCATCTCCATTTCCATCTCCATCAGGTCTCTGACAAATTGGTACACTTTTGTTTATGCTAGTACCTCTGCCTCGGTTCGCCGGGTGCTTTGGCATTCTCTTTTGGAGATGGTTGGTTCTTTTTGTTCCTCTTGGTTAGTGGTTGGTGATTTCAATGCAGTTTTGGGTGCCCATGAGTGTTTAAGGTCTCGCTCTCCTGCTAGGGGTTCTTGTGAGGACTTTAAATCAATGATTGAGGATTACAATCTTATTGGTGTTTGATCTCAGGGTGCTTGTTTTACTTGGGTTATGACAAGACTTTGGCTTTGTAAATGCCTCACTTTTGATTGGCATATTTCGTTGACAAAATCATAATGGGGTTCAATTTGTAAAGGTAGCTTAAGATTGAAGAAATCCTCATCAAGTGCCAAAGGACCTCATTGTGGAATCAAGCGCTTCAAGGAAGGTAGATTACTTGACTTAACTCTAAATTGAAGAGATGTAGTTGCACACACTCACAACCCATGTATGTCCTTAATACTTGTTGGTTGTGTGTAATTATTTGTGTGCTTGCATGATCAATTGATTGCATCTTTGTTTGAAAATGCCATGTCATGTTAGGCATTAGGATGCATTCAATTGTCTCTTCCCACACATGCACTTAATGTATGTTTGTCTTAAGTGTGTGTGGTAATTCATTTCCCAACATTGTTCGAAAATGTCCAAACATGCACTAATGTGTGCTTGGTTTAGCGCGAAGACCGCCTACGGAGAATGCCCTTAGCTTCTCCTTGGTTTCACCTTTTTTGGTGAATCGACAGTTGTGATCGGTGGCCTGGCCGCCGAATGAAACTGCCGTTTCATACCTGATTGATTTTTTCAAAAATGGTTGGAAATCGGTAGTCATGACCGGCGGCCTGGCCGCCGAATTGACTGTCGAATTAACCGTTGTTTAAAATATGGGTTTCTGTCCCACATTCGGCAGTTTGCATCGGCAGCCATAATTCGACCGCCGATCCATTCCAGTGTTGACGTTTCAAATTTTGCGGTTTGAATCGGTGGCCTGACCGGCCTGACCGTCGATTGAAACCGGTGATCGAAGCCGTCGATCTCGCGATTTCAGGCAAACTTTTCAAAATGACGTCATTTCACTTGGATCTCATATATATATGTCTTGATAGCCTTAGCTCGTTTTGAAAGAGCAAAAATTACATCTTTTGAGAGCTTTTGAGTTTCTTCCAAGCTAAGGTATCAAGACTTCTTTTTTATTACTCAAAAACACAAAAACCCATCATCTTTCATGTTTCATATATCATTTAGGATGTTGTAGGTTGATTTTCTTTAGGGTTTCATCTTTGCTCACATGACTTGTAGTTAGAACATTACTTGCATCATCTCACATGTTATTTCTCTACAAGATAGCTTTTTTATTTCTTGATATGTCTCAAGATTGCTTCTTTATGACTGAATAGTTTCAAGATAGTTTCTTTATTGTGTTTTGTGAGTTGTTTGTGGTAGATATTGTATATAGGACTTTGTTTGCTTATTTAGCTATGTTATATGCATGTCATCTAGCAAAATGATATCTAGGAATGTCTAACATGTTCATCCATGCCTAGATAAGCTTAAATGTCTAACCTTGCTGTTAACCGCCATAATTGGCAGTGATCAAAAAAGAATTTTCCACTAGCTTATAGAAGAAAGCCGGGATCCAAAGTAGAAGAGAAAAGATGTCCGGGTACCCCGCCTGCTAGCTGACAGGCTAGAAAAAGAGCCTTTACCCACCCCGGCCAGGTCCAGAATTCCCGGGACCATGAAAAAGCACTAAGAAGCCAAAAAACTAAGTGGGGGCCTAGGAGACACAACCATCACCAGATCCTGGCACCCAACTACCCCGGATACCCCGATACCCGAGTATCCTGGTACCCCGCTACTTGAAACCCCGATATCCTTGAACATCGCTATTAAAGGAGCGTGAGAGACGCAGGGTACCCGGGGTACCCCGACCAGCGAAACACGTGACATACACATGGCAAGACATATACCAGGATCCCAGTATACCGACCCCGCTGAAGCAGGAGGCGAGCACCCCGAAGAGCAGACCACATATAAAGACAAACATTAAATGCCACCGTTTAAGATAGAAATTCAAGTTATAACGCGGCATTCATTCCCGCCATAAGGAATCCTATTTCGAATGGAGGTCAACTTATTTGGAACCGAGAAAGAAGGAATCACCTGATCTTTTGGGATCAATGTCCCGACGAATCCGTTAGACTCCAAAGGAAGGCCCGTGCATCACTGAAACCCTAGACCGAAGTTCTAGGAATGTTTAGCAAGAAAACGGGCCTATATATGGATGATATGTTCATAGGAAAAGGGGATCAAAACCCTAATTCACTTTTTCTACTTATCGACAGGCACGAAAAGCTCCATCTCTATCGTTCTTTTTCAGGCTTTATATTCCTCCATACTGTAATATTGATAGTTCAAATATCAAGTTGTAAAGATCGTATTTCAAATCCACATATTTATAGATATAAACTGCCTTTCAGCTTTCATACATCCGCCGTATAAGAAACTCATCCATCCAATTACTTGTATTCATCATAATATCAGATTCATGATACCCAGCGGGATACCAGGCTACTAAGTATCTCACTGGCCCCAGTCAATCCTGATCTGGGACCGTTACATACATGCAATATCTCACCTAGCAGATTCCAGTGAACCAGCGGAATATCGGGGTATAGAGTATCCCGCTAGCCCAGGTCTAATTAGATCCGGGTCCATCACATACCGTTAATTCTAAATTGCACCCCGGTGATAATTTTGGGTTAACACTTTTTTGCCGTCTGTGGGAAAAACCCCCCACCATTAACAAACTTTCAAGTTCAACTCAGAAGAAAATAGAAGATGAGGCTCCGATCCTCCCAGGGGCAGCCCACGAACTCAGGACCCCATTCCCTCGCTTCCACCTAGAGAAATCAAGGGAAAAAGAAGGGAACCAGAAGCCAGATCCCGGTACCAATCCCGTCGCCTAATCCTGGATCAGCACCACAGGACCCCACAGTCCCGGAAGCGACTCGGGAGGCCATAGAGCAACATGCTGCTGCCTATGTGGAGAGCGTCCGCCTTCGGATGATCGCCTAAGGGATACCCTTTGAAGCACCCAGATTGGCAAAGGGAGTAGGACCAAGTACCCGGGCACCGGTGTTTGACAGACTCGGGCCGCCTTTACCAACACGGAATCATCCCGAAGATCTCAGACATCGATTGGCGAGATCAGCTACCGATATCCCACCAAGAAGGGCCCAGTCAACAACAAGGCCGGCGGTAAGGAAAAGGAATCCCCAGCCCAACATTTGTGGCAGTACTGGATCCAGGAGGGACCAGCTGGGTACCCATCGGTGGGAAAGGGAGCATAGGGAACGTGATGGAGAATCAGAAACCTCGGACAATGAAGACTTGGTGGCACGATCCGGGCATAACGGATCCAAACGCCTTGAGGATTAGATGGCTAAGATGGTGAAGGAACTCGAGGAATTGAAGAAAGGAAAGCAACGGGGTACTCGGAAGAACCCCCTTTGGGAGATGAACGCACCATTTTCTAAGAGGATTTGAGAAGTGTAAGGATTCCCATATATTGATTGGCTTATTTCGTGGACAAACCACATGTTGGGGTTGATAATGTAAGGGTAGTTTAGGTGTTTGAACTTCATGCTTGAAGGCCCTTTCAAGACCTCAAAGGACAAGCATGCCAAAGGTATAATTTCGTGCTTGATTTTTCTTTGAAGAGATTTAGTAAGTACACACACACTTAGCATACTTGCATTTGTGTGCATACTCTTCACATGTCACTTTACACACTAGCACTTTGTTTTATATCTTGTCGTGTGTATATGTGTTTAGTAATTCGTTTCCCGATAGTGTTCGGAAACGTCCACGCTCACACGTATGTGTGCTTGGTTTTGAGTGAAGACCGCCCACGGAGAATGCCCTTGGCTTCTCCTTGGTTTTCACCATTGTTGGTGATCGGTGGCCTGGCCGCCGAATGAAACCGCCGTTTCAGTCCAAACAGGTCTGAAGCAATTCTACGGTCACGATCGGCGGTCACGACCGCCGTTCGAAACCACCGTTCATACCTGATCGATTTTAATCTCTCGGTCTAATTCGGCGGTTAGATCGGCGGTCACGAAACCGCCCGCCGATCTAACCGCCGAATGAAACCGCCGTTGATGCTCTGTTCTTCACAGGCTCAATTCGGCGGTCGTGATCGATGGCCAGGCCGCTGATTGAAACCGCCGAACGGTGCGTTTCAGGGGTAAACTTGTCTTTTCACATGCCCAATTCTTGATGTCTATAAATATCTTACTTTTTCATTCTCTGATCAAGTTTCTTGAGTCTTTAGAACCCTAAACTTCAAAGAGAGATTTTTGAGAAAAAAAATCAAATCAAGAACTCACCTTTAAACACTCAAATCAAATCCTTTTTGCATCAAAGTTCATCTTGCATTCATCTATGATTGGGTTTGCATCATCACAACATGCTTGGTAAGATTTTGATTAATTTCATCTTATTTTAGTATTTTACTATCAAGCATATTCTCTTTTAATTACTTGTATATTTTTGATCATATGATAAATACAAGAATAGAGAATTAATTGTGATGAATTGATTGAGTGTTGTTTGTGATAGCTAATTAGGTTTTTGACTAATCTTGATTAGCTTTGACATGTCATTTAGCAATTGATATCTAGGATTGATTTATATTGATTATATCATCATCCTAGATAAGCATCTAAGGTTACCTAGCCTTGTTTGTTATTTGAATATTTATACATATTCACATAGGTTGCATAATCTCTTCATAGAGAATTAAGTCTTGAGGCTAAGATTGCTTAGGCCTCAAGCAATTAGGACTAGAGCCACTTTTAAAGGCTCGAGTGGTAGAAGTGGGGTTATTGACCGGAGTGTTAGACGAGGTCTACATAGGTTGTAAACTCCATTTCGATTAGTGGATTTCGAGGTCCGAGCGTGGCGCACTAAACAGCCCGTGGTTTTCCCAGTGGTTGGGTTTCCATGTATACATCAAGTGTTATTTAAATTCCGCACTATATTACACTTGCTTGTATTTTTGACTAGTAGGGGCATTTTCGTAAAATTGACTTGCATGCGAAAATTGGGTAATAATAGTTAAAATCTATTCACCCCCCCTCTAGATAATATTTACCATACACACCGAGCGTTATTGTATTTACTTTCAATTGGTATCAGAGCGGGTTCCTAGATATACATAGGTGATCCTAGCTCCTTTTAGGTGTGTTTTGCATTTGTGTGATTTTTGCTCATTCATACATTTTGCATACATTTCATTCATTCATATGATACAATGAGTGGATACGATGGCAACCATAAGGGTGCTTCAAGCACACGGGCTCCTCTCCTCACCGGTGTGAATTATGCCTCATGGAAAGGCAAGATGGAAGCGTACGTGTGTCAAATCCATGATAGGGCATGGATGGCAATTGAAGATGGGTATGCACCTCCTATGATGACTCCCACGGGTGGTGGAGAAGAAGTACTCAAGCCTAAGGCTCAGTGGTCACCTGAAGAGTTTGAGACTTCAAAATGGAATAGGAAGGCATGGCATGCTCTTCTATGTGTAGTGGATGAAAATCAGTACAAACTGATTCAGAACACTAGGATAGTCAAGTAGGCATGGGATATCCTAGAGGTTGCATATGAAGGAACCGATGTGGTTAAGGATTCCAAGCTACAAGTCCTTCAAACGCAATTTGAGTTGCTTAAAATGAAGGAGGACGAGTGTTTCAATGACTTTGAAGTCAAGTTGATGGATATTGTGAATTAAAGCCATCAACTTGGTGATCCTTATTCGGATAGGAGAGTTAAGCAGAAAATTATGAGGTCTCTCCCTGCTAGGTTTGAATCAAAGGTGACGGCTTTAGAGGAAAATAGCACCTATAAGGACATGAAGCCGAGCGAGGTTATTGGAAGACTCCTCGCCTATGAATATAGGAAGGCTCCTAGCATTTCACCTCCTAAAAAGCAAAAAGGAATTGCTTTGAATGCTTCCAAGGTTGTGAAGGAGGAAAAAGGTGACTCGGTCGAAGACATGGCATTGTTGCTTAGAAGATTCAAGAAATTCGTCAAGTTCGAGAAGAAGGGCTTTGGATCCAAATGCCAAGACTTGAAGAAAAAGGCTCCCTTCAAGAGTTTTGAGCCTAGGCAAGAGCATAGCGAGAAGAAAGGGGTCCAATGCTATGAGTGTGGTGGTATAGGTCACATTTCACCCGATTGTGGGAACTTGAAGAACAAGATGGCAAAAGTGATGGCCACCACGTGGAGTGAAAGTGATGACTCCGGAAAGGGAGACAAGTCATCTAGTGATGATGAGCTTACCATCAACTACACGGCATTTGGGGCCACTTGTGTAGAAGATAAAGTTGTTGGTAAGAATGACTTGACTAGTGATCCCATAGAAGAAAAAAATGAAGTAGTAGCTCTAGAGGTGATAAGCAAAGCTACTCATTGGGATATGGCTCTCATTGACTCAAGAGACCAAGGTGAATGTCTAAATGAGGGAAATGACTCCATAGGTGAGATGGAGAGTGGAGGAGATAGCTCTAGTGTAGATGACTCCTCATCTAACTCTACAAATGGAAGTGTAGAGAAAATGGATGTGAATGACTTTATAGTCAAGTGTGAAAGTTCATTGGAGAAGAACAATAGAAAATTGAAGATTTTAGAGGATGAAAATCTAGAACTTTCAACACATAATGACCACTTAAGTAAACAAGTGGAGGCATCCAAGAAGATTGAAGACAAGCTAAGGGATGAGCTAGCTATGTCTAAGAGGAATGAAGAAGGGTTGAAGAGAGAGCTTGTTGAAGCTATAGAGTCATTGACTAGGTTGACCACAAGCACCAAGAAACTTGACCACATTCTTGGTAGTGGAAAGAACCCTTGTGACAAGAGAGGTATTGGGTATGAAGTAAGCAAGGAGATCACTACTCCAACCAAGACCATCTTTGTCAAGAGTTTGGGCAAGATTGAAGCCTCACCAGTGCACACACGTAGGAAGAAAATCGATCTAGGACAATGTTCAAGAAGTGCACATGTGAAGGAAGCTCCTATGAGACAACCTCAAGCTCAAAAGGTTCCTCAACCTAACTTCCCTCAAGCTCAAACTCATCAAGGGAAGAGGCCAATCATGCAAAATGAAACAAGGAAGCAAGCGAGACCGGTTCAACAACAAAGAAGATTTGAACCCGCTCAACCACAAAGTCATGGGAAGGCTCCTATGCATGCACAAGGACATGGTATGAATTCTAAATTTATCCCTACATGTCACTTTTGTGGTATTAATGGTCACATTAGACCAAATTGCTTTCATTTCATTAAATTATGTAGAATCAAAAGCATGATTGAAAAGAGAATGACAAGAGCTAGAATGCATGCTAATAGGAAGGAAAATATTCATGTTCATGATCCTATTATTTCTAGTACTCTTGAACCATTGTCCACTAGGAAGAAAAATGTCATATCTATGTGGATAAGGAAAAATGAACCCGCTTGCTATGAGACTAACAAGTCTCAAATAGGTTCATCCAAGTCAAATGGACTTGGGAGGTCTATAGGACCTCATGACCTTCATTGATGAAGGATGATATTGACCCCATATGGGGAACTCAAGCAAAGAGAGCTTATGCATACTTGTTGCATGCAAATATTTGAAAAATCTTATGCTTCTTTGTTAATTGCTTGAGTAAGCTTGGTTGCACATATGTATATATGTTTTCAATTCAATAAGTGTGAACCATGCTTGTTTACAATCCATGTCATATTTATGTTCAAACATGCATTTTTGGACTAGGAGATTTACATAGGAAGTATGATTTGGATGACCTATAGTTATCTCCATGACATGATGATTCTTAATGACATGCTTAAAAATTGAAAAGCATGAGTTGTTTATAACATGCTAATGTCATATGAAAAGCATGAAATTCAAATGACATGCTCAAATGAAAAAGCATGAATTGATGATTGCAATTTTTAAATGCAAAACTTGTGTGAAAAAGTTTATGAGGCTCTAAATGAATAAAGGATCTTGTATCCGTTCAAAGGAATTTATATTCCAAATTGTCTCTCTTTCTTTATTTGTTGAACATGTCTACTATCATACGGGTTTCATTCCCGAAAAAATCAAATAGGGTGCAAAGTTGCTCATGACATGTTTGACTTATAAAGATGGATATAGCTGCTCATAAATTAAAATCAATGAAAACTCTATATCCTTGCTTCTCTCATGACATTGGTGAAATTGGTTTGAATTCTTATTAGAAACCTTTGTCATTTGCTTTGCCAAATACCATTATATTTTGGACTTGAATGCTACATGTCTTGTATGCAAAGTATGTTTTGTTTCACACATTTATTTCAAAATAAATCTCCTTGTTTCTCTCCATTTGATAGAGTTGCATAAAGGCATTTTATGATTATGCAAATGACTTGAATGCTATCTTCTCTCTTTGCTAAGTGACCCGGTTGGGGACTACTCCTTTGCCTATATCATGACAAAAAGGGGGAGTAGAATGGTATTAAGGGGAGTTGCAATTATGCATGTTGGGGAGACAATACATTGAAGGGGAGTAACCCATTGAGGGGGAGCATTGCATTCACAATTATTACATGATGTTGTAGTTGTGCTTAAACTTTTAGAATGCAAATGCTTGTTCTAATTCTCACTTGATTCATCTCACTTTTTACTTGAATTGGAAAGTATAGAAACTTTGCTTTCAGGGATTGATTGTTCTCCTTGAGATTGAAGACTTTAAGATTATTTTTACATATCTCCTTGTAAAGTAGAAAATCATAGTAGACCCGTAGTTTCTATTATGCTGTGAGGAATCAATGTGAGTGGTGGTTTTGTCACGAAATAGCCAAAGGGGGAGATTGTAAGGATTCCCATATATTGATTGGCTTATTTCGTGGACAAACCACATGTTGGGGTTGATAATGTAAGGGTAGTTTAGGTGTTTGAACTTCATGCTCGAAGGCCCTTTCAAGACCTCAAGGGACAAGCACGCCAAAGGTATAATTTCTTGTGCTTGAATTTTCTTTGAAGAGATTTAGTAAGCACACACACACTTAGCATACTTGCATTTGTGTGCATACTCTTCACATGTCACTTTACACACTAGCACTTTGTTTTATATCTTGTCGTGTGTATATGTGCTTAGTAATTCGTTTCCCGATAGTGTTCGGAAACGTCCGTGCTCACA
The DNA here is from genome assembly GCA_008009225.1 of Acer yangbiense. NCBI lineage: Eukaryota > Viridiplantae > Streptophyta > Magnoliopsida > Sapindales > Sapindaceae > Acer > Acer yangbiense. The sequence goes on along the minus strand of CM017772.1, from coordinate 312,283 downwards.
CGTATGTGTGCTTGGTTTTGCGTGAAGACCGCCCACGGAGAATGCCCTTGGCTTCTCCTTGGTTTTCACCATTGTTGGTGATCGGCGGCCTGGCCGCCAAATGAAACCGCTGTTTCAGTCCAGACAGGTCTGAAGCAATTCTACGGTCACGATCGGCAGTCACGACCGCCGTTTGAAACCACTGTTCATACCTGATCGATTTTAATCTCTCGGTCTAATTCGGCGGTTGGATCGGCGGTCACGAAACCGCCGAATGAAACCGCCGTTGATGCTCTGTTCTTCACGGGCTCAATTCGGCGGTCGTGATCGACGGCCAGGCTGCCGATTGAAACCGCCGAACGGTGCGTTTCAGGGGTAAACTTGTCTTTTCACATGCCCAATTCTTGATGTCTATAAATATCTTACTTTTTCATTCTCTGATCAAGTTTCTTGAGTCTTTAGAACCCTAAACTTCAAAGAGAGATTTTTGAGAAAAAAAATCAAATCAAGAACTCACCTTTAAACACTCAAATCAAATCCTTTTTGCATCAAAGTTCATCTTGCATTCATCTATGAATGGGTTTGCATCATCACAACATGCTTGGTAAGATTTTGATTAATTTCATCTTATTTTAATATTTTACTATCAAGCATATTCTCTTTTAATTACTTGTATGTTTTTGATCATATGATAAATACAAGAATAGAGAATTAATTGTGATGAATTGAATGAGTGTTGTTTGTGATAGCTAATTAGGTTTTTGACTAATCTTGATTAGCTAAGCTATTTGACATGTCATTTAGCAATTGATATCTATGATTGATTTATATTGATTATATCATCATCCTAGATAAGCATCTAAGGTTACCTAGCCTTGTTTGTTATTTGAATATTTATACATATTCACATAGGTTGCATAATCTCTTCATAGAGAATTAAGTCTTGAGGCTAAGGTTGCTTAGGCCTCAAGCAATTAGGACTAGAGCCACTTTTAAAGGCCCGAGTGGTAGAAGTGGGGGGTTATTGACCGGAGTGTTAGACGAGGTCTACATAGGTTGTAAACTCCATTTCGATTAGTGGATTTCGAGGTCCGAGTGTGGCGCACTAAACAGCCCGTGGTTTTTCCCAGTGGTTGGGTTTCCACGTATACATCAAGTGTTATTTAAATTCCGCACTATATTACACTTGCTTGTATTTTTGACTAGTAGGGGCATTTTCGTAAAATTGACTTGCATGCGAAAATTGTGTAATAATAGTTAAAATCTATTCACCCCCCCTCTAGATAATATTTACCATACACACCGAGCATTATTGTATTTACTTTCAAGAAGCCGAGTTGCCCCCCAAATTCAAAATGCCCACTGAGAAGTATTCTGGATCAGAGGATCCCATGAGTCACATGAAGAGCTTTGTCCACCAGATGGAAATCCAAAACGCTACTTGGTCAGCTATGTGCAGGATGTTCCCTTCAACACTGACCGACTGTGCCAAGACTTGGTTCAGAAAGTTGTCCCCAGGAAGTGTAGATTCATTCACAAAGCTCACTACCGACTTTTATGCTCAATTCCAGGGAATCAAGCCTCGCCCCAAGGATCCCGTCCTTCTGCAATATGTGATCCAGGAACGTGGTGAGACACTGAGATCTTACGTAGAAAAGTTCCACAAGGAAGTGATCCGGATGGGAGTATTCACCGAAAAGGAAACCCTCGCCAACTTCAGAAGAAACTTATGGGCTGGCAGGTTATTCCGATCGTTTGCCAAGCACCCGCCTGAGACATACCAGGAGGCCTATGATAGGGCGCTGGAGCAGGTGGATATAGATGAGCAGCTCCGAATTAAAGTTGAACATGATGAAGCCCGGACGTCTAAGCGGTCTAAGAAGGAATCTCCTAAGTCGGCACCTACGAAGAGAGTTCAGAACCCTTCTCTAAATTGATCAACGTACAGGCCGCCGCCTCCTCAATACTGGGAAAAATACCCTACAAGAAGGACTCCACCCCGAGCAACTCTTCCGCTAAGAGAGGTAGCCCGCATATCAACGGAGGAAGACTGGTATAACCATTACACTCCTCTCAATGCCTCTCGGGAAACCATATACCTAGCCATCCGCGATAAGGGCTTGCTCAGAAAGCCCGATCCAATAAAAGTCCCCGCTGATCAAAGAAATCGTTACAAGTATTGCGACTTTCATGAGGATGTCGGGCACAACACATCTGAGTGCTATAGCCTCCGCAACCAAATTGAGAGTTTGGTAAGAGGAGGACTTTTAACGGAATTCTTGCAACAAGTACGGGATAGCATTAAAATGGGAAAGGAAGTACAGAAGGAGATGCGGGATGCAGAAGAAAGGAGGAAAGACGAAGGAAAGGATTTGATGCAACAGATCCATGTCATCCATACCATCAGTGGAGGACCAACTCTGGCTGGGACGTCCAACAATTCAAGAAAGAATCACGCTAGGAAGATCCCGAAACTCGTCACTGGCCAGGATGTGTTCCGGGTATCTCGGGAATCACGGGAATACCCGCGGTCCGCACAGATCATTTTCACCGAGGATGATGCCTACAACACAGTGTAACCCCATGACGATCCAATGGTGATCACGATTCAGATTGCTAATTGTCAGGTCCATCGCATCCTTGTAGACACCGGGAGTAGTGTGGACATTCTGTTTAAAGGAGCACTAGAGAAGCTCAACTTGAAGAATCCCTGTTACAACAGCTGCACTACACCTTTATACGGATTTACAGGGGACTCCGTGATGACAGTAGGTACACATATCTTGCCCGCGATAGTCGGAGAAGCCCCCCTCCAACAGAACATCATGACTGAGTTCATCGTGGTAGACACCCTATCTGATTATAATGCAATCTTGGGAAGACCATTTTTATCAGGCATCAAGGGCGTCTTGTCCATTTATCACAATGTCCTGAAGTTTTTGGTTGGGACCGAGGTAGGAAAAGTTAGGGGAGACCAGCAGGCAGCCCGCACATGTTATGCAGTGTCTGCTAACCCTGCTGCATTGACAAGGCAGTATGCCCGCGTCATCCATAAATCGGGTCTCGGGGAGGCATAGTTGGAAAGCACAGAATAGTTTGGAAATAAAGAAGAGTTCTGAAACAAATTATAGCACGGTGTGTATAAAACTATCTAGAGGGGGGTGAATAGATTTTAAGCTTTTTACCCAATTTTTCGTGTTAGTCCAAATTACGAAATTACCCCTAAATAGATAAAGCAATAAATCAAGTATAAAATACGGAAATTAAATAACACTTGATTTTTACGTGGAAACCCTCACGGGAAAAACCACGGGCTAGTAAGTAAGCCACACTCGAACCTCGAATCCACTAAATGTGTAAACGATTACAACGTAATCCCGGAAGTAATCACACACCTACCTAATCCCGGTATGAGCGAACCTAGTCCGATTGCTTGCGAATTAAGCAACCTAATCCCGGTCACAACACAAGACTTAACTCTCTAAAAAGAGATTAACACCCTAAGTGAATATATGAATATTCAAATGCAACATAGAGCAAAGGAAACCCTATATGCTTATCTAAGATGATGAATATGCAATTAAAAACAATCCTAGATATTAAAGCTAAATGACATGTCAATTAGCATAGATAATCATAGATTAGAGAAACCTAGATATCTATCATAAAAACAACACTCAATCAAATCAACACAACAATCTCTATCTTGAATATTAGATTATAATCTAAGAACAATCAAGTAATAAAAGATATGCCGTAATAAATTAAACACTAATTATGTATGATAATAGTGAAAAACTTACCAAAGCAAGTGTGATGATCAAAGACCCATGCAAGCAAGCATCCTAGGTATGCTAGAGAATGCTAGATGAACTTTGATGCAAATGGATTTTTGTTTGAGTGTTTAATGAGCAAACTTGATTGCTTTCTCTCTTAAAAATCTCTCTTTTGAAAGTAGGGTTCTTGATGATCAAAGAGTTCCATTCAGAACAAGAGAAAGTGATGTATTTATAGGCATGAAAAACAGAGCATGTGAAAAGACAAGTTTGCCCTGAAACGCACTGATCGGCGGTTTCAATCGGCGGCCAGGCCGTCGATCATGACCGCCGAATTGAGCTCGTGAAGAACAGAGCATAAACGGCGGTTCATTCGGCGGTTTCGTGACCGCTGATCCCAACCGCCGAATCAGACCCGAGATATTGAAATCGATCAGGTATGAACGGTGGTCGTGACCGCTGATCGTGACCGTAGAATTGCTCATGGAAGCAAACGGCGGTTCCATTCGGCGGCCAGGCCACCGATCATAACCGCCGATCACCAACAGAGGTGAAAACCAAGGAGAAGCCAAGGGCATTCTCCGTGGACGGTCTTCACGCAAAACCAAGCACATTCTAGTGCATGCACGAACGTTTCCGAACACTATCGGGAAACGAATTACAAGACACATAAATACACAACAAGATATAACAATCAAAGTGCTAGTGTGTAATGTGACATATGAAGAGAATGCACACAAATGTAAGAATGCAAAGTGTGTGTGTGCTTCTAAATCTCTTCAAAGAAAGTTAAGAACTAGAAGTATACCTTTGGAGTGCTCGTACCTTGAGGTCTTGAAAGGGCCTTTGAGAATGATTCTCAATCATCTAAACTACCCTTACATACAAACCCCAACACGTGGTTTGTCCACGAAATAAGCCAATCAAAGAATGGGAATCCTTACAATCTCCCCCTTTGGCTATTTCGTGACAAAACCACCACTCACATTGATCCTCACAAACATAATTGAATCTATGGGATAACAAAGATAATCTACATTACAAAGAGATAAGAATATAAAAAAAAACTTCAAGTCTTCAATCTCTTGTAGAACTATCAACCCTTCAAAACAAAAGATTATACTTTCCAAAGCAAAAGTATGTGAGATGATCAAGTGAGAATAAAACAAGCATTTGCATATAAGAATTTTAAGCACAACATCATGCAATGTATGTGTATGCAATTCTCCCCCTCAACGGGTTACTCCCCCTCAATGTATATTCTCCCCAAAATGCACAATTGCCACTATAATTTGCAACTCCCCTTACCACATCCTGCTCCCCCTTTTTGTCATGATATAGGCAATGGAGTAGTCCCTAACCGGGTCACTCATAGCAACGAGAGATAGAAGCATGCAAGATAATTGCATAATCAATATAAGTCACTTTATGCATCTCAATTAATTGGAGAGAAACAAGGAGATTTATTTGGTAGAAAATGTGTGAATCAAACATGCTTTGCATACAAGACATGTAGCATTTAAGTCCAAAATACAATGGTATTTGGCAAAGCAAATGACAAAGGTTTCTAATAAGAATTCAAACCAATTTCACCAATGTCATGAGTAAATCAAGAATATAGAATATATTGATTTCAATTTAAGAGCAACTATATCCAACTTTATAAGCGAAACATGGCATGAGCAACTTTGCACCCTTTTTGATTTTTTTGGATAAGATATCCGTATGATAGTAGCCATGTTCAACCAATAAATAAAGAGAGACATTTAGAATTTAAATTCCTTTGAATGGATACAAGATCCTTTATTCATTTTGAGTCTCATAAGCTTTTTCACACACTATTGCAGTTAAGAAATGCAATCATCAAAACATGCTTTTCAAGATTAGCATTTAGCATGTCATTTAGCAAACATCATGTCATGGAGATCATTATAGGTCATTCAAATCATACTTCCTATGTAAATATCTCCTAGTCCAAAAATGCATGTTTGAACATAAATATGACATGGATTGCAATACAAGCATTGATCACACTTATTGAATAGAAAATATATATACAATGCAACCAAGCTTACTCAAGCAACAAAAAGAGAAGCATAAGATATTTCAAATTTTTTGCAAGTGACAAGAATGCAAAATAGCTCTCTTTGCTTGAGTTCCCCATATGGGGTCATCATCAACCTTCAACAATGAAGGTCATGAGGTCCTATAGACCTCCCAAGTCCATTTGACTTGGATGAACCTATTTGAGACTTGATAGTCTCGTAGCAAGCGGGTTCATTTTTCCTTATCCACATAGGTGTGACATTTTTCTTCCTAGTGGTCAATGGTTCTAGAGATCTAGATGTCATAGGATCATGTAAATGAATTTCTTCCTTCCTATGAGCATGCATTCTAGCTCTAGCTTTCTTTTTCTCAATCATGCTTTTAACTCTACACATTTTAATGTAACGAAAGCACTTTGGTCTAATATGACCATCAACACCACAAAAATGACATGTAGGGACAAAGTTAGGAATCATACCATGTCCTTGTGCATGCATAGGAGCCTTCCCATGTCTTTGTGGTTGTCTTGGTTGTTGGATAGGATCTCTCATTCTTTGTTGAACCGGTCTAGGTTGCTTCCAAGCTTGAGGTTGCATGATAGGTCTCTTTCCTTTGTGAGCCATTTGTGGAGGAATGTTGGCTTGAGGGACCCTAGGGGGTTGAGCTTGAGGTTGCCTTCTTGGCCCCATCTTCACTTGTGCATTTGAGCATTGTCCTACTTCTAATTTCTTCCTAGGAGCTTGCACCAATGAAGCTTCTTTACTCCCCAAACTCTTAACAAAAATGGTCTTCTTGGAAGTGGAAGTCTCCATATCATCTTCAAACTTGAGACCTCTCTTGTCACTTGGACTCTTTCCAACACCAAGTAAATGATCAAGCTTCTTGGTGCTAGAACCTATCCTAGCCAAGGACCCTTTAACTTCTACAAGTTCCCTCTTCAAGCCTTCTTCACTTCTCTTGGATAAGTCTAACTCCTCAATTAACTTATCCTCTCTCCTCTTCAATCTTTCCACTTGTTCACTTAAGTGGTCATTGTGAGCCGAAAGTTCAAGGTTCTCTTCTCTCAACCTCTCAATATTTCTTGTGCTTTTAATTGCTAAATCATTGAACTCGGCATGGTATTTAGCAAGCACCTTTTGCTCCACAAATTTCTTTATGGAATTAGAATAGGAGTCACTTTCTTCTTCACTAGAGTCAATTTCCTCTTGACTCGTTTCCTCTCTCTCACTAGCACTTTTGCTCTTGTGAGATGAGGCAAAAGCAAGGAATTTAGCCATGAGCTCTTCTTCACTTGAAGACTCATCTTCCTCATTGGAGCCATCACTACTCCCACTTCAAGTGGCGGCCATCACTTTGTCCTTCTTCTTTTCATTGTGATTAGCACATTCGGGGGCAAAGTGACCAATCCCACCACATTCAAAGCATCGGACCCCTTTCCTTTCGGTCCTCTCTTGTCTAGGCTCAAATTTCTTGAAGGAACCTTTTTTCTTCAAGTCTTGTCCTCTTGACCCAAATCCCTTCTTCTTCTTGAACCCCATAACCTTATTAAACCTTTTCACGAATAAGGCAAGGTCTTCATCCGAGTCATGCTTTGCCTCCTTTGCATCCTTAGATGCTTTCAAAGCTATTCCTTTAGACTTTTTAGGAGGAGTAGTGGTGCTAGGAGCCTTCCTAGACTCATATGCAAGGAGACGTCCAATCACCTCACTTGGCTTCATATCCATGTAGCCACTATTTTCTTCTATGGCCGTCACCTTTGATTCAAACCTATCGGGGAGAGATCTTATAATTTTTTGCTTGACTCTCCTATCCGAATACGGGTCTCCGAGTTGATGGCTTTGATTTACAATGTCCATCAATTTGATTTCGAAGTCATTGAAGCATTCATCCTTTCCCATCCTAAGTAGCTCAAATTGAGTTTGGAGGACTTGAAGCTTGGACTCCTTCACCACCTCGGTTCCCTCATGTGCAACATGAAGGATGTCCCATGCCACTTTTACAATCTGAGTATTCTGAATAAGCTTGTATTGATTCTCATCCATTGCACACATGATGGCATGCATAGCCTTCCTATTCCACTTAAAAGCCTCAAACTCTTGCGCGTTCCATTGCGCCTTAGGCTTCAAAACTTCTTCTCCTCCACCACCGGGAGTCATCTTGGGTAGATCATATCCGTCTTCCACCGCCATCCATGCACGGTCATGAATTTGGCATATGTAGGATTCCATCTTCCCTTTCCATTGGGAATAATTTAAACCGGTAAGAAGTGGAGGCCTTGTGCTAGAAGCACCTTCGTGGCCACCACCATTTCCACCGTTTCCACTCATAGTGTTTATGAATGAATGAAATGAATGCAAATGTATGAATGATCAAAAATCACACAAAATGCAAAACACACCAAAAAAGCAAGGATCACCTAAGTATGTCTAGGAACCCGCTCTGATACCAATTGAAACAAATTATAGCACGGTGTGTATAAAACTATCTAGAGGGGGGGTGAATAGATTTTAAGCTTTTTACCCAATTTTTCGTGATAGTCAAAATTACGAATTTACCCCTAAATAGATAAAGCAATAAATCAAGTATAAAATGCGGAAATTAAATAACACTTGATTTTTACGTGGAAACCCTCACGGGAAAAACCACGGGCTAGTAAGTAAGCCACACTCGAACCTCGAATCCACTAAATGTGTAAAACGATTACAACCTAATCCCGGAAGTAATCACACACCTACCTAATCCCGGTATGAGTGAACCTAGTCCAATTTGCTTGTGATCTAAGCAACCTAATCCCGGATGCTACACACAAGACTTACTTTCTCTATAAAGAGAATAACAACCCTAAGTGAATATATGAATATTCAAAATGCAACATAGAGCAAGGGAAACCCTATATGCTTATCTAAGATGATTAATATGCAATTAGAGCAATCCTAGATATCAAAACTAAATGACATGTCAAATCAAATAGTTTAGCTAATCAAGATTAAGCACAAAAACTAATTAGCTATCACAATACAACTTCTCAAACATACATCATACTAATCTCAAACTTGTATTCAAAGTATATAAAATAACATACAAGTAATTAAATGAGATTGCTTGTTAAGAGAAACACAAAATATGTAAGATATTAGTGAAAAGCTTACCAAGCAAAGTATGATGAAGAATCCATGCAAGATGTCATCTAGATGATCAAGGATGATGCTAGATGATGATTGATGATCATGAAAAAGTGTTTGAGTAAACTAAAAATGAGTTCTTTGGAATTTTTCTTCTCTTTGAAAAATATCCTAAGTATGGAATCTGAATATGAACTCTTGTAATTGACCTAAAGTCAAAGAGGCATATATATAGGGGGCCAAAACAAGGTGTGGTCATTTTGATAAGTTTGCCTCAATATTGCCTTGGGCGCTGTACGTAAAGCGCCTCTTGTACAGCGCTTGTACAGCGCCCCTACTCTATTCTCACGGGAAAACAGAGTGGCGCTGTACGTAGAGCGCTTTGTACAGCGCCTGTACAGCGACCCAACAACGCCCGAATTAAATCGATCAGGTCTGAACAGCGCACAATGGGCGTTGTTCGTACAGCGCTTCTGTAGAGTGCTTTTGGGAGCGCCTAATGCAAAAATGCAATCCTAAGTCTAAGCATGACAATGCAATTGGATATGCAAGATGCAATCAAACTAACATGCAAGAAGAGATGTTAATGAACATTAATGCACAAAAATAAGACACACAACATACAAGTATTAAACATATGCATGAATTGTGAGTGTGTGCAACTATCTCTTCAAGACAAGTAAGCACAAAGAAATATACCTTCGGTGCTTATCAACACGAGGTCTTCAAAAGGGCTTCGAACAATAAACCCGATACCTAGGCTACCCTTAAAAAGAACCCCAATATGTGGTTTGTCCACGAAATAAACCAATCAACAAATGGGAACCTTACACCTTTCTTAGCTTATCTTCAATATTCTTGGATCTATCCACTTGTTCACTTAAGTGGTCAACATGAGCCACAAGGTCTAGATTCTCTTCTCTCAATCTTCGTATCTTTTCCTTGGTCTTCATTGCTAAGCTTTTAAACTCAGTGAGGTATTCATCTAGAACCTTTTTCTTCATATATCCATGTGAGGAGTTAGATGAAGAGTCATCTTCATTAGAGTCACTTTCTTCTTGACTCTCATTCTCTTCTTCATTGTAGGAGATCGGAAAGGCAAAATAGTTGTTCTCACTATCATTCAAGCTTGAGGGACTTCCTTCAACAACTTTCACTTTGTTGTCCCGCTTGTGAGAGCAACCTAATGCCAAGAATTTTGACACAATCTCTTCATCACTTTCACTTGAAGTGGCAGTCTCCTCTCTTTCATCTTCCAAGTTAGCACAATCCTTGGAGATATGCTCGAATCCTCCACATTCGAAGCATTGAATCTTCTTTTTTGAAGACATCTCATGATATGGCTTGACATTCTTAATAGTGGACTTCTTTTTCTTGAAGTCATTACCCTTTGAGCCATAATCATTTTTTTGAAGATTCAAGAACTTCTTGAATCCCTTGGCAATGAGTGCCATGTCTTCATATGAGTCATCCTCCTCCTCTTCCATCTTGGATGTCTTCAAGGCAATATCCTTTTTCTTCTTAGGAGGAGATGTGGTAGCCTTTCTTGATTCATAGGCTAGAAGTCTTCCAATGACTTCACTCGGTTTCATTTCCTTGTAAGTGTCATTTTCTTCTAAAGCCGTCACTTTGGGTTCGAACCTCTCGGGAAGTGATCGCATGATCTTTTGCTTGATTCTTCTATCCGAGTAAGGATCACCAAGTTGGTGACTTTGGTTCACAATGTCCATTAGTCTCACTTGGAAGTCATTGAAGTGCTCGTGCTCTTCCATCATAATGGTCTCAAACCGAGTTTGAAGGACTTGAAGCTTTGAGTCCTTGACAACCTCGTTGCCTTCATGTGCAACTTCTAGGATGTCCCATGCCTCTTTAGCAATCCTAGTAATTTGAATCAGTTTGTACTGATTTTCACTCACTGCACATCGGATGGCATGAATAGCCTTGTTGTTCCACATGGAGTCAATAAATTCTTGAGGACTCCACTGTGCCTTAGGCTTGAGAACTTCTTCTCCTCCATCCGTAGAAGTCATCATAGGTGGAGCATATCCATCTTCAACCGCCATCCATGCCCTATCATGGATTTGGCATATGTATGCTTCCATTTTCCCCTTCCATGAGGAGTAATTATCGCCGGTGAGCAACGGTGGCCTCATGCTCGACGCTCCCTCTTTGCTCATCCCGAAACCACTCATAGTGTTTGGATGAATGCAAATGAGATGAATGCAAAATGTATGAATAAATCAAAAAATCACACAAGATGCAAAACACACCAAAATGAGCAAGGATCACCTATGTATGTCTAGGAACCCGCTCTGATACCAATTGAAACAAATTATAGCACGGTGTGTATAAAACTATCTAGAGGGGGGGTGAATAGATTTTAAGCTTTTTACCCAATTTTTTGTGTTAGTCCAAATTACGAAATTACCCCTAAATAGATAAAGCAATAAATCAAGTATAAAATGCGGAAATTAAATAACACTTGATTTTTACGTGGAAACCCTCACGGGAAAAACCACGGGCTAGTAAGTAAGCCACACTCGAACCTCAAATCTACTAAATGTGTAAACGATTACAACGTAATCCCGGAAGTAATCACACACCTACCTAATCCCGGTATGAGCGAACCTAGTCCGATTGCTTGCGAATTAAGCAACCTAATCCCGGTCACAACACAAGACTTAACTCTCTAAAAAGAGATTAACACCCTAAGTGAATATATGAATATTCAAATGCAACATAGAGCAAGGGAAACCCTATATGCTTATCTAAGATGATGAATATGCAATTAAAAACAATCCTAGATATTAAAGCTAAATGACATGTCAATTAGCATAGATAATCATAGATTAGAGAAACCTAGATATCTATCATAAAAACAACACTCAATCAAATCAACACAACAATCTCTATCTTGAATATTAGATTATAATCTAAGAACAATCAAGTAATAAAAGAGATGCCATAATAAATTAAACACTAATTATGTATGATAATAGTGACAAACTTACCAAAGCAAGTGTGATGATCAAAGACCCATGCAAGCAAGCATCCTAGGTATGCTAGAGAATGCTAGATGAACTTTGATGCAAATGGATTTTTGTTTGAGTGTTTAATGAGCAAACTTGATTGCTTTCTCTCTTAAAAATCTCTCTTTTGAAAGTAGGGTTCTTGATGATCAAAGAGTTCCATTCAGAATAAGAGAAAGTGATGTATTTATAGGCATGAAAAACAGAGCATGTGAAAAGACAAGTTTGCCCTGAAACGCACCGATCGGCGGTTTCAATCGGCGGCCAGGCCGCCGATCATGACCGCCGAATTGAGCTCGTGAAGAACAGAGCATAAACGGCGGTTCATTCGGCGGTTTCGTGACCGCCGATCCCAACCGCCGAATAAGACCCGAGAGATCGAAATCGATCAGGTATGAACGGCGGTCGTGACCATCGATCGTGACCGCAGAATTGCTCCTGGAAGCAAACAGCGGTTGTAAGGATTCCCGTTTTGTTGATTGGCTTATTTCGTGGTCAAACCACATGTTGGGGTTTTGAATGTAAGGGTAGTCTAAGTGATTAGTGTTGAAGATCAAAGGCCCTTCCATGACCTCTAGATACAAGCACGCCAAAGGTATAATCTCTTGTGCTTGTTTTTCTTTGAAGAGATTTAGTAGCACACACACACTTAGCATTCTTGCTATGATTGCATACTTGCTTATTTTTTGTGCATCTCTTCACATGTCACTTTACACACTAGCACTTTGGTTGATATATCTTGTTGTGTGTATATGTGCCTTATAATTCGTTTCCCGTCATTGTTCGGAAACGTCCGCGCTTGCACTAATGAGTGCTTGGTTTCGCGCGAAGACCGCCTATGGAGAATGCCCTTGGCTTCTCCTTGGTTTTCACCATTGTTGGTGATCGGCGGTTATGATCGGCGGCCTGGCCGCCGAATGAAACCACCGTTTCAGTCCAGATTGGTCTGAAGCAATTATGCGGTCAAGATCGGCGGTCACGACCGCCGGTCGAAACCGTCGTTCATGCCTGATCGATTTTAATCCCTCGGGTTTGATTCGGCGGTTGGATCGGCGGTCACGAAACCACCAATGAAACCGCCGTTAATGCTCTGTTCTTCACGAGCTCAATTCGGCGGTCGTCATCGGCGGCCTGGCCACCGATTGAAACCGCCGAACGGTGCGTTTCAGGGGCAAAAGTGTATTTTCACATGCCCAATTCTTGATGTCTATAAATATCTTATTTTCTCAATCTCTGATCAAGTTTTCTTGAGCAATTAGAACCCTAAACATTCAAGAGAGATTTTTGAGAAAAAATCAAATCAAGAACTCAACTTTAAACACTCAAATCAAATCCCTTTTGCATCAAATTTCATATTTGATCTTCTATGCCTTCATAGAATTGATCCATGCATGGTTTTGAATCATCACATCTTATTTGGTATGTTCTTCACTAATTTCATATTACTTTAGTGTTTTTCATATTAATACATCTCTTTAATTACTTGTATGCTTTTGATTATATGCTAGATACAAGTTAGAGATTATTTGTGATGAAAATGATTGAGTGTTGATTGTGATAGCTAATTAGGTTTTTGCTTAAACTTGATTAGCTAAGCTATTTGACATGTCATTTAGCAATTGATATCTAGGGTTGATTAAATTGATTATATCATCATCCTAGATAAGCATCTAAGGTTACCTAGCCTTGTTTGTTATTTGAATATTCATACATATTCACATAGGTTGCATAATCTCTACATTGATCAATCGGATCACGCGACAAAAGGTATTCTACTTTTTGGTTATTGTATATGCATGTTTAATTAATTAAAGGGTTTAAGGTTCATAAAGGAAAAATTTTAAAAGTCACTAAATCTTATTTTTAGTCTCGTTTCCGCTGCGTGTACTTCTTGGTATTTTTCCCTACAATTGGTATCAGAGCCTAGGTTAAACCCTTTTAATTAATTAACGTATATATACGTGGATCTATTTCTTTTTATTGTGATTATGCATGTTTAGAAAGAGATGGCACTCTAGGTATTCGCATATATAATTACATGTGAATGTATGGATTTATATATGTTTATGTGGATTGTTTTTGCTCGATTTTGGTCCTAGATTTTCAATGTAATTTTTGTTTCGGAGTTGTAACAAGAAGGGTGGTCTATCATCGCCATAATTCCTTCTTGGTAGTTGCTAGGTTTTATTTTATTTTTTTTAATATGTGCAGTATTTTTTTTATTATTACTGCATCAGTTTTTTTATTAAGTTTTAGTGCAGTATTTTATGTGTAAAAAGTACTGCAGTGAATAAAAAAAAAAAAAAAAAAAAAAAATTAGTACTGCAGTATTTTATTTGTTTAAATACTGCCGTAATATATTTAGGTCTTGAAGATTCGAAGACACGAAGAAAAACGAAGCAACCGGAACCGAGAACGAGCACCGTGCGCACCCTAGGAGTGGATTGGGCTGCGCATGGCAAGCCCAAGCTTGGTGGGCTGCGCACGGCAGCCCTGGGAGTCTTCATGGGCTGCGCACAGCAGCCCCTTTGTGGGGTTGTGGGTTGTGCACGCCTATGGGGTTTGGGCCGAAGGATGAGCGTATGGTTGATGGGCCGCTTGAAGATCTTGTATTCCTAAACAATTGTAATTTACTTGTTTTTCTAGGATAGGCCAAAATTGTTGCTATTTAATTTATGCTTTAAATATTACAATATTTGTTATTGTATGATAACATGACATATAGAATAGGAGTGCCACTCATATATCTCTTTTGGTATGAACATGCATTGAATGATTTAGGTATCTAAATTGGCATCTAGATAACTTGGTAAATCATTCTATGGGATTTAATCACACGCCTTAAATAATTGAGTGGGAGAAGGTGTTTATGTAACACCTATGGCCTCCAAGGTTGGTTGAGCTTTATTATTTATGGTAATCCCCCCAAGGGGCGTCCATGAATGGAATTTAGCAACATACTTCCTTACAAGGATAGACTAGACAATGGACTCAAACGAGATCTACTCCCCAAGGAGGGATTTTCGTGAGAGAAAATTGAGGGTCGATATCTTGGTAACACACTCAATGTAATTTTATTGATATCCTCCCAAGAGTTCTTGTCAGTAAAATTGCAAGGCTAAAATTGAAAACGCTGGTTGTTATGTTAACAATTAGGTGG
This sequence comes from Acer yangbiense, assembly GCA_008009225.1. NCBI lineage: Eukaryota > Viridiplantae > Streptophyta > Magnoliopsida > Sapindales > Sapindaceae > Acer > Acer yangbiense. The sequence goes on along the minus strand of CM017772.1, from coordinate 297,171 downwards.
GACCTAGTCTAACTAGTAAATGGTGCGAACTCCCAAAGGAGGCGTAACATTTATGGGTGTTGGATCACCGTTGAATTTTTATGATTGAGTTATTTATTTAATTCAAGATAAATATTTAAAGTGCTTTATCATGATTATTTACTTATATATGTTTTGTTTTATTCAGAAATCATGACCCCATCACTTATGAACATCCTGAAAGATAACACTTTAACTGGAGATAATTATGTCACATGGAAAAGGAAAATTGGGTTGTTGCTGCAAAGTGAAAAACATAAGTTTGTTCTAACTACTCCTAAACCACCTGCTCCTAATAATGAATCAAGCATAATGTATAGAGATGAGTATGAGCAGTGGAAGACTTCAGATGATATGGCAAAATGTTACATTATGGCCACTATCTCCGACGTGTTGCAACAGCAGCATGAAGGAATGGAGTCCGCTGCTGATATTATGATGTCTCTAGAGGAGATGTTTGCTATGAAGTCTAGGACGACTAAGAGAGAGGCAGTGACTGCTTTTATGAATCTTAGGATGAAACCTGGACAGGCTGTGAAAGATCACATGATGAAAGTCATAGCACATCTCAACATTGCTGAACTGCATAGCGCTGAGATAGATGGTGAGACAAAGATTGATATGGTTGTCAATTCATTGTCAGATTCCTTTGATCAGTTCAAATTGGACTACACTTTGAACAAAAAGGAATACACCTTACAAGGCCTGATGCAAGATGTTCAAAGTGCTGAAAAGATCCTTGTGAAAGGCAAAGGTCAAGAGATTCATATGGTTGGTAAAGTTGCTACTGTTAAGGCCCGTCAAAAGGTCAAGAAACAACAGAAGAAAAAGCAACTTGGGCCTATCAAGAAGGACACCAAGAAAGTAACCAAGATCAAAGGGAAATGCTTCCTTTGTGGTGAAAAGGGACATTGGAAGAGAAATTGCCCAAAGTCCCAGAACAAGAAGGAAGAAGGTAATGTGAATTATCTTGAAACATGTTTTTTGGCTGATTCTACAGATTCTTGGATCATAGACTCAGGAGCCACTAATCATGTTTGTTATTCCTTGCAGGGGTTCCAAGAAAGGAGAAAGCTGAGTAAGAATGAAATCAATTTGCGCTTGGGCAACGGAACGTTAGTGTCTGCAAGTGCAGTGGGAGATATTAGAGTTTATTTGGATTCTAGAAGGCATTTAGATTTGATAGACGTTTATTATGTACCTCAATTTAAGAGGAATTTAATTTCAGTTTCTTGTTTAAATAAATTTGGATATTCGGTTACTTTTAATAAAGTTTTTATTATTAGTAAGAATGACAAAATTATTTGCCAAGGTACATTGGAAAACGGTCTATACTTTTTGCATAGAAATATCTCTCACTCGTTAGACACAGAAATAACGGAACCTAATCATAAAAGAGTAAAATTATCAACAGATGAAACCTACCTTTGGCACTTACGCTTAGGTCATATTAACCTTAATAGGATTAAAAGATTGGTATGTGACGGACCTTTGAGTGACTTAAAGGTTGATGATCTACCAACTTGTGAATCTTGTTTGGAAGGTAAAATGACCAAAAGGACGTTCTCTGCCAAAGGTGCAAGAGCCACTGAATGTTTAGGATTGATACACACTGATGTATGTGGACCTATGAGCATTCAAGCTAGAGGTGGATATGAGTACTTCATCACCTTCACAGATGATTACTCGAGATTTGGTTATGTGTATCTCATGCGACATAAGTCGGATGCTTTTGACATGTTCAAAGCATTCAAAGCTGAAGTGGAAAATCAGCTTGAGAAACACATAAAAATCTTGAGATCTGATCGTGGTGGAGAATATCTATCTGGTGAGTTTCAGCAATATCTTATTGATAATGGGATTGTTTCTCAGTTTTCTGCACCAGGTACACCTCAACAGAATGGGGTAGCAGAAAGGAGAAATAGAACTCTTTTGGATATGGTTAGGTCTATGTTGAGTTATTCAACACTTCCTATTTCTTTTTGGGGATATGCTTTACAAACTGCTATATACATTCTAAACGATGTACCATCTAGGTCTGTTCCTAAAACACCGCATGAGTTGTGGACTGGGCGCAAGCCTAGTTTACAACACTTAAGGATATTTGGTTGTCCTGCGCATGTGTTAAAAGGAAAGACAGAAAAGATGGAGTCCCGTTCAGAAATATGTATATTTGTAGGGTATCCAAAAGAAACTAAAGGATATTATTTCTATAGTCCTTCAGATCTTAAAGTATTTGTTTCGACAAATGCTAAATTTCTGGAAAAGGACTATATGAATGATTTTGTGCCTAGAAGTAGAATTGTCCTGAATGAGATGTCAGGAGATACAATTCCACGAGAGGTTACACAACCTAACCCAATTGTAAGTTCCGATCCAACACAAGATCAACAACCTACCATTCCTCGTCGTAGTGGGAGGGTTAGAACACAACCCGAAAGATACATCGGTCTGGGAGAATCAGTGGAGAATCTCCCGGACGACGATGATCCCTACACGTACAAGGAAGCTATGGAGGATGTTGATAGTCGCCATTGGCAAAAGGCAATGCAATCTGAGATTGAATCTATGTTCGATAACAAAGTCTGGTCCCTTGTAGACTTGCCTAAAGGGATAAAACCCATTGGGTGCAAGTGGGTATACAAGAGGAAAAGAGGTATGGATGGTAAGGTGGAAACCTTTAAAGCTAGATTGGTAGCTAAAGGGTATACACAGAAAGAAGGTATCGATTACGAGGAAACCTTCTCTCCTGTGGCCATGCTTAAATCCATTAGGATACTCTTATCCATTGCAGCATCTTTAGATCTAGAGATTTGGCAAATGGACGTCAAGACAGCTTTCCTTAATGGAAGTCTTGACGAAAGCATCTACATGATGCAACCAGAGGGATTCATTGAAAAGGGCCAAATGGAAAAGGTATGCAAGTTGCAGAAATCCATATATGGATTGAAGCAAGCATCCAGATCCTGGAACATAAGGTTTGATCAAGCTGTCAAAGGTTTTGGATTTATTCAGAATCCTGACGAACCTTGTGTATACAAAAGGATTAAGGGTGACAAGTTGGTTTTCCTGATTCTTTATGTTGATGATATACTACTCATTGGAAACGATGTAGGTGTATTGACATCAGTAAAAGAATGGTTAGCAAAACAATTTGATATGAAGGACTTAGGAGAAGCAAGTTTTATTCTAGGTATCCAAGTAATAAGGGATAGAAAGATTAGAACAATTGCATTATCCCAAGCTTCATACATAGACAAGATCTTGTCTAGGATTTCCATGCAGGATTCCAAGAAAGGTATGTTACCTTTCAGACATGGAATCAAGCTTTCTAAGGAACAAGTTCCTAAGAATGAGCATGAAGAGCAATTCATGAGTAGAGTTCCATATGCCTCGGCAGTTGGAAGTCTCATGTATGCAATGCTTTGTACTAGACCAGATATTTGTTTTGCTGTTGGCATAGTTAGCAGGTTTCAATCGAAACCTGGTCCTGATCACTGGACGGCAGTCAAGCATATTTTCAATTATCTTAAGAGAACGAGAGATAATATGCTTGTATACTCTGGAGGGGATTTGATTCCCGTTGGGTATACAGATTCTGATTTCCAATCAGATTCTGACTCCAGAAAATCCACATCAGGGGCTGTGTTTACTATTGGAGGAGGAGCAGTTATATGGAGGAGTATCAAGCAATCTTGTATTGCTGATTCCACCATGGAAGCTGAGTATGTTGCTGCATGCGAGGCTGCCAAAGAGGCTGTTTGGCTCCGCCAATTCTTGATTGACTTGGAAGTGGTTCCTAATGCGAATAAGCAGATCACTATCTACTGTGACAACAGTGGAGCAGTGGCTAATTCGAAAGAACCAAGAAGTCACAAGAGAGGTAAACACATTGAAAGAAAGTATCATCTTTTAAGGGAGATTGTTCAAAGAGGTGACGTGACGATTACCAAAATCACGTCAGCAGAAAATCTAGCGGATCCCTTCACAAAGGCTCTACCTCAGAAGAGTTTCGATGGGCATCTAGAGAACATGGGCTTGAGAGATATGACACATTTGCTATAGTGCAAGTGGGAGATTGTTAGGATTATGCTCAATAGCAAGAGTGTAATGTTGTAATTAACAATCTTTTTCATATTAATAAAGTGATTTCTGGTTTAACAAATCGTATAGCATTTATAGTTTAATATTATAATTGTCAAAGTAAATAATCATAAGGTCAAAAGACTATGAGAAAAGAAGAATTGTTCGTACATCTGGATATGTATGTGGTAGACACAATTCTTTAGTTAGTCTTGAATAATGTTCACAACTTAAGTTAAATGTTGGGCACCTTTATCTTGTTAAAGTTGTAGAATTCTTTTGCTAGCATTTGAGTGGGATCAAATGAGATATGATGAGTCTAAATCATCGGAGTGTCTTCGAGCAAAAGGATCTAGTGCACTGGGTGCATTGAACAGGATCACAATGAAAAGCTTTATCTAGATCCGTCAATAGATAATAGTCTTTTCATTATCAGGACAATCGGAGAGTCTATCTTAATCCTGAGATAAATGATGGACTTATGGTTGCAAGTGATATCATTTGAGTTATCAATGAGTACGATTATATCGCATAGTCTATCCTCGATAGTTTGGTGATATTCATTTGTTAATCGATAGAGGACTTCATTTATAGATATGGACATCGTGGCTCCATTTAATTAAATGAGAGTATAATATCATCATATGGATGTTTTGAGGTAATTGGATATTAAATCTCAACGTTGAGTTTTCGATAGTGTCTATTGAAAACATGGCTTCTGGACAAGTCAAAATATCCAAGTTCAAAACGTGGTCATATGAGTAAATATGGTAACTTGGAGAGTTATAGGCGGTCTATGAACTCTTGGCGATTACTGATATTGATCACGAGGATACACTATCTCCTATATGATTGTCTAGGGTATGAATGAGGAGCATCTTCCTTTTCTATCTTTATTTAAGAGTTCAATTTTAGCTCTTTAGTGGAATGAGTTAAAATTAATGGATCGGACCTAAGTGAATCATTTGTTGATTGTGATTAGGTTATGTCTATTGAAGCTTAAATTTAGATGGCCCGCCAAGATCCCAATCCACACGGACTTGCATGGATCACTTGATATATTCTACCGGACCAATTTAAGGGTCCATCTAGAATTGCATTTAATATATTAAGAATATAATTTGCACATTATTTAAGTAATGGGCTGCTCAATTATATTTATATATTAATGAAAGACATGTGGGCTTGTTTCTTTTAGTAAGAATGGGTCTGGTTCACATGTGGGTTTTTTTATTTAAAGTCCAATGGATTAAATGAAATAAGAAAATAATATTTTGGCCCATTTATTCAAGTGGGGCGGCAAGGTTAAGTTTTTAACCTAATATATTATTTTGTTTCATTTGTTTTAATTAAATAAGAATTAATTAATTTATTAATTAATTGTTTAATTAATAAACAAATTTTTTCTGATTAGGAAATATGATTCCTAATGTTATACTATTGTTGGTAGTATACTAAAAGTAAAAGACTTATTTGGTAAGAAAATAAATAATTAATTTTATTTATTCAAATAAGAAGTCTTTTAATTTAGTCATTAAAAAGAATAAAATAACTATGAGTTAGATTAGGGTTAGAAGTCTATTCTTTTATGGAAATTAGGGTGCAACACAAACCTTTAGAGGTGGTGATTTGCGGCAACCCTAGTGTAAAAAGGAGAGAGATTTCGGCAACCCTAAAAGACAAGGAGAGGAAAATTTCGGCCACCTATATATTCCCACATATAGATTTCGGCCACCCAAGTTGTTGGGGAGACAATTTTTCTTCTTCTTCTCAATTCATAGAAAGCTTTTATTCTACTAAAACAAATAGGAGTGTTAGATTATTCTTTGATAGTATACTATTTGCTTAATCATCAATAAGCTTGTGTATACGATATCGATCTAGGTTCACGCGAGTTTCGATCATTAGATTGAGAACTCAAAAGTGACCGGAATAATCTCAGTCATTCTTTTGATTGTTTTTGTGACTAACAAAGAAAAGAAAGTTTGTTTTGTCCATTCACAGGTTTGCAATTCAAAGAAAAAGGGAGACCACGCTCCTAGGTGATCCACGTTCGTGCTAGGATTGAAGATCTTGCGGATTACCATCGACGTAAGTCAATCGGATCACGCGACAAAAGGTATTCTACTTTTTGGTTATTGTATATGCATGTTTAATTAATTAAAGGGTTTAAGGTTCATAAAGGAAAAATTTTAAAAGTCACTAAATCTTATTTTTAGTCTCGCTTCCGCTGCGTGTACTTCTTGGTATTTTTCCCTACAGCATTGTCATTTTTTTTTTGTGTAGCCCGTACATGGGGGAGTGGGCACCCCGATTGATTAATTAAAACTCCTTTCCTTATTTATTTTATGAACTGCGACACCCTACTGTCTGACCGGTGATACGAACTCATACCTATACTTAGCAATATCGCTCTAGGATGGTGGTCCCTTCGTTCGTTGTGCTTTTCAGATGAGTAATTTTGTATAAGTAGAGAGCCTGTCTTGGCCAAAGGTTCTTAATCTGGGTGACTTCAAACAGTCCATCGGGATGGGTAGTCCTGCTTGGGGCTCTATTGGTAAAACTTGGTTGGCAACCAACGTTGCCACAATATCAGGTCTTTCTTGCTATGACATGGTGGTGTAACGGAGCGTAGTGTCATGTATCCTGATGGATCGTCTTGATTCCTTGGGTTACCTGCTCCGGCTTACCTTGGTGCTTGATTTATCCTGGAGGAGGGGATTCCCGGTCCGAGGCTTCAGGGGGTCCATGTAGGCCCTCCTAGTATTTGTAAGATAGAATCTGGCAGGCGACTACACCCTTTTACGCTTTCGAGCACTAGATCCTTCCTGGATGGGGGTATTCCCCGACCAAGGCAGCAGGGATGCCATGTGGCTTTTCCCGATCTTGAGGCGAAAGGGATGGTGAAGACTTCATCAGGCGTACTTAGGGGAAAACCGTGGGAGAAACAACTGACTTTATTGAATTTCTCAAGGCGAATACAAAGCAAAAAGGAATCGGGGTACACGTATCAGAAGTGTACCCTCCGAGATACATTCTTCCTCATAGAATTCTAAGGGTAAAATCTCTTGAGATGATCGGCATTCCACGTGTGATCCACCGAGTAGCCATCCATATCTTCTAACTTGTATGCTCCCCTGCGTACCACCACCTTTATCAAATATGGTCCTTCCCAGTTGGGGGCCAATACCCCGTCTGACCTTTTCCTGGTATTCTGAGTTACTTTTCTAAGAACCAAGTCCCCTTATTTGAAGTTTCGAGTCTTTACCTTCTTATTAAAGCATCGGGCTATCTTGTGCTAGTAGACAGCTACTCGCTCAGCCGCTCTATCTTGTTTCTCTTCAAGGAGGTCTAAACTGGCTCTTAACTTCATTTCGTTTTCTTCCAACTCAAAATGCTGGACCCTAAAAGATGTTAACCTATGTTCGATGGGCGAGACGGCCTTTGTTCCGAAAGCTAGAGAATAAGGGGTTTCCTCAGTAGCGATCCTTTTAGTAGTCCGATATGCCCAAAGGACGCTCGGAAGCTCATCAACCCATCCCCCCTTCTTCTGTTGGAGCTTTTTTTTAAGGAGTTTCTTGATAGTTTTGTTAGTGGCCTCGACCAATCCATTAGTTTGAGGGTGAGCCACTGAGGCCAGGCGTAGATCGATACCCCTTTCTTCGCAGAAAAATCTGAAGTTCGCATTGTCGAACTGCTTACCAAGATCGGTGATTATGGCCATTGGGGTACCGAATCTACAAACGATATATTCCTTGACGAAGCTCGTGGTATTGGCTTCAGTTATCTGGACCAAGGATTTTGCTTCTACCCACCGAGTGAAGTAGTCTATGGCTATTATAACATACTTGGCATGGCCAGGTGCGGTAGGAAGTGACCCGATTAGATCCAGCCCCCAGATAGCGAATGGATAAGGCGTGCTGATTGGAGTGAGTTTTTCTGGGGTAGATGGTGTAGATCCGCAGTTTTCTGGCATGGCTCGCAGGATTGTGCAAATTTTTTGGCATCCTGATGGATAGTGGGCCAGTAGTATCCCATCCTGAGAACTTGATATGCCAACCTCTCTCCTGAAACATGATTGCCGCAGTCCCCTGAATGTACCTCGTCCAGTGCCCATTTGGCATCGTCCGGGTGCAAGCATCGTAACAACGGGAGTGATTTTCCTTTGCGATAGAGGTGTGATCGGTCATTTATTGTATATGTTTTTGATCCCCATTCCTTCAATCAATTGCTTGTTTCTCGGGTCTTTTTGGGATTTAATATGTGTGTGTGTGAGCATTTTCAGGATTTTGGATCCAAATGAATAATTTGAAGAATATCAGGCAAAAAGTGCTTTTTAGAAGACTTTGGGGGCTTGTGTGCAAATATTCAAAAGTGCAGTTGAAATCGCTCCCAATTAATTAGCAGCGATGCAGCAGCGTTCTGAAAACAGTAGGTGTCGCTGCCTATGCCGCTGCCACACCGCTGCCGTAGCCGCAGCGGTTGTCCGTGTTTCGTCTCTACTGTTGCCGCACCGCTTCCGTAGTGGCAGCGGTAGCCCGTCACAGTGTAGATGAGCCATATTGCAGGGCCCATATCTCTTAGCTCCGATTGAACTGTGCATCCTGCCACCTATGGATTTGAAGCCCCGGAAATCCAGTTTCCAACCCAAGTTACGGATTGTCGATCCGAATTTTCTAGAAGAAGTTATGCCCGTTTAAGTGCCCAAAGGTCAGATCAGTCAATCATAAAGTCCGCGAATACTTTCGGGATTTGTTTCGCAAGTTGTCGGAACGGGAAATATTACCTTCTTGGACATGTGTGAGAGTCTTCGAAAGCAAGTAGACATCTAATCCTTATCTTCCTTCAATAAGTAATCAATTTGGATGGATTAGGAAAGAAATAGAATTCCAAATAGGCTTGCATTCTCAAAGGGAATAGATTTCCTTGTTGTTTAAGGACATGGCCTTGCATCTACACCTATTTAATCCCCTTTGAGCCCTAATTTCGGGAGACCAGCTGGAGAGCCAGCCAAGGGAGGTCCCAAGCCACCAAAGGGGTCGTCCCCCATCACCATCATTCATCTTTGCACATAGAAGATTCGAAGACGAAGGAGTTGCCAACATTGGAGATTTGAAGACACTACTACAAAAAATGCAAAAGAAATCGGTTTTTGAAATTTTTAAAACCGATCTCTTTTTGAGTGATTTAGAAAAAAAAGCGCAAAAGACATCGGTTTTTAACCGATGTAAAACAAGAGAAAAGAAATCGGTTTTACTTAAAACCGATTTAAAAACCTAGTAGAAAAGAAATCGGTTTTACTTAAAACCGATTAAAAAACCTAGGAGAAAAGACATATGTTTTAGTTAAAACCGATTAAAAAAACCTGATGTAAAATTGATGAATTACAAAAAAAAATCCCACCGTCGCCGGCACACCCCACCTATGAAATTGTCATTATGAGGAATCGAACTCGCAACCTCAAAGTCAAAGTAGTAAGCCTTTACCGCCTGACTACAAGATTGAATGTGTTAACTATTGCACAATATATATATATAACCTATATGAATTGTTAAAAAAAAAAAAAAAAAAAAAAAACTTGTTTGATAAATTTAAATTTACTCAACTAATCAAAATTCTAATTTCTACTACAAACATACATATATTAAATAAATTTTATTGGTGGGTTTATTTTTCATTTCATTTTTTATTGTGTGGTTTTGTGTTCTGCTAGAGATATTGTTATGCAAACTTTTTCCCTAAAACTGTATCTTTTGGCAACGAAATAATTTTTTTCATCCATGCTAGATTTTTTGATTTTTCGATACGAATCCAACGGTATAAAGAACGTAAAATTATGGGCGATATTTTGAAAGTTAAGATCAATTATTCGGTCAAAGGTCAGAAGCAATTGAAGATATTTTTGTGCAAACTTTTCTCTTAAAACTATATCTTTTGGCAACAAAATAATTTTTTTTGTCCATGGTAGATTCTTTGATTTTTTGATACGAATCCAACGGTATAAAGAACGTAAAATTCCGGGTGGTATTTTGAAAGTTATGATCAATTATTCATGAGTACTCAAAGGTCGATCGATTGGAGATATTTGTGTGTAAAATTTTTCCTTAAGAAATAATTTTTTTTTCCATGATGGATTCTTCGATATTTCGATATGAATCCAACGGTATAAAGAACATAAAATTCCGGGTGGTATTTTGAAAGTTATGATCAATTTTTCAGTCAAAGGTCAGAATTGGAGATATTTTTGTGCAAACTCTTTCCTTAAAACTGTATCTTTTGGCAAGGAAATAAATTTTTTTGTCCATGTTGGATTCTTCAATATTTTGATACGAATCCAACGGTTTAAAGAACGTTAAATTCCGGGTGGTATTTTGAAAGTTATGATCAATTATTCATGAGTACTCAAAGGTCAAGCGATTGGAGATACATTTGTGTAAACGTTTTCCTTAAAACTGTATCTTTTGGCAAGGAAATAATTTTTTTTTTCCATGGTAGATTCTTTAATTTTTTGATACGAATCCAACGGTATAAAGAACGTAAAATTCCGGTTGGTATTTTGAAAGTTATGATCAATTTTTCAGTCAAAGGTCAGAATTGAAGCGATTGGAGATATTTTTGTGTAAACTCTTTCCTTAAAACTGTACTTTTGGCAAGGAAATAAATTTTTTTGTCCATTTTCTGTTCTTCAACTTTTCGATACGAATCCAATGGTATAAAGAACGTAAAATTCCGGGCGGTATTTTGAAAGTTATGATCAATTATTCATGAGTACTCAAAGGTCAAGCGATTGGAGATATTTTTGTGTAAACCTTTTCCTTAAAACTGTATCTTTTGGCAAGGAAATAAATTTTTTTTTTCCATGGTAGATTCTTCAATTTTTTGATACAAATCCAACGGTATAAAGAACGTAAAATTCCGGTTGGTATTTTGAAAGTTATGATCAATTTGTCAGTCAAAGGTCAGAATTGAAGAGATTGGAGATATTTGTGTAAAAATTCTTTCCTTAAAACTGTATCTTTTGGAAAGGAAATAAATTTTTTTGTCCATGTAGGGTTCTTCAATTTTTCGATACGAATCCAACGGTATAAAGAACGTAAAATTATGGTTGGTATTTTGAAAGTTATGATCAATTTTTCAGTCAAAGGTCAGAATTGAAGCGATTGGAGATATTTTTGTGAAAACTCTTTCCTTAAAACTGTATCTTTTAGCAAGGAAATAAATTTTTTTTTCCATGTTGGGTTCTTTAATTTTTCGATACGAATCCAACGGTATAAAGAACGTAAAATTCCGGGTGGTATTTTGAAAGTTATGATCAATTATTCAGTCAAAGGTCAGAAGCGATTCGTGAATCCGCTAGTGAGCTGTTTTCATCGCTCATTTTCTCACTTTTCCAAATCGATTTTTGGAATATTTTCTGATTTAAAAGTGTTTGTTTGCATGTCTACTTTCTTGTGTCAAAAGTTGAGCAAATAACGTTGAGTATTTTTAGAGATGTGCCCTTGAATGTGGACATAGGTCAGATTTGCATTGCAGAATTTTGCTTTTGAATCTACATCAGTTTTTATAAAAACCGATGTCTAAACGCTTGCTTTTAATATCAGTTTTTATAAAAACCGTTGTCTTTTCAACGCAAAATTTAAGACATCGGTTTTTATAAAAACCGATGTCTAAACGTTTTTTTTTTTAATATCGGTTTTCTTAAAAACCGATGTCTTTTGAAATTGTAATTTTTAAGACATCGGTTTTTATAAAAACTGATTTCTAAAAGCTTTTTTAAAATCGGTTACCAAAAACCGATTTCTTTTAGTGATTTCTAGTGATGTCTTTAAGCATTTTTGTAGTAGTGAGAGTTCGTTGAAGACGTTCAATGGGTTTTATCTTTTTACCCTCTTGTCTTTCCTTTTCTAATATGTGTAACTAACTCCATACTAGGGAGTCAATGTGAACCTCTATGGATACTCTTTGTTAGAATTGACTATATTTCCATTAATTCAAGTTTTGATTCATTCAATTCATTCTAAGTCTTAATTCTTTATTGGTGTTAATGCATGATCATACGTTGACATGAATTTAGGGTTTTGATAATTTAACAATTAAGTTTGGAGTGTTGATTTACACGTAACCTTAATTAATATTCAATTGAATGGGTAAAACTGATCTTAGCATTGATCTATGCAAGTAGGTTTTGGTTCATTAGTTCTTGCACTTAATGGGTTCTCGGTTGTAATTTGCGCCATTGATTTATGGGTAAATTATGATTGAGAACACTTGATTCATCCTAGGATCATACGGTAACAATCATAAATAAGATAAGAACGAATCCTTAACTTGAGTTACATCTTGTATCAAAGTCAATTCGAAGCATTGAGTAAACATAGTTGGGGAGCATTGATGACCTAGTCCTCTCACCTCTTGATCACATTCACATATTCTTGTTAATTGTTTTCTTAGTTTAATTTAGTTTTAATCAATCATCAATCAATCAAACAAACAAACTCTCTTGGATACTGTTAATTGCTTAGCTTGAATTAGAACTAGTTTAATTAGTAAATCACTTTTCCTCGTGGGAACGATCCCTACTTGTCGCTGTACTTATCTCACGATTCGTGCACTTGCGAGTTAGGTTTTTATAACATGATTTTACACATCAAGGTGTCCTTCTATTAGACAGTACCGGGTTACAATCCTCTTGAGTTTGCGCGCCTGGTCCGGGCTCTCAGGGAGCGTACCGTTTTATAGGTAATCGGCAATGGGATCCATCCAACAAGGCAGACGAGTGACCGGGTTTACTTCTAACTCTGGGGCTGTGCTAGGTCGTGGTATCAGCTGGAGTGGTATCCCTTTAGGTAATGCCATTCCTCATGTTTCCGCTATCTTGGCTAGGACATCTGCCCGGTGATTTTTCTCTCGAGGGATCTATTCCATCCTCAATCCCCTAAACTTCGTAGCTGCTTCTTGGACTTTTCGGAGGTACGCTATCATGTTGTCACCTCTTGCTTGATATGTGCCGGATACCTGGTTGATTACCAACTGGGAGTCACTTCTCACTACGAGGTACTCAATTCCTTGCTTTGTAGCAACCTTCACTCATTATTAGTGACTTTGAACTCGAACCTGAAACAGTGGCTGCATTCAATCCCTTTGGGATCGATCAGAACGATCCCGATCCCGACCTCGCAGCTGGCTTGATTTGAGGAACCGTCCATATACAGGGTCCAGATCCTGCTATCCGTCGGCCATTCTGGAGGTTTCGGATCTGTGTTTGGAACTATAGGAGCATCCGGGTGAGGAACCATGCTGAATTCTGCGACAAAGTCGGCTAGAGCTTACGCCTTGATTGTTGTCCTAGCCTTGTATCTTATGTCATACTGGGTGAGCTCCAAGGCCCAAAGAACTAACCGGCCTGATACATCCGGCCTTTGAAGGAACTGTCTCAAGGGTTGGTCTGTTACCACTGCAACGGTGTGGGCTTGAAAATAAGGTCGAAGTTTTCTGGCCGCGGTCACTAATGCAAAGGCTAACTTCTCCAGGATAGTGTAGTTCTTTTCAGACTTTGACAAAGCCCGACTTACATAAAAGATTGGTCTTTGGATTCCATCACTGCATTACCAAAGCTCCACTTGTTGCGGTCTCTGATACCGCTAAATAAAGTTGTAGTTCTTCCCCTAGGATGGGCTTTACCAATAGAGGTGGACTGGCTAGATACTCTTTCAAGGCCCGGAACGCTTGCTCACTCTCTTGATCCCACTTCATGTTTTTTCCCTGCTTGATGATTTTAAAGAAAGGCAGGCACTTATCTGTGGACCTCGATATGAAGCGGTTCAACGCCGCTACCCATCCAGTTAGCCCCTGAGCTTGTTGGAGAGTATTTGGAGATCCCAGCTTGATGATGGCCTTGATCTTTTCGGGATTGGCTTCGATTCCTCTCTCATGCACCATGAAGCCAAGGAACTTTCCCGCTGCTACCCCAAAGGCGCATTTAGCTGGATTTAGCCTCATCTGATTTTCCCTGATTACTTGGAAAGTCTAGCGTAAGTCTTCGGGATGTTGATGGGTTACTTGAGATTTGGTGATCATGTCGTCTATATACACCTCCATAGACTTCCCTATCAATGGTTTGTGTTAACCTAAAATTGTCACCGGGGTGCAATTTAGAATTAACGGTATCTGATGGACCCGGATCTAATTTGACCTGGGCTAGCGGGATACCCTATACCCCGATATTTCGCTAGTTCACTAGAATCTACTAGGTGATATATTTCTTGTATGTAATGGACCCGGATCGGGATTGACTGGGGCTAGCGAGATACTTAGTAGCTTGGTATCCCGCTGGGTATCATGAATCCGATGTTATGATGAATGTAAGTGGTGGGATGGATGAGTTTCTTATACGGTGGATATATGAAAGCTGAAAGGCACTTTATATATATATATATATATCTATATATATATATATATGTGGATTTGAAATACGATCTTTACAACTCGGTATTTGAATTACCAATATTACAGCATGGAAGAAAATAAAGCCTAAAGGAGAACGATGGAGATGGAGCTTTTTGTGTCTGTCGATAAGTAGAAAAAGTGAATTAGGGTTTCGATACCCCATTTTCTGTGAACATATGATCAATATATAGGCCCACTTTCTTGCTGAGCACTCCTAGAACTCTGGTCTAGGGTTTCAGTGGTGCACAGGTCTTCCTTTAGAGCCTTTACGAGTTCGTTGGGAAAGTGATCCCAAAAGATCAGGTGATTCCTTTTTTGTCGGTGCCAAATCAGTTGACTCCTATTTAAAATAGGATACTAAGGGCATGTTTGGCGCCTGGGATTGGACTGGGATTGGACTATTGTAGTCCCAGTCCAGCGTTTGGTGACATGTTGAGACTTGGGCATATTAGTCCAACTAGCTAAATAATCCCACAATCATAGGATAAAATATACCCACCTCCCACCCTATCTCTATTAGTCCCAGGACTATTTTATATGTGGACCCCACCATTTAATTCATTTTCTTCAGATTTTTCCAACGCTTCCTCTCTCTCTCTGAAGCCAAACCCAGTTTTCTTCTTCCTCTCACTTTCTTCAACCTTTCGTCTCTCTCTTTCTTCAACCTTTCCTTCTCCTTCCACCGTCGCGGCCTTCGTCGTCGTCTCCTTCCGCCGTCGTCTTCGTCTCCTTTCGCCGTCGTCTTCGTCTCCTTCTTCGTCGTCTCCGTCTCCGTCTCCTTTGTCGTCGTCTCTTTCGTGGTGGTGATGATGATGATTTTGGGGTTGATTCTGGGGTTTGTGAGAGGTGATGATGATGATGATGATGATTCTAAAGTTCTCTTTTCACAGCTTTTTAAATTCTTTGATTTTGAATAGTAATTGATTTATAATTAATTTAGGGTTCATGAGCATAATTTGTTAATTAAGTTTCATGAACAGATTTCTGATATAAAGACCCGGCAATTTTTGTCTTTGTAACCAAATTCTTCAAACCCAGATTGTTGTTTATGCTTTAGAGATCCAAAACCCGCCAATCTGATATATCACCACCCATATTCTTCAAAAAAATAATTGTTGTATTTTCTCATTGTTTTGGATCTGGATTTTCGAAGAAAAATTGAAACTATAGGGTTTTGGTTCTGGATTTATTGATGATGATTGATGATTATTGATGATTTGGGTTTGTCAAATTTTTAGATATGGGTTTAAAAATTATTATATTGTTTTAGTCAAAAATTATGATATGGGTTTATTGTCAAGCAAACCAAATGAGCGAAAACAATATAATAAATGACTGGGTTTATTTATGAAGATTGATGATCTGGGTTTGTTGATAAAGATTGATGAACTGGGTTTGTCAAATTTTTGGATGGGTTTATCGAAATAATTTGTTTATATTATCAAATCCAAAATATTATCATGTTTTCCTTTAAAAAAAATTATTAATTCAGTCCAATCCGATGTTTCACCAAACAAAACACGGTATTAATTAAATCCAATCCTATGTTTCTCCAAACAAAGTATAGTATTAATTTAGTCAAGTCCAATCCAATCCAATCCAATCCCATTTAATCCCAATCCTAATCCCATCTCAATCCAATCCAATCCCAAGAAATAGTCCAATCCAATCCCGCGCACCAAACGGTGCCTAAAAGGCGGGAATGAATCCCGTGTTGTAGCTTGAGCTTTTATCTTAAACGGTGACGTTTAGTATCCGTTTTAATATATAGTCTGTTCTTCGGGGGTGTCTGCCTCTTGTTTTAGCAAAGGTCGGTCTGCTGGGATCCTGGTATATATCTTGCCATGTGTATGTCACGTGTTTTGCTGGTCGAGGTACCCCGGGTACCCCGCATCTCTCGTGCTCCTTTAAAAACGATGCTTACAGATATCGGGGTTTCAAGCAGCAACGTACCAGGATATTTGGGTATCGGGGTACTCGAGGTAGCTGGGTACCAGGATCTCGTGATGGTTGTGTCTTCCAGGCCCCCCCTTATCCTTTGGCTTCCTAGTCCTTTTCCTGGTCCCGGGGATTCTGGACCTGGCCGGGGTGGGTAGAGGCTCCTTCTTTAGCCCATCATTTAGCAGGCGGGGTGCCCGGACATCTTTCCACTTCTACTTTGGATTCCGACTTTCTTCTCAAGGCTTGTAGAAAATTCTTTTTTGATCCCCGCCATTTTTGGCGGTTAACAGAAGTCCCCCCTGACTTGAACACCGGTATTTTGCTGGGGTTGGAGTTAGGATTCCCGGGTCCATTTGAAGCATTTTCCACCTTGTCTGTTTGTCGAGGTCTCGGCTGGCTGTCTTCGTAATCGAAGCGGGAAATCTTTTTTTTAAAATGGTGGTATTTAATAATAACCGACATGTCTGATAACGATTGCTTCATAAATTCAAATTGGCTGTTTCCGGCGCGGGTTTTTTGGAGTTGTCCTCGAGCACGTCTTCAGCCATTAATCCTTGTTTCCTTTTAGGTTTCGGTGACCGCCCTTCCTCTGCCTATAACCAGTCCTCTCTCCCCCTCTTCTATTGTTATGCTTCGCTTGCCCTTCAGAAATCAAGAACCGAAATCTTCTCTTTCTTTCGAATCTTTTCTTTTTAACAATGGCATCTCCCTCAAAGCTTCCTACCTCGACTCAGGACGTTCCTTCACCTTCTATGCCTGCCCCCTCAGGTTCTCCTTCTGTCTCTTCGTATCTTTCTGGTAGCCAGAAGGAGGATTCAGCAGCGAGTTCACAGTCGATCAAGGGAAATAAGCGTAATCGTGGTGACGGAGATGTTACTGGAGGTGGTATCTAGTTCCAGCGTCGTCGCTCTACGAGGAATCCCCGAATAGGGTTGGGTTTTCGTAATAAACCTGAGAATCCGGTACAGATAGTGGATGAAGGTGAGGTTGCTGGCGTTGATGACAAAAAAGGGGGGGAGGAGGCAAGCGACATTCTTCCTGTGGATTCTTTGGGAATTCTTGTTGGGCCCCTCCCTCCTTTCGATGAAGGCCGCATAATCCCGGATTCGGTATGTACTGCCGATTCTTTAGCCCGGCTCAGGAGGGTTTACAGGATCCCGGATGCTATCCGTCTTTCCCTTCCTCACGGGGGGTATGATGTGTACACTCCCCCAATAGGTTGCCTGCTACTCCACGTGGCCGCCTTTGAGTGTGGCATTCGGCTTCCTCTTCACCTCTCTATTAGCAGGCTGTTTGTTGCTTTAGGACTGGCCCCACTACAGATTTTGCCAGGATTCTGGAAAAACCTGACAGGGTTCCTGGTGCTCTGGAGGGAGCAGTGTGAAAAAGACGATGTCGAGAAGGAACCTAGCTTTGATGATTTTCGCTACATTTTTCAAATAACGAGCATGGCTCCTCGGGGTCAATTCTACCTGAGACCTAAGAATAAGCTACAATTCGTTGTTCCTGGGGCGAATGTGAAATTCATCCCGCCCTGGAAGGACGAGTGGGTCGTATTCGAAGGCGATTGGGGCCAATCGGTGTATCTGGATGGGGTCAAACACTCGGTTCCTATTCGCTTTTCTCCACAAGATAAGTGGAACACGGCTGAGCCAGATCCTTACGAAGATTCAAAGTAGGAACTATGCCAACCCGCAGTATCCCACCTGTGATCCCTTTGAAGGTGCCCGGCTGGAGCGGTATCTGCATGAAACAAATTATAGTACGGTGTGTATAAAACTATCTAGAGGGGGGGTGAATAGATTTTAAGCTTTTTACCCAATTTTTAGTGTTAGTCAAAATTACGAAATTACCCTTAAATAGATAAAGCAATAAATCAAGTATAAAATGCGGAAATTAAATAACACATGATTTTTACGTGGAAACCCTCACGGGAAAAACCACGGGCTAGTAAGTAAACCACACTCGAACCTCGAATCCACTAAATGTGTAAACGATTACAACCTAATCCCAGAAGTAATCACACACCTACCTAATCCCGGTATAAGTGAACCTAGTCCGATTGCTTGCGAATTAAGCAACCTAATCCCGGTCACAACACAAGACTTAATTCTCTAAAAAGAGATTAACACCCTAAGTGAATATATGAATATTCAAATGCAACATAGAGCAAGGGAAACCCTATATGCTTATCTAAGATGATGAATATGCAATTAAAAACAATCCTAGATATTAAAGCTAAATGACATGTCAATTAGCTTAGATAATCATAGATTAGAGAAACCTAGATATCTATCATAAAAACAACACTCAATCAAATCAACATAACAATCTCTATCTTGAATATTAGAATATAATCTAAGAACAATCAAGTAATAAAAGAGATGCCATAATAAATTAAACACTAATTATGTATGATAATAGTGAAAAACTTACCAAAGCAAGTGTGATGATCAAAGACCCATGCAAGCAAGCATCCTAGATATGCTAGAGAATGCTAGATGAACTTTGATGCAAATGGATTTTGGTTTGAGTGTTTGATAAGCAAACTTGATTGCTTTCTCTCTTAAAAATCTCTCTTTTTAAAGTAGGGTTCTTGATGATTAAAGAGTCACATTCAGAACAAGAGAAAGTGATGTATTTGTAGGCATGAAAAATAGAGCATGTGAAAAGACAAGTTTGCCCCTGAAACGCACCGATCGACAGTTTCAATCGGCGGCCAGCCCGCCGTTCATAATCGCCGAATTGGCCCGAGAGGAACAGGGGACCAACGACAGTTTCAATCGGCGGTTTCGTGACCACTGATCCAACCGCCGAATCAAACCTGAGATTAAAAATCAATCAGGTATGAAAACGGCGGTTTCATTCGTGACCGCCGAATTAGGTCGTGACCGCCGATCATAACCGCAGAATTGCTCCATACACTACTGGAAGCAAACGGCGGTTTCAGTCGGCGGCCAGGCCGCCGATCATAACCGCCGATCACCAATAAAGGTGAAAACCAAATAGAAGCCAAGGGCATTCTCTATAGGCGGTCCTCGCGCTAAACCAAGCACATTCTAGTGCATGCGCGAACGTTTCCAAAAACAATCGGGAAACGAATTACAAGACTACAAGACATAATTACACACAACAAAATATAACAAATAAGTGCAAGTGTGAAATGTGACAAGTGAAGAGAATGCACACATATGCAATGTATGTTAAGTGTGTGTGTGCAACTAATCTCTTTAAAGAAAAGTAAGCACATAGAAATTACCTTCGGTGCTTATCAAGACGAGGTCTTCAAAGGGCTTGAGCAATAACACCGATACCTAGGCTACCCTTACAAAGAACCCCCAACATGTGGTTTGTCCACGAAATGAGCCAATCAATAAATGGGAACCTTACACTGCAGATATCTCTTGCGCAACCAGGTATGCCTTGCCCCTTGCCCCTTACCCCTTACCCCTTACCCTTCCTCCCTTCTTTCTCTCTTTCTTCTTGAAAGTAATACAATAAACGCTCGGTATGTATGATAAATATATCTAAAGGGGGGGGGGGGGGGGGTGAATAGATTTTAACTATTATTACCCAATTTTCGCATGCAAGTCAATTTTACGAAAATGCCCCTACTAGTCAAAAATACAAGCAAGTGTAATATAGTGCGGAATTAAAATAACACTTAATGTATACGTGGAAACCCAACCACTGGGAAAAACCACGGGCTATTTAGTGCGCCACACTCAGACCTCGAAATCCACGAATCGAAATGGAGTTTACAACCTATGTAGACCTCGTCTAACACTCCAGTCAATAACCCCCTACTTCTACCACTCGGGCCTTTAAAAGTGGCTCTAGTCCTAATTGCTTGAGGCCTAAGCAACCTTAGCCTCAAGACTTAATTCTCTTTGAAGAGATTATGCAACCTATGTGAATATGTAAAATACTCAAAATGCAATTTAGAGCTAGGTTACTCTAAATGCTTACCTAGGATAATGATATGGAATTAATTCAATCCTAGATATCAAAAGCTAGATGACATGTCAAATAGTTTAGCTAATCAAGATTAATCAAAAACCTAATTAGCTATCACAAAACAACACTCTATCAATTCATCACAATTAATTCTCTATTCTTGTATTTATCATATGATCAAAAACATACAAGTAATTAAAAGAGAATATGCCTGATAGTAAAATACTAAAATAAGATGAAATTAATCAAAATCTTACCAAGCATGTTGTGATGATGCAAACCCAATCATAGATGAATGCAAGATGAACTTTGATGCAAAAAGGATTTGATTTGAGTGTTTAAAGGTGAGTTCTTGATTTGATTTTTTCTCAAAAATCTCTCTTTGAAGTTTAGGGTTCTAATAACTCAAAGAACTTGACCAGAAAATGAGAAAGTAAGATATTTATAGACATCAAGAATTGGGCTTGTGAAAAGACAAGTTTGCCCCTAAAACGCACCGATCGACGGTTTCAATCGGCGGCCAGGCCGCCGATCATACCGCCGAACTGAACTCGAGAAGAACAGGGGAACAACGACGGTTTCATTTGGCGGTTTCGTGACCGCCGATCCAACCGCCGAATCAAACCCGAGAGATTAAATCGATCAGGTATGAACGGCGATTTCGAATGACGGTCGTGACCACCGATCGTGGCGGCAGAATTGCTCCAAACACTTCTGGATACAAACGGCGGTTTCATTCGGCTGCCAAGCCACCGATCATAATCGCCGATCACTAACAAAGGTGAAAACCAAGGAGAAGCCAAGGGCATTCTCCGTAGACGGTCTTCACGCGAAACCAAACACTCATTACTGCAAGCACGGACGTTTCCAAACAATGTCGGGAAACGAATTATAAGACACATAAATACACAACAAGATATAACAATCAAAGTGCTAGTGTGTAATGTGACATATGAAGAGAATGCACACAAATGTAAGAATGTAAAGTGTGTGTGTGCTTCTAAATCTCTTCAAAGAAAGTTAAGCACTAGAAGTATACCTTTGGAGTGCTTTTCAACCTTGAGGATATGAGAGGGTCTTGAGCTTGATTATGAATCATTTAAGCTACCCTTACATACAATCCCCAACACGTGGTTTGTCCACGAAATAAGCCAATCAAGATATAGGAATCCTTACACTTCTTACTAATGGTTCCTTTGACAGTTTCGGCTACTCCCATTCCTTCTTCGTTTCTATCAGGAATGATACGTTCGGATTCCCCTCCTGCTAGTTCTCCTACTCCTTCTTCAGTCGATGTTGGAGTTGCCTCGATATCCCAGCCAGTTGCGTCGACTCCTCCTCTTGCCCTTGCGGGGTCGGCTCCATTTTCACCTTCTTCCCTTCCGGCAAAAATCACAGCGCACCCATCTTTAAACGACATGTTGGAGCGGGCTGCCAAGACTAAAGTTTCATTGCTCCCTACTTCGAAGAAAACGTCCAAGCTGGCCGTTGTCCCTCCTGCAATAATGGTCGCTCCTCTTCCTTCCTTTAATGCTTCAGCCCAGCTTCCTACTAGAACGGAGAAAAGAAAGGGGGACGCTGCTCCAGTTATCTCTTCCGTTGATCTTCTTTCCGGGTCGGGGTCACGAAAGCATGATCAGGAGGAAGTCATTTCTAAGTTCACTGCTGCTTGCTCCAATGGGGGCTTGCAGTCCATGTCCTCTCTCCCGATTGATATCTTAGCGTCAAAGAGGGCGTCATTTCTTGCAGAGGTATGCATTGGGTCCCTTCAGCTTGCTGTATGCAGATTCCCCTTTTCTGTTTCATATCTTCTTTATTTCTTTTTGTAGGGTTTCAAGTTCGCCCTATCCATGGGGCAGCAAGCGATCGCCCTGAAAGAGGCCAATCTGGCTCTCCAGGCAAAATTGGAGGAAGCTAGGAACGATCTGACCTGGGCTGAGGAGAGTGTTTCTTCCTTAGTTCAGGAAGCCTCTGAATCTGATGCTGGCAGGAAGGCGGCCTTGATGGAACTGAAACGGGTGACTCATGCTTATGACGTGGAAGTTCCCAGATCAAACCGCCGCTGTAATGACAGGGAGACCGTTAAGGGGGAGATGACCGTCCTTTTAGAAGACCATAGGGCCCTGCGGGTTTCTATGAACTCCTTGGAGTCTAGGGTGGATTCCTCCTTCGGGGATGGGTACTTCACTGCTTCATACGAGGTTGCCAAGGCATTTCCTCCTCCCTTTGACTTACAAAACACTCTTAACTGGGATCGCGATTTGATTATGGCTCGAGCTGCCTAATTCCCGGACCAGGACCAGGACCAGGACCAGGACCAGGGAGGTCCTTCTCATGCAGCCATTGCTTCCGAATTTATGGAGAAAGGTACCCGAAGTCCCCTGGTTTCTCCGACTGACTTATTACGAGATTCTGTGCCCCCGACTGACGAGATGGGTCCTCCCCCTGGAATAGTTGTAGCCGGTGTCAAAGAAGTCCATGACACCACTGGTGGCGAAGGGGCTAACGAAAAAGGTGGGTCTGGGCGAAGACCAACGGTGGAGGAAAAAACTTAATTCTTTTATTGTTTTCCCAGCTACATTGATAGTTTTTTTTTTTTTTTTTTTTTTTTGTAGCCCGAACATGGGAACTGGGCATCCCCATTGATTAATTGAAATTCCTTTCCTATATTCGGTGATATCGTTCTTGGATAATGGTCCTTTGGTTTGTTGTGCTTTCCTGACGAGTACTTTTGCATAAGTAGAGGGCCTGTCTTAACCTGAAGTCATTAACCTAGGTGACTTCAATCAGTCTAACGGGATGGGAGGTTTTTGCTTGATGCTTTATTAGTAAATACTGGTTGGCAACCGAGGTTGCCCCAGTATCAGGTCTCTCTTGCTGAGATACGGCGATGTAATGAAACGTAGTGTCATGCATCCTGATGGATCGTCTTGATTCCTCTGGCTACCCGTTTGGGTAGACTACTAAGGCTTACCTTGGTGCTTGATTAATCCTGGAGGTGCTTGATTAATCCTGGAGGGGGGAATTCCCCGTCCGAGGCTTCAGGAGGTCCATATAGGCTCTCCTGGTCTTGGTTAAACAAAATCTAGCAGACGACTACGCCTTTTATGCTCTCAAGCACCAGATTCTTCCTGGAGGGGGGTATTCCCCGACCAAGGCAACAGGAATGCCATAGGGCTCTTCCTGGTCATGAGGCGAAGCGAAAAGGATGGCGAAAACTTCATTAGGCGTACTTCGGAGAAAACCATGGAAAGAAAAACTGAGTTTATTGATTCTCAAAGTGAGTACAAAGCAAAAACAAATCGGGGTACACGTATCATAAGTGTACCCTCCGTGACATATTCTTCCTTTTAGAACTCCTAAAGGTAAAACCTCTTGAGATGATCGACATTCCAAGTATGATCTACCGGGTAACCATCCATATCTTCTAACTTGTATGCTCCCCTGCGTACCACTACTTTTATCAAGTATGGACCTTCCCAATTGTGGGCTAATACCCCATCTGACCTCTTCCGGGTATTCTGGGTCACTTTCCTGAGGACTAAGTCCCCTTCTTTGAAGTTTCGAGTCTTTATCCTCCTATTAAAGCATCGGGCTATCTTGTGCTGGTAGGCAGCTACCCGCTCGGCCACTCTATCTTGCTTCTCTTCAAGGAGGTCTAAACTGGCTCTTAACTTCATCTCGTTTTCTTCCAACTCAAAGTGCTGGACCCTGAAAGATGTTAACCTATGTTCGATGGGCGAGACGGCCTCCGTTTCAAAAGCTAGAGAATAAGGAGTTTCCACAATCGCAGTCCTTTTTGTAGTCCGATACGCCCAAAGGACGTTCGGAAGCTCATTGACCCATCCTCCCTTCTTCTGTTGGAGCTTCTTTTTGAGGAGCTTCTTGATAGTCTTGTTAGTGGCCTCGACCAATCCATTAGACTGAGGATGAGCTACTAAGGCTAGGCGTAAATCTATACCACTTTTTTCGTAGAAAAACCTGAAGTTGGCATTGTCAAACTGTTTACCAAGATTGGTGATTATGGCCATCGGGGTACCGAATCTACAAACGATATATTCCTTGATGAAGCTAGTGGTATTGGCTTCAGTTATCTAGACCAAGGACTTTGCTTCCACCCATCGAGTGAAGTAGTCTATGGCTATTACCACGTGCTTGGCCTGGCCTGGCCGGGTGCTATAGGAAGTGGCCCGATTAGGTCCAGCCCCCAGATAGCGAATGGATAAGGTGTGCTGATCGAAGTGAGTTTTTCTGAGGGTAGATGGTGTAGATCCGCAGTTTTCTAGCAGTGCTCGCAGGATTGTGCAAATTGTTTGGCGTCCTGATGGATACTGGGCCAGTAGTATCCCATCCTGAGAACTTGATATGCCAACCTCTCTCCTGAAACATGATTGCCGCAGTCTCCTGAGTGTACTTCGTCCAATGCCCATTTGGCATCATCCGGGGGCAAACATCGTAACAGAGGGAGTGATTTTCCTTTGCGATAGAGGTGTCCCTCTATCAGACAGTACCGGGTTGCAATCCTCTTGAGTTTGCGCGCCTGGTCCGGGCTCTCAGGGAGCACACCGCTTTGCAGGTAATCGGCAATGGGATCCATCCAACAAGGCAGACGAGTGACCAGGTTAATTTCTAGCCCTGGGGTCGTGCTAGGTCGTGGTATCAACTGGAGTGGTATCCTTTTAGGTAATGCCTTTCCTCTTGTTGCCGCTATCTTGGCTAGGACATCTGCTCGGTGATTTTTCTCTCGAGGGATTTGTTCCATCCTCAAGCCCCTAAACTTCGTAGCTGCTTCTTGGACTTTCCGGAGGTACGCTATCATGTTGTCACCTCTTGCTTGATACGTGCCGGATACCTGGTTGATTACCAACTGGGAGTCGCTTCTCACTACGAGGTACTCAACTCCTTGCTCTGTTGCAACCTTCATTCCTGCCAACAGGGCTTCATACTCTGCCTCGTTATTGGTGACTTTAAATTCGAACCTAAAACAGTGGCTGCATTCGATCCCTTCGAGATCGATCAGGACGATCTCGGCCCTGCAGTCGGCTTGATTTGAGGAGCCGTTCGTATATAGGGTCCAAATCTTACTGTCCACCGGCCATTCTGGAGGTTCCAGATCTGTGTCTGGAACTGTAGAAGGATCCGAGTGAGGAACTATGCTGAATTCTATGACAAAGTCGGCCAGAGCTTGCGCCTTGATTGTTGTCCTAGCCTTGAATCTTATGTCATACTGGGTGAGCTCCAAAGCCCAAAGAACCAACCGGCCTGATACATCCGGCCTTTGAAAGAACTGTCTCAAGGGTTGATCTGTTACCACTGCAACGATGTGAGCTTAAAAATAAGGCCAAAGTTTTTTGGCTGCGGTCACCAATGCAAAGGCCAACTTCTCCAGGATAGTGTAGTTTTTCTCAGATTTTGACAAAGCCCGACTCACATAGTAGATTGGTCTTTGGATTCCATCATTGCACTCCTTCACCAAAGCTCCACTGGTTGCGGTCTCTGACACCGCCAGATAAAATTGTAGTTCTTCCCCTAGGGTGGGCTTCACCAATAGAGGTGGACTGGCTAGATACTCTTTCAGGGCCCGGAACGCTTGCTCACTCTCTTGATCCCACTTCATGTTTTTTCCCTGCTTGATGATTATGAAGAAAGGCAGGCATTTGTCTGTGGACCTCGATATGAAGCGGTTCAACGCCGCTACCCGTCCAGTCCGCCCCTGAGCTTGTTAGAGAGTATTTGGAGATCCCAGCTCGATGATGGCCTTGATCTTTTCAGGATTGGCTTTGTTCCCTCTCTCATGCACCATGAAGCCAAGGAACTTTCCCGCTGCTACCCCAAAGGCGCATTTAGCTAGATTTAGCCTCATCTGATTTTCTCTGATTATTTGGAAAGTCTGTCGTAAGTCCTCGGGGTGTTGATGGGCTACTTGAGATTTGGTGATCATGTTGTCTATATACACCTCCACAGACTTCCCTATCAACGGTTTGAATAATTTGTTTACCAAGCGTTAATATGTGGCTCCTGCATTCTTGAGGCCCAAAGGCATGACTTTGTAACAGTAAAGACCTTGCCCTGTGATGAAGCTAGTCTTATCCTGATCAGCGGGGTGCATCATGATCTGGTTGTATCCCGAGAAGGCATCCATGAAACTTAAGAGTTTGTTCCCCACGGTAGAATCGATCAACTAGTCAATTTTAGGAAGGGGAAAGCTATCCTTTGGGCATGCCCTGTTGAGGTCAGTATAATCCACGCACATGCACCACTTTCCATTGGCCTTGGTTACCATGACCACATTGGCGATCCATTCGGGGTAGCGGGATTCTCTAATGAATTTAGCTTTCAAAAGCTTGTCCACCTCCTCTTGTACCGCGGTGTTCCGTTCCATTCCGTGTTGAAATGTCTTCGTTTCTGTTTGACTGGCTTGACTGTGGCGTCCACTGCCAGTTGGTGAACCGTTAGGTTGAGAGGGATGCCCAGCATTTCATCGTGGTTCCAAGCAAAAATGCCATTGTATTCTTCAAGAAGTTCCACCAATCTTCTCCTGACCTCGCTATCCAGTGCACCTCCTATTTTTACTAACTTATTCGAGTCACCTTTTCTAATCTGGATTTCTTTTAACTTTTTCGTGGGGTGTCCTCCAGTCCATCATTTTACCTCTTCTTCAGTTTCCTCTGGGACCAAATTTGGTATCTCCCTTTCTTCTAGGATGTGATGGTCTGGCTCTGAAACCCTACGACTCAGCTCTTGGGCAATACGGGTGTATTGCTTGGTTGAAGTGGTGGGGTTGGCAGATACTACATGGCAGGTGCGGGCTGTTTGCTGATCCCCCCCTGACTTCCCCTACTTCGGTTCCAACTGGGAACTTCATGACGTTATGATAAATGGATAGGACTCCTTTGATTCTTGACAAGAAAGGTCTTCCGAGGATCGCGTTGTAAGCGGACGGAGTGTCCACTATAATGAACTCTGTCACGATGTTCTGCTGAAGGGGGGCCTCTCCAATAATTACTGGCAAGGTGTGCGCTCCTACAGGCATCACGGAGTCTCCTGGAAAACCATATAAGGGTGTCATGCAACTGTTGTAGCAGGTGTTCTTAAGGTTAAATTTCTCAAACATTTCTTTAAATAGGATATCTATGCTGTTTCCGGTGTCAATCAGGATACGGTGGACCCGATAGTTGGCAATCTAGTATGTGATCACCATTGGATCATCACGAGGTTGTACTGTGCTATAGGTATCATCTTCAACGAACACGATCTGAGCAGAAGGGGGGGAATCATGCGATCTTTTGGACACCCGGAACACATCCCGGCTAGCTGCATGCTTCGGGATCTTCCTAGCATGGTTCTTTATTGAATTGTTGGAAGCTCCTGCAAGGGTTGGTCCTCCGCTAATGGTATGGCTAGCCTGAACTTGCTGCATCACGGTCTTTGCTGTCGGCCTCGTTGCTGACTGGATCCTTCTAGGCGGGATGTTGGTAGCTGGTTTCACCAATCGATGTCTAAGATCTTCGGGATGACTCTGTACTGATAATGATGGTCTGATTACGTCAAAAACCGGTACCTGGGTACTTGGTCCTGCTCCTTCGGCCATTCTGGGTGCTTCAGAGGGTATCCCTTGGGCGATCATCCGAAAGCGGACGCTCTCCACATAGGCTGTAACATGTTGCTCTATGGACTCCTGAGTCACTTCCGGGACCGCGGGATCCTGTAGTGCTGAACCAGGATTAGGCGGTGGGACTAGTGCCAGGATCTGGCTTCTGGTTCCCTTCGTTTTTGTAAGGTTCCCATTTATTGATTGGCTCATTTCGTGAACAAACCACATATTGGGGTTCTTTGTAAGGGTAGCCTAGGTATCGGGTTTATTGTTCGAAGCCCTTTGAAGACCTCATATTGATAAGCACCGAAGGTAAATTTCTATGTGCTTACTTTTCTTTAAAGAGATTAGTTGCACACACTCACTTAACATACATTGCATATGTGTGCATTCTCTTTACTTGTCACATTTCACACTTGCACTTATGTGTTATATTTTGTTGTGTGTATTTGTGTCTTGTTGTCTTGTAATTCGTTTCCCGATAGTTTTCGGAAATGTCCGCGCATGCACTAGAATGTGCTTGGTTTAGCGCGAGGACCGCCTACGGAGAATGCCCTTGGCTTCTCCTTGGTTTTCACCTTTGTTGGTGATCGGCGGTTATGATCGGCGGCCTGGCCGCCGACTGAAACCGCCGTTTGCTTCCAGTAGTGTATGGAGCAATTCTGCGGTTGGATCGGCGGTCTCGACCGCCGTTCGAAACCGCCGTTCAAGACCTGATTGATTTTATCTTTCGGCCTAATTCGGCGGTTGAAACGGCGGTCACGCATGAAACCGCCGTTTTCACACCTGATTAATTTTTCATCTCAGGTTTGATTCGGCGGTTGGATCGGCGGTCACGAAACCGCCTAATGAAACCGCCGTTGGTCCCCTGTTCCTCTCGGGCTAATTCGGCGGTTATGAACGGCGGCCTGGCCGCCGATTGAAACCGCCGATCGGTGCGTTTCAGGGGCAAACTTGTCTTTTCACATGCTCTGTTTTTCAAGCCTATAAATACATCACTTTCTCTTGTTCTGAATGTGACTCTTTGATTATCAAGAACCCTACTTTCAAAAGAGAGAATTTTAAGAGAGAAAGCAATCAAGTTTGCTCATCAAACACTCAAACAAAAATCCATTTGCATCAAAGTTCATCTAGCATTCTCTAGCATATCTAGGATGCTTGCTTGCATGGGTCTTTGATCATCACACTTGCTTTGGTAAGTTTTTCACTATTATCATACATAATTAGTGTTTAATTTATTATGGCATCTCTTTTATTACTTGATTGTTCTTAGATTATTATCTAATATTCAAGATAGAGATTGTTGTGTTGATTTGATTGAGTGTTGTTTTTATGATAGATATCTAGGTTTCTCTAATCTATGATTATCTATGCTAATTGACATGTCATTTAGCTTTAATATCTAGGTTTGTGTTTAATTGCATATTCATCATCTTAGATAAGCATATAGGGTTTCCCTTGCTCTATGTTGCATTTGAATATTCATATATTCACTTAGGGTGTTAATCTCTTTTTAGAGAATTAAGTCTTGTGTTGTGACCGGGATTAGGTTGCTTAATTCGCAAGCAATCGGACTAGGTTCACTTATACCGGGATTAGGTAGGTGTGTGATTACTTCCGGGATTAGGTTGTAATCGTTTACACATTTAGTGGATTTGAGGTTCGAGTGTGGCTTACTTACTAGCCCGTGGTTTTTCCCGTGAGGGTTTCCACGTAAAAATCAAGTGTTATTTAATTTCCGCATTTTATACTTGATTTATTGCTTTTATCTATTTAGGGGTAATTTCGTAATTTGGACTAATACGAAAAATTGGGTAAAAAGCTTAAAATCTATTCACCCCCCCCCCCCTCTCTAGATAGATTTATACACACCGTGCTATAATTTGTTTCAATTGGTATCAGAGCGGGTTCCTAGACATACATAGGTGATCCTTGCTTATTTTGGTGTGTTTTGCATTTTGTGTGATTTTTGATCATTCATACATTTGCATTCATTTCATTCATTCATAAACACTATGAGTGGAAATGGTGGAAATGGTGGTGGCAACGAAGGTGCCTCAAGCACAAGGCCTCCACTTCTTACTGGATTGAACTATTCCCAATGGAAAGGGAAGATGGAATCCTACATATGCCAAATTCATGACCGTGCATGGATGGCGGTGGAAGACGGATATGATCTACCCAAGATGACTCCCGATGGTGGAGGAGAAGAAGTATTAAAGCCTAAGGCGCAATGGAACGCGTAAGAGTTTGAGGCTTCAAAGTGGAATAGGAAGGCGATGCATGCCATCTTGTGTGCTATGGATGAAAATCAATATAAATTGATTCAAAATACTAGGATAGCTAAGGAGGCTTGGGACATCCTAGAGATTGCACATGAGGGAACCGAAGTGGTGAAGGACTCTAAGCTTCAAGTCCTCCAAACTCAATTCGAGATGCTTAAGATGGAGGAGAATGAGTGCTTCAACGACTTCGAGATCAAGTTGATGGATATAGTCAACCAAAGCCATCAACTTGGTGATCCATATTCGGATAGGAGAATCAAGCAAAAGATTATGAGATCTCTACCCGATAGGTTTGAATCGAAGGTGACGGCTTTAGAAGAAAATAGTGGTTATAAGGATATGAAGCCGAGTGAGGTGATTGGGAGACTTCTAGCTTATGAGTCTAGGAAAGGGCCTATCTCCACACCCACTAAAAAGCAAAAAGGAATTGCTTTAAAAACCTCCAAGGATGAAAAGGAGGCAAAGAAGGTTGACTCGGATGAAGACCTTGCCTTGTTTGTAAAAAGGTTCAACAAAGTTATGAAGTTTAGAAGAAAGGGCTTTGGATCAAAAGGTCAAGATTTGAAGAAAAAGGGCTCTTTCAAGAAGTTTGAACCTAGGCAAGAAAGGACCGAAAGGAAAGGGGTCCGATGTTTCGAGTGTGGTGGCATAGGTCACTTTGCCCCCGAATGTGCAAATCACAATGAGAGGAAAAAGGGAAAAGTGATGGCCGCCACTTGGAGTGGAAGTAGTGATGACTCCATTGAGGGAGATGAGTCTTCAAGTGATGAAGAGCTCATGGCTAATCTCCTAGCTTTTGCCTCCTCCCATAAAAGCAAAAGTGCTAGTGAGAGAGAGGAAATGAGTCAAGAGGAAAATGACTCAAGTGAAGAAGAAAGTGATTCCTCGTCTAACTCCATAAGTAGTTTTGTGGAGAAAAAGGTGCTTGCTAAATGCCATGCCGAGTTTAATGATTTAGCAATCAAGAGCACAAGAAAGATCAAGATGTTGAGAGAAGAAAATCTTGAGCTTGCATCTCACAATGACCACTTAGGTGAACAAGTGGAAAAATTCAAGAAGATGGAAGATAAGCTAAGAGAGGAGTTAGTCTTATCTAGGAGGAATGAAGAAAGTCTAAATAGGGAGCTTGAAGAAGTTAGAAATTCTATGACTAGGATGGATTCTAGCACCAAGAAGCTTGACCATATGCTTGGTGTTGGAAAGAGTCCATGTGACAAGAGGGGTCTTGGGTATAAAGATGACAAGAAGATCTCAACCTCTAACAAGACCGTGTTTGTCAAGGGTTTGAAGAATGAAGAAACTTCATTTATGCAAATTCCTAGGAAGAAGTTAGAAGTAGGACAATGTTCAAATGCACAAGTGAAGATGGGGCCAAGAAGGCAAACTCAAGCTCAACCCCCTAGGGTCCCTCAAGCCAACATTCCTCCACGATTGGCTCACAAAGGAAAAAGACCTATCATGCAACCTCAAGCTAGGAAGCAAGCGAGAGCGGTTCAACAACGAAGAAGGATTGAACCCTTTCATCCACAAAGACAAGGACAAGGTATGATTCCTTATTTTACTCCTATATGTCACTTTTGTGGATTTGATGGTCATATTAGATCACATTGCTTTCGATACATAAAAATGTGCAAAACTTGAAGCATGATAGAGAAGAAAAAGAAAAGAGCCATGATGCATGTTCCTAGGAATGATAATATTATTATGCATGATCCTAGGACATCTAGAGCCCATGTACCAAAGACCACTAAGAAAGCTAAGATTGTTTCTAGGTGGATTAGAAAGAATGAAAATGTTTGCCATGTTGCTCAAATAGCCTTGAAGGCAAATTCTTCTAATTTTTGGTATTTAGATAGTGGGTGCTCTAGGCACATGACGGGAAACAAGAGTTTCTTCGAGACTCTTGTTATGGAGGAAGGTGGATATGTCACTTTTGGTGATGGATCCAAAAAGAAAGTTGTAGGGAAAGGAACCATTTCCGTTCCCGGATTACCCTCCTTATCCGATGCTTTATTTGTTGATGGCTTGAAAGCCAATTTAATAAGCATTTCACATTTAAGTGATGAAGGATATTCCGTCTTGTTTTGTAAAGATGATTGCTCGATCCTAAAGCCCGATGGACAAACCTTATTGAAAGGTATGAGATCTAGCGACAATTGCTATTGTCTTGAAGCTAGAATAGTCTCAAACAATGTGTCCATGGATGAGCAAATAGAGTTGTGGCATGAAAGACTTGGCCACATGAACTTTAGGGATTTAAGAACCTTGGAAAGTTCGAGTGTGTGCGTGGCCTCCCTAAGCTTGGGAAGAAAGCCAATGGTATTTGTGGACCTTGCCAACAAGGAAAACAAACTAAAAGCATGCACAAAAAGGGCAAGTATCTCTCCACCAAGGAGCCCCTAGAGCTTCTCCACATGGATCTCATGGGTCCTATGCAAACCGAAAGTTTAGGTGGAAAGAGACACATTTTTGTTTGTGTTGATGATTTCTCTAGATTTACATGGACATATTTTCTTAGAGAAAAATCCAAAACTTTTGATAAGTTTAAAATGCTTTGTACTAAAATACAAAATGAAATGAATTCTAACATTAAAAGCATTAAACAGATTAGAAGTGACCATGGGAGGGAATTTGAGAATGCCTCATTTGAAAGCTATTGTAATAGCTTAGGCATCTCCCATGAGTTCTCGGCTCCTAGGACACCTCAACAAAATGGAGTTGTTGAGAGGAAGAATAGGGTCCTTCAAGAGATGGCCCGTATGATGTTGCTTAGCAACAATGTCCCTAGGAACCTATGGGCCGAAGCCGTCAATACGGCTTGCTATATAGGGAATCGTGTTTTCCTAAGGCCCGGTACTAGAAATACCTCCTATGAGTTATGGAAAGGCAAGAGGCCAAATGTTAGCTACTTCCACACTTTTGGAAGCAAATGCTACATTTTGAATGACCGTGATCAACTTGGCAAATTCGATGCTAAGAGTGATGAGGGTATTTTTATTAGCTATGCCTTGAATAGTAGAGCCTATAGAGTTTTCAATTTAAAGACTCTAAGTGTTATGGAATCATCCAATGTTGTATTTCATGATACTAGGCTCAACTCAAATGATCATGAGGAGGAGGTTATTTTTAGTGATGACTCTCCTTTGGAGAGGGTTGTGGTGACTCCCAATGTTGGGACATCTAATGAAAATGATGAAGTCACACAACCTACTACTAGAGTCCCTCTCTTGGACTCTAATGAACCCGCTCCATGGGTTAAAAGACTCCATAACAAAGAGGATGTTATTGGAGATGTAAATGAGGGTGTTAGGACTAGGCGTCAAATAGCTAATCTTATTAGCTACACATGCTACACCTCTCAAATTGAACCCAAAA
This sequence comes from Acer yangbiense, assembly GCA_008009225.1. NCBI lineage: Eukaryota > Viridiplantae > Streptophyta > Magnoliopsida > Sapindales > Sapindaceae > Acer > Acer yangbiense. The sequence goes on along the minus strand of CM017772.1, from coordinate 263,472 downwards.
AGGTTGAAGAAGCCTTAAATGATGAATTTTGGGTTCTTGCCATGCAAGAAGAGCTAAACCAATTCGAAAGGAATGAGGTTTGGACTCTAGTTCCTAGGCCTAAGACCACTAATGTCATAGGCACTAAATGGATATTTAGGAACAAATCCGATGAGGATGGCAACATAGTGCGGAACAAGGCTAGACTTGTAGCACAAGGGTACTCTCAAATTGAGGGTATCGACTTTGAGGAGACATTTGCTCCCGTTGCCCGTTTAGAGTCTATTAGGCTTCTCTTGTCCATTTCTTGTGTGCACAAGTTCAAATTGCACCAAATGGATGTAAAGAGTGCCTTCCTCAATGGCTTCTTGCAAAAGGAAGTGTTTGTTGAACAACCCAAGGGGTTTGTGGATGCACACCACCCCAACCATGTCTATCGCCTCAAGAAGGCACTATATGGGTTGAAACAAGCACCAAGGGCTTGGTATGAGCGCCTCACTCAATTTCTTGTTGACAATGACTACACACGTGGTAATGTTGACAAGACACTATTCATCAAAAGAAACAATGATGAGCTTTTCATAGCTCAAATATATGTTGATGATATAGTGTTTGGCTCCACCAACAACACCAAGGTTCAACAATTTGTTGATGTTATGTCTCATGAATTTGAGATGAGTCTTGTTGGTGAGCTTAGTTACTTCCTAGGTTTGCAAATTAGGCAACTAGATGATGGGATTTTCATAACCCAAGCCAAATATGCCAAAAACCTAGTGAAAAAGTTTGGTTTAGAGAATGCCAAACATTGTGATACACCCATGAGTACCACTTTGAAGCTAAGCAAGGATGCTAGTGGTAAAAGTGTGGAACAAACTCTATATCGGGGCATGATAGGTAGCTTGCTTTATTTGACCGCAAGTAGGCCCGATATTTCTTTTAGTGTGGGTGTGTGTGCTAGGTACCAAGCGGATCCCAAGGAGTCCCATCTCTCTTCCGTAAAGAGAATCATTCGCTATGTGAATGGGACTTCCAACTATGGGATTTGGTACTCTTTTGACACTAATGCTAGTCTTGTAGGCTTTAGTGATGCGGATTGGGCAGGAAATTGTGATGATAGAAAGAGCACATCGGGCGGTTGCTTCTTTCTAAGCAACAACTTGGTGTCTTGGTTTTGCAAGAAGCAAAACTCTATTTTCTTGTCCACGGCCGAGGCCGAGTACATAGCCGCGGGGAGTGGATGCACACAACTCCTATGGATGAAGCAAATGCTAGTAGACTACGGATTCAACCAAGGTACTCTCACTCTCTTTTGTGATAACATGAGTGCTATTAATATTTCCAAGAATCCGGTATAACATTCTAGAACTAAGCATATTGACATCCGTCATCACTTCATTAGAGAGCTTGTTGAAAATAAATGCATAGTACTTGAACATGTAGGTACTAATGATCAACTTGCGGACTTATTTACTAAACCCTTAGATGCCACTCGATTAAAAACTCTTAGTAGATCTATTGGGATATGTCTTGTGGAGTGATGTTCTATGATTGACTCCATATGGGGAACTCAAGCAAAGAGAGCTATTTTGCATTCTTGTTTCTTGCAAAAAAATTCTAAATAACTTATGCCTCTTCTTTTAATTGTTTGAGTAAGCTTGGTTGCACATATGTATATATGTTTTCAATCCTATAAGTGTGAACTTTGCTTGTTTACAATCCATGTCATATTTATGTTCAAACATGCATTTTTGGACTAGGAGATGTATGTAGGAAGTATGATTTGAATGACCTATGATTATCTCCATGACATGATGATTCTTTAATAACATGCTAATATCAAATGAAAAAGCATGAAATTCACATCACATGCTCACATGAAAAGCATGAATTGATGATTGCATATTCTTAAAATGCAAAAACCTGTGTGAAAGCTTATGAGACTCAAAATGAATAAAGGATCTTGTATCCGTTCAAAGGAATTAACATTCCAAATGTCTCTCTTTCTTTATTGGTTGAACATGGCTACTATCATACGGATATCTTATCCGAAAAAATCAAAAAGGGTGCACAGTCGCTCATGCCACGTTTCGCTTTTAAAGTTGGATATAGTTGTTCTTAAATTGAAATCAATATATTCTATATCCTTGCTTTACTCATGACATTGGTGAAATTGGTTTGAATTCTTATTAGAAACCTTTGTCATTTGCTTTGCCAAATACCATTGTATTTTGGGCTTGAATGCTACATGTCTTGTATGCAAAGCATGTTTGATTCACACATTTTCTTTCAAATAAATCTCCTTGTTTCTCTTCAATTAATTGAGGTGCATAAAATGACTTATATATATATATATGCAAATATCTTGCATGCTTCTATCTCTCATTGCTATGAGTGACCCGGTTGGGGACTACTCCTTTGCCTATATCATGACAAAAAGGGGGAGTAGGATATGGTAATGGGAGTTGCAAAATAGAGGCAATTGTGCATAATGGGGAGAACATTAGTTGAGGGGGAGTAACCCGTTGAGGGGGAGCATTGCATACACATACATTTCATAATGTTGTGCCTTAAACTTTTAAAATGCAAATGCTTGTTATTGTTCTCACTTGATTAATCTCACACTTTACTTGTATTGGAAATGTTAGAAACTTTCTTTTCAGGGGTTGATTATTCTACAAGAGATTGAATTCTTGAAGTTTTACTTTCTTATCTCTTTGTGTTGTAGAAAATCATAGTTGTCCCGTAGTTTCTATTTCTTTGTGAGGAATCAATGTGAGTGGTGGTTTTGTCACGAAATAGCCAAATGGGGAGATTGTAAGGTTCCCATTTGTTGATTGGCTCATTTCGTGAACAAACCACATATTGGGGTTCTTTGTAAGGGTAGCCTAGGTATCGGGTTTATTGTTCGAAGCCCTTTGAAGACCTCATATTGATAAGCACCGAAGGTAAATTTCTATGTGCTTACTTTTCTTTAAAGAGATTAGTTGCACACACTCACTTAACATACATTGCATATGTGTGCATTCTCTTTACTTGTCACATTTCACACTTGCACTTATGTGTTATATTTTGTTGTGTGTATTTGTGTCTTGTTATCTTGTAATTCGTTTCCCGATAGTTTTCGGAAATGTCCGCGCATGCACTAGATTGTGCTTGGTTTAGCGCGAGGACCGCCTACGGAGAATGCCCTTGGCTTCTCCTTGGTTTTCACCTTTGTTGGTGATCGGCGGTTATGATCGGCAGCCTGGCCGCCGACTGAAACCGCCGTTTGCTTCCAGTAGTGTATGGAGCAATTCTGCGGTTGGATCGGCGGTCTCGACCGCCGTTCGAAACCGCCGTTCAAGACCTGATTGATTTTATCTCTCGGCCTAATTCGGCGGTTGAAACGGCGGTCACGCATGAAACCGCCGTTTTCACACCTGATTAATTTTTCATCTCAGGTTTGATTCGGCGGTTGGATCGGCGGTCACGAAACCGCCTAATGAAACCGCCGTTGGTCCCCTGTTCCTCTCGGGCTAATTCGGCGGTTATGAACGGCGGCCTGGCCGCCGATTGAAACCGCCGATCGGTGCGTTTCAGGGGCAAACTTGTCTTTTCACATGCTCTGTTTTTCAAGCCTATAAATACATCACTTTCTCTTGTTCTGAATGTGACTCTTTGATTATCAAGAACCCTACTTTCAAAAGAGAGAATTTTAAGAGAGAAAGCAATCAAGTTTGCTCATCAAACACTCAAACAAAAATCCATTTGCATCAAAGTTCATCTAGCATTCTCTAGCATATCTAGGATGCTTGCTTGCATGGGTCTTTGATCATCACACTTGCTTTGGTAAGTTTTTCACTATTATCATACATAATTAGTGTTTAATTTATTATGGCATCTATTTTATTACTTGATTGTTCTTAGATTATTATCTAATATTCAAGATAGAGATTGTTGTGTTGATTTGATTGAGTGTTGTTTTTATGATAGATATCTAGGTTTCTCTAATCTATGATTATCTATGCTAATTGACATGTCATTTAGCTTTAATGTCTAGGTTTGTGTTTAATTGCATATTCATCATCTTAGATAAGCATATAGGGTTTCCCTTGCTCTATGTTGCATTTGAATATTCATATATTCACTTAGGGTGTTAATATCTTTTTAGAGAATTAAGTCTTGTGTTGTGACCGGGATTAGGTTGCTTAATTAGCAAGCAATCGGACTAGGTTCACTTATACCGGGATTAGGTAGGTCTGTGATTACTTCCGGGATTAGGTTGTAATCGTTTACACATTTAGTGGATTCGAGGTTCGAGTGTGGCTTACTTACTAGCCCGTGGTTTTTCCCGTGAGGGTTTCCTCGTAAAAATCAAGTGTTATTTAATTTCCGCATTTTATACTTGATTTATTACTTTATCTATTTAGGGGTAATTTCGTAATTTGGACTAATACGAAAAATTGGGTAAAAAGCTTAAAATCTATTCACCCCCCCCTCCCTCTCTCTAGATAGTTTTATACACACCGTGCTATAATTTGTTTCAGTTTTCCCTTGATTTCTCTGGGTGGAAGCGAGGGAATGGGGCCCCGAGTTGGCGGGTTGCCCTTGGGAAGATTGGTGCCTCATCTTCTATCTTCTTCTGAGCTGAACTTGAAAGTTTGTTAATGGTGATGGGTTGGTTCCCACAGACGGCGCCAAAGTGTTAACCCAAAATTGTCACCAGGGTACAATTTAGAATTAACGGTATGTGATGGACCCGGATCTAATTTGACCTGGGCTAGCGGGATACTCGGATACTCTATACCCCGATATTCCGCTAGTTCACTGGAATCTGCTAGGCGAGATATTACTTGTATGTAACGGACCCAGATCAGGATTGACTGGGGCCAGCGAGATACTTAGTAGCCTGGTATCCCACTGGGTATCATGAATCCGATGATATGATGAATGCAAGTGGTGGGATGGATGAGTTTCTTATACAGTGGATGTTTGAAAGCTGAAAGGCAGTTTATATATATATATATATATATATATATATGTGTGTGTGTGTGTGTGTGTGTGTGTGTGTGGATTTGAAATACGATCTTTACAACTCGATATTTGAATTACCAATATTACAGCATGGAAGAAAATAAAGCCTAAAGGAGAACGATGGAGATGGAGCTTTTTGTGTCTGTCGATAAGTAGAAAAAGTGAATTAGGGTTTCGATCCCCCATTTTCTGCGAACATATGATCAATATATAAGCCCACTTTCTTGCTGAGCACTCATAGAACTCTGGTCTAGGGTTTCAGTGGTGCACGGGTCTTCCTTTAGAGCCTCTACGAGTTCGTTGGGAAAGTGATCCCAAAAGATCAGGTGATTCCTTCTTTCTCGGCTCCAAATCATTTGACTCCTATTTAAAATAGGATACTAAAAGGCGGGAATGAATGCCACGTTGTAGCTTGAGCTTTTATCTTAAACGGTGACGTTAAGTATCCGCTTTAATATGTAGTCTGTTCTTCGGGGTGCCCGCCTCTTGTTTCAACGAAGGTCGGTTTGCTGGGATCCTGGTATATATCTTGCCATGTGTATGTCACGTGTTTTGCTGGTCGGGGTACCCCGGGTACCTCGCGTCTCTCGTGCTCCTCTAAAAATGATGCTTACAGATATCCGGGTTTCAAGCAGCGGGGTACCAAGATATTCGGGTATCGGGGTACTCTGGGTATCGGGGTACCAGGATCTCGTGATGGTTGTGTCTTCCAGGCCCCCCTTATCCTTTGGCTTCCTAGCCCTTTTCCTAGTCCCGGGGATTCTGGACCTGGCCGGGATGGATAGAGGCTCATTTTTTAGCCCATCAGCTAGCAGGCGGGGTGCCCGGACATCTTTCCGCTTCTACTTTGGATTCCGACTTTCTACTCAAAGCTTGTGGAAAATTCATTTTTGAACCCCGCCATTTTTGGTGGTTAACAGTTTGAAAACGTTGATATGTGGCTCCTGCATTTTTGAGGCCAAAAGGCATGACTTTGTAACAGTAAAGACCTTGTCCAGTGATGAAGCTGGTCTTGTCCTGATCAGCGGGATGCATCATGATCTGGTTGTATCCCGAGAAGGCATCCATGAAACTTAAGAGTTTATTCCCTGCAGTAGAATCGATCAGCTGGTCAATTTTAGGAAAGGGAAAGCTATCCTTCGGGCATGCCCTGTTGAGGTCGGTATAATCCACGCACATGCGCCACTTTCCATTGGCCTTGGTTACCATGACCACGTTGGTGATCCATTCGGGGTAGTGGGATTCTCTAATGAATTTGGCTTTAAAAAGCTTGTCCACCTCTTCCTGTACCGCGGTGTTCCGTTCCGTTCCGTTCCGTTCCGTGTTAAAATATCTTCGTTTCTGTTTGACTGGCTTGACTGTAGCGTCCACTGCCAGTCGGTGAACCGCTAGGTTGAGAGGGCTGTCTGGCATTTCGTCGTGGTTCCAAGCAAAAATGTCGTTGTATTCTTCAAGAAGTTCCACCAATTTTCCCCTGACCTCGCTATCCAATGCACCTCCTATTTTTACTAACTTAGTCGGGTCACCCTTTCTAATCTAGATTTCTTCTAACTTCTCCGTGGGGTGCCCTCCAGTCCATCCTCTTTCTTCTTCTTCGGTTTCCTCTGGGATCAAGTCTGGTATCTCCCTTTCTTCAAGGATGTGATGGTCTGGCTCTGAAGCCCTGCGACTCAGCTCTTAGGCGACACGAGTGTATCGCTTGGTTGAAGTGGTGGGGTTGGCAGATACTGCATGACAGGTGCGGGCCGTTTGCTGATCCTCCTTGACTTCCCATATTTCGGTTCCAACTGGGAACTTCAGGATGTTATGATAAATGGATAGAACTCCTATGATTCTTGACAAGAAAAGTCTTCCGAGGATCGCGTTGTAGGCGGACGGAGTGTCTACTACCATGAACTCCGTCATGATGTTCTACTGAAGGGGGGCTTCTCCAATAATTAACGGCAAGGTGTGCGCTCCTACTGGCATCACAGAGTCTTCTGCAAAACCATATAAGGGCATCCTACAACTGTTGTAGCAGGGGTTCTTGAGGTTAAACTTCTCCAATGTTTCTTTGAATAGGATATCTACGATGCTTCCAGTGTCAATCAGGATGTGGTGGACCCGGCAGTTGGCAATCTGGGCTGTGATCGCCATTGGATCGTCATGAGGTTGTACTGTGTTATAGGCATCATCTTCAGAGAACACAATCTGAGCAGAATGAGGGTATTCACGTGATCTTTTGGACATCCGAAACATATCCCGGCTAGCAGCGTGCTTCGGGATTTTCCTAGCGTAGTTCTTTCTTGAATTGTTGGAAGTCCCAACGAGGGTTGGTCCTTCGCTAATGGTATGACTAGCCTGAACCTACTGCATCACGTTCTTTACCTCATTTTCCCTCTTGGATCTGATACTGACCCCTGCATCGTGTTGCGAACTTCTTCTTTCTGCTGTCGGCTTCGTCGCTGACTGGATCCTTCTATGTGGATTATCGGTGGCCGATCTGACCGATCGATGTCTAAGATCTTCAGGATGATTCTGTACTAGTAATGGTGGCCCGAGTCTATCAAAACCCGATACTCGGGTACTTGGTTCAACCCTTTCTACAAGTCTGGGTGCTTCAAAGGGTATCCCTTGGGCGATCATCCGAAGGCGGATGCTTTCCACATAGGTAGCAGCATGTTGTTCTATGGCCTCCCAAGTCGCTTCTGGGACCGCGGGGTCCTGTGGTGTTGATCCGGGATTAGGTGGTGGGACTGGTGCCGGGATCTGGCTTCTGGTTCCCTTCCTTTTCCCTTGATTCCTCTGGGCGGAAGCGAGGGAATGGGGGCCCGAGTTGGCAGGCTACCCTTGGGAGGATCGAAGCCTCATCTTCTATCTTCTTCTGGGTTGAACTTTTAGAATTTGTTAATGGTGGGTTCTTTCCCACAGACAGTGCCAAAGTGTTAACCCAAAATTGTCACCGGGGTGCAATCTCAAATTAACGGTTTGTAAAGGACCCGGATCTAATTAGACCTGGGCTAGCGGGATGTAGTATACCCCGATATCCCGCTAGTTCTTTGGACTCCGCTGGGTGCGATAGTTACCTACTTGTAACGGACCCAGATCGGGGTAGATTGGGGGTAGCGAGGTACTTAGTGGCCTGATACCCCGTTGATTCTCGTAAATCAAGTGTTATGTTGGGTGTAAATAGTAAGCTGGATAAATTTCTTATATGGTGGAAGTATAAAGCAGAAAAACTGTTGATATATATGTCGATTTAGGTATGATCTTTACAACCTGGTATTTGAAATATCAATATTACAGCATGGGAAAAATAAAGCATATAGGGGAGCAATGGAGATGGAGCTTTTCGTGCCTGTCGATAAGTAGAAAAAGTGAAGTAGGGTTTTCCATCCCTTTTCCTGTTATCACATGATCAATCTATAAGCTCGCTTTCTTGCTGAGCACTCCTAGAACTTCGGTCTAGGGTTTCCGTGGTGCACGGGTCTTCCTTTGAAGTTTAACGAATTCGTCGGGACACTGATCTCAAAAGATCAGGTGGTTCCTTCTTTCTCGGTTCCAAATGAGTTGACTCCTATTTAAAATAGGACCCTACAGGGCGGGAATGAATGCCGCGTTGTATCTTGAGTTTTTATCTTGAACGGTGACGTTTAGTGTTTACTTTTATATGTAGTCTGCTCTTAAAGGTGCTCGCCTCCTGCTTCAGCGGGGTCGGTCTACTGGGATCCTGGTGTATATCTTGCCATGTGTATGTCACGAGTTTTGCCGGTCAAGGTACTCCAAGTACCCCGCGTCCTTCTTGCTCTTCCTAACCCCGATGTTTGCAGATATCGGGTTCCAGGTATCGGGGTACCAAGATACTCGAAGTAGTTGGATGCTAGGATCTTATGATGGTCGTGTCTTTAAGGCCCTTCTTTTTACGGCTTTCTAGTGTTTTCCTGGTTCCAGAGATTTTGGACCTGGCCAGGGTGGGTAGAGGCTCTTATTCTAGCTCGTCAGCTTAGCAGAATCCAGACATCTTTTCCGCTGCTATTTTACACCCCGGCTTTCTTCTCAAAACTAGTAGAAATTTCTTTTTTGGTCCCCGCCATTTTTGGCGGTTAACACTTTTGTTACTTTTTTCTTTTATTTATATATTTCCGGATACTGTCTATGGGTTTTTCAGCATATGATCGTTTGTAATGCTTTTTCCCCTTAGATCAGTCCAATTTCATTATTAAAAAATAAATAAATAAATGCTTTAAAAAAAATGTATATTATATAAAAGTGACCGCCTAACCTATTGAATGGGTTTTTAGTTTTTTTTTTTCCATTTTACAATCAGATTTTTTAGTTGGCAATCAATACAAGCCATTAGATCCATTTTTAAATGATCCAATGGACTAAATGCTTCACAATTCATCACTGCATGGTAAAGGGATTTTTGATTCCCCTGTATAGCAGTCAACCCCGTGCTGCAAAGGTAGTAATTTAATCGTAATATTTTATAATGAAATAATTGTATAGTGAAATATCTAAAATTTATAAATGGCAGTTGAGACAATTCATAAGTTTTAAAAAAGATCAAAAAAAGCTTTTGGGGAAAGCCCAAATTTTGGGCTTCTCTTAGTAGAAATAAAATAACTTTTATAAAGGATAATTGAAATAATTCTGTTAACCATAAAATTTGGTCATTTATTCAAAGGAGAATTCTCAAGGCATCCATCTAGGACGACCTCTCTTTAGGCCTCCCCCACAAGAGCTCCCCTACGAGATCCCCTCTGGATCACCCCTATGGGATCTCCTATACCGGATCCTCCCTTCTTGGTAGCGTGTCAGCACATGTGCATCTCCTCTACTTGAAGGCCCCTCTACATCAGACCTACATTTGGGTACCATGGTACCGGGGTACCGGGGTACCGAGGTACCGGATCCTCCATTCGGGGTAGCGTGTCGACACTAGTGCAGCTCTTCTACAACAAGGTCCCCATGCATCGGACCTACATGGGGAACCATGGTACCGGGGTACCGAGGTACCAAGGTACCGGGTCCTCCAAATGGAGCAGCTCCCCCACATGTCTTATGGGCTGTATTCCATGAGATAATATTGGTCAAAGTAATCGGGACCCATCAGAATTGAATTAAAGACAACATAAGAGCTTTCCACCAATTAGGGGGACAAAGGGGGCCCATTGATGGTGACCTTCCAACAACTTTTCAACCACTTTCTAGCAGCATTTATTGCTCTATGACAGCCCCATGTGAGAGTGAAAGTTCTCAAAATGTGTTTTTCAATATAAAGCTATAGGGGGGGGTGAATAGATTTTATCTAATTATTACCCAATTTTCGCATGCAAGTCAATTTTACAAAAATACCCCTAGCAAGTCAACAATACATACAAGTGTAATAAGATGCGGAAATAATAAATGACACTTGATGTTTACGTGGAAACCCTCAACAGGGAAAAACCACGGGCTGGTAAGTGAGCCACACTCGAACCTCGAAATCCACTATATGAAAAGACGGTTACACCCTCAAGTGATTCTCGGACCCTCACCCTAGATAACCTCAGGCTATGGACACTACCACTCGCCACTCTTGGTTCAATCCCTAGTGATATCCCCTAATACACTACTCTTGGCGTGAGCACCCTCTAATCTACCACGTGGGCCTTTTATAGCGGCTCTAGTCCAATTTGCTTGATCCTCGAAGTCACTACTTGTAATGATGTTTATAGCCTAATCCCGGTCTATAACCCACCACTACTACCCAGCGGGCCTGTAATAGCAACCCTAGACCAAGACTTCAATCTCTCAAAAGAGATGCACAACCCTATGTGAATATGTATGAATATTCAATTAATGCAATAAGAGCTAGGGTACTCTAAATGCTTACCTAGGATTATAAGATGACAATATAATCAATCCTAGATATCACATATAACTATATGTCATGTCATATAACTTTAGCTAAGTAAAGGATAACCAATCCTAGATACAAAGCTACCATATAAAACCCACAAACATTCAAAGGATTAACTAGTTGATTAAAAAACAATCTATCAACCTAGTTATCAATACATCACACAAGAATGTTTATGGCATAGCTTTTAGGCAATAATGACCTAATCAAATAAGCTATGAAAAATAATCTCAATCAACAAATGAGATCAATTAACTAGATGGCATATGAACATTAAAGCCTAGCTAACAAATAATATCCCAATCAACACATAATCTCAATCTTATATGTAGAAATTAATCTAAACACATAAAAGTAAAATATGAGATAAAATTGATAAGTAGAAACACTAATTATGTAAGATAAAAGTGTTCAACAAATCATACCATGTGTGTTGAAGAAGACCCATGCATTAGCATATGCTAGATGAACCTAGATGATGCCTAGATGATGATTTGTGCATGTGGGAATGGGTTTAGAGAATTAAAGATGTGATCTTTAAGCTTTTTCTCTCAAGTCTCTCTAAATATCTCTCTAGGGTTCTTGGGATGCAAGACTTGTATTCTGAACCAGAGATAAGGATGTATTTATAGAGACCAAAAACAGGGCAGGTGAAAATACAATTTTGCCCTTGAAACGCACCGATCGGCGGTTTCATTCGGTGGCCAGGCTGCCGAATTGAACCGCCGAATGGCTCCCGAGTGGAACAGGGGAACTTCGGCGACTTCGTTCGGCGGTTTCGAAACCGCCGATCCCAACCGCCGTTTTGGACCCGAGAGAAATATTTCAATCAGGTCTCATTCGGCGGTTTCGAACGGCGGCCAGGCCGCCGAACGTAACCGCCGTTTCACTAAAAATGGTGAAACCAAGGAGAAGCCAAAGGCATCTCCACCAGCGATCATCGCGCAAAACAAAGCACATCAACGTGCATGCGCGGACGTTTCCGAACATCCTTCGGGAAACGAATTACACCACACTAAAAGCTAACATGCATGAAGTGCAAGTGTGGGTATTGAATGCATCCTAATGCCTATCATGTCATGGCATTTTATAAAACAAGATGCAATCAATTTAATGCAAGAAGAGACATTGAATAAACAATAAAGCATAATGCACACATAATATAAACACAACATTCAAGAATAGGAGATATGCATGTTGTGTGTGTGTGCAACTATATCTCTTCAAGCCAAAGTAAGCACAAGATATACCTTTGGTGCTTGTCCTCTTAAGGTCTTGGAAAGGGTCTTTGATCTTCAACCTTAATGACCTAGACTACCCTTACAACCAAACCCCAACATGTGGTTTGACCACGAAATAAGCCAATCAACAAAAGGGAATCCTTACAATCTCCCCCTTTGGCTATTTCGTGACAAAACCACCACTCACATTGATTCCTCACAACATAATAGAAACTACGGGTCTACTATGATTTTTTACTTTACAAAGAGATAAGATAAATAGTCTTGAAGTCTTCAATCTCAAGTAGAACAATCAATCCCTGAAAGCACAGTTTCTATACTTTCCAATACAAGAAAATGTGAGATGAATCAAGTGAGATAAAACAAGCATTTGCATTTAAGAATTTAAGTACAACATCATGCAATGTATGAATGTGCAAATGCTCCCCCTCAAAGGGTTACTCCCCCTCAATAAGTATACTCCCCAACATGCACAATTTCTACTACAATTTGCAACTCCTCTTACCACAACTTACTCCCCCTTTTTGTCATGATATAGACAAAGGAGTAGTCCCCAACCGGGTCACTCAAGGCAAAGAGAGATAGTAGCATCCTAGTATATGCATAATCAATATAAGTCACTTTATGCAATCTCAATTTATTGGAGAGAAACAAGGAGATTTATTTAAAGAAAATGTGTGAATCAAAAATTGCTTTGCATACAAGACATGTAGCATTTAAGTCCAAAATATCATGGTATTTGGCAAAGCAAATGACAAAGGTTTTCAATATGAATTCAAACCAATTTCACCAATGTCAAGAGAGAAGCAAGGATATAGGTTTTCATTGATTTCAATTTAAGAACAACTATATCCAACTTTATAAGCCAAACATGTCATGAGCGACTTTGCACCCTATTTGATTTTTCCGGATAAGATATCCGTATGATAGTAGACATGTTCAACCAATAAAGAAAGAGAGACATTTGGATTGTAAAATCCTTGAATGGATACAAGATCCTTTTTCATTTGAGTCTCATAAGCTTTTTCACACATTTTTTGCAGTTAAGAAATGCAATCATCAAAACATGCTTTTTAAGATAAACATTTAGCATGTCATTTTAGCAATCATCATGTCATGGAGATCATTATAGGTCATTCAAATTTTATCCTATGTATATATCTCCTAGTCCAAAAATGCATGTTTGAACATAAATATGACATAGATTGCAATACAAGCATTGATCACACTTATTGAATAGAAAATATATATACATAGTGTAACCAAGCTAACTCAAGCAACAAAAAGAGAAGCATAAGATATTTCAAATTTTTTGCAAGTGACAAGATGCAAAATAGCTCTCTTTGCTTAAGTTCCCCATATGGGGTCAAATTTCCATACCACTTCAAAGAAGGGTATGAGGTCCTATGGACCTACCAAGTCCTTTGGACTTGGTTGAACCTATTTGAGACTTGTTAGTCTCATAGCAAGCGGGTTCATCATTTTTAATCCACCTAGGTGACACTAAGTCAATCATAGTGGACAAAGGTTCTAGAGTACAAGATGAAAAAGGATCATGCATATGATTTTCTTCCTTTTTATGAAGCATCTTAGCTCTAGCCTTATTCTTGTCAAACATGCTTTTAGCTCTACACATTTCAATGTAATGCAAGCAACTTGGTCTAATATGACCAACAATACCACAAAAATGACAAGTGGGAATAAAGTTAGGAATCATACCATTCCCTTTAGCATGGATAGGTGCTTTCCCTTGTCGTTATGGTTGTCTCGGTTGTTGGATAGGATCTCTCCTCCTTTGTTGATAACCAAGACGGGGTTGCTTGCTTGTCTGAGCTTGCATGATTGAACTCTTCCCATTGTGTTTTTGAGTTTGAGGGAAGATAGTGTGAGGAGCCATTTGGGTGTGAGCTTGAGCTTGACCTTTTGGTGCCTCAAACACTTGGGCACTTCTTGAACACTCTCCTAGGTCACTCTTCTTCCTAGGTTGTTGAGGAGGAGGGGACATATTGAAGTCCATGTCCATGGCACAGGATGTCTTGCTTGTGGAGGAGGCATCCGTGTCATCAATGTAGCCAAGACCTCTCTTGTCACTTGGCTTTCTTCCAACTCCCAACATGTGGTCAAGCTTCTTGGTGCTTGAAGTCATCTTAGCCATTAAGACCTTAACTTCTTCAAGCTCTCTTTCTAGCTCTTCTTCTCTCCTCTTAGATAAGGCTAAGTTGTCTTTTAGCGTATCTTCATCCGCCATGGATCTCACCACTTCTTCACACAAGTGGTCTACTAGTGTAGAAAGCTCTAGATTCTCTTCTTTTAATCTTCTAATTTCTTCCTTGTCCTCATCATCGAGCTCTTAACTTTGACTTTGTAGTCATTAAGATCCATACACTCCACACTTCCACTTGTGGAGTTAGATGACAAATATTCAACACTTGTGTCATCTCCTCTAATCTCCATTTCACCAATGAAGTCATCTCCGTCATCATGATCATCAAATTTTTCTCTTGATGAGGAAAGAGCCAAATCCCTATGAGTAGCTACACCAACTACTTCTATACCTAATTCTTTTTGGGGATCACAAGGAAAAGCAACTTTGCCATCTTCTTCAACTTCTACACTCTTGGCTCCAAATTCCGTGTAGATGATGGCAAGTTCTTCATCACTTGAAGGATTTTCGTCATCTTCATATTTATCCCATAAGGTGGCCTTCGCCTTCCCTTTTCTTCTATCCTTCAAGTTTCCACACTCCGGGGAGAAATGCCCGAATCCTCCACATTCGTAGCACTGAATCCCCTCTCTTGAAGACACTCCTTGGTTTGGCTTGTTCATAAGTCCCATGTCTTCAATTGAGATACCCTCATTCTTGTCATGCTTCCAAGTCTCCAAAGCAATTGTCTTCTTCTTCTTAGGAGGTGCGGTGGTCAACTTCTTCTTAGGAGGTGAGGTGGTTAATTTCACAAATCTCCTAAATCTCTCTAGTAAGAGAGGCATCTCCTCAACGGAGTCAATTTAATCTCTCACAAATTCACTCATAGTGTTTGCGTTGAATGAATGCAAATGAGAAGAATGCAAAATGTATGAAGAAATCAAACAAACATACAAAATGCAAAAACACACCAACAATGATGTAAGGATTCCCGTTGTTTTTAATTGGCTTATTTCGTGATCAAACCATATGTGGGGGTTCTTTGTAAGGGTAGCCTAAGTATCGGTCTTGTTGTTCGAAGCCCTTTTGAAGACCTCGTGTTGATAAGCACCGAAGGTAAATTTCTATGTGCTTACTTTTCTTTGAAGAGATTAGTTGCACACACACACTTAACATTCATTGCATATGTGTGCATTCTCTTCATTTGTCACATTTCACACTTGCACTTATTTATTATATTTTATGGTGTGTAATTGTGTCATGTTGTTGTATAATTCGTTTCCCGATAACTTTCGGAAACGTCCGCGCATGCACGAGAATGTGCTTGGTTTAGCGCGAGGACCGCCTATGGAGAATGCCCTTGGCTTCTCCTTGGTTTTCACCTATCTAGGTGATCGGCGGTTATTATCGGCGGCCTGGCCGCCGAATGAAACCGCCGTTTCAGTCCAGATTGGTCTGGAGCATTTCTGCGGTTAAGATCGGCGGTCACGACCGCCGTTAGAAACCGCCGTTTCAAGACCTGATTGATTTATCTCTCAGTCTAATTCGGCGGTTGAAACGGCGGGCATGAAACCGCCGTTCGAAACCGCCGTTCATACCTGGTTGATTTTGATCTCTCTGTTCTGTTTCGGCGGTTGGAATCGGCGGTCACGAAACCGCCGAATTAACCGCCGTTTATGCTCTGTTCTTCACGAGCTCATTTTGGCGGTCATTAACGGCGGCCTGGCCGCCGATTGAAACCGCCGATTGGCGCGTTTCTTTGAAACTTACTTAAACGACCACACTTTGTTTTGGCCCCCTATATATATGCCACTTTGACTTTAGGTCAATTAAGAGAGTTCATATTCAGAATTCATACTTAGGATATTTTTCAAAGAGAAGAAAAATTCCAAGAACTCCATTCTTGATTCTCAAACACTTTTCATGATCATCAATCATCATCTAGCATCATCTTAGATCATCTAGATGTCATCTAGCATGGAATCTTCATCATACTTTGCTTGGTAAGCTTTTCACTAATATCTTACATGTTTTGTGTTTCTCTTATCTAGCAATCTCAATTAATTACTTGTTTGTTATTTTGTATGCTTTAGATACAATATTGAGATGAGTATGATGTATGTTTGAGATTTTATATTGTGCTTGCATATTAGGTTTTGTGCTTAATATTGATTAGCTAAACTAATTGACATGTCATTTAGTTTTGATATCTAGGATTGTTCTTAATTGCATATTAATCATCTTAGATAAGCATATAGGGTTTCCCTTGCTCTATGTTGCATTTTGGATATTTACATATATTCACTTAGGGTTGTATTCTCTTCATAGAGAAAGTAAGTCTTGTGTGTAGCATCCGGGATTAGGTTGCTTAGAACGCAAGCAAATTGGACTAGGTTCACTCATACCGGGATTAGGTAGGTGTGTGATTACTTCCGGGATTAGGTTGTAATCGTTTGCACATTTAGTGGATTCGAGGTTCGAGTGTGGCTTACTTACATAGCCCGTGGTTTTTCCCGTGAGGGTTTCCACGTAAAAACCAAGTGTTGTTTTAATTTCCGCACCATATTACAATTGCTTGGTTATATTATCTTGAGGGCATTTTCGTAATTTTGACTAACACGAAAAATTGGGTAAAAAGCGTAAAATCTATTCACCCCCCCCCCCCCCCCCCCCCCCCTAGATAGCTTTATACACACCGTGCTATTATTTGTTTCAAATGAGCAAAGGATCACCTAAGTATATCTAGGAACCCGCTCTGATACCAATTGAAAGTTCTCAAAGTGTGTTTTTCAATATAAAGCTATAGGGGGGGGGTGAATAGATTTTATCTAATTATTACCCAATTTTCGCATGCAAGTCAATTTTACAAAAATACCCCTAGCAAGTCAACAATACATACAAGTGTAATAAGATGCGGAAATAATAAATGACACTTGATGTTTACGTGGAAACCCTCAACAGGGAAAAACCACGGGCTGGTAAGTGAGCCACACTCGAACCTCGAAATCAACTATATGAAAAGACGGTTACACCCTCAAGTGATTCTCGGACCCTCACCCTAGATAACCTCAGGCTATGGACACTACCACTCGCCACTCTTGGTTCAATCCCTAGTGATATCCCCTGATACACTACTCTTGGCGTAAGCACCCTCTAATCTACCACGCGGGCCTTTTATAGCGGCTCTAGTCCAATTTGCTTGATCCTCGAAGTCACTACTTGTAATGATGTTTACAGCCTAATCCCGGTCTGTAACCCACCACTACTACCCAGCGAGCCTGTAATAGCAACCCTAGACCAAGACTTCAATCTCTCAAAAGAGATGCACAACCCTATGTGAATATGTATGAATATTCAATTAATGCAATAAGAGCTAGGGTACTCTAAATGCTTACCTAGGATTATAAGATGACAATATAATCAATCCTAGATATCACATATAACTATATGTCATGGCATATAACTTTAGCTAAGTAAAGGATAACCAATCCTAGATACAAAGCTATCATATAAAACCCACAAACATTCAAAGGATTAACTAGTTGATTAAAAAACAATCTATCAACCTAGTTATCAATACATCACACAAGAATGTTCATGGCATAGCTTTTAGGCAATAATGACCTAATCAAATAAGCTATGAAAAATAATCTCAATCAACAAATGAGATCAATTAGCTAGATGGCATATGAACATTAAAGCCTAGCTAACAAATAATAACCCAATCAACACATAATCTCAATCTTATATGTAGAAATTAATCTAAACACATATAAGTAAAATATGAGATAAAATTGATAAGTAGAAACACTAATTATGTAAGATAAAAGTGTTCAACAAATCATACCATGTGTGTTGAAGAAGACCCATGCATTAGCATATGCTAGATGAACCTAGATGATGCCTAGATGATGATTTGTGCATGTGGGAATGGGTTTAGAGAATTAAAGATGTGATCTTTAAGCTTTTTCTCTCAAGTCTCTCTAAATATCTCTCTAGGGTTCTTGGGATGCAAGACTTGTATTCTGAACCAGAGATAAGGATGTATTTATAGAGACCAAAAACAGGGCAGGTGAAAATACAATTTTGCCCTTGAAACGCACCGATCGGCGGTTTCATTCGGTGGCCAGGCCGCCGAATTGAACCGCCGAATGGCTCCCGAGTGGAACAGGGGAACTTCGGCGACTTCGTTCGGCGGTTTCGAAACCGCCGATCCCAACCGCCGTTTTGGACCCGAGAGAAATATTTCAATCAGGTCTCATTCGGCGGTTTCGAACGGTGGCCAGGCCGCCGAACGTAACCGCCGTTTCACCAAAAATGGTGAAACCAAGGAGAAGCCAAAGGCATCTCCACCGGCGATCATTGCGCAAAACAAAGCACATCAACGTGCACGCGCGGACGTTTCCGAACATCCTTCGGGAAATGAATTACACCACACTAAAAGCTAACATGCATGAAGTGCAAGTGTGGGTATTGAATGCATCCTAATGCCTATCATGTCATGGCATTTTATAAAACAAGATGCAATCAATTTAATGCAAGAAGAGACATTGAATAAACAATAAAGCACAATGCACACATAATATAAACACAACATTCAAGAATAGGAGATATGCATGTTGTGTGTGTGTGCAACTATATCTCTTCAAGCCAAAGTAAGCACAAGATATACCTTTGGTGCTTGTCATCTTGAGGTCTTGGAAAGGGTCTTTGATCTTCAACCTTAATGACCTAGACTACCCTTACAACCAAACCCCAACATGTGGTTTGACCACGAAATAAGCCAATCAACAAAAGGGAATCCTTACAGAGAGTCATTTGGTCAAGAAGAAACATAGACATCTCCCTCCAATGGAAAGGCACCCAAATGCCACCAAATCGCCTCGTCATTGCCACACCATCGCCACGTATGCCCTAAATCTGATGTGGCACGTCCTACACCACTTAAAGAGTGTGTTTGCATGTGGGAAGCATGTGCCCACGTATGCCAAACACATGCCCTCCATATCACCACCTAGGCTCATTTTATAAGTGAAATCCTAGGCACTTCTCAAAGGGGGGCTCCTCCACCACGAAATGGCTATCTCCTTCTCCACAAAGTGACTCTCCTACATCATTTTAGAAGGTTCTGCAGTACCTCTACCATGCAGGGAGGTACCTCCTCCGAAAGGGGAAGCCCCTATACACCCCTCCTTCAAATTCCATCTCCTTTTGGGCACCTCCATGAAATCCCCCTTCTCCACTATTTTTGGTGTGTTCTGCAGCAGCTCTACCACATGGGGAGGTACCAGCTCCAAGGGGCAGCCCTTATGCTCCCCTTCTTGATAGAACGGAAATGCTACCATAGGACAACTGGTTTTCTAGAGGAAACCCCTCATTGGCCTCCATGTTACTTATTTATTTATCTAATGAAACCCCCTACAATCAGCTCTAGGGAGGTATTGTAAGCTCTCCAGAGCATTTGTGTTATACTACTTTGCTACTTGTGTAAGCTCTCTGGAGCACTCCTTGTGAATATATATATGAATAATGGCCCCCCTCTCCACTGGATACTACCTAGGGGTTTTTCAGCATATGATCCTAGGTGATGCTTTTTCCCCCTGGGCCAGTCCAATTCTAACAAAGAAATTGTCATTCTCCCCTCTATCTCTTTTATTATGCATGTATGGAAGCTAGGCTCCAACCCTACTAGTCATAGCTCTCTTATCCACTTATTTGCATGTCAAGGCACACATAAAAAAAGGGAAAGACCCTCTGGACCCGCTAGAGAGGAGTCGGGGTACCAAGGAGCCGAGGAGCTCCCCCGTACCTTTTCCATGTGAGCGAGCAGCTCTATAGAGGATCTACCACCAGAGCTAGTGTGGCAAGGCCAAATCCATGCCAAAAACCAGAGGAGCCCCGCTAGACTCACCAGAGGACCAACCAAGCCCTACCACCTCCCCCAAGGGAGCCCGATGCCTTTTATAAGGATTCGACACTGGGACTAGGGGGCCTGCTCATGCACACTCTAAAAGCCCCAAAGCGTCATTAGACTAGCTAGAAGAACCGGGACGGGTTCCGGCCCTGACCGAAGGAACCGAAGCATGGGAAGAGTCATGTAGAGGTGGTCTCATCCTTTGTGACCACGTCCACCATTGAGGAGCACCTACTCCTCTTTGTATTAGGGAACTATAGAGGAAAACCGGAAAGGAGATCGGGTACTAGGGACGACAGGCAGGGTACCAAGGACGACTGACATGGTACTCAGTACCCCCAACCAAAAATCGGTATTAGAGCGACAAGTGCCCACCTCCTCTCCATACCCTCATGACCCCGCTGGGGGGCACCAGTACCTCCTGGCTGACCGTTGTCCAGAAAATCCCGACGGATTTTTCTAGATAACAAATTCATATTTGATTTTTGCCAACAAAAAAAAAACCTTCAAAACAAGCTTCTAACATTAAAAAAGCGTGTTTGACTTTTACAAAAGCCATACCAAACACACACTAAGAGATTTCAACTCACATCTTAGCTTCAAAGGTAGTAATTTAATCGTAATATTTTAATAATTGCACGTTTGTTCCAATTCTGAATTGACAACACTTAAATCCCATCAAAAAAATAAAATAAAAATAAAAAAAATCAACACTTAAATGATTGATGACAGCGTTTCCTTGTTGTTTTGTTAATTAATAAGAAATTAAGAAGAAGATGTTGCAACAGTGAGAGATTGACCATGGGAAATGATAGATCCAAGGGTCCACAATTTTGGATCTAGATCTACCAAACCTACCTGTGTACCCATTTAATGTTTCTTATTATATGTAATGGTTATGTTAAGGTGGTGACTGGTGGTTGTCAGGTGGTGCTCATTATATTTGGCTAATTGACACTTATATCCCCTTAACTATGCTCGAATTTGCATATTACCCCCTATGTTTTTTTTCACTATTAAACTCCCTGAACTTTCATAAATTGGCAATAGATGACAAATTGTAATGCCATTCATTTTACTATCATGATAAATTACACTAAGTTCCCCTTATTATATACATAATTGCATCAAACTGGAAAATATAATAATATGACATAAATACCCTTCTCACCAAATTCTAAAAATCAAATTTTAAAAAATAAAAATTTAAAATTTAAAATTTAAATAATTGTTAAATAATAATAAAATTCTGAACTTTTTGACAAAGAAAATTAAATAAACAGAGAAAACAAAAGTTAAATTTATTTAACAATTATTTAAATTATCTTTTTTATTTAAATATCCCTATATATAAAACTCAGATGAATATTTAAATTATTTAAGGGGAATTATCATTTAAATTATCTTTTTTATTTAAATATCCCTAAATATAAAACTCAGATGAATATTTAAATTATTTAAGGGGAATTATCATTTAAATTATCTTTTTTATTTAAATATCCCTAAATATCACTTGTTCATTTACAATAATAAGGGTATTAATAATTTCAAAAAAAAAACTTAAATAATAATAATAATAAAATAATAATGATGATAATAATAAAATAATATATACAAATAATAATAGTAATATTATCTTTGATTCACAAATCCCCGACCCGCCAGTTTGGGGTGGGTTGGGGATTTTTGCCATCCCTAGTGTAGATCCAGATTGGATGTTGAATCAAAATCCGCTCTGGAGATCCTAGATCTCCACACCCATCAAATATTTTTTAATATTTGCTAGTATTTTATTTTTTTTGTTACATATATATATTGTTATTTGATCACCACTATGAATATTTGAGATGGATGGTAGAGATCAATCTAAATATCTACCTAATTGTTTTTTTTTTAATTTATAAACAATTTATTATTATTATATATTTTTTTATTTATTTTATGATTTTATTATTATTATTATTATTATTTGTTATTGGTAAAAATTGTCATAAAGGACACATCATCGCGATAAGCAAATCAGCATAGCCACGTAAGCAGAAAATGAAAAGAAATCAACTTAGGGAATGAAACCTTCTAGAGGATGATTTAATCGGCATCAACTAAGGCAAACCCGATCAGAGCCGAGTGAGGTACTCGGGCAATAAAACCTGCTCAGGCATACTCGGTACCTAACAAAAAAAATAGACTACAAATACTCTCTTTTTAGACACGAAGGCAGAATCAGCGGCTGGCAGCTCCAAAGTAACTATGGTACAGCTACCCAGAGTCCGAAAAGGAAACAGGCAAGCTCTCTGCACATAAGGAAATTAGAGTCCTACCTAGATTTGGATCTAACTGAATTAAAGCACGTTGCGAATATTAAACAGGAAAACAAGTCCTAAAAGGACTTCATAGCCACCCGCAACTTGTGGACCACGACACCAAAACCCTAGCGGTACCTACAAACCCTAATATCATCATGTATAAATACCTTGGCAAGACATACAGAGAGGGGTACGTGAGAATTAGCGAAGAGAGACCAGAGTGTGTATCTTTACAATAATCATAGTGAATTTGACTACGTTGCTAAGGCAACAACCCGTGGATGTTTCTCCGATCATTGGAGTTTTACCACGTATTTTGTGTCTTTCGTCGTTAACTCTTTCATCCTTAGTTGTTTCATTCATAATTACATGTCATTTTACTGAGATAAAATGTTGATTGATTGACCACGAAAAATCACCGTCAACAATTGGCGCTAGAAGGAGGGGGTTGAGGCTATGGTTCATAGTTTTTTGAACATACTTCGAGAACCCTTGTAAAATAATGGCTGGCGAAGGAGATGGCAGCGATTCCAGATATAGTCAAGGACTGTTAGACAACAAGTTGGAGGAAGACACCGCTGTTAATGCCGTAGATGCCACGCTGACAACCGCAGATCAATCAACTGCCATAGCTGGCATTCAACGCTTCCCTCAAACCAGCGAGGAGATCGCTCAACGGTTCTTGGCCTTTCTACAATAGCTCATGTCTGATGTGGCCAAGCAAGGGATTAACTTGTCCACCATGAAAGGTTTAACTTCGTCCCATAACCTGCCTACCCCGAACCAGCAGCCAAGGAAGTTACGTTCTGTAGTAGTCGCCACAACACTAGACGCACCTTTAAAGATGGGTCGAAACCCAATAGATCGGCCCGAAACACTGTTGTAAGGTTCCCATTTGTTGATTGGCTCATTTCGTGGACAAACCACATGTTGGGGTCCTTTGTAAGGGTAGCTTAGGTGTTGTTGTTATTGTTCAAGCCCTTACTAGACCTCGTCTTGATAAGCACTCCAAAGGTAAATTTCTATGTGCTTACTTTTCTTTGAAGAGATTAGTTGCACACACACACTTAACATACATTGCATATGTGTGCATTCTCTTCACATGTCATATTTCACACTTGCACTTTTATGTTATTTTTTGTTGTGTGTATTTGTGTATTATAATTCGTTTCCCGATAGTATTCGGAAACGTCTGCGCATGCACTAGAATGTGCTTAGTTGTGCACGAAGACCGCCTACGAAGAATGTCATTGGCTTCTCCTTGGTTTTCACCTATGTTGGTGATCGGCGGTTATGATCGGCGGCCTGGCCATCGAATGAAACCACCGTTTGCTTCCAGAAGTGTCTGGAGCAATTCTACGGTTACGATCAGTGGTCATGACCACCGTTCGAAACCGTTGTTCAAGACCTGATTGATTCAGCAGTTGAATCGACGGTCACGAAACCGTCGAATGAAACCGCTGTTCATACCTGATTGATTTTATCTCCCGGTTTGATTCGGCGGTTAGATCGGCGGTCACAAAACCACCAAATGAAACCGCCGTTGGTCCCCTGTTCTTCTCAGGTCCAATTCGACGGTTATGATCGGTGGCCTGGCCGCCGATTGAAACCGCCGATCGGTGCGTTTTAGGGGCAAACTTGTCTTTTCACATGCTCTGTTTTTCATGCCTATATATACATCACTTTCTCTTGTTCTGAATGTGACTCTTTAATCATCAAGAACCCTACTTTCAAAAGAGAGAATATTAAGAGAGAAAGCAACCAAGTTTGCTCATTAAACACTCAAACCAAAAATCCATTTGCATCAAAGTTCATCTAGCATTCTCTAGCATATCTAGGATGCTTGCTTGCATGGGTCTTTTATCATCACACTTGCTTTGGTAAGTTTTTCACTATTATCATATATAATTAGTGTTTTATTTATTATGGCATCTCT
Organism: Acer yangbiense; assembly: GCA_008009225.1. NCBI lineage: Eukaryota > Viridiplantae > Streptophyta > Magnoliopsida > Sapindales > Sapindaceae > Acer > Acer yangbiense. The sequence continues at coordinate 239,056 of CM017772.1, read as the reverse complement.
TTTATTACTTGATTGTTCTTAGATTGAATTCTAATATTCAAGATAGAGATTGTTGTGTTGATTTGATTGAGTGATGTTTTGTGATAGATATCTAGGTTTCTATAATCTATGATTATCTAAGCTAATTGACATGTCATTTAGCTTTAATATCTAGGATTATTTTTAATTGCAAATTCATCATCTTAGATAAGCATATATGGTTTCCCTTGCTCTATGTTGCATTTGAATATTCATATATCCACTTAGGGTGTTAATCTCTTTTTAGAGAATTAAGTCTTGTGTTGTGACCAGGATTAGGTTGTTTAATTCGCAAGCAATCGGACTAGGTTAGCTTATACCGGGATTAGGTAGGTGTGTGATTACTTTCGGGATTAAGTTGTAATTTCATCACATTTAGTGGATTCGAGGTTCGGGTGTGGCTCACTTAACAGCCCATGGTTTTTCCTGTGAGGGTTTCCACGTAAATATCAAGTGTTGTTTTAATTTCCGCACAATATTACACTTGCTATATTTTATTGTCTATTAGGGGTATTTTCGTAATCTTGTCCTTAAACAAAAATTGGGTAAAATTAGTTAAAATCTATTCACCCACCCACCACCCCCCCCCCCCCCTCTAAATTAATAGTTTACACACCGTGAGAACTTTCAATTGGTATCAGAGCGGGTTCCTAAATATAATTAGGTGATCCTTGCTCACTTTGGTGTGTTTTGCATTTTGTGTGATTTTTGATCATTCATACATTTGCATTCATTTCATTCATTCATAAACACTATGAGTGGAAACGGTGGAAATGGTGGTGGCAACGAGGGTGCTTCTAGCACAAGGCCTCCACTTCTTACCGGGTTAAACTATTCCCAATGGAAAGGGAAGATGGAATCCTACATATGTCAAATTCACGACCGTGCATGGATGGTGGTGGAAGATGGATATGATCTACCCAAGATGACTCCCGATGGTGGAGGAGTAGAAGTTTTGAAGCCTAAGGCGCAATGGAGTCCGCAAGAGTTTGAGGCTTCAAAGTGGAATAGGAAGGCGATGCACGCCATCCTTTGTGCAATGGATGAGAATCAGTATAAGCTTATTCAGAACACTCAAATCACGAAAGTGGTTTGGGATATCTTACAAGTTGCACATGAAGGAACCGAGGTGGTGAAGGAATCCAAGCTTCAAGTCCTCCAAATTCAATTCGAGTTACTTAGGATGGGAGAGGATGAATGCTTCAATGATTTCGAAATCAAATTGATGGATATCTTTAATCAAAGTCACCAACTCGGAGACCTGTATTTGGATAGGAGAGTCAAGCAGAAAGTCATGAGATCTCTCCCCGATAGGTTCGAATCAAAGGTGACGGCTTTAGAAGAAAATAGTGGTTATATGGATATGAAGCCGAGTGAGGTGATTGGGAGACTTCTAGCTTATGAGTCTAGGAAAGGTCCTATCTCCACACCCACTAAAAAGCAAAAAGGAATTGCTTTAAAAGCCTCCAAGGATGAAAATGAGGCAAAGAAGATTGACTCGGATGAAGACCTTGCCTTGTTTGTAAAAAGGTTCAACAAGGTTATGAAGTTTAGGAGAAAGGGCTTTGGATCAAAAGGTCAAGATTCGAAAAAAAAGGGTCATTTCAAGAAGTTTGAACCTAGGCAAGAAAGGACCGAAAGGACCGAAAGGAAAGGGGTCCGATGTTTCGAGTGTAGTGGCATAGGTCATTTTACCCCCGAATGTGCTAATCACAATGACAAGAAGAAGGGTAAAGTGATGGCTGCCACATGGAGTGGTAGTAGTGATGACTCCAATGAGGGAGATGAGTCTTCAAGTGATGAAGAGCTCATGGCTAACCTCCTAGCTTTTGCCTCCTCCCATAAAAGCAAAAGTGCTAGTGAAAGAGAGGAAGAGAGTCAAGAGGAAAATGACTCAAGTGAAGAAGAAAGTGATTCCTCTTCTAACTCCATAAATGGATTTGTGGAGAAAAAGGTGCTTGCTAAATACCATACCGAGTTCAATGACTTAGCAATCAAGAGCACGAAAAAGATCAAGATGTTGAGAGAAGAAAATCTTGAGCTTTTATCTCATAATGACCACTTAAGTGAACAAGTGGGAAAGTTTAAGAAGATAGAAGATAAGTTACGAAAGGACTTAGACTTATCTAGGAGGAATGAAGAAGGTCTAAAGAGGGAACTTGATGAAGCTTTAGAATCTTTAGCTATGATGGAATCTAGCACCAAGAAACTTGATCATATACTTGGTGTTGGAAAGAGTCCGTGTGACAATAGGGGTCTTGGGTATGAAGATGGCAAGAAAATCTCAACCTCTAACAAGACCGTGTTTGTCAAGAGTTTGAGGAACAAAGAAGCTTCATTGGTGCAAATTCCTAGGAAGAAGTTAGAACTAGGACAATGTCCAAATGCACAAGTGAAGATGGTGCCAAGAAGGCAACCTCAAGCTTAACCCTCTAGGGTCCCTCAAGCCAACATTCCTCCACAATTGGCTCACAAAGGAAAGAGACCAATCATGCAACCTCAAGCTAGGAAGCAATCTAGACCGGTTCAACAACGAAGATGGATTGAACCCATTCATCCACAAAGACAAGGACAAGGTATGATTCCTTATTTTACTCTTATATGTCACTTTTGTGGATTTGATGGTCATATTAGACCATATTGCTTTCGGTATATTAAAATGTGCAAAACTAGAAGCATGATTGAGAAGAAAAAGAAAAGAGCCATGATGCATGTTCCTAGGAATGATGATATTGTTATGCATTATCCTAGAACATCTAGAGCCTATGTACCAAAGGCTACTAATAAAGCTAAGATTGTTTCTAGGTGGATTAGAAAGAATGAAAATGTTTGCCATGTTGCTCAAATAGCCTTGAAGGCAAATTCTTCTAATTTTTGGTATTTAGATAGTGGGTGCTCTAGGCACATGACGGGAAACAAGAGTTTCTTCGAGACTCTTGTTATGGAGGAAGGAGGATATGTCACTTTTAGTGATGGATCCACAAAGAAAGTTGTAGGGAAAGGAACCATTACCGTTCCCGGATTACCCTCCTTATCCGATGCTTTATTTGTTGATGGCTTGAAAGCAAATTTAATAAGCATTTCACATCTAAGTGATGAAGGATATTCTGTCTTGTTTAGTAAAAGTGATTGCTCGATCCTAAAGCCCGATGGACAAACCTTGTTGAAAGGTATGAGATCTAGCGACAATTGCTATTGTCTTGAAGCTAGAATAGTCTCAAACAATGTGTCCATGGATGAGCAAATAGAGTTGTGGCATGAAAGACTTGGCCACATGAACTTTAGGGATTTAAGAACCCTTGGAAAGTTCAATTGTGTGCATGGCCTCCCTAAGCTTAGGAAGAAAGCCAATGGAATTTGTGGACCTTGCCAACAAGGAAAACAAACCAAGAGCATGCACAAAAAGGGCAAGTATCTCTCCACCAAGGAGCCTTTAGAGCTTCTCCACATGGATCTCATGGGTCCTATGCAAACCAGGAGTTTAGGTGGAAAGAGATACATTTTTGTTTGTGTTGATGATTTCTCTAGATTTACATGGACATATTTTCTTAGAGAAAAATCCGAAACTTTTGATAAGTTTAAAATGCTTTGTACTAAAATCCAAAATGAAATGAATTCTAACATTAAAAGCATTAAACGGATTAGAAGTGACCATGGGAGGGAATTTGAGAATGCCTCTTTTGAAAGCTATTGCAATAACTTAGGCATCTCCCATGAGTTCTCGGCTCCTAGGACACCTCAACAAAATGGAGTTGTTGAGAGAAAGAATAGGGTCCTTCAAGAGATGGCCCATGTGATGTCCCTTAGCAACAATGTCCCTAGGAACCTATGGGCCGAAGCCGTCAATACGGCTTGCTATATAGGAAATCGTATTTTCCTAAGGCCCGGATCTAGAAACACCTCCTATGAGTTATGGAAGGGTAGGAAGCCAAATGTTAGCTACTTCCACACATTTGGAAGCAAATACTACATTTTAAATGACCGTGATCAACTTGGCAAGTTTGATGCTAAGAGTGATGAGGGTATCTTTATTGGCTATGCCTTAAATAGTAGAGCCTATAGAGTTTTCAACTTGAAGACTCAAACCATCATGGAATCATCGAATGTTGTTATTGATGATACAAGGCTCAAGTCTAATGACCATGAGGAGGAGGAAGTTTTAGATGATGACTCTCCTTTGGAGAAGGTTGTGGTGACTCCCAATGTTGGGACGTCCAATGACAATAATGAGGTCACACAACCTCTTACTAGAGTCCCTCTCTTGGACTCTAATGAACCCGCTCCATGGGTTAGAAGACTCCATAACAAAGAGGATGTTATTGGAGATGTGAATGAGAGTGTTAGGACTAGGCGTCAAATAGCTAATCTCATTAGCTTTACATGCTACACCTCTCAAATTGAACCTAAAAAGGTTGATGAAGCCTTGAATGATGAATTTTGGGTTCTTGACGCGCCCAAACCGGTTCTACAACTGCTATGATAAATTACGCTATTCTACAACGGTTATTCTAAAGGGGCGCATGGTGGTTCACCTATCGCAAGTGTACGAGTCGTACGAGTAATACAGGGACACGAGTAAGGGTGGTCGTTCCCACGGGGAGGTGTCTTAGCTAACAAGTAAGTTCTAGGTTATCATTGATTATTGAATTTCTAATTCCTAACAAGTTCACTATTTAATGCTATCAAGATCAATTATACTAAGATTGCAATTAACTAAGATTTAAGCTAGACTAAAAGATGTTAGGGGATTGATTCATTCAAGTAACCACCAATTCATTAACCAATCATTCATTAAGCACATTCACTACATTCTAAGGTATGTATTTCATTATCAATAATGTTAAGCACCAAATCCATCATCTTACACATAATCTAATATCATAGACAGGTGATCAAGAGAGAATTTTAGGAATAATGATGTAGAGATTCTCTAATTAACCCAAAATTACTTAGAGACATCTCTATAAAATGGATATTGAAACCTTCATACATATAGTGGACACTTTATGCATGAAATCAACTACCAAGTGTGTACCAATATATGTTTATGCAAGACATATCATCAACATATCATTAGAGTTCATAATACACACATACAAAGCCTTAGAGAGTGAAATAACAAATGGATTGATTAAATCATTGGTTTAATTACAAGAGTTACATCAATCCCTTAACAAAAGGGGTTAGTTACACATAGAAGTATATAAACTAAAGAATACAAAAGAAGAGCAAAACAAACCCATTTGGATTAGTTTCTTGGCCAAGAAGACTCCTCTTTGCAATCCAAGAACAATATCCTTCTAGAGCAACTTGAAAAGATCAAGTCTAAGTAACTCAAAGTGATGTTTGGCTACCTAGAAAATGATGGGAAAATGATGAAGAACTAAACTAAAGTTGAGAGAGTTATTCTCTCTCTTATTTCTAAAACTAAAACTAAGTTAAACTAAAGTGTGTCTTCTAATGATTAAGTGTGTAGTATTCTTCACTTACTAACTAAGATATAACATAGATATTTTGTATATAATAAGTTAAATGGAAAATATCTAATAATATCTAAGTGGTAAGGTGGTTTGGGCAAGCTTAGGTGATAGGAGAAGCAAGTGGGACAAGCTTTCATCAAGTGGAGAGGACCCGGCGAGCTTGTTCACTCTGGCTCGCGAGTTTATTCCCGCCGTCGTGAAGTCACCGTGAAAACGGAAGGTTTTTGGCGAGCTCTAACCTTCGGGACTGCGAGCTTGTTCCCACCACATGAAACCGCTGATTCTTGGCGAGTTTAGACATATTTGGGCTGCCAAGAACCCGCTGGAAGCAAGCTTCAAAGCTTGGTTGTTCATGGAGGTTTTGAACACTTGGAGGGAAGTTGGTGGAGATGGAACATGCATGGGAGGCCGGAAGTTGGTGCAAATGGACCGAGGAAGCTCCGGTAATCATTCTGGGTGGACGACCATCGGAAATGGCATCGAAAACGGTCAGAAACTGTTTGGGTCATCGCCCGGGTAGTGGGTCGGGTCGAACCCGGGTAGTGGGTCGGGTCACGCAGACTAGCCGGGTTGGCTGAAGGTTGAAGACGCGTGACGTCAGCATGACGTCACACTGATGTGTGCAGAGGTCAAAACGACATCGTCCAGGTGGGTGACGTGGCAGCCTTCTGTGCGTTGGTTGGCAAATTACAGAATGCACCCCTCATCTCTTTAATCACCGAATCTGCATTAATCTCTCCAGAATTGCACTTTAACCCCTAATTCTTCATAATTACGAATTTGCCCTCTTTTGCCCTGATTTCGCTACTTTTCTCCAGTTTGGTCCAAAATACCCCTGATGAGCTGAAATACCTGAAAAACACTTATTTACAATATTAAATACCAAAAAGGGCTCAGAAAACGGTTACAAAAGCCAAGTAAGGGAGCGCTAAATGTGAACATTTGGAGCGCGATCAGTTCTTGCCATGCAAGAAAAGCTAAACCAATTCGAAAGGAATGAGGTTTGGACTCTAGTTCCTAAGCCTAAAAGATCACATGTGATAGGCACCAAGTGGATTTATAGGAACAAATCCGATGAGAATGGCAACATAGTGCGGAACAAGGCTAGGCTTGTAGCACAAGGGTACTCTCAAATTGAGGATATCGACTTTAAGGAGACTTTTGCTCCCGTTGCCCGTTTAGAATCCATTAGGCTTCTTTTGTCCATCTCTTGTGTGCACAAGTTCAAATTGCACCAAATGGACGTTAAAAGTGCCTTCCTCAATGGCTTCTTGCAAGAGGAAGTGTTTGTTGAACAACCCAAGGGGTTTGTGGATGCACACCACCCCAACCATGTCTATCGCCTCAAGAAGGCTCTATATGGGTTGAAACAAGCACCAAGGGCTTGGTATGAGCGCCTCACTCAATTTCTTGTTGACAATAACTACACAAGAGGTAGTGTTGACAAGATACTATTCATCAAGAAAGACAATGATGAGCTTTTCATAGCTCAAATATATGTTGATGATATAGTTTTTGGCTCAACCAACAACACCAAGGTCCAACAATTTGTTGATGTCATGTCTCATGAATTTGAGATGAGTCTTGTTGGTGAGCTTAGTTACTTCCTAGGTTTGCAAATTAGGCAATTAAATGATGGGATTTTCATAACCCAAGCCAAATATGCCAAAAACCTAGTGAAGAAGTTTGGTTTAGAGAATGCCAAACATTGTGATACACCCATGAGTACCACTTTGAAGCTAAGCAAGGATGCTAGTGGTAAAAGTGTGGAACAAACGTTATATCGTAGCATGATAGGTAGCTTGCTTTACTTGACTGTAAGTAGGCCCGATATATCTTTTAGTGTGGGTGTGTGTGCTAGGTACCAAGCGGATCCCAAGGAGTCCCATCTCTCTTCCGTAAAGAGAATCATTCGCTATGTGAATGGGACATCCAACTATAGGATTTGGTACTCTTTTGACACTAATGCTAGTCTTGTAGGCTTTAGTGATGCAGATTGGGCAGGAAATTGTGATGATAGGAAAAGCACATCGGGCGGTTGCTTCTTCCTAGGCAACAACTTGGTGTCTTGGTTTTGCAAGAAGCAAAACTCAATTTCCTTGTCCACGGCTGAGGCCGAGTACATAGTCGCGGGGAGTGGATGCACACAACTCCTGTGGATGAAGCAAATGCTAGTATACTACGGATTCAACCAAGGTACACTCACTCTCTTTTGTGATAACATGAGTGCCATTAATATTTCCAAGAATCCGGTGCAACATTCTAGAACTAAGCATATTGACATCCGCCATCATTTCATTAGAGAGCTTGTTGAAAATAAATGCATAGTACTTGAACATGTAGGTACTAATGATCAACTTGCGGACCTATTTACTAAACCCTTAAATTCTACTCGATTTAAAACACTAAGTAAATCTATTGGGATATGTCTTATGGAGTGATGTGATTTGTTATTGACACCATATAGGGAACTCAAACAAATAGAGCTATTTTGCATTCTTGTATCTTGCAAAAAATTCGAAATAACTTATGCCTCTTCTTTTAATTGTTTGAGTAAGCTTGGTTGCTCATATGTATATATGTTTTCAATTCAATAAGTGTGAACCTTGCTTGTTTACAATCCATGTCATATTTATGTTCAAACATGCATTTTTGGACTAGAAGATGTTTATAGGAAGTATGATTTGAATGACCTATGGTTATCTCCATGACATGATGATTCTTTAATAACATGCTAATGTCAAATGAAAAAGCATGAAATTCATATAACATGCTCACATGAAAAGCATGAATTGATGATTGCATATTCTTAAAATGCAAAACTTGTGTGAAAGCTTATGAGATTAAAAATGAATAAAGGATCTTGTATCCGTTCAAAGGAATTTATATTCCAAATGTCTCTCTTTCTTTATTAGTTGAACATGGCTACTATCATATGGATATCTTATCCGGAAAAATCGAATAGGGTACAAAGTCGTTCATGCCATGTTTCACTTATAAAGTTGGATATAGTTGCTCTTAAATTGAAATCGATAAAATCTCTATATCCTTGCTTTTCTCATGACAATGGTGAAATTAGTTTGAATTCTTTTTAGAAACCTTTGTCATTTGCTTTGACAAATACCATTGTATTTTGGACTTGAATGCTACATGTCTTGTATACAAAGCATGTTTGATTCACACATTTTTTTTTCAAATAAATCTCTTTGTTTCTCTCCAATTAATTGAGATGCATAAAGTGACTTATATTGATTATGCAAATATCTTGCATGCTACTATCTCTCGTTGCTATGAGTGACCCGGTTGGGGACTACTCCTTTGCCTATATCATGACAAAAAGGGAGAGTAGGATATGGTAAGGGGAGTTGCAAAATATAGAAGCAATTATGCATATTGGGGAGAACATTTATTGAAGGGGAGTAACCCGTTGAGGGGGAGCATTGCATACACATACATTGCATAATGTTGTGCCTAATCTTTTACAAATGCAAATGCCTGTTTTTGCTCTCACTTGATTCATCTCACTTTTTACATGTATTGGAAATGTTAGAAACTCTATTTTCAGGGATTGATTATTCTACAAGAGGTTAAAGACTTCAAGTTGCATTTTCTTATCTCTTTGTAATGTAGAATATCATTGTAGTCCCGTAGTTTCTATTTTTTTTTTTTTTTTTTTTTTGTGAGGAATTAATGTGAGTGGTGGTTTTGTCATGAAATAGCCAAAGGAGGAGATTGTAAGGTTCCCATTTGTTAATTGGCTCATTTTGTGGACAAACCACATGTTGGGGTCCTTTGTAAGGGTAGCTTAGGTGTTGTTGTTATTGCTCAAGCCCTTTGAAGACCTCGTCTTGATAAGCACTCCGAAGGTAAATTTCTATGTGCTTACTTTTCTTTGAAGAGATTAGTTGCACACACACACACTTAACATACATTGCATATGTGTGCATTCTCTTCACATGTCATATTTCACACTTGCACTTTTATGTTATTTTTTGTTGTGTGTATTTGTGTCTTATAATTCATTTCCCGATAGTATTCGGAAACGTCCGCACATGCACTAGAATGTGCTTGGTTTTACGTGAAGACCGCCTACGGAGAATGCCCTTGGCTTCTCCTTGGTTTTCACCTATGTTGGTGATCTGCGGTTATGATCCGCGGCCTAGCCGCCGAATGAAACCGTCGTTTGCTTCCAGAAGCTTCCAGAAGTGTCTGGAGCAATTCTGCGGTTACGATCGACAGTCACGGCCGCCGTTCGAAACCGCAGTTCAAGACCTGATTGATTTTATCTCTCGGTTTGATTCGGCGGTTGAATCGGCGGTCACGAAACCGCCGAATGAAACCGTCATTCATACTTGATTGATTTTATCTCTCGGTTTGATTCGGCGGTTAGATCGGCGGTCATGAAACCGCCGAATTAAACCGCCATTTGAAACTGCCGTTGGTCCCCTGTTCTTCTCGGGTCCAATTCGACGGTTATGATCGGCGGCCTGACCGCCGATTGAAACCGCCAATCGGTGCGTTTCAGGGGCAAACTTGTCTTTTCACATGCTCTGTTTTTCATGCCTATAAATACATCACTTTCACTTGTTCTGAATGTGACTCTTTAATCATCAAGAACCCTACTTTCAAAAGAGAGAATTTTAAGAGAGAAAGCAACCAAGTTTGCTCATTAAACACTCAAACCAAAAATCCATTTGCATCAAAGTTCATCTAGCATTCTCTAGCATATTTAAGATGCTTGCTTGCATGGATCTTTTATCATCACACTTACTTTGGTAAGTTTTTCACTATTATCATATATAATTAGTGTTTTATTTATTGTGGCATCTCTTTTATTACTTGATTGTTCTTAGATTGAATTATAATATTCAAGATAGAGATTGTTGTGTTGATTTGATTAAGTGTTGTTTTGTGATAGATATCTAGATATCTATAATCTATGATTATCTAAGCTAATTGACATGTCATTTAGCTTTAATATCTAGGATTGTTTTTAATTGCAAATTCATCATCTTAGATAAACATATAGGGTTTCCCTTACTCTATGTTGGATTTGAATATTCATATATTCACTTAGGGTGTTAATCTCTTTTTAGAGAATTAAGTCTTGTGTTTTGACCGGGATTAAGTTGCTTAATTCGCAAGCAATTGGACTAGGTTCACTTATACCGGGATTAGGTAGGTGTGTGATTACTTTCGGGATTAGGTTGTAATTTCATTACATTTAGTGGATTCGAGGTTCGGGTGTGGCTCACTTAACAGCCCGTGGTTTTTCCCGTGAGGGTTTCCACGTAAATATCAAGTGTTGTTTTAATTTCCGCACAATATTACACTTGCTATATTTTATTGTCTATTAGGGGTATTTTCGTAATCTTGTCCTTAAACGAAAATTGGGTAAAATTAGTTAAAATCTATTCACCCCCCGTCTAGATTAATAGTTTACACACCGTGAGAACTTTCAACTGTCAGAAAGGCAAGCCCGGGATAACAGGGAGCATAAAGGGGACGATTACTCTAGCAGAAGGTATAGCACCGATCAGGCGGGAGATCTGAACCGACCAAGAAGAAGGACGCGCAAAAGAGATCGGTCATCGTCTTCTGAAAGCGACCAAAACCATGGTCATAAACAAAGGGGCACAATTCGATTGCAGGGTTTGAACCAGGGAACTAGAAAATAGGAACATAAAGGAAGAAGGCAGAAGTTGACCATCAGTCAAGGATTTAACTCGATGGGAGAACCGGAAGGAGATAGGGACATACTCATAAAAAGTTTGATCCGAGAGGTTCAAAATAATCGACGGCAGATGGACACTTTGGTTAGGCGTTACAGACGCAACAAATTATTAGATGACAAGTCAGGAAGTCCTTTCACCAACGGGATCCTAAAGATGCCCTTCCCGGAAAGGTTCAGGATGCCAAATGTAGAGCAATTCAAAAAGGATACCAACCCAAAGGAGCATGTTAGCAGATATAGAAGCGCTACGGCCCAGTACATCAACAATGATGCCTTGCTATGCCTAAACTTCTTGCAAACACTTGGGAATTTAGGTTCTCGATGGTTCAGTAGATTACCAATAGCAAGCATAAGCAATTTCAGAGAACTGAGCAAGGCGTTCTCGAGACATTTCCTTGGAAACGTGCACAGAAAGAAGTCAGTTGCTCACCTGTCCCAGCTCAAGCAAGGGAAGGATGAATCGCTCAAGAAATATTTGGAAAGATTTGGCTAGGAGGTATCAGAAGTTGGGAGTGCAAACGACGAAGCCATCATTGCAGAATTCATTAATAACTTACAAAATGGCCAACTGTCATTCGATTTAAGGAGAGCTCGCGTGACCAGTTATGCGGATATGATGGACATGGCTGGGGGTTACGCCCTAGCCGAGTAAGAAGAAATTGTGACAGGAGGTTATTTTGTACATGGTGGGCGCCCAGAAGGATCTAAGGCAAAAGATCAAACCAAAGCGCGAGATACAAAAGGTGACAAGCAAAAGAGGAAAACTCGGGATGGTCGGTGATCGAGCCATTACATATATAGAAATTCCCCCCTATTTCCGATACTTTTGATTGACTTTCGAGTAAATTCATGAAATTTATGGCTCGATGTTGATTGTACAGGTACTTTTTGTATTCTGGGTTGAAGAACGAAGAACTCCGGTGATTTTGGGCTAAAAGCGGCGAAAGGAGAGCATTTGGGGGCAAAACGGTAATTTGGCAAGAAAAGAAGATTTCGGCAGTTCAATTCGGCGGTCTGGTCGCCGTTTGAAACCACCGTTTCATTCCAGAAGTGTCAGGTGCATTCGGCGGCCACAATTCAACCGCCGTTCCAACCGCCGATCAATTCCAGTAGGTCCATTGTCAATTCGGCGGTTTACATTCGGCGGCCTGGCCGCCGTTTCTGGCCGCCGATCACGCGCCACGTTAGCAGCACCGGGATTTCAACACTAACTCATGGGGCCACATATAAATATCCCCTTTTCTCCTTCTCTCTCAACACCTCCACCACTTTCATGAAACCCTAACCTCTCTAACCTCTCTCTAACCTTCCATTACCCAACATCTCACCATTAATTCATCCTCCACCATTCTTCCATCTCATCTTGGAAATTTATTGAAGAGAGAAGAGGAGATTCACCAAGGTCAAGGGAATCTCAAGCACATCAAGGAACAAGAAGACTTGTGAAGGCCATCATGGGTTTTCTCTACAACTTTGCTCTCTTTATTTATATTTCCATTATGTGTAACTAAACCCTTATATTGGGGAATTGATGAGACAACTTATGTGATGATCCTATGTATTTGAATTAGTCATGTATTTATAAAATCCTCTCTTGGTATATTTTCATTTCATTGCTTTGAAGTTGCCATTTTTACTTTACTAAGTTAATATTGGGGTTCAATTTAGCTTGTGGTAAAAATTGTTCACATATGAAGGTTATGGTTTAGGGTTTGAATGGCTTTCAACTCACTCTCCAATCTTTAGCTTATATGAAATTGAAAATTGATGCATGTATGTGTTATTTGGTACAAGACCTTTAATTTGTTCTTAAGAATATTATTTGGGCAATTACTCATAATGGGGTTCATTTGGGTAAGAGCTTGAATCTATTTCCACCAAGACTCATAGTAGGGCTTACTTGAGTCAAGGTGTGAATTTGCATAGTATTGAGTTAAATCAATTTAAGAACAAACCTTGAGTTGGATTAAAGTGCTTAATTGGACTAGTTCATTACATTAGGAAATCTTTTAGTTGTCAACTCAATTCCCCAATATCCATCATCATATAGCACACCTTTCCTTTACATTACTTGTTTTAAATTAATTAATTTCATTTAGTTTAATTGTTAAAACAAATTCCAAAACCAAAAATGAATTTTACTTTTCCGCACGTAGTTTAGATTAGTGTACATTAATTAGTTATAGCCAAATATCCTCCATTTCCCTGAGGAACGATCCCGCTTGCCATTATACATCTCATTCGATTTGTATATTCCAAGTGTGGAATTTTGGTACTTGCAAAAGTCCGATCAGTCGGGACGGCCGTCGGGCTAATGACCCAAAAACAAATCAGCCATGCCAGAAATTTTAAGGCAGATATACAAATTACACCCCGTTAAAGAAAGATCAGGAAGAGGTATTGGCAATCCTGAAAGAGAAGAACATATCCAAAGAATCTCCTAAACAGTTGTTTTATACTCGGAGGGACACCACGAAATATTACAGATTCCATAAAGAAAATGGACATGAGACGTCCAAGTGTTTTCAGCTCAGAGATCACATCGAAACCCTTATCAGAGAGGGACACTTGAAAGATATTGTCTTAAAGAAAGCCGACATGGCAGATGGACAGAAAGACAGCTGGCAGGAAGGACGAGGAAGAAAGCAAAGTCCAAAGAAAACTAAAGATGAAGGAGCAATCAACACCATTTTCGGTGGACCGGTAACTGGTAAGAGCAATAGGGAGAGGACACAGGAAATCCGGGAAGCGGTGGAAGCCCGAAGAGACCTCGATGTCAATTCAATTGAACCCGACCTGAAAAGGATCAAGGAAGGTTGGGACCCAATTATATTCACGGAGGCTGACTCACATGGAGTAGATGTAAGGCCGAACGATGCACTGGTCATTAGCGCTCGGATCGGTCACAGGGAAGTTTATCGGATCTTGATCGATAATGGAAGCTCGGTAGATATTTTAAGTGCAAAAGTGTATGACCAACTGAGACTGGATAGAAAGGATTTACAACCCTTTCATACCCCACTCCGAGGATTCGGTGGAGTGGAAGTAAGGTCGCTTGGCACAGTAAAACTACCAGTTAAGATCGAGGAAGCCCCTTGCCAGAAGACGGCGCTACTCGACTTTGTAGTTGTGGACACAGAAAATTGGCCGTATAATGCTCTACTGGGCCGACCATTCCTAAATAAAACTAAGGCAGTAACAGCTACATATGCCCTCATGATAAAGTTCCCAACGGAGTACGGAGTAGGAGTAGGAGTAGGAGTAGGAGTGGTCAAAGGGTCACAAGAGATGGCACGAAGGGCGAATCTATCGGTCTACAAAGATAGGGAGGTACACCAAGTGTGCGCAGTATTAGCCGAGCAAGCCACCAAGGGATCAGAGGAACAGGCAGAAACACCTAAGGGATTCAAACTTGACCCCACAGAAGAGCCTGACGCTAAAAAAGATAAACCAACGGAAGAGGTGATGTTAGATCTTGAGGAGCCGAGTAGGACAGTTAAGATAGGGGTACACCTAAGCGAACACATAAAAGTCGAGCTGACAGCACTGTTGAGAGATTACAAGGATGTATTCGGATAGAGTCATAAAGATATGCTCGGGATAGATACGAAAGTGATTTCACATTACCTGTCCGTCAATCTGGAGTTCCAACCAGTGGTGCAAAAGAGGCGACAGTTTAACCCAGAGAGAAGCACAACTACCAAGAAGGAGGTAGAAAAGTTTCTCTCTGCGGGATCGATAAGGGAAGTCAAATACCCGGAATGGGTGGCCAATGTAGTATTGGTCAAAAAGAAAAATAATCAATGGAGAATGTGTGTTGACTTCACGGATCTAAACAAAGCATGCCCAAAAGACAGTTTTCCCATGCCAAGAATTAACCAATTAGTAGATGCAACGACTGGACACGAGTTATTAAGTTTCATGGACGCTTACTTGGGATACAATCAGATCCGGATGAACAAAGCGGACGAAGAAAAAATAGCTTTCACCACAAATTAGGGTTTATATTGCTACAAGGTAATGATATTCGGGTTGAAGAACGCTGGGGCGACATATCAGAGGCTGGTGAACAGAATATCTGCTCGATAGATTGGGAGAAACATGGAAGTCTATGTAGACGACATGTTGACCAAGAGTGTCACAGCGGAAAAGCATTCAGAAGATTTGAAGGAAACTTTCGATGTCCTAAAAATGAAGCTTAACCTGAGTAAGTGTGTATTCGGGGTGCCGTCGGGAAGGTTTTTGGGTTTCCAGGTCCATCAAAGAGGAATCGAGGTAAACCCCGAAAAGATTAAGGCGTTAGAAGAAATGGCCTCACCAAAGACACTGAAGGATGTGCAGAGACTGACAGGATGTATTGCCTCGCTTAATCGGTTCATCGCAAAATCAACAGATAAGTGCGCCCCATTATTTAGAGCAATAAAAAAGGGAAAAGGACTCAAATGGAATGAAGAATGTGAAACAGCCTTCCAGAAATTGAAAGACTATTTGGGACGACCACCCATTCTCTCGAAACCAATAGTCGGGGAAACCTTGTACTTATACCTCTCGATCACGGAAGTGGTGACGAGTTCAGTACTGATTCGACTGGAGGAAGGAGTACAAAAGCCAGTGTATTACACAAGCAAAGCATTGTTACCAGCCGAAACCAGGTACTCACCAGTTGAGAAAGTAACACTCGCACTAATCACGGCAGAAAGAAAATTGAGGCCTTAATTTCAAGCACACACGATAGAGGTATACACTAACTGCCCGCTGAAACTTATCTTACAAAAGCCAGAACTATCAGGAAGGCTGACCAAATGGGCTGTAGAACTAAGTGAGTATGACATCAAGTACATCCCAAAGGCAGCAGTAAAGGGGCAGCCGGTGTCAGATTTCGTAGCAGAATTCACTGAGCCGAATGTGGAGGTAAGAAGAATGATGGAAGGGAAATAGACGAACAATTTTCAGTGGAAGTTACACGTAGATAGGTCATCTAACACCCATGGCAGCGGGGCAGGAATAGTCATAACAACCCCAGAAGGGGACGCTATAGAGTGTGCCATGAGGTTTGATTTCAAGGCAACTAACAACTGTAAGGTTCCCATTTGTTGATTGGCTCATTTCGTGGTCAAACCACATGTTGGGGTTCTTTGTAAGGGTAGCTTAGGTGTTGGTTTTATTGTTCGAAGCCGTTTGAAGACCTCATCTTGATAAGCACCGAAGGTAAATTTCTATGTGCTTACTTGTCTTGAAGAGATAATTGCACACACTCACAACTCATGCATATGTTTAATCCTTGTATGTTGTGTTTATTATTGTTGTGCATTAATGCTAATTTTCATCTCTTCTTGCATGTTAGTTTGATTGCTTATTGCATTGCCCATTGTCTTGTCTTGCATAGCATTGGAATTCTTGCATTGCAAAAGGCGCTGTTCAAAGCACTCTACAAAGCGCTGTTCTGAACAGCGCCCACAAGACCTGATGCAAAAATGGACATTTAAATGCATCAGGTCTGATGCATTTTGGATGGGCGATGTATGAGCGCTGTACACAAGCGCTGTTCGTACAGTGCCCAATCAAGACCTGATTGAAATTGCATTTTAAATGCATCAGGTCTGATGCATTTTGGGTAGGCGCTGTATGAGCGCTGTACAGAAGTGCTGTTCGTACATCGCCACTCTGTTTTCCCGAGAGAACAGAGTTGGGGCGCTGTACAAGCACTGTACAGAAGCGCTCTACGTACAGCGCCCAAGGCAATATTGTGGTGTCACTTATCAAAACGACCACACTTCATATTGACTCCATATATATATGCCACTTTGACTTTAGGTCAATCAAGTGAGTTCATATTCAGATTTCATACTTAGGATATTTTTCAAGAGAAGAAAAAATTCCAAGAACTCAAATTTTATTCACTCAAACACTTTTTCATGATTATCAATCATCATCTAGCATCATCCTAGATCATCTAGATGTCTCTTTGCATGGATTCTTCATCACACTTTGCTTGGTAAGCTTTTCACTAATATCTTACATATTTTGTGTTTTTCTTAACAAGCAATCTCAATTAATTACTTGTATGATTTTCATATATCTTTTGATGCAAGATTGAGATTAGTGTGTTGTATGTTTGAGAAGTTGTATTGTGATAGCTAATTAGGTTTTGTGCTTAATCTTGATTAGCTAAGCTATTTGATTGAACATGTCATTTAGTTTTTAATATCTATGATTGTTCTAATTGCATATTAATCATCTTAGATAAGCATATAGGGTTTCCTTTGTTCTATGTTGCATTTGGATATTCATATATTCACTTAGGGTGTTATTCTCTTCATTGAGAAAGTAAGTCTTATGTGTAGCTTCCAGGATTAGGTTGTTTAGATCGCAAGCAAATCGGACTAGGTTCACTTATACCGTGATTAGGTAGGTGTGTGATTACTTCCGGGATTAGGTTGTAATCGTTTTACACATTTAGTGGATTCAAGGTTCGAGTGTGGCTTACTTACTAGCCCGTGGTTTTTCCCGTGAGGGTTTCCACGTAAAAATCAAGTGTTATTTAATTTCCGCATTTTATACTTGATTTATTGCTTTATCTATTTAGGGGTAATTTCATAATTTTGACTAAACACTAAAAATTGGGTAATAAGCTTAAAATCTATTCACCCCCCCCCCCCCCCCCCCCCCCCCCCCCCCCCCCCTCTAGATAGTTTTATACACACCGTACTATAATTTGTTTCAACAACCAAGCCGAGTATGAAGCTCTGTTGGCCAGCTTAAGGGTGTGCATAGCATTGGGAGCAGACGAGCTAGAAATTTTCAGCGATTCACAAGTAGTGGTTAACTAGGTGCTGGACGAGTACCAAGCAAGAGATGAGCACATGATAACTTATCTAGACATTGTAAAAAGATTGCTCAGAAGATTCAAGAAATACAAAGTCTCTCAGATCCCTCGGGAAGAAAACGAAAAGGCAGATGCCTTATCCAAATTAGCATCAGCTACTACTTGTATCAGGTCCAAAGCGATACCAGTGGCACACCTGACCAAGCCAAGCACAACAGAACCCAGGGAAATCATGATAGCAGAAATCCGACCAAATCCGGATGACTGGACGACTCAGCTCAGGAGATACTTGAAAGAAAACATATTACTAGAAGATACCGCGGAAGCCAATCGCATCAAATACAGGTCAACCCGGTACACAATTCTGAATGGCGAGTTATACAAGAGAGGATTTTCGAAAGCATTGCAAAGGTGTGTCGCTGGTAAAGAGGCCAACCAGATCCTAAAGGATGTTCACAGTGGGGTGTGTGGAAACCATACTGGGGGTAAGAGCACATAAAGTACTTAGGCAAGGGTTCTATTGGCCGACCTTGTTTGCCGAAGCATAACGGTTCGCAGAAAGTTGTGAAACATGCCAAAGGATAGCCAACGATATTTGGCAACCTCCGGAGCTGCTCAGGAGCTTAACATCCCCTTGGCCGTTTGCCATGTGGGGCCTCGACCTTATAGGACCAATGCCTACAGGAACCAAAGGAGGAGCGAAGCATGCTATTGTGGCGGTTGACTATTTTACCAAGTGGGTAGAGGCAAAAGCACTCGTGCACATCACTAACGCAAACACCACCAATTTTGTCAAAAAGAACATATTATACAGGTTTGGGATCCCGAGTACCGTCATAACAGACAACGGAACCCAATTTGACAATAACAAATTCAGGGAGATGTGCGAAGAGCACAAAATCGCAAACTATTATGCCTCGCCTGCCCATCCTCAAACCAATGGCCAGACTGAAGCAGTAAATAAGGTGATCAAGCACACGTTGAAAGCAAAGTTGGAGGCAAAGAAAGGCAGCTGGGCAGACAAGCTGCATCAGGTTCTATGGGCATACCGAACAATGCAAGGTTATCCACAAGAGAGACCCCTTTCTCACTAGCATTTGGAACAAAAGCCGTCATCCCAACAGAAACAACTTTTACCTCTCCCAGGGTCCAGCTATATAACCCAGAGCACAACGTCAATGTGCTACTACAAAATCTGGATGAACTTTAAGAAGCTAGAGATAGAGCACAAGTAAGGAACACTACCTACCAGCAAAGAGCCGCAAGGTATTACAACTCCCATGTCCGTCTGCGGAATTTCAGCTCGGTGATCTAGTTTTGAGAAGGGTATCCTCGAACACCAAAGACAAAGCAGCAGGGTCCCTAGCCGATAAATGGGAAGGACCCTACATCATCGACGGTGTGGCAGGACATGGAGCATACTGGATAACTCGACCAGGGGGTTGCTTAGTGCCTCGACCATGCAACGCACAATACCTGAAGATATTTTATCCCTAATTCCCTAAGGAACCCCTTTAACTTAAATGCTTTAAATATTTCAAGTTTTCTACAGTTTTACATTTATGTCCCAGATTTTAGTTTTTGGATATTCAATTTCTAATAAATAAATGTTGTTCGCTAAAAGTCATGGCCAATCCAGTTACGCAAAACCGAAGATTCCCTGGCAAAAACCTTCCCTAAGAATAGGGTGGTCAGCCAAAAAGAATCCGTAAGCATTAAAAACTCGGGCGCCATGAAACCGCGAAAGAGCGGATGGATAGTGTCCGAAGGGGCAGAAAAGCTGAAATAGCATGCCCGCTTAGTTAGGATGGTGTAAACACACCACCTAGCAAAAAGGCTAACCCAAGGCACCAGGTAACTGGAAAACTGCTCGGGGCGCCGCCAGAAAGGCTGGTGAGATGCGCAGCTGTGTTGGCCGGTATGAACTACCCCAACGATTCGGCAAACCCCTGCACATACAAAACCAGGAGACGTCCTAGGTGACTTGTGCGGGGACTTGACCGCACGGCAGTCGTGAGGTCCGCGGATCGAGAAAAGATATTCTATTCTAATCACCTCGTAAATGCAACGAGTCAAAGGACAAGTATAGCAAGTAAGCAAGGGTCTCGTTCCACAGGGAATGGAATTTGTTAACTATATCTAGTTCTAGTGTTTATTAAAGCATGTAAAAGGAAATGTGAGTGTGTGTGTGTGTGTGTGTGTGTGTGTGTGGACTCTAAACTAACTAAACTAAGATAGAAATGTAGCCGGGTGTCTTGGCTATCTAATTAATCTACTCCTAATTAAGTTAATCTACTCCTAAAGGCAAGACACCCTAACTACGAAAATAAAGGTGGCTTGGAGATAAGCAAGATATGAAACACATATGGGACATCGGTTTACCAAACACAATATGCAAATCTATGTAGATTGTATAACATGTTAATACCAATTAATTCAGTAAAGGGTTCGTTCTCTTGATTAGGGAAATTACCCCGGAATCTTGATTAGGGAATTCCCGAAATCATGTCATCACTTTCCAATCGGAAGAGTGATTGTGTCTAGGGTTTAGACCCATTAAGCACAAGAACTATGAACCAAGGCTATCATAGCAAAGTCATGCATAAGCCTTTCCCATTCTATAGAGCTAATAGCCAAATTCATACCCGGAATGGTAATCCGAGCACAAACTCAACTCTCAATCTCTCTAATCACTCTAAGCATGGCATGATGAATCTTCTACCAAACATACATACATAAATGAGATATTTGATTACAACTACTCCTACATCATTAGTTAATCTACTCCTAATCTCATTCATACATACATATCAATATACAACTTTACATACACATGAATATCATAATAAGAGATTATAAATGAATAGCATAGAATAGAACAATACATGAATCAAATCTAAGAAACAATACAAACATATATTATAGCATAAGTGTTGGTTTACAAATATTCCCACATGAAGTTACACATCAATAGACATACAAAGATGAGCAAAGTAAAGAAATCACCATTGAAGACAAGCCTCCAAAAGCTCTTCCTATCTATGAAACTCTTATGGCTTGAACACAAGCCCTCCTATCTCTGCATATCTACTCTTCATGGAAGGCTTTCCATAGAGGAAAATCCCCCATGGAAGCTTGGAGTTGCTCTCTCTCTTTTGGTGTGTAAGAGCAAAAGCTCTAATGTTTGTTGGTTGGTTGGTCACCCGGTTGAAAGAGAGGCAAAAGGGGTGTATATATATGTTGGGCAAATTTGGGCAGGAATGGGATGTGAAAAGACATGAATGCCCCTGAAAATATCATGATTTTGGCTCGGACAGGGGTCAGACAGGGATTGTGCGGCAGGATATGTCTAGCCGCACGAACTAGCCAGAGTCTTGGCGAGCTTGGACGGTGGGAAATGTCTAGTCGCACGAGCTAGCCGAAATCTTGGCGAGCTTGGACGGCGGGAAATGTCTAGCTGCACGAGCTAGCCGAAATCTTGGCGGGTTTGGTTCCGCGGGCAATGTCTAGCCACACGAACTAGCCAGAATCTTAGCGGGTTGAAACATATTATAGCATGGTGTGTATAAAACTATCTAGAGGGGGGTGAATAGATTTTAAGCTTATTACCCAATTTTTCGTATTAAGTCAAATTACGAAATTACCCCAAACTAGATAAAGCAATAAATCAAGTATAATATGCGGAAATTAAATAACACTTGATTTTTACGTGGAAACCCTCACGGGAAAAACCACGGGCTAGTAAGTAAGCCACACTCGAACCTCGAATCCACTAAATGTGTAAAACGATTACAACCTAATCCCGGAAGTAATCACACACCTACCTAATCCCGGTATGAGTAAACCTAGTCAAATAGTTTAGCTAATCAAGATTAAGCACAAAACTTAATTAGCTATCACAAAAAAAAAAAACTTCTCAAACATACATCATACTAATCTCAAACTTGTATTCAAAGTATATAAAATAACATACAAGTAATTAATTGAGATTGCTAGCTAAGAGAAACACAAAATATGTAAGATATTAGTGAAAAGCTTACCAAGCAAAGTATGATGAAGAATCCATGCAAGATGACATCTAGAAGATCAAGGATGATGCTAGATGATGATTGATGATCATGAAAAAGTGTTTGAGTAATAAAAAATGAGTTCTTGGAATTTTTCTTCTCTTTGAAAAATATCCTAAGTATGAATTCTGAATATGAACTCTCTTAATTGACCTAAAGACAAAATGGCATATATATAGGGGTTCAAAACAAAGTGTGGTCGTTTAAGTAAGTTTCAAAGAAACGCGCCGATCGGTGGTTTCAATCGGCGGCCAGGCCACCGATCATGACCGCCGAATTGAGCTCGTGAAGAACAGAGCATAAACGGCGGTTCATTCGGCGGTTTCGAACGGCGGTTTCATGAACGCCGATTCAACCGCCGAATTAGACTGAGAGATAAAACAATCAGGTCTTGAATCGGCGGTTTCGAACGGCGGTCGTGACCGCCGATCTTAACCGCAGAAATGCTTTAGACCAATCTGGACTGAAACGGTTGTTTCATTCGGCTGCCAGGCCGCCGATCATAACCGCCGATCACCTAGAAAGGTGAAAACCAAGGAGAAGCCAAGGGCATTCTCCATAGGCGGTCCTCGCGCTAAACCAAGCACATTCTAGTGCATGCGCGGACGTCTCCGAAAGTTATCGGGAAACGAATTACATGACAACAAGACACAATTACACACAACAAAATATAATAAATAAGTGCAAGTGTGAAATGTGACAAGTGAAGAGAATGCACACATATGCAATGAATGATAAGTGTGTGTGTGCAACTAATCTCTTCAAAGAAAAGTAAGCACATAGAAATTTACCTTCGGTGCTTATCAACACGAGGTCTTCAAAGGGCTTCGAACAATAAGACCGATACTTAGGCTACCCTTACAAAGAACCCCAACATGTGGTTGTCAACGAAATGAGCCAATCAACAAAAGGGAACCTTACAATCTCCCCCTTTGGCTATTTCGTGACAAAACCACCACTCACATTGATTCCTCACAAAGAAATAGAAACTACGGGACAATTATGATATTCTACAACACAAAGAGATAAGAAAATAAAAATTCAAGTCTTCAATCTCTTGTAGAATAATCAAGCCCTGTAAATAAGATTTCTATGTTTTCTAATATAAGTGAAATGTGAGATTAATCAAGTGATATCAAAACAAGCATTTGCATTTTTAGAATTTAGGCACAACATTACAAAATATATGCAATGTATGATAAATGCAATGCTCCCCTTCAAAGGGTTACTCCCCCTCAATGTGTTATCTCCCCAATGTGCACAATTGCAACACCAATTTGCATCTCCCCTTACCATATACTACTCCCCCTTTTTGTCATGATATAGGCAAATGAGTAGTCCCCAACCGGGTCACTCATAGTAACGAGAGATAGTAGCATGCAAGATTTGCATAATTAATATAAGTCACTTTATGCATCTCAATTTAATCGGAGAGAAACAAGGAGATTTATTTGAGAGAAAATGTGTGAATCAAACATGCTTTGCATACAAGACATGTAGCATTCAAGTCCAAAATACAATGGTATTTGGCAAAGCAAATGACAAAGGTTTCTAATAGGAATTCAAACCAATTTCACCAATGTCATGAGTAAAGCAAGGATATAGAATACATTGATTTCAATATAAGAGCAACTATATCCAACTTTATAAGCGAAACATGGCATGAGCAACTTTGCACCCTTTTTGATTTTTCCGGATAAGATATCCGTATGATAGTAGCCATGTTCAACCAATAAAGAAAGAGAGACATTTGGAATATAAATTCCTTTGAACGGATACAAGATCCTTTATTCATTTTGAGTCTCATAAGCTTTCACACAAGTTTTGCATTTTTAAGAATATGCAATCATCAATTCATGCTTTTCATGTGAGCATGTTATATGAATTTCATGCTTTTTCATTTGACATTAGCATGTTATTAAAGAATCATCATGTCATGGAGATAATCATAGGTCATTCAAATCATACTTCCTATATACATCTCCTAGTCCAAAAATGCATGTTTGAACATAAATATGACATGGATTGTAAACAAGCAAGGTTCACACTTATTGAATTGAAAACATATATACATATGTGCAACCAAGCTTACTCAAGCAATAAAAAGAAGAGGCATAAGATATTTTAAATTTTTTGCAAGTGACAAGAATGCAAACTAGCTCTCTTTGCTTGAGTTCCCCATATGGGGCCAATCATAGAACATCACTCCATAAGACATATCCCAATAGATCTACTAAGAGTTTTTAATCGAGTAGCATCTAAGGGTTTAGTAAATAAGTCCGCAAGTTGATCATTAGTACCTACATGTTCAAGTACTATGCATTTATTTTCAACAAGCTCTCTAATGAAGTGATGGCAGATGTCAATATGCTTAGTTCTAGAATGTTGTACCGGATTCTTGGAAATATTAATAGCACTCATGTTATCACAAAAGAGAGTGAGAGTACCATGGTTGAATCCGTAGTCTACTAGCATTTGCTTCATCCATAGGAGTTGTGTACACCACTCCCCGCGGCTATGTACTCGGCCTCGGCCGTGGACAAGGAAATCGAGTTTTGCTTCTTGCAAAACCAAGACACCAAGTTGTTGCCTAGGAAGAAGCAACCGCCCGATGTATTTTTCCTATCATCACAATTTCCTGCCCAATCCGCATCACTAAAGCTTACAAGACTAGCATTAGTGTCAAAAGAGTACCAAATCCCATAATTGGATGTCCCATTCACATAGCGAATGATTCTCTTTACGGAAGAGAGATGAGACTCCTTAGGATCCGCTTGGTACCTAGCACACACACCCACACTAAAAGAAATATCGGGCCTACTTGCGGTTAAATAAAGCAAGCTACCTATCATGCCCCGATATAGAGTTTGTTCCACACTTTTACCACTAGCATCCTTGCTTAGCTTCAAAGTGGTACTCATGGGTGTATCACAATGTTTGGCATTCTCTAAACCAAACTTCTTCACTAGGTTTTTGGCATATTTGGCTTGGGTTATGAAAATCCCATCATCTAATTGCCTAATTTGCAAACCTAGGAAGTAACTAAGCTCACCAACAAGACTCATCTCAAATTCATGAGACATGACATCAACAAATTGTTGGACCTTGGTGTTGTTGGTGGAGCCAAACACTATGTCATCGACATATATTTGAGCTATGAAAAGCTCATCATTGTCTCTCTTGATGAATAGTGTCTTGTCAACACTACCTCTTGTGTAGTCATTGTCAACAAGAAATTGAGTGAGGCGCTCATACCACGCCCTCGGTGCTTGTTTCAACCCATATAGTGCCTTCTTGAGGCGATAGACATGGTTGGGGTGGTGTGCATCCACAAACCCCTTGGGTTGTTCAACAAACACTTCCTCTTGCAAGAAGCCATTGAGGAAGGCACTCTTGACATCCATTTGGTGCAATTTGAACTTGTGCACACAAGAAATGGACAAGAGAAGCCTAATAGACTCTAAACGGGCAACGGGAGCAAATGTCTCCTCAAAGTCGATACCCTCAATTTGAGAGTACCCTTGTGCTACAAGTCTAGCCTTGTTCCGCACTATGTTGCCATCCTCATCGGATTTGTTCCTAAATATCCATTTAGTGCCTATGACATTAGTGGTCTTAGGCCTAGGAACTAGAGTCCAAACCTCATTCCTTTCGAATTGGTTTAGCTCTTCTTGCATGGCAAGAACCCAAAATTCATCATTTAAGGCTTCTTCAACCTTTTTGGGTTCAATTTGAGAGGTGTAGCATGTGTAGCTAATAAGATTAGCAAGTTGACGTCGAGTCCTAACACCCTCATTTACATCTCTAATAACATCCTCTTTGTTATGGAGTCTTCTAACCCATGGAGCGGGTTCATTAGAGTCCAAGAGAGGGACTCTAGTAGTGGGTTGTGTGACTTCATCATTTTCATTAGATGTCCCAACATTGGGAGTCAGCACAACCCTCTCCAAAGGAGAAACATCACTAAAAACAACTTCCTCCTCATGATCATTAGACTTGAGCCTAGTATCATCAAATACGACATTGGATGATTCCATAACACTTAGAGTTTTTAAATTGAAAACTCTATAGGCTCTACTATTCAAGGCATAGCCAATAAAAATACCCTCATCACTCTTAGCATCGAATTTGCCAAGTTGATCACGGTCATTTAAGATGTAGCATTTACTTCCAAAAGTGTGGAAGTAGCTAACATTTGGCCTCTTGCCTTTCCATAACTCATAGGAGGTATTTCTAGTACCGGGCCTTAGGAAAATACGATTCCCTATATAGCAAGCCGTATTGACCGCTTCGGCCCATAGGTTCCTAGGGACATTGTTGCTAAGCAACATCACACGGGCCATCTCTTGAAGGACCCTATTCTTCCTCTCAACAACTCCATTTTGTTGAGGTGTCCTAGGAGCCGAGAACTCATGGGAGATGCCTAAGCTATTGCAATAGCTTTCAAATGAGGCATTCTCAAATTCCCTCCCATGGTCACTTCTAATCCGTTTTATGCTTTTAAAATTAGAATTCATTTCATTTTGTATTTTATTACAAAGCATTTTAAACTTATCAAAAGTTTCGGATTTTTCTCTAAGAAAATATGTCCATGTGAACCTAGAGAAATCATCAACACATACAAAAATGTATCTCTTTCCACCCAAACTTTCGGTTTGCATAGGACCCATGAGGTCCATGTGGAGAAGCTCAAGAGGCTCCTTGGTGGAGAGATACTTGCCCTTTTTGTGCATGCTTTTAGTTTGTTTTCCTTGTTGGCA
Organism: Acer yangbiense; assembly: GCA_008009225.1. Taxonomy (NCBI): domain Eukaryota; kingdom Viridiplantae; phylum Streptophyta; class Magnoliopsida; order Sapindales; family Sapindaceae; genus Acer; species Acer yangbiense. The sequence continues at coordinate 212,171 of CM017772.1, read as the reverse complement.
AGGTCCACAAATACCATTGGCTTTCTTCCCAAGCTTAGGGAGGCCACGCACACACTCGAACTTTCCAAGGGTTCTTAAATCCCTAAAGTTCATGTGGCCAAGTCTTTCATGCCACAACTCTATTTGCTCATCCATGGACACATTGTTTGAGACTATTCTAGCTTCAAGACAATAGCAATTGTCGCTAGATCTCATACCTTTCAATAAGGTTTGTCCATCGGGCTTTAGGATCGAGCAATTATCTTTACAAAACAAGACGGAATATCCTTCATCACTTAGATGTGAAATGCTTATTAAATTGGCTTTCAAACCATCAACAAATAAAGCATCGGATAAGGAGGGTAATCCGGGAACGGAAATGGTTCCTTTCCCTACAACTTTCTTTTTGGATCCATCACCAAAAGTGACATATCCACCTTCCTCCATAACAAGAGTCTCGAAGAAACTCTTGTTTCCCGTCATGTGCCTAGAGCACCCACTATCTAAATACCAAAAATTAGAAGAATTTGCCTTCAAGGCTATTTGAGCAACATGGCAAACATTTTCATTCTTTCTAATCCACCTAGAAACAATCTTAGCTTTCTTAGTGGTCTTTGGTACATGGGCTCTAGATGTCCTAGGATCATGCATAATAATATTATCATTCCTAGGAACATGCATCATGGCTCTTTTCTTTTTCTTCTCTATCATGCTTCTAGTTTTGCACATTTTTATATATCGAAAGCAATGTGGTCTAATATGACCATCAAATCCACAAAAGTGACATATAGGAGTAAAATAAGGAATCATACATTGGCCTTGTCTTTATGGATGAAAGGGTTCAATCCTTCTTCGTTGTTGAACCGGTCTTGGTTGCTTCCTAGCTTGAGGTTGCATGATAGGTCTCTTTCCTTTGTGAGCCATTTGAGGAGGAATGTTGGCTTGAGGGACCCTAGGAGGTTGAGCTTGAGTTTGCCTTCTTGGTCCCATCTTCACTTGTGCATTTGAACATTGTCCTACTTCTAACTTCTTCCTAGGAATTTGCACATATGAAGTTTCTTCGTTCTTCAAACCCTTGACAAACACGGTCTTGTTAAAGGTTGAGATCTTCTTGTCATCTTCATACCCAAGACCCCTCTTGTCACATGGACTCTTTCCAACACCAAGCATATGGTCAAGCTTCTTGGTGCTAGAATCCATCCTAGTCATAGAATTTCTAACTTCTTCAAGCTCCCTCTTTAGACTTTCTTCATTCCTCCTAGAAAAGACTAACTCCTCTCTTAGCTTATCTTCTATCTTCTTGAATTTTTCCACTTGTTCACCTAAGTGGTCATTATGAGATGCAAGCTCAAGATTTTCTTCTCTCAACATCTTGATCTTTCTTGTGCTCTTGATTGCTAAATCATTAAACTCGGCATGGCATTTAGCAAGCACCTTTTTCTCTACAAAACTACTTATGGAGTTAGACGAGGAATCACTTTCTTCTTCACTTGAGTCATTTTCCTCTTAACTCATTTCCTCTCTCTCACTAGCACTTTTGCTTTTATGGGAGGAGGCAAAAGCTAGGAGATTAGCCATGAGCTCTTCATCACTTGAAGACTCATATCCCTCAATGGAGTCATCACTACTTCCACTCCAAGTGGCGGCCATCACTTTTCCTTTTTTCCTCTAATTGTGATTTGCACATTCGGGGGCAAAGTGACCTATGCCACCACACTCGAAACATCGGACCCCTTTCCTTTCGGTCCTTTCTTGCCTAGGTTCAAACTTCTTGAAAGTGCCCATTTTCTTCAAATCTTGATCTTTTGATCCAAGGCCCTTTCTTCTAAACTTCATAACCTTGTTGAACCTTTTTACAAACAAGGCAAGGTCTTCATCCGAGTCAACCTTCTTTGCCTCCTTTTCATTCTTGGAGGTTTTTAAAGCAATTCCTTTTTGCTTTTTAGTGGGTGTGGAGATAGGCCCTTTCCTAGACTCATAAGCTAGAAGTCTCCCAATCACCTCACTCGGCTTCATATCCTTATAACCACTATTTTCTTCTAAAGCCGTCACCTTCGATTCAAACCTATCGGGTAGAGATCTCATAATCTTTTGCTTGATTCTCCTATCCGAATATGGATCACCAAGTTGATGGCTTTGGTTGACAATATCCATCAACTTGATCTCAAAGTCATTGAAGCACTCATTCTCCTCCATCTTAAGCATCTCAAATTGAGTTTGGAGGACTTGAAGCTTAGAGTCCTTCACCACTTCGGTTCCCTCATGTGCAATCTCTAGGATGTCCCAAGCCTCTTTAGCTATCCTAGTATTTTGAATCAATTTATATTGATTTTCATCCATAGCACACAAGATGGCATGCATCGCCTTCCTATTCCACTTTGAAGCCTCAAACTCTTGCGTGTTCCATTGCGCCTTAGGCTTCAATACTTCTTCTCCTCCACCATCGGGAGTCATCTTGGGTAGATCATATCCGTCTTCAACCGCCATCCATGCACGGTCATGAATTTGGCATATGTAGGATTCCATCTTCCCTTTCCATTGGGAATAGTTCAATCCGGTAAGAAGTGGAGGCCTTGTGCTTGAGGCACCTTCGTTGCCACCACCATTTCCACCGTTTCCACTCATAGTGTTTATGAATGAATGAAATGAATGCAAATGTATGAATGATCAAAAATCACACAAAATGCAAAACACACCAAAATAAGCAAGGATCACCTATGTATGTCTAGGAACCCGCTCTGATACCAATTGAAACAAATTATAGCATGGTGTGTATAAAACTATCTAGAGGGGGGGTGAATAGATTTTAAGCTTATTACCCAATTTTTTGTATTAAGTAAAATTACGAAATTACCCCAAACTAGATAAAGCAATAAATCAAGTATAATATGCAGAAATTAAATAACACTTGATTTTTACGTGGAAACCCTCACGGGAAAAACCACGGGCTAGTAAGTAAGCCACACTCGAACCTCGAATCCACTAAATGTGTAAAACGATTACAACCTAATCCCGGAAGTAATCACACACCTACCTAATCCCGGTATGAGTGAACCTAGTCCAATTTGCTTGCGATCTAAGCAACCTAATCCCGGATGCTACACACAAGACTTACTTTCTCTATGAAAAGAATACAACCCTAAGTGAATATATGAATATCCAAATGCAACATAGAGCAAGGGAACCCTATATGCTTATCTAAGATGATTAATATGCAATTAGAACAATCCTAGATATCAAAACTAAATGACATGTCAAATAGTTTAGCTAATCAAGATTAAGCACAAAACTTAATTAGCTATCACAAAACAACTTCTCAAACATACATCATACTAATCTCAAACTTGTATTCAAAGTATATAAAATAACATACAAGTAATTAATTGAGATTGCTAGCTAAGAGAAACACAAAATATGTAAGATATTAGTGAAAAGCTTACCAAGCAAAGTATGATGAAGAATCCATGCAAGATGACATCTAGAAGATCAAGGATGATGCTAGATGATGATTGATGATCATGAAAAAGTGTTTGAGTAATAAAAAATGAGTTCTTGGAATTTTTCTTCTCTTTGAAAAATATCCTAAGTATGAATTCTGAATATGAACTCTCTTAATTGACCTAAAGACAAAATGGCATATATATAGGGGGTCAAAACAAAGTGTGGTCGTTTAAGTAAGTTTCAAAGAAACGCGTCGATCGGCGGTTTCAATCGGCGGCCAGGCCGCTGATTATGACCGCCGAATTGAGCTCATGAAGAACAGAGCATAAACGGCGGTTCATTCGGCGGTTTCGTGACCGCCGATTCCAACCGTCGAATCAAAACAGAGAGATTAAAAACAATCAGGTATGAACGGCGGTTTCGAACGGCGGTTTCATGAACACCGATTCAACCGCCGAATTAGACTGAGAGATAAAACAATCAGGTCTTGAATCGGCGGTCGTGACCGCCGATCTTAACCGCAGAAATGCTTCAGACCAATCTGGACTGAAACGGCGGTTTCATTTGGCAGCCGGGCCGCCGATCATAACCGCCGATCACCTAGAAAGGTGAAAACCAAGGAGAAGCCAAGGGCACTCTCCATAGGCGGTCCTCGCGCTAAACCAAGCACATTCTAGTGCATGCGCGGACGTTTCCGAAAGTTATCGGGAAACGAATTACACGACAACAAGACACAATTACACACAACAAAATATAATAAATAAGTGCAAGTGTGAAATGTGACAAGTGAAGAGAATGCACACATATGCAATGAATGATAAGTGTGTGTGTGCAACTAATCTCTTCAAAGAAAAGTAAGCACATAGAAATTTACATTCGGTGCTTATCAACACGAGGTCTTCAAAGGGCTTCGAACAATAAGACCGATACTTAGGCTACCCTTACAAAAAACCCCAACATGTGGTTGTCCACGAAATGAGCCAATCAACAAAAGGGAACCTTACACGGGTTCGTGCGGCAGGACATGTCTAGCCATCCCGAAGGTCTGAACTAGCCATGGTGCTCAGCGGGTTCATGCTCCCCTGTTCGGCAGGTTCATTCCAGCCGTACAAACCAGCCGTGGACTTCTTCACACAAAATTGCCCTATTTTGCCCCCATTTGGTACAAACACCTTCTATATGGGATATTTACCTGCACATAGCTAAAACACACATTATATACACAAAAGTGCTCGGAAACGAACACAAAAGATAGGAATAGGGAGCGCTAAATGTGAACATTTGGAGCGCGATCAGGACCCAAGTATATGGTCATGGCGAGCCTCGATGTAACACCAGGGTAAGGAGATAGAAAATAATAGACCTAAACGCCAGTTCATAAGATACTCGGCTAAGAAAGGTCACTCAGCTCGAGCAAAAAATAATAAATCACCAGTTCATAGGAAACTTGGTAAAAATGAAGGATGCTCCACTCAAACATTTCTAGTAAAGATATCTCCGAACAAAATAGAGACCCGGCTGAATACGGGCCGTTAATTAAATAAACCGCGAGTGCAGGTTAAGTTCTGCTCATCCCTCTTATGATAATTATCACTATGTTTATTATCGTCATGCAGGAAAAGGTGTCTTAAAAGTCAATTCGCGAAGGTAGTAGAATAAAATATCAAGCATTGAACAAAGGATGTATATACATACAAAATTCATTACAAAAAATATGCATACAAAGTTCACTACAAAAAATGGTAAAATATCATAAGTTAGGAAGATGGCGCTGGGGGTTGTGAACCACTTCCACCGATACTCAGATCAAGCTCCATCACGTATTCACTTAAGAGGCTGTCATCAGAGGGCCATATGATCTTTGTCCTCCTCATCATCCATCCAAGCGCTGTAATCTTTTCCGAGCACATGCCCAATGTCAGGATCCTCACCGTTAATCCCCGCCTTCTGACAGGCATGGAGAGTAGAGAACGCACTAGCAGTAGGGACCTCTAGGTGCATGGGATGTGGCATCTTCCCCTTGCTTCGGCAGTTGATCGGACTTTTACAAGTACCAAAATTCCACACTTGGAATACACAAATCGAATGAGATGTATAATAGCAAGCGGGATCGTTCCTCAGGGAAAGGGAGGATATTTGGCTATAACTAAAATATGTACACTAATCTAAACTACGTGCAGAAAAGTAAAATTCATTTGTGGTTTTGGAATTTGTTTTAACAATTAAACTAAATGAAATTAATCAATCTAAAACAAGTAATTGAAATGAAAGGTGTGATATATGATGATGGATATTGGGGAATTGAGTTGACAACTAAAAGATTTCCTAATGTAATGAACTAGTCCAATTAAGCACTTTCATCATACTCAAGGGTTGTTCTTTAATTGATTTTACTCATTAATGTGCAAATTCAAACCTTGACTCAAATAAGCCCTACTATGAGTCTTGGTGGAAATAGATTCAAGCTCTTACCCAAGTGAACCCCACTATGAGTAATTGCCCAAATAATATTCTTAAGAACAAATTAAAGGTCTTATACCAAATAACACATGCATGCATCAATTTTCAATTTCATATATGCTAAAGATTGGAGAATGAGTTGAAAGCCATTCAAACCCTAAACCACAACCTTCACATGTGAACCATTTTTACCACAAGCTAAATTGAACCCCAATATTAACAAGTAAAGTAAAAATGGCAACTTCAAAGCAATGAAATGAAAATATACCAAGAGAGGATTTGATAAATATATGACTAATTCAAATACATGGGACTATCACATTAGTTGTCTCATCAATTCCCCAATAAAAGGGTTTAGTTACACATAATGAAAAGAGAAAGATTGTAGAGAAAACCCACAAAAATCTTCATAAGTCTTCTTGTTCCTTGATAAGCTTGGAATCTCCTTGACCTTGGTGACTCCTTTCTTCTCTCTTCAATTAATCTTCAAAATGAGGTGGAAAGAATGTTGTTGGAATGAATTAATGGAGCTTTGGAGAGATAGAAGTTAGAGAGAGCTTAGAGAGTTTTAGAGAGAGGATAGGGTTTCAAGAAAAATGGTGGAGAATTATGAGAGAATGAGAAAAGGGGGATATTTATATGTGGTCCAATGAGGTAGGGTTGAAATCCCGGTGCTGCTGACCTGGCACGTGATCGGCGGTTGAACTGTGGCCGCAGAATGCAACTGACACTTCTGGAATGAAACGGCGGCCAGGCCACCGAATGGAAACCGCCGAATTGAAAATGGACTTACTAGAATTGATCGGCGGTTGAACTGTGGCCGTCGAATGCACCTGGCACTTCTGGAATGAAACGGCGGTTTCAAACAGCGGCCAAACCGCCGAATGGAACGGTAGAATTCTTCTTTTCTTGCCAAATGACCGTTTTGCCCCCAAATGCTCTCCTTTCATCTCTTTTAGCCCAAAATCACCGGATTTCTTCGTTCTTCAACCCAGAATACAAAAAGTACCTGTACAATCAACATCGAGCCATAAATTTCATGAATTTACTCGAAAGTCAATCAAAAGTATCAGAAATAGGGGGTGTATTTCTATATATGTAATTGCTCGATCAAATGCCCCCAAACCTAGCTTTTGCTCGTCCCCGAGCAAATTCAAAAACAAAACTAAGGAAATCCGATAAACCAAAAGAACATAACTAAGAACTATAACTAAAGCCGCCGATATACACAATTATGTAAACAACCAAAAAGAGTGCGATTGCCAAATGTGATGAGATACCATGAGAGATGTGCTAAAGTTGAAAGAACACAAAATCAATCCAATGAGTGCAATGCTAGCCATGAATCCCACACTAAATTGTCCTAGCTTTGGCGACCACCCGCACAAGCGCTTCAGCCATATTTCGCCTCGCCTCGACTCTAGGTCCTTACAAGATTCACTCTTATTTTTCCTCTCAGAACCTAGGTTTACACTTATACAAGCGTATGCGAATGAGTTTATGCAATGGGAGCAAATTAAGACGCATACATGAATTTCAAAAATTGAACGCTCTTTAAGTGAATAAGTCTCATGAAAGAAACCAAAAACCATGAACGTGGCAGAGCATGACAAGAGTTTGCATTCTCAAATGGAAAACCTACAAGATCAGATTGACTTTCCTACCAATTGATGGGGCCGCGGGTGTTATGTGGTGAATGGTGGATACGGGAAATGTGGGGAATTTCCGATCAAGCTTACAACTATATAGCAATGAGCTAAGTTTGAGCTCAAAAACTACAAAAATTCCAACTAAGCTCATTTTGAGCAACTTGCAACAACTTTTGTTACTCAATGAGAGCAACACACAATTTAGACACATACAAGGCTCAATTTATTTTTATTTTTATTTTTATTTTTATTTATTTATTTATTTATTTATTTATTTATTTATTATTATTTTTTTGAAATTGCCTTGAACATAATATTTTTTAAATACATATTACAAAAGCTTGAACAAGCAAGATCGAAAAGATTGGGTATGGTTTGTGTTTAGGTTCGTTGGTGTTTGGGAAAATGTTTGGCTTGGTGCTTGGCCACCATTATTGGACCCTTGAGCACAAATCGGGTAGGAGATGGATGAGAGTGTTTAGGTGAATTCTATAAAAGTCCTATCATCCCTTCAAGTAGGCAAACCACAAGAAATTGCAAACTAATGACATGATATCCACAATTGATGAATGTTCTATGGCTAGTGGTGCAAGTGATGTGATGAGACTTCAATGATGCACAACAAAATGTGAGACATGTTTAGGAGTACAAAAAGAGAAACATAACCCTCATAGATTCGCTTTTTAAGGCACGTGAACTTAGGGTAGTCTCCACTAATAGACCTACACACTCACACAAATGGCCACCTCAACTTAGATCAAGAAAGTATGGGACTAACTCATGACATGCATGCAATCTTAGATTGTCAATGAGCACATGACAAAGGTATCAAATCAAGCAAAATATGCTCATTCATGGCCTATATCGCACAAGTTTGGCAAAAAATTTGTTCCAAAAATTTTATTTTTACAATAAAAAATGTTATCCTGAAAATCCGTCGGGGGTTTTCCCGGGATAACCTGGACCGCAGTGTACGGTGTACACCGCAGCTGGCCCCGGACCGGGTGGGGTGAAGCTCCCTTGGCCCGAGCACCAGGGACCGATACTATGCAGTAGGACCGGTCCTACAGGGTGGAACAGAGGTTGAGGTAGCGTGCTGGTGCGTGTGGTGCACCTGGTGTATCTTTGGAGGGGTAAAAAGGTGGGCCTTTTATTATTTAACAGTGGAGTACATCGTCCATCACTTCATATACCACATCCAGCTATTACAAAAGGTTTACTAGCGAGATGGGGACACAACATACAAGAGTACAAACTAAGCAAGGAGGTCACTCAATGGGTTGCACACGGGGGCTTTGCCCAGGCAAGACAGTAGCCAAGTAGACCATACACATAGGAACTTTGACTAGGCGGGGTAGTAGCCAAGTAGACCATACACATAGGAGCTTTGACTAGGCGGGGTAGTAGCCAAGTAGAACACACACATAGGAGCTTTGACTAGGCGGGGTAGTAGCCAAGTAGACCATACACATAGGAGCTTTGACTAGGTGGGGTAGTAGCCAAGTAGAACATACATATAGGAGCTTTGACTAGGCGGGGTAGTAGCCAAGTAGAACACACACAGAGGAGCTTTGACTAAGCGGGGTAGTAGCCAAGTAGTGTTAGGATTATGCTCAATAGCAAGAGTGTAATATTGTAATTAACTATCTTTTTCATATTAATAAAGTGATTTATAGTTTAACAAATCTTATAGCATTTATAGTTTAATATTATAATTGTTAAAGTAAATAATCATAAGGTCTAAAGACTATGAGAAAAGAAGAATTGTTCGTACATCTGAATATGTATATGGTAGACACAATTCTTTAGTTAGTCTTGAATATTGTTCACAACTTAAGTTAAAGGTTGGGCACCTTTATCTTGTTAAAGTTGTAGAATTCTTTTGCTAGCATTTGAGTGGGATCAAATGAGATATGATGAGTCTAAAATCATCGGAGTGTCTTCGAGCAAAAGAATCTAGTGCACTGGGTGCAATGAACTGGATCACAATGAAAAGCTTTATCTAGAACCGTCAATAGATAATAGTCTTTTTATTATCAGGACAATCGGAGAGTCTATCTTAATCCTGAGATAAATGATGGACTTATGGTTGCAAGTGATATCATTTGAGTTATCAATGAGTACGATTATATAGCATAGTCTATCCTCGATAGTTTGGTGATATTCATTTATTAATCGATAGAGGACTTCATTTATAGATATGGAGATCGTGGCTCTATTTATTAAATGAGAGTATAATATCATCATATGGATGTTTTGAGGTAATTGGATATTAAATCTCAACGTTGAGTTTTCGATAGTGACTATTGAAAACATGACTTCTGGACAAGTCAAAATATCCAAGTTCAAAACGTGGTCATATGAGTAAATATGGTAACTTGGAGAGTTATAGGCGGTCTATGAACTCTTGGCGATTACTGATATTAATCACGAGGATACACTATCTCCAATATGATTGTCTAGGGTTATGAAAGAGGAACATCTTCCTTTTCTATCTTTATTTAAGAGTTCAATTTTAGCTCTTTAGTGGAATGAGTTAAAATTAATGGATCGGACCTAAGTGAATCATTTGTTGATTGTGATTAGGTTGTGTCTATTGAAGCTTAAATTTAGATAGCCCGCCAAGATCCCCAATCCACATGGACTTGCATGGATCACTTGATATATTCTACCGGACCAATTTAAGGGTCCATCTAGAATTGCATTTAATATATTAAGAATTTAATTTGCACATTAATTATTTAATGAGCTGCTCAATTATATTTATTTATTAATGAATGGCATGTGGGCTTGTTTCTTTTAGTAAGAATGGGTCTGGTTCACATGTGGGCTTGTTATTTAAAGTCCAATGGATTAAATGATATAAGAAAATAATATATGGCCCATTTTTATACATGTGGAGTGGCAAGGTTAATAGATTAGCCTAATATATTATTTTGTTTCATTGTTTAATTAAATAAGAATTAATTAATTGTTTAATTAATTGTTTAATTAAGAAACAAATCTTTTTCTGATCAGGAAATATATTTCCTAGAGATATACTATTGGTAGTAGTATATTAAAAGTAAAAGACTTATTTGGTAAGAAAATAAATAATAAGTTTTATTTATTTAATCAAATAGGAAAGTCTTTTATTAAGTCAATAAAAGAATAAAAATACTTATGAGTTGAATTAGGGTTAGGAGTCTAATTAACATGTGAATTAGGGTACAACACAAATCCTTTTTTGCAGAGGAAATTTGGCAACCCTAATTGGACCACATGGAGATTTCGGCCAACCCTAAAAGGAAGAGGAGAAAAATTTGGGCCACCCTATATAACTCTTGTTATAGAATTCGGCCACCCTACTTGTTGATTGATTCAATTTTCTTCTTCTTCTAAACTCATAGAAAAGTATTAGTTTTTATTCTACTAAAACATAAAAGAAAAGAAAAAGATTATTCTTTTGATGGTACACTAATTGCTTGTTCATCAATAAGCTTGTGTGTACAACATCGAATTAGGTTCACGCGAGTTTCGATCATTAGATTGAGAACTCAAAAGTGACCGGAATAATCTTTGTATTCTTTTGATTGTTTTGTGACTAACAAAAGAAAAAGAAAAGTTTGTTTGTCCATTCTCAGGTTTGCAATTCAAAGAAAAAGGGAGACCACGCTCCTAGGTGATTCACGTTCGTGCTAGGATTGAAGATCTTGCAGATTACCATCGACGTAAGTCAATCAGATCACGCGACAAAAGGTATTCAACTTTTGTTACTTTATATATGGTTAATTAATTAAAGGGGTTAAGGTTCATAAAAAGGAAAAATTTTAAAACATACTAAATCTATTTTTAGTCTCGCTTCCGCTGCATATACTACGGTATTTTTCCCTACAATTGGTATCAGAGCCTAGGTTGTACCCTTTTAATTAATTAACGTGAAAATAAATATAAACGTGTCCTAAGTAATCTAGAGGGGGGGTGAATAGATTTTAAACATTTTTTTACCCAATTTTCGATATTAGTCAAAATTACGAAAATGCCCCAATCTAGTCAATATACAAAAACAAGTATACAAGTACGGAAATTAAAGGACACATAATATTTACGTGGAAACCCACACGGGGAAAAACCACGAGCTGTTATGTGCGCCACACGAGAACCTCGAATCCACTATTTGCAAATACGATTACAATTTAGGTTGACCACATCACACCTAAAATTACTAATCCGTCTTTGCTACCCGCGGGCCTTTAATAGTGACTCTAGTCCCTTGCTTGCAAACTACCTAATAGGTAAATACAACACTTGTCTCCAAAGTGAAGAGATAGCACAACCTAAGGTGAATATGTGAAACACTCAAGATGCTAAAAATGCAAGGTTAGACATTCAAGCTTATCTAGGCATGGATGAACATGTTAGACATTCCTAGATATCATATCACTAGATGAAATGCATATAACAACACTAAATAAGCAACCAAAATCCTATATGCATTATCTATCACAAAACAACTCACAAACCACAATAAAACAAACTTGAAACTAAGTCAAGTCATAAAGATGCAATCTTGAATCAATTCAAGTAATAAAAAAGCTATCTTGTATAGCAAGAACATAAAGATATGAGAATGATATTCTAGATACAAGTCATGTGAGCAAAACTAACAACCCTAAATGAAATCAACCTAGAATCATGCTAGAAGATGAATGAAAGATGCAAGATGGAGGGTGTTTGTGTTTTGGAACCTTAAAGATGAAGTCTTGATGCCTTGAAGTGGAAGATGCTCAAGAAGCTCTCAAATGTGTAATTTTTGCTCTAGAAAACGAGCCAAGGCAAACAAGACACATATATATGAGATCCAAATGAAGTGATGTCGTTTTGAAGAAAACGATTCAGCTTCTTCACGGGCAACCGCTGCGCGTACCGCTCAAGAGGCAACATGCCTGGGCAGCAGTACATCAAGCGTGAAGACACTGATCTGGCTCGCTGCGGAGGACCGCTGGCCAGGCACATGCCTAGGGGGCGGTCTATGCCGCGGTAAAGCACAGACAGTGCATCAGCTCAAGTTTTGAGCGCCCCAAAATATGACCAAACAACATTGAAACCTTTCGAATAATATATCGTTGGAAAGGTATGGAAGTGTAATTTCTACTCCAATTAACAAAACATGATTTGGATAAATTTAGAAAAAGTTATGGTCATTTGAGTGACCAAAGGTCAGATTCGGATAACAGCTGTGATGCCCTGTTTTAGTGGTCACTTTGGAAATTTCAAAACCAATCCAAACGGTCATGAAATATTACGAATAATATACCGTTGGAAAGGTATGGGTGTATAGTTTGTCCAGAATTTTACAAAACTCAATTTAAATCTTTTGATAAAAAGTTATGGTCACAAGACCATACAAAGGTCGGTTTTGAAAAACGTTTAAAACATTAAAATCCAATCTTTTTAAACTAGACAAATTACTCCAAATAACCAAACCGAATCTAACACTTATCCAAGAGAAGAATGAGTCCTTCTCAAGTGGTCAACCATCACGCTAAGACATGCACACCATCGTGCAAGCATGGACATTTCCGATCACACAAACGGAAATGAATTACACCACACTTAAGACAAACATACATGAAGTGCAAGTGTGGGAAATGACAAGAGGATGCAACCTAGAGTCTAGCATGGCATGGCAATTATCAAACAAGGATGCAATCAACAAAACATGCAACCAATGTGAGTGTGTGCAACTACATCTCTTCAAAATAGAGTTAAGTCAAGAGAGCTACCTTTCTTGAAGCTCTTGATCACACAATGAGGTTTTCTTCCATTCTAAGCTACCCTTACATATAAAACCCCATTGTGATTTTGCCAATGAAATACGCCAATCAAAAGTGAGGCACTTACAATCTCCCCCTTTGGCTATTTCGTGACAAAATCACCACTCACATAGCAACCTCACAAAACAAAAGATTGGTCAACAAGAATTTTCTACATTACAATAAAGCTCCTAGTCTAAGTCTCTCTTCAAGTCAATTCCAAGCTTGTAGAAAAAATCCAACCTACACACAATCAACAAGAAAAATACCTTCCAAGAACAAGTGTGTCAAAGATGCTAATGACAAAAGAAATGCCTTTTCAAAAAGGAATCAAACAAGCAATGTAATGCAATGCAACTCCCCCTAAATGCAATCATCTCCCATCATGGGTTAATCACTCTCAACTCCCCCTAAATGCAATGCCTAGAAGCACAAATACCCCCAAACCTTACTCCCCCTTTTTGTCATGAGATAGGCAAAGGGAGTCTCCCCTAATGGGTAAGCATTAGCAAGGAGAGCTTGTAGCACGAACACATATGCAATCAAATAGGCAATTTTATGCACCTCAATCAAGTAAGAGAGATTCAAGGAGTTTTATTTTATGAAAAATGTGTGACAATAATGCTTTGCATGCAAGACATGTTGCATCTAAGACCAAAACAATGGTATTTGGCAAAGCAAACAACAAAGGTTTCCAATAGAATTCAAACCAATTTCACCCTTTGTTATGGAAAAAGCAAGGATATAGAATTTTAGTATTTCAAAAAAAGAGCAACTATATCCAACTTTATAGGTAAAACAAGACATGAGCGACTTTGCACCCTATTTGATTTTTTCGGGTGAGATACCCGTATGATAGTAGCCTTGTTCTACAAATAAAGAAAGAGAGACTTTGGATATTAAGATCCTTTTGATTTAAGTCTCAATATTGCTTTTGCGCACATATTTGCATTTAACATTTGCAATCAAACATTTCACATTTTCATCTCATACTTTTCAACTTAAGCATGTCAATTAAAAGGAATTATCATGTCATGGAGATCAATTAAAGGTCATTCAAAAGTACTTCCAAAGTACATCTCCTATTCCAAAAATGCATGTTTGAGCATAAATATGACATGGATTGCAAGCAAGGCAATGTAGCACACTAATTAAGAAAAAACATATAAGTAAGTACAACCAATCATCTCAAGCAATTAACTAAGAGGCATAAAATATATCAATGTGGCACAATGCATGATCATGCAACTTTGCTCTCTTTGCTTGAGCTCCCCATATGGGGTCAAGACACACCAAATCAACCCAATTGACAAATCCCAATAGACTTGCTAAGGTTCCCAAATCTAATGGTGTCTAAAGGCTTTGTAAACAAATCTGCTAGTTGGTCATTTGTTCCCACATGTTCCAATGCAATGGTTTTGCTCTCAACTAGCTCTCTTATGAAATGGTGTCTAATGTCAATGTGCTTTGTCCTAGAATGTTGGACGGGATTCTTAGAAATGTTAATGGCACTCATATTATCACAAAATAAAGTAAGAGTACCTTGCTCCAAGCCATAATCGGCTAGCATTTGTTTCATCCACATCAATTGAGTGCAAGCACTACCGGCGGCAATATATTCCGCCTCGGCCGTGGATAGGGAAATTGAGTTTTGCTTCTTGCAAAACCAAGAGACCAAATTGTTCCCAAGGAAGAAGCAACTGCCCGATGTACTCTTCCTATCATCACAATTTCCCGCCCAATCGGCATCACTAAATCCAACAAGACTTGGATTAGTGTCAAAGGAGTACCATATCCCATGATTTGAGGTACCATTCACAAACTGAATGATCCTCTTCACCGCCACAAGGTGAGATTCTTTGGGATTAGCTTGGTACCTAGCACAAACACCTACACTAAAACAAATATCGGGCCTACTTGCGGTCAAGTAAAGCAAGCTACCGATCATGCCACGATATAGACTTTGTTCCACATCCTTTCCACTAGCATCTTTGCTAAGTTTCAAGGTGGTGCTCATGGGTGTGTCACAATGTTTGGCATTCTCAAGGCCAAACTTTTTCACTAGGCTCTTCGCATACTTAGCTTGGGATATGAAGATCCCATCATGCATTTGCTTGATTTGCAAGCCTAGGAAATAATTTAGTTCACCAACCATGCTCATTTCAAACTCATGAGACATGACATCAACAAATTGTCTAACTTTGGATTGGTTGGTGGAACCAAATACAATGTCATCAACATAAATTTGAGCTATGAATAGCTCATCTTTAGTGCACTTGATGAACAAGGTCTTGTCAACACTACCTCTTGAGTAGCCATTGTCTACAAGATAAAGAGTGAGGCGCTCATACCAAGCCCTCGGTGCTTGTTTCAACCCATATAGAGCCTTCTTGAGGCGATAGACATGAGAGGGGTGGTGTGGATCCACAAACCCCTTGGGTTGCTCAACAAACACTTCCTCATGCAATAAGCCATTGAGGAAGGCACTCTTGACATCCATTTGGTGTAACTTGAACTTGTACACACAAGAAATGGATAAAATAAGCCTTATGGACTCAAGACGGGCAACGAGAGCAAAAGTCTCCTCAAAGTCAATACCCTCAATTTGAGAGTATCCTTGTGCAACAAGCCTTGCCACAATGTTGCCATCCTCATCGGATTTGTTCCTAAACACCCATTTAGTTCCTATGACATTAGTGTTTCTAGGTCTAGGAACAAGAGTCCAAACCTCATTCCTCTCAAATTGGTTTAGCTCTTCTTGCATGGCAAGAACCCAAAACTCATCTTCCAAGGCTTCATCAACCTTTTTGGGTTCTATTTGAGAGGTGTAACAAGTGTAGCTAATTTGATTGGCTATTTGACGCCTAGTCCTAACACCCTCTCTAACCTCTCCAATGATATCATCCTTATCATGGAGTTAACTAACCCAAGGAGCGGGTTCATTAGAGTCCAAAGGAGGAACTCTATTAAGAGGCAAATCATCCTCTTCATCTTGGTTTGACTTCACACCACTTGAAGTCTCACCACTTTCCTTCAAAGGAAGGACATCCACCTCACAAACATCCTCCTCATGGTCATCAAATTTGGGCCTACAATCATCAAAGACAACATTTGATGATTCCATAACACTTTGAGTCTTTAGATTAAAAACTCTATAGGCCTTGCTATTAAGCGCATACCCAATGAAAATACCCTCATCACTCTTGGCATCAAACTTGCCAAGTTGATCCCGGTCATTTAGTATATAGCACTTACTCCTAAAGATGTGGAAGTAGCTCACATTGGGTTTTCTACCCTTCCATAACTCATAGGATGTTTGTTTAGTCTCGGGCCTAAGGAAGACTCTATTCCCTATGTAACAAGCCATATTGATGGCTTCGGCCCAAAGATTTCTAGGGACTTTGTTGCTAAGCAACATCACACGGGCCATCTCTTGGAGGACTCTATTCTTTCTCTCAACAACACCATTTTGTTGAGGAGTCCTAAGGGCCAAAAATTCATGGGAAATGCCTAGGCTATTGCAAAAATTTTCAAACTTAGCATTTTCAAATTCTTTCCCATGATCACTTCTAATTTTCTTAATGCTTTTAATGTGAGAGGTTTTCTCATTTTGAATTTTGACACAAAGCATTTTAAATTTCTCAAAGGCTTCGGACTTTTCTCTAAGGAAGTAAGTCCATGTAAACCTAGAGAAGTCATCAACAACAACAAGAATGTACCTTCTACCACCTAAACTTTCGGTTTGAATGGGACCCATAAGGTCCATATGGATGAGCTCCAATGGCTCTTTGGTGGAAAGGTATTTGCCTTTCTTGTGCACACTTTTAGTTTGCTTTTCTTGTTGACAAGGTCCATAAACTCCCTCAATCTGTTTCCCAAACTTGGGAAGGCCCCTAACAACATTCAACCTATCAAGGACTTTCAAGTCCCTATAGTTCATATGGCCAAGTCTTTGGTGCCACACCTCAATTTGCTCACTAGTAGACAATGTAAGGATTCCCGTTGTTTTTAATTGGTTTATTTCGTGATCAAACCATATGTGAGGATTCTTTGTAAGGGTAGTTTAGATGTTGTTGTTATTGCTTAGGCCCTTTGAAGATTTTATTATTGACAAGCACCAAAGGTAATACTCTAAGTGCTTACTTGTCTTGAAGAGATAGTTGCACACACTCACAACTCATGCATATGTTTAATCTTTGCATGTTGTGTTTCTTTTTGTTATGCATCAATGCCTATTTACATCTCTTCTTGCTTGTTATTATGATTGCATCTTGTGTTTATAACATCATAGCATTTGGGCTTTTAGGATGCATCTTAGTTTACCTTTGTTCCCCTTGCATGATTGCTTGTGGGGTTCAAAGTTGTGGGCTGTGCGCTGGTCCACCTGCGCCTATCGTCCAGCGCCTCTCACCGGCGTAAAATGGCCAGTGGCGTGCCGCTGGTCGTGCGCTGGTCCACACCAGCGCAGATCGTCCAGTTCTCTGTCGCCGGTCGTGCGCTGGTCTACACCAGCGCAAGGCCACCAGCGCTGATTGCCCAGTATGGCTCCGCTGGTCTGGCGCCTGTATGAGCGCATGTCGTCCAGCGCCAAAGCAAAAATGTGCGTGTGCGCTGGTCCTGCGCCTGTTGTCCAGCGCAGGTCCACCAGTGCACAGAGCAATTTTCTGGCGCGTTTTCAAAACGACCTCACTTCACTTATGGCCTCTATATATATGCTAACTTGATTTTAGGTCACTTACAAGAGTTCTTATTCATGCTTCATACTTAGGATATTTTTCAAGAGAAGAAAAATACACAAAGAACTCATTTTTAATCACTCAAACACTTTTTCATGATCATCAATCATCATCAAGCATCATCTTAGATCATCTAGATGTCATCTTGCATGGAATCTTCATCATACTTTGCTTGGTAAGCTTTTCACTAATATCTTACATGTTTTGTGTTTCTCTTATCTAGCAATCTCAATTAATTACTTGTTTGTTATTTTGTATGCTTTGGATACAATATTGAGATGAGTATGATGTATGTTTGAGAAGTTGTATTGTGCTAGCATATTAGGTTTTGTGCTTAATATTGATTAGCTAAACTAATTGACATGTCATTTAGTTTTGATATCTAGGATTGTTCTTAATTGCATATTAATCATCTTAGATAAGCATATAGGGTTTCCATTGCTCTATGTTGCATTTTGGATATTCACATATATTCACTTAGGGTTGTATTCTCTTCTAGAGAAAGTAAGTCTTGTGTGTAGCAACCGGGATTAGGTTGCTTAGATCGCAAGCAAATAGGACTAGGTTCACTCATACCGGGATTAGGTAGGTGTGTGATTACTTCCGGGATTAGGTTGTAATCGTTTGCACATTTAGTGGATTCGAGGTTCGAGTGTGGCTTACTTACATAGCCCGTGGTTTTTCCCGTGAGGGTTTCCACGTAAAAACCAAGTGTTGTTTTAATTTCCGCACCATATTACATTTGCTTGTTTATATTATCTTGAGGGCATTTTCGTAATTTTGACTAACACGAAAAATTGGGTAAAAAGCGTAAAATCTATTCACCCCCCCTCTAGATAGCTTTATACACACCGTGCTATAATAAGTTTCAATTGGTATCAGAGCGGGTTCCTACACATACATAGGTGATCCTTGCTTATTTTGGTGTGTTTTGCTTTTTGTGTGATTTTTGATCATTCATACATTTGCATTCATTTCATTCATTCATAAACACTATGAGTGGAAACGGTGGAAATGGTGGTGGCCACGAAGGAGCTTCTAGCACAAGGCCTCCACTTCTTACCGGATTGAACTATTCCCAATGGAAAGGGAAGATGGAATCCTACATATGCCAAATTCATGACCGTGCATGGATGGCGGTGGAAGACGGATATGATCTCCCTATGATGACTCTCGCGGGTGGAGGACAAGATGTTTTGAAGCCTAAGGCGCAATGGAACGCGTAAGACTTTGAGGCTTCTAAGTGGAATAGGAAGGCTATGCATGCCATTATGTGTGCTATGGATGAGAATCGGTACAAGCTTATTCAGAATACTCAGATTGCCAAAGTGGCATGGGACATCCTTCAAGTTGCACATGAGGGAACCGAGGTGGTGAAGGAGTCCAAGCTTCAAGTCCTCCAAACTCAGTTTGAGCTACTTAGGATGGGAGAGGATGAATGCTTCAATGACTTCGAAATCAAATTGATGGACATTGTAAATCAAAGCCATCAACTCGGAGACCCGTATTCGGATAGGAGAGTCAAGCAAAAAATTATGAGATCTCTTCCCGATAGGTTTGAATCCAAGGTGACGGCCATAGAAGAAAATAGTGGCTACATGGATATGAAGCCAAGTGAGGTGATTGGGCGTCTCCTTGCATATGAGTCTAGGAAGGCTCCTAGCACCACTACTCCTCCTAAGAAGTCTAAAGGAATAGCTTTGAAAGCATCTAAGGATGCAAAGGAGGCAAAGCATGAATTGGATGAAGACCTTGCCTTATTTGTGAAAAGGTTCAACAAGGTTATGGGGTTCAAGAAGAAGAAGGGATTTGGGTCAAGAGGACAAGATTTGAAGAAAAAGAGTTCCTTCAAAAAGTTTGAGCCTAGACAAGAGAGGACCGAAAGGAAAGGGGTCCGATGCTTTGAATGTGGTGGGATTGGTCACTTTGCCCCCGAATGTGCTAATCACAATGAAAAGAAGAAGAGCAAAGTGATGGCCGCCACTTGGAGTGGGAGTAGTGATGACTCCAATGAGGAAGATGAGTCTTCAAGTGAAGAAGAGCTCATGGCTAACCTCC
The DNA here is from genome assembly GCA_008009225.1 of Acer yangbiense. Taxonomy (NCBI): domain Eukaryota; kingdom Viridiplantae; phylum Streptophyta; class Magnoliopsida; order Sapindales; family Sapindaceae; genus Acer; species Acer yangbiense. Next base: position 192,053 of record CM017772.1, on the reverse strand, counting down.
TAGCTTTTGCCTCCTCACATAAGAGCAAAAGTGGTAGTGAGAAAGAGGAAATGAGTCAAGAGGAAAATGACTCAAGTGAAGTAGAAAGTGACTCCTCTTCTAGTTCCAAAAAGAAATTTGTGGAGCAAAAGGTGCTTGTTAAATACCATGCCGAGTTCAATGATTTAGCACTTAAAAGCACAAGAAAGATTGAGAGATTGAGAGATTGAGAGAAGAAAACCTTGAACTTTCGGCTCACAATGACCACTTAAGTGAACAAGTGGAAAGATTGAAGATGAGAGAGGATAAGTTAATTGAGGAGTTAGACTTATCCAAGAGAAGTGAAGAAGGCTTGAAGAGGGAACTTGTAGAAGTTAAAGGGTCCTTTGATAGGATAGATTCTAGCACCAAGAAGCTTGATCATTTACTTGGTGTTGGAAAGAGTCCAAGTGACAAGAGAGGTCTTGGGTATGATGATGGCAAGAAAATCTCAACCTCTAACAATACCGTGTTTGTCAAGAGCTTGAAGAACGAAGAAACTTCATTTGTGCAACCTCCTAGGAAGAAGTTAGAAGTAGGACAATGTTCTAATGCTCAAGTGAAAATGGGGCCAAGAAGGAAATCTCAAGCTCAACCCCCTAGGGTCCCTCAAGCCAACACTCCTCCAAAATTGGCTCACAAAGGAAAGAGACCAATCATGCAACCTCAAGCTTGGAAGCAACTTAGACCGGTTCAACAACGAAGATGGATTGAACCCACTTATCCACAAAGACATGGACAAGCTCCCATACGTGCACAAAGGCAAGGTATGATTCCTTATTTCATCCCTATTTGTCACTTTTGTGGTTGTGATGGTCATATTAGACCAAATTGCTTTCAATATATTAAAATGTGTAGAAAACAAAGCATGATTGAAAAGAGAAAGAATAGAGCCAAGATGCATGTTTCTAGGAATGAAAATATTGATTTGCATGATCCTTGAAATAGTAGAGCACATGTACCAAAGACCACTAGGAAAGCTAAAATTATTGCTAAATGGATTAGAAAGAATGAAAATGTTTGCCATGTTGCACAGATAGCCTTGAAGGCAAATTCTTCTAATTTTTGGTACTTGGATAGTGGGTGCTCTAGGCACATGACGGGAAACAAGAGTTTCTTCGAGACTCTTGTTATGGAGGAAGGTGGAAATGTCACTTTTGGTGATGGATCCAAAAGAAATGTTAAAGGGAAAGGAACCATTTCCGTTCCCGGATTACCCTCCTTATCCAATGCTTTATTTGTTGATGGCTTGAAAGCCAATTTAATAAGCATTTCACATCTTAGTGATGAAGGATATTCCGTCTTGTTTTCTAAAGATTTTTGCTCAATCCTAAAACCCGATGGACAAACCTTGTTGAAGGGCATGAGATCTAGCGACAATTGTTATTGTCTTGAAGCTAGTATTGTATCTAATCATGTGTCCATGGATTAGCAAATTGAGTTGTGGCATGAAAGACTTGGCCACATGAACTTTAGGGATCTACGGACCCTTGGAAAGTTCGAGTGTGTGCGTGGCCTCCCTAAGCTTGGGAAGAAAGCCAATGGTGTTTGTGGACCTTGCCAACAAGGAAAGCAAACTAAAAGCATGCACAAAAAGGGTAAGTATCTCACCACCAAGGAGCCTCTTGAGCTTCTCCACATGGACCTCATGGGTCCCATGCAAACCGAAAGTTAGGGTGGAAAGAGATACATTTTTGTTTGTGTTGATGATTTCTCTAGGTTCACATGGACATATTTTCTTAGAGAAAAATCCGAAACTTTTGATAAGTTTAAAATGCTATGTAATAAACTTCAAAATGAAATGAACTCTAATATTAAAAGCATAAAACGGATTAGAAGTGACCATGGGAGGGAATTTGAGAATGCTACCTTTGAAACCTTTTGTAATGGTTTAGGTATCTCCCATGAGTTTTCGGCTCCTAGGACACCTCAACAAAATGGAGTTGTTGAGAGGAAAAATAGGGTCCTTCAAGAGATGGCCCGTGTGATGTTGCTTAGCAACAATGTCCCTAGGAACCTATGGGCCGAAGCCGTCAATACGGCTTGCTATATAGGAAATAGAGTCTTCCTAAGGCCCGGTACTAGAAACACCTCCTATGAGTTATGGAAAGGCAAGAGGCCAAATGTTAGCTACTTCCACACTTTTGGAAGCAAATGCTACATTTTGAATGACCGTGATCAACTTGGCAAATTCGATGCTAAGAGTGATGAGGGTATCTTTATTGGCTATGCCTTGAATAGTAGAGCCTATAGAGTTTTCAATTTAAAGACTCTAAGTGTTATGGAATCATCCAATGTCGTATTTGATGATACTAGGCTCAAGTCTAATGATCATGAGGATAAGGTTATTTTTAGTGATGGTTCTCCTTTGGAGAAGGTTGTGGTGTCTCCTAATGTTGGGACATCTAATGTCAACAATGATGACACACAACCTATTGCTAGAGTTCCTCTCTTGGACTCTAAAGAACCCGCTCCATGGGTTAGGAAACTCCATGATAAAGAAGATATCATTGGAGAGGTAAATGAGGGTGTTAGGACTAGACGTCAACTTGCTAATCTTATTAGCTATACTTGCTACACCTCTCAAATTGAACCCAAAAAGGTTGAAGAAGCCTTAAATGATGAATTTTGGGTTCTTGCCATGCAAGAATAGCTAAACCAATTCGAAAGGAATGAGGTTTGGACTCTAGTTCCTAGGCCTAAGACCACTAATGTCATAGGCACTAAATGGATATTTAGGAACAAATCCGATGAGGATGGCAACATAGTGCGGAACAAGGCTAGACTTGTAGCACAAGGGTACTCTCAAATTGAGGGTATTGACTTTGAGGAGACTTTTGCTCCTGTTGCCCGCTTAGAGTCCATTAGGCTTCTCTTGTCCATTTCTTGTGTGCACAAGTTCAAATTGCACCAAATGGACGTCAAGAGTGCCTTCCTCAATGGCTTCTTGCAAGAGGAAGTGTTTGTTGAACAACCTAAGGGGTTTGTGGATGCACACCACCCCAATCATGTTTATCGCCTCAAGAAGGCACTTTATGGGTTGAAACAAGCACCGAGGGCTTGGTATGAGCGTCTCACTCAATTTCTTGTTGACAACAACTACACAAGAGGTAGTGTTGACAAGACGTTATTCATCAAGAGAGACAATGATGAGCTTTTCATAGCTCAAATATATGTTGATGATATAGTTTTTGGCTCCACCAACAACACCAAAGTCCAACAATTTGTTGATGTCATGTCTCATGAATTTGAGATGAGTCTTGTTGGTGAGCTTAGTTACTTCCTAGGTTTGCAAATTAGGCAACTAGATGATGGGATTTTCATATCCCAAGCCAAATATGCCAAAAACCTAGTGAAGAAGTTTGGTCTTGAAAAAGCCAAACATTGTGATACTCCTATGAGCACCACTTTGAAGCTAAGCAAGGATACTAGCGGTAAAAGTGTGGACCAAACCTTATATCATGGCATGATAGGGAGCTTGCTCTATTTGACCGCAAGTAGGCCCGATATATCATTTAGTGTAGGAGTTTGTGCTAGGTACCAATCCGATCCCAAGGAGTCCCATCTCTCTTCGGTTAAGAGAGTCATTCGATTTGTGAATGGGACTTCTAATTATGGGATTTGGTACTCATTTGACACTAATCCTAGTCTTGTAGGATATAGTGATGCGGATTGGGCAGGAAATTGTGATGATAGGAAGAGCACATCGGGCGGTTGCTTCTTTCTAGGCAACAACTTGGTGTCGTGGTTTTGCAAGAAGCAAAACTCGATTTCCTTGTCCACGGCGGAAGCCGAGTATATAGCCGTGGGGAGTGGATGCACTCAACTTATGTGGATGAAGCAAATGCTAGTGGACTACGGATTCAACCAAGGTACTCTCACTCTCTTTTGTGATAACATGAGTGCCATTAATATTTCCAAGAATCCGGTCCAACATTCTAGAACTAAGCATATTGACATCCGACATCACTTCATTAGAGAGCTTGTTGAAAATAAATGCATAGTACTTGAACATGTAGGTACTAATGATCAACTTGCGGACCTATTTACTAAACCATTAGATGCTACTCGATTTAAAACTCTTAGTAGATCTATTGGGATATGTCTTGTGGAGTGATGTGATTTAATTGACCCCATATGGGGCTCAAGCAAAGAGAGCTATTTTGCATTCTTGTATCTTGCAAAAAATTTGAAATATATTATGCCTCTTCTTTTGATTGCTTGAGTAAGCTTGGTTGTACATATGTATATATGTTTTCAAATTCTATAAGTGTGAACCTTGCTTGTCTACAATCCATGCCATATTTATGTTCAAACATGCATTTTTGGACTAGGAGATTTACATAGGAAGTATGATGTGAATGACCTATAGTTATCTCCATGACATGATGATTCTTTTATAACATGCTTATGTCAAATGAAAAAGCATGAAATTCATACAACATGCTCTCATGAAAAGCATGAATTGATGATTGCATATTCTTAAAATGCAAAACTTGTGTGAAAGCTTATGAGACTCAAAATGAATAAAGGATCTTGTATCCATTCAAAGGAATTTACATTCCAAATGTCTCTCTTTCTTTATTAGTTGAACATGGTTACTATCATACGGATATCTTATCTGGAAAAATCAAATAGGGTGCAAAGTCGCTCATGCCATGTTTCGCTTATAAAGTTGGATATAGTTGCTCTTAAATTGAAATCAATAATCTCTATATCCTTGCTTTTCCCATGACATTGGTGAAATTGGTTTGAATTCTTATTACAAACCTTTGTCATTTGCTTTGCCAAATACCATTGTATTTTGGACTTGAATGCTATATGTCTTGTATGCAAAGCATGTTAGATTCACACATTTTCTCAAAATAAATCTCCTTGTTTCTCTCAAATTAATTGAAGTGCATAAAGTGACTTATATGTATATGCAAATCTTGCATGCTTCTATCTCTCGTTGCTATGAGTGACCCGGTTGGGAACTACTCCTTTGCCTATATCATGACAAAAAGGGGGAGTAGGATATGGTAAGGGGAGGTGCAAAATATAGAAGCTATTGTGCACTTTGGGAGAACATACATTGAGGGGGAGTAACCCGTTGAGGGGGAGCATTGCATTTATCATACATTGCATACATTTGGTAATGTTGTGCCTAAATTCTAAAAATGCAAATGCTTGGTATTGTTCTCACATGATTAATCTCACACTTTTCTTGTATTCGAAATGTTAGAAACTCTTTTCAGGGATTGATTATTCTACAAGAGGATTGAAGACTTCAAGTTGCATTCTCTTATCTCTTTGTAATGTAGAATATCATTGTAGTCCCGTAGTTTCTATTTTTTTTGTGAGGAATCAATGTGAGTGATGGTTTTGTCACGAAATAGCCAAAGGGGGAGATTGTAAGGATTCCCGTTGTTTTTAATTGGCTTATTTCGTGATCAAACCATATGTGGGGATTCTTTGTAAGGGTAGTTTAGATGTTGTTGTTATTGCTTAGGCCCTTTGAAGACCTCATTATTGACAAGCACCAAAGGTAATACTCTAAGTGCTTACTTGTCTTGAAGAGATAGTTGCACACACTCACAACTCATGCATATGTTTAATCTTTCTATGTTGTGTTTCTTTTTGATGTGCATCAATGCCTATTTACATCTCTTCTTGCTTGTTATTATGATTGCATCTTGTGTTTATAACATCATAGCATTTAGGCTTTTAGGATGCATCTTAGTTTACCTTTGTTCCCCTTGCATGATTGCTTGTGGGGTTCAAAGTTGTGGGCTGTGCGCTGGTCCACCTGCGCCTGTCGTCCAGCGCCTCTCACCGACGCAAAACGCCCAGTGGCGTGCCGCTGGTCGTGCGCTGGTCCACACCAGCGCAGATCGTCCAGTTCTCTGTCGCCGGTCGTGCGCTGGTCTACACCAGCGCAAGGCCACCAGCGCTGATCGCCCAGTATGGCTCCGCTGGTCTGGCGCCTGTGTGAGCGCATGTCGTCCAGCGCCAAAGCAAAAATGTGCGTGTGCGCTGGTCCTGCGCCTGTCGTCCAGCGCAGGTCCACCAGCGCACAGAGCAATTTTCTGGCGCGTTTTCAAAACGACCGCACTTCACTTATGGCCTCTATATATATGCTAACTTGATTTTAGGTCACTTACAAGAGTTCTTATTCATGCTTAATACTTAGGATATTTTTCAAGAGAAGAAAAATACACAAAGAACTCATTTTTAATCACTCAAACACTTTTTCATGATCATCAATCATCATCTAGCATCATCTTAGATCATCTAGATGTCATCTTGCATGGAATCTTCATCATACTTTGCTTGGTAAGCTTTTCACTAATATCTTACATGTTTTGTGTTTCTCTTATCTAGCAATCTCAATTAATTACTTGTTTGTTATTTTGTATGCTTTGGATACAATATTGAGATGAGTATGATGTATGTTTGAGAAGTTGTATTGTGCTAGCATATTAGATTTTGTGCTTAATATTGATTAGCTAAACTAATTGACATGTCATTTAGTTTTGATATCTAGGATTGTTCTTAATTGCATATTAATCATCTTAGATAAGCATATAGGGTTTCCCTTGCTCTATGTTGCATTTTGGATATTCACATATATTCACTTAGGGTTGTATTCTCTTCTAGAGAAAGTAAGTCTTGTGTGTAGCAACCGGGATTAGGTTGCTTAGATCGCAAGCAAATAGGACTAGGTTCACTCATACCGGGATTAGGTAGGTGTGTGATTACTTCCGGGATTAGGTTGTAATCGTTTGCACATTTAGTGGATTCGAGGTTCGAGTGTGGCTTACTTACATAGCCCGTGGTTTTTCCCGTGAGGGTTTCCACGTAAAAACCAAGTGTTGTTTTAATTTCCGCACCATATTACACTTGCTTGTTTATATTATCTTGAGGGCATTTTCCTAATTTTGACTAACACGAAAAATTGGGTAAAAAGCGTAAAATCTATTCACCCCCCCCTCTAGATAGCTTTATACACACCGTGCTATAATAAGTTTCAGACAAGTTACAAAAGATGAGATTAGACTCAAGACAATAGCAATTGTCACTTGATCTCTTGCCTTTCAACAAAACTTGCCCATTTTCCTTAAGAATAGAGCAATCAACTTTGCCAAACATGACCGAAAGCCCTTCATCACTTAAGTGTGATATACTAATGAGATTGGCTTGCAAGCCATCAACATAGAGAGCATTGGGCAGGGAGGGTAAACCGGGAATAGATATATTACCTTTCCCTATGACTTTTTTCTTAGATCCATCACCAAAGGTGATAAACCCACCATCCTCCATCACAAGAGTTTCAAAGAAACTCTTGTTTCCGGTCATGTGCCTAGAACACCCACTATCAAGGTACCAAGTGTTAGAGGCATTTGCTTTTAAGGCAACTTGGGCCACATAGCAATAATAGTCATCATGTCTACTCATCCTAGGTGAAACATGGTCATTCCTAGGAGCCATTGATCCATTAGCTCTAAAATTCCTAGGTGCATGCATTGTGGCTCTTCTAAGCATATTTTTCTCAATCATACTTTCTCTTCTACACAATTTAATATGCTTAAAGCAATTAGGCCTAATATGGCCTTCAATTCCACAAAAATGGCAAGTAGGAGTAAAGTAGGAATTCATACCATAGCCTTGTGCAAGCATTTGTGGTCTCATTCTATTTTGAGTTGCTCTTGGGTGTTGAGGCAACTCTCTCTTTTGTGGTTGAGCCAAGTTGGCATGTCTTCTAGGTTAAGCATGGAAGACCTCATGTTGAACTTGTGGGATCCTTTGTTGAGGAGGTCTTGGTTGTGGAGGTCTTGATTGTGGAGGTCTTGATTGTGGTGGTAGAGCTCTTGTTGGAATCCTTGCTTGTGCTTGCTTGGAGGATTCACCAACTTCAACCCATTTTGTTGATTGTTGAGGGGTTTGAGCATTTTCGACCTCTTTGCTCTTGACAAATGATGTCTTCTTCAAGGAAGTGGCTTCCACTTCTTCCACATAACCTAACCCCTTCTTGTCACTTGGACTCTTCCCACAAGATAGCATCTTATCAAGCTTCTCGGTTCCGGAAGTCATCTTAGCAATCAACTCATTTGCTTCCATAAGCTCTTTCCTCAAGCTTTCCTCATTCTTCTTGGTCAAGACTAACTCCATCTTCAACCCTTCTTCCATCTCTTTTGCCTTACTCATTTCCTTACTCAAATGAGTCACCTTGGAAGTCAATTCGAGCTTCTCCCCTTTCAACTTTTGTATCTCCTTTTTCTTCTTCAATCTTGAGTTTTCAAAAAATCTCATGAAGTCATCATAGTCCATCTCTTCATCAAACTCAAAATTAGACATAGAGGAGTTGCTCTCTCCATTTGAGTCATTTTCATCCACTTCCTCTTGCTTGTCCTCTTCCTCTTCTTTGTCACTCATGACTTCATTGCTATTGTGAGAGGATGAGAAAGCAATGAAGTTGGCAACTTGGTCTTCCTCATCAACCGAAGACTTGTCTTCATCTTCTGGGTCATCACTATCACTCCAAGTAACCGCCATGGCTCTTCCTTTCTTCTTTTTCAAATTAGCACACTCGGGAGCAATGTGTCCAAACCCGCTACACTCATAGCATTGGACACCCTTCTTATGATCTTTCTCTTGAGCTTGCTCCACTTTCTTGAAAGGAGCCTTCTTCTTTACGAACTTTCCCTTGGAGCCAAACCCTCTCTTCTCAAATCTCATAAATTGCTTGAACTTCTTTGCCATCAAAGCAATTTCTTCATCCGAGTCTTCTTCATCCTTCTCAACCTTGACACTCTTCAAGGCAAGACTCTTTTGCTTCTTTGGAGGTGTAGGTGTAGGACCTTTCCTAGATTCATAGGCCAAAAGCCTTCCAATAACCTCACTTGGCTTCATTCTTGAGTAGTCACTATTTTCCTCCAATGCCGTCACTTTGGATTCAAACCTCTCGGGAAGTGACCTCATGATCTTTTGCTTGATTCTTCTATCCGAGTAGGGATCACCAAGTTGGTGACTTTGGTTCACTATATCCATGAGCTTCACTTGGAAGTCATTGAAGCACTCATCATCTTCTATCCTTATAGTCTCAAATTGTGTTTGGAGAACTTGGAGCTTGGAATCCTTAACCACATCGGTTCCTTCATGAGCCGTCTCTAATATATCCCAAGCTTCCTTCGCTATCCTTGTAGTTTGAATGAGCTTGTATTGGTTATCATCCATGGCACATAGGATTGCATGCATGGCTTTGTTGTTCCATTTTGAAGCCTCAAATTCATGTGGAGTCCATTGTGCCTTCGGCTTGAGGACTTCCTCTCCACCTCCCGTAGGAGTCATCATAGGTGGAGTGTATCCATCTTCAATCGCCATCCATGCCCGGTCATGAATTTGACTCACATAAGCTTCCATTTTACCCTTCCATGAGGCGTAATTGACCCTGGTGAGCAAGGGGGGTCTTGTGCTAGAGGCACCCTCACCTCCCATTCCATTTCCACTAATTGTGTTTGGGTTTGAATGAAATGAATGCACACAAACAAGCTAAGCACACACAACAATGCAAACAAATGCAAGAGACTCTAACAACAGCAAGGGATCTCCTAATTATGTTAAGGAACCCGCTCTGATACCAATTGAAAATAAATATAAACGTGTCCTATGTAATCTAGAGGGGGGGTGAATAGATTTTAAACCTTACCAATTGGACTACACTTTGAACAAAAAGGAATACACCTTACAAGGCCTGATGCAAGATGTTCAAAGTGCTAAAAAGATCCTTGTGAAAAGCAAAGGTCAAGAGATTCATAGGGTTGGTAAAGTTGCTACTGTTAAGACCCGTCAGAAGGTCAAGAAACAACAGAAGAAAAAGCAACTTGGGCCTACCAAGAAGGAGACCAAGAAAGTAACCAAGATCAAAGGGAAATGCTTCCTTTGTGGTGAAAAGGGACATTGGAAAAGAAATTGCCCAAAGTCCCAGAATAAGAAGGAAGAAGGTAATGTTAATTATCTTGAAACATGTTTTCTGGCAGATTCTACTGATTCTTGGATCATAGACTCTAGAGCCACTAATCATGTTTGTTATTCCTTGCAGGGGTTCCAAGAAAGGAGAAGGCTGAGTAAAAATGAAATCTGAAACAAATTATAGCACGGTGTGTATAAAGCTATCTAGAGGGGGGGTGAATAGATTTTACGCTTTTTACCCAATTTTTCGTGTTAGTCAAAATTATGAAAATTCCCTCAAGATAATATAAACAAGCAAGTGTAATATGGTGCGGAAATTAAAATAACACTTGGTTTTTACGTGGAAACCCTCACGGGAAAAACCACGGGCTATGTAAGTAAGCCACACTCGAACCTCGAATCCACTAAATGTGCAAACGATTACAACCTAATCCCGGAAGTAATCACACACCTACCTAATCCCGGTATGAGTGAACCTAGTCCTATTTGCTTGCGATCTAAGCAACCTAATCCTGGTTGCTACACACAAGACTTACTTTCTCTAGAAGAGAATACAACCCTAAGTGAATATATGTGAATATCCAAAATGCAACATAGAGCAAGGGAAACCCTATATGCTTATCTAAGATGATTAATATGCAATTAGAACAATCCTAGATATCAAAACTAAATGACATTTCAAATAGTTTAGCTAATCAAGATTAAGCACAAAACTTAATTAGCTATCACAAAACAACTTCTCAAACATACATCATACTAATCTCAAACTTGTATTCAAAGTATATAAAATAACATACATGTAATTAATTGAGATTGCTAGCTAAGAGAAACACAAAATATGTAAGATATTAGTGAAAAGCTTACCAAGCAAAGTATGATGAAGAATCCATGCAAGATGACATCTAGATGATCTAAGATGATGCTAGATGATGATTGATGATCATGAAAAAGTGTTTGAGTAAACAAAAATTGAGTTCTTGGAATTTTTCTTCTCTTTGAAAAATATCCTAAGTATGAATTCTGAATATGAACTCTCTTAATTGACCTAAAGTCAAAGTGGCATATATATAGGGGGCCAAATCAAAGTGTGGTCGTTTAAGTAAGTTTCAAAGAAACGCGCCGATCGGCGGTTTCTATAGGCGGCCAAGCCGCCGATTATGACCGCCGAATTGAGCTGGTGAAGAACAGAGCAAAAACGGCGGTTCATTCGGCGGTTTCGTGACCGCCGATTCCAACCGCCGAATCAAAACAGAGAGATTAAAATCAATCAGGTATGAACGACGGTTTCGAACAGCGGTTTCGTGACCGCCGATTAAACCGCCGAATTAGACTGAGAGATAAATCAATCAGGTCTTGAAACGGCGGTTTCGAACGGCGGTCGTGACCGCCGATCTTAACCGCAGAAATGCTTCAGACCAATCTGGACTGAAACGGCGGTTTCATTCGGCGGCCAGGCCGCCAATCATAACCGCCGATCACCTAGATAGGTGAAAACCAAGGAGAAGCCAAGGGCATTCTCCATAGGCGGTCCTCGCGCTAAACCAAGCACATTCTAGTGCATGCGCGGACATTTCCGAAAGTTATCGGGAAACGAATTACACAACAACATGACACAATTACACACAACAAAATATAATAAATAAGTGCAAGTGTGAAATGTGACAATTGAAGAGAATGCACACATATGCAATGAATGTTAAGTGTGTGTGTGCAACTAATCTCTTCAAAGAAAAGTAAGCACATAGAAATTTACCTTCGGTGCTTATCAACACGAGGTCTTCAAAGGGCTTCGAACAATAAGACCGATACTTAGGCTACCCTTACAAAGAACCCCAACATGTGGTTGTCTACGAAATGAGCCAATCAACAAATGGGAACCTTACAATCTCCCCATTTGGCTATTTCGTGACAAAACCACCACTCACATTGATTCCTCACAAAGAAATAGAAACTACGGGACAACTATGATATTCTACAACACAAAGAGATAAGAAAATAAAACTTCAAGTCTTCAATCTCTTGTAGAATAATCAAGCCCTGTAAATAAGATTTCTATGTTTTCCAATACAAGTGAAATGTGAGATTAATCAAGTGATATCAAAAACAAGCATTTGCATTTTTAAAATTTAGGCACAACATTACAAAATATATGCAATGTATAATAAATGCAATGCTCCCCCTCAAAGGGTTACTCCCCCTCAATGTGTTATCTCCCCAATGTGCACAATTGCAACACCAATTTGCATCTCCCCTTACCATATACTACTCCCCCTTTTTGTCATGATATAGGCAAAGGAGTAGTCCCCAACCGTGTCACTCATAGTAACGAGAGATAGTAGCATGCAAGATTTGCATAATTAATATAAGTCACTTTATGCATCTCAATTTAATCGGAGAGAAACAAGGAGACTTATTTGAGAGAAAATGTGTGAATCAAACATGCTTTGCATACAAGACATGTAGCATTCAAGTCCAAAATACAATGGTATTTGGCAAAGCAAATGACAAAGGTTTCTAATAGGAATTCAAACCAATTTCACCAATGTCATGAGTAAAGCAAGGATATAGAATACATTGATTTCAATATAAGAGCAACTATATCCAACTTTATAAGCGAAACATGGCATGAGCAACTTTGCACCCTTTTTTATTTTTCCGGATAAGATATCCATATGATAGTAGCCATGTTCAACCAATAAAGAAAAAGAGACATTTGGAATATAAATTCCTTTGAACGGATACAAGATCCTTTATTCATTTTTGAGTCTCATAAGCTTTCACACACGTTTTGCATTTTTAAGAATATGCAATCATCAATTCATGCTTTTCATGTGAGCATGTTATATGAATTTCATGCTTTTTCATTTGACATTAGCATGTTATTAAAGAATCATCATGTCATGGAGATAACTATAGGTCATTCACATCATACTTCCTATGTAAATCTCCTAGTCCAAAAATGCATGTTTGAACATAAATATGACATGGATTGTAGACAAGCAAGGTTCACACTTATAGAATTTGAAAACATATATACATATGTACAACCAAGCTTACTCAAGCAATCAAAAGAAGAGGCATAAGATATTTCAAATTTTTTGCAAGATACAAGAATGCAAAATAGCTCTCTTTGCTTGAGTTCCCCATATGGGGTCAATCATCAACCTTCAACAATGAAGGTCATGAGGTCCTATAGACCTCCCAAGTCCATTTGACTTGGATGAACCTATTTGAGACTTGATAGTCTCGTAGCAAGCGGGTTCATTTTTCCTTATCCACAAAGGTGTGACATTTTTCTTCCTAGTGGTCAATTGTTCTAGAGATCTAGATGTCATAGGATCATGTAAATGAATTTCTTCCTTCTTATGATCATGCATTCTAGCTCTAGCTTTCTTTTTCTCAATCATGCTTTTAACTCTACACATTTTAATGTAACGAAAGCACTTTGGTCTAATATGACCATCAACACCACAAAAATGACATGTAGGGACAAAGTTAGGAATGGTACCATGTCCTTGTGCATGCATAGGAGCCTTCCCATGTCTTTGTGGTTGTCTTGGTTGTTGGATAGGATTTCTCCTTCTTTGTTGTTGACCAAGACTTGGTTGCTTCCACGGTTGAGTTTGCATGATTGGTCTCTTCCCTTGATGGATTTGAGTTTGAGGGAAGTTAGCATGAGGAACTCTTGTAGGTTAAGCTTGAGGTTGTCTTCTTGGAGCTACCTTCACTTGTGCACTATGAGAGCATTGTCCTAGCTCAATCTTCTTCCTAGGAGTTTGCACCGGTGAATCTTCTTTGTAGCTCAAGCTTTTGACAAACATGGTCTTGTTAGGAGTGGAGGACTCCTTACTATCTTCAAACCCAAGACCTCTCTTATCACACGGACTCTTTCCAACACTTAACATGTGGTCAAGTTTTTCGGTGCTAGAAACTATCCTAGTCCTTGATCCTTTAGCCTCTTCAAGCTCTCTTTTTAATTCTTCTTCATTCCTCTTAGATAAGTCTAACTCCTTTCTTAGCTTATCTTCAATATTCTTGGATCTATCCACTTGTTCACTTAAGTGGTCAACATGAGCCTCAAGGTCTAAATTCTCTTCTCTCAATCTTCGTATCTTTTCCTTGGTCTTCATTGCTAAGCTTTTAAACTCAGTGAGGTATTCATCTAGAACCTTTTTCTTCACATATCCATGTGAGGAGTTAGATGAAGAGTCATCTTTATTAGAGTCACTTTCTTCTTGACTCTCATTCTCTTCTTCATTGTAGGAGATCGGAAAGGCAAAATAGTTGTTCTCACAATCATTCAAGCTTGAGGGACTTCCTTCAACAACTTTCACTTTGTTGTCCCGCTTGTGAGAGCAACCTAATGCCAAGAATTTTGCCACAATCTCTTCATCACTTTCACTTGAAGTGGCGGTCTCCTCTCTTTCATCTTCCAAATTAGCACATTCCTTGGAGATATGCCCGAATCCTCCACATTCGTAGCATTGAATCTTCTCTCTTGAAGACATCTCATGATATGGCTTGACATTCTTAAAAGTGGACTTCTTCTTCTTGAAGTCATTCCCCTTTGAGCCATAATCACTCTTTTGAAGATTCAAGAACTTCTTGAATCCCTTGGCAATGAGTGCCATGTCTTCATATGAGTCATCCTCCTCCTCTTCCATCTTGGATATCTTCAAGGCAATATTCTTTTTCTTCTTAGGAGGAGATGTGGTAGCCTTTCTTGATTCATAGGCTAGAAGTCTTCCAATGACTTCACTCGGCTTCATTTCCTTGTAAGTGTCATTTTCTTCTAAAGCCGTCACTTTGGGTTCGAACCTCTCGGGAAGTGATCGCATGATCTTTTGCTTGATTCTTCTATCCGAGTAAGGATCACCAAGTTGGTGACTTTGGTTCACAATGTCCATTAGTCTCACTTGGAAGTCATTGAAGTGCTCGTGCTCTTCCATCCTAATGGTCTCAAACCGAGTTTGAAGGACTTGAAGCTTTGAGTCCTTGACAACCTCGGTGCCTTCATGTGCAACTTCTAGGATGTCCCATGCCTCTTTAGCAATCCTAGTAATTTGAATCAGTTTGTACTGATTTTCACTCACTGCACATCGGATGGCATGAATAGCCTTGTTGTTCCACATGGAGTCAATAAATTCTTGAGGACTCTATTGTGCCTTAGGCTTGAGAACTTCTTCTCTTCCATCCGTAGAAGTCATCATAGGTGGAGCATATCCATCTTCAACCGCCATCCATGCCCTATCATGGATTTGGCATATGTATGCTTCCATCTTCCCCTTCCATGAGGAGTAATTATCGCCGGTGAGCAACGGTGGCCTCACGCTCGACGCTCCCTCTTTGCTCATCCCGAAACCACTCATAGTGTTTGGATGAATGCAAATGAGATTAATGCAAAATGTATGAATAAATCAAAAAATCACACAAGATGCAAAACACACCAAAATGAGCAAGGATCACCTATGTATGTCTAGGAACCCGCTCTGATACCAATTGAAACAAATTATAGCACGGTGTGTATAAAGCTATCTAGAGGGGGGGGTGAATAGATTTTACGCTTTTTACCCAATTTTTCGTGTTAGTCAAAATTATGAAAATGCCCTCAAGATAATATAAACAAGCAAGTGTAATATGGTGCAGAAATTAAAATAACACTTGGTTTTTACGTGGAAACCCTCACGGGAAAAACCACGGGCTATGTAAGTAAGCCACACTCGAACCTCGAATCCACTAAATGTGCAAACGATTACAACCTAATCCCGGAAGTAATCACACACATACCTAATCCCGGTATGAGTGAACCTAGTCCTATTTGCTTGCGATCTAAGCAACCTAATCCCGGTTGCTACACACAAGACTTACTTTCTCTAGAAGAGAATACAACCCTAAGTGAATATATGTGAATATCCAAAATGCAACATAGAGCAAGGGAAACCCTATATGCTTATCTAAGATGATTAATACGCAATTAGAACAATCCTAGATATCAAAACTAAATGACATTTCAAATAGTTTAGCTAATCAAGATTAAGCACAAAACTTAATTAGCTATCACAAAACAACTTCTCAAACATACATCATACTAATCTCAAACTTGTATTCAAAGTATATAAAATAACATAAAAGTAATTAATTGAGATTGCTAGCTAAGAGAAACACAAAATATGTAAGATATTAGTGAAAAGCTTACCAAGCAAAGTATGATGAAGAATCCATGCAAGATGACATCTAGATGATCTAAGATGATGCTAGATGATGATTGATGATCATGAAAAAGTGTTTGAGTAAACAAAAATTGAGTTCTTGGAATTTTTCTTCTCTTTGAAAAATATCCTAAGTATGAATTCTGAATATGAACTCTCTTAATTGACCTAAAGTCAAAGTGGCATTTATATAGGGGGCCAAATCAAAGTGTGGTCGTTTAAGTAAGTTTCAAAGAAACGCGCCGATCGGCGGTTTCAATCGGCGGCCAGGCCGCCGATTATGATCGCCGAATTGAGCTCGTGAAGAACAGAGCAAAAACGGCGGTTCATTCGGCAGTTTCGTGACCGCCGATTCCAACCGCCGAATCAAAACAGAGAGATTAAAATCAATCAGGTATGAACGGCGGTTTCGAACGGCGGTTTCGTGACCGCCGATTAAACCGCCGAATTAGACTGAGAGATAAATCAATCAGGTCTTGAAACGGCGGTTTCATTCGGTGGCCAGGCCGCCGATCATAACCGCCGATCACCTAGATAGGTGAAAACCAAGGAGAAGCCAAGGGCATTCTCCATAGGTGGTCCTCGCGCTAAACCAAGCACATTCTAGTGCATGCGCGGACATTTCCGAAAGTTATCGGGAAACGAATTACACAACAACATAACACAATTACACACAACAAAATATAATAAATAAGTGCAAGTGTGAAATGTGACAAATGAAGAGAATGCACACATATGCAATGAATGTTAAGTGTGTGTGTGCAACTAATCTCTTCAAAGAAAAGTAAGCACATAGAAATTTACCTTCGATGCTTATCAACACGAGGTCTTCAAAGGGCTTCGAACAATAAGACCGATACTTAGGCTACCCTTACAAAGAACCCCAACATGTGGTTGTCCACGAAATGAGCCAATCAACAAATGGGAACCTTACAAAATCAATTTGCGCTTGGGCAACGGAACGTTAGTGTCTGCAAGTGCAGTTGGAGATATTAGAGTTTATTTGGATTCTAGAAGGCATTTAGATTTAATAGACGTTTATTATGTACCTTAATTCAAGAGGAATATAATTTCAGTTTCTTGTTTGAATAAATTTGGATATTCGGTTACTTTTAATAAAGTTTTTATTATTAGTAAGAATGACAAAATTATTTGCCAAGGTACATTGGAAAACAGTCTATACTTTTGCATAGAAATATCTCTCACTCGTTAGACACAGAATTAACGGAACCTGATCATAAAAGAGTAAAATTATCAATAGATGAAACCTACCTATGGCATATACGCCTAGGTCATATTAACCTTAATAGGATTAAAAGATTGGTATGTGACGGACCTTTAAGTGACTTAAAGGTTGATGATCTACCAACTTGTGAATCTTGTTTGGAAGGTAAAATGACCAAAAGGTCGTTCTCGGCTAAAGGTACAAGAGCCACTGAATGTTTAGGATTGATACACACTGATGTATGTGGACCTATGAGCATTCAAGTTAGAGGTGGATATGAGTACTTCATCACCTTCACAGATGATTACTCGAGATTTGGCTATGTGTATCTCATGCGACATAAGTCGGATGCTTTTGACATGTTCAAAGCATTCAAAGCTGAAGTAGAAAATCAGCTTGAGAAACACATAAAAATCTTGAGATCTGATCGTGGTGGAGAATATCTATCTGGTGAGTTTCAGCAAATATCTTATTGATAATGGGATAGTTTCTCAGTTTTCTACACCAGGAACACCTCAACAAAATGGGGTGGCAGAAAGGAGAAATAGAACTCTTTTGGATATGGATAGGTCTATGTTGAGTTATTCAACACTTCCTATTTCTTTTTGGGGATATGCTTTACAAACTGCTATATACATTCTAAACGATGTACCATCTAAGTCTGTTCCTCAAACACCGCATGAGTTGTGGACTAGGCGCAAGCCTAATTTACAATACTTAAGGATATTTGGTTGTCCTGCACATGTGTTAAAAGGAAAGACAGAAAAGATGGAGTCCCGTTCGGAAACGTGTATATTTGTAGGGTATCCAAAAGAAACTAAAGGATATTATTTCTATAGTCCTTCAGATCTTAAAGTATTTGTTTTGACAAATGCTAAATTTCTGGAAAAGGACTATATGAATGATTTTGTGCCTAGAAGTAGAATTGTCCTGAATGAGATATCAGGAGATACAATTCCACGAGAGGTTACTGACGCGCCCCGAAACGGTCTATAATAAAGTATCCCCGGTGGCACCAATAACTCGATCGGCGCACGCGGGACACGCGATAGTTCTATAAACTATCGTAAAATAAATGGGGCACGTTTGTTTTTCCGCAAGCGCACGGATTGTTACGATCGCATAGCGGCAAGTCGGTTCGTTCCACAGGGAGATGGATTCGTTAATTGTATCTAGTTCTAGTGTTTATTAAAGCATGTAAAAAGGAAAACGATGTGTGATGTGTGTGTGTGGAGGTGTAACTAACTAGGATAGAAATGTAGCCGGCTGTCTTGGCTATCTAATTAATCTACTCCTAATTAAGTTAATCTACTCCTAGAGGCAAGACACCCTAACTACGAAAACAAAGGTGGCTTGGAGATAAGCAAGATATATAACACACTATGCAAATCTATGTCGATTGTTTAACATGTGAATCCAATTAATTCAGTAAAGGGTTCGTTCTCTTGATTAAGGAAATTACCCCGAAATCTTGATTAGAGAATTCCCGAAATCATGTCATCACTTTCCAATCGGAAGAGTGATTGTGTCTAGGGTTTAGACCCATTAAGCACAAGAACTATGAACCAAAGCTAAAGTGGCATAATTATGCACACCTAAGCTATTTCCATTCCAAAGAGCTAACAGTCAAGATTATACCCGGAATGGAAATCCGAGCACAAACTCAACTCTTAATCTCTCTAATCACTCTAAACACATACATAGTAAATCATATATCAACATACATAAACAAATGAGATATTTGATTACAACTACTCCTAATCATTTAGTTAATCTACTCCTAATCTCATTCATCATACATATCAACACATAATCATCCATACATATGAATATCACAAAAAGAGCTTAATCAATAGACATCTAAGGAATGAATCAATACTAAATCAAAGCAAATGAACAATACATACATATATTAGCATAAGTGTTGGTTTACAATACTCCCAAATGGGTTATACATCAATAGAAATACAAGAGATGAGTAAATGAAGAAATAACCCTTGAAGACAAGCCTCTAATAGGTCTCCCTTGCTATGAAACTCCCTTGGCTCGGTTTTGACACCCAACCCTCTCATATCTCTGCATCTCTACTCTCCATGGAAGGCTTTCCATGGAGGAAAATCCCCCATGGAAAGCTTGGAGTTGCTCTCTCTCTTTTGTGATGATCAATCCAAGAAAAGTGGTTTCTTGGAGCAAAGTTGGATGGTGTCCACTTGAAAGAGAGGAAAATAGTGATGTATATATAGTGGGAAGTGTATAGGGCAAGAATGGGGATCAAAATATCCTAAAATATCTGAAAATCCTCTTGAGTCGGCCAGTTGGGCGAGCTCATTCACTCTGCCTCGCGGGCTTGTTCCCGCCGTCGAAAGTCACCTTGGAAAAAATGACGTTTCCCGCGAGCTTGAACCTTCTGGACGGCTGGCTTCTTCCCGCTACATAAAACCGCCATCTCCCAGCGAGTTTGGACATTTTGGAACGCGGGAAAGAAGCCGCTGAACCAAGCTTGCGAGCTTGCATGGCCATGGAGTTTGGAGGATTTGGTGGAGAGTGGAACCTTTGCATGGGAGGCTCAAAGTGGGTCCACCGTGACCTGGAGAAGACCGGCTACCGATCTGGGTGGAGAACGGCTGGAAAAACCATCAAAAAATGGCCGGAATAGGTCGGGTTGAAGTCGGGTCACGACCAGGTCGAATGCTGGTCGAATGCGGGTCGGGTCGCCCGGCTGCAGCTTGAAGACGACGTGACGTCATCTAGACGTCACGCTGACGCGCGCCCATGCCAAAACGACGCTGTTTCTCTGCTGACGTGGCGCTGGTGCTGTGCCTTGCATGGATAATTACAATATGCACCCCTTATCTTCTCCATATTCACAGAATATTCAGTATTTTCCCGAATATTGCACTTTGACCCCTGATTCTCCACAATGACATATTTGCCCCTGAATTCCCCTGTTTTCTTCCATTTAGGTTTTAACACCCACTCTGAGGGATATTTACCTACACATAGCTAAAACACATATTATATACACAAAAGTGCTCGGAAACGAACACAAAAGCTAGGAATAGGGAGCGCTAAATGTGAACATTTGGAGCGCGATCAGTTACACAACCTAACCCAATTGTAAGTTCCGATCCAACACAAGATCAACAACCTACCATTCCTCGTCGTAGTGGGAGGGTTAGAACACAACCCGAAAGATACATCGGTCTGGGAGAATCAGTGGAGAATCTCCCGGACGACGATGATCCCTACACGTATAAGGAAGCAATGGAGGATGTTGATAGTCGCCATTGGCAAAAGGCAATGCAATCTGAGATTGAATCTATGTTCGATAACAAAGTCTGGTCCCTTGTAGACTTGCCTAAAGGGATAAAACCCATTGGGTGCAAGTGGGTATACAAGAGGAAAAAAGGTATGGATGGAAAGGTGGAAACCTTTAAAGCTAGATTGGTAGCTAAAGGGTATACACAGAAAGAAGGTATCGATTACGAGGAAACCTTCTCTCCTGTGGCCATGCTTAAATCCATTAGGTCCATTGCAGCATCTTTAGATCTAGAGATTTGGCAAATGGATGTCAAGACAGCTTTCCTTAATGGAAGTCTTGACGAAAGCATCTACATGATGCAACCAGAAGGATTCATTGAAAAGGGCCAAATGGAAAAGGTATGCAAGTTGTAGAAATCCATATATGGATTAAAGCAAGCATCCAGATCCTGGAACATAAGGTTCGATCAAGCTGTCAAAGGTTTTGGATTTATTCAGAATCCTGACGAACCTTGTGTATACAAAAGGATTAAGGGCGACAAGTTGGTTTTCCTGATTCTTTATGTTGATGATATACTACTCATTGGAAACGATGTAGGAGTATTGACATCAGTAAAAGAATGGTTAGCAAAACAATTTGATATGAAGGACTTAGGAGAAGCAAGTTTTATTCTAGGTATCCAAGTCATAAGGGATAGAAAGAATAAAACGATTGCATTATCCCAAGCTTCATACATAGACAAGATCTTGTCTGGGTTTTCCATGCAGGATTCCAAGAAAGGTATGTTGCCTTTCAGACATGGAATCAAACTTTCTAAGGAACAAGTTCCTAAGAATGAGCATGAAGAGCAATTCATGAGTAGGGTTCCATATGCCTCGGCAGTTGGAAGTCTCATGTATGCAATGCTCTGCACTAGACCAGATATTTGTTTTGCTGTTGGCATAGTTAGCAGGTTTCAATCGAAACCTGGTCCTGATCACTGGACGGCAGTCAAGCATATTTTCAAGTATCTTAAGAGAACGAGAGATAATATGCTTGTATACTCTTGAGGGGATTTAATTCCTGTTGGGTATACAGATTCTGATTTCCAATCAGATTCTGACTCCAGAAAATCCACATCGAGGGCTGTGTTTACTATTGGAGGAGGAGCAGTCATATGGAGGAGTATCAAGCAATCTTGTATTGCTGATTCCACCATGGAAGCTGAGTATGTTGCTGCATGTGAGGCTGCCAAAGAGGTTGTTTGGCTCCGCCAATTCTTGATTGACTTGGAAGTGGTTCCTAGTACGAATAAGCAGATTACTATCTGCTGTGACAACAGTGGAGCAATGGCTAATTCGAAAGAACCAAGAAGTCACAAGAGAGGAAAACACATTGAAAGAAAGTATCATCTTTTAAGGGAGATTATTCAAAGATGTGACGTGACGATTACCAAAATCGCGTCAGCAGAAAATCTAGCGGATCCCTTCACAAAGGCTCTACCTCAGAAGAGTTTCGATGGGCATCTAGAGAACATGGGCTTGAGAGATATGACACATTTACTATAGCGCAAGTGGGAGATTGTTAGGATTATGCTCAATAGCAAGAGTGTAATATTGTAATTAACAATCTTTTTCATATTAATAAAGTGATTTCTGGTTTAACAAATCTTATAGCATTTATAGTTTAATATTATAATTGTCAAAGTAAATAATCATAAGGTCTAAAGACTATGAGAAAAGAAGAATTGTTCGTACATCTGGATATGTATGTGGTAGACACAATTCTTTAGTTAGTCTTGAATATTGTTCACAACTTAAGTTAAAGATTGGGCACCTTTATCTTGTTAAAGTTGTAGAATTCTTTTGCTAGCATTTGAGTGGGATCAAATGAGATATGATGAGTCTAAAATCATCGGAGTGTCTTCGAGCAAAAGAATCCAGTGCACTGGGTGCAATGAACTGGATCACAATGAAAAGCTTTATCTAGAACCGTCAATAGATAATAGTCTTTTCATTATCAGGACAATCGGAGAGTCTATCTTAATCCTGAGATAAATGATGGACTTATGGTTGCAAGTGATATCATTTGAGTTATCAATGAGTACGATTATATAGCATAGTCTATCCTCGATAGTTTGGTGATATTCATTTGTTAATCGATAGAGGACTTCATTTATAGATATGGACATCGTGGCTCTATTTATTAAATGAGAGTATAATATCATCATATGGATGTTTTGAGGTAATTGGATATTAAATCTCAACGTTGAGTTTTCGATAGTGACTATTGAAAACATGGCTTCTGGACAAGTCAAAATATCCAAGTTCAAAACGTGGTCATATGAGTAAATATGGTAACTTGGAGAGTTATAGGCGGTCTATGAACTCTTGGCGATTACTGATATTAATCACGAGGATACACTATCTCCAATATGATTGTCTAGGGTTATGAAAGAGGAACATCTTCCTTTTCTATCTTTATTTAAGAGTTCAATTTTAGCTCTTTAGTGGAATGAGTTAAAATTAATGGATCGGACATAAGTGAATCATTTGTTGATTGTGATTAGGTTGTGTCTATTGAAGCTTAAATTTAGATAGCCCGCCAAGATCCCCAATCCACACGGACTTGCATGGATCACTTGATATATTCTACCGGACCAATTTAAGGGTCCATCTAGAATTGCATTTAATATATTAAGAATATAATTTGAACATTAATTATTTAATGGGCTGCTCAATTATATTTATATATTAATGAATGGCATGTGGGCTTGTTTCTTTTAGTAAGAATGGGTCTGGTTCACATGTGGGCTTTTTATTTAAAGTCCAACGGATTAAATGAAATAAGAAAATAATATATGGCCCATTTTTATACATGTGGAGCGGCAAGGTTAATAGATTAGCCTAATATATTATTTTGTTTCATTGTTTAATTAAATAAGAATTAATTAATTTATTAATTAATTGTTTAATTAAGAAACAAATCTTTTTCTGATCAGGAAATATATTTCCTAGAGATATACTATTGGTAGTAGTATATCAAAAGTAAAAGACTTACGAAACAAATTATAGCACGGTGTGTATAAAACTATCTAGAGGGGGGGTGAATATATTTTAAGCTTATTACCCAATTTTTCGTATTAAGTCAAAATTAAGAATTTACCCCTAACTAGATAAAGCAACAAATCAAGTATAAAATGAGGAAATTAAATAAGACTTGATTGTTACGTGGAAACCCTCACAGGAAAAACCACGGGCTAGTAAGTAAGCCACACTCGAACCTCGAATCCACTAAATGTGTAAAACGATTACAACCTAATCCCGGAAGTAATCACACACCTACCTAATCCCGGTATGAGTGAACCTAGTCCAATTTGCTTGCGATCTAAGCAACCTAATCCCGGATGCTACACACAAGACTTACTTTCTCTTTGAAGAGAATAACAACCCTAAGTGAATATATGAATATACAAATGCAACATAGAGCAAGGGAAACCCTATATGCTTATCTAAGATGATTAATATGCAATTAGAACAATCCTAGATATCAAAACTAAATGACATGTTCAATCAAATAGTTTAGCTAATCAAGATAAAGCACAAAACCTAATTAGCTATCACAATACAACTTCTCAAACATACACCATACTAATCTCAAACTTGTATTCAAAGTATATAAAATAACATACAAGTAATTAATAGAGATTACTTGTTAAGAGAAACACAAAATATGTAAGATATTAGTGAAAAGCTTACCAAGCAAAGTATGATGAAGAATCCATGCAAGATGTCATCTAGATGATCAAGGATGATGCTAGATGATGATTGATGATCATGAAAAAGTGTTTGAGTAAACTAAAAATGAGTTCTTTGGAATTTTTCTTCTCTTTGAAAAATATCATAAGTATGGAATCTGAATATGAACTCTTGTAATTGACCTAAAGTCAAAGTGGTATATATATATGGGGCCAAAACAAGGTGTGGTCGTTTTGATAAGTTGGCCTCATATTTGCCTTGGACGCTGTACGTAGAGCGCCTCTTGTACAGCGCTTGTACAGCGCCCCTACTCTGTTCTCACGGGAAAACAGAGTGGCGCTGTACGTAGACCGCTTTGTACAGCGCTTTGTACAGCGCCTGTACAGCGACCCAACAGCGACCGAATTAAATCGATCAGGTCTGAACAGCGCTCAATGGGCACTGTTCGTACAGCGCTTCTGTAGAGCACTTTTGAGAGCGCCCAATGCAAAAATGCAATCCTAAGTCTAAGCATGACAAGGCAATTGGATATGCAAGATGCAATCAAACTAACATGCAAGAAGAGATGTTAATGAACATTAATGCACAAAAATAAGACACACAACATACAAGTATTAAACAAATGCATGAGTTGTGAGTGTGTGCAACTATCTCTTCAAGACAAGTAAGCACAAAGAAATATACCTTCGGTGCTTATCAATACGAGGTCTTCAAAGGGCTTCGAACAATAAACTCGATACCTAGGCTACCCTTACAAAGAACCCCAACATATGGTTTGTCCACGAAATAAGCCAATCAACAAATGGGAACCTTACAACTTATTTGGTAAGAAAATAAATAATAAGTTTTATTTATTTAATCAAATAGGAAAGTCTTTTATTAAGTCAATAAAAGAATAAAAATACTTATGAGTTGAATTAGGGTTAGGAGTCTAATTAACATGTGAATTAGGGTATAACACAAATCCTTTTTTGTAGAGGAAATTTGGCAACCCTAATTGGACCACATGGAGATTTCAGCCAACCCTAAAAGGAAGAGGAGAAAAATTTCGGCCACCCTATATAACACTTGTTATAGAATTCGGCCACCCTACTTATTGATTGATTCAATTTTCTTCTTCTTCTAAACTCATAGAAAAGTATTAGTTTTTATTCTACTAAAACATAAAAGAAAAGAAAAAGATTATTCTTTTGATGGTACACTAATTGCTTGTTCATCAATAAGCTTGTGTGTACAACATCGAATTAGGTTCAAGCGAGTTTCGATCATTAGATTGAGAACTCAAAAGTGACCGGAATAATCTTTGTATTCTTTTGATTGTTTTGTGACTAACAAAAGAAAAGGAAAAGTTTGTTTGTCCATTCTCAGGTTTGCAATTCAAAGAAAAAGGGAGACCACACTCCTAGGTGATTCACGTTCGTGCTAGGATTGAAGATCTTGCGGATTACCATCGACGTAAGTCACTCGGATCACGCGACAAAAGGTATTCAACTTTTGTTACTTTATATATGGTTAAATAATTAAAGGGGTTAAGGTTCATAAAAAGGAAAAATTTTAAAACATACTAAATCTATTTTTAGTCTCGCTTCCGCTGCATGTACTACGGTATTTTTCCCTACAATTAGAACACACACATAGGAGCTTTGACTAGGCGGGGTAGGAGGTTTTTGTTTTCAAGGGCCAACCCCTTCCTCTGTGGGATGTAGGGGTATTTATAGGGTCTCTGGTAGGGGGTAGGTGGAAGTCCCCTGTTTAGGCGAGAACTCCCGGTTAAATCTCCACCGTTCTCTCCTATCCACAATGGCGGTCACAAGGAATCAAGGGTCAGGATTGCGCACTCCCGTTCTTCCTTGGCGGGAGCCTCCGTTTTGATAGGTGGGGGCCCTAGTTCCTAGGGCGCAATTGGCGGGGCTGATCCCGGCCACTAATCTGGGGCAGGGTCGAGGTCACCACACGCCTTAGAGGGTTCCGATCGCTCCACCTAGGCCTCAGGTCCAAATCAGAACCTCTGTAGGGCTGAGGTGGTGGAAAGGTGGCATTTTCGCAAGCTTTGATTGGTCGTAAGGGGCCTTTGTGGGGGTGGGAAGTCGTTGTCAAGGTTCTGGCCTGGCAGGGGATAGTGTCAGCGCCTGTCCCGCTGCACCCTGTCAGGCGTTCCCTGCCACCATTTCCTTCTTCATGCTTGCTGCATTTCTGCAAGTATTTTACTGAGGGAACCAGTATCCTCTTACATGTAAGGGATAGTTGACTTTCAATTAGGGCTGAGATGGAATGCCATCCCGCCATTGATGTGGCGGGCTAGTAGGCGATCTCGACCGTTGGTTGCTGTCTTTCCTCGGTCATGCTTACTGCTCCCTTATTAATGAGGCGACATTGGTGCCTAGCAGGTGTTCTCAGCACCTTTTTTATCCCATGTGAGCTGGAATCAGGGGTTGGCGTCAGCCTTTACGGAACAGGACGCGCTAGCGAGCTCCCAGAGGTTCTTCTAGAGAGGGCCGCTCGAGTAGTAGGGGGGTGCCGTGGGGGGCAAGATAGTGATTTCTGTGACGGGTACGGCCACTGGGGCGGACCCGCTACTGGAAGAAGCGGTCCTTCTCATTGGGCTATGGAGCGGGGCCGGATCCCGGACGGATCATGGCTTTGGAGACGGGCTCCCCACTAGGCCAGGTACCCTTTCTCTAGAAGCATTCTAATGGGAGGAAGGCCGGTTCTGGGTCGAGTGATGCTTAATCCTGGCATGCCTGAGAGTGGGCCCGGTCGAAGGAAGGACGGGCCCTTATTCCCGACAAGCGGGTTGGGTTGATCATGGGTGCGACCGTGGTAGGCAATGAAGTGGTCCGGTCCCTTTAGTGGGAAAAGTTCTTCCTTGAATTGATTGTCTAAATTTCCGGTTAACAAAAAATAAAGTCAAGTCATTCACATCCACACCCCCAAACCTAAATCCAACATTGTCCCCAATGTTGACAATGAGGACCCGGCAAGGAAGGCACCCAAAAAAATTTATGAACAAAAAGTCATGTGCAAAATATCCAATAAAGCACAATAAAATTCCTAAAAATAGATACTAAACATGCATAAGTAAACCGAAACTAAGTCTGAAAAGTTAAACTAAAATCCGACTAACATAATGTAAAGTGCCCAAAATGCTAAAAGTAAGTACGAAACTAAAACTGAAATAAGTGATGTAAACTAGATAAATAAGTCTCAATGTGCGGGTGCATCCCTGTCATGATTTGAAGGTGTCTGCCCATCCTACTGTTGGGGTGCCTAGGGCACTGAGCTGGGGCCAGCTCCGCCATGACGCTCTGAAGCTGTGAAAGTGCTAGTCTGTAGGGCTCTGATTAGCTCATCTATCTGTACCTGTTGGTCCTGCTGGCCTTGGACTATGGTGGCAGCCCATGGGGGCGTCTGCTGATTATACTCTATCACCCAAGCCTCAAACCATGCCGGTCTCTGCTCTGAAGGTGCCCCTGTGTCAGCTGGAACTGCTCTAGGATCCTCCTCATCATCGTTGTCCTTATCCCTGCCTTGCTGTTGGTGCAACACCTTCTGTCTCTTCCTCGACCCCGATGGTAGGAGGCGCTCCACATCCTGAGGTGCTGACAAGTCTCTGAAAGTTCTGGAATTACAGTGATCGTCCATTATGTAGTCCTTATCTCCATCCCGCTTAGGAACCCCTACCTGTGTGCACAAATCAGAGATCAGGCATGGAAAGGGAATAACTGACTTTTCTGTCTTTCCAGCTCTGGCGATTGCTAACTGGATCAGCTTTCCCACGTCCACTGCAGCTGAAACTTGATGCAGTACAACAACTGAGCAAGCTCGAGCATGGTCTTCGTCCGCTGTTGTGTAGGCTTCAGGGAGTGAGACAGGAAGACTGCCCAAAATGCTAGATCTCTCTCCAATTCTGACTGGCGAAGGTCATGGTCTGCGTCCCACAAACCTCTGTTATCCATTTCCCTCCTGAGAGACTCAACTAGTGTAGGGTGGTACAGCTTGAAAATGTTGTTCCTCGGGATCCTGTCTGGAAGATCAGCATGTGCAGTAGTCCTATAGTACCGATTGATCTCTTGGGGACGAATGAATACGTCCACATCCCTAACTTTCATAGATTTCCCTTCTAGGTATTCGTTCGGGATCATGGACGCATAGAATTCCCGAACAATGCTCGTATTAGCACTTACGCGGGGCTTGGTGACAAATTGGTACCACCGCATTCCATCAACCTGCTGCCTAATGTCCTATCCTCCCATGTCATCCAAATCAATGGCCCTATCGGGATGGATGGTTCTGGACCTAATGTTCTGGAGACGACCGGCATACAGAGCGTTGGGTCGGCTGTGCTCATCAACCCTTCCCTTGCCTTTGCTCTTTTTGGGGGCCATTTGGAGGCTGAAAAATTCTGCACACCACACAAAATAATCCAAAAACAACCCAGAATTGACACTTAGTTTTCAATAATAATCATGACAACTGCATAATATACACATCAAACCCAAACATGCCCGCATTTTTCGTCATAGCAACATAAGCAAAATACACTCTCAACATAGTCAATAGCCAATCATTTAGTCATCAAAAACCAATTCCATGCCCACATTTATTCACAACAATAATCTCTAGCAAAATAGGCATGTTAACTAACAAACTTTTGGCAATCTATGGCATTTGCAAAGCATTCTAGCAACAATATCTTCCTTGCCAATTGATTCACACTCACACAATTGAACATTTTCGGCCAAATTCGCACCAAAACAAAAATTTGCAATTTAAAGCATATTCAAGCATCAATTAACAACCTAGGAGCATTTTATTACTACCACAAACAAAACCCAAGCATGCATTACAATCAATTTGGCCTCTAATCACAAAATCCCCAAATTTTTCGAACTAAACCTAACCCTAGCACTATTATGCAAAATTCCGGTCAATAGAGAGATAGGAGAAGTTAAATTCATGCAAAAGCAAGTTAGAGGGGAGAATAACATACCTTGAAGCTTTGAGAGGGAAGAGAAGGAGAAGAATGCACCTTGAAAGAGTTTTTGGAGAGTTTTGAGTGAGAAAATTGTGTGGGGCTCGTGAAAGAGACAACCCTTTTACGACCTGATATCGGGCATTCTGCGGTCTCATTCGGCGGCCAGGCCACCGAATTTGACCGTAGAATTCCTTTTTTGGCCCAAAACGTTGTCGTTTCGATAAGTGCTTCAATTCGGCGGTCAATGAATTATACGGCCAGGCCGCCGATTCAAAACCGTCGTTTTATGGTTTGGAGACCTAATTCAATCGGCGGTCGATTTATGGCCGCCGTTCTAACCGTCGAATTGTTGGTAGAACTTCTGTTTTTGATCGGCGGTTTCATTCGGCGACCAGGCCGCCGAATTCAGCCGCCGATTGCTGAAAATTTATCAATCTTCATTCTGCACTCCTTCATCTCAACTGCACACTACACAACATTCATCAAGCAAAAAGAAACCCCCAAACCTGTCTTGGACATGGTACTCAACACATTAGTTCAATAAGTTTTCATGAACCAATATCCAAAACAAACTTGGGGAAAACTTTACAAAATCAACACATTTAACACTTTACAAAACTCGAATATATACAATTAGATCTACCTAAGTGGGGTGCTTTTTGCTAAGCTCATCTAGAGGTGTTGTTCAATGGATCACTCTCATCCTTTCGAACCCAGACTTGTTTCATTACCATCACCTTCCTCCAAGTCAAGTTATTGTGCCTTGTGTAACTCTTGAAGTATTCATCACATTGGGACCTTTTATGTCCACTTCTAGAGCAAAAATAGCAAGTTGGTGAAGGGATAGAAAATTTACCTCTTAGGAAGGTGTTTCTTGGCACAAAGGATTGTCTATTCCGTTCTTCCCCGCTCTCTCTCTTCCTTGTTGGAGTATACCTTGAAGGCATTTTAGGTTGTGGTTGATTATTCCCTTTAGATACATTTTTCTTTGTTGATGTTGCATGTGGGTTCCCACCCCCATGGGTTTTGTTGAGCAAGGTTGGTTTGTTGGTTAAGGCCTTGATTGCTTGTTCGGATTTGTTGAGCTTCACAAGGTAATCACATTCTTTTACCCTCATAATTTTCAAGGCATTGTCTTTTCCTTCCAACTTATCCTTCATGACCTGCATTTTCCTCTCAAAATCTTCCCTCACTGCTTCCTTTTCTTGCACAGTTTCAGTCACCTTTTTCTGAAGCAAAATCTTCTCTTTCTTAAGTAAATCCCTCTCTAACATCAACTCCATCTTTTGACTCCTCAATTCATCAAATTCCTTGGCTTCTTTAACATGGACCTCCTCTTCTTCATCCAAGATTGCAAGGAGCTCATCCAAATAATCGTTTAGGGAATTCGGAAGCTTCCCTGATTCAATCACATCTACAGTGAAACAATCAACCGCACCAAGAAGTTTCGAAGAGCTGAAAATGTTGATGTTGATGATTTCTACAAGCACCTTCATGGACAATCTTCCATTTTTCACATCAATGACCGCTTCGGTAATAGCCATAAAAGGTCTCCCAAGCAAAATTGGCAGCTCATTGTCTCTCTTATTCTCACCATCCATTTCTAAAACAACAAAATCTGCTGAGACACTCAATTTGCCAACCTTAATTAGCACATCTTCCACAATTCCCTTTGGATGTCTAACCGATTGGTCCGCCAAGACTAATGACACTGAACTTGGTTTAAGGTTTTGGAGCTCAAGGTGTTTATACACTGCATAAGGCATAACATTAATACCGGCTCCAAGATCAAACATTGCCTTTTGGTCATCCCTTCCACCTATTGACACATTGATAACAAAGTTCCCAGGGTCTTTGAGTTTAGGAGGTAGGGTCATGTGAGAGGTATTTGGGGTCATACTTCCACTCTTCCCTTCATCATTCATTCCTTTGCCATTGGAAAGTATGGCTATAGACTTAGCTTATTCGGGTTGGCTAGGGAATTTCCCTCTTTCTTGTTTACTCAAGGCGTCGGCCATTTGACCAATTTGGGTTTCCATATTCTTCATTGTTGCTCCCATATTGGTAACTAAGGCTTCGAGAAAACTCAACCGTTGCCCATCCAGTAAAATAGGCTCTACTTGTTGCCTTGCTTGGTTATTGAAATTCTCTTGCCGGCTCCATTGATTGGCTTGGCCACTCCCCGATCCTTGACCTTGGTAGAACCCTCGGTTGTTGTTGTACCCTTGATTCACCTCTTGGCTAAGCAAATCCGAGTTCAATGCATTAATGTTTGAATAAGAAAGATTCGGATGGCCCCACCATTTTTTATTGTAGGTTTGAGAGTACACACCACCTCTATCTCTTTGTTGGTATCCCATTGCTTGGACTTCCTCTTGGAATCCATCACAACCTTCTCCATTGAAAGACATATCCCCACTTCCATCTCTTCCTTGAATATGGCTTGCATTCCCTTGGTTGGTTATGAATGATTGCATAGACAACATTGTGGCTTGCATGGATTGCATTTGCTTGGCCAACTTCGAAACTTCAATTACCGTCTCGGTTCCTCCTCCTATATCATGCCTACCATTTGCTCTTGTGCTAAAATTGCATTGTTGGGACATAAGAGCAAGCCTCTCACACACATCCATCACAAAAGCCGCCATCTTATCCACGGTTGAGCCTCCACAAGCATTAGTAATCAAAAGTTGTGTATGAGGAGAAAGTCCTTCTTGAAATGAGGAGACCTTGTATTCATCGGAGAGCATATGGGGAGGAAGTTGTGCTAGCAAGGATTGGAATCTCTCCCATGTCTCATGAAATGAATCACCCACCTCTTCTTGAAATCCCTTAATTTGCATCCACAATTCTCTCTTCTTGTTTGATGGAAAGAATCGGTTGAAGAATGCTTCACACACCGTATCCCATGATGCAAGAGATCCGGGTTTTTAGGTATTAAGCCATTTTTTTGCATTGTCCTTCAAACAAGTTGAGAAGCACCTCATTAGTAGTTGTTCCTTTGAGATTGTACCCATCCTTGATGTAAATGGGAAGGTCTCCACCACCCCACTAAGATCTTTCATGAACTGTAAGCAATCTTCATGTGTCTTGCCATAGAAGGATGGTAGTTGGCTAATGTGCATGGTCTTGAGCTCATATGACTTCGTGAGCTCATTAAGAACAATGGCCGGTGGTTCATTTTCGATGATAGGTCTTGAATATTGTCCCATGGTGAGTTATCTTGGAGGGTTTTCCATTTGTGGGGGTGGATCATTGGGTGGGTTTTGGTTTTCTCTTCCGTCTTCCATATTCACCCGTGCTCTTTCAGCGGCTCTTACTAGTCTTCCAACTTGATTAATACGATCGTTGAAGGGAAACAGAATACCTCCCCTAGAACGACGTCCGTGCATACACTAGCAACCTGAAACACCAAAAACAAAAACTACCAAGAAGTAAAAAGGTAAAAATAAAACAATTAAAACTACTAAACTATATCCTAAGCTAGAATAGCCAAATATAACGCTGCCGATCCCTGGCAGCTAACACGCCCAAACCTGGTCTACAAATGTCACTGGTATATAACCTATTCTACCTTGGTTGTATTAAAGGGGCGTGCGAGTCTGGTGACCCTATTGCAAGCGCACAAGTCGTTAAACTAGTGTAGTGAGCAAATAAGGGTATCGTTCCCACGAGGTAAGCACTACAAGCTTTCTATCCTAAGATTACTCTACAATTACCTAATGCTTCTAACAAGTTTTACTTAAATTAACTAGTGATTAACAATTAATACTTCTAAGATGGAGTTGTCTAATTAGCACTTACACTTACTTGAATTAAATTCTAAGTGAAAATTGTTAAGGAATTAGATTCATTCAAGTAACATCCTAGCTTCTAATCAATCAATCATTAAGCCTATCCTCCAATTACTAACATGCATATATTCATATGAATGTTCTAAGCACCTAATTCTCAACTTAATCACCATTAATTATAAGATTAGAGATTGATCAAGGGGAAATCAATGATTGAATAGTAGAGAATTACAAGTTAGTAATCTCTACTCATAGGTTCTTCTCTATTGAATATGCAATTAATGGTCCATGCATACAATTACATCAAGTTTTGCACTATAAGGAGATAGGTGGTTGCAACCACCACACATGCAATTATAATGCACAAAACAAGAATTAAGAGGATTATACAAATATGATTGATTAGATAACAAGAAAGTACAAGAATTACATCTAATTCCTTAGCAAAAGAGATTAGCTACACATAGTATCAAAATTACAAGGGTTTACAAGTAAGGAAAACATCACCAATGGACAACTTGTGAAGTGGAAATGCTCTTCCTTGCAATCCAAGCAACTCACTCTTCTATGGCAACTTGAGATAAACACTCTAAGTAACCAATATGGGGTGTTTGGCTACCTAGAAATTGGCCAAGAAAATACTATCTTTCTTGATTCCTAAGAACAAAATATCTTTTACTAATATCTTCTTTCTACTTCTCTCTCTAACTACTCTATTTTTTCTTTAAAAAAAACTAACTCTCCGTCTGTATCTCAGAGAGAAGGTCTTCCTTGGACAATAGGTGGAGAAAGGGGCAGCCCTTGTTGACTCTTGGGGCGAGCTTCAGCCAATTTGCCTCATCTCAGAATCGGCGGCGGGCTTTTACGGCGGCTTCTTGCCCGCCTAAAGATCCCGCCTTGACGAGGGCGGCTTCTGCAGCGGCTTCTTCCCCGCCGCAATATCCCACCTGGATGACGGCGGCTTCTTGCCTGCCGGCCTGAATGCACGAACCAGCCTTCTGGCTTTTCTTCTATTATTTGCCCAATTTGCCCTTATTTCTTCACTATGGACAAAAATGCCCTTGGAACACCTGTTTTACCTGAAAATACTTTATTTACACAATTAACACATAGAATGCTTAGAAGTTGATTACAAAAACAAGGTAAAATGGGCGCTAAATGTAAACATTTGATGCGCGATCAGCAGCGGCGCCAAATTTTGATCGGACTTTTACAAGTACCAAAATTCCACACTTGGAATACACTAATCGAATGAGATGTATAATGGCAAGCGGGATCGTTCCTCAGGGAAAGGGAGGATATTTGGCTATAATTAAAATATGTACACTAATCTAAACTACGTGCAGAAAAGTAAAATTCATTTTTGGTTTTGGAATTTGTTTTAACAATTAAACTAAATGAAATTAATCAATCTAAAACAAGTAATTGAAATGAAAGGTGTGATATATGATGATGGATATTGGGGAATTGAGTTGACAACTAAAAGATTTCCTAATGTAATGAACTTGTCCAATTAAGCACTTTCATCCTACTCAAGGGTTGTTCTTCAATTGATTTTACTCATTAATGTGCAAATTCAAACCTTGACTCAAATAAGCCCTACTATGAGTCTTGGTGGAAATAGATTCAAGCTCTTACCCAAGTGAACCCCACTATGATTAATTGCCCAAATAATATTCTTAAGAACAAATTAAAGGTCTTGTACCAAATAACACATGCATGCATCAATTTTCAATTTCATATATGCTAAAGATTGGAGAATGAGTTGAAAGCCATTCAAATCCTAAACCATAACCTTCACATGTGAACCATTTTTACCACAAGCTAAATTGAACCCCAATATTAACAAGTAAAGTAAAAATGGCAACTTCAAAGCAATGAAATGAAAATATACCAAGAGAGGATTTGATAAATATATGACTAGTTCAAATACATGGGACTATCACATTAGTTGTCTCATCAATTCCCCAATAAAAGGGTTTAGTTACACATAATGAAAATATAAATGAAAAGAGAAAGATTGTAGAGAAAACCCACAAAAATCTTCATAAGTCTTCTTGTTCCTTAATAAGCTTGGAATCTCCTTAACCTTGGTGACTCTTTTCTTCTCTCTTCAATTAATCTTCAAAATGAGGTGGAAAGAATGTTGTTGGAATGAATTAATGGAGCTTTGGAGAGATGGAAGTTAGAGAGAGGTTAGAGAGTTTTAGAGAGAGGATAGGGTTTAATGAAAAATGGTGGAGAATTATGAGAGAAGGAGAAAATGGGGATATTTATACGTGGTCCCATGAGGTAGGGTTGAAATCCCGGTGCTGCTGACGTGGCACGTGATCGGCGATTTCAAACGGCGGCCAGGCCGCCGAATGCACCTGACACTTCTAGAATGAAACGGCGGTTTCAAACGGCGGCCAGACCACTGAATGGAACCGCCGAATTCTTCTTTTCTTTCCAAATGACCGTTTTGCCCCCAAATGCTCTCATTTCATCTCTTTTAGCCCAAAATCACCGGATTTCTTCGTTCTTCAACCCAGAATACAAAAAGTACCTGTACAATCAACATCGAGCCATAAATTTCATGAATTTACTCGAAAGTCAATCAAAAGTATCAGAAATAAGGGGTGTATTTCTATATATGTAATAGCTCGATCAGCAGTATGCGCACCACTCCTTCATTTGGATCCGGAGAGATTCTAGAGATGTATCCACATGCTTCTTAATTGAGAGACCCCAGTTGGCCCTAGCCCGGTCAATGGCCCTATTTTTCATCTTGAAGAACTCTCAAGCCGAGACCATCCCTCGTTGAAATTCTCGAAGAAGCAAGGCATCATAAGTCGGAGACCTTTTGAAGTGATCCACAACCTGTATCTCCAGCTCCAACCTAGCCTCCTTTGATAGGGATTCGACGGCCAAAGCCTGGTGTTCTAAATCCTTGATCTTGCGCTTATAGGATGACTTAACCTCCTCCGTTTTTTGCTCAGCTTAGAGCATCGACTCCTGAGTAGAAGATAGCAAGTCTTTCAGGTGTTCGACCTTCTCAACAGCAAGGGAAGCCTTTTGCTCAGCTTCCATCTGACTCGCCAAACACTGGTCCATGAACTCCTGATTTGCTCTAATCTTCCATTGGCAAGCCGACTCGATCCGAGCACGGCGATCTTCGTTTTCCTTCAATTGGGCTTCCAAGCGCCTTATCTTATCCGCCTGAGCACTGCTAGCTTGACAGGCTTCCGACATCTCAGCCACCATCTTCAACCAATTAACATAGAAACAATGAAATGGCGAAGAATAAAAAAGATAACAAGAAATTAGATTAAGAATTACTCACATAGGAAGCGCTATTGTTAACCGCCAAACATGGCGGGGATTAAAATAGAATTTTCCACAAGCCTTGAGAAGAAAGTCGGAATCCAAAGTAGAAGCGGAAAGATGTTCGGGCACTCCGCCTGCTAGCTGATGGGCTAAAAAAGGAGCCTCTACCCACCCCGGCCAGGTCCAGAATCCCCGGGACCAGGAAAAGGACTAGGAAGCCAAAGGATAAGGGGGGCCTAGAAGACACAACCATCACGAGATCCTGGTACCCAGCTACCCCGAGTACCTCGATACCCGAATATCCTGGTACCCCACTGCTTGAAACCCTGACATCTGTAAGCATCGTTTTTAAAGGAGCACGAGAGACGCGGGGTACCCGGGGTACCCCGACCAGCAAAACACGTGACATACACATGGCAAGATATATACCAGGATCCTAGCAGACCGACCTTCGCTGAAACAAGAGGCGGGCACCCCGAAGAACAAACTATATATTAAAGCGGATACTAAACGTCACCGTTTAAGATAAAAACTTAAGCTACAACGCGGCATTCATTCCTGCCTTTTAGTATCCTATTTTAAATAGGAGTCAACTGATTTGGAGCCGAGAAAGAAGGAATCACCTGATCTTTTGGGATCACTTTCCCAACGAACTCGTAGAGGCTCCAAAGGAAGACCCGTGCACCACTGAAACCCTAGACCAGAGTTCTAGGAGTGCTCAACAAGAAAGTGAGCCTATATATTGATCATATGTTCGCAGAAAAAGGAGGATCGAAACCCTAATTCACTTTTTCTACTTATCGACAGGCACGAAAAGCTCCATCTCCATCATTCTCCTTTAGGCTTTATTTTCTTCCATGCTATAATATTGATAATTCAAATACCGAGTTGTAAAGATCGTATTTCAAATCCACATATATATATATATATATATATATATATATATATATATATATAAACTGCCTTTCAGCTTTCATACATCCACCGTATAAGAAACTCATCCATCCCATTACTTGCATTCATCATAATATCGGATTCATGATACCCAGCGGGATACCAAGCTACTAAGTGTCTCACTGGCCCCAGTCAATCCCGATCCGGGTCCGTTACATACATGCAATATCTCACCTAGCAGATTCTAGTGAACCAGTGGAATATCGGGGTATAGAGTATCCCGCTAGCCCAGGTCTAATTAGATCCAGGTCCATCACATACTGTTAATTCTAAATTGCACCCCGGTGACAATTTTGGGTTAACAGCTATTAAAGAAGTTATGAAGACGGTCGGACGAAGAGCCAACCCTGAAGCAGCTCCAGCTATCCTCCCATATATAAGCATGGCCCGAAGCCATAGCCTTCAACATGGCCTGGGGGGTAGGCTGGACTGACGGACCTAGACCATCAACACCTGTTTCAGGCAGTCCAGTGGCCGATGTTACCTGAGGAGAGCCAATGAAGTCCCCAGCATTAGTCCCAACTTGATCTCGCGGGGGAGTTCGAATCACCGCTTCCTCAACCCCAGCGCCAGCCTCATCACCGGAGAATGAATTGACATACGTGACCATCCGGGGAATTTTTAGGGCAGGACGGCCGGGTGAAAATGAAGCCTTCCTCTTCCCAGGTTGCCTCATACGTGTATCCAAATCGGCAGTAGGATCTTCCATGTCCGGGTCAGGGTCTCTCATTCCAGCATCATCCCCGATGGCCGAAGAAGGGAGAGGAGTTGGCTCAGCAAAGGTCGGAATCTCAGAAGCCACTACATTAAAGGGCTCCCGAACCCTTTCATCACCTTAGGGCATAGCAGCTGTTCCATCTGCAGTAGAACCCCCTGCTTCATTCTGCTCACTCTCCTCCTCACCCGTATTGCCCGAAACACGGGATGGAAAAATCCCACGAGAAGCTGAAGCCTCTGTCCTAGAAGGCTCCCCAATTTTTTCCTTGCCCTTGACCTTCAAGGAACTGGCAGGATCCCCCATCTGGGCAATTGCCTCATCTGCAGCAGGTTCACCCGGATCAGGTATGTCCTCCACCAAGTTTGGTTCCTCATCAGGACCCCGAGTCTCCTAGGGCATATACTCGGGAACGCCTTCATCAGTTCCTTCCTCGGGAGGGTCTTCGGGTGAGCTCTCATCAGAATCACCTTGTGGAGGAGCTATCCCAACATCTCGCTGGCGTAAGGCTTCCTTTCGGCTCGCCTCTACGATGGCCTTCATCCGGTGAGCCTGGACATCACAGACGATATCTACATCGAACACTGAAAATATAGAAAATAACACTAGGACAGCAAGCCGACCAATAACTGGAATAGCAAGCAAAAGACTACCAAAAAAAAAAAAAAAAAAAAAAAACTTACAACGTCGTCGGCGGGCAGAAATTTGAGGGAAAAAGCGAGCTCTGATCATCCTATCCTTATCAAAAAGATAAGGTCTGCCCCTCTTTTCCAGGGAATGTATGGCCGCTCGGGCCAAATTTGTAAGCTCATCATTAGTAAAAGAATGAGTCGTTTGGTTCCAACTCTCTGGCAAACAAAAGAATCGGGGAACCCGGCGCGTCACCCGAACACCATCCATGTCGAAGTCTATTGCTCGACCCTAGTTATTACCCATAAAAAACCAACTGTTCTTCTAGAACTTATTCGAAGAAGGGAAACCCCAGACAAAACCCTTCATCTTTTCATCAGTGGTCAGCTCAACCTTCCCACGGACCACGACGTCCTTCGGTATCCAGTTTTTGGGTTGGGTTGAAAGAAGAAAATAAATTCCAGACTTCCCAAGCTGCCTCAACGAATAAAAATGCCTAATTTCGTGAGGAGTGGGGGGTGGCAACTTCATCCTATGCCACATATGCTACATGCATATTAAGATCTGATAGCTATTCGGGGTTAGTTGAGCCAGGGCAATTTGAGCCTCTGCCAAAAACATGGTAATAAAAGGTTGAAGGGGGAGGGTAACACCACAAATAAGCATCGCCCCATAAATTGCCACCATGCCAAGTGGGGGATTCCACGCAGCATGGCCGTTAGCAGGACTCAACGAGATGAGATCATCATCCAGATCAAACCTGCTCTTATATTTGTAGATTTCCTCGGGACCGACCACATTGGGCTTAATGTCATAGGCGCATACTCGCTCGGGGGAGAAGGCAATACGAGCCGCTCTATGCTCTTCCTCAACATCATTCTCGTCTACTCTCTGAGAACCAATCCGGCTTTCTCGAGAGTGGGAATCCTTGTACACCTTACACTAGCTTTTGTGTTTTCCCATTCGTTTCCACGGACGAGTATCACCACGAGCAGAAACAGAAGAATCAGACTAAACCTCAGATTGGTAAGATTCTGGGTTTGAAGAATCAGAAACGGGAGGAGCTTCAGAAGTAGGAGGAACTTTAGAGGTAGTAGGAACTTCGCGGATGAGCCCCGAAACGTCAGCGTTTAGGAAGTGAGGTTGATCGAAAGGAGGGTCCCCTAGTAACCTATGAACAACCGTAGTAGTAAGAGTGTCGTTTCGCTCAATGGCGGCCATTCCAATAGTAAAAAGACGATGTCTAGCTTCAAAATCCATGAGAACAAACCTTGAGATGCCAGATAGCTGGAGTGGGAAACACGAACTGTAGAAAAAGGCCTTCAACGAAGAGATCTGGGGGTTGAGAATCTTTAGCCTCCAGGCAAAACAAGACCAAGAGATGCCCAATCTTAAAACGAACCGAAGAGTCGAGCTTACAGTTCCAACGGAGTTCCCCATAAAGATCTATGTTAGAAATCATTTTTCTCAAGGAAGAAGAAAGAAATAGCAGAAGACAAGAAAGTGAGGAATTTCTCTCCAACACGAAGTTAAATAGGCAAGGCGTTTGTTTCAAAATTCGAAACCCCTGAACGGACGTACAAAGGAGCGGGAAACAGAAAGACATGGATAGTGACGTGGGTGATGAACAGGGAAACAGAGAGGTCGTTTCCCATAAATGCTGCCTGGCGCGGCCAACCATAAGAAGATAAGTGGCACCAGAAGAGGACTTCGAGCCGTCAGAAGGCCAAAACGTCGCCATCAATGGATTTCTAATTAAGGGATGAATCGAATGTGTGCGGATACAATTAAGACACATCATTAATGATTCGAATTAAACAAGGATAATGAAATCCCGCATTAATGAAGCAGTAATGAGGAAAACGACGAACAAAGAACAGACTGTAAATAAAGAGATGAAGGTTAAATATTTTTTCCGAGTAGACCAGACCAGACCAGACCAGGTCCATTCGGCTCAAATATTTAAGGGGGTATTGTTATAGGTAAAAATTGTCATAAAGGACACGTCATCGCGATAAGCAAATCAGCATAGCCACGTAAGCAGAAAATCAAAAGAAATCAACTTAGGGAACGAAGCCTTCTAAAGGATGATTTAATCGGCATCAACTAAGGCAAACCCGATCGAAGCCGAGTGAGGTACTCGGGCAATAAAACCTGCTTGGGCATACTCGGTACCCAACAAAGAAGATAGACTACAAATACTCTCTTTTTAGACACGAAGGCAGAATCAACGACTAGCAGCTCCAAAGTAACTATGGTACAGCTACTCAGAGTCCGAAAAGGAAACAGACAAGCTCTCCGTACATAAGGAAATTAGAGTCCTACCTAGATTTGGATCTAACTGAATTAAAGCACGTTGCGAATATTAAACAGGAAAACAAGTCCTAAAAGGACTCCATAGCCACCCGCAACTTGTGGACCACGACACTAAAACCCTAACGGTACCTACAAACCCTAATATCATCATGTATAAATACCCTGGCAAGAAATACAGAGAGGGGTACATGAGAATTTGCAAAGAGAGACCAGAGTGTGTATCTTTACAATAATCATAGTGAATTTGACTACGTTGCAAAGGCAACAACCCGTGAATGTTTCTCCGATCATCGGAGTTTTACCACGTATTTTGTGTCTTTCGTCGTTAACTCTTTCATCCTTAGTTGTTTCATTCATAATTACAGGTCTTTTTACTGAGATAAACTGTTGACTGATTGACCACGAAAAATCACCGTCAACATTATTATTATTATTATTATTATTATTATTATTATTTTATTTTATTTTATTTTATTTTATTTTATTATTATTATTCAATTTTTTATTTTTGTTTTTGACATTATTAATACCCTTGTTATTGTAAATGAATAAGTGATATTTAAGGATATTTAAATAAAAAAATATATAATTTAAATGATAATTTCCCTTAAATAATTTAAATATTCATATGGATTTTACATTTAGAGATACTTAAATAAAAATGATAATTTAAATAATTGTTAAATAAATTTATTTTTTTCATTTCTCTATTTATTTAATTTTCTTTTTCAAAAAGTTCAGAATTTTATTATTATTTAACCATTATTTCAATTTTAAATTTTATTTAAAATTTGATTTTTAAAAATTGGTCAGAGGGGTATTTATATCATATTATTATATTTTTCTGGTTTGATGCAATTATGCATATAATAAGGGGAACTCATTGTAATTTACCATGACAGAAAAATGGAAGACGTTACAATTCCGTCACCTATTGTCAATTTATGAAAGTTTAGGGGATTTAATGGTAAAAAAAAAAGTATAAAGGGTAATATACGAATTAGGGTATAGTTCAGGGGCATCAATGCCAATTAGCCATTATATTTTTAAGAGCTTTGATAACATTATACAGTTGAGATGTTGACATTTAACAGACAGATTACTATGCAGGGGCATAAAAATTCCCTGCACATACGGGGTGAATAGCCCCTTCAATCGATGCTTGGCTGCCAAGTTGCAGTAAGAATTTAAAAAAATCAAGGGAGCAGCTTCCCGACTTCTTAATAATAATAATAAAAGTTATATGGAAAACAATTATAAAATAAATAAAAATTGATAAAATAAAACAAATAATTAAAATTATTTTACAAAATTAAATAATTATATTTTTTCATGTAATTTTAAAATTTTGAATTGTAACCATTTTTACGGTTTTAGTAACCAATTTTACGGCTCCGGTAACCACTTTTACGGCTTTGGTAACCATTTAAGTATTTTTTTAAATTTGATTTGTAACCACATTCATGGCTTTGGTAACCATCTTACAATTTTTTGTAATTTTGACTTGTAACCACTTTCATGGCTTTGGTAACCAACTTTACGGCTTTGGTAACCATTTTTACGATTTCGGTAACCATTTTTTAATTTTTAAAATTTTGTATTGTAACCATTTTCATGGCTTTGGTAACCACTTTAAATTTTTCAAATTTTGACTTGTAACCACTTTCACGGCTTTGGTAACCACTTTTACGGCTCTGGTAACCATTTTTATGGCTTTGGTAATCATTTTATGATTTTTGAAAATTTTGACTTGTAACTACTTTCACGGCTTTGACAACCACTTTCACGACTCCGGTAACCAATTTTACGGCTTTGTTAACCATTTTACGATTTTGTAAATTTTGACTTGTAACCACTTTCATGGCTTTGGTAACCATTTTTACGACTTTGGTAACCATTTTTATGGCTTTGGTAACCATTCTACGATTTTTAAAATTTTGTTTTGTAACTACTTTCACGACTTTGGTAACAATCTTTACGGCTCCAGTAACCATTTTTACAGCTTTGGTAACCATTTTACAATTTTTAAAATTTTGACTTGTAACCACTTTCATGGCTTTGGTAACCACCTTTTGTTAGGTTTTGGCTCGTTTTCTCAAGTAAACCCAATGTGAACCAAACGAGACTCAACTGATGTGCTACTTCCTGGAGACATGGGAAAACGTTTGGAAGTTGGAGATAGTGTTTGAGGGAGGTTTGAAGACCATGAAGAACTAAAGAAGAGATAATCGATGTGGATAGCGTTGTAGGTTTGACAGAGGTGGTAACATCGGTTTTAGGTTCGTTTCTAAGCAATGTAATTTCAGGTAACTTGTAACGGTTTAGGAAGCAGGTGTGCAATCGTGATCCTAATCGTAGTCAATCATAAGCATACATAGAACAGGAAATCTTCAGCGGAAAAGGAAGCAATTTGTTTCTAGAAGTTCTTGTGCTTTAAGGAAAAGGAATACTCTTTGCGTGAAACAAGAAGACATGTCATAAAAGGAAATAGTATTTATGTGGACAAGTAAGTCTTGTACATATAGGAGATGGATTTCCTTATTGGTCTAAACTCCCTGTAACTAATATAAATAGAACCTTATAAGTAGGTTATTTATGTGGAGTAAAAAAGAACACCATGTAATATCATAGAGTCGGTGAGATCTAGGGGAGACCCTAGGGAATATCTGGTGAGAGATCAGGAAATATTAGTGGATCAAGTTAGAGATCCGTGGATGATATTCAGGGGAGACCTAGGGGATATTTTGGGGGGTGGGGGTGTTCTTGGTGAGGATCTTGTGAGCGTTGTGAGCTAAAAGTCATGATGTAAAGCTCGGCTGTGAGCTTGGGGATTTGGTGAGGTGATAAAGGC
This sequence comes from Acer yangbiense, assembly GCA_008009225.1. Classification (NCBI taxonomy): domain Eukaryota; kingdom Viridiplantae; phylum Streptophyta; class Magnoliopsida; order Sapindales; family Sapindaceae; genus Acer; species Acer yangbiense. The sequence continues at coordinate 148,110 of CM017772.1, read as the reverse complement.
CGTTGTTATGCCTATAAAAAAGATATTTCTATTATAATTACCTCGCAAATGCAGCAAGTCAAATGACTAGTATAGCAAGTAAGCAAGGGTCGTTCCCATAAAGAGGTGGAATTTATTAACTATCTCTAGCTCTAGAGTTTATGAAAGCATGCAAATGGAATGTGAAGTGGTGAGAATGGTGTGTGTGAAGTGTAAGCATAATGCGGTTGTTGTGTGAGGTGAGTGAAAACAACCTAAAACTAAAGATATGAAACTAAAAATAATAATGTAATTACTAGGTGTCTTCCTTTCTAAGTTAATCTACTTCTAATTAAGTTATTCTACTCATAAAGGTAGCACCCTAAGTTACAAAAATAATGGTGGATTGGAAAGATGCAAGGTAATGAGTCACACATGGAAAATAAGTTCACCAAACACAAGATGCATATCATGTAGATTGTTAAGCATGTGAACACCAATTAATTCAAGTAAATGGTTCGTTCTCTTGATTAAGGAATCCCCGAAATCAATTCATTACTCAACCAAGGGTATGGAATGAGCAATAGTGTCTAGGTATTGACCCATTAAGAACAAGAACAATGAACCAAAGCTATCATAGCAAAGTTATGCATAAGCTTCCCCCATTCAATAGAGCTAATAGCTAAGCTCATACCCGTAATGGTTATCCAAGCATAAACCTAGATCTCAAACACTCTAATCATTCCAAACACATACATATTGAATCATCTACCAACATACATACACAAATGAGATATTTGATTACAACTACTTATACATCATTAGGTTAATCTACTCATAATCTCATCCATACATACATATCAATATATAACTCTCCATACATATGAATATCACAATAAGGGATTAAAGCATAGACATATCAATGAATGGAACAAAACTCAAATCAAATCAAAGAACAATACAAACATATATTAGCACAAGTGTTGGTTTACAAATAATCCCACATGGGGTTACACATCAAATAGAGAAAATACACAAGAGAAAAGTAATAGAATAAACCATTGAAGACCTCCTTCTCTTTCGAATCCTCTCCGTGGTGAGCTTTCCATTGAGGAGGAAACCTCCATGGAAGCTTGAAGGCTTCTTTCTCTTTTTTGTGATATAAGATGTAAGAGTGTTGGTTCACACTTTAGAAAGAGAGGCAAAATGGTGTATTTATAGGTGGGCAAAGTTAGGGCATGAATGGGGTATGAAAAGACTGAAATGCCTCTGAAAATATCGTGATTTCAGCTCTAACAGGAGTTTGGCTACTTCAGTCCGTGGGCAATTGCTAGCTGAATGAAGTAGCCAGAGGCTCCGCTAGTTTAGTCTGCTAGCAATTGCTAGCGGACCAGAAAGTGATGAAGTAGCGGTGGGGCTTCGCGACTTCTTTCTGCGACCTCTTTCAAACGGACCAGAAGGCTTGTTCTCGTGCAGAATACTGGTCTTTTAGCATGGCTTTTTATCCCCTGCTTCACGGCTTCATTCCCGTGGTGATAACCCGCGGGTTCTTCTAAAATTCTACCGCGGCTTCATGATCTTCTGTTCCGCGGGTTCATGCCTGCGGTGACAACCCGCGGTGGTCTTCTTCATATATATTTGCCTTGTTTTGCCCTTATTTCATCACTTTTGGTACAAACACCATTTTTAAAAGACATTTGCCTGCACTTAGCTAAAACACAAGTTATAAACACAAAAAGGCTCGAAAATGAGAACAAAAGATAGGAAAAATGAGCACTAAATGAGAACGTTTGTAGCGCAATCATGAGGCTTTAGGGTTTGGGGTTAAGGTATGAGAGAAAACCCTAGAGTATATGGTTGTAACAATTTATCATATAATGGAACTTTCTTTGTCGTCCTAACAGCTCGTGATTTTTTCCCTGATTTAGGGCTTTCCACGTATATCTTGTGTTATGTGATTGTTTATTTTCTTTCATCTTATTTTTCTGCTATAGACGTTAATTGCTATGAGTTATGGGCGAATATTAGGCATGTCGTTTCCGCGTTCATCAGTTCAAATTCCCAACACCTTTATGGTTCCGGTAACCATTTTTATGGTTGTTGTCACCATTTTACGATTTTTGAAATTTTGACTTGTACCACTATCACTGTTTTGGTAACCATATTAAATTCTAATAGTATAAATCTAAAATTCTTTTAAGTTAAATAAAATGTTTAAAAATTTTGTCAAATGTTCTAAGAATTTGTTACATGAATTATATTTTATTAAATAAAAATATTAATTATTATTTTAAAAAATATAATACAACAAATATATATTTTATAATAAGTGCTTGTTTGGAATAGCTTCTCTACGGGCTAAAAGAGTTTTTTTTAATTAAAAAAGTTCTTTTAAAAAAATTGTGTTATTTGGTTATCACTCAATAGATCTTTTGGATGATTAAAAACTTGTTTTACGTCTGCCAGAGAAGCTCAAAATTTAAAGTTTTTCCAAATTCACATTTTGAACTTTTTTAATAACACTAAAATGTCTAATATAACCCTATCATTTACAAGCTAAATCAACTTAAATTTTTAACTTAATTTTTTAACTTCTACATCTTAACCATCAATGTGCTCTTAATTCAATGGTTGAGATTTGAATGCATTTACAACTCTTTGATTAAGAGCATATGGGTGGTTGAGATATTGAAGTTAAAAAATTAAATCACAAATTTAAGTTTATTTAGCCTAATCCATATTTCTTTTAAAGTATTTTGGTAATCTTATCATTTAAAAAATCCTTTTTAATTGACAATCAAACGACCAACAATTTTCCATTAAAATATCTACTTAAAGAAGCTCTTCCAAACGGACCATAACTTTATTTATTCTAAAAATATATCAATTTTATTAGTTAACTAACTTTCATAAACTAAAATCACATCCAATATTTGTTTTTTTTTTTTTTTTTTTTTTGAAGTATTACATTATAAATTCGGGTTTTTTGAGGAGAGGAGGGACTCGAACCCGTAACCTAGTGGTGCAGGTATGATATGTTGACCACCGAACCAATTTCATCTCGTCAATATTTGTATATCTTAATATAGTATAGTACAAAACAAACATTAATGTTTATTGTTTGAAACAATGATTATATATTAATATTTGTACAATAATTGATAAATAATTTGAAATTAAAATTGATGTTCATTATTTTAAAGACACATAATTATTTTTTCCCTTATAAAAGAATTAAACATTTAATACACAACTACTTTTTTCTTAATGAAGTAGACAAATTATTCATGTAACACTTTCCAAGAAATATAATTCTTTTTTTCTTATTAAATATTATAATAATTCAGGATTTTGTAGGAGGTGTCGATATTGCCACCCATTAAACTAATTTGTACATCCATATTTTATTAAATAGTGATGCTATTAACAATTGATAAAATATCTTATTGCAATCCATTTTAATTTTTTTCATTTATGACAATTTTAACCTGAATTAAAATTACTAAACAAGACAACAAAAATTGGAAAAAATTCTAAAGGCAATCCAATTTTTATTTCTTTAGAAAACAACGTTTTTTTTTTTTTCCATCTTCAGTGTTTTTTTTTTTTTTTTTTTTTTTTCATTTTCAGTGTTTTACAAACCCTAAAATATTTTCTTCTCTTTTTCCAATATTATAAAGTTTTTCTTGATTGGAAAGTGATGGAGAATGATATGCAACTAGAAGAAAATCATGAATGATAGTGAGGCACCTTTCAATATTGTTTTCTTTTTCTTTCTTTCTTTCTTATTTTTTTTTTTTTTTTTGAAACATCCTTCTTTTTTTTTTCTTTTTTTTTTGAAAGTAATCATTCTTTCTATTTGGAGGTTGCATGAAGTTTTTTAATGGAAAATCTCTCAAACACGATGGTTTATAAGTTAGAGTGATTTTAATCTTTAATTATTCTACACCAAAAAAATAATTTGATGGTGCAAAGAATTCAAAAGTAAAATAAAATTACACATGTTACTTCTTTGCGTAGAGAATTATATTCTAAAAAAAATTCATATATTTGTTAACAGAACTTTAATCCACCACGTTAAAAATAATTTCTGAGGTAAAAGGTTTTCCAAAAAATCTAGATCCTAAATCCAAACATTCTTATTAGAGGCTTATGTATATTGAATAAGATGGAGGATGATATTCATCTTCTTATATTCAATAAGTTAAGAATTTGATTAATTGTTTGATTTCTTTGTATTAGGATGATTGATTTTTTATTTTTTTTAAAGAAAAACAATTGGATGATTGAAAATTTGAAATTATTGCGTTTTAGGGTTTTAGATACAATCCCAAATTGTGAATTATTTAAATTCAAGAAATATCATGATTTGATCTTATAATTTTTGGGTTGATTTAATTAATTAATTTTTTTAAATGGAGTGTCAAAAGATAAAAATGATAATTTTGGAAAAAAACAAATTGTCTTTAGAATTTTTTTCTTAAATTTTAATTTTTTAGAATGGAGTGTTTTCAGAAAAAGAGTGTAAAAAGAAAAAATTGGATTGTAAGGAGAAAATCTATCTATTAAAAATTTTAATTACAAAAATATACCAATAGAAATCTACCAATAAAGACAAATTACACTAATTAAAATAAACTAAATACTATGTACACTCATTAATTATATTCATATCTACAACTATATCTCTTTATTAAAAAAATAAATAAATAAATAAATAAATAAAAACTTATGATAAACCCTAATTAAACTCTAATTTTATTTCAAGTATCAAACTTTCTCATCATCACATGATTATCATATAACAAAGTAATGGAAAAAGAATTTTTAGAGGACACTGGTCATACAAAGGTAGGTATTATTTTTTTTATTTTTTTATTTTTGTCTTTTTATTTATTTATTTTATTTCTAGTTATGAACTCTATCAATAAATAAAAGATTTTTTTTTTTTTAAGAGATAGCTATAGATATCAATGATGTTTTTTATTTATTTTTTAAAGATAGCTGTATATATAAAAAAATTCTAGATTGGAAATCTTTTGACCTCATATACACTCCAGTAATACATCTTCAGTTCCTACATTTGAGACTTTTCCAAAAGTAAATTGGACCATCATTATAAGAGGATTCGATTCCAAAAATAATATGATTTTTTTTTAATATATAAATTGGGTGTATTAATAATTTAGAAGGATTTATAAATAAAATGTATTAAAATGAATATATTGATTTCAATAAGGATAATATTGGTATTATGATGGGAGCTTATCCTAATATTTTATTTTTAAAATTTTAGACATATGTGTACTTATAAAAATGGGTGTACAAATTAATTTTATGAGTGGCAATATCCAGAGGCGGGCATATGAGAGGGCTGCCCCGGGCTGTAGCCCGGGCAGCCATCCAGAAAAAAAAAAAAATTAATACATAAATGGATAATTACATAAAAACCCCAAAGTTTAATAACATTACACTAATATGATATTTTGTCTATTTAGTGAAATGTAACTATTTTGTTTTTCGAAGTAAGTTATAAAAATACACATAATATCATGACTTCTAATATTATAGAATTTAGTTACTTGCAAGTTTAAATAATTTTTTTAACTACAAGTTTAAACAATTGTTTATGCATAAATTTTACAATGTATTTCATATTCTAAGTAGTCTATTATTGAATTGGTGTCATCTTATTATTTAAAAAAAATAAACAAATACTTTCATCAAGAATTATAAATAAATAAAATTATTCTTAATCAATAGGTATCATGTCTTGCACTTCATTATATCTGTCTACATTAAGGAATAAAATAACAAGGGTTTTCTCTACAGTACACACCGAATTTAATAAATTTTGTGCGATAATTTGTGAGCCATTAATCAAGCATTATAATATATTGTCTAAACAAAAGTAGATAAATCCTACTATTGATAGCTAAGGACTTGACTTTATATTACCGGGGAAAAATATATATACTATATATATATATATATATATATATATATAGAGAGAGAGAGAGAGAGAGAGAGAGAGAGAGAGAGAGAGAGGAGTGCTAGATACACTTTCTCAACTCACTCTCCCAACCCACTCTCTCTTCTCCTTTTAACATTTGTCCTATATTGACTTTTTAGAAATAAATTTTATAGTCATCATTATTGTTAATGAATTATTTTTACATGTTATTTAAAATTCAAATCATTCACATTTTCCCAAATTGCCCCTTTTTTACACCAAATTGTCATTTCCAAATATGTGAGCAAAAATCTTCAAAGGTAAAATGGGTTGAATAATATTTATTAAATTCATTTTATATTTATTTTTTAAAAAATAGCAAATATATTATTAACGATATTTAAGTTATTAAAATATAATAAACATTGGCATCTTACGTTTTTAGTATATTTGAGTTTTGATATTATTAATGAAATTTTAATTTTTTTTAACTATATTTTTCAAATTGCGTAAAAATAATCACTTTATAAAATATGATGAACTTATTATAATATGGACAAAAAATGATAATTTTTCAAGTATAAATTGTGTTTGTTATGATATTTTAGAAAATAAAAAAGAGATATATAAAATAATATTAATATTAATATTTAAGCAAAGGACTATGACAATTAGGTGTAAAAAAAACAAAAACAAAAAAAAAAGGCAATTTGGGAAGATATAATGATTTGAATTGTAAATAACATGTAAAAATAATTCATTAATGATGGCTTTAAAATTTATTTAAAAAAAGTAAATAATGGACAAGTGTCAAAAAGAGAAGAGAGAGTGGGTTGCGAGAGTGATTCTAGCACTCCTCAGATATATATAATTTAGCTTGGGCGGCAAATTTTTCTTGGGTTCGCCCCTACCAATATCCACACTCTTTTATAGGTGTGGGGGACAAACCATTGGGTCAACCTCATCTTGTCCCAAGAGATATAATTGAATGGAATTTAATTTCACAATTTTATTATTTAACATTATATAAAAAGTTAAATTCAAAACAAAAACAAAAAAAAAAAAACATTATATAAAAAGTATTTTAAAAAATATATATTGTGTAAAAGTGACCGCCTAACCTATTGAATGGGTTTTTAGTTTTTTTCTATTTTACAATCAGATTTTTGGGAGTCGATATTGACACCCATAAATATGATAAGCACACCCATATTTTAATAAAAAAATTAATTACAAAAATATCCCAATAGGAATTTACCAATACGGACAAATTAGTTTAATTAAAAATAAACAAAATACTATTTACACTCGTTAATTATACCCATATCTTCAACTATATCACTTTATTAAAATAAAATAAAAATAAAAAAACCCGAATTCAACTTTAATTCTATTTCTTTTTGTAAAAAAAAAAAAGAACGAGAAGAACAGAAGCCTAACTGATCTTGAAAGTGTTTTCAAGGTTGAGGCTAGTTTGATCTTCCATATACCCATTATAAACTATAGTTTGATCTTTCATTTCTTCTTCTTCATCATCGTCGTCGTCATCATCTACAGTTTCAAGGAGCTCCCTTTATGGCTTCAGATCTCTCTTCAAGGTTCTCCATTTCTTTTTCAACTATTTTTTTTTCTTATCAGGATTCAATTTCACTTTCTAGGTATTCCCATTTTTGCCTTCGTTTTGTGATCAAATAAGAAAAATGTCGTCTTTTGAATTGTGATCAAGTTAGTTTCCAGCTGCAAGTGATATTAAGCAATCATGGTTATGTTTGGATGCAATTTTTAGTCAAAATGAATTATGACGATACCATTTGGCTAATTCATTATCTTACTTCATGTATTTTGCATTTTTGGGTATTTTCCAAGACTATGTTTGTATTTTTCGAGATTGTGTTTTCAAGTCTAAAGAACTTAAAATTTTATCATTTGTAAAATTGGGTGTGTTAATAACTTATAAGGGTTAATAAATAAATTGTATTAAAATGAAAACATTCATTTAAATAAATGTACTATTGGCATTAAGATGGGTGTTTCTAGTAATATTTTAATTTTAAATTTTAGACATTGGTGTACTTATCATTTTTATGGATGTCAATATCCGTACCCCAGATTTTTTTAGTTGGCAATTAATACAAGCCCTTAGATCCGTTTTTAAATGATCTAGAGGAATTTTTGATTCCCTGCATAGTAGTCAACCCCAGCATGTGAATGGTGTGTTGGTGCAGCAAAAGGTTGCACCAATATTGAGGAGGGTTCTTACATTCTACTTTCTACTTTCTTGTACCCCAGCACGTGAATGGTGTGTTGTTGGTGTGTGAATTTGATGCACATTTAAATATTAAAATATATTAGATGACTTGATCTCATCAGATCTTGTGGGTCATGGGCCCATGCCTAATTAATAAAGGAAACAAGAAGAACTTATGTGCACCCTGTCCTATGTAATCTGCACTATGGAGAAGAACTTGGGTGCATCCGATGCACCATGCATCCCCCATCCAGATGTTGCCACGTCAGCAAAATCAAACATTTAAATATTAAAATATATTAGATGACTTGATCTCATCAGATCTGGTGGGTCATGGGCCCATGCCTAATTAATAAAGGAAACAAGAAGAACTTATGTGCACCCTGTCCTAGACCTGGCACGGTTCCAGTTGGAACCGTCGGAACCGGTCGGAACCGGAACCGGATTTTCGGTTCCGGTTCGATGTTTCGGTTGAACCGCCGATTCGAACCGGATTGGAACCGGCGGTTCCGGTTCGGTTTGAACCGGCGGTTCGACGAATTAAATATATATATATATAATTTATTTTATTTTTTTGTTGGGCTGCCGTTGGAGCCCAACGGTCGGCTGACGTCAGCCGACCGTTTGGCCCAACGGTCTGCTGACGTCAGCAGGCCGTTGGGGTCCAACGGCTACCCCTTTTTAAATTTTTTTTTTTTTTCTTTTCTATAAATACACCCCCCCCCCCCCCCCCCCCCCCCCCCCCCCCCCCCCCCCCTTTCATTTTTCCTCACACCAATTTCTTCTCAATTCTCTCTAATTTCTCTCCAACACTCTCAACTCTCAAGTGATAAGTCTCTCAATCTCCAAGTTTCCAAGGTTTTTAATATTTATTTCATTTTTTAATTATTTTATTTGAAATTAATTTTATTTCCAATTTACAATTTATTTTATTTGCAATTTATTTTATTCCCAATATATTTTATTTTCAATTAGTTTTATTTGCAATTTATTTTATTTCCAAATTCCAATATATTTTATTTTCAATTAATTTTATATCCAATTAATTTTATTTGCAATTTATTTTATTTTCAATTAATTTTATTTCCAATTTATTTTATTTGCAATTTATCTTATTTCCAATTTATTTAATTTCCAATTAGTCAATTATTCTCCCAAATTTATTTTTAAATGGCAAGTGGAAGTGGAAGGGGTTACAGCCGTGACGGTCCAGTCGATCCTAGGCGTTCGATTTCGATGAAAGATAAGGGTACTATGATCAATAATCTCGATCATAACAACCCCACCTATCACGAATATCTACAACGTCGGACCTATGCTGAAGACTTAGGCCTAAATATTCCTAATCCCCCTCTTATAATTTCTGAACCCGATCCCAATGACACCACCCCCAATTTGACAAGTCAGTCAAAAAATATGCCTGATATTGATACACCTCCGGATTTTGGTTTTGATACACCGGAAGGGGATCTAGAAAGGGAGGAAGATCTGATACACAAGCAGAGCAAATCTGATCTCTTCGTCAAACATATGAAGAAAATTAGGAATGAAGATGGAAGCATTACAGTAGCTTGCAATTACTGCAACAAAGTATATAAATGTGAAACAAATTAGAGGCGTGTTCTATATAAAGCTAGAGGGGGGGTGAATAGATTTTAACTATTATTACCCAATTTTCGCATGCAAGTCAATTTTACAAAAATGCCCCTACTAGTCAAAAATACATACAAGTGTAATATAGTGCGGAATTTAAATAACACTTGATGTATACGTGGAAACCCAACCACTGGGAAAAACCACGGGCTGTTTAGTGTGCCACACTCGGACCTCGAAATCCACTAATTGAAATGGAGTTTACAACCTATGTAGACCTCGTCTAACACTCCGGTCAATAACCCCCCACTTCTACCACTCGGGCCTTTAAAAGTGGCTCTAGTCCAATTGCTTGAGGCCTAAGCAACCTTAGCCTCAAGACTTGATTCTCTAAGAAGAGATTATGCAACCTATGTGAATATGTATGAATATTCAAATAACAAACAAGGCTAGGTAACCTTAGATGCTTATCTAGGATGATGATATAATCAATTTAATCAACCCTAGATATCAATTGCTAAATGACATGTCAAATAGCTTAGCTAATCAAGATTAAGCAAAAACCTAATTAGCTATCGCAAAAACCTAATTAGCTATCACAAAAACAACACTCAATTAATTCATCACAATTAATTCTCTATTCTTGTATTTATCATATGATCAACAACATACAAGTAAATAAAAAGAGAATATGCTAGATAGTAAAAATACTAAAATAAGATGAAACTAATCAAAATCTTACCAAGCATATTGTGATGATGCCAATCCAATCATAGATGCTTTCTATGTAGACATAGAGGATGCAATATGAAATTTGATGCAAAAAGGATTTGATTTGAGTGTTTAAAGGTGGGTTCTTGATTTGATTTTTTCTCAAAAATCTCTCTTGAAAGTTTAGGGTTCTAATTGTTCAAGAAGCTTGATCAGAGATTGAGAAAATAAGATATTTATAGACATCAAGAATTGGGCATGTGAAAAGACAATTTTGCCCCTGAAACGCACCGTTCGGTGGTTTCAATCGGTGGCCAGGCCGCCGATTACGGTCGCCGAATTGAGCTCGTGAAGAACAGAGCATTAACGGCGGTTTCATTCGGCGGTTTCGTGACCGCCGATACAACCGCCGAATTAGACCGAGAGATAAAAATCAATCAGGTATGAACGGCGGTTTCGAACGGCGGTCGTGACCGCCGATCTTGACCGCATAATTGCTTCAGACCAATCTGGACTGAAACGGCGGTTTCATTCGGCGGCCAGGCCGCCGATCATAACCGCCGATCACCAACAATGGTGAAAACTAAGGAGAAGCCAAAGGCATTCTCCATAGGCGGTCTTCGCGCGAAACCAAGCACTCATTAGTGCAAGCGCGGACGTTTCCGACCAATGTCGGGAAACGAATTATAAAGCACATATACACACAACAAGATATATCAACCAAAGTGCTAGTGTGTAAAGTGACATGTGAAGAGATGCACATAAAAATAAGCAAATATGCAATCATAGCAAGAATGCTAAGTGTGTGTGTACTACTAAATCTCTTCAAAGAAAACCAAGCACTAGAATTTATACCTTTGGCGTGCTTGTCCCTTGAGGTCTTGAAAGGGCCTTCGAGCTTCAACCTTAAACATTTAGACTACCCTTACATTCACAACCCCAACATGTGGTTTGTCCACGAAATATGCCAATCAAGATATGGGAATCCTTACAAAATGGAGCAGATCCGGAGGATATGGCACTTATTGGAAGCATATTGAAGCCAAACATCCAGACGCAGTGACCAGAATGAGGTCACAAACACAAATTCCTAGGTACGCTACTCCTAACCAACAATTATTTCGTTATAATGATGAACAAAATAGAGAAGAATTAGCTAGGATGGTAGCAGTAGAACATTTATCATTCAGTTTTGGTGAGAGGGTTGGCTTTATTAACTATTGTCGACGAGCATTAAACCCTGCTGCATGCCGTGTCCCTAGATCCACGCTCACACAAACACTTGAAAAAATTTATGTGAGAGACAAAAAAAAGTTAGAAAAATATTTTGAAAAATATAATGGTCGTGTTACCGTATGTGCCGACATATGGACTGACCATTGGCAAACGCATTCATACTTGGGTGTCACTTGCCATTTTATGGATAATGCATGGACAATCCAAAAAAGAATTCTTGTTTTTAGAGTTTTTGATGATTCACACAATGCTCAAAATATTTTTAGACAGCTTAGAATTATTTTTTCAGAATATAATATTGAAAACAAAATTTTTGCAATTGGTTTTGATAATGTTTCTGCCAATACCGCTGCTATTCCACTTTTAATTGATTTATGCAAACCCTTTCTTGGTGGTACATTTTTTCATCAAAGATGTGCATGCCATGTTTTAAATATATGTGTTCAAAAAGGATTAGAAACTCTTCAATGTTTTATTGAACCTATTAAAAAAGCCCTAATGTTTTTATGGAGAAATCCTTCTACAATGAAAGCATGGGCAAAATATTGTAAACAAAATGGTAGACGTGCCATTAAATTTGCTCGTGATGCTCCAACACGTTGGAATTCTACTTATAAATTACTTGCTCAAAGTTATGAGTATAGGGATTTATTAGTTTCTTTTATTCAATTTCATGTTCCTAACATTCAACTTTTTGAAGCTCATTGGGATGCTTGTTACAATGTTTTCAATTTGTTAAAAGTTTTTCATAATGCTACACAAAATTTATCTAAAATTTATTTTCCTACAACACATTTATTTGTTATTGAGAGTATTAATATTGCTGGTGCATTTTTTTATTGTGAATCTGACCAAACAATAAAGGAAGCCGTTAGTGCTATGAAGCAAAAATGGTTAAATTATTATACGGATTTTCCAAATATTTATTTGATTGCTATGGTTTTTGATCCACGACACAAATTACAATCTTTGTCTTATTATCTAGACGGTTATTATGGCAAAGAAGGTTTAAATATTGAATATGATGTTGAAGCATGTTGTGGTAGAGTTAAGAAATTATTGTATGATTTATATGATGAATATGTTACATTTTATGGATCCGGTACTTCGAACGTAGATGTTACACGAACAAAAACTGCATCTCAGCCTCCATCATCCTCCTCTGGATTTATGAATTTAGGGTATAGTATGTTCTCAAAAAAAAACAAAAAACCAAGATGTTCTTCATCAAGCTCCGATTCGCATGCCGAGCTTGAATCTTATCTAGCTTCTTCTTGTGAGTTTCCTGAAGAATTTGAGCTCTTAAAATATTGGAATGATGCTACAAAGTACTATCCAATTATGGCTATGATAGCCAAAAATATTTTTTCAACACCGGTTTCTACTGTGGCGGTGGAACAAGAGTTCAGCGCCGGGGGGAATATCTTGGATGAAAAACGTTCGTGCTTGACTCCAAAAGCACTATAGATGCAGGTTTGTGTTGACGACTGGACGAAAGCGGAATACAGACAACAAGAAATCCAACAAGAACCAACATACGATTTCTTTAAAGAGGACGAACCCGAAGCGGGCGAAGGCTCTGGAGCAAATTGAGCAGCGGAACCGTAAATCTGTAAATCTATAATAAAAGGTATGAGAACTACATGGCCTTTGATTCCTCTAAACCCCCCTAAGAGGATACGTAGGCAACTTAATTGTGGTAAAAATTAAGTGCAAGGCTAATAACTTTACATTTTTTTTTAGTTTTATTTTATTTTAATTTAATTTTGTAATTTGTCATTTATTTATTTTATGTTATTTTTGAAATTTGGGTGACTCAATTTCCAAATACCCAATGAAATGTAAATTGTAATTTTGTTTACTTTTATTTTAATTTAATTTTGTAATTTGTCATTTGTTTATTTTATTTTATTTTCGGTTGGATACTCGGATGGCGATGATCTAACTTCCAACATCCGATAAACTTATGAACCCAATGAATTTTATTTTGTAATTTGTCATTTATATATTTTATTTTATTCAATTACAATCTACAACTTATAAATTACAAGTTAGAACTTAGAAAGATTTTTTTTTTTTTTTTTGTTAAAGAAAAGAAAAAAAAAATCCCGGTTCAAAACCGCCGGTTCCACTAAACCTTGGAACCGGAACCGGAACCGGAACCGGCCCGGAACCGTGCCACGTCTACCCTGTCCTATGTAATCTGCACTATGGAGAAGAACTTGGGTGCATCCCGCTGCACCCAAGATTTAGTCCTGCACTATGGGTTCCACTATGGATTTAAATTGATTTTCAAAAAATGTTGTCTAATGATTGACATAACTGAATTTGATTGATTAAGCACAAAATGGGACACCCTTTTTAACTGGCAATTTGAATCCTTTAACTACTTACAATTTAATAACTATGGTTAATTTGATGTTTTTATCGGTTCAATTTTCATAACCATGAAAATTTGAATGAATAAATAAATGCATATTTAGAATAAGATGAAGTTGGTCCGATGGTAAACTCCTCACACCTACGTTATGGGGTCGTGGGTTCAAGTCCTCTCTCTTCCTCCAAAATCCTTGAATTTATGTAATATTTAAAATAAATAAAAAACTTTTAGATGTTATATCGAAAGTTTGTCACATGTCAAATGTTAATATGTAATTAGAAATAAATGTTAACTTGTATTAATTAGAAATAAATGGTAATCTGGATCTCATCTCTCTTGCGTGAGCTGCTTATCTCAAGCTCCAGTCCCCCGACAATATACTGTGACAACATCGGTGCAACCTACTTGTGCTCAAACCCCGTCTTTCACTCAAGGATGAAACACATTGCCATTGATTTCCATTTCGTCAAAGAAAAGGTCCAAAGTAACCAACTTCGAATCTCCCATGTGACCTTTGCTGATTAGTTGGCAGACTCTCTCACCAAGCCGCTCTCCAGGACAAGGTTTTGCTTCTTACTATCCAAGATCAGTGTTTCTAAAATGCCCACTGTCTTGCGGGGGCGTGTAAAGTATAATGTAGATTAGTTATATTAGTTTTCTTTGTACTTATCTTATCTTTGTATTTCCTTATCTAGAGCAGCTGTTGTTATACTTCTAACTTAGGTATCATAGTTTACAGCTTTCTAATTAACTTAGGATTCCTATTTCTACTAGCTCAAGACTTCTTCAAGTCTCTTCAATGTATAAATTGTTTCGGCTCCTTCAATAATAATATACAGAAAATTATTATCAAACTCTATATAAAGCTCCACTAACAGTACACAGAAAATAACTTTAATAGAAAATAACAATTAAACAAATCAAGACGTGTGACCATTTCTTCACATGCGTAGACCATTTCCTCGTGAATGTGCATGGCTTGTGTGTAGACCACTTTCACAAGTTCATGTCTTAGAAGCAATCAGCCTAATTGTCACATACATAGAACTAGAACTTGCTAACATGTTTAAGAGATTTCAACTCACATCTTAGCTTCAAAGGTAGTAATTTAATCGTAATATTTTAATAATGGCACGTTTGTTCCAATTATGAATTTTCAACACTCAAATCCCTTAAAAAATAAAAAATAAAAGTCAACACTTAAATGATTGATGACAGCGTTTCCTTGTTGTTTTGTTAATTAATAAGAAATTAAGAAGAAGATGTTGCAACATTGAGAGATTGACCATGGGAAATGATACGAGCACGATTCTTTTATGTGTTGGTGCAGCTAAGGGTTGCACCAATATTGAGGAGGGTTTCTTACTTTCTTGTACTACTTCTTGTTGGGGGTGTTTATGTATTAAAATATATTAGATGACTTGATCAAAACTTATGTGCACCTTGTCCCTATGTAATCTGCACTATGGGTTCCGTTGCTAAATTCATTCATGTCAACCATTACCATGTACATTTAATTTTATTTTATTTTTAAAAAGCAAACGTTTACATTTAATACATAATATAAGATGAGGTTAGTCCAGTGATAGACCCCTCACACATACGTTATGAGGTCGTGGGTTCGAGTCCTCTCCCTTCCTCCAAATCGTTGAATTTATGTAATATTTAAAATAAATAAATAAAAACTTTTAGATGTTACATAGAAAGTTTGTCACATGTCAAATGTTAATATGTAATTAGAAATAAATGTTAACTTATATTTTTTTCTTTTTTATTTATATCAGTAAGAAAAAAAAACTTTTAGAATTGAGTTTAATCTTATTAATATGGAAATAATCTTCATCGAATCTTTAAAAAAAAAAAAAGAATTAAAACCAAAAAATTGGATGTAAGAAAAAAATCTCTAAAAGATTTATTAAATCTATAGCATATTATTTCATAAGAGCATCCTCAAAAGACTATTCTATTTTCACTCTTTATATGTTTATTTGTTTATTTATGTGACAAGTTGAGGAGTGAAAAAAGAAGAGCCCTTCCAAAAGACTCTTCAATTAGAAATATATTTATATTATTTTAATGAAAGCACTCAAATTCCCCCCCTCCTCACCAACAAATTTAATTACCCTCCATTTTTTTTTTCAAATAAGAAATAATAACTTATTATATTATTAACATGTTATTATTAAATATTCAATATTAGTTTCATTTTAAAGATCTAGATGAGACCTTTCTAGTGGTGTAATTTTTATGATGATAAAATTTATAAATTAAAACTTATTATATATTATTTGAAATTAATTAAAAAGTTAAATTATATAGATGTTAAATATTAATGATGATATGATATAAAAAAAAATATTATAATAATTGAAGAGGGAGAAGTTGGTCTTCAATATTGAAGAGAAAAAATCAAATTCTTATTTGAAAAATCTTATTTGAAGAGTCTGTTGGAGCAAAATATACTGACGTGGCTCGTTTGATTTTTAGAAGTCTTTTAGAAATGCTTTAATAAACTTTCCAAAAGTACTCTTAAACTACTTTTCAAAATTTCTGTCAAATCAATCTAGATTATTTGATAAGAATAATGCTATACAAACTAAAAAAATTTAACTCAAATGATGTGGTAAATGAGTTGCTATCACCGTACAACACATAAATCATGAGATGTCGTGGAGAATTGAAAAATCACTTACCACATCAATTGTGATGGTTTTTAGGTTGTTTAGGAATTAAATAATTACTTTTAAAAGTTTTATGAAATATAAAAAAATTTTAAAAGGTGTATTGAAAGTTTGACACATGTCAAATGTTTATTAGTCTGATGTACTACTCAACCGGTGCAGTGGTTGTAGCAAAGAATTTCTCTTATAGTATTTGTCTGTCCGAACGTTCCTGTCTGTCCTAATGTTCTTGATAAAATGAAATGAAACAAGTCGTGTAGCGGCTGTGTGAGACTCGACTCAAAAAATCAATGGAAGACATGGAAGCGCAAGAGCAACCATGGCAGGAAGAAGAGGTTGAAGAAGACGCAACTCTGCTGGGAAGGCAAGCTCGGCAGCACCACAACAATCCCTCCAACAATGAAGCAGAGGAGAAAACAGAGAAAAATGGAGCAGAGGAGAAAACAGAGGAAAATGGCCACAACAAGAGCGTCTACTTTGAAACCCACCAAGGTATGAAACCCACATCCACATTCTCTTATAGAGAAAGAGAAAGAGAAAGAGAAATGATATTGAGTGTCACATGCCTTGTATGGTTGTATTTTGCATTACTTTGTCTTGTTTGTGATTGACTCAAGGAATATGGAAATGTCGCCATTGCTATTGGACCTATCGTCCCTCGCTTGACCTAAGAGGTACTTAAATCATAACTATAAACCACCCAACAATGTCAAGCCTCTTCACTCTTGTTTAATTTCTATCTAAATTGCTAAAATGCTAGTAAATGTGTCCTCTAGATACAGGATAGGCTTATCCATGTTGTATGTTTTGTACATCTTTTTTATGTTCCTAAATTTTACTCATGTTATTGTGTGGGACATTTTGTTCATAAATATTTCAATATTGCATGGTTTGCAGGCAATGGATCTGCTCATCAATACAATGCTACTGATTCTTCTTATGTTTCTGATGCAAATTATACAGATGAAGAATTGAATTTAAAGACAAACAAGTTTGAAATTTCAAGCATTGAAACCAACAATGGAAATCAGAAACATTTGGAAAATGAAAGCCTTTCTGGTTTGAGCCTAGTAACAGTACAAAAGGTACATGACAAAAACATTAACAATTTGGAGGATCTTCAAAATACACCCCAAGGAGATGCAGAGGTTGACTTAATAGAAGAAATTGACAACGAATTCACTGATTTAGACGTCGAGAGGGTATTACAGAAGCAAAATACACATGATTTATACTGTCCTAATTGTAATTCTTGCATAACAACAAGGGTTGTTCTTCGTAGAAGAAGGCGGAGAGTTCGAAATATCTGCTATAAAACAAAGCTTGGAAACAATTTGGAGACACCTACTGAGTTGGATGCTAGTTATCAAGGTTTTGACGAACACAATGTTTCTCCAAATGGCACTCGTCCTACACCACCAGCCAGTGATCACAACAATATTGGACAATGTAACGTTTCTCCAAATGGCACTCCCACACCTCCAGCCATTGATCACAACAACAATACACAAAATGGCACTCCCGCACCTCCAGCCATTGATCACAACAATGATACACAAAATGGCACTCCCACACCTCCAGCCGTTGATCGCAACACAGAGATATTTAGATGCTTATCGTGCTTCAGCCTTTTCGTTCCTACAGGTATCATGTTATCCCTGAATTAGGGAAAACCTAACACAAACTTGATGCCTTCTACATTTTGACTGTTTCCATCTTCCTTTATTTATTTATTATTATTATTTTTTCTCATTTGCTGATATCAAGTTAACCTCCAATTCGGCACTGTTCTATAATTAAGGACATAAGCTTAACTCACTACAAAAAAAATGGTCTTTTCCGACGGCTAAATGTCGTCGGAAAAGATCATTTACCGTCGAAAATAGGCTTTTTCGACGGGAAAAGGCCGTCGGAGGCCGTCACAAATACGCTTGTCGGAAAAAACCATTTACCGACCAGCCATCACAAATACTACCATTTCCGACGGCTATGGCCGTCGGAAAAGATAAAAATGCCGTCGGTAATAGTAATTAAGGGTGGTCAAAATTACTTGCATTTTTCGACGGCTTTACCACTATTTCTGACGGCTTATTGCCGTCGGAAATAGTCGAATTATAAAAAAAAAAAAAAAAAAATAGTGCGACTCTACTTGACAGGCGCCACCTCACCCAACATGCGCCACATCACCCAGCAACGTTAAATCCATGAAACCCATGGGGTTCGAACCCGTGACTTGAATGACAATAAGGGTTACCCTTACCATTTTTCTATAACTTTATATCTGATATGTTTTGCATACTATTTATATATAAGCTATTGATATTTTTGTAAAATATCTAATTAAATATTTTTTTTATACTATTTAAATATAACTATTGAGATATTGTTTTTTAAAATAATATTTTATTGAAATTATTAGAGTTTGTTTTAAAAAATCTGATATAGTGTCACTAAACATAACTAAAAATAACTAAATGTTCTTGTGATTACTAATAATTTTACTATATTTTATATTTAGTTAATTTAGTAAGATGTTTCCATAAAGTAATTCGAATTAAATTTTAGCATTTCCGATGATACTTTTTATGTTGTTAGAAAAGTGAGTAATATTGACGGCTTATTTGACTATTTTTGAAGGCCCAAAAGTAGTCGGAAATGCAGTACTGTTATTTATTTTATTTTATTTATTTCCGACGGCACAAAAAGTCCCACAAGTCATCGACATAACTCGACAACTTGACACAACCCAAATCAATCTTGTAGATGTCATGTACGAGGGCGTCGTAATGTTCCTTGACATCCCTACGTGACTTTCTAGACAGTTGACTGGCGATATTTTGCCATCGGGCAATTTTTCAAGATAAAATTGCTTATAATAAGAGGGAGTTCCTAAAGAATGATGTCAATATCTCACAAATCCCTGCATCATAACCCTGACAAATATTTTGTGTATTTCTGTTGCATCAAAGTGTTCACTCTTGATTTTTGCACATATATGTCATTGTCCAGATAGCAATTTAAGGAAAATCAGGTGTATTAAATGCTTACTACGAAATAGAGTTTATATAATTATTTTATCTAACTTTTTATTTTTCAAGAAAAAATAAATCATGAAATTTTTATTTATACAAATTATTTGAAGAAACTTTTATATAAAAATATGTTTTTGACACTTAAAAAAAAATTTAATCTTTTCCAAAAAAAAAAAAAATTAATCTTTTCCGACGGCTAAATGCCGTCGGAAAAGACCATTTACCGTCGGAAATGTTGGATTACTTTTTCCTCATTTCCAACGGAACAAGACTATTACCGACGGCACAAAGACTATTTCCGACGGTCATTTGGCAGTCGGAAATGTCATCTCATATTTTTACTCATTTCCAACGGCACTGATATGGTCGTCGGAAATAGTTCGTCACTGATAGGGATTTTTTTTGTAGTGACTATTCTGTATATTTTGTAGGCAATGGTTGTAAACTATTTCAGTGTTTCGGGGGAGGTAGCGACGAGAGTGTAATCATACATGATGTTCAAATTAGACCTGCACCCACAAAAAATTGGTTATCCAAAATTTTCTCATCAGGTAACAAGAAAGCATATTTGATCATGGTAATATAGTCTTCAACCATTCAAAGAAAAAACTCACGGCAGTTATGGTTTACTTGATGATGCTTGAAATTGAGAAATATGGTTTCTGCTTTTACTAAATCTTCAACTATTCTTTTCTTGAGATTTTATGTTGTAGTGAAGTTAAACATTCTTTATAAATTTTCCAAGGGATCAATTGTGTTGGCACACGATGATTTCCTTATTGCAATTTTTTGATGAATTTTCTATTTTCATGATTGATGATTAAAACTGTACTTTCTTCAAAATGCTACACCTTTGAGTCAAGATACTGCATCTTTACGGTGATAAGCACACTTATCAGACCAAACTGTTACATTCCTTGGAGTTATCAAGCTATTTACTTCTTAAGATGACAATTTATTAAATAAGGCCTCTCTTGATTTCCTTCAAATAAGGGTAAACTTGAGAAGATCCTCCTTATATTCCTATTATATCATTGAAAAGAAGGGAATATTTTATTGTGTTTTTTTTTTTTTTTTTCCATGGATGTAGGCTTAAGGCTGAACTATGTAATTTCTGATGTCCTTATTTTGTTTCTTTGTTTTTTTAAGTTTTGGGGTATGCCATTATAATCCCAACAGCTGTTATCACAAATATGATCTATATATATTATTTCCACAAAAATTTAACTTGTCAAGTTGTTGTGCCATAATGATATGGTGCAGGGGATGATGTGATCATTGATGTTGAACCACAGCCGGATCAAATGCATCTGGCTCAAACGCATCCGGTTCAAACGAAACCGGTTCCAACGTAGACAGGCCAAACGCTGCCGGGACAAACGCAGCCAGGTCAAACGCTGCCTGGTCAAACACAGCTGGGTCAAACGCAGCCAGGTAACATGCAGCCAGTTCGAACTATTGAATCCAGCAATTGGGATATCTTGAAAAGCATTGTATATGGTGGTTTAGTTGAATCCATTACAAGTTTAGGTGTTGTCTCATCTGCAGCAGGTGCTGGTGCTACCACATGTAAGTGCTTTTTTTTTTTTCCCCCCGGTTAACTGTTATGAGGTACATAACAATTTATTAAATAAATGCAGTTAGTTTTATCGTGTGCATTTTGTTCCTTTTTTCTTTCATGAGCAAGAGGAATGCTAATTTTTTTTTAACTAAGGTGTGTCCTCATTAATTTCTTTTCATGTTGCTGGATCACTCCAATTATAACTTTATTGATATTATTATTATTAATCATGTAATGTATATTCTTTATTTTTAAGGAAATTTATATTTACACTTTTGATCTTGGGTCATTACAGTGAACATTTTAGCTTTGTGATTGGCAAGTGTGATCGGTGGACTTTTCATTATTGCTGATAATGTGAGTAACCATTTCGATTTTACTAAGTAATATTCATAACACTTTATACTTAAAACAAATTTTTATATTAGGCATGCTTCTCTTCTGTTATTTAAGTATGTTTCAAAGATGTAGTTATGGAGTTGAAATCTTAGCATGTCCCTAAACTGCATCCACCTCTATGATCAAGAATAAGATCATTTAACATAACTGCACCCTTAAAATCTTTTAGAGACAACAATTTTAAGACACGGTTTTCAAACGTATTCAATGACAACGTTCTGTGCCTGGTAACTGTTATACATCGGCATGTAACATAGAAAGTAAGGAGTTTGTTCAATGCATTCTAGTTTTTGCAACTTAAACTTACAATGAAGTTCTGCAGCTCAAGGAACTGAAAAATGACCATTCCGAAGAGACTTCCAATCAAATAAATGTGCAAGAAGGCCGGTATCAACGACTACTTGGACAGGAACAGAATTTTTCACGTCATGCTGTTGTAGTTATTCTATCATTTCTCATCTTTGGCTTGTTGCCTCCTGTTATATATGGCTTCTCATTTCGTAAGAGTGATGACAGAGATCTTAAGATTGCAGCAGTTGCAGGTTCCTCGTTTGTATGCATTGTGTTACTTGCGGTTGCAAAGGGTCATGTTCAGAAGCCACCTAGATCTTACTTCAGAACTGTATTATACTATGTAAGCTTAGGAGTCGCAGCCTCAGGTATCTCTTATGTAGTTGGCGACCTATTCGAGAAACTTATGGAGAAGCTTGGTTTGTTTGTGTCAAGTAAGGAGGTCATGATGCCTTTTCTAGAGATGGATCTGATGAACACAAATATGAAGCAGCCGGAATGGTCATCTTTTTGACAAATTGCACTGAGCATTTTTGGTGCTGAAGGAAATTTAGTGGAATCTGTTGTTAAAGTCTTGTGTTTTGTTATTTTCAGTGTCTTTATTCCCTTTACTTTGTTTGTAACGGTCTCTGCTTTGTTTAAGTGTTTTCAACATTTGTGTTGCGAGAGTAACGAACTTCATTTTCTGAAAGCTAGCACTATCTTTCAAGCATTTTCCGACTTTGTGTCGCTTATTTGATGAAATAATGTGACGATATTCTTGTTGGGAAAGTGATGATAAACAAAGTTGAATCAATTTAATGAAACTTGCCGGCACGTAAATCCTTCCCGTCATTTGCTATTCTTTTATCTACTTTAACAAGGCTGACTCCTTCTAAGTCACTTTTCTCACTTTCATCCTTTGTGTCAAACGACAAAGCAATTTGAAACAATTGCATCATCTTCCTAATACACAAAACAGTTGTGTTAAGGTTAAATCCAAGGGAGCTTTTCTAGAAATTACTTTTGCTATAAATTCGTTAAATGAAAAAAAATTGTCTTTAGTCTATTAGCAATTTGAAATTATACTCATTTGTAGTGCGCACAAAATTTCTAGTAGAATTTTTGATTAATCACAAGATACTAAATTTTATGGCATTTAGCATTTGAAAGATTTGATGAATTGTTTACCTCCTTTTTATAACCTAATGATCTTGTTTCATCTAAACTTTCGGATCCTTATAAACTCAAGTCAGGACTAAATCTGTGACATTACCTAATCAAAATCAATATTGACTTATACATAATATATATATGAGTAATGCTACTTTGCCCAAATTTGGTGTCCAAATCTGGTGCCCAAATGACGTGGCAACACTCTCTTCCATTCATTTAGATTGTATTAGATTTGCTTGATTTAAATGAATGGACGAGAGTGTTGCTACATCATTTGGGCACCAAATTTGGGCAAAGTATCATTACTCTATATATATATATACACACACACCAACTGCAACCAATACATATTTAAAAAAAGAAGAAAAGAAAAGAAAAACATAGAATGGTATGAAACCCACATGTAGAGACTAGACTAACAAGGCAATAAATCCAAGAGTGACGATATTTGCACCCCTTGAAAACTGTATGTACACCCCAAATTAGTATGTTTTTTAAAATCCAATAATACCCTTGAGTAAATTTACTAAGAGGACTAATTGTTTGTTAGTACACCCATCAATAATTATTAATTAGTTTCCTATTTTAATCTTTTGTAATTTTTTTTTCCCTATTAATGGTTTGATATTAACATATATCATAAAAACTCTTTCCATCCTAAATTCTCTTTTAAATATGTTTTCAATCTCTTTTAAATTAATACAAATTGATTGTTAAGTTTGACAAATGAATCAAAACCATGAGACAATTTTGGTTGTGAAAAAGTTAGTTTTAAATTACTCTTTTTTAAGGAATCCAAATCAATTACCTGGCATATCTTTAAGATTGCCAAACTCGGCCCAACCCAAAATTTACTCTACACTTCCCATAATGACAAAATCTCATTCATTGAATTATCAATAATACTGTAAGGTTCTCATTTGTTGATTGGCTCATTTCGTAGACAACCACATGTTGGGGTTCTTTGTAAGGGTAGCCTAAGTATCGGTCTTATTGTTCAAAGCCCTTTGAAAACCTCGTGTTGATAAGCACCGAAGGTAAATTTCTATGTGCTTACTTTTCTTTGAAGAGATTAGTTGCACACACACACTTAACATTCATTGCATATGTGTGCATTCTCTTCATTTGTCACATTTCACACTTGCACTTATTTATTATATTTTGTTGTGTGTAATTGTGTCATGTTGTTGTGTAATTCGTTTCCCGATAACCTTCGGAAACGTCCGCGCATGCACTAGAATGTGCTTGGTTTAGCGCGAGGACCGCCTATAGAGAATGCCCTTGGCTTTTCCTTGGTTTTCACCTATCTAGATGATCGGCGGTTATGATCGGCGGCCTGGCCGCCGAATGAAACCGCCGTTTCAGTCCAGATTGGTCTGAAGCATTTCTGCGGTTAAGATCGGCGGTCACGACCGCCGTTCGAAACCGCCGTTTCAAGACCTGATTGATTTATCTCTCAGTCTAATTCGGCGGTTGAATCGGCGGTCACGAAACCGCCGTTAATACCTGATTGATTTTAATCTCTCTGTTTTGATTCGGCGGTTGGAATCGGCGGTCACGAAACCGCCGAATGAACCGCCGTTTTTGCTCTGTTCTTCACGAGCTCAATTCGGCTGTCATAATCGGCGACCTGGCCGCCGATTGAAACCGCCGATCGGCGCGTTTCTTTGAAACTTACTTAAACGAACACACTTTGATTTGGCCCCCTATATATATGCCACTTTGACTTTAGGTCAATCAAGAGAGTTCATATTCAGAATTCATACTTAGGATATTTTTCAAAGAGAAGAAAAATTCCAAGAACTCAATTTTTGATTACTCAAACACTTTTTCATGATCATCAATCATCATCTAGCATCATCCTTGATCTTCTAGATGTCATCTTGCATGGAATCTTCATCATACTTTGCTTGGTAAGCTTTTCACTAATATGTTACATGTTTTGTGTTTCTCTTATCTAGCAATCTCAATTAATTACTTGTTTGTTATTTTGTATGCTTTTGATACAATATTGAGATGAGTATGATGTATGTTTGAGAAGTTGTATTGTGCTAGCATATTAGGCTTTGTGCTTAATATTGATTAGCTAAACTAATTGACATGTCATTTAGTTTTGATATCTAGGATTGTTCTAATTGCATATTAATCATCTTAGATAAGCATATAGGGTTTCCCTTGCTCTATGTTGCATTTTGGATATTCACATATATTCACTTAGGGTTGTATTCTCTTCTAGAGAAAGTAAGTCTTGTGTGTAGCAACCGGGATTAGG
Source organism: Acer yangbiense (assembly GCA_008009225.1). Classification (NCBI taxonomy): domain Eukaryota; kingdom Viridiplantae; phylum Streptophyta; class Magnoliopsida; order Sapindales; family Sapindaceae; genus Acer; species Acer yangbiense. The sequence continues at coordinate 122,640 of CM017772.1, read as the reverse complement.
TTGCTTAGATCGCAAGCAAATAGGACTAGGTTCACTCATACCGGGATTAGGTAGGTGTGTGATTACTTCCGGGATTAGGTTGTAATCGTTTGCACATTTAGTGGATTCGAGGTTCGAGTGTGGCTTACTTACATAGCCCGTGGTTTTTCCCGTGAGAGTTTCCACGTAAAAACCAAGTGTTGTTTTAATTTCCGCACCATATTACACTTGCTTGGTTATATTATCTTGAGGGCATTTTCGTAATTTTGACTAACACGAAAAATTGGGTAAAAAGCGTAAAATCTATTCACCCCCCCTCTAGATAGCTTTATACACACCGTGCTATAATTTGTTTCAATTGGTATCAGAGCGGGTTCCTAGATATACATAGGTGATCCTTGCTTATTTTGGTGTGTTTTGCATTTTGTGTGATTTTTGATCATTCATACATTTGCATTCATTTCATTCATTCATAAACACTATGAGTGGAAACGGTGGAAATGGTGGTGGCCACGAAGGAGCTTCTAGCACAAGGCCTCCACTTCTTACCGGATTGAACTATTCCCAATGGAAAGGGAAGATGGAATCCTACATATGCCAAATTCATGACCGTGCATGGATGGCGGTGGAAGACGGATATGATCTCCCTATGATGACTCCCGAGGGTGGAGGACAAGATGTTTTGAAGCCTAAGGCGCAATGGAACGCGCAAGAGTTTGAGGCTTCTAAGTGGAATAGGAAGGCTATGCATGCCATTATGTGTGCTATGGATGAGAATCAGTACAAGCTTATTCAGAATACTCAGATTGCCAAAGTGGCATGGGACATCCTTCTAGTTGCACATGAGGGAACCGAGGTGGTGAAGGAGTCCAAGCTTCAAGTCCTCCAAACTCAGTTTGAGCTACTAAGGGGGAGAGGATGAATGCTTCAATGACTTCGAAATCAAATTGATGGACATTGTAAATCAAAGCCATCAACTCGGAGACCCGTATTCGGATAGGAGAATCAAGCAAAAAATTATGAGATCTCTCCCCGATAGGTTTGAATCCAAGGTGACGGCCATAGAAGAAAATAGTGGCTACATGGATATGAAGCCAAGTGAGGTGATTGGGCGTCTCCTTGCATATGAGTCTAGGAAGGCTCCTAGCACCACTACTCCTCCTAAGAAGTCTAAAGGAATAGCTTTGAAAGCATCTAAGGATGCAAAGGAGGCAAAGCATGAATCGGATGAAGACCTTGCCTTATTTGTGAAAAGGTTCAACAAGGTTATGGGGTTCAAGAAGAAGAAGGGATTTGGGTCAAGAGGACAAGATTTGAAGAAAAAGAGTTCCTTCAAGAAGTTTGAGCCTAGACAAGAGAGGACCGAAAGGAAAGGGGTCCGATGCTTTGAATGTGGTGGGATTGGTCACTTTGCCCCCGAATGTGCTAATCACAATGAAAAGAAGAAGAGCAAAGTGATGGCCGCCACTTGGAGTGAGAGTAGTAATGACTCCAATGAGGAAGATGAGTCTTCATGTGAAGAAGAGCTCATGGCTAACCTCCTAGCTTTTGCCTCCTCACATAAGAGCAAAAGTGGTAGTGAGAATGAGGAAATGAGTCAAGAGAAAAATGACTCAAGTGAAGTAGAAAGTGACTCCTCTTCTAGTTCCAAAAAGAAATTTGTGGAGCAAAAGGTGCTTGCTAAATACCATGCCGAGTTCAATGATTTAGCACTTAAAAGCACAAGAAAGATTGAGAGGTTGAGAGAAGAAAACCTTGAACTTTCGGCTCACAATGACCACTTAAGTGAACAAATGGAAAGATTGAAGAGGAGAGAGGATAAGTTAATTGAGGAGTTAGACTTATCCAAGAGAAGTGAAGAAGGCTTGAAGAGGGAACTTGTAGAAGTTAAAGGGTCCTTGGCTAGGATAGATTCTAGCACCAAGAAGGTTGATCATTTACTTGGTGTTGGAAAGAGTCCAAGTGACAAGAGAGGTCTTGGGTATGATGATGGCAAGAAAATCTCAACCTCTAACAAGACCGTGTTTGTCAAGAGCTTGAAGAACGAAGAAACTTCATTTGTGCAACCTCCTAGGAAGAAGTTAGAAGTAGGACAATGTTCTAATGCTCAAGTGAAAATGGGGCCAAGAAGGAAATCTCAAGCTCAACCCCCTAGGGTCCCTCAAGCCAACACTCCTCCAAAATTGGCTCACAAAGGAAAGAGACCTATCATGCAACCTCAAGCTAGGAAGCAACCAAGACCGGTTCAATAACGAAGAAGGATTGAACCCTTTCATCCACAAAGACAAGGACAAGGTATGATTCCTTATTTTACTCCTATATGTCACTTTTGTGGATTTAGTGGTCATATTAGACAACATTGCTTTCGATATATAAAAATGTGCAAAACTAGAAGCATGAGAGAGAAGAAAAAGAAAAGAGCCATGATGCATGTTCCTAGGAATGATAATATTATTATGCATGATCCTAGGACATCTAGAGCCCATGTACCAAAGACCACTAAGAAAGCTAAGATTGTTTCTAGGTGGATTAGAAAGAATGAAAATGTTTGCCATGTTGCACAAATAGCCTTGAAAGCAAATTCTTCTAATTTTTGGTACTTGGATAGTGGGTGCTCTAGGCACATGACGGGAAACAAGAGTTTCTTCGAGACTCTTGTTATGGAGGAAGGTGGAAATGTCACTTTTGGTGATGGATCCAAAAGAAATGTTAAAGGGAAAGGAACCATTTCCGTTCCCGGATTACCCTCCTTATCCGATGCTTTATTTGTTGATGGCTTGAAAGCCAATTTAATAAGCATTTCACATCTAAGTGATGAAGGATATTCCGTCTTGTTTTGTAAAGATGATTGCTCGATCCTAAAGCCCGATGGACAAACCTTATTGAAAGGTATAAGATCTAGCGACAATTGTTATTGTCTTGAAGCTAGAATAGTCTCAAACAATGTGTCCATGGATGAGCAAATAGAGTTGTGGCATGAAAGACTTGGCCACATGAACTTTAGGGATTTAAGAACCCTTGGAAAGTTCGAGTGTGTGCGTGGCCTCCCTAAGCTTGGGAAGAAAGCCAAGGGTATTTGTGGACCTTGCCAACAAGGAAAACAAACTAAAAGCATGCACAAAAAGGGCAAGTATCTCTCCACCAAGGAGCCTCTTGAGCTTCTCCACATAGACCTCATGGGTCCTATGCAAACCGAAAGTTTGGGTGGAAAGAGATACATTTTTTTATGTGTTGATGATTTCTCTAGGTTCACATGGACATATTTTCTTAGAGAAAAATCCAAAACTTTTGATAAGTTTAAAATGCTTTGTAATAAAATACAAAATGAAATGAATTCTAATATTAAAAGCATAAAACGGATTAGAAGTGACCATGGGAGGGAATTTGAGAATGCCTCATTTGAAAGCTATTGCAATAGCTTAGACATCTCCCATGAGTTCTCGGCTCCTAGGACACCTCAACAAAATGGAGTTGTTGAGAGGAAGAATAGGGTCCTTCAAGAGATGGCCCGTGTGATGTTGCTTAGCAACAATGTCCCTAGGAACCTATGGGCCGAAGCCGTCAATACGGCTTGCTATATAGGGAATTGTGTTTTCCTAAGGCCCGGTACTAGAAATACCTCATATGAGTTATGGAAAGGCAAGAGGCCAAATGTTAGCTACTTCCACACTTTTGGAAGCAAATGCTACATTTTAAATGACCGTGATCAACTTGGCAAATTCAATGCTAAGAGTGATGAGGGTATTTTTATTAGCTATGCCTTGAATAGTAGAGCCTATAGAGTTTTCAATTTAAAAACTCTAAGTGTTATGGAATCATCCAATGTCGTATTTGATGATACTAGGCTCAAGTCTAATGATCATGAGGAGGAGGTTATTTTTAGTGATGGTTCTCCTTTGGAGAAGGTTGTGGTGTCTCCTAATGTTGGGACATCTAATGTCAACAATGATGACACACAACCTATTGCTAGAGTTCCTCTCTTGGACTCTAAAGAACCCGCTCCATGGGTTAGGAAACTCCATGATAAAGAAGATATCATTGGAGAGGTAAATGAAGGTGTTAGGACTAGACGTCAACTTGCTAATCTTATTAGCTATACTTGCTACACCTCTCAAATTGAACCCAAAAAGGTTGAAGAAGCCTTAAATGATGAATTTTGGGTTCTTTCCATGCAAGAAGAGCTAAACCAATTCGAAAGGAATGAGGTTTGGACTCTAGTTCCTAGGCCTAAGACCACTAATGTCATAGGCACTAAATGGATATTTAGGAACAAATCCGATGAGGATGGCAACATAGTGCGGAACAAGGCTAGACTTGTAGCACAAGGGTACTCTTAAATTGAGGGTATCGACTTTGAGGAGACATTTGCTCCCGTTGCCCGTTTAGAGTCTATTAGGCTTCTCTTGTCCATTTCTTGTGTGCACAAGTTCAAATTGCACCAAATGGATGTCAAGAGTGCCTTCCTCAATGGCTTCTTGCAAGAGGAAGTGTTTGTTGAACAACCCAAGGGGTTTGTGGATGCTCACCACCCCAACCATGTCTATCGCCTCAAGAAGGCACTATATGGGTTGAAACAAGCACCGAGGGCTTGGTATGAGCGCCTCACTCAATTTCTTGTTGACAATAACTACACAAGAGGTAGTGTTGACAAGACACTATTCATCAAGAGAGACAATGATGAGCTTTTCATAGCTCAAATATATGTCGATGACATAGTGTTTGGCTCCACCAACAACACCAAAGTCCAACAATTTGTTGATGTCATGTCTCATGAATTTGAGATGAGTCTTGTTGGTGAGCTTAGTTACTTCCTAGGTTTGCAAATTAGGCAATTAGATGATGGGATTTTCATAACCCAAGCCAAATATGCCAAAAACCTAGTGAAGAAGTTTGGTTTAGAGAATGCCAAACATTGTGATACACCCATGAGTACCACTTTGAAGCTAAGCAAGGATGCTAGTGGTAAAAGTGTGGAACAAACTCTATATCGAGGCATGATAGGTAGCTTGCTTTATTTAACCGCAAGTAGGCCCGATATTTCTTTTAGTGTGGGTGTGTGTGCTAGGTACCAAGCGGATCCTAAGGAGTCCCATTTCTCTTCCGTAAAGAGAATCATTCGCTATGTGAATGGGACATCCAACTATGGGATTTGGTACTCTTTTGACACTAATGCTAGTCTTGTAGGCTTTAGTGATGCGGATTGGGCAGGAAATTGTGATGATAGGAAAAGCACATCGGACGGTTGCTTTTTCCTAGGCAATAACTTGGTGTCTTGGTTTTGCAAGAAGCAAAACTCGATTTCCTTGTCCACGGCCGAGGCCGAGTACATAGCCGCGGGGAGTGGATGCACACAACTCCTATGGATGAAGCAAATGATAGTAGACTACGGATTCAACCAAGGTACTCTCACTCTCTTTTGTGATAACATGAGTGCTATTAATATTTCCAAGAATCCGGTACAACATTCTAGAACTAAGCATATTGACATCCGCCATCACTTCATTAGAGAGCTTGTTGAAAATAAATGCATAGTACTTGAACATGTAGGTACTAATGATCAACTTGCGGACTTATTTACTAAACCCTTAGATGCTACTCGATTAAAAACTCTTAGTAGATCTATTGGGATATGTCTTGTGGAGTGATGTTCTATGATTGACCCCATATGGGGAACTCAAGCAAAGAGAGCTAGTTTGCATTCTTGTCACTTGCAAAAAATTTGAAATATCTTATGCCTCTTCTTTTAATTGCTTGAGTAAGCTTGGTTGCACATATGTATATATGTTTTCAATTCAATAAGTGTGAACCTTGCTTGTTTACAATCCATGTCATATTTATGTTCAAACATGCATTTTTGGACTAGGAGATGTATATCGGAAGTATGATTTGAATGACCTATGATTATCTCCATGACATGATGATTCTTTAATAACATGCTAATGTCAAATGAAAAAGCATGAAATTCATATAACATGCTCACATGAAAAGCATGAATTGATGATTGCATATTCTTAAAAATGCAAAACTTGTGTGAAAGCTTATGAGACTCAAAATGAATAAAGGATCTTGTATCCGTTCAAAGGAATTTATATTCCGAATGTCTCTCTTTCTTTATTGGTTGAACATGGCTACTATCATACGGATATCTTATCCGGAAAAATTAAAAAGGGTGCAAAGTTGCTCATGCCATGTTTCGCTTATAAAGTTGGATATAGTTGCTCTTATATTAAAATCAATGTATTCTATATCCTTGCTTTACTCATGACATTGGTGAAATTGGTTTGAATTCCTATTAGAAACCTTTGTCATTTGCTTTGCCAAATACCATTGTATTTTGGACTTGAATGCTACATGTCTTGTATGCAAAGCATGTTTGATTCACACATTTTCTCTCAAATAAATCTCGTTGTTTCTCTCCGATTAAATTGAGATGCATAAAGTGACTTATATTAATTATGCAAATCTTGCATGCTACTATCTCTCGTTACTATGAGTGACCCGGTTGGGGACTACTCCTTTGCCTATATCATGACAAAAAGGGGGAGTAATATATGGTAAGGGGAGATGCAAATTATTGTGCACATTGGGGAGTAGTATATGGTAAGGGGAGATGCAAATTATTGTGCACATTGGGGAGATAACACATTGAGGGGGAGTAACCCTTTGAGGGGGAGCATTGCATTTATCATACATTGCATATATTTTGTAATGTTGTGCCTAAATTCTAAAAATGCAAATGCTTGTTTTTGATATCACTTGATTAATCTCATATTTCACTTGTATTGGAAAACATAGAAATCTTATTTACAGGGCTTGATTATTCTACAAGAGATTGAAGACTTGAAGTTTTTATTTTCTTATCTCTTTGTGTTGTAGAATATCATAGTTGTCCCGTAGTTTCTATCTCTTTGTGAGGAATCAATGTGAGTGGTGGTTTTGTCACGAAATAGCCAAAGGGGGAGATTGTAAGGTTCCCATTTGTTGATTGGCTCATTTCGTAGACAACCACATGTTGGGGTTCTTTGTAAGGGTAGCCTAAGTATCGGTCTTATTGTTCGAAGCCCTTTGAAGACCTCGTGTTGATAAGCACCGAAGGTAAATTTCTATGTGCTTACTTTTCTTTGAAGAGATTAGTTGCACACACACACTTAACATTCATTGCATATGTGTGCATTCTCTTCATTTGTCACATTTCACACTTGCACTTATTTATTATATTTTATTGTGTGTAATTGTGTCATGTTGTTGTGTAATTCGTTTCCCGATAACCTTCGGAAACGTCCGCGCATGCACTAGAATGTGCTTGGTTTAGCGCGAGGACCGCCTATGGAGAATGCCATTGGCTTCTCCTTGGTTTTCACCTATCTAGGTGATCGGCGGTTATGATCGGCGGCCTGGCCGCCGAATGAAACCGCCGTTTGTCCAGATTGGTCTGAAGCATTTCTGCGGTTAAGATCGGCGGTCACGACCACCGTTCGAAACCGCCGTTTCAAGACCTGATTGATTTATCTCTCAGTCTAATTCGGCGGTTGAATCGGCGGTCACGAAACCGCCGTTCGAAACCGCGGTTCATACCTGATTGATTTTAATCTCTCTGTTTTGATTCGGCGGTCACGAAACCGCCGAATGAACCGCCGTTTTTGCTCTGTTCTTCACGAGCTCAATTCGGCGGTCATAATCGGCGACCTGGCCGCCTATTGAAACCGCCGATCGGCGCGTTTCTTTGAAACTTACTTAAACGACCACACTTTGATTTGGCCCCCTATATATATGCCACTTTGACTTTAGGTCAATCAAGAGAGTTCATATTCAGAATTCATACTTAGGATATTTTTCAAAGAGAAGAAAAATTCCAAGAACTCAATTTTTGATTACTCAAACACTTTTTCATGATCATCAATCATCATCTAGCATCATCCTTGATCTTCTAGATGTCATCTTGCATGGAACCTTCATCATACTTTGCTTGGTAAGCTTTTCACTAATATGTTACATGTTTTGTGTTTCTCTTATCTAGCAATCTCAATTAATTACTTGTTTGTTATTTTGTATGCTTTTGATACAATATTGAGATGAGTATGATGTATGTTTGAGAAGTTGTATTGTGCTAGCATATTAGGCTTTGTGCTTAATATTGATTAGCTAAACTAATTGACATGTCATTTAGTTTTGATATCTAGGATTGTTCTAATTGCATATTAATCATCTTAGATAAGCATATAGGGTTTCCCTTGCTCTATGTTGCATTTTGGATATTCACATATATTCACTTAGGGTTGTATTCTCTTCTAGAGAAAGTAAGTCTTGTGTGTAGCAACCGGGATTAGGTTGCTTAGATCGTAAGCAAATAGGACTAGGTTCACTCATACCGGGATTAGGTAGGTGTGTGATTACTTCCGGGATTAGGTTGTAATCGTTTGCACATTTAGTGGATTTGAGGTTCGAGTGTGGCTTACTTACATAGCCCGTGGTTTTTCCCGTGAGGGTTTCCATGTAAAAACCAAGTGTTGTTTTAATTTCCGCACCATATTACACTTGCTTGGTTATATTATCTTGAGGGCATTTTCGTAATTTTGACTAACACGAAAAATTGGGTAAAAAGCGTAAAATCTATTCACCCCCCCCCCCCTAGATAGCTTTATACACACCGTGCTATAATTTGTTTCAAATACTACTCCACCAAAAAACTCAACCCAAATTCTAACCCAAATGTGAGGTGTCATCGGTAGATAGAAGTAGCCATCAAGAAAGTAGTTAGGTATTAATAAAGGGTAAAAACGTAAATAAGCTTTGCAGCAAAAAGTGAGAATTTTTTTTTTTATTATTATTAAATTAAAGAGTGTATATGTGTTAAGTGATTATTGTGGAAGGCAAATGGGAAAGATAGATAGCATTCCCGTAAGGTGGCGTTTGGTTAAATGGCGGAATGGTAATCGGAATGAGATTGGGAATTGAATGGAATGGAAAGCTGATTTTTTTGTTTGGTTGAGACTTTAGAATTAGCATCTGAATCAGTATTATTTTGTTTGGTTAACAACTGAATGGAATGGAATTAACTGTATTTTGACCAAAATACCACTAATTATAAAACATTCATAATAACATGATATATTATGGATAATAATAATAAAAAAATATAAAAGTATATATAATATTATATTTATATATAATACTATATATATTATTATATTATATAACAAATCATATATATATATATATATATATATATATATATATATATATATATATATTATTATTAAATATATTATTATGTAATATATATTATTTTATATTATAATATTATATATATATATTTAATTATATAAATTTTATTATATTTATTATATAATATTATAATATATATTATATTATATTATAAATAAAATTTACATTAGAATGGAATGGGCATTCCATTGGTTTTTGGATGGAATGCCCATTCCACCAAAATGGTGGAATCACCATTCCAATGGAATGCCCATTCCATTGGATTTTAACCAACCAAACATATGGAATGGATTCCATTCCATTCCAGCCAACCAAACGCCACCTAAATAGAATATATTTTGTAATGGCACATCACCTCTGAGTAGAGATGGTTGTGCACCTCCCTTTCACACCTTGTGGTCAGGGGTTCAAGTCCCACCATGTGCATTTTACAAGCATGTGTGGGGAGTTTTCTCCCGGTTTATGGGAGCAGCCCTCTCTCCGGTTGTGAGAGTTGTAGTCCATATGCAACCTCTCCCCGATAGTGGGAGTAGTATTCCGGGCCATGCTTGTAGAGTCCAATTAATCTCATCAGGTCCCGGCAGTAGTTGTATTTCAAAAAAAAAAATTACAATTTGTAATGCCCTAGGGGCGTAGTTTAACGGGTAGATAGACGAACTTGGGGCTTGGACAAATGACTCCCAAGCCAGCGGCTCGAATCCTACCAATAACAAAAAGTTTCAAAAAATACATTGTTTAGATAAGTGGATAGATAGATAAAAAAAATAAAAAAACATTTTGTAATAAAACCATATCAATGCTCATAGAAATTTGTACATAACCATTTTTCCTAAATTAATAAATACTTGTTATTTATTTATAGAGCAAATTGCACTAAACCTCCATGAGGTTTGCCCTCTTACACCTAAGAATAACTCAGAAGCAAATCCCCTTGTTAGATCACAAGTATTTCATAGACTGATAATGTCTAATGGCCAACAAAGTGGGCATACGTATTGATCAACCAGTACACAATACATTGAACAGAAATACCAATGTAGACTCATGTTAGCCAAACATACGGTGGACCAAAACCCCCACTCTAAATTGACACTTGATCGGACCAAATATGGTACGATTTTATACCCTTATTTCATATTCTTTATGCTTGATTCTCGGTTATTTCCCCGTGTTTTAATGTTGTTAACTAAGTATTTTCAGGAATTTATAAAGCTAAAGGGCATTGAAGTAAGTTGGTGAAACTGAGGGCAAATGTGTAAACTTATAGAGAAGATTGAAGATTCCGTGATATTGGAAGATGAAAGTTTTCACGGTGTGTAAACTATTAATCTAGAGGGGGGGTGAATAGATTTTAACTAATTTGACCCAATTTTCGTTTAAGGACAAGATTACGAAAATACCCCTAATAGTCAATAAAGTATAGCAAATGTAATATTGTGCGGAAATTAAAACAACACTTGATATTTACGTGGAAACCCTCACGGGAAAAACCACGGGTTGTTAAGTGAGCCACACCCGAACCTCGAATCCACTAAATGTGATGAAATTACAACCTAATCCCGGAAGTAATCACACACCTACCTAATCCCGGTATAAGCGAACCTAGTCCGATTGCTTGCGAATTAAGCAACCTAATCCCGGTCACAACACAAGACTTAATTCTCTAAAAAGAGATTAACACCCTAAGTGAATATATGAATATTCAAATGCAACATAGAGCAAGGGAAACCTTATATGCTTATCTAAGATGATGAATTTGCAATTAAAAACAATCCTATATATTAAAGCTAAATGACATGTCAATTAGCTTAGATAATCATAGATTATAGAAACCTAGATATCTATCACAAAACAACACTCAATCAAATCAACACAACAATCTCTATCTTGAATATTAGAATTTAATCTAAGAACAATCAAGTAATAAAAGAGATGCCATAATAAATAAAACACTAATTATATATGATAATAGTGAAAAACTTACCAAAGCAAGAGTGATGATAAAAGACCCATGCAAGCAAGCATCCTAGATATGCTAGAGAATGCTAGATGAACTTTGATGCAAATGGATTTTTGGTTTGAGTGTTTAATGAGCAAACTTGGTTGCTTTCTCTCTTAAAATTCTCTCTTTTGAAAGTAGGGTTCTTGATGATTGAAGAGTCAGCTTCAGAACAAGAGAAAGTGATGTATTTATAGGCATGAAAAATAGAGCATGTGAAAAGACAAGTTTGCCCCTGAAACGCACCGATCGGCGGTTTCAATCAGCGGCCAGGCCGCCGATCATAACCGCCGAATTGGACCCGAGAGGAACAGGGGACCAACGGCAGTTTCATTCGGCAGTTTCGTGACCGCTGATCTAACCGCTGAATCAAACCGAAAGATAAAATCAATCAGGTATGAACGGCGGTTTCATTCGGTGGTTTTGGGATCGCCGATTCAACCGCTGAATCAGACCGAGAGATAAAATCAATCAGGTCTTGAACGGCGGTTTCGAACGGTGGTCGTGACCACCGATCATAACCGTAGAATTGCTCCAGATACTTCTGGAAGCAAACGGCGGTTTCATTTGGTGGCCAGGCCACCGATCATAACCGCCGATCACCAACATAGGTGAAAACTAAGGAGAAGCCAATGGAATTCTCCGTATGTGGTCTTCGCGTAAAACCAAGCACATTATAATGCATGCGCGGACGTTTTCGAATACTATCGGGAAACAAATTACAAGACACCAAGACACAAATACACACAACAAAATATAACATATAAGTGCAAGTGTGAAATGTGACATGTGAAGAGAATGCACACATATGCAATGTATGATAAGTGTGTGTGTGCAACTAATCTCTTCAACGAAAAATAAGCACTAGAGATATACCTTTGGAGTGTTTGACACCTTGAGGTCTTGAAAGGGCCTGAGCAATAAAAACAACACCTAAGCTACCCTTACAAAGAACCCCAACATGGGTTTGTCCACGAAATGAGCCAATCAACAAATGGAAACCTTACAGAAGACTTCAGGGGAGCATTGCGTAATTTGCCACACATCAGGCAGCCCAATCAAAACGGTGCATTTTGGTTATAGCTGCTTAGTTGACTTCTAAGCGCACCCAGTCTTGTTGCTGTGCACACCCAAAACAGGCCCAAGTGAACGCGACCCGTCAGCAACCCAAGCGCGCCATAGTGCACCCCATGCCATTGCTAATTGCACCCCATTAGAGACCAAGTTGAAGCTACTGCCTGCACCCCAAACGTCTGCTAACTGCACCCCTTCTAAGGCAAGAGAAAGGTGTCTGAATGCACCCCTGCCCGTCACTGAGCGCACCCTATCTTTTTCATCCAGCCTTCTTCTTCCTCAAACACGCAGACTGCCATTAACAACCTTCAAGCTTCTCAAACCCTTGCTGCAGCCGTCATTCTTCCTGACGATTTCCTCACCGTTTTTAGTCGATTTCTGACCAAATCGAATGGTGATGATGACGCAAGCAAGACGCCACCCTTCTTGGTCCTCCAAACCTCACCAAACGCCGTCGCCTTTGTCGCCCTCAATCCCAAACCACGACTAAGATGTCGCCATAGCGACAGAGAGTGTTTTTCCCATACCTGATTGCTTCGCCCCCGTGTCGCCCTACTGTCGCCGTGAAACTCAAACCGCGACCATCACTGTGTCAAATTGTGATTGGCTGGACAATTACAAGAAGGCCCCCTAGAGGGGCTGAAATGGCAATAGTGCAAACTTAGGGGGTCTTTTGGTAATTATCCACACATGACCTATTTTGAAAATACTATAAATTCATCCTATTTTCTCCTGAGAATATACTCTTGACACAACTTGTGAAGCAAGAAATCCCTTCTTCCACCATTCCTAATCCACCCATCTCTCCTCTCCAATCTCATCAACAAACAACTAGACTACCTCACATAAATCCTTCCTCTCTTTCCATCTTCTCCATCCACTTCCTTTGTCACTCTCCATATGACTTCACCTATCTAGACACATCCTCTTCTCTCACTCTTTGCACTAGGAGCATCAAAGGAAAGCAAGGATCAAACATTAAAGAATGAGGCCTATGGGTGATTTCCTTACATATTACTTGTTTTCTATTTTGATTGTAACTTGTGTAATTAAATCCCTAATATCTTTAATTAATTGTTAAGAACACTCTCTTATCTAGTATTGTTGATGTTGGACTTATATCTATTCAATTTCTCTTTATATTATTGCTATTTACTTTTCTAGTTTATTATAGCTTAATCAATCAAAAACCAAAAAATATGATTTATGTTTTATGCACCTAGATTAGACTAATCTAGATATTATCACAAATTAATTAATCTAACCTAATCCCTGTGGACGAATCCTTACTTACCGTTTTACTAATCTTTACATCCTAAAAGGATTTTCTAGTGGTAAAAACATTGTTTTCTTAAAGACCACATTTATACACAAATATTGTATTTTGTTGAGTACCAAAATGACCTCATCAAAATTGGTACCGCTGCCGGGGATTGGTGTTTAGAGTAGTTGATTTGTGTAACTTTCCTTGTTGTTAGATTTTTTTTTTTTTAGGTAGTGTGTCATTTTTGTTAATTTTAGATTTTCTAGTGTCATTTTCTTTTGTGTCTTGTGTCTTTTGTCGTTTTTCTTTTTGTTGTCTTTTCAGGAGCAATGGATCCTTTCACTACGCACTTGGAGGAATTTAATAGGCAAATGGAGTTGTTTGCTTCAAGGACTTCGGGACTAGGACAAGCGGAGGCTATAGCTTGCACATTTTGTGGCATGTATGGGCACGAGACATGGGGTTGCCATTTAAGAGGAGAGCTTTCTAACATTGGAGGGTAAGCCCAAGCTTCAAATTACAATCCTTGGCCTATGCATGAACCATGTGGAGATTTTAACAATCCGGAGTCAAGCTATGAATGGTGTGCTGATTCGTACAAGCCGGATTGGAGGAGAGATCAAAACACTCAAGCTAATGCCCATGTGCGATCTCAAGAGAAGACTTTGAATGATTTTATTCAAAGTGCTCAAGCCTTCCAACAAAGACCTCAAGCCAACATACAAGCCAACAAACAAGGATGGCAACATCAAGATCAAATGTGGCAACAACAAGATGAGAGGTTGGAAGCCTCAATTAGAAGACTGGATGGGCACTTTGAGATCATCACCAAAGCTATACAAAGTCGGGTGCATGGAGAGTCCTTAAGCCATCCGGAGAAGGAAAATGCCCCCACCATTCTTTCAAATAGTGAAAATGTCAAAACCGAAGTTGGCCATGAACTTTATAATGATTTACCTAGTGTTTCAGGAGAGGAAATAGAAAAGGAGGAGACGGAAGAACAAATGAAGGAAGTGGATGATGTCTCTTTTGAGGTATACGAGGAGTCCATGCCTTATGTCCCTCTCATTGCTCTTCCATGCCGCCTACACAAAAGCAATTGGTATAGGTTGTTTACTAAACCTTCTAAACCACTTTTTCAAGTACACATTTACTTGCCCTTGCTTGTTATGATTAGGAACACACCGATGCGAACCAAATATTTCCAAGAACTAATCTCGCGTCGGCGTATTTTCGAAGCCTTGGAATTCGGTTGACCGATCCAAGTAGCACGTCGAGCGGGGACATAAAACCAAGCGTTTGGTGGGAGGCACCCCACCTAGGTATAATTTTCTTTCTTTGTTCATTTTATTTTACTTTTTAGTTTTCTTGTTTAGAATAAGAGTGTGAGATGGATTTTGGTAGTGGATTTAGGATGTATGTGCTTTATTGATTAATTTTTGGATGATAGGAATGTTAAGAATATGCCATTCGTGATTGAACATCTTTTTAGATGATTTTGAGCATGTTAGGATGAGAAGACACTTTGCCAAAATCTTGAAAATACATTGATTATTTGAGGACATATATGCATCATTTTGCTTTAGATTTATTGGGTTGCGTCATTTGACAAATTTTGCCTCCCATGAACATTTAGGACACTGTCCAATTTAGGTTTGGGGGTACATTTGCGCAACACCACTTTGCTTACCTTGCTTGGTTTTTAAAAGTTGAGCCGAATTTTTCAAATCTTTGCGATAATGCCATATTTGAGCATACTTTGCTTATTGATATTATGCTTTACATGAGTAGTGAGGAATTGCGCATCTTTGCCATTGTTTGGTTTAGATTAATGTCATGCCACTTAGGACGTCATTGAACAAAGTGCGTAATCTTTTTCTCATAATGTTAGGGTGAATTATCAATTTTGCTTTAAGGCTAGGAATTAATAGTGGAGATTCCCGTGAGGATCACAAACACGGCCTTTAAAAAGCGTATTTTGAGTTGTCAAATATTCACTCTCAAACACTCATTCAAGCATGTATGGGTCTCATTTGCACTTAAATATTGCTTGCCATAGAATATTATAGACTGCTTGTGGATGCTTGATTTTGCTTTGTGGACAAACCTTTAGAAAGGACTTTAGGCAATGCATGTGTAGAAAACCATAAATTGGCCTAAATACTTCCATACCCTCTAAATGTGTGTGCTCCTAAGCCCTTTCGAAGCCAAATACATCTTAAAGCTTTTCATTTTGTGAACCACATCTAAATTAACCATATAGCCTACATAGTTGACTTACCTCAACCAAATGATTTTGCTAAAGGCTTAGGTTATAAATGTAAGCTCTTTTATGAGAAAATATTGATACATGTACCTAGGCATGTAATTTTGTGTAAAGAGTATTGAAATGAAAGAGTGGATAAAAAGCAATGATAAAAAGAAAAGAAAAAGAAAAACAAAAGCAAAGAAAAAGAAAAAGAAAAAGAAGAGAAAAGGTTTGAAATAAAAATATGTATGCAAAAGAAAAAAAAAGAAAAGAAAAGAAAGGGCAAAGCCAAATTAAATAAAAAGAGAAACATGAATTAGGCACAATTGGCCTAGATAGAGGGTTAATATTGCATAAGATGCTTAAGAAAAGTTGAGTAGAGAATATGCATTTGAAATGATATTGTAGGTTCCTTGTTATCTATTGCCCTATTATTTGAATCACCATTCACCTAAGGCCCCGTTACAGCCATAGAAAAACCTTTACGATCTTTAGGGATGTCCACCTTGTGAGATTTGGTTGATACATGTTCTTTCTAATTCATGGCTTGCATTTCCATTCATGAGACTTACTTATCAGAAATTGTGTTTTAAATGTTATCATATGCAATCAATTAGATATCCATGACGTGAATGCATATTGCATATATATTTTGAGCGAAGCTTAGGAATCTGAGAGAAGAAAAGAGAGAATCTAGTGAGAATTAGATCAAGGCGAATTACATTCTAAACCGAATCGCACCTTTGCTTTGAAGCTTTGGCATTTTGAATGTAAGGTCGCATTACGTACAAACATATCTAGAGTGGCATGCTCTTAATCTTTACTTGACATTCTCTTACATGTTTAAGTCCTCATTAGTGCATAATTGTATTAATCTCTTTATTTTGGTTTCGCATGTTGATCAATGGATAGGAGAACCTTGCTTGAGTGAGTTAGAACCTTATTGAAAATCTTTGAAATAGCTTGATGCATGTCCTTAGGGGTTGATTGATGATTGTTTTGCTCGAGGACAAGCAAAAGATAAGTTTGGGGGTATTTGATTAGACCAAATATGGTACGATTTTATACCCTTATTTCATATTCTTTATGCTTGATTCTCGGGTATTTCCCCGTGTTTTAATGTTGTTAACTAAGTATTTTCAGGAATTTATAAAGCTAAAGGGCATTGAAGTAAGTTGGTGAAACTGAGGGCAAATGTGTAAACTTATGGAGAAGATTGAAGATTCCGTGATACTGAAAGACTTCAGGGGAGCATTACGTAATTTGCCACGCATCAGGCAGCCCAATCAAAACGGTGCGTTTTGGTTATAGCTGCTTAGTTGACTTCTAAGCGCACCCAGTCTTGTTGCTGTGCACACCCAGAGCAGGCTCAAGTGAACGAGACCCGTCAGCAACCCAAGCGCGCCATAGTGCACCCCATGCCACTGCTAATTGCACCCCATTAGAGACCAAGTTGAAGCTACTGGCTGCACCCCAAGCGTCTGCTAACGTCACCCCATCTAAGGAAAGAGGAAGGTGTCTGAATGTACCCCAGCCCGTCACTGAGCGCACCCCATCTTCTTCATCCAGCCTTCTTCTTCCTCAAACACGCAGACTGCCATTAACAACCTTCAAGCTTCTCAAACCCTTACTGCAGCCGTCATTCTTCCCGGCGATTTCCTCACCGTTTTCGGTCGATTTCCGACCGAATCGAACGGTGATGATGACGCAAGCAAGACGCCACCCTTCTCGGTCCTCCAAACCTCACCAAATCGGCCGGAATCTCCAAACGCCGTCGCCTTTGTCGCCCTCAATCCCAAACCACGACCAAGATGTCGCCATAGCGACAGGGAGTGTTTTACCCACACCTGATTGCTTCGCCCCCGTGTCGCCCTACTGTCGCCGTGAAACTCAAACCGCGACCATCACTGTGTCAAATTGTGATTGGCTGGACAATTACAAGAAAGTCCCCTAGAGGGGCTGAAATGGCAATAGTGCAAACTTAGGGGGCCTTTTGGTAATTATCCACTCATGACCTGTTTTGAAAATACTATAAATTCATCCTATTTTCTCCTTGGAATATACTCTTGACACAACTTGTGAAGCAAGAAATCCCTTCTTCCACCATTCCTAATCCACCCATCTCTCCTCTCCAATCTCATCAACAAACAACTAGACTACCTCACATAAATCCTTCCTCTCTTCCCATCCCATCTTCTCCATCCACTTCCTTTGTCACTCTCCATATGACTTCACCTATCTAGACACATCCTCTTCTCTCACTCTTTGCACTAGGAGCATCAAAGGAAAGTAAGGATCAAACATTAAAGAAGGAAGCATATGGGTGATTTCCTTACATATTACTTGTTTTCTATTTTGATTGTAACTTGTGTAATTAAATCCCTAATATCTTTCATTAATTGTTAAGAACACTGTCTTATCTAGTATTGTTGATGTTGGACTTATATCTATTCAATTTCTCTTTATATTATTGATATTTACTTTTCTAGTTTATTATAGCTTAATCAATCAAAAACCCAAAAATATGATTTATGTTTTATGCACCTAGATTAGACTAACCTAGATATTATCACAAATTAATTAATCTAACCTAATCCCTGTGGACGAATCCTTACTTACCGTTTTACTAATCTTTACATCCTAAAAGGATTTTCTAGTGGTAAAAACATTGTTTTCTTAAAGATCACATTTATACACAAATATTGTATTTTGTTGAGTACCAAAACGAACTCATCAGCACTCTAACAACACTCTTTCCTCCCCCAATAAATAGGTAAGCCAACTTCATTTAAGAGGTAAATTTATACTTACCTTTTTTGTTTCAGCATTTCGGATTAGGCATGAAAGACCGTCAGCACAGATGAGGAAAAGATACGGTGACTATGGATCTCCTTGCCTGAGTCCCTTGGACGGAATGATATTGCCACACACCTCCCCATTTAGCATAAAGGAATAGGACACCGACGAAATGCACCTTAAGATCAAATTTACCCACCGTTCAGGAAAGCCCATCATAAGCATCATTTTTTCAATGAAAGTCCACTCTACTTTATCGAAGGCCTTGGACATGTCGAGCTTGATGGTCATGGAACCATTCTTCCTCTTTTTTCTCTTGAGTTTGTGAAAGCACTCAAACCCCACAATTGTATTATCAGAAATGAGTCGGCCAGGTATGAAAGCACACTGGGCTTCCGAAATTACACTCCCAAAAACATTTCTAAACCTGTTAGAGATAGCTTTGGCAATAATTTTGTAGAGCACATTACATAAACTAATGGGTCTAAAGTCCAAGACTAATTCCGGAAATTGGATCTTCGAAATTAAAACAATAATGGTATTGTTAAAATCTTTCACTGACCCACCATTATTAAGCATATCTAGACAACAATTTGTTATGCTTACCCCAATCTTTTCCCAGTACTTTTGATAGAACATGGCTAGAAGACCATCTTTACCCGGGGCCTTCATCGGACTCTGGTCGAAAACTGTTTTCCTTACATCTGTGGTGGAAAAATTCATCTCCAGCAGTCAGCTTAACTGAACAGGCAATTTTGAACGGATCCCCTCAAATACCTCGTTGATGCTATCTTGCTTCGGATTACTTTACTTGAATAGCTTAGAAAAGTAGCCATTTATAATAGCTTCCATCTCCTCTTTCTTCTCTAACCAATGACCAGCCTCATCAAAAAGACCACTGATTTTATTTCGGTCTTTCCTTGTTGAAGCCTTGGCATGGAAGAATCCGGTATTCCGGTCTCCACTCTTCATCCACTAAACCTTTGCCCTCTAGCACCAATACCTCTCCTCCACATTTAATGCTTCATCCAGCTTGTCTTCTAGTCTTGTGATATTTCTCCACGAATTCGGAATATCAACGTTGTTTGCTAGTTTCAACTCTTTCCTTCTGTCAACAATCACCTTCTTCTAAGACTCACGCTTCTTAAAGTTCCAAGAGTTAAGAAGTCTTCCGCAATTTGCAATATTGCTCAGCACCATCTCATAATTCCCACCTTCGCCATTATTAATCCAACCCGAAGAAACAATCTCCTAGCAATCTTTATCATCAGCCCAACATTCTTCATAATAAAACCTCCTCTGTCTCCTCCTAACACTACCTTAACCCTGTTTCAGAAAGTCTGAGAATTCTAGTAGAATCAGCCTATGATCAAACCAAGGAACTTAAAATCGATAGATATACCGAAATATCCACCGATATATCCGTATTTTGGAGGGACCGATATCGAAACAGACAAATATCTAATATCCTGTAGAATATCCGGCCGATTTCGAAATATCCGTATAAATCTCCCGATATTCCCAAAATATCCCGAAATTCTTGAAATTTCACGAATTTCACCCCGAAAGTCTATGGATATTTTGCATATTATTAAAATAATTTTTTTTAATCCTAAACAATTAAATTATTGTTAAAATAATTTAGATTGAAAATTATTTTAGAAAAAGTATTAACAAATTTATAAAAATTTCCAACATAATAGTCAATAGTAAAATTATTGAGGACTTGAAGTAAAATTGGATAAAGAACCAAAGATTGGACGTGTAAAATATGTAAAATTTTGTGAAAGCATTCTGAAAAAAAAAAAAAAAAATTGTTTGTGACTCAAATGTGTAAGTTTGAATCCAAAAGTAAAATTGTAACCACATTTGCTTTAATCCACACAAAACAAAGGAACCATCTTGCCTATTTTAAGCTTGAACAACTTGTTTATTGTTATTATAATATGAAGTTGAAACTTAGAGATATGGCAGCTGAAAAAGATAAAGTAAATGAAAATGATTTTATGGATCTATTTCAAGTAGCTGCTGAAGCAGGAGACGATAATGAGAATCATATTTTTAACTAGGTTAGGCCTGCCTCCTTGGATGATGGCGAGGGAAATCCTGATTCACATATTGCTTCTCATGCTCGAGACATGGGAATAAATGTTGAACAAGTGATTAGAGAAGAAGTTGGTGTAGATCGTGGAGTTATTGTTACCAGCTCTTCCGATGACCAACATACCTCTGATGTAAATAGTGGAGGAAAAGATGATGGAGATGATGGGGATGGTGGGGATGAGGCAAGATGTTGGGATTCTGGTGTAGGAGGTTGGAATGCTGGTGCAACAAGTTGGGATATTCGTGCTGGAGGTTGGGATGCTGGTGTAACATGTTAGATAGCCAGTGCGGCAGGTTGGGATACTCATGCAGGTAATTTTGATCAAAATCGTGGTAGACAACATGGAGGAACAAGTCAAATTGATGAAGATTCGTTAAATAAGACTCTCTCCTCAATGAGTATAGACACAGAAAATAGTTCTTTGGGTGATTCGCAGACAATGTCAGGTTCTCATGTACCATATTATGGTAGTTATGGTGGCTGCAATATATTTGATTATCCTTCTTCTCAAATGCCATATGCAATACCTATGCATATAGATCAACAATATCCACAAAGTTGGGTAAATCCAAACTACCCAATTCGATCAGTTAGAAGAGATCAAACTGTTAGGATTATGCTCAATAGCAAGAGTGTAATATTGTAATTGACAATCTTTTTCATATTAATAAAGTGATTTCTGGTTTAACAAATTTTATAACATTTATAGTTTAATATTATAATTGTCAAAGTAAATAATCATAAGGTCTAAAGACTATGAGAAAAGAAGAATTGTTCGTACATCTGGATATGTATGAGGAAGACACAATTCTTTAGTTAGTCTTGAATAATGTTCACAACTTAAGTTAAAGGTTGGGCACCTTTACCTTGTTAAAGTTGTAGAATTCTTTTGCTAGCATTTGAGTGGGATCAAATGAGTTATGATGAGTCTAAAATCATCGGAGGGTCTTCGAGTAAAAGAATCTAGTACACTAGGTGCATTGAACTGGATCACAATGAAAAGCTTTATCTAGAACCGTCAATAGATAATAGTCTTTTCATTATCAGGACAATCGGAGAGTCTATCTTAATCCTAAGATAAATGATGGACTTATGGTTGCAAGTGGTATCATTTGAGTTATCAATGAGTACGATTATATAGCATAGTCTATCCTCGATAGTTTGGTGATATTCATTTGTTAATCGATAGAGGACTTCATTTATAGATATGGACATCGTGGCTCCATTTATTAAATGAGAGTATAATATCATTATATGGATGTTTTGAGGTAATTGGATATTAAATCTCAACGTTGAGTTTTCGATAGTGTCTATTGAAAACATGGCTTCTGGACAAGTCAAAATATCCAAGTTCAAAACGTGGTCATATGAGTAAATATGGTAACTAGGAGAGCTATAGGCGGTCTATGAGCTCTTGGCGATTACTGATATTATTCACGAGGATACACTATCTCCAATATGATTGTCTAGGGTATGAATGAGGAACATCTTCTTATTCTATCTTTATTTAAGAGTTCAATTTTAGCTCTTTAGTGGAATGAGTTAAAATTAATAGATCGGACCTAAGTGAATCATTTGTTCATTGTGATTAGGTTATGTCTATTGAAACTTAAATGTAGATAGCCCGCCAAGATCCCCAATCCACACGGACTTGCATGGATCACTTGATATATTCTACCGGACCAATTTATGGGTCCATCTAGAATTGTATTTAATATATTAAGAATATAATTTGCACATTATTTATTTAATGGGCTGATCAATTATATTAATATATTAATGAAAGGCATGTGGGCTTGTTTCTTTTAGTAAGAATGGGTCTGATTCATATGTGGGCCTTTTATTAACTTCCAATGGATTTAATAAAATAGAAAAATAATATATAGATATATTAATATATATGGCACATGGCCGAGATATATATATGATATTATATTGTTTTATTTTTATTATTTGATTAAATGGAAATTAATTAATTGATTAATTAATTATTTAATTAAAAATCAAAATCTTTTTCTGACTAGGAAATATGTTTCTTAGTAGTATACTATTGTGATAGTATAAATAAAATAAAAGACTTTATTTGGTAAGTAGATAAATAAGGGATTTATTTATCTAGTCAAATAAGGAAGTCTTTTATATAGTCACAAATACACTAAAGAGTTGGATTAGGGTTTGGAATTCTAAGGAAATCTACCTAGGGTTAGGATTTAAGTCAAAAGACACAAATCCTACATGGTAAAGGATTTCGGCCTCAATGTATAGATATATATGAAATATATATGGTAATAAGCCGGAAATATATATATATAATTATAAAGCATGCAGCTATATATAATATATATGAAAGTTGAAGTCACGTGCAGAAATATATAAATATATAAATATATGCAAGTGAAAAGTGGTGCAGTAATATATGTTATATAAGGCAAGTTGAATGCGGCCGGTGCAAGAAAAAAAAGATATATAATATATGGTATACAATATATTGCACTAGATATATATAATATATGGTGCACGGTAATTGCACTGGATATATATAATATATTGTGCTAGATATATATATATATATCTATCACAATATATTATATATAGTATGCAAAGAGAATAAGGCTAACCCTAGAGTTCTTGCTTGAGAGAGTTTTTTCTTTTGCTAGAGAAAAATAGAATCCAACTCTTAGACTAGTGTGATTTTCGGCCAAGAGGAATAGAGATAAAAGTTTGTTCTTATTTCGATAGTACACTAGTTACTTTTACATCAAAAGGTTTTGTGCACAATTTCGAATAAGGTTCACGCGAGTTTCAATCTAAAGATTGTGAATTCAAAAGTGGCCGGAACATTCTTTGTTATCTCTTGGAACTTGTTGTGACTAACGAAAAAGAAAAGATTTTGTTATCCATCCTTAGGTACACAATTCAAAGAAAGGGAGACCACGCTCCTAGATGATTCACGTTCGTGATTGGATTGGAAGATCTTGCGGATTACCATCGACGCAATGTCAATCGGATCACGCGACAAAGGTATGATACTTTTGATTATATATGTTTAATTAATTTAAGGGTTAAGGTTCATAAAAAAAAAAAAAAAATTAAACTATACTAAAACCCCTTTTTTTAGTCTCGCTTCCGCTGCGCATACTACGGTATTTTTCCCTACACAAACAACATACGTGTGACATATTAATAACTACATTGAAAACTATGCAAGCATGTTTTCTTGGGAAAATTATGGTTCGAATCAAGATAGAAATATATCTTATGTATTTGAACCAGCAAGGAATTCATTTTGGTTTTAAATTTCAGACACGCAATGTATTATTATGTATGAATTATGATTTATGATAGAATATTGGAAGTGTGGAACTATATATATTTTAATGATAATTTTGTTTATTAAATATTTAATCTCTTTATATTGTATATAATATTGTAAAAGTGAAACAAAATATTATTCTATTAAATTCTTAATTTTAAAAATTATATACAGACTCTATCTATGTTATAATTTATAATAAACTTATAACTATGTTAATTTATCATTGAAACATGATTCATTTGATGTATAATTACTTGTTTAAACTTGTCCTAAAATTTCACAAAAAAAATCTAACTTTAGATGTAAATATCCATCATTTTTTTAATTTTTTGACAGAATATCCACCGATATCGATAATATCCCCGAAATATCCGTAAATTTAGAAGCCTGATATTGATACAGATACCGATATTAAGTTCCTTGGATCAAACCCCCAAAAATCAAGATGACGGATATTAAAATGAGGAAAAAGATTTCTCCAATCTCGATTACACAAACCCTTGTCTAATCTTTCCATGATTAATCCAGTTCCTTCTCTTTTGTTACTCCAAGTATACTTCGGACCCCGAAACCCCATATCCTCAACCTGGCTTTCCTCCAACGCTTCTCTAAAAATCAACCAAAGCCCTCCATTTTTTGCTCAGACCACCAACTTTCTCATGATCATAGCACACCTCATTAAAATCACCCATACAGACTCAAGGCAGGTTCGACAAACCCGCAAGACGTCTATGCAGAGTCCATGAGTGACTTCTTTGAGCCCCATCCGGGTCATCATAAAAACCAATGAACCTCCAACTCTTCTTTCTGGTTCTCCTAATTCTGACATCAATATGCACGTTAGAGTAAGACAACAGCTCCACATTGACATCCTGAGACCAAAAAGGCAAAGACCCCCTGCCTTACCAACACTATTCACAACAAGCTTACCAGTGTAACCTAACTTAATTTTCCCATTCTCTAACTTAACATGCTGACATTTTGTTTCCAGCAGAAAGATCAAGGCTGGATTAGCTTCCACCTTGTGTATCCGCAAAATGTTGAACACCCATTGACTACCCAGACCACGAGCGTTCCAAACAAAGATACTTATTGAGTTCGACAGGCTGATAGAGATCGACCGGCCAATAAATTTTGATCACACATCGTTTTTGCCTTCGACGAAACCTTGTTACCAGTAACCATCTCAGCAATTTCATTATCCATTAGGACCCCTTCTCTATCTGCCATCGTGTCACACTTTATCTCTATCACCGGTGTTGTTAGCTTGACCTCAACTTCTTCATAATCAGGCCTAACTTACCCCAAATCAATCATTCCTTCCACTGAGTCTTGTTTCCTATCGGCCATGGACCTAAGAACATCTTCGTGCTCAGCTCATTCACCCTTATCTTTTCCATCTTTCCTTGATCATTTTCCTTCTGATCGATCTTTCACCTCAATATCTTGTTTCTCTCTTTTACCTAAATTCAATTTTTCCCCAAATCCTTTTTTTTACCCATTTCACGAGCAACCCTTTTCCATTTTAAAGGTTTATGAGTAATACTACAATCACCTCCTAATGGACTAGAACCATTAATTACCGGCCCAATTCTTTGTTTACCTCTATTATTACTTGAAACTAAATTTGGGCCATTTAGCTCAACATTATCTTAAGTGTCATCTAGGCTTAGCCCATGAGAGGTGCTTTGGCATTCTTTGGTAGCCTGATTATCAATTACCGCTTCCACATCCATTTTAGTTTGGGTCCCCCCACTATCCACCAATACTTACTGTTAATCAAAAATTGTCACTAGATGATATTTCCAATTAACAATTCAAAGGGGACCAGGATTGGGGTAGATCTTGGTCGGAGAGGTATCAGGTAGTTCGATACCTTTGGCTTTCTAAAAATTCACTAAAAATGGTGTATGATAGTAGTAAGAAAAAAGGAGTCAAACATATGGTAGAACGAATACTTAACATATTTTATTCGAAATAAACACATAGTAAGGTTACAATCAATCTTTAGCAAAACTATCAATATATGAATAAAGGCAGGCTAAACTTGATGGGCAATGGCGATGAAGCTCTAGTGTCTGTCGATAAGTGGAAAAGTATGAAGTAGGGTTTCGGTCTCCTCTTTTTTACTGTGATCATACGATGAATATATAGGTCCGTGTCTTGCCATGCACTCCTAGAACTTTAGTCTAGGGTTTTAGTAATTCACAGGTCTTTCCTTGGTGATCGACGAATTCGTCAGGGGTTTGATCCCTAAGATCCCATGATTCCTTTAAGAACTGAAAGAGTTGACTTTGCTTTTGAATGGGACTCTTAAATGGCGGGAAGGCATGTAATATTCTGCCTCAAACAATGGCGTTTAATGCTTGTCTTTCTTCTCAGTTTACTGATCGGGGTACCTGCTTCTCGCTTTAGGCAGAGTCGGAGCACTGGGATTTTTGTATTAATTTGCTAAGTGTCTGCTGCTAGCTCTTAGTGGATCAGGATACTCAAGTACCTCGCCTTTTTCTTGTCTCTCTCGAATTATGTTATAACGTATTGGGATACTGGGGTATTAGGGTGCTAGGATACCGGGGTATCTGGGGTCCGATTGGTACTAGAAATTTGTAATAGTTGAGTCCCCGAGGCTTCGTCTTCGGGGCTCCCTGGTACCTTCTGGGTTCTGAAAGTTTTGGATCTGATCGGGGTGGGCAGAAGTCCCTTTCCCGGTCTTTCTATAGGTAGGCGGGGTACCCGGATACCTTTTCTGTTGTTGCTTTCTACCCCGACTTATTTTTCTGATGTTGATGAAAAATTCTTTTTTGATCCCTGCCACTTTTGGTGGTTAACAGAAGTCCCCCCTGACTTGAACACCGGTATCTTGCTAGGGTTGGAGTCAGGATTTCTAGTCCGCTTGAAGAATTTTCTATTCTATCTGTCTGTCTAGTCTCGTCCGGCTAGCTTCCATAATCAAGGGGGGAATCTTCCTTGGATTTGATAGCATTTAATGCACGCTCCACGTGCTAGATGACGATTGCTTTCAGATTTTAAACTGGCCGTTTTGGCGCGATTCCCCTTGAAACCGTCCCGATACATTTTTGGTTACGTTTCTTCTTCTATCTCGGTAATTGTCCACCTCTGCTTATAAATATACTACTCTTTCTTCCTTCACGTGCTCACGCTTACTTGAACCTTCAAAAGATTTAATTTCTTTTTCTCCTAAATCTTCCTTCCTCTAGAATCCTCTCTTTCTTCTTTCTTTCATTGAAATGGCATCACCATCGAAAATCCAAACTTCTGCACCAGTCCTTCCTGCCTCAAACCTTCCTTTGGTTTCGCCAAATCCTCAGCCTACTTCCTTAAATCCCATTGACAGCCTCAACGAGCTGCTAAACATGGAGCGGGTGGAATCAGAAGAGAGTTCCCTGACATCCAAAGGGAAAAAACAAGGTCGGGATGATGGTGATGTTGCTGATGACAGCACCCCGCTTAAGCGCCGTCGCTCTGATGAGAATTTTGGAAACGGGTCGGGTTCTGGCACTAGACCTGTAGCTCCAGTTCAAATAGCTGATGAAGAAGATGACGAGGACGTCGATGTCGAGGTGAAGGAGG
The DNA here is from genome assembly GCA_008009225.1 of Acer yangbiense. NCBI lineage: Eukaryota > Viridiplantae > Streptophyta > Magnoliopsida > Sapindales > Sapindaceae > Acer > Acer yangbiense. Next base: position 95,044 of record CM017772.1, on the reverse strand, counting down.
AGAACATTCTGGCTATCGACCTAGCAGGGGTTCAAACAGGCCCTCTGTCCTCCTTCCATGACAACCGGATTATCCCGGATTTCGTTTGTACAGCCAACACTCTTATTCGATTAAAGAGGACTTACAAGATACCGAACCACATCTCTCTATCTCTTCCTCATCGGGGTTATGATGATTATACCCCTTCTGTAGGTCGCCTGCTAATTCATGTGGCTGCCTTCTAGTGTGGGGTCCGACTCTCTCTTCACCCCTTACTCCGTAGATTGCTTGTAGCCTTAGAGCTGACCCCTCTTCAAATTTCTCCTGGGTTCTGGAAGAACTTGACGGGGTTCTTGGTGCTATGGAAAGAGCAATGTGAGAGAGACAATTTATAGAGGGAAGCAGATTTTGACGAGATTCGCTACATCTACCAGGTAGCCAACTTGACACCCCGGGATCAATTTTGTTTAAGTCCCAACAAAAAAATGAAATTTATCGTACCCGGGGCGAACGTGAAATATAATCAATCCTGGAAGGATGAATGGGTCGATGTTAAAGGAGATTAGGGTCACTCTATGCATATCGAAGGGACTGAGTATCCGGTCCCTACCCAATTCTCCTCCAAAGATAAATAAAGCACGGGGGTTCTTTCTTCTGAATCCAGGGGGATCCTAACGAAGATCCAGGATCGGGGTTACATGAATATGCAGTATCCTTCCTGCGACCCCTTCGAAGGAGCCCGACTAGAGAGGTATCTGAGCATATCTATTGCCGATCTGGGTAGATGACTGTGCCTTGTTAATATGTATATATATTCTTCTTCTTCATTTTTTTTTTAACATCTCTTTTCTTTTGCAGTTTCAACAACTCCCCTCTTGACATCCTCTCATACCTCTTCGGGACCGGTAATCCTGGCTTCCTATGCATCCCGCTCCCCTATTCCTTCTCCTCCTGGTACTGGGTTTGTATCGAGGTCCCATCCCCCAGCACCTTCTTCTCCTCTTGCTTTGGCGGGGTTGTCGCCCCGTTCTCCAGCTTCTTCCCCTGCGAAGATCGCAGCACGTCCATCTTTGAGCGAGATGCTGGCGAGAGCTGCCAAAGCCAAAGTTTCTCCAGCTTCAATCCCGAAACGCCCCCCTTCTGTTACTCCAATCAAGCCTGCTGTTGTGGCTCTTTCTCCTCCTCCCGTTGCCACATCTGTCAGGCGCCTAGCCAGGTCAGAGAGAGAGAGAGAGACACATGTACCAAGACTAACCCCTCTCCTGATCTTTCTTCTAGGTCTGGGTCGCGGGACTTGAGCCAAGAAGAAATTGTATCTAAATTCATAGCTGCTTGTCCCGGGGAAGGCCTACACCAGATGTCCTCCTTGCCAACGGATATCCTGGCCACCAAAGGGGCCGCCTTGCTTGCTGAGGTATGCAATTTTAACTCTTCTTGTTTGCCAAATATAATTTCTTCCCAGGTACTGATCCTCTTTCTTTCCTCTATGCAGGGTTTTAAGTTTGCTTTGGCTATAGGGTAGCAAGTCATGGCCCTGAGGGAAGCCAATTTGTCACTTCAGGCCAAAGTGGAGGAAGCCAAAAACAACCTAGCCTTACTGAGGAAAATGTTGCTTCCTTGGTGCAAGATGCCTCTGAGTCTGAATCCCGAAGGTAGGATGTCGTGGTGGAGCTGAAGAGAATGACGCGAACTTATGATACTGAGACCCTCATTTCAACCCGATGCAAAGTTGAGAGGGAAACTATCAAGGCGGAGAAAGCGGTCCTCCTGGATGAAAACCGGTTCCTGTAGGGTACTGTGAAGGTTTTAGAATCCCGGGTGGATTCTTCCTTCACAGATGGATACTTCACCACCTCCTATGAGGTTGCCAAGGCTTTCCCTCCTCCTTTCGACTTGCTAACCCCTCTTGGCTGGGATCGGGACCATATTATGGCTAAGGCTACTGTGCTTTCAGATGATGATCCTGACCAAGGGGGTCCCTCGCAGGCTGCTACCATTCCTAATTCTTCTTCTCAGCCGCCTGGTTCTGGTGATACCATCAAGGTGGAGTCCCAGGATCCTCCTTCTGCTCGAGAAGATCTAGGGCAGGCTTCTGTCCAACATACAAAGGTGGCGGATTTCCCTGTTGAGGTAAGTGTGCTTAGAGTTGATCAAATTCAGGCTGTTGCCGGAACCCAGGTGGCGGAAGGGGTAGATAGCTCCAGGCAGGAGGAGCAGGCAGGAGGAGAGCATGTGGATAGATCTAGGCAGGAAGAGCAAGTAGGAGAAGGGCAAGATGTATGATTTTGCCTTTTGTTATTATTTTCTTATGTAGCCCGGAAATTGGGATTAGGCACCCTGATTGATTGTGTAAGTGCCTCATTTTTTATTGGCGTATTTCGTTGGCAAAATCACAATGGGGTTCTATATGTAAGGATAGCTTAGGATGGAAGAAAACCTCATTGCATGATCAAGAGCTTCAAGGAAGGTAGATTTCTTGACTTACTCTACTTTGAAGAGATGTAGTTGCACACACACACAACACTTGCATAACTCTTACTTGTATGTTGTGTTTGAAGTTTTTGTGCATCATTGGGTATTTAAATCTCTCTTCTTACATCTTGTGATTATAATGGCATATCTAGTTAGGCTTAGGATGCATTTCTTTTGACCCTTGCACTTTTGTTTGTGTGCTTAAGGGAGTGTGTGCGCTGGTCATGCGCTGGTCGTCACCAGCGCAACTAGTCCAGTGGACTACCGCTGGTCGTGCGCTGGTCTGCACCGGCGCTCTCCTCCAGCGCAACTCCTCCAGTAGGTTGTCGCTGTTGGTGCGCTGGTCGTCACCAGCGCAAGCACCACCAGCGCATCTCGTCCAGAATGTTGCCGCTGGTCTTGCGCCCTTGAGGCGCGCCACTCGTCGAGCGCCCTTGCCAGTTAAAGGGCGTGCGCTGGTGAGTTGCGCTGGTCGTCCAGCGCTTCACCAGCGCAGCTGACGGGAATCTGAAGCGTTTTTTTCAAAAACGATGTCACTTCACTTGGATCCCATTTATATATGTCTTGATAGTCTTGGCTCGGTTTCAAGAGCAAAAAATTACACTTTTGAGAGCATGGTTGAGTATCTTCAAGCCAAGGTATCAAGACTTCATCTTTAAGCTTCCAAATCACAAAACCCTTCATATTGCATCTTTCATTTATCATCTAGCATAATTCTAGGTTGATTTCATCTAGGGTTTTTAGTTTTGCTCACATGACTTGTATCTAGAACATCATTCTCATATCTATATGTTCTTGCTTTACAAGATAGCTTCTTTATCACTTGAATTGATTCAAGATTGCATCTTTATGACTTGACTTAGTTTCAAGATTGTTTTATTGTGGTTTGTGAGTTGTATTGTGATAGATAATGCATATAGGATTTTGGTTGCTTATTTAGTGTTGGTTTATGCATTTCATCTAGTAATATGATATCTAGGATTGTCTAACATGTTCATCCTTGCCTAGATAAGCTTAAAATGTCTAACCTTGCATTTTTAGCATCTTGAGTATTTCACATATTCACCTTAGGTTGTGCTATCTCTTCACTTTAGAGACAAGTCTTGTATTTACCTCTTAGGTAGTTTGCAAGCAAGGGACTAGAGTCACTATTAAAGGCCCGCGGGTAGCAAAGACGGATTAGTAAATTTAGGTGTGATGTGGTCAACCTAATTTGTAATCGTATTTGCAAATAGTGGATTCGAGGTTCTCGTGTGGCGCACATAACAGCCCGTGGTTTTTCCCCGTGTGGGTTTCCACGTAAATATTGTGTGTCCTCAAATTTCCGCACTTGTATGTTTTTTGTATATTGACTAGATTGGGGCTTTTTCGTAATTTGGACTAATCTCGAAAAATTGGGTAAAATTGTTTAAAATCTATTCACCCCCCCTCTAGATTACTTTAGGACACGTTTATTATTTATTTTCAGATTGAATGAAGCTTTTTCCCTTTTTTTCAATCACTCTGCTTTACTTTCTTAAATGTCTGCTTGTAGAACTTATATCCCGGTTAAGGGATGATACTTGTATGCTTAAATGTGATTCAAGCAAGGCTTACTTGTCATAACGTTTAGCTTTAATCTTCCTTGGTTGGCGATAGAGGAATCCATACTTATTTTCTGGAAGCCATTCTTGGACGATAGTCCCCCTAGCATTAGTTGGCTGCGTTTTCAGCTAAGTAAACTTGTCTAAGTATGGAACTATCTTGGCCAGCAAGTCTTGACCCGGGTATGAAGTCAAAGCTACCCGGCGGGATGAAGTGTCCGGCATCTTGAGACGGTGGCCTGATTCCTCGATGATTTCTCCTGGTAAGCAATTAAAGCCATTTTTAATACCAGGATTTCATATGTGATATGGAGAAGTGAGGTATCAAGTATCCCGATTAGGTATCTTGATCCTTTAGTGATCAGCCCTAGTAGGCAACTAAGGCCATTTTAGCACCGGGTCTCTCATGTGGGGATATGGCGATATAACGTAGTGAAGCGTCGAGTATCCTGATGGATTATCTTGATTCTTTAGCGACCTGTCCTGGTAGGTAACTAAGGCCACTTTAGCACCAGGTTTATCCTGGAGAGGGGGATTCCCCGTCCAAGGCTTCAGGAGGTCCATATAGGTCCTCATAGTCTTGATAAGGTAGAGTCTGGCAGGCGACTACGCCTCGTATGCATTCAAGCACCAGATCCTTCCTGGAGGAGGGTATACCCCGACCAAGGTAGTAGGAATGTCATGTGGCCTTTCCTGGTCTTGAGGTGAAAGGAATGGCGAAAACTTGATAGGCGAACTTAGGAGAACCACGTAGGAGAATAAAAGCTGACTTTATCAAAAGCAAATACAAAGCAAAATCGGGGTATATATATCAGAAGTATACCAACTAAGATAACACTCTTCTTCAAACTCTAAGGGTAAAACCTTTTGAGGTGATCAGCATTCCAGGTGTGATCTACCGGGTAACCATCCATATCTTCTAACTTGTATGCCCCCATATGTACCATTACCTTTATCAGGTATGGACCTTCCCAGTTGGGGGCCGGTACCCCGTCAAACCTCTTCCGGGTATTCTGGGTTACCTTCCTGAGGACTAGGTCCCCTTCTTTGAAATTTCGGGTCTTTACCTTTTTATTAAAGCATCGGGCTATCTTGCTTTGGTAAGCCGATACCCGCTCGGCAGCTTTATCTTGCTTCTCTTCAAGGAGGTGTAGATTGGCTCTTAACTTCATTTCATTTTCTTCCAACTCAAAATGCTGGACCCTGAAAGATGTCAGCCTATGCTCGATAGGTTAGACTGCCTCTATTCCAAAAGCAAGCGAGTAAAGGGTTTCCCCAATAGCAGTCCTCTTGATAGTCCGATACGCCTAGAGAACGTTAGGAAGCTCGTCAACCCATCCCCTTTTCTTATGTTAGAGTTTCTTCTTGAGGAGCTTCTTAATAGTCTTGTTAGTAGCTTCTACCAATCCGTTAGACTGAGGATGAGCCACCGAGGCCAGACGAAGATCGATACCCCTTTCTTCGCAAAAAAATCTAAAGTTGGCATTATCAAATTGCTTACCAAGATCGGCGATTATGGCCATCGGGGTACCGAATCTGCAGACGATGTTTTCCTTGACGAAGCTCGTGGTATTGGCTTCAGTTATCTGGACCAGGGATTTTGCTTCCACCTACCGGGTGAAATAATCTATGGCTATTACGGCATGCTTGGCTTGACCAGGTGCGATGGGAAGTGGCCCGATCAAGTCTAGTCCCTAGATAGCAAATGGATAAGGTGTGCTAATTGAAGCGAGCCTTTCTGGAGGTAGATAGTGAAGGTTTACGGTCTTCTGGCAAGGTTCATAGGATTGTGCAAATTTTCTAGCGTCCTGATGAATAGTAGGTCAATAGTATCCCATTCTGAGAACCTGGTATGCCAGAGTCTCTCCTGAAATATGGTTGCCGCAGTCCCCTACATGTACCTCATCTAATGCCCATTAAGCATCATCCAGGTGTAGACATCTTAGCAACGGGAGCGATTTTCCTTTGCGGTAGAGGTGCCCTTCTACCAGGCAGTACCGGGTTGCAATCCTCTTGAGCCTGCGTGCTTGATCCAGGTTCTCAGGGAGCATGCCATTTTGGAGACAGTCAGCTTTGGGATCCATCCAGCAAGGTAGTCGAATGACCGGGCTCACTTCTAGCCCTGGGGCCGTACCAGGTCGGGGTATTAATTGGAGCGGAATTCCTTTAGGTAATGCTTGCCCTCATGTTACAGCTATCTTAGCCAAGACATCTGCTCGGTGATTCTTCTCTCAAGGGATCTGTTCCATCTTCATACCCTTAAACTTCGTAGCTGTTTCTTGGACTTTTCTAAGGTATGCTATCATGTTGTCACCTCTTGCCTGATACGCACCGGATACCTGGTTGATTACCAATTGGGAGTCACTTCTAACTAGGAGATACTCAGCCCCTAACTCTGTAGCCACCTTCATTCCTGATAACAGGGCTTCATATTCTACCTCGTTATTAGTAACTTTAAACTCAAACCTGAAATAGTGACTGCATTTAATCCCTTCGGAGTCAATAAGGATGATCCCGGCCCCACAGCCAACTTGATTTGAGGCCCCATCTGTGTACATGATCCAAGACTTGCAATCAGCAGGCCATCCCGAGTGTAAGGTTCCCATTTGTTGATTGACTCATTTCATGGACAAACCACATGTTGGGGTTCTTTGTAAGGGTAGTTTAGGTGTTGTTGTTATTACTCAAGCCCTTTCAAAACCTCAAGGTGTCAAGCATTCCAAAGGTATATCTCTAGTGCTTATTTTTCTTTGAAGAGAATAGTTGCACACACACACTTATCATACATTGCATATGTGTGCATTCTCTTCACATGTCACATGTCACATGTCACATTTCACACTTGCACTTATATGTTATATTTTGTTGTGTGTATTTGTGTCTTGTAGTCTTGTAATTCGTTTCCCGATAGTATTCGAAAACGTCCGCGTATGCACTAGAATGTGCTTGGTTTTGTGCGAAGACCGCTTACGGAGAATGCCCTTGGCTTCTCCTTGGTTTTCACCTATGTTGGTGATCGGCGGTTATGATCGGCGGCCTGGCCGCCGAATGAAACCGCTGTTTGCTTCCAGAAATGTCTGGAGCAATTCTACGGTTATGATCGGTGGTCACGACCGCCATTCAAGACCTGATTAATTTTATCTCTCGGTCTAATTCGGCGGTTGAATCGACGGTCACGAAACCACCGAATGAAACCGCCGTTCATACTTGATTGATTTTTATCTCTCGGTTTGATTCGGCGGTTAGATTGGCGGTCACGAAACCGCCGAATGAAACCGCCGTTGGTCCCCTATTCCTCTCGGGTCCAATTTGGCTGTTATGATCGGCGGCCTGGCTACCGATTGGTGCGTTTCAGGGGCAAACTTGTCTTTTCACATGCTCTGTTTTTCATGTCTATAAATACATCACTTTCTCTTGTTCTGAGTGTGACTCTTCAATCATCAAGAACCCTACTTTCAAAAGAGAGAATTTTAAGAGAGAAAGCAACCAAGTTTGCTCATTAAACACTCAAACCAAAAATCCATTTGCATCAAAGTTTATCTAGCATTCTCTAGCATATCTAGGATGCTTGCTTGCATGGGTCTTTTATCATCACACTTGCTTTGGTAAGTTTTTCACTATTATCATATATAATTAGTGTTTTATTTATTATGGCATCTCTTTTATTACTTAATTGTTCTTAGATTAAATTCTAATATTCAAGATAGAGATTGTTGTGTTGATTTGATTGAGTGTTGTTTTGTGATAGATATCTAGGTTTCTATAATCTATGATTATCTAAGCTAATTGACATGTCATTTAGCTTTAATATCTAGGATTGTTTTTAATTGCAAATTCATCATCTTAGATAAGCATATAGGGTTTCCCTTGCTCTCTGTTGCATTTGAATATTCATATATTCACTTAGGGTGTTAATCTCTTTTTAGAGAATTAAGTCTTGTGTTGTGACCGGGATTAGGTTGCTTAATTCGCAAGTAATCGGACTAGGTTCGCTTATACCGGGATTAGGTTGTAATTTCATCACATTTAGTGAATTCGAGATTCAGGTGTGGCTCACTTAACAGCCCGTGGTTTTTCCCGTGAGGGTTTCCAAGTAAATATCAAGTGTTGTTTTAATTTTCGCACAATATTACACTTGCTATACTTTATTGACTATTAGGGGTATTTTCGTAATCTTGTCCTTAAACGAAAATTTGGTAAATTAGTTAAAATCTATTCACCCCCCCCCCCCCTCTCTAGATTAATAGTTTACACACCGTGAGAACTTTCACCGAGGATTCCGGATCTGAGCTCGGAGCTGCAGATGTATCCGGATGGGGAACCATGCTGAATTCTGCTACAAAGTTGGCCAGGGCTTGGGCCTTGATTGTCGTCCTTGCCTTGTATTTTATGTCATACTGAGTGAGCTCTAAGGCCTACAAGACCAGCCTGCCTGACACGTCTGGCCTCTGAAGAAAATGTCTCAGGGGTTGATCTATCACCACTGCAACTGTGTGAGCTTGAAAATAAGGCCGAAGCTTTCTAGACGTGGTCACTAATGCATAGGCTAGCTTTTCCAGAATGGTGTAGTTCTTTTTAGATTTTGACAAAGCACGACTTACGTAATAGATTGGTCTTTGGGCTCCATCACTACATTCCTTCACCAAGGCTCCGCTTGTCACAGTTTCTGATACTGCTAAGTAAAGTTGTAGTTCCTCTCCTGGAAGGGGTTTTACCAATAGCGATGGTCTGGCTAAAAACTCTTTTAGTGCTTGAAACGCCTGCTCACTTTCTTGATCCTATTTCATGTTCTTCCCCTGTTTGATGATTTTAAAGAAGGGTAGGCATTTATCTGTAGATCAAGATATGAAACGGTTCAGCGCTGCTATCCGGCCAGTCAACCCCTGTCCTTGTTGAAGTGTAGTAGGAGATTCCAGATCCATGATGGCCTTGATCTTCTCAGGATTGGCCTCGATTCCTCTCTCATGCACGATGAAACCTAGGAACTTTCCTGCTGCTACTCCAAAGGCGCACTTAGTTGGATTCAGTCTCATCTGATTCTCTCTGATCACTTGGAAAGTCTGGCGTAAGTCTTCGGGTCGTTGGTTGGCCATTTGAGACTTGGTAATCATGTCGTCTATGTATACTTCCATAGACCTCCCTATCAGCTGCTTGAATAGCTTGTTCACCAAGCATTGGTATGTGGCTCCAGCATTTTTAAGGCCAAATGGCATGACCTTGTAACAGTAAAGACCTTGTCTAGTGATGAAGCTGGTTTTGTCTTGATCGACGGGGTGCATCATGATCTGGTTGTATCCTGAGAAAGCATCCATAAAACTTAGGAGCTTATTACCTGCAGTAGAATCAATCAGCTGGTCGATTTTAGGGAAAGGGAAGCTGTCCTTTGGGCAAGCCCGGTTGAGGTCGGTATAGTCCACACACATTTGCCACTTCCCATTGGCTTTGGTCACCATGACCACATTGGCAATCCATTCGGGGTAGCGGGATTCCCTGATGAATCTGGCTTTTAAGAGTTTCTCCACCTCTTCCTGTACCACGGTATTCTGCTCAGTATTAAAATGTCTCTGTTTCTATTTAACAGGCTTGACAGTAGCATTTACAGCCAACCAATGGGTTGCTAGGTTAAGAGGGATACCCGACATTTCGTCATGACTCCAAGCAAAAATGTTGTTATACTTTTCCAGGAGTTCTACCAAACTCCTTCTAACCTCGCGATCCAGTGCACCTCCTATCTTCACTACTGTAGTTGGATCCCCCATTCTGATCTAGATTTCTTCTAACTGCTCCATGGGGTGTCCACCAATCCATCCCCGTTCTTCCTTTTTTGTTTCCTCTATGATCAAATCTGGCACCCCTCATTCTTCTAGGACACAGAGATCCAGCTCTGGAATCCTGTGACCCAGCTAATTGGTAACATGGGTGAACTGTTTGGCTAATGTGGTAGGGTTGGCGGACACTGTATAACAGGTACGAGCTGCTTGCTGATCTCCCCTGACTTCTCCTATCTTGGTTCCAACCGAGAACTTTAGTAAGTTGTGATAGATGGATAAGACTCCCCTGATTTCCGATAGGAAAGGTCTTCCCAGGATTGTATTATAGGCTGACGGGGTATCAACCACTATGAACTCCGTCATGATATTCTGCTGAAGGGGGGTTTCTCCAATTATTACCGGCAGAATGTGGGTTCCCACTGGCATCACGGAGTCCCCTGTAAAACCGTACAACGGTGTGGTGCAGCTATTGTAGCAAGGGTTTTTCAGGTTGAGCTTTTCCAACGCTTCTTTGAACAAAATATCGACACTGCTTCCGGTATCTATCAGGATGCGGTGAACCCGGCAATTGGCAATCTGTACCGTGATCACCATTGGATCATCATGAGGCTGTACTGTGTTGTAGGCATCTTCCTCAATGAAAATGATTTGAGCAGAGGGAAGATAATCTCATGATCCTCTGGATACCCGGAATACATCCTGACCAATGGTGAGCCTTGGGATCTTCCTAGCATGGTTCTTCATTGAATTGTTGGAAGTATCTGCTAGTGTTAGGCCTCTACTGATAGAGTGAATGACTTGAATTTGTTGCATCAAATCCTTTCCTTCGTCCTTCGTCCTTCGTCCTTCCTCATTTCTTCTGCATCTCGCATTTCCCCTTGAACCTCCTTCCCTGCTTTGATGTTATCCCGTACTTGCTGTAAAAATTCAACTAAGAGTCCTCCTCTCACCAATCCTTCAATCTGGTTTCGGAGGCTGTAACACTCGGATGTGTTATGTCCAACGTCCTCGTGGAAATCGCAGTATTTGTAACGATTTCTTTGATCAGCTGGGATCTTTATTGGACCAGGTTTCCTAAGCAAGCCCTTATCGCAAATAGCCAGATATATGGTCTCTCGGGAGACATTGAGAGGAGTGTAGTGATTGTACCAGTCTTCTTCACTTGATACCCGGGCTACTTCTCTTAGAGGAGGTGATGCTCGGGGAGTAGTTCTCCTAGCCAAGTATCTTTCCCGGTGTTGGGGAGGAGGCGGCCTGTAAGTTGATCGGTTTGGAGGATTGTTCTGGAACTTCTTTGCAAGTGCTGATTTTGGAGATTCCTTCTTAGGCCGTTTAGTTGTTCGGGCTTCATCATGTTCAACCTTGACTCGGAGCTGCTCGTCTATGTCCACCTGCTCTAGCGCCCTATCATAGGCTTCCTGGTAGGTCTCAGGCGGATGCTTGGCAAATGATCAGAACAATCTGCCAGCCCACAAGTTCCTTCTGAAATTGGCTAGGGTCTCCTTCTCAGTAAAATACTCCCATCTGGATCACTTCCTGGTGGAACTTCTCTACATAGGATCTCAAAGTTTCACCTCGCTCCTGGATTACATATTGCAGTAGGACGGGATCCTTAGGGCAAGGCTTGATCCCCTGAAACTAAGCACAAAAATCTGTAGTAAGTTTTGTAAAGGAGTCCACACTACTCGGAGGTAATTTTCTAAACCAAGTCTTTGTGCAGTCGGTTAGAGTGGATGGGAACATTATGCACATAGCTGACCGAGTGGCATTCTAGATTTCCATCTGGTGGACAAAGCTCTCCATGTGGCTCACGGGATCCTCTGATCCGGAATACTTCTTGGTGGGCATCTTGAATTTAGGGGGTAACTCAGCTTCCTAAATCCTTCTGGAGAAAGGTGCATTCATCTCCCCCAAGGGGTTCTTCCGGGTACCCCGGTGTTTCCCCTTCTTCAATTCCTTAAGTTCCTTCGCCATCTTGGCCATCTGATCCTCAAGGCGTTTGGATCCGTCATGCTTGGATCGGGCTACTGAACCTTCGTTGTCTGAAGTTTTTGACTCCACCGTTGGTTCATTGCGCTCCTCCTTCTGAGACCGGGTACCTCGCTGGTTCCTCTTGGGTCCAGTACTGCCACCGGCCTAATTGTTGGCTGGATCCTTCTGGGCGGGATGTCAAATGCTGATTTCACCTGTCGAGGTCTAATATCTCCAGGATAATCTGGTACTGGTAGTGGCGGGCCGAGCCTGTCAAAGACCGGTACCCGGGTACTTGGTCCAGCCCCTTCTGTAAATCTGGGTGCTTGAAAGGGTATTTCTTGGGCGATCATCCGAAGACGGACACTCTCTACATAGGCTGCAGCATGTTGTTCCATGGCATCCCGATTTACCTCTGGGACCGTGGGGTCCTGTGGGGTTGTCCCAGTGTTAGGTGGTGGAACCGGTGTCGGGATCTGGCTTCTTGCTCCCTTCCTCTTCCCTTGGTTTCTTTGGGTTGAAGCGAAGGAAATGGGCCCTGAGTTGGCGGGCTGTCCTTAAGAGGATCGGAGCCTCATCTTCTACTTCTTCTGTGTAGAGCTTGGTAGCTTATTATGGGTGAGGAGTTATTTCTCACAAACGGTGCCAAAAGTGTTAACCGAAAATTGTCAGTGGGTGATATTTCCAATTAACAATTCAATGGGGACCAGGATCGGGGTAGATCTTGGTCGAAGAGGTATCAGGTAGTTCGATACCTTTGGCTTCCTAAAAATTCACTAAAAATGGTGTATGATAGTAGTAAGAAAAAATGAGTCAAACATATGGTAGAACGAATACTCAACATATTTTATTCGGAATAAACACATAGTAAGGTTACAATCAATCTTTAGCAAAACTATCGATATATGAACAAAAGCAGGCTAAACTTGATGGGCAATGGCGATGAAGCTCTAGTGTCTGTCGATAAGTGGAAAAGTATGAAGTAGGGTTTCGGTCTCCCATTTTTTACTATGATCATACGATGAATATATAGGTTCGTGTCTTGCCATGCACTCCTAGAACTTTGGTCTAGGGTTTTAGTAATTCACGGGTCTTTCCTTGGCGATCGACGAATTCGTCGGGGGTTTGATCCCTAAGATCCCATGATTCCTTTTAGAACTGAAAGAGTTGACTTTGCTTTTGAATGGGACTCTTAAATGGCATGAAGGCATGTAATATTCTGCCTCAAACGATGGCGTTTAATGCTTGTCTTTCTTCTCAGTTTGCTAATCGGGGTACCTGCTTCTCACTTTAGGCGGGGTCGGAGCACTGGGATTTTTGTATTAATTTGCTAAGTGTCTGCTGCTAGCTCTTAGTGGATCGGGATACTCAAGTACCTCGCCTTCTTCTTGTCTCTCTCGAATTATGTTATAACGTATTGGGATACCGAGGTATTAGGGTGCTAGGATACTAGGGTATCTGGGGTCGAATTGGTACTAGGAATTTGTAATAGTGGAGTCCCCGAGGCTTCGTCTTCGGGGCTCCCTGGTACCTTCTGGGTTCTGAATGTTTTGGATCTGATTAGGGTGGGCAGAAGTCCCTATCCCAATCTTTCTGTAGGTAGGCGGGGTACCCGGATACCTCTTCCGTTGTTGCTTTCTACCTCGACTTATTTTTTTTATGCTGATGGAAAATTCTTCTTTGATCCCTGCCACTTTTGGCTGTTAACACTTGCTTTCCAAGATCTTCTTTTTGGTTATCATTAGATTTCCCATTAGTAATACCGCCACATTTTCCTTTCCCCGCCATCCCCTCCTCATCAATGCAATTAATGTTGTCCTTATTTCCCGTGTTACTTTTGCTTGACACAAGGTATCTCATTCATCTGTTTTAGGTCTCTGGTTGCCCTTTCAGACTCCCCTATTTACCGCTGGAGGTTTCCGGCCAACCCTTAGCATTTCTTCCCTATGCCTAATGGTTCCTCTAGTTGTTCTGACTTGAATCTCTAGGATTCCAACACCCTCCTCTCGAACCCCAGGTTTTCCTATCAGGATTGTTCATCTTCTGCTGGAATCTCTTTGGAGGACTTACCGTTCGGAGCCAAACATTTAACCGTATTTGTGCTTCTGATATTACCTCCTTCCCATCTCCAGATTCTAAACATTCTCTCAAGGATTGACCCAATCTACCACACTTGAAGCAATAATCCAGTAACCTCATAATGAAGAAGCACTGTTTTAATCTTTCCCTCCCCAAGTAGGTCAACCCTTAGACTTCTCTTCAGGGGCTCCTTAGCATCAATAAGAGCTCTAACTCGGACATACCTCTCTGAGCCATCCTTTGCCGCACCCATTTCAATATCCCGAACTTCCCCAATCATCCTTCTTAAAAATAGACCTATTTCTTTTGTCATACATAATAATGGAAGATTATGTATTTGAACCCAAAATTCCACTACTTTAAATGTCATATTTGATATCTCTCCAATCCCTGTAGGTTCCTCAAAGATTATAATGGCCCTATCGAATGTCCAAAGACCTCCCATTTGGATGCGTTTCCTATCTTCCATGTTCCTGAAATGGAATGCAAAAATATTCCCCTCCATCGCTTCGATCTCAACTCCCTCACTCACCATCCATATTGATTGCATCACATCCATAAAAGCTTCTCTGTTGACTAACTTAGTAGCCATCACTTTTCCCACCAAGCATAACAATAATCTTTGCTCCCCTTTATCCTTAAGCTTATCATCCAGAGTTCCGATAGGACTCTTCTTTTCCTTAATGGAGAGAGCGCCACATATCATAGCTATTTCCTCATAATTCATTACAGTTATCAATCTCCCGGCACACTGACTTAACTAGCTTAAACCAGGAACAACACTCTTACCTTAAGTTTCACCCTGACTTTATTGGTTTAATCAAAGTTAAACACTCTCACCTTAAGTTTCAGTGAAAATTAAGAGAGAGACTTATTTTCGTTTAAAAAACATTTATAATTTATACTTACAAGAACACCCCTAATGTCTTTCTTTCTTTAAAGAATACATAACTGAAATGTAGATACTCCTAATGTCTTCCTTCTTTTACAAATACATAAACGCCCGAGTGGTCCTAAAGCATTTACCTCACACCAAAATACCTACACAAGAATCCACTAACACTTTCTGGTTGACTAATCAATCAAACGAACTATGTGGCTATTTGACTTTGTGTTGACAAATTTTAGGTGAAAACGAAATACAAACTTATATTATGTGTTGGGTGAAAAAAAAAGTATATTTATATATTTGAGACAATGGTATTTTTAAACTTTTGGATGAGAACCTTATAATAAGAGGAATTATATTACATTAAGAAAGTTTAAGATAAGATATATAGTAGCCAACGGGGACGTAGCTCAACTGGTAGATGGACGAGCTTGGGGCTTAGGTAAATAACTCCCAAGTTAGCGGTTTGAATCCTATCAACGGCGAAAGCTTTAAAAAAAATACCTAATCCCGAATTAAAATTAATAGATATTGTCAAACAAAAAAAACAAAAAAAAAAGGAAAGATATATAGTAGTATTGCAATCCTTATTATTTAATTAACAAACTGTTTTGACTCGACACACATGGTCTCTTCATCATCATCTGCATTTTAATTAAACTGATGATGAGATGGAATTGTGTGTAATTAAAGTTCTTGCTTGCAATCACTACTCTTGAGCTGGGGTGAGCAAGCAATGGTAACCACCCTAAGACCTTTGATTTTGTGAGGTGGCAACTTGGCCAAGGACAAAGTGAGCACGCCATTGTCAAGCTTAGCCTGTACAGAGTCCAAATCAACGTTGTCTGGCAACTTCAACTGCCTCCAAAACTTGCCATAGGATCTCTCCACTCTATGCCAGTGATCACCTTTTTTCTCTCAGCACCCGGTTCTCTTCCACCTCAATCTTCAGCTCCTCCTTGTTCAGCCCTGGTACGTCTAGCATGATAACGTGTCCCTCTGGTGTTTCTTTCCAGTCTACCCTGGCTGGATTCGGAGAGAGGCCTGTGCTCTCAACCCCAAATGGGATTTGTTCCAGAACACCCTTCAAGGGGAACCAAAGGCTGCAAAGTCCCGCAACAACACAAAATAAGGCTAACAGCAAGTAGTAGACGAGGAAGTATTGTTGTTTCATTTTCACTACTAGTGAGTAATGTAAAAGCACAGTCTGAGTTAGATTTAGATGGGTGGGGAAATATGATTTATGCAAGTGAAAGAAGGTTGCTGAAAATTCTGATGTTGGACTAGTGTTGTGTAGATAAACGGAGAAGGTTCCAGTTTTATGGAAAGCAGATATCATATACTCACAGCATGTGTAAAAGCTTAATTAATGCAACACTCTTCTCACATGTTCTACACCCTTCAAAGGGTTGCAGGCATTTGATGGATTGAGAATAGATAAAGGTGCCTAAAAATATATTTGTAATTTTTTAAGCACACCCTCTTTCTATATGGTTGTGGTGCATAAGCGAATGGCATGGAGAAATGGGGCATAGGGGAGGGTGATTGCTGTGACCTTTGTTCAAGTAACTAAGGGCCAAGTTATAGATGTTTCAAATAAAAATGGTCATATTTTGGCAGTTGAAAAGATGGTGTTGGGGATGTGCAGTATCATCTATACTTCCCATGTCCATTATCAGAATCACTGACAAAAGAAGGTGATCATGGGTGGATGGAACTTCAAAAGCCTGTTCCTACTCTTTACTCTTGTTTATGTGTTCCCATTCAGAACTTTACCATTGTCCTCTCTTAAATATGTGATATCATCAAGCCTTCATTGTTATGTCAGAGGGGCTTGCATAGCAAGCAAGTAGCAGCTCTTCTCATTAATCCAATGCGATATCTTATAGGCTACCACCACCATCACCAATTTATTTTTATCTTCCAGTGACATCATTTATGTCTTACACGGGTGTGAGTTAAAACTTTGTGACATGTTGATCTTTTCTATAATAATACTAAGGTAGAGATATACAGGGCTAGTTACAGATGAAGATACAATGAGGTAGAGGTGCTATGTTGTGCAGATGAGGCTGTATTATGTTGGGGTTGTGATGTCAAGGTTCATACAGCGAACAAGCTATCCCAAAAGCATCAACGTGTTTCTCAACAAGTTTGTTTCATTATGCATGCAGGAGCGGAGTGGCTATTTCTTCTGCTTGGAGGACAGGGCCATACTCTGCAAATAATGTAACATACCACAACGCCAAGCTCATAAAGCTGGAAAGCTAGTTTAGCTCCTCTATTGCTAATAAAGCTAGTTTCAGCTTAACTCACTTGGTTATATCCAATGCGAATAATTCAGATCTTCAATGGTATAGTCTTACATTTCAAGCACACTCAAAGTGCGTGCTTTCAAGCTAGAACAAAGAGTTGTACTAACATGCTACAATAGGGATTGAAAAGTAAATACAACAAAGTTTTACAAGGACAAGTTGTTATATCTGATCTTCATCTTCAAACACCACCCATACCATGCTTATTTTGGTCTCTAGCGTGCAAGAGAAAAGAGTTGTTGACACACTAACATCATCTTCTTTGCCTTCATCTGCTGGTTTTGTAAGACTATTCAAAATTGAATGAGGTGTTTTTGAACAGCCTAAGCATTGTTCCAATGCTGTAATATGTTCCATAGTGATGATTTGGACTGATGGGTATTCTAAGTTCTTGTTATCAATTATTCGCTTGCTCTTCTCATACAATTCATGAAGCTTTTGGCTTTTTTGAGATGCCCTCTTTAGTATGTCACAGGCTAAAGCTCTTGCTGGCCTTGCTAAATCAAAGAACATATTGACATGAGCAGCCACACCTTTAGAAAATGTCAAGTATACCTGGAAGCTTTCTTTCAAGGTGTTCATCATAGCTACTTGAGCCAAGTTATCACAAGCCAAAATGTCGGTGAACTTTTTAAGACCCTGTCTATGAAATCCTGACACTTTGGCAGTTTAAAAAACACCATATCCATTGACTTGAAAGCCTGGGACATAACAGGTTCAAGCTTGCCACCTAGGTTGATAACCCATCTCATTCTTTCTTCAAGATAAGCTGCATACTTGTGCAGGAAACAAACTGAAGGATCCGAATTCATCAGCAACCATCAGCTACTCAATTGAAGATGGCCAAAAACATATGCATTACATAGCTGTTGCTCAAAGAAGCGATTGCCTCCACGTAAGAGGCGATGAATTAGCATAAGACTCTTCAGAGCCACCAAGTGGTCTCTTGTCTTCCCAAGACGACAAGAAATCCGTTCAGCAAGAAAATAAATGGATCCAGGAGAATCTGACACCAAGAAGAGGATCCCGTGCATATATTTGTCATCGATGGGTCCATAATCGTGGCCAGTTGCACGCACCACTGCAATTTCTATGTCAGAAAAGCCTTTTCCATCGTAGAATTGATTATGGACTCAAAAGCGAACGAATATTTCCACCAGCGCTAAACTCTTGTTCTATAGCCACTGTAAAAATTGGTGTTGCAAGAATTTGTTTGGCTATAATAGCCAAGCTTGGGAAGTGTTTTTCATGATCCCTCCACCAATGTAGGATATCAAATTGTTCCACATCACCGTCTCCCATAAACTCAAAACTGGTATTGTGATAAGTTTTAATCTCGGAATATGTGGTCGAGCTTTGTAAAGTCTCATTTATTGATTGGCTTATTTCGTGGGCAAACCACATATTGGGGTTTGAATTGTAAGGGTAGTTTAGGTGATTGAGGATCAAGCTCAAAGGCCCTTCCAAGACCTCAAGGTGACAAGCACTCCAAAGGTATAATCTCTAGTGCTTAGTTTTCTTTGAAGAGATTTAGTTGCACACATACACTTAGCATATTTGCTTATGTGTGCATTCTCTTCACATGTCACTTCACATACTAGCACTTTGATTGATATATCTTATTGTGTGTTTATGTGTTGTGTAATTCGTTTCCCGAAGATTGTTCAGAAACATTCGCACGTGCATATTGATGTGCTTGTCTTGCACGAAGATCTCCTTCGGAGAATGCCCTTGGCTTCTCCTTTAGATTCACCACTTTGCACACTTGCATATTGTGCACAAAGTGGAAACAGGGAATTGTCGCCATTTGATGGTGTCGCCATGGCGACAAAACGTTTTGTTAACCTAAAATTGTCACCGGGGTGCAATTTTAAATCAACGGTTTGTGAGGGACCTGGATCTGATTAGACCTGGGCTAGCGGGATGCAGTATACCCCGATATCCCGCTAGTTCTTTGGACTCCGCTGGGTGCGATAATTACCTACTTGTAACGGACCCATATCGGGGTAGATTGGGGGTAGCGAGGTACTTAGTAGCCTGATACCCCGCTGATTCTCTTAAATCAAGTGTTATGTTGGGTGTAACCAATAAGATGGATAAATTTCTTATATGGTGGAAGTATAAAGCAGGAAAACTGTTGATATATATGTCGATCGAGGTACGATCTTTACAACTTGGTATTTGAAATATCAATATTACAGCATGGGAAAAATAAAGCATATATGGGAGCAATGGAGATGGAGCTTTTCGTGCCTGTCGATAAGTAGAAAAAGTGAAGTAGGGTTTCGATCCCCTTTTTCTTGTCATCACATGATCAATATATAGGCTCGCCTTCTTGCTGAGCACTCCTAGAACTTCGGACTAGGGTTTCCTTGGTGCACGGGTCTTCCTTTGAAGTTTAACGAATTCGTCGGGACACTAATCCCGAAAGATCAGATGGTTCCTTTTTTCTCGGTTCCAAATAAGTTAACTCCTATTAAAAATATGATTCTCCATGGCGGGAATGAATGCCGCGTTGTGACTTTGAGTTTCTATCTTGAACGGTGACGTTTAAATGTCTGCCTTTGTATGCGGTCTACTCTTCGAGGTCGGTGTACTGGGACCCTTGTATTTATCTTGTTATGTGTACGTCATGAGTTTTGCTGGTCGGGGTACTCCAGGTACCCCGCGTCCCTCTTGCTCCTCTTAAAACTATGTTTGCAGATATCAAGGTCCCAAGTAACAGGGTACTAGGATACTCGGGCATCGGGGTGCTCGGGGTAGCTGGGTGCCACGATCTTGTGACGGTTGTGTCTCTAGAGCCTTTCTCTTTACGGCTTCCTAGTGCTTTCTTGGTTCCAGAGATTTTGGACCTAACCGGGGTGGGTATAAGCTTCTACTCTAGCCCGTCAGCTAGCGGACGGGGTACCCGGATATCTTTCCCGTTGCTACTTTGCATCTCAGCTTTCTTCTTAAAGCTAATGGAAAATTCTTTTTTGGTCCCCACCATTTTAGGCGGTTAACACGTTTCATTCCTGAAATTCAATCAGGTATGATGTCGCCACTTGACAAATGGTGATAAAGGAGATTTCTTTGTTGCGTCAGGCATCGCCACTTACTATCGCCATTTGTCATGACAACACAAAGTGGTGACATAGAAGAAAATCTAGTGTCACCACTTTGTGTCGCTATGACAAATGGCGACAACTGATTTTGTCCAAAATGACATAGCTTCTATTTGACCTGCTATAAATATGCCTCTTTGTTCTTAGGTCAATCCAATGACTCAAAAATCATATTTTTAATTGAGAGCTTTTTCAAAGAGAGATTTTTAATCAAGAACTCATCTTTGATCATCTTTGTTTACTCAAACACTTTTCCATGATCATCAATCATCATCTAGCATCATCTTTGATAATTTAGATATCTTTTTGTACGGATTTTTCAACACACTTTGCTTGGTAAGTTTTTCACTTATATCTTACATATTTTGTGTCTTTCTTTACAAGCAATCTCATTTATCACTTGTATGTCATTCATATATATTTTAGATACAAGTTTGAGATTAGTGTATTGATTGTTTGAGAGTTGTATTGTGATAGCTATCTAGGTTTTCATAATCTATGTTTTTTTTTTTTAACAGCAGATATAAAACAAAGAACGCCCAAAGCAGGGCCAAAGAGCATAATAACGCCAAACCACCCAAGGAGACAAAAGCCACAACCAGCAGCAGCCCAAGGCAAAAACAAGAAAAAGAGGCAACAGCTAGAAAAACAAGCGCAACAATGCACCCAAAAAAACGGAACCAAAACCAGACACCCTAAAAAGAGAAAAACACAAAACAGAACACCCCCTGCCCAAATGTTTAGCTAAGCTTTTTGACATGTCATTTAGCCATTGATATCTAGGATTATTCTAATTGCAAAATTGTCATCCTAGATAAGCATATAGGGTTACCTAGCTCTAATTGCATTTTTGGATATTTCATATATTCACTTAGGTTGTATTATCTCTTCATTGAGAAGTGAGACTTGTGTAGCTTCCGGGATTAGGTTGCATAAATCACAAGCAATTGGACTAGGTCCATTTATACCGGGATTAGGTAGGTGTGCGATTATATACTAGGATTAGGTTGTAATCTTTAACACATTTAGTGGATTCGAGGTTCGAGTGTGGCGCACTTACTAGCCCGTGGTTTTTCCCGTGAGGGTTTCCACGTATATATCAAGTGTTATTTATATTCCGCACCATATTACACTTGCTATATTATATTGACTATATTTTCGTAATCTTGACCATACACGAAAATCGGGTAAAATCGGATAAAATCTATTCACCCCCCTCTAGATTAATATTGAACACACCATAATTTGTTTCAATTGGTATCAGAGCGGGTTCCTAGATATACTTAAGTGATCCTTGCTCATTTTGGTGTGTTTTGCATTTTGTGTGATTTTTGATCATTCATACATTTGCATTCATTTCATTCATTCATAAACATTATGAGTGGAAAACGGTGGAAATGGTGGTGGCAACGAGGGTGCTTTTAGCACAAGGCCTCCACTTCTTAGGTCTCTTGGAAAGGCCGTACATATGTCTTACCGGGCTACACATCACCCATTGAATTAGAGGATGCTCAAGTAAAGCGCAATAGAACTCTTGGAAATAGGAAGGCGATGGCAAGATGGAAAATCAATATAAATTGATTCAAAACACTGGGATAACTAAGGAGGCATGGGACATCCTAGAGGTTGCACATGAGGGAACCGAAGTTGTAAAGGACTATCAAGTTCTCCAAACGCAATTCAATTGCTTAGGATGGATGAGAACGAATGCTTCAACGACTTCGAAGTAAGGTTGATGGACATTGTGAACCAAAGTCATCAATGAAACAAATAATCGGGCTTGAGGGGGGGTGATGATTTTACGCTTTTTACCCAATTTTTCGGTTGAAGACGGCTACACATCACCCATGATGACGAATCCACTAAATGTGATTACAACCTAATCAGAAGTAATCACACACCTACCTAATCCCGGTATGAGTGAACGTCCAATTTGCTTGCGTTCTAAGATGGAGACTTACTTTCTCTATAGAGACCCTAAGTGAATATATGTAAATATTGATGTGCTGATTAATATGCAAGCCTAGATATCAAAACTAAAAAGCAGCTAATCAATATTAAGCAATAGCACAATAAAAATCTCAAACATACATCATACTCATCTCACGCAAGTAATTAATTGAGATTGCAGAAACACAAAACATGTAAGATATTAGTGAAAAGCTTACCAAGCAAAGTATGATGAAGTTTGAGGCATCAAAATGGAATAGGAAAGAATTTTTCTTCTCTTTGAAAAATATCCGATGAATTCTGAATATGCCATTCCTATGCATATATATGTAATCGGACGAAAAATCGGCGGTTTCATCGGCGGCCATATAAATTGATTGAAGAACAGAGCAAACGGCGGTTCATTCGGCGGTTTCACCGCCGATTCCAACCGCCGAAACAGAACAGGGATAACAGGTATAACGGCGGGAGGCATGGGTTTCAACATCTGAGAGATAAATCTAGGTCTTGATCGGCGGTTAACGGCGGCACCGCCATAACCGCAGGCTTCAGAACTGGACGAACGGCGGTTTAATTCGGCGGCCAGGCCGCCGTAAAGGATCACTAGATAGGTGAAAACCAAGGAGAAGAAGCTTCAAGGCGGTTCGCGCTAAACCAAGCCATTCTCGTGCATGCGCGGACGTTTCTGAAATTCGGGAAACGAATACAACAACATGACACAATTACACACCATAAAATATAATAAATAAGTGCAAGTGTGAAATGTGACAAATGAAGAGAATGCACACATATGCAATGAATGTTAAGTGTGTGTGTGCAACTAATCTCTTCAAAGAAAAGTAAGCACATAGAAATTTACCTTCGGTGCTTATCAACACGAGGTCTTCAAAGGGCTTCAAACAAGAAGACCGATACTTAGGCTACCCTTACAAAGAACCCCCACATATGGTTTGATCACGAAATAAGCCAATTAAAAACAACGGGAATCCTTACAAACTTGGTGACCCGTACTCAGATAGGAGGATCAAGCAAAAGATTATGAGATCACTTCCCGAGAGGTTTGAGTCCAAGGTGACGGCTTTAGAGGAGAATAACACATACAAGGATATGAAGCCGAGTGAGGTGATTGGAAGACTTCTAGCTTATGAGTCTAGGAAGGATCCTACCTCCACACCTCCTAAAAAGCAAAAGGGAATTGCTTTGAAAGCCTCCAAAGATGAGAAAGAGGAGAATGATGACTCGGACGAAGAAATGGCCTTGTTGATGAGAAGGTTCAAGAAATTCTATAAGTCCGAGAAGAAGGGTTTCGGATCCAAGGGCCAAGACTTCAAGAAAAAGACTCCGTTCAAGAAGTTTGAGCCTAGGCAAGAGAAGACCGAAAGGAAAGAGGTCTGATGCTATGAGTGTGGTGGGATAGGTCACTTTGCCCCCGAATGTGCAAATCACAATGACAAGAAAAAGGGAAAAGTGATGGCTGTCACATGGAGTGGAATTGATGACTCCAAAGAGGGAGATGAGTCTTCGGATGATGAAGAGCTCATGGCTAACATCATAGCCTTTGCCTCCTCCCACAAAAGCAAAGGTTCTAGTGAAGAAGAGAATGAGAGTCAAGAGGAAATTGACTCAAGTGATGATGACTCTTTATCTCACTCCACTAATGGAAATATAGATAGGATGGATCTTCGAGACTACATGGTCAAGTTTGAGAATTCAAGGTTAAAAAACAAGAGAGAAATTATAATATTGAAGGAAGAAAATCTAGAGCTCTCAACACATGTAGACCAATTAAGTGAAGAAGTTGTGAGATCCATAAAGAATGAAGATAAGCTAAAAGAGAAGTTAATCTTATCTAAGAGGAATGAAGAAGGTTTGAAGAGGGAACTTGATGAAGCTATAGAATCATTATCTAGGATGGCTTCTAGCACCAAAAAGCTTGACCACATGCTTGGTGTTGGAAAGAGTCCGTGTGATAAGAGGGGTCTTGGGTATGAAGATAGTAAGGAGATCTTAACCTCTAATAAGACCATGTTTGTCAAGAGCTTGGGCAACAAAGAAGCTTTACCGGTGCAAACTTCTAGGAAGAAAATTGATCTAGGATAATGTTCAAATAGTGCATAAGTGAAAGTGATGCCAAGAAGGCAACCTCAAGCTCAACCTTCAAGAGCTCTTCAAGCTAACATTTCTCAACCTATGGCTCACAAAGGAAAGGGACCAATCGTGCAAGCTAAACCTCGGAAGCAAGCTAGACAGGTTCAACAACGAAGATGGATTGAACCTACTCAACCACAAAGACATGGGAAAGTTCCTATGTGCACACAAGGACAAGGTATGATTCCTTATTTTATTCCTACATGTCATTTTTGTGGTTTTGATGGTCATATTAGACCAAGATGCTTTCGTTATATTAAAATGTGCAAAACTAGAAGCATGATTGAGAAGAAAAAGAATAGAGCCATGATGCATATTTTTAGGAATGAGAAAATTGATTTGCATGATCCTAGGACATTTAGAGCCCATGTACCAAAGACCACTAGGAAGGAAAATGTTTTACCTAGGTGGATTAGAAAGAATGAAAATATTTGCCATGTTGCACAAATTGCCTTGAATGCAAATTCTTCTAATTTTTGGTATTTAGATAGTAGGTGTTCTAGGCACATGACGGAAAACAAGAGTTTATTCGAGACTTTTGTCATGGAGAAACGAGACTCTTGTCATGGAGAAAGAAGGATGTGTCACCTTCGGTGATGGATCCAAAAAGAAAGTCATAGAGAAAGGAACCATTTCCATTCCTGGATTACCCTCCTTATCCAATGCTTTATTTGTTGATGGCTTGAAAGCAAATTTGATAAGCATTTCTCATCTTAGTGATGAAAGATATTCCGTCTTGTTTAGCAAAAATGATTGCTCTATCCTAAAGCCGGATGGACAAACCTTGTTGAAAGGTATGAGATCTAGTGACAATTGCTATTGTCTTGAAGCTAGAATAGTCTTAAACAATGTGTCCAAGGATAAGCAAATTGAGTTGTGGCATGAAAGACTTGGCCACATGAACTTTCGGGATTTACGAATCTTAGATAAGTTCAATAGTGTGCGTGGCCTTCCCAAGCTTGGGAAGAAAGCCAATGGTGTTTGTGGACCTTGCCAACAAGGAAAACAAACCAAAAACATGCATAAAAAGGGCAAGTATCTCTCCACCAATGAGTCCTTAGAGCTTTTCCACATGGATCTTATGGGTTCGATGCAAACCGAGAGTTTAGGTGGAAAGAGGTACATTTTTGTTTGTGTTGATGATTTCTCTAGGTTCACATGGACATATTTTCTTAGAGAAAAATCCAAAACTTTTGACAAGTTTAAAATGCTTTGTAATAAAATTCAAAATGAAATGAATTCAAACATTAAAAGCATTAAACGGATTAGAAATGACCATGGGAGGGAGTTTGAGAATGCCATCTTTGAAAGCTATTGCAATAGCTTAGGCATCTTCCATGAGTTTTCGGCTCCTAGGACACCTCAACAAAATAAAGTTGTTGAGAGGAAAAATAGGGTCTTTCAAGAGATGGCCCGTGTGATGTTGCTTAGCAATAATGTCCCTAGGAACCTATGGGCCGAAGCCATCAATACGGCTTGCTATATAGGAAATAGAGTTTTCCTAAGGCCTAAATCTAGAAATACATCCTATGAGATATGGCAAGGTAGAAAGCCAAATGTTAGCTACTTCCATTCCTTTGGAAGCAAATGCTACATTTTAAATAACCGTGATCAACTTGGCAAGTTTGATGCTAAGAGTGATGAGGGTATCATTATTGGCTATGCCTTGAATAGTAGAGTCTATAGAGTTTTCAATTTGAAGACTCGAACCATCATGGAATCATCCAATGTTGTCATTGATGATACAAGGCTCAAGTCTAATGACCATAAGGAGGAGGTTGTTTTAGATGATGACTCTCCCTTGGAAAAGGTTGTGGAGACTCCCACTGTTGGGACGTCCAATGGTAATAATGAGGACACACAACCTATTGATAGAGTTCCTCTCTTGAACTCTAAAGAACTCACTCCATGGGTTAGACAACTCCATGATAAGAATGACATCATTGGAGAAGTTAATGAGGGTGTTAGGACTAGGCCTCAAATAGCTAATCTCATTAGCTACACATGCTATACCTCACAAATAGAACTCAAAAAGGTTGATGAAGGCTTAAATGATGAATTTTGGGTTCTTGCTATGCAAGAAGAGCTAAACCAATTCGAAAGACATGAGGTTTGGACTCTAGTTCCTAGGCCTAAGAGCACTAATGTGATAGGCACCAAGTGGATATATAGGAACAAATCCGATGAGGATGGCAACATAGTGCGTAACAAGGCTAGACTTGTTGCACAAGGGTACTCTCAAATTGAGGGTATCGACTTTGAGGAGACATTTGCTCCTGTTGCCCGCTTAGAGTCTATTAGGTTTCTCTTGTCCATTTCTTGTGTGCACAAGTTCAAATTGCACCAAATGGATGTCAAGAGTGCCTTCCTCAATGGCTTCTTGCAAGAGGAAGTGTTTGTTGAACAACCCAAGGGGTTTGTGGATGCTCACCACCCCAACCATGTCTATCGCCTCAAGAAGGCTCTTTATGGGTTGAAACAAGCACCGAGAGCTTGGTATGAGTGCCTCACTCAATTTCTTGTTGAAAATGACTACACAAGGGGTAGTGTTGATAATACCTTGTTCATCAAGAGAAACAAATATGAGTTATTTATAGCTCAAATCTATGTTGATGACATTGTATTTAGCTTAACCAATAACACCAAAGTCTAACAATTTGTTGATGTTATGTCTCATGAGTTTGAGATGAGTCTTGTTGGTGAGCTAAGTTACTTCCTAGGTTTACAAATTAGGCAATTGAATGATGGGAGTTTTATAACCCAAGCTAAATATGCTAAAAACTTAGTGAAGAAGTTTGGTTTAGAAAATGCCAAACATTGTGATACACCCATGAGTACCACTTTGAAGCTAAGCAAGGATGCTAGTGGTAAAAGTGAGGAACAAACTCTATATCGGGGCATGATTGATAGCTTGCTTTATTTGACCGCAAGTAGGCCTGATATATCTTTTAGTGTGGGTGTGTGTGCTAGGTACCAATCAGATCTTAAGGAGTCCTATCTCTCTTCCGTTAAGAGAATCATTCGTTATGTGAATGAGATATCTAACTATGGGATTTGGTACTCTTTTGACACTAATGCTAGTCTTATAGGCTTTAGTGATGCGGATTGGGCAGGAAATTGTGATGATAGGAAAAGCACATCGGGCGGTTGCTTCTTCCTAGGCAACAACTTAGTGTCTTAGGTTTGCAAGAAGCAAAATTCGATTTCCTTGTCCATGGCCGAGGCCGAGTATATAGCCGCGGGGAGTGGATGCACAACTCCTTTGGATGAAGCAAATGCTAGTAGACTACGGATTCAACCAAGGTACACTCACCCTCTTTTGTGATAATATGAGTGTCATTAATATTTCCAAGAATCCGATTCAATATTCTAGAACTAAGCATATTGACATCCGCCATCATTTCATAGTACTTGAACATGTAGGTACTAATGATCAACTAGCGGACTTATTTACTAAACCCTTAGATGCTACTCGATTTAAAACATTTAGTAGATCTATTAGGATTTGTCTCATAGAGTGATAAGTTTTGGTGATTGACCCCATATGGGGAACTCAAGCAAAAAGAGCTATTTTGCATACTTGTCACATGCAAAAATTTGAAATATCTTATGCTTCTTCTTTTAATTGCTTGAGTAAGCTTGGTTGCACATATGTATATATGTTTTCAATTCAATAAGTGTGAACCATGCTTTATTTACAATCCATATCATATTTATGTTCAAACATGCATTTTTGGACTAGGAGATTTACATAGGAAGTATGATTTGAATGACCTATAGTTATCTCCATAACATGATGATTCTTTTATAACATGCTAATGCCAAATGAAAAAGCATGAATTGATGATTCCATATAAAAATGCAAAACTTGTGTGAAATACTTATGAGACTTAAATGAATAAAGGATCTTTTATCCGTTCAAAGGATTTTACAATCCAAATGTCTCATTTTCTTTATTGGTTGAACATGGTTACTATCATATGGGTATCTCGCCCGGAAAAATCAAATAGGGTGTAAAGTTGCTCATGCCAAGTTTCGCTTATAAAGTTGGATATAGTTGCTCTTAAATTGAAATCAATAAAATCTCTATATCCTTGCTTTACTCATGACAATGGTGAAATTGGTTTGAATTCTTATTAGAAACCTTTGTCATTTGTGAAACAAATTATAGCACGGTGTGTATAAAACTATCTAGAAGGGGGGTGAATAGATTTTAAGCTTTTTACCCAATTTTTCGTGTTAGTCAAAATTACGAAATTACCCCTAAATAGATAAAGCAATAAATCAAGTATAAAATGCGGAAATTAAATAACACTTGATTTTTACGTGGAAACCCTCACGGGAAAAACCACGGGCTAGTAAGTAAGCCACACTCGAACCTCGAATCCACTAAATGTGTAAACAATTACAACCTAATCCCGGAAGTAATCACACACCTACCTAATCCCGGTATGAGTGAACCTAGTCCAATTTGCTTGCGATCTAAGCAACCTAATCCCGGATGCTACACACAAGACTTACTTTCTCTATGAAGAGAATAACAACCCAAAGTGAATATATGAATATCCAAATGCAACATAAAGCAAGGGAAACCCTATATGCTTATCTAAGATGATTAATATGCAATTAGAACAATCCTAGATATCAAAACTAAATGACATGTCAAATAGTTTAGCTAATCAAGATTAAGCACAAAACTTAATTAGCTATCACAAAAAAAAAACTTCTCAAACATACATCATACTAATCTCAAACTTGTATTCAAAGTATATAAAATAACATACAAGTAATTAATTGAGATTGCTAGCTAAGAGAAACACAAAATATGTAAGATATTAGTGAAAAGCTTACCAAGCAAAGTATGATGAAGAATCCATGCAAGAAGACATCTAGAAGATCAAGGATGATGCTAGATGATGATTGATGATCATGAAAAAGTATTTGAGTAATAAAAAATGAGTTCTTGGAATTTTTCTTCTCTTTGAAAAATATCCTAAGTATGAATTCTGAATATGAACTCTCTTAATTGACCTAAAGACAAAATGGCATATATATAGGGGGCCAAATCAAAGTGTGGTCGTTTAAGTAAGTTTCAAAGAAACGCACCGATCGGCGGTTTCGGCCGCCGATCATGACCGCCGAATTGAGCTCGTGAAGAACAGAGCATAAACGGCGGTTCATTCGGCGGTTTCGTGACCGTCGATCCCAACCGCCGAATCAAACCTGAGAGATTAAAATCAATCAGGTATGAACGGCGGTTTCGTGACCGCCGATTCAACCGCCGAATTAGACCGAGAGATGAATCAATCAGGTCTTGAATCGGCGGTTTCGAACGGCGGTCGTGACCGCCGATCTTAACCGCAGAAATGCTTCAGACCAATCTGGACTGAAACGGCGGTTTCATTCGGCGGCCAGGCCGCCGATCATAACCGCCGATCACCTAGAAAGGTGAAAACCAAGGAGAAGCCAAGGGCATTCTCCATAGGCGGTCCTCGCGCTAAACCAAGCACATTCTAGTGCATGCGCGGACGTTTCCGAAAGTTATCGGGAAACGAATTACACGACAACAGGACACAATTACACACAACAAAATATAATAAATAAGTGCAAGTGTGAAATGTGACAAGTGAAGAGAATGCACACATATGCAATGAATGTTAAGTGTGTGTGTGCAACTAATCTCTTCAAAGAAAAGTAAGCACATAGAAATTTACCTTCGGTGCTTATCAACACGAGGTCTTCAAAGGGCTTCGAACAATAAGACCGATACTTAGGCTACCCTTACAAAGAACCCCAACATGTGGTTTGTCCAACCCCAACATGTGGTTTGTCCACGAAATGAGCCAATCAACAAATGGGAACCTTACAATCTCCCCCTTTGGCTATTTCGTGATAAAACCACCACTCACATTGATTCCTCACAAAGAAATAGAAACTACGGGACAACTATGATATTCTACAACACAAAGAGATAAGAAAATAAAACTTCAAGTCTTCAATCTCTTGTAGAATAATCAAGCCCTGTAAATAAGATTTCTATGTTTTCCAATACAAGTGAAATGTGAGATTAATCAAGTGATATCAAAACAAGCATTTGCATTTTTAGAATGTAGGCACAACATTACAAAATATATACAATGTATGATAAATGCAATGCTCCCCCTCAAAGGGTTACTCCCCCTCAATGTGTTATCTCCCCAATGTGCACAATTGCTACACCAATTTGCATCTCCCCTTACCATATATTACTCCCCCTTTTTGTCATGATATAGGCAAAGGAGTAGTCCCCAACCGGGTCACTCATAGTAACGAGAGATAGTAGCATGCAAGATTTGCATAATTAATATAAGTCACTTTATGCATCTCAATTAATCGGAGAAAAACAAGGAGATTTATTTGAGAGAAAATGTGTGAATCAAACATGCTTTGCATACAAGACATGTAGCATTCAAGT
Source organism: Acer yangbiense (assembly GCA_008009225.1). Classification (NCBI taxonomy): domain Eukaryota; kingdom Viridiplantae; phylum Streptophyta; class Magnoliopsida; order Sapindales; family Sapindaceae; genus Acer; species Acer yangbiense. The sequence continues at coordinate 64,329 of CM017772.1, read as the reverse complement.
CCAAGATACAATGGTATTTGGCAAAGCAAATGACAAAGGTTTCTAATAGGAATTCAAACCAATTTCACCAATGTCATGAGTAAAGCAAGGATATAGAATACATTGATTTCAATTTAAGAGCAACTATATCCAACTTTATAAGCAAAACATGACATGAGCAACTTTGCACCCTTTTTGATTTTTCCGGATAAGATATCCGTATGATAGTAGCCATGTTCAACCAATAAAGAAAGAGAGACATTTGGAATATAAATTCCTTTGAACGGATACAAGATCCTTTATTCATTTTGAGTCTCATTAGCTTTCACACAAGTTTTGCATTTTTAAGAATATGCAATCATCAATTCATGCTTTTCATGTGAGCATGTTATATGAATTTCATGCTTTTTCATTTGACATTAGCATGTTATTAAAGAATCATCATGTCATGGAGATAATCATAGGTCATTCAAATCATACTTCCTATATACATCTCCTAGTCCAAAAATGCATGTTTGAACATAAATATGACATGGATTGTAAACAAGCAAGGTTCACACTTATTGAATTGAAAACATATGTACATATGTGCAACCAAGCTTACTCAAGCAATTAAAAGAAGAGGCATAAGATATTTCAAATTTTTTGCAAGTGACAAGAATGCAAACTAGCTCTCTTTGCTTGAGTTCCCCATATGGGGTCAATCATAGAACATCACTCCACAAGACATATCCCAATAGATCTACTAAGAATTTTAAATCGAGTAGTATCTAAGGGTTTAGTAAATAGGTCCGCAAGTTGATCATTAGTACCTACATGTTCAAGTACTATGCATTTATTTTCAACAAGCTCTCTAATGAAGTGATGGCGGATGTCAATATGCTTAGTTCTAGAATGTTGCACCGGATTCTTGGAAATATTAATGGCACTCATGTTATCACAAAAGAGAGTGAGAGTACCTTGGTTGAATCCGTAATCTACTAGCATTTACTTCATCCATATAAGTTGAGTGCCTCCACTCCCCGCGGCTATGTACTCGGCTTCCGCCGTGGACAAGGAAATCGAGTTTTGCTTCTTGCAAAACCAAGACACCAAGTTGTTGCCTAGAAAGAAGCAACCGCCCGATATGCTCTTCCTATCATCACAATTTCCTGCCCAATCCGCATCACTATATCCTACAAGACTATGATTAGTGTCAAATGAGTACCAAATCCCATAGTTGGAAGTCCTATTCACAAAGCGAATGACTCTCTTAACCGAAGAGAGATGGGACTCCTTAGGATCGGATTGGTACCTAGCACAAACTCCTACACTAAATGATATATCGGGCCTACTTGCGGTCAAATAGAGCAAGCTCCCTATCATGCCACGATATAAGGTTTGGTCCACACTTTTACCGCTAGCATCCTTGCTTAGCTTCAAAGTGGTGCTCATATGAGCGTCACAATGTTTGGCTTTTTCAAGACCAAACTTCTTCATAAGGTTTTTGGCATATTTGGCTTGGGTTATGAAAATCCCATTATCTAGTTGCCTAATTTGCAAACCTAGGAAGTAATTAAGCTCACCAACAAGACTCATCTCAAATTCATGAGACATAACATCAACAAATTGTTGGACCTTGGTGTTGTTGGTGGAGCCAAACACTATGTCATCGACATATATTTGAGCTATGAAAAGCTCATCATTGTCTCTCTTGATGAATAGTGTCTTGTCAACACTACCTCTTGTGTAGTTATTGTCAACAAGAAATTGAGTGAGGCGCTCATACCAAGCCCTCGGTGCTTGTTTCAACCCATATAGTGCCTTCTTGAGGCGATAGACATGGTTGGGGTGGTGAGCATCCACAAACCCCTTGGGTTGTTCAACAAACACTTCCTCTTGCAAGAAGCCATTGAGGAAGGCACTCTTGACATCCATTTGGTGCAATTTGAACTTGTGCACATAAGAAATGGACAAGAGAAGCCTAATAGACTCTAAACGGGCAACGGGAGCAAATGTCTCCTCAAAGTCGATACCCTCAATTTGAGAGTACCCTTGTGCTACAAGTCTAGCCTTGTTCTGCACTATGTTGCCATCCTCATCGGATTTGTTCCTAAATATCCATTTAGTGCCTATGACATTAGTGGTCTTAGGCCTAGGAACTAGAGTCCAAACCTCATTCCTTTCGAATTGGTTTAGCTCTTCTTGCATGGCAAGAACCCAAAATTCATCATTTAAGGCTTCTTCAACCTTTTTGGGTTCAATTTGAGAGGTGTAGCATGTGTAGCTAATAAGATTAGCAAGTTAACATCTAGTCCTAACACCCTCATTAACCTCTCCAATGATATCTTCTTTATCATGGAGTTTCCTAACCCATGGAGCGGGTTCTTTAGAGTCCAAGAGAGGAACTTTATCAATAGGTTGTGTGTCATCATTGTTGACATTAGATGTCCCATCATTAGGAGACACCACAACCTTCTCCAAAGGAGAAACATCACTAAAAATAACCTCTTCCTCATGATCATTAAACTTGAGCCTAGTGTCATCAAATACGACATTGGATGATTCCATAACACTTAGAGTCTTTAAATTGAAAACTCTATAGGCTCTACTATTCAAGGCATAGCCAATAAAAATACCCTCATCACTCTTAGCATCGAATTTGCCAAGTTAATCACGGTCATTCAAAATGTAGCATTTGCTTCCAAAAGTGTGGAAGTAGCTAACATTTGGCCTCTTGCCTTTCCATAACTCATAGGAGGTGTTTCTAGTACCGGGCCTTAGGAAAACTCTATTTCCTATATAGCAAGCCGTATTGATGGCTTCGGCCCATAGGTTCCTAGGGATATTGTTGCTAAGCAACATCACACGGGCCATCTCTTGAAGGACCCTATTTTTCCTCTCAACAACTCCATTTTGTTGAGGTGTCCTAGGAGCCGAAAACTCATGGGAGATGCCTAAACCATTACAAAAGGTTTCAAAAGTAGCATTCTCAAATTCCCTCCCATGGTCACTTCTAATCCGTTTTATGCTTTTAATATTAGAGTTCATTTCATTTTGTATTTTATTACAAAGCATTTTAAACTTATCAAAAGTTTTGGATTTTTCTCTAAGAAAATATGTCCATGTGAACCTAGAGAAATCATCAATACATACAAAAATGTATCTCTTTCCACCCAAACTTTCGGTTTGCATAGGACCCATGAGGTCCATGTGGAGAAGCTCAAGAGGCTCCTTGGTGGTGAGATACTTACCCTTTTTGTGCATGCTTTTAGTTTGCTTTCCTTGTTGGCAAGGTCCACAAACACCATTGGCTTTCTTCCCAAGCTTAGGGAGGCCACGCACACAATTGAACTTTCCAAGGGTCCGTAGATCCCTAAAGTTCATGTGGCCAAGTCTTTCATGCCACAACTCAATTTGCTCATCCATGGACACATGATTAGATACAATACTAGCTTCAAGACAATAACAATTGTCGCTAGATCTCATGCCCTTCAACAAGGTTTGTCCATCGGGTTTTAGGATAGAGCAATAATCTTTAGAAAACAAGACGGAATATCCTTCATCACTAAGATGTGAAATGCTTATTAAATTGGCTTTCAAGCCATCAACAAATAAAGCATTGGATAATGAGGGTAATCCGGGAACGGAAATGGTTCCTTTCCCTACAACATTTCTTTTGGATCCATCACCAAAAGTGACATTTCCACCTTCCTCCATAACAAGAGTCTCGAAGAAACTCTTGTTTCCCGTCATGTGCCTAGAGCACCCACTATCCAAATACCAAAAATTAGAAGAATTTGCCTTCAAGGCTATTTGTGCAACATGGCAAACATTTTCATTCTTTCTAATCCACTTAGCAACAATTTTAGCTTTCTTAGTGGTCTTTGGTACATGGGCTCTAGATGTCCTAGGATCATGCAAAGTAAAATTATCATTCCTAGGAACATGCATCTTGGCTCTATTCTTTCTCTTTTCAATCATGCTTCGTGTTCTACACATTTTAATATATTGAAAGCAATTTGGTCTAATATGACCATCACAACCACAAAAGTGACAAATAGGGATGAAAAAAGGAATCATACCTTGTCTTTGTGCACGTATGGGAGCTCGTCCATGTCTTTGTGGATAAGTGGGTTCAATCCATCTTCGTTGTTGAACCGGTCTAGGTTGCTTCCAAGCTTGAGGTTGCATGATTGGTCTCTTTCCTTTGTGAGCCAATTGTTGAGGAAAGTTGGCTTGAGGGACCCTAGGGGGTTGAGCTTGAGGTTGCCTTCTTGGTCCCATCTTCACTTGAGCATTTGAACTTTGTCCTATTTCTAACTTCTTCCTAGGAATTTGCACAAATGAAGTTTCTTCTTTCTTCAAGCTCTTGACAAACACGGTCTTGTTAGAGGTAGAGATCTTCTTGTCATCTTCATACCCAAGACCCCTCTTGTCACATGGACTCTTTCCAACACCAAGCATATGGTCAAGCTTCTTGGTGCTAGAATCTATCCTAGCCAAGGACCCTTTAACTTCTACAAGTTCCCTCTTCAAGCCTTCTTCACTTCTCTTGGATAAGTCTAACTCCTCAATTAACTTATCCTCTCTCCTCTTCAATCTTTCCACTTGTTCACTTAAGTGGTCATTGTGAGCCGAAAGTTCAAGGTTCTCTTCTCTCAACCTCTCAATCTTTCTTGTGCTTTTAATTGCTAAATCATTGAACTCGGCATGGTATTTAGCAAGCACCTTTTGCTCCACAAATTTCTTTATGGACTTAGAAGAGGAGTCACTTTCTACTTCACTAGAGTCAATTTCCTCTTGACTCATTTCCTCTCTCTCACTAGCACTTTTGCTCTTGTGAGATGAGGCAAAAGCTAGGAAGTTAGCCATGAGCTCTTCTTCACTTGAAGACTCATCTTCCTCATTTGAGCTATCACTACTCCCACTCCAAGTGGCGGCCATCACTTTGCCTTTCTTCTTTTCATTGTGATTAGCACATTCAGGGGCAAAGTGACCAATCCCACCACATTCAAAGCATCGGACCCCTTTCCTTTCGGTCTTCTCTTGTCTAGGCTCAAACTTCTTGAAGGAACCTTTTTTCTTCAAGTCTTGTCCTCTTGACCCAAATCCCTTCTTCTTCTTGAACCCCATAACCTTATTAAACCTTTTCACGAATAAGGCAAGGCCTTCATCCGATTCATGCTTTGCCTCATTTGCATCCTTAGATGCCTTCAAAGCTATTCCTTTAGACTTCTTAGGAGGAGTAGTGGTGCTAGGAGCCTTCCTAGACTCATATGCAAGGAGACGTCCAATCACCTCACTTGGCTTCATATCCATGTAGCCACTATTTTCTTCTATGGCCGTCACCTTTAATTCTAACCTATCGGGGAGAGATCTCATAATTTTTTGCTTGACTCTCTTATCCGAATACGGGTCTCCGAGTTGATGGCTTTGATTTACAATGTCCATCAATTTGATTTCGAAGTCATTGAAGCATTCATCCTCTCCCATCCTAAGTAGCTTAAATTGAGTTTGGAGGACTTGAAGCTTAGACTCCTTCACCACCTCGGTTCCCTCATGTGCAACTTGAAGGATGTCCCATGCCACTTTTACAATCTGAGTGTTCTGAATAAGCTTGTACTGATTCTCAATCATTGCACACATGATGGCATGCATAGCCTTCCTATTCCACTTTGAAGCCTCAAACTCTTGTGCGTTCCATTGCGCCTTAGGCTTCAAAACTTCTTCTCCTCCACCACCGGGAGTCATCTTGGGTAGATCATATCCGTCTTCCACCGCCATCCATGCACGGTCATGAATTTGGCATATGTAGGATTCCATCTTCCCTTTCCATTGGGAATAATTCAAACTGGTAAGAAGTGGAGGCCTTGTGCTAGAAGCACCTTCGTGGCCACCACCGTTTCCACCGTTTCCACTCATAGTGTTTATGAATGAATGAAATGAATGAAAAATCACACAAAATGCAAAACACACCAAAATAAGCAAGGATCACCTATGTATGTCTAGGAACCCGCTCTGATACCAATTGAAACAAATTATAGCACGGTGTGTATAAAACTATCTAAAGGGGGGTGAATAGATTTTAAGCTTTTTACCCAATTTTTCGTGTTAGTCAAAATTACGAAATTACCCCTAAATAGATAAAGCAATAAATCAAGTATAAAATGCGGAAATTAAATAACACTTGATTTTTACGTGGAAACCCTCACGGGAAAAACCACGGGCTAGTAAGTAAGCCACACTCGAACCTCGAATCCACTAAATGTGTAAACAATTACAACCTAATCCCGGAAGTAATCACACACCTACCTAATCCCGGTATGAGTGAACCTAGTCCAATTTGCTTGCGATCTAAGCAACCTAATCCCGGATGCTACACACAAGACTTACTTTCTCTATGAAGAGAATAACAATCCTAAGTGAATATATGAATATCCAAATGCAACATAAAGCAAGGGAAACCCTATATGCTTATCTAAGATGATTAATATGCAATTAGAACAATCCTAGATATCAAAACTAAATGACATGTCAAATAGTTTAGCTAATCAAGATTAAGCACAAAACTTAATTAGCTATCACAAAAAAAAAACTTCTCAAACATACATCATACTAATCTCAAACTTGTATTCAAAGTATATAAAATAACATACAAGTAATTAATTGAGATTGCTAGCTAAGAGAAACACAAAATATGTAAGATATTAGTGAAAAGCTTACCAAGCAAAGTATGATGAAGAATCCATGCAAGAAGACATCTAGAAGATCAAGGATGATGCTAGATGATGATTGATGATCATGAAAAAGTGTTTGAGTAATAAAAAATGAGTTCTTGGAATTTTTCTTCTCTTTGAAAAATATCCTAAGTATGAATTCTGAATATGAACTCTCTTAATTGACCTAAAGACAAAATGGCATATATATAGGGGGCCAAATCAAAGTGTGGTCGTTTAAGTAAGTTTCAAAGAAACGCACCGATCGGCGGTTTCGGCCGCCGATCATGACCGCCGAATTGAGCTCGTGAAGAACAGAGCATAAACGGCGGTTCATTCGGCGGTTTCGTGACCGCCGATCCCAACCGCCGAATCAAACCTGAGAGATTAAAATCAATCAGGTATGAACGGCGGTTTCGTGACCGCCGATTCAACCGCCGAATTAGACCGAGAGATAAATCAATCAAGTCTTGAATCGGCGGTTTCGAACGGCGGTCGTGACCGCCGATCTTAACCGCAGAAATGCTTCAGACCAATCTGGACTGAAATGGCGGTTTCATTCGGTGGCCAGGCCGTCGATCATAACCGCCGATCACCTAGAAAGGTGAAAACCAAGGAGAAGCCAAGGGCATTCTCCATAGGCGGTCCTCGCACTAAACCAAGCACATTCTAGTGCATGCGCGGACGTTTTCGAAAGTTATCGGGAAACGAATTACACGACAACAGGACACAATTACACACAACAAAATATAATAAATAAGTGCAAGTGTGAAATGTGACAAGTGAAGAGAATGCACACATATGCAATGAATGTTAAGTGTGTGTGTGCAACTAATCTCTTCAAAGAAAAGTAAGCACATAGAAATTTACCTTCGGTGCTTATCAACACGAGGTCTTCAAAGGGTTTCGAACAATAAGACCGATACTTAGGCTACCCTTACAAAGAACCCCAATATGTGGTTTGTCCACGAAATGAGCCAATCAACAAATGGGAACCTTACAATTTGCTTTGCCAAATACCATTGTATTTTGGACTTGAATGCTACATGTCTTGTATGCAAAGCATTTTTGATTCACACATTTTCATTAAATAAATCTCCTTGTTTCTCTCCAGTTAATTGAGATGCATAAAGTAACTTATATGATTATGAAAATATCTTGTATGCTACTATCTCTGTTTGCTATAAGTGACTCGGTTAGGGACTACTCATTTGCCTATATCATGACAAAAAGGGGGAGTAGAATTAATAAGGGGAGTTGCTAATTATAAGTAGCAAATGTACATGTTAGGGAGATTACATATTGAGGGGGAGTAACCCAATGAGGGGGAGCATTGCATTCACATACATTGCATAATGTTGTACTTAAATTTTTTAGAATGCAAATGCTTGTTTATGTTCTCACTTAATTAATCTCACATTTACTTGTATGGGAAAGTATAGAAACTTTGTTTTCAAGGATTGATTGTTCTACAAGAGATTGAAGACTTCAAGATTTAGTTTTTAAAATATCTCTTTGTAATGTAGAATATCATTGTTGACCCGTAGTTTCTATTTTGTTGTGAGGAATCAATGTGAGTGGTGGTTTTGTCACGAAATAGCCAAATGGGGAGATTGTAAAGTCTCATTTATTGATTGGCTTATTTCGTAGACAAACCACATATTGGGGTTTGAATTGTAAGAGTAGTTTAGGTGATTGAGGATCAAGCTCAAAGGCCCTTTCAAAACCTCAAGGTGACAAACACTCCAAAGGTATAATCGACCTATTATTCAGCTAGGCACATCGGCTAGCTATTTAGCAAAGCACCTCAGCTAACTACCAACTATTTAGCTAGGCACCTCGGCCAACTATTCAGCAATGCACATCGGTTAACTATTCAGCTAGGCACCTAAGCCAATTATTCGGCTAGGCACATCAACCAACTACTCAGCAAGGCACCTTGACCAATTATTCAAGTCTTCAACTCTTCAACTCAATAAGACTTAGACTCTAAGCACAAGTCCAACCTTGATACGCCATATCATTCTAATATAGTGATAGACACGGAATCCTGTAGTTATCTCTCTAAATCGAGTTTCAGCAAGGAAACACAATCATAATCTCTCTAAGACTCCTATACAAGAAATAATCCCAAGAATTATAAAGATTGAAACTCATGTGAATCGCCAAGATACGATCCTTATGGGATATCGCTAAGATACAATCCTCCTAAGATCTCACTAAGATATGATCATCCTAGGATCTCACCAAGATACGATCCTCTCAGGATCCCGCCAAGATACGATCTCCTGAAACCTTTGCTTACACGACAAGGATTAGGGCAAAACCCTAGTTCCTATATAAATACATGTATCAAGTGAAGGTGAGAGGGAGAGATGAATACAACATTAGAGAGAATCATTAAGCTTGTAATTGTAATTATCTTTTATATAATGGAATCTCTTTTCCTGTCGTTACGACGACTGTGGTTTTTTCCCTGCTTTAGGCTTTTCCACGTAAAAACTCTGGTGGTTTTCAATGTTTATAAGTATCTCTATTTTGTAATTGGCTTATTTCATGACAAACCACATTTGGGGATGATTTGTAATGAGTAGCTTAAGTGTTCTTTGGCAAGCTTCCAAGCATCTCTGTAATTTCAAAAGCAAGAGCAAGAGCAAGAGCAAGAGCGAAAAGTATATCACTTGACTTTATTCTTAAAGAGATTAGGTGCACACACACACACACACACACTTACATGCATTCCCATATTACTTGCATTTGTGTTTCCATGATTGTGTGCATTTATGTCTCATTTCACACGCGCACTTTGATGTTAGTTCTAAGTGTGGTTTTGTGTGGTGTAATTCGTTTCTGTTTGTGTGATCGGAAACGTCCGCATTTGCACGATGGTGTGCCTGTCTTAGCGCGATGGTTGTGAAACTAATAACGGTGTGTACAATATTAATTTAGAGAGGGGGGGTGAATAGATTTTAACCAATTTTACCCAATTTTCGTGTATGGTCAAGATTACGAAAATATCCCTATCTAGTCAATTTAATATAGCAAGTGTAATATGTGCGGAATTTAAATAACACAAGATATATACATGGAAACCCTCACGGGAAAAACCACGGGCTGGTAAGTGCGCCACACTCGAACCTCAAATCCATTAATTGAAATGGAGTTTACAACATATGTTGACCTCGTTAAACACTACGATCAATAACCCCCACTTCTACCCGTGGGCCTTTAAAAGTGGTCATAGTCCAATTTGCTTGTGGCCTAAGCAATCTTAGCCACAAGTCTTACTTCTCAATGAAGAGATAAAATGACCTATATGAATATATGATGATATTCAAAGAGTAAACAAAGCTAGGGAACCTTAGATGCTTATCTAGGATAATTAGATGACAATTAATGCAATCCTAGATATTAATAGCTAAATGACATGCCAAAAAGCTTAGTTAAACATAGATTATGAAAACTTATATAGCTATCACAATACAACACTCAATCAATACATCACATACAATCTCTAGCTTGTATCTAGAATATATTCTAAGAGCATACAAGTAATTAAAGAGATGACTTGTTAAGAAAGACACTAAACTTATATGAAGATAGTGAAAACCTTACCAAGCAAGATGTGATGTTGCAAAACCATGTATGGATGCATCCTATATGATCATGGATGATCCTAGATGAACTTTAATGTATAAAGGAATAAATTTGAGTGTTTAAAGGTGAGTTCTTGTGAATTTTTGGCTCTTGAAATATGTTCTAAGAGAAAATATGCTTTTGGAACTCTTGGGGACGACCTAAAATGAATTGGTGTATTTATAGGTGTCCAAACAAAACTACAGCGTTTTGGGCGTTACGCGCATGACGGATTATCGCGGTCCCGACTCCCACGGTTGGCCGACTGCTGCAGTTGGCCATCCGCCGCAGATGCACCGCGGTAGGGACAACAAGTCTTTGTTGCTTGTATGCCGCGGTTGTTCCAACCACGACAGTAGCCACGGTAGAGAAAACACTTCTCTGTCGCTTGCATGCCGCGGTTGTCCAACCGCGGCAGCATAACCGTAGCAGAGAAGGACAAGGCCTTCTCATGCAGCTTCTCACACAAAAACAATGCAATAAGTGCAAGTGTGTGAGTGAATACAATGCATCCTTATACTAAACATGTTATGGCATTTAACAAGCTAGATGCAATCAATAAAATAAGCAAGAAGAGATATTAAAAACATGAATGCACACATATAAGAAAACACATAATATACACAAGGTATGAATATGCATGAGATGTGTTTGTGTGCAACTAAATCTCTTCAATGCAAGGTAAGCATTTAGAAATTTACCTTTGGTGCTTCTTCTCTTGAAGACTTGAGAGGGCCTTGGTTGTGCAAAGCACCAACCATTGGAAGCTTAAAGCTACCCTTACATCAAACCCCAAAATATGGTTTGTCCACGAAATAAGCCAATCAATAAATGAGACCTTACATGTTGAACATTCGAGAAGGTCCTATTCTTCTCTTGGTTAAGTGTTAGTTTTGGTTTGGTTGTTTGGAGTAAAGTGTCTAGTTTTAAAAGAATGGATTTCAATGATTTAAATGTTTTTCAAAACTGACATTTGTATGGTTTTGTGATCATAACGTTTTATACAAAGCTTCAAAATGAGTTTTAAAAATTTCTGTACAAACTAGACACCCATACCTTTCCAACGGTATATTATTCGTAATATTTCATGACTGTTTGGATTGGTTTTGAAATCTCCAAAGTGACCACCAAAACAGGGCAACTCTGTTGTTGTCCGTCTCTGACCTTTGGTCACTCAAATGACCATATATCTATCTACAAACATTGAAACGTCATTCTGTAAAAAGATACAGAAAGTAGACATCCATACATTTCCAATGATATATTATTCGATCGGTTTCGATGTCGTGTCGTGAAGGTCACCATCATAGGGAGCGATATTGGGAGCGATATTGGGAGCGACCGAGATGTTTGCCGTCCAATGGTTGCTTTCGTGGGGAGCAACCTTGACAGCGACTTTTGTGCAGAATTTTTGTAAAACACTTCAAAATGATGTAGTTTTACTTAGGGCACCTATTTAAACCCCTCTTTCTCATCTTCTTCATTAAGACCACGAAAATATAACCGTAGAGATATAGAAAGAGTGGTTCTAGAGAGAGAAAGCTTCAAGCATGATTCCTTAACTCTCCAAACCCAAAACCCATCTTCTTCATACATCATTGAACATCTTTAAAGCATGGGTCTTCTTGGTTTCATGACTAGGTAAGTTAGAACTTCATTAAATATCATTTATTGTTTTTCTTACTCTAGATTAGGTATTTATTACTTTATTAAATACCTTGACTCTTTTTATTGCATATATTTATGGGTCTTAATTGCATGATTGGGTTTGTTTGTGATAGCTTCCCTTATTAGGTCATATATGCCTAAATAGTTAATCCATAAATGTTCATGTATGATTAATTGATGATTAGGTTGGCTTTATGCATCTAGTCAAGCTTATGAATGTGTATGTGAATGTATTTGACAATTAGGTTGCTAGAATCTTTCTACAATTAATTGAGACCTCATGTGTGTGCATGTAGGCTTGTTTGATAATTAGGTTGTTAGATTTCTATTTTAACATCTAATTAAGCATATAGTGTTTAGTCTAGCACTCCTGATGCACACACATAGCGAGTGGTAATGTTCATAGCCTGAAGTTATCGTGAGTGAGATTCTGTGTATTGCTTGAGGATGTAACCGTCTTTTCATATAATGGATTGTTATGGCTTAAGTGGCTAGCATGGCTAGTCCCGTGGTTTTTCGTTATTGAAGGTTTCCACGTAAAAATCAAGTGTTCTTTATATTTCCGTACTTTATTTGATTTTTATTGTATGTTTGTTTTGGGTTAATTGTGATTAATATTGATTAATCAAAAAATTAGTAATAATAGATTAACAACCCATTCACCCCCTAGGTTGCATTAGACACACCCGTATTTATTTTCAATGTTCTTGTTTATGTATTATATTGCATTTACGTAGTAGGAAGGTGCTTTGATTATAAGCCTCTCAGTCGATCTAAGCATCGACTTTCGTACGTGTCATTGTTGGAAGATGATCTGTCTAAGATCCAAAAATCAGCATCAACACTTTAAAAAAAAAAAAAATGTATGGTTCTTTTATTACATAACTATAGTGTACAAGACAAAAACCATATAATCCAACTTCCAAATTTCTATACTTTTAAAATATATAATTTTATTTCAAATCCAAACAAAAATATATAATATATATATATATATATAATTTTGCTGGTCACAATCACATGACCATAAAGAAATCAGAGAGATGGTCCTGATAAATAAATGAAGAGATATTATCATTTTCCCCCTTGAAATAAAACTATTAGAAAACCGATATTAAAAATTACAATTTCAAAAGACATCGGTTTTTAAGAAAACCGATATTAAAAAAAAAACGTTTAGACATCGGTTTTTATAAAAACCGATGTCTTAAATTTTGCGTTGAAAAGACAACGGTTTTTATAAAAACCGATATTAAAAGCAAGCGTTTAGACATCGGTTTTTATAAAAACCGATGTAGATTCAAAAGCAAAATTCTGCAATGCAAATCTGACCTATGTCCACATTCAAGGGCATATCTCTAAAAATACTCAACGTTATTTGCTCAACTTTTGACACAAGAAAGTAGACATGAAAACAAACACTTTTAAATCAGAAAATATTCCAAAAATCGATTTGGAAAAGTGAGAAAATGAGCGATGAAAACAGCTCACTCGCGGATTCATGAATCGCTTCTGACATTTGACTGAATAATTGATCATAACTTTCAAAATACCACCCGGAATTTTACGTTCTTTATACCGTTGGATTCATATCAAAAAATTGAAGAACCCAACATGGACAAAAAAATTTATTTCCTTGCCAAAAGATACAGTTTTAAGGAAAGAGTTTTCACAAAAATATCTCCAATCGCTTCAATTCTGACCTTTGACTGAAAAATTGATCATAACTTTCAAAATACCAACCGGAATTTTACGTTCTTTATACCGTTGGATTCATATCGAAAAATTAAAGAACCGAACATGGACAAAAAAATTTATTTCCTTGCCAAAAGATACAGTTTTAAGGAAAGAACTTTTACAAAAATATCTCCAATCGCTTCAATTCTGACCTTTGACTGAAACATTGATCATAACATTCAAAATACCAACCGGAATTTTACGTTCTTTATACCGTTGGATTCGTATCAAAAAATTGAAGAATCTACCATGGAAAAAAAAAATTATTTCCTTGCCAAAAGATACAGTTTTAAGGAAAAGGTTTACACAAAAATATCTCCAATCGCTTGACCTTTGAGTACTCATGAATAATTGATCATAACTTTCAAAATACCGCCCGGAATTTTACGTTCTTTATACCGTTGGATTCGTATTGAAAAGTTGAAGAACTGAAAATGGACAAAAAAATTTATTTCCTTGCCAAAAGATACAGTTTTAAGGAAAGAGTTTACACAAAAATATCTCCAATCGCTTCAATTCTGACCTTTGACTGAAAGATTGATCATAACTTTCAAAATACCAACCGGAATTTTACGTTCTTTATACTGTTGGATTCGTATCGAAATATTGAAGAATCTACCATGGAAAAAAAAATTTATTTCCCTGCCAAAAGATACAGTTTTAAGGAAAAAGTTTACACAAAAGTATCTCCAATCGCTTGACCTTTGAGTACTCATGAATAATTGATCATAACTTTCAAAATACTGCCCGGAATTTAACGTTCTTTAAACCGTTGGATTCGTATCAAAAAATTGAAGAATCCAACATGGACAAAAAAATTTATTTCCTTGCCAAAAGATACAGTTTTAAGGAAAGAGTTTGCACAAAAATATCTCCAATTCTGACCTTTGACTGAAAAATTGATCATAACTTTCAAAATACCACCCGGAATTTTACGTTCTTTATACCGTTGGATTCGTATTGAAAAATCGAAGAATCCATCATGGAAAAAAAAATATTTCTTAAGGAAAAGTTTTACACAAAAATATCTCCAATCGATCGACCTTTGAGTACTCATGAATAATTGATCATAACTTTCAAAATACCACCCGGAATTTTACGTTCTTTATACCGTTGGATTCGTATCAAAAATCAAAGAATCTACCATGGACAAAAGAAATTATTTTGTTGCCAAAAGATACAGTTTTAAGAAAAAAGTTTGCACAAAAATATCTTCAATTGCTTCTGACCTTTGACTGAATAATTGATCATAACTTTCAAAATACCGCCCATAATTTTACGTTCTTTATACCGTTGGATTCGTATCGAAAAATCAAAAAATCTAGCATGGATGAAAAAAATTATTTCGTTGCCAAAAGATACAGTTTTAGGGAAAAAGTTTGCATAAAAATATCTCTAGCAGAACACAAAACCACACAATAAAAAATGAAATGAAAAATAAACCCACCAATAAAATTTATTTAATATATGTATGTTTATAGTAGAAATTAGAATTTTGATTAGTTGAGTAAATTTAAATTTATCAAACAAGTTTTTTTTTTTTTTTTTTTTTTCTAACAATTCATATAGGTTATATATATATATATTGTGCAATTGTTAACACATTCAATCTTGTAGTCAGGCGGTAAAGGCTTACCACTTTGACTTTGAGGTTGCGAGTTCGAATCCTCATAATGACAATTAATTGTCATTATTATCATAGGTGGGGTTGGCCGGTCGGTGGCCGGAGGTGGGGTGTGCCGGCGATGGTGGCCGGTCGGTGAGGCGGGCCGGTGGTGGTGGCTGGTCGGTGGCCGGCGACAGTGGGATTTTTTTTTGTAATTCATCAATTTTACATCAGGTTTTTTAAATCGGTTTTAACTAAAACCGATGTCTTTTCTCCTAGGTTTTTAAATCGGTTTTACAGGTTTTTTAAATCGGTTTTAACTAAAACCGATTTCTTTTCTACTAGGTTTTTAAATCGGTTTTAAGTAAAACCGATTTCTTTTCTCTTGTTTTACATCGGTTAAAAACCGATGTCTTTTGCCCTTTTTTTTCTAAATCACTCAAAAAGAGATCGGTTTTAAAAAATTCAAAAACCGATTTCTTCCATATAAAAAAACCGATTTCTTTTGCATTTTTTGTAGTAGTGACTCCAAGTGGCGGCCATCACTTTGCCTTTCTTCTTTTCATTGTGATTAGCACATTCAGGGGCAAAGTGACCAATCCCACCACATTCAAAGCATCGGACCCCTTTCCTTTCGGTCTTCTCTTGTCTAGGCTCAAACTTCTTGAAGGAACCTTTTTTCTTCAAGTCTTGTCCTCTTGACCCAAATCCCTTCTTCTTCTTGAACCCCATAACCTTATTAAACCTTTTCACGAATAAGGCAAGGCCTTCATCCGATTCATGCTTTGCCTCATTTGCATCCTTAGATGCCTTCAAAGCTATTCCTTTAGACTTCTTAGGAGGAGTAGTGGTGCTAGGAGCCTTCCTAGACTCATATGCAAGGAGACGTCCAATCACCTCACTTGGCTTCATATCCATGTAGCCACTATTTTCTTCTATGGCCGTCACCTTTAATTCTAACCTATCGGGGAGAGATCTCATAATTTTTTGCTTGACTCTCTTATCCGAATACGGGTCTCCGAGTTGATGGCTTTGATTTACAATGTCCATCAATTTGATTTCGAAGTCATTGAAGCATTCATCCTCTCCCATCCTAAGTAGCTTAAATTGAGTTTGGAGGACTTGAAGCTTAGACTCCTTCACCACCTCGGTTCCCTCATGTGCAACTTGAAGGATGTCCCATGCCACTTTTACAATCTGAGTGTTCTGAATAAGCTTGTACTGATTCTCAATCATTGCACACATGATGGCATGCATAGCCTTCCTATTCCACTTTGAAGCCTCAAACTCTTGTGCGTTCCATTGCGCCTTAGGCTTCAAAACTTCTTCTCCTTCACCACCGGGAGTCATCTTGGGTAGATCATATCCGTCTTCCACCGCCATCCATGCACGGTCATGAATTTGGCATATGTAGGATTCCATCTTCCCTTTCCATTGGGAATAATTCAAACTGGTAAGAAGTGGAGGCCTTGTGCTAGAAGCACCTTCGTGGCCACCACCGTTTCCACCGTTTCCACTCATAGTGTTTATGAATGAATGAAATGAATGAAAAATCACACAAAATGCAAAACACACCAAAATAAGCAAGGATCACCTATGTATGTCTAGGAACCCGCTCTGATACCAATTGAAACAAATTATAGCACGGTGTGTATAAAACTATCTAAAGGGGGGTGAATAGATTTTAAGCTTTTTACCCAATTTTTCGTGTTAGTCAAAATTAGGAAATTACCCCTAAATAGATAAAGCAATAAATCAAGTATAAAATGCGGAAATTAAATAACACTTGATTTTTACGTGGAAACCCTCACGGGAAAAACCACGGGCTAGTAAGTAAGCCACACTCGAACCTCGAATCCACTAAATGTGTAAACAATTACAACCTAATCCCGGAAGTAATCACACACCTACCTAATCCCGGTATGAGTGAACCTAGTCCAATTTGCTTGCGATCTAAGCAACCTAATCCCGGATGCTACACACAAGACTTACTTTCTCTATGAAGAGAATAACAACCCAAAGTGAATATATGAATATCCAAATGCAACATAAAGCAAGGGAAACCCTATATGCTTATCTAAGATGATTAATATGCAATTAGAACAATCCTAGATATCAAAACTAAATGACATGTCAAATAGTTTAGCTAATCAAGATTAAGCACAAAACTTAATTAGCTATCACAAAAAAAAAACTTCTCAAACATACATCATACTAATCTCAAACTTGTATTCAAAGTATATAAAATAACATACAAGTAATTAATTGAGATTGCTAGCTAAGAGAAACACAAAATATGTAAGATATTAGTGAAAAGCTTACCAAGCAAAGTATGATGAAGAATCCATGCAAGAAGACATCTAGAAGATCAAGGATGATGCTAGATGATGATTGATGATCATGAAAAAGTGTTTGAGTAATAAAAAATGAGTTCTTGGAATTTTTCTTCTCTTTGAAAAATATCCTAAGTATGAATTCTGAATATGAACTCTCTTAATTGACCTAAAGACAAAATGGCATATATATAGGGGGCCAAATCAAAGTGTGGTCGTTTAAGTAAGTTTCAAAGAAACGCACCGATCGGCGGTTTCGGCCGCCGATCATGACCGCCGAATTGAGCTCGTGAAGAACAGAGCATAAACGGCGGTTCATTCGGCGGTTTCGTGACCGCCGATCCCAACCGCCGAATCAAACCTGAGAGATTAAAATCAATCAGGTATGAACGGCGGTTTCGTGACCGCCGATTCAACCGCCGAATTAGACCGAGAGATAAATCAATCAGGTCTTGAATCGGCGGTTTCGAACGGCGGTCGTGATCGCCGATCTTAACCGCAGAAATGCTTCAGACCAATCTGGACTGAAATGGCGGTTTCATTCGGTGGCCAGGCCGCCGATCATAACCGCCGATCACCTAGAAAGGTGAAAACCAAGGAGAAGCCAAGGGCATTCTCCATAGGCGGTCCTCGCACTAAACCAAGCACATTCTAGTGCATGCGCGGACGTTTTCGAAAGTTATCGGGAAACGAATTACACGACAACAGGACACAATTACACACAACAAAATATAATAAATAAGTGCAAGTGTGAAATGTGACAAGTGAAGAGAATGCACACATATGCAATGAATGTTAAGTGTGTGTGTGCAACTAATCTCTTCAAAGAAAAGTAAGCACATAGAAATTTACCTTCGGTGCTTATCAACACGAGGTCTTCAAAGGGTTTCGAACAATAAGACTGATACTTAGGCTACCCTTACAAAGAACCCCAATATGTGGTTTGTTCACGAAATGAGCCAATCAACAAATGGGAACCTTACAATTTGCTTTGCCAAATACCATTGTATTTTGGACTTGAATGCTACATGTCTTGTATGCAAAGCATTTTTGATTCACACATTTTCATTAAATAAATCTCCTTGTTTCTCTCCAGTTAATTGAGATGCATAAAGTAACTTATATGATTATGAAAATATCTTGTATGCTACTATCTCTGTTTGCTATAAGTGACTCGGTTAGGGACTACTCATTTGCCTATATCATGACAAAAAGGGGGAGTAGAATTAATAAGGGGAGTTGCTAATTATAAGTAGCAAATGTACATGTTAGGGAGATTACATATTGAGGGGGAGTAACCCAATGAGGGGGAGCATTGCATTCACATACATTGCATAATGTTGTACTTAAATTTTTTAGAATGCAAATGCTTGTTTATGTTCTCACTTAATTAATCTCACATTTACTTGTATGGGAAAGTATAGAAACTTTGTTTTCAAGGATTGATTGTTCTACAAGAGATTGAAGACTTCAAGATTTAGTTTTTAAAATATCTCTTTGTAATGTAGAATATCATTGTTGACCCGTAGTTTCTATTTTGTTGTGAGGAATCAATGTGAGTGGTGGTTTTGTCACGAAATAGCCAAATGGGGAGATTGTAAAGTCTCATTTATTGATTGGCTTATTTCGTAGACAAACCACATATTGGGGTTTGAATTGTAAGAGTAGTTTAGGTGATTGAGGATCAAGCTCAAAGGCCCTTTCAAAACCTCAAGGTGACAAACACTCCAAAGGTATAATCGACCTATTATTCAGCTAGGCACATCGGCTAGCTATTTAGCAAAGCACCTCAGCTAACTACCAACTATTTAGCTAGGCACCTCGGCCAACTATTCAGCAATGCACATCGGTTAACTATTCAGCTAGGCACCTAAGCCAATTATTCGGCTAGGCACATCAACCAACTACTCAGCAAGGCACCTTGACCAATTATTCAAGTCTTCAACTCTTCAACTCAATAAGACTTAGACTCTAAGCACAAGTCCAACCTTGATACGCCATATCATTCTAATATAGTGATAGACACGGAATCCTGTAGTTATCTCTCTAAATCGAGTTTCAGCAAGGAAACACAATCATAATCTCTCTAAGACTCCTATACAAGAAATAATCCCAAGAATTATAAAGATTGAAACTCATGTGAATCGCCAAGATACGATCCTTATGGGATATCGCTAAGATACAATCCTCCTAAGATCTCACTAAGATATGATCATCCTAGGATCTCACCAAGATACGATCCTCTCAGGATCCCGCCAAGATACGATCTCCTGAAACCTTTGCTTACACGACAAGGATTAGGGCAAAACCCTAGTTCCTATATAAATACATGTATCAAGTGAAGGTGAGAGGGAGAGATGAATACAACATTAGAGAGAATCATTAAGCTTGTAATTGTAATTATCTTTTATATAATGGAATCTCTTTTCCTGTCGTTACGACGACTGTGGTTTTTTCCCTGCTTTAGGCTTTTCTACGTAAAAACTCTGGTGGTTTTCAATGTTTATAAGTATCTCTATTTTGTAATTGGCTTATTTCATGATAAACCACATTTGGGGATGATTTGTAATGAGTAGCTTAAGTGTTCTTTGGCAAGCTTCCAAGCATCTCTGTAATTTCAAAAGCAAGAGCAAGAGCAAGAGCAAGAGCGAAAAGTATATCACTTGACTTTATTCTTAAAGAGATTAGGTGCACACACACACACACACACACACACTTACATGCATTCCCATATTACTTGCATTTGTGTTTCCATGATTGTGTGCATTTATGTCTCATTTCACACGCGCACTTTGATGTTAGTTCTAAGTGTGGTTTTGTGTGGTGTAATTCGTTTCTGTTTGTGTGATCGGAAACGTCCGCATTTGCACGATGGTGTGCCTGTCTTAGCGCGATGGTTGTGAAACTAATAACGGTGTGTACAATATTAATTTAGAGAGGGGGGGTGAATAGATTTTAACCAATTTTACCCAATTTTCGTGTATGGTCAAGATTACGAAAATATCCCTATCTAGTCAATTTAATATAGCAAGTGTAATATGTGCGGAATTTAAATAACACAAGATATATACATGGAAACCCTCACGGGAAAAACCACGGGCTGGTAAGTGCGCCACACTCGAACCTCAAATCCATTAATTGAAATGGAGTTTACAACATATGTTGACCTCGTTAAACACTACGATCAATAACCCCCACTTCTACCCGTGGGCCTTTAAAAGTGGTCATAGTCCAATTTGCTTGTGGCCTAAGCAATCTTAGCCACAAGTCTTACTTCTCAATGAAGAGATAAAATGACCTATATGAATATATGATGATATTCAAAGAGTAAACAAAGCTAGGGAACCTTAGATGCTTATCTAGGATAATTAGATGACAATTAATGCAATCCTAGATATTAATAGCTAAATGACATGCCAAAAAGCTTAGTTAAACATAGATTATGAAAACTTATATAGCTATCACAATACAACACTCAATCAATACATCACATACAATCTCTAGCTTGTATCTAGAATATATTCTAAGAGCATACAAGTAATTAAAGAGATGACTTGTTAAGAAAGACACTAAACTTATATGAAGATAGTGAAAACCTTACCAAGCAAGATGTGATGTTGCAAAACCATGTATGGATGCATCCTATATGATCATGGATGATCCTAGATGAACTTTAATGTATAAAGGAATAAATTTGAGTGTTTAAAGGTGAGTTCTTGTGAATTTTTGGCTCTTGAAATATGTTCTAAGAGAAAATATGCTTTTGGAACTCTTGGGGACGACCTAAAATGAATTGGTGTATTTATAGGTGTCCAAACAAAACTACAGCGTTTTGGGCGTTACGCGCATGACGGATTATCGCGGTCCCGACTCCCACGGTTGGCCGACTGCTGCAGTTGGCCATCCGCCGCAGATGCACCGCGGTAGGGACAACAAGTCTTTGTTGCTTGTATGCCGCGGTTGTTCCAACCACGACAGTAGCCACGGTAGAGAAAACACTTCTCTGTCGCTTGCATGCCGCGGTTGTCCAACCGCGGCAGCATAACCGTAGCAGAGAAGGACAAGGCCTTCTCATGCAGCTTCTCACACAAAAACAATGCAATAAGTGCAAGTGTGTGAGTGAATACAATGCATCCTTATACTAAACATGTTATGGCATTTAACAAGCTAGATGCAATCAATAAAATAAGCAAGAAGAGATATTAAAAACATGAATGCACACATATAAGAAAACACATAATATACACAAGGTATGAATATGCATGAGATGTGTTTGTGTGCAACTAAATCTCTTCAATGCAAGGTAAGCATTTAGAAATTTACCTTTGGTGCTTCTTCTCTTGAAGACTTGAGAGGGCCTTGGTTGTGCAAAGCACCAACCATTGGAAGCTTAAAGCTACCCTTACATCAAACCCCAAAATATGGTTTGTCCACGAAATAAGCCAATCAATAAATGAGACCTTACATGTTGAACATTCGAGAAGGTCCTATTCTTCTCTTGGTTAAGTGTTAGTTTTGGTTTGGTTGTTTGGAGTAAAGTGTCTAGTTTTAAAAGAATGGATTTCAATGATTTAAATGTTTTTCAAAACTGACATTTGTATGGTTTTGTGATCATAACGTTTTATACAAAGCTTCAAAATGAGTTTTAAAAATTTCTGTACAAACTAGACACCCATACCTTTCCAACGGTATATTATTCGTAATATTTCATGACTGTTTGGATTGGTTTTGAAATCTCCAAAGTGACCACCAAAACAGGGCAACTCTGTTGTTGTCCGTCTCTGACCTTTGGTCACTCAAATGACCATATATCTATCTACAAACATTGAAACGTCATTCTGTAAAAAGATACAGAAAGTAGACATCCATACATTTCCAATGATATATTATTCGATCGGTTTCGATGTCGTGTCGTGAAGGTCACCATCATAGGGAGCGATATTGGGAGCGATATTGGGAGCGACCGAGATGTTTGCCGTCCAATGGTTGCTTTCGTGGGGAGCAACCTTGACAGCGACTTTTGTGCAGAATTTTTGTAAAACACTTCAAAATGATGTAGTTTTACTTAGGGCACCTATTTAAACCCCTCTTTCTCATCTTCTTCATTAAGACCACGAAAATATAACCGTAGAGATATAGAAAGAGTGGTTCTAGAGAGAGAAAGCTTCAAGCATGATTCCTTAACTCTCCAAACCCAAAACCCATCTTCTTCATACATCATTGAACATCTTTAAAGCATGGGTCTTCTTGGTTTCATGACTAGGTAAGTTAGAACTTCATTAAATATCATTTATTGTTTTTCTTACTCTAGATTAGGTATTTATTACTTTATTAAATACCTTGACTCTTTTTATTGCATATATTTATGGGTCTTAATTGCATGATTGGGTTTGTTTGTGATAGCTTCCCTTATTAGGTCATATATGCCTAAATAGTTAATCCATAAATGTTCATGTATGATTAATTGATGATTAGGTTGGCTTTATGCATCTAGTCAAGCTTATGAATGTGTATGTGAATGTATTTGACAATTAGGTTGCTAGAATCTTTCTACAATTAATTGAGACCTCATGTGTGTGCATGTAGGCTTGTTTGATAATTAGGTTGTTAGATTTCTATTTTAACATCTAATTAAGCATATAGTGTTTAGTCTAGCACTCCTGATGCACACACATAGCGAGTGGTAATGTTCATAGCCTGAAGTTATCGTGAGTGAGATTCTGTGTATTGCTTGAGGATGTAACCGTCTTTTCATATAATGGATTGTTATGGCTTAAGTGGCTAGCATGGCTAGTCCCGTGGTTTTTCGTTATTGAAGGTTTCCACGTAAAAATCAAGTGTTCTTTATATTTCCGTACTTTATTTGATTTTTATTGTATGTTTGTTTTGGGTTAATTGTGATTAATATTGATTAATCAAAAAATTAGTAATAATAGATTAACAACCCATTCACCCCCTAGGTTGCATTAGACACACCCGTATTTATTTTCAATGTTCTTGTTTATGTATTATATTGCATTTACGTAGTAGGAAGGTGCTTTGATTATAAGCCTCTCAGTCGATCTAAGCATCGACTTTCGTACGTGTCATTGTTGGAAGATGATCTGTCTAAGATCCAAAAATCAGCATCAACACTTTAAAAAAAAAAAAATGTATGGTTCTTTTATTACATAACTATAGTGTACAAGACAAAAACCATATAATCCAACTTCCAAATTTCTATACTTTTAAAATATATAATTTTATTTCAAATC
Source organism: Acer yangbiense (assembly GCA_008009225.1). Taxonomy (NCBI): domain Eukaryota; kingdom Viridiplantae; phylum Streptophyta; class Magnoliopsida; order Sapindales; family Sapindaceae; genus Acer; species Acer yangbiense. The sequence goes on along the minus strand of CM017772.1, from coordinate 40,418 downwards.
CAAACAAAAATATATAATATATATATATATATATATAATTTTGCTGGTCACAATCACATGACCATAAAGAAATCAGAGAGATGGTCCTGATAAATAAATGAAGAGATATTATCATTTTCCCCCTTGAAATAAAACTATTAGAAAACCGATATTAAAAATTACAATTTCAAAAGACATCGGTTTTTAAGAAAACCGATATTAAAAAAAAAACGTTTAGACATCGGTTTTTATAAAAACCGATGTCTTAAATTTTGCGTTGAAAAGACAACGGTTTTTATAAAAACCGATATTAAAAGCAAGCGTTTAGACATCGGTTTTTATAAAAACCGATGTAGATTCAAAAGCAAAATTCTGCAATGCAAATCTGACCTATGTCCACATTCAAGGGCATATCTCTAAAAATACTCAACGTTATTTGCTCAACTTTTGACACAAGAAAGTAGACATGAAAACAAACACTTTTAAATCAGAAAATATTCCAAAAATCGATTTGGAAAAGTGAGAAAATGAGCGATGAAAACAGCTCACTCGCGGATTCATGAATCGCTTCTGACATTTGACTGAATAATTGATCATAACTTTCAAAATACCACCCGGAATTTTACGTTCTTTATACCGTTGGATTCATATCAAAAAATTGAAGAACCCAACATGGACAAAAAAATTTATTTCCTTGCCAAAAGATACAGTTTTAAGGAAAGAGTTTTCACAAAAATATCTCCAATCGCTTCAATTCTGACCTTTGACTGAAAAATTGATCATAACTTTCAAAATACCAACCGGAATTTTACGTTCTTTATACCGTTGGATTCATATCGAAAAATTAAAGAACCGAACATGGACAAAAAAATTTATTTCCTTGCCAAAAGATACAGTTTTAAGGAAAGAACTTTTACAAAAATATCTCCAATCGCTTCAATTCTGACCTTTGACTGAAACATTGATCATAACATTCAAAATACCAACCGGAATTTTACGTTCTTTATACCGTTGGATTCGTATCAAAAAATTGAAGAATCTACCATGGAAAAAAAAATTATTTCCTTGCCAAAAGATACAGTTTTAAGGAAAAGGTTTACACAAAAATATCTCCAATCGCTTGACCTTTGAGTACTCATGAATAATTGATCATAACTTTCAAAATACCGCCCGGAATTTTACGTTCTTTATACCGTTGGATTCGTATTGAAAAGTTGAAGAACTGAAAATGGACAAAAAAATTTATTTCCTTGCCAAAAGATACAGTTTTAAGGAAAGAGTTTACACAAAAATATCTCCAATCGCTTCAATTCTGACCTTTGACTGAAAGATTGATCATAACTTTCAAAATACCAACCGGAATTTTACGTTCTTTATACTGTTGGATTCGTATCGAAATATTGAAGAATCTACCATGGAAAAAAAAATTTATTTCCCTGCCAAAAGATACAGTTTTAAGGAAAAAGTTTACACAAAAGTATCTCCAATCGCTTGACCTTTGAGTACTCATGAATAATTGATCATAACTTTCAAAATACTGCCCGGAATTTAACGTTCTTTAAACCGTTGGATTCGTATCAAAAAATTGAAGAATCCAACATGGACAAAAAAATTTATTTCCTTGCCAAAAGATACAGTTTTAAGGAAAGAGTTTGCACAAAAATATCTCCAATTCTGACCTTTGACTGAAAAATTGATCATAACTTTCAAAATACCACCCGGAATTTTACGTTCTTTATACCGTTGGATTCGTATTGAAAAATCGAAGAATCCATCATGGAAAAAAAAATATTTCTTAAGGAAAAGTTTTACACAAAAATATCTCCAATCGATCGACCTTTGAGTACTCATGAATAATTGATCATAACTTTCAAAATACCACCCGGAATTTTACGTTCTTTATACCGTTGGATTCGTATCAAAAAATCAAAGAATCTACCATGGACAAAAGAAATTATTTTGTTGCCAAAAGATACAGTTTTAAGAAAAAAGTTTGCACAAAAATATCTTCAATTGCTTCTGACCTTTGACTGAATAATTGATCATAACTTTCAAAATACCGCCCATAATTTTACGTTCTTTATACCGTTGGATTCGTATCGAAAAATCAAAAAATCTAGCATGGATGAAAAAAATTATTTCGTTGCCAAAAGATACAGTTTTAGGGAAAAAGTTTGCATAAAAATATCTCTAGCAGAACACAAAACCACACAATAAAAAATGAAATGAAAAATAAACCCACCAATAAAATTTATTTAATATATGTATGTTTATAGTAGAAATTAGAATTTTGATTAGTTGAGTAAATTTAAATTTATCAAACAAGTTTTTTTTTTTTTTTTTTTTTTCTAACAATTCATATAGGTTATATATATATATATTGTGCAATTGTTAACACATTCAATCTTGTAGTCAGGCGGTAAAGGCTTACCACTTTGACTTTGAGGTTGCGAGTTCGAATCCTCATAATGACAATTAATTGTCATTATTATCATAGGTGGGGTTGGCCGGTCGGTGGCCGGAGGTGGGGTGTGCCGGCGATGGTGGCCGGTCGGTGAGGCGGGCCGGTGGTGGTGGCTGGTCGGTGGCCGGCGACAGTGGGATTTTTTTTTGTAATTCATCAATTTTACATCAGGTTTTTTAAATCGGTTTTAACTAAAACCGATGTCTTTTCTCCTAGGTTTTTAAATCGGTTTTACAGGTTTTTTAAATCGGTTTTAACTAAAACCGATTTCTTTTCTACTAGGTTTTTAAATCGGTTTTAAGTAAAACCGATTTCTTTTCTCTTGTTTTACATCGGTTAAAAACCGATGTCTTTTGCCCTTTTTTTTCTAAATCACTCAAAAAGAGATCGGTTTTAAAAAATTCAAAAACCGATTTCTTCCATATAAAAAAACCGATTTCTTTTGCATTTTTTGTAGTAGTGACTCCAAGTGGCGGCCATCACTTTGCCTTTCTTCTTTTCATTGTGATTAGCACATTCAGGGGCAAAGTGACCAATCCCACCACATTCAAAGCATCGGACCCCTTTCCTTTCGGTCTTCTCTTGTCTAGGCTCAAACTTCTTGAAGGAACCTTTTTTCTTCAAGTCTTGTCCTCTTGACCCAAATCCCTTCTTCTTCTTGAACCCCATAACCTTATTAAACCTTTTCACGAATAAGGCAAGGCCTTCATCCGATTCATGCTTTGCCTCATTTGCATCCTTAGATGCCTTCAAAGCTATTCCTTTAGACTTCTTAGGAGGAGTAGTGGTGCTAGGAGCCTTCCTAGACTCATATGCAAGGAGACGTCCAATCACCTCACTTGGCTTCATATCCATGTAGCCACTATTTTCTTCTATGGCCGTCACCTTTAATTCTAACCTATCGGGGAGAGATCTCATAATTTTTTGCTTGACTCTCTTATCCGAATACGGGTCTCCGAGTTGATGGCTTTGATTTACAATGTCCATCAATTTGATTTCGAAGTCATTGAAGCATTCATCCTCTCCCATCCTAAGTAGCTTAAATTGAGTTTGGAGGACTTGAAGCTTAGACTCCTTCACCACCTCGGTTCCCTCATGTGCAACTTGAAGGATGTCCCATGCCACTTTTACAATCTGAGTGTTCTGAATAAGCTTGTACTGATTCTCAATCATTGCACACATGATGGCATGCATAGCCTTCCTATTCCACTTTGAAGCCTCAAACTCTTGTGCGTTCCATTGCGCCTTAGGCTTCAAAACTTCTTCTCCTTCACCACCGGGAGTCATCTTGGGTAGATCATATCCGTCTTCCACCGCCATCCATGCACGGTCATGAATTTGGCATATGTAGGATTCCATCTTCCCTTTCCATTGGGAATAATTCAAACTGGTAAGAAGTGGAGGCCTTGTGCTAGAAGCACCTTCGTGGCCACCACCGTTTCCACCGTTTCCACTCATAGTGTTTATGAATGAATGAAATGAATGAAAAATCACACAAAATGCAAAACACACCAAAATAAGCAAGGATCACCTATGTATGTCTAGGAACCCGCTCTGATACCAATTGAAACAAATTATAGCACGGTGTGTATAAAACTATCTAAAGGGGGGTGAATAGATTTTAAGCTTTTTACCCAATTTTTCGTGTTAGTCAAAATTAGGAAATTACCCCTAAATAGATAAAGCAATAAATCAAGTATAAAATGCGGAAATTAAATAACACTTGATTTTTACGTGGAAACCCTCACGGGAAAAACCACGGGCTAGTAAGTAAGCCACACTCGAACCTCGAATCCACTAAATGTGTAAACAATTACAACCTAATCCCGGAAGTAATCACACACCTACCTAATCCCGGTATGAGTGAACCTAGTCCAATTTGCTTGCGATCTAAGCAACCTAATCCCGGATGCTACACACAAGACTTACTTTCTCTATGAAGAGAATAACAACCCAAAGTGAATATATGAATATCCAAATGCAACATAAAGCAAGGGAAACCCTATATGCTTATCTAAGATGATTAATATGCAATTAGAACAATCCTAGATATCAAAACTAAATGACATGTCAAATAGTTTAGCTAATCAAGATTAAGCACAAAACTTAATTAGCTATCACAAAAAAAAAACTTCTCAAACATACATCATACTAATCTCAAACTTGTATTCAAAGTATATAAAATAACATACAAGTAATTAATTGAGATTGCTAGCTAAGAGAAACACAAAATATGTAAGATATTAGTGAAAAGCTTACCAAGCAAAGTATGATGAAGAATCCATGCAAGAAGACATCTAGAAGATCAAGGATGATGCTAGATGATGATTGATGATCATGAAAAAGTGTTTGAGTAATAAAAAATGAGTTCTTGGAATTTTTCTTCTCTTTGAAAAATATCCTAAGTATGAATTCTGAATATGAACTCTCTTAATTGACCTAAAGACAAAATGGCATATATATAGGGGGCCAAATCAAAGTGTGGTCGTTTAAGTAAGTTTCAAAGAAACGCACCGATCGGCGGTTTCGGCCGCCGATCATGACCGCCGAATTGAGCTCGTGAAGAACAGAGCATAAACGGCGGTTCATTCGGCGGTTTCGTGACCGCCGATCCCAACCGCCGAATCAAACCTGAGAGATTAAAATCAATCAGGTATGAACGGCGGTTTCGTGACCGCCGATTCAACCGCCGAATTAGACCGAGAGATAAATCAATCAGGTCTTGAATCGGCGGTTTCGAACGGCGGTCGTGATCGCCGATCTTAACCGCAGAAATGCTTCAGACCAATCTGGACTGAAATGGCGGTTTCATTCGGTGGCCAGGCCGCCGATCATAACCGCCGATCACCTAGAAAGGTGAAAACCAAGGAGAAGCCAAGGGCATTCTCCATAGGCGGTCCTCGCACTAAACCAAGCACATTCTAGTGCATGCGCGGACGTTTTCGAAAGTTATCGGGAAACGAATTACACGACAACAGGACACAATTACACACAACAAAATATAATAAATAAGTGCAAGTGTGAAATGTGACAAGTGAAGAGAATGCACACATATGCAATGAATGTTAAGTGTGTGTGTGCAACTAATCTCTTCAAAGAAAAGTAAGCACATAGAAATTTACCTTCGGTGCTTATCAACACGAGGTCTTCAAAGGGTTTCGAACAATAAGACTGATACTTAGGCTACCCTTACAAAGAACCCCAATATGTGGTTTGTTCACGAAATGAGCCAATCAACAAATGGGAACCTTACAATTTGCTTTGCCAAATACCATTGTATTTTGGACTTGAATGCTACATGTCTTGTATGCAAAGCATTTTTGATTCACACATTTTCATTAAATAAATCTCCTTGTTTCTCTCCAGTTAATTGAGATGCATAAAGTAACTTATATGATTATGAAAATATCTTGTATGCTACTATCTCTGTTTGCTATAAGTGACTCGGTTAGGGACTACTCATTTGCCTATATCATGACAAAAAGGGGGAGTAGAATTAATAAGGGGAGTTGCTAATTATAAGTAGCAAATGTACATGTTAGGGAGATTACATATTGAGGGGGAGTAACCCAATGAGGGGGAGCATTGCATTCACATACATTGCATAATGTTGTACTTAAATTTTTTAGAATGCAAATGCTTGTTTATGTTCTCACTTAATTAATCTCACATTTACTTGTATGGGAAAGTATAGAAACTTTGTTTTCAAGGATTGATTGTTCTACAAGAGATTGAAGACTTCAAGATTTAGTTTTTAAAATATCTCTTTGTAATGTAGAATATCATTGTTGACCCGTAGTTTCTATTTTGTTGTGAGGAATCAATGTGAGTGGTGGTTTTGTCACGAAATAGCCAAATGGGGAGATTGTAAAGTCTCATTTATTGATTGGCTTATTTCGTAGACAAACCACATATTGGGGTTTGAATTGTAAGAGTAGTTTAGGTGATTGAGGATCAAGCTCAAAGGCCCTTTCAAAACCTCAAGGTGACAAACACTCCAAAGGTATAATCGACCTATTATTCAGCTAGGCACATCGGCTAGCTATTTAGCAAAGCACCTCAGCTAACTACCAACTATTTAGCTAGGCACCTCGGCCAACTATTCAGCAATGCACATCGGTTAACTATTCAGCTAGGCACCTAAGCCAATTATTCGGCTAGGCACATCAACCAACTACTCAGCAAGGCACCTTGACCAATTATTCAAGTCTTCAACTCTTCAACTCAATAAGACTTAGACTCTAAGCACAAGTCCAACCTTGATACGCCATATCATTCTAATATAGTGATAGACACGGAATCCTGTAGTTATCTCTCTAAATCGAGTTTCAGCAAGGAAACACAATCATAATCTCTCTAAGACTCCTATACAAGAAATAATCCCAAGAATTATAAAGATTGAAACTCATGTGAATCGCCAAGATACGATCCTTATGGGATATCGCTAAGATACAATCCTCCTAAGATCTCACTAAGATATGATCATCCTAGGATCTCACCAAGATACGATCCTCTCAGGATCCCGCCAAGATACGATCTCCTGAAACCTTTGCTTACACGACAAGGATTAGGGCAAAACCCTAGTTCCTATATAAATACATGTATCAAGTGAAGGTGAGAGGGAGAGATGAATACAACATTAGAGAGAATCATTAAGCTTGTAATTGTAATTATCTTTTATATAATGGAATCTCTTTTCCTGTCGTTACGACGACTGTGGTTTTTTCCCTGCTTTAGGCTTTTCTACGTAAAAACTCTGGTGGTTTTCAATGTTTATAAGTATCTCTATTTTGTAATTGGCTTATTTCATGATAAACCACATTTGGGGATGATTTGTAATGAGTAGCTTAAGTGTTCTTTGGCAAGCTTCCAAGCATCTCTGTAATTTCAAAAGCAAGAGCAAGAGCAAGAGCAAGAGCGAAAAGTATATCACTTGACTTTATTCTTAAAGAGATTAGGTGCACACACACACACACACACACACACACTTACATGCATTCCCATATTACTTGCATTTGTGTTTCCATGATTGTGTGCATTTATGTCTCATTTCACACGCGCACTTTGATGTTAGTTCTAAGTGTGGTTTTGTGTGGTGTAATTCGTTTCTGTTTGTGTGATCGGAAACGTCCGCATTTGCACGATGGTGTGCCTGTCTTAGCGCGATGGTTGTGAAACTAATAACGGTGTGTACAATATTAATTTAGAGAGGGGGGGTGAATAGATTTTAACCAATTTTACCCAATTTTCGTGTATGGTCAAGATTACGAAAATATCCCTATCTAGTCAATTTAATATAGCAAGTGTAATATGTGCGGAATTTAAATAACACAAGATATATACATGGAAACCCTCACGGGAAAAACCACGGGCTGGTAAGTGCGCCACACTCGAACCTCAAATCCATTAATTGAAATGGAGTTTACAACATATGTTGACCTCGTTAAACACTACGATCAATAACCCCCACTTCTACCCGTGGGCCTTTAAAAGTGGTCATAGTCCAATTTGCTTGTGGCCTAAGCAATCTTAGCCACAAGTCTTACTTCTCAATGAAGAGATAAAATGACCTATATGAATATATGATGATATTCAAAGAGTAAACAAAGCTAGGGAACCTTAGATGCTTATCTAGGATAATTAGATGACAATTAATGCAATCCTAGATATTAATAGCTAAATGACATGCCAAAAAGCTTAGTTAAACATAGATTATGAAAACTTATATAGCTATCACAATACAACACTCAATCAATACATCACATACAATCTCTAGCTTGTATCTAGAATATATTCTAAGAGCATACAAGTAATTAAAGAGATGACTTGTTAAGAAAGACACTAAACTTATATGAAGATAGTGAAAACCTTACCAAGCAAGATGTGATGTTGCAAAACCATGTATGGATGCATCCTATATGATCATGGATGATCCTAGATGAACTTTAATGTATAAAGGAATAAATTTGAGTGTTTAAAGGTGAGTTCTTGTGAATTTTTGGCTCTTGAAATATGTTCTAAGAGAAAATATGCTTTTGGAACTCTTGGGGACGACCTAAAATGAATTGGTGTATTTATAGGTGTCCAAACAAAACTACAGCGTTTTGGGCGTTACGCGCATGACGGATTATCGCGGTCCCGACTCCCACGGTTGGCCGACTGCTGCAGTTGGCCATCCGCCGCAGATGCACCGCGGTAGGGACAACAAGTCTTTGTTGCTTGTATGCCGCGGTTGTTCCAACCACGACAGTAGCCACGGTAGAGAAAACACTTCTCTGTCGCTTGCATGCCGCGGTTGTCCAACCGCGGCAGCATAACCGTAGCAGAGAAGGACAAGGCCTTCTCATGCAGCTTCTCACACAAAAACAATGCAATAAGTGCAAGTGTGTGAGTGAATACAATGCATCCTTATACTAAACATGTTATGGCATTTAACAAGCTAGATGCAATCAATAAAATAAGCAAGAAGAGATATTAAAAACATGAATGCACACATATAAGAAAACACATAATATACACAAGGTATGAATATGCATGAGATGTGTTTGTGTGCAACTAAATCTCTTCAATGCAAGGTAAGCATTTAGAAATTTACCTTTGGTGCTTCTTCTCTTGAAGACTTGAGAGGGCCTTGGTTGTGCAAAGCACCAACCATTGGAAGCTTAAAGCTACCCTTACATCAAACCCCAAAATATGGTTTGTCCACGAAATAAGCCAATCAATAAATGAGACCTTACATGTTGAACATTCGAGAAGGTCCTATTCTTCTCTTGGTTAAGTGTTAGTTTTGGTTTGGTTGTTTGGAGTAAAGTGTCTAGTTTTAAAAGAATGGATTTCAATGATTTAAATGTTTTTCAAAACTGACATTTGTATGGTTTTGTGATCATAACGTTTTATACAAAGCTTCAAAATGAGTTTTAAAAATTTCTGTACAAACTAGACACCCATACCTTTCCAACGGTATATTATTCGTAATATTTCATGACTGTTTGGATTGGTTTTGAAATCTCCAAAGTGACCACCAAAACAGGGCAACTCTGTTGTTGTCCGTCTCTGACCTTTGGTCACTCAAATGACCATATATCTATCTACAAACATTGAAACGTCATTCTGTAAAAAGATACAGAAAGTAGACATCCATACATTTCCAATGATATATTATTCGATCGGTTTCGATGTCGTGTCGTGAAGGTCACCATCATAGGGAGCGATATTGGGAGCGATATTGGGAGCGACCGAGATGTTTGCCGTCCAATGGTTGCTTTCGTGGGGAGCAACCTTGACAGCGACTTTTGTGCAGAATTTTTGTAAAACACTTCAAAATGATGTAGTTTTACTTAGGGCACCTATTTAAACCCCTCTTTCTCATCTTCTTCATTAAGACCACGAAAATATAACCGTAGAGATATAGAAAGAGTGGTTCTAGAGAGAGAAAGCTTCAAGCATGATTCCTTAACTCTCCAAACCCAAAACCCATCTTCTTCATACATCATTGAACATCTTTAAAGCATGGGTCTTCTTGGTTTCATGACTAGGTAAGTTAGAACTTCATTAAATATCATTTATTGTTTTTCTTACTCTAGATTAGGTATTTATTACTTTATTAAATACCTTGACTCTTTTTATTGCATATATTTATGGGTCTTAATTGCATGATTGGGTTTGTTTGTGATAGCTTCCCTTATTAGGTCATATATGCCTAAATAGTTAATCCATAAATGTTCATGTATGATTAATTGATGATTAGGTTGGCTTTGTGCATCTAGTCAAGCTTATGAATGTGTATGTGAATGTATTTGACAATTAGGTTGCTAGAATCTTTCTACAATTAATTGAGACCTCATGTGTGTGCATGTAGGCTTGTTTGATAATTAGGTTGTTAGATTTCTATTTTAACATCTAATTAAGCATATAGTGTTTAGTCTAGCACTCCTGATGCACACACATAGCGAGTGGTAATGTTCATAGCCTGAAGTTATCGTGAGTGAGATTCTGTGTATTGCTTGAGGATGTAACCGTCTTTTCATATAATGGATTGTTATGGCTTAAGTGGCTAGCATGGCTAGTCCCGTGGTTTTTCGTTATTGAAGGTTTCCACGTAAAAATCAAGTGTTCTTTATATTTCCGTACTTTATTTGATTTTTATTGTATGTTTGTTTTGGGTTAATTGTGATTAATATTGATTAATCAAAAAATTGGTAATAATAGATTAACAACCCATTCACCCCCTAGGTTGCATTAGACACACCCGTATTTATTTTCAATGTTCTTGTTTATGTATTATATTGCATTTACGTAGTAGGAAGGTGCTTTGATTATAAGCCTCTCAGTCGATCTAAGCATCGACTTTCGTACGTGTCATTGTTGGAAGATGATCTGTCTAAGATCCAAAAATCAGCATCAACACTTTAAAAAAAAAAAAAATGTATGGTTCTTTTATTACATAACTATAGTGTACAAGACAAAAACCATATAATCCAACTTCCAAATTTCTATACTTTTAAAATATATAATTTTATTTCAAATCCAAACAAAAATATATAATATATATATATATATATATAATTTTGCTGGTCACAATCACATGACCATAAAGAAATCAGAGAGATGGTCCTGATAAATAAATGAAGAGATATTATCATTTTCCCCCTTGAAATAAAACTATTAGAAAGGTGAGGACGGGGTTTCCTCATATTGGCTGGTCTCCCCCCTCAAATGGAAAGAATGGAAAATGAACCCCTTCTGTCACATTTTCCATTCAAACTAGCGTTGACCATTAAAATCTAAGGGGCAATATTGTATAAGCAAATAATGAAATAAAAAAAATATTAAAAAAAATCAAATAATTAAACAAATAAAATATCCCAGTTCAATTCATTCTCCACGACCACCATCATCTTCGATTCTTCTTCGTCTTCACCTCTGACCATCATCCCAGTTCATTATCATCATCATTATCAGCAAAATTCTTCACTTCGATTCTTATTTAATTCATATACACAATGGCAAAATCATCAACATCAATTTTGTTTTCAAATCATCAACAACACCAAAATCTTCTTCAAAATCCAAATCTTCTTCTCTTTCCCCAAACTCTAAATCATCTTCTCCCAAACCCTAAATCATCGTCCCTTCAACAAAACCCAGATTCAATCCATCACCACATCGTTCCTTAAATAAATAAATAAACATCACCAACATCAAAACCAAACCTATCGAACCTCACAAAATCAAACCCTAACTCTCTCAAAATCAAACCCATCACCACAAATCTTACCAAATCAGAATTGAAAACCCACAAACACAAACACAAACCACCCAAAAAACAACCACAAACCACCGGTGAGAGAAACGGAGAAGAAAAAGAAAATCAGAATTGGATCGCCGTCTTGGGTGTGTTCTTAGCTTGATGGTCGGTAATGATGGTAGTGGTTTGTGATGATAGTGGTGGTTTAGTGATGATGGTCGGTGATGTTCATAGCTTGATGGAGCTGACGACATGATCAAGTTAGGAGAGAGATGAGGTTGTGAAAGTATACAAACGTAGTTAAATTGCTTAAAGCATACCTAGAGAGGGAGAGGGGGGGTGAATAGGTTTTTACGCCTTTTTCAATCCCTTGAAACAAACTCATGCTTGTCCCTCAAGGTAGCTTTACATACAACACAAAAATCAAACATTCATACATAGACAAGATAAGCATGTGATCATTTAAGCATTGTCTATATATCTCAATGAGTTGTATGAGGAATAATAACATAAAATCTCAACAACAAAGAATACTTGTATTTCAATATTGTTCAATGTATTACAAGTATAAACAAATATAACTATACGCAAAGATAACACTATATAAAAGAATTATATTTACAATTATGATCAAAATGAATTTGCTTATAAATCACACTTTACAAAATCTTGTTCCAATATACATCACAAGTGAATAATATGCAACAAGATTAAAACATACACATAAACAAATAAGAAAGAGAGAGATAGAAAGAATTGACATATGAGATTTTTTAACGTGGTAAAACCTTTAAGGAGGAAACATCCACGGGTTGAACTACAACCATTGGGTACTATATATATTGGATGATAGATTAGAAATTCCTCAAAAGTGACCAACATTGATCTACTTCCTATTGGAGTCTATGTCTACCCAATCCCTATTGGAAGATACAAAATCCCTCAATGATGTGAAGCCACTATTAATTGGAGTCCATACCAAACCAACATCATTGGAAGATTAGAAATTCCTCAAGAGTGCATACACATCCCATGTACCACCCTCTATTGGAGTCTATGCCTAACCAAACGCCCGGGCCTACCAATATTATAGCCAACTCCCTATCCAAGGCACTCATGCCTCTAGAGAGCCTCCAATGCATAGCTATCCGAACATTCCCGATCCTAGCCATGGCTTCTTTCTTGGTTATCCGGACCTCTTATCTTAACCAAGACTTCTTTGCTTGACTAGACTTCATGCCTTTTACAAGGACTTCCAGTGTGATCATGTCAATGCAAATGATGCAAACAAGCAATTCAACATAGAACATGTGATCAATACATTCTATGGAAACTAGACTTAAAAACATGTGAGAACACAAGTCAAAAATAGTCTAGATGCAAAACATGAATTAAACCTAGAGCATATGAAAACACTTGACACATATAACTCTTAGTTCTATTTACACAAATAACACTTGAATAAATCATATACATGAAGCACAAATTCAAGATGTTACAAACATACACAAAAATGCTAGAATCACAAAATGTGTTCAATGAATATTCTAGCCAACAATTAGAGCAAGTATATAATGAATAATCAATTAAATCCTATTAGTCTCTAAATACAAATACACAAGTGCTAATCCTAGATTTGCTCAATTAGAGGATCAAAGCACATGTGAAGGTTATTAATCATAAAATACATCAATCAATCCACAAATAACCCTAGATATCAAACTAATCACAATACAACTCTCTATCATGTGAAAAACCTAGAATCCTAGAAACTAGTTCACATATGTCTCTAATTAGACTTTTAATTAGGTTTGATTATGAAGCTATCTTTCTCAATAGTATTCACCATATATACACATACATATAAAAGAAGAAACCCCAAGCAAATTGAAGGTTATAAAAGAAGAAATCACAAAGATATGACAACTACCTCAAATTCACGAGCTGGTTCATTCTTCTGGGTAGAACCACTAGAAAACTCGATTAAACAGTTGCAAGATCACTTAGAAAAGGTAGATGACTTGATTATGAAGAATCTCCAACTTGAATCACTCAATTCCAACTTCGTATGAGAAAGTTATGGTGTTTGGAAGTTGAGAAAAAGTTGAGAGAAAATTCTGCACATTAGATTTCTAATTTTTCTTCTTAGAATGAAATGGGAGGGAATGAGGGTGATTTAAATGAATTGGAGAGAGGGAAAAGACGAGCCAATCAGCATGTGACACCTCAGCAGCCCATGAGGGGCACGTGAGGCTCACGGGGGCAGAGAGGCTGCTGGGCCGTGAGGCTCACGCACCCCTTACACCCTCCTCAAGCATGGCCTTTGGCCATTGCTTGCCTCTCTCATGTTCCTCTCGTGTTCTTCGGCCGTATACGGGCCTCTAAACTCTGAATTCGAATTTGTCTTCGGATTACGAACCATGACTCCCTCATGCACAACGATGACTACAAAACTTTGACAAAAGGTTGAGAATTCATCTCAGAATACGATGACGAAGACAACTTAACGAATGATAACGCAAAGTAGCGTAGCTACATCGTTTGGACTCGAAACCTAATGAATGAGTAACCGAAATGACCGGGACTCAATAAGGAATCAAATGAGATCATGTTCAAGTCCAAATACAATAAAACACAAACAAATAAACACAAGATCACATAAGTATGCCATTTCCTAGACATAGTCTTAGAACATGCAATTCTACAATGTATGTCAATATGAGATCAATGCATGAGCATACTAAAACATGTAAATGTGTTATATAAATGGTGAACAACGATGTATGGACACTTATGAATAAATTATGTGTGTGTGCCTATGCCTTGTAAGAGGAATGAGGTCAATTATATGTTTGTTGAGCAAATAAGCTTATTCCCCTTTACAAGACACCATCTTGCATGAACCGTAGCCGAGTCTTTCTTTGAAGCTTTGAATCATCATATCAACGACTATTAATCAATACAAGATAAACACCGTTTTGATATGGAATACATGCCAAGACAAACCAAAACCCTAATAGGTTGATATTCGGTGGTTGAGAGAGATGAGGTTGAGATTCGGTGGTGAGAGATGATGGGTGATGAACTGATGATGGGTGTGTTCTTAGCTTGATGGTCGGTGGTGAGAGATGATGTGTTCTTTTTTAATTAATTTTGTTTCCATAATTAATTTTGTTTTTAAATTCTTTTTTAATTAATTTTGTTTTTAATTTCTTATTATTATTATTATTATTATTATTATTATTAAATTTAAACAGAAATAAAAAAAAATTATTATTATTTTTAAATTTAAATAAAAAATAAAAAAGGAAATATCTCCACCGTTCATCATGGAGATGGACAATGGAGATCTACTTTTTTTTTTTTTTAATTCTTTTTTTTTATAATTCTTTTTTAATATATTTTTCATTTAATAAATAGCTGAAGCTTGGAGGGTACCATGGTCATTTTCTAATTATTTTAAGGATAAAACGGTCATTTGACCACGGTCAAACTTTTTTTTGGATGAAAATGGTAACAGAAGGGGGATAATATACATTAGTTTTGTTTTAGGGGGGAGACTGGCTAATATGGACAAACCTTGTCCTCACCTTTCTAATAGAATAAAAGTTAGGGGAGGAAATGATAATATCCCATAAATGAAAGTAACCAATCTCTGATTTTATCACCTACTTTTGTACTCTATAATTCAGGTACTGCAACAAAAGACCTTACATGATTTGCTTAATTACTCTTCAATCATTGTTTGTAATTTAAAGCAAGAGGAGTTATTTTAATAGTGCAAAACATTATTTATTTTTCAGTAATACTGTTCCACTTAAAAAATTAACTCAATTTTTTAATACAACTGACGTGGCATCCTCTTAGACATGTACACCTCATCTGACATCTTACCATCCTAATTTTATTAAGATATCATTTTCTAAATCACTATCTATTTATTAATTACAAAATCAATCCATTAAAAAATAATTAAAACGTAAATTCATTCTATGTTCTCAACATTTTTTCCCATTCTTAAACTCTAACCTAATTTTTCTTTATTCATCATCAAATTCAACCCTTCAACCTTGGCATCCACATACGAAACTCAGGGCTTCGATTCTCTCTGGAAGATTTTCGCTTCTGTTAAGGGTTGTTTTGGATCATTCGACATCATTTGATTCATTCCATTCACAAATAATTTCTACATAAAAATTAAGGATTTCTTCGTAAAAATAAAGGGTGGTTCGAAGCCATGAAGCCTCAGTTTATCTCTCCAGATCTGCTGTGCTATGTGTTGTTGTTGCTGCTAAAGATGATGGTGTTGTTGTTGTTGGTCTTGGTGATGAGTCACAGCTGATCTCTCGAACCCATTTGAGAAAGCACTGAAGATGCCTTGGTGATGATAATATTGGGCGTAGAGTTCTCATAATTATTTAACCTTATTTCTTGATTCAGAATTAATAGATGATGGTTCGACTTCGATGACGGAGACGAGTGAGAAAGAATCAGTAAAACTGGTGTTGTTGCTATTCCTATATCAATATCTGATTATCTTTTTCTTCATCATCTCTCTTTCTTCTCCCTCTCCAATTCCCTTTTAAATTCTCCACACAACCAAAAAGCAAAACAAACAACAGACAACATCTCATAAATTAAACCAAACAATTCATATATAAGTACGAGAAATCAAAATTGGTCCTTGTTTTTTATTTGTGAGTTTAGGAATAGAAAAAAAAAAAATAACGAGAGAGCAGGCGTTAAAATTAGTATTTTAATGGATTTTGTAAATAATAGAAAGATAGTGTAATAGAAATTAATATTTTAATAAAATTAGGATTTTGACATGCCTACCAGGATGCCATGTTAAAAATTTGGGTGGAAATGTGGAATAGATTACCGAAGATTTTAATCGGGAAGACTAGAGAGTTATGTATAAGGGTATTATGGTAAATATGTGTGTATATGGCATCCTCATCGGTCATGAAATTGGGGAAATTGATGAGAAAGTCGAGGAGGGAGATTGACGAATGATGGCGTTGGCTGCTCAATTCCTGATTAATTTTCCCAAGGTTGGAAGAAGAAGTAGTCGTTATAATAATTATGGGTGCTCTTCATCATTGACAAGAGGGAATTACAGTAGTAGTAGCTGTTCAAAAAATCAGTTGGAATTGACAGACGAAGAGCTGATGAGAGAATGCGAAATGGGAACATTCAAATCATCGGGTCCAGGTGGGCAGCACCGCAACAAGAGGGAGTCGGCTGTCCGTCTGAAGCACAAACCCACTGGTATTATTGCTCAGGCTGTTGAGGACAGGTCTCAACACAAGAATCGTGCTTCTGCCTTGTCACGCCTCCGCACTCTTTTGGCTCTTAAACTCAGAAACCATATACCCCATCTCGATGATACATATTCACCTCCTAAACACCTCCTTCTAATTCTCCCTCCCAAGTCTACTATTAGAGGATCGGATTGCGGTCCCCAAATTGGACCTAACAATCCTAAGTTCGCTTTGGTACGCACTTTTTTTCCCCTTTAAATCTCTCTGTTGTTCTATATATCTCCTGCATCTAATCTAATATTCAATTCTTGTGTATTCTTAGGGAATGCAAGCTCTGCTTGATCTCATTTTTGCACTAGAGGGATCTATATCACAAACAGCTCAATTATTGGGGTAAAAGCCAATTCAACTTCAAATTACATTAGCTGCCTCTTTACCATATCCTAAACCATATAATATACTTGTTAGTCTCGGTGTATCCTCTATAATGTAGAAAAGCTGATGGCTGAGTTGCTAATACTATATGGTCATTTCAAATTAAATGTGACAGGTTAAGCACCGGTGCACTATCACGGTTGATATTATCTGATGATTCTCTACGAGAGAACTTTTAAGGTAATACTGCTAATAGCTGTTATAAGAGCTCCTACAATGGCTAATAGTTTTCTGCTATAATAAATAAGTGTTTGATTAAAAAGCATAAAAGAAAATTAATTTCTTGGCTTGGCCTATATGGGACTGTTAGTTTTTGGTTCTAAAGCAATTGATGGGAAACTGTGAAAATGTTTGGTGTAAACTTAGTTATTGACACCACCAAAGAAATAAGGAATTAGTCATTGTCCTCTTCATCCTATACTGTAAGGATGCATCTAACTTGATTTCATTCTCATTTCCACGTGTGAAGTCTGAATGGCATGCATATGGCTAAAAAGTTTTGTTAAGAAGAAAGAAAAATGCTATATAATTTTTGCTAGACAATATGCTTAGCACATTTGTCATTTGAAGACAGGGTAATTTATCGGTTCTCTGTCATGTGCACATATATAGTTTGTACTCATAAAATCTTGTTAAGCACCAAATATACCAATTAACAAAATATTAAACATGATTTTCCATTTTTTTTTATTCTTCGGTAGTTGAATAATAAGTGAATATTAGACCTCTTATGTCTAGTTTTTCGTTTATGCTACCATTATACTTGAGTGAATCAATTGTTTTCCGACTTTCTGTGTTGTTAGCTTTTGAAATTACTTTATTTATTGCTATCCGGCATCTCCTGTCCTCACCAATGACTATTTGAAGTAGTTACAACTTAACGGCTCTTTTATATTGCCATTTTCAATGCCAACGAATCTTCTTTCAAGATAACCATTTGCATTGTGGACTATTAGTAAACAAAAGTATATTATATATAAAAGAAAGAGGGGAAAATTTGATAAAAAAATCTATATTCATTTTTTGTTAAAATGTATGGTTGAATTCTTTATTTTCTTCATCATGTTGTTTTCATTTACTTGATAAGAATTGAGAAAATTTTATGTCATTTAATCATAAATTTTAGCTAGAACACAATCTCCTTTTGTGTAGCTTCACTAATTTTGTACATTCATTCATTAAAATATTTGTGGCTTTATTTGATTAACTGGCTTTTCACATTGATTTCAAAAATTGAATTTCTTTTTGAGATTTATGCAGGGTATGAAGCCTTTAAAGTAGGATTTCCCAGGCATTTCTTATCAGGTAAATGATGACTTCTAGGACTTGTTGGGTGAATAATTCTCCATTTTTTTATAATTATAACTTATAAGCGGGGTAATACTGACATGCTATCTCACAAATTGGCTTCTCTACATCCCCAGACCCCCATCCCATGCACTTTTCTTCATATGGGGCTTTCTACAGCTGCAGGAGAAAATTAGTATTTTCTGATGAAAAATTCTTAAATCATGGAAAATAGACTAGAATTTATAAATGCACAGTTGCTTCTGGTATAGTCAGTCAATCACCATAATGCAAGTGAAACTAATTAGATTTATAGAGAACATGTAATGGTTGGATGTTTGAATTTTGAGTTGGTCTCTTGTACTTGTCAGCTTTCAGAAAAGCCATCAAGCATTAATCAACATGAGGAGTATCTACTGGGAGAATTATGAATCCAAACTCCAAAGCAGTCTTGTCAGCGAGCTAGTATCGACATATTGTGATTGTTTGTAATGCAAACTAGTTGTAGCGGCAGAAACATCCTAAATATTTGTTATTATAGAATATAACAACTTCTTTTTACTCTTTGCCGCTGGAGACCTAGTTGCATGATAACAAAGAAAACTTTTCAAGAGTCAAAAGAGGCTTTTTTGTATTTGAGAGCTTGATGAAGGAGAATCCTATTCTTCAAGAAGAATGGGATTCTCTCCTCCACCAAAAAACCCACCCTTTTGCCTCGTTGACTCCTTAGATGTAGTTTATTCCTTTATATCCAAACCATAAAAGTATAGAGTTTCTTATTCGTGTTTTTATATTCATAATAATCGAATGACCATTAGATTTTAGTGGTGCAGCACATCCCTAAACTTCTTTTTGTGTCATGTTTTCATCAACTTAGTCTAAGGGTCAACCATATTATAGAAAAATATAAATTCCCAACGAAGATTATTATACAGCTTTGTCTTTTTTAAAGGGTGACAACACTCTAATTGGCATGTTTTAAATCAATGCAGATTTGATTCCTCAATGTCTCTCTTTGCTTCTTTATATATGTGTGTAATTGTACTCTAGCTTATCCACACAAATAGCTTCTCTAAATCGTTTGATTCTTTCCATTGCAATTCTACAATTGTAACTAGCTATCCAGAAGACTGAGCAATGGGGGTAGATATACAAGGCAAGCTCAGGCTAGCTCTTGGTTCAGTCAAGGATCATGCAACAATTGGCAAGGCCATGATATACAACAAGCACTCTACGATTTCTTCGACAATGACCACACCACTGGAACGAAAGGCAACGATTAGTTATAGTCCCAACTCACTTCACCGAACTGATAATAAAAGGTAAAAGAACTACATCTTGCATTTAGTCATCTATATTTGCAAGAGGTTCAGGAAGCACCTTCTCAGTTATTCCTGTTGGGTCAATGGGAGTAGGCACATAAGGCTCTTGAGGTAGGGAGGGATCCGAGATAGTGGCTACGTGAAAAGGATCCGCCTGGACTAGAGCAGCATCTGAAAATTGGGCAGCCTTGGCCATAATCTGCTCCCTATTCAACTTGAAGGTAGCCTGTAGGTCGAAGGGAGGAGGAATGGCCTTAGCAACCTCATAGGAAGCAAAGAAGTACCCGTCTGCAAATGAGGAATCCACCCTCGCCTCCAAAGTCTCCACTATATCCCGCAGGAGACGGTTCTCATCCTGAAGCAGGGTCTTCTCCACCTTCAAACCCTTCATCTCCTCACGCGGCGTAGCGACTTGATCGTCTCTATGTCCAGGGCTAGCTTCATTCGCTCCAATTCCACCAAGGCCTCTTGTCTGCCACTTTCACACTCAGTTGCAGACCTGATCAAGGAGTCCACACTCTTCTCAGATCGGGCCAGCTCCTTTCTAGCATCCTCAAACTCGATCCTGGATGCAAGGTTGGCTTCTTTTAGAACTGTTACATGTTGTCCCATAGCCAGAATGAACTTAAAACCCTACAAAAGAGAAGGAAAAAGTGAGTACCTTCTAAAATTACACCAAGCAAGTAGGAAAATCAAGAATCATACCTCAGTAAGCAGGGAAGCTCCCTTTATGACCAAGATATCTGTAGGCAAGGAAGTCATAGATTGCAGACCTTCCCCAAGACAAGCAGCAGCAAACCGGGATAGTATCTCTTCCTAACTGCTATCCCGTGATCTCGATCTAGAAGGCAGATCAGTAGGAGGAGTGGCCAAGGTACCAGTGTCTTTCTCCTTCTCCACCTTGAGTTGACACTTGGCAGGAATAGCAGGAGGAGGAGGAGGAAGAGAAGCTACTTGAGGAGGCCTAACAACAGTAGCAGCTAAGGCCTGTTTATAGGCTTGAACAGAAGACCCCCGGGCCCTGGCAGCCCTTTCAACCATCTCACCCATAGTAGGGCGTGCTGAAGCCAGGGTAGGAAGTGAAGCGGGAGGACGCAGAAGCACCCTCGCTGGATCCAGAGGTAAAGTTGTTGCAGGCATATTAGACCCAAATGGGGCACCAACATCAGTACCAATAGCAGGGGAAGGAACAAGAGAATTAACTGGAAAGGGGCATGGAAGCCCTAGACCTAAAGAAATAGGAGAATAAGATAGAATGGGCGTTGCAGAGATTGTCAGAAAAGGAGTTAATACTAGGCATGAAGACTAATAAAGCAAGAAAGAACAAGGAAAGGGAAGCCACATACCTAGATGAGCAATGGAAATCTTAAGGTACCGATCCACCCTGGCACCTTCATAGGAATTATTAGAGGGGTACTTCATGTTCTTGTTCTTAGATTTCCTCAAGATACCCAAGGACTCGATGGAGATATTTCCTTTGTCCCATTTATCTCTTTTGGTGAATTGAGTAGGAATCGGGTACTCAGTGCCACCGATATACACTAAGCGGCCCCAATCTCCTCCTACCACGATCCATTCATCCTTCTAAGATTGGTTGAATTTTGTGTTGGCTCCGGGTACGTAGAACTTTAGTTTATTGCTCACCCTCAAGTAAAAATGGCCCCTAGGACCAGGCGTCAGGTTCTCCACCTGGAAGATGTACCGAATCTCGTCAAATCCCGGTTCCCTCACCACATTGTTCCTCTCACACCGCTCCTTCCAGAGCACCAGGAACCCGGTCAAATTCTTCCAGAACCTGGGTGAAATCTGTAGAGGAGTAAGCTCAAGGGCATGGAGCACCCTGTGAAGAGTGAGATAGAGGGGTATCCTGACCCCACACTCAAAGGCGGCTACGTGGAGGAGAAGGAGGCTTAGAGGAGGGGTATACACATCATAACCCTGATGTGGGAGATAGAGAGTGATAGTATCAGGAATCTAGTATTCTCCTCTTAGACGCGTCAGGGTATCAACGGTACAGACAGAGTCTGGGATGATCCTGACATCATGAAAGAAGGAATGGGGACCACTTAGTACCCCTGAGAGGTTTTGGTGTAGCGGAAGCTATATGAGAAAAACACGCGAGACTAATTCGAAAAGCAACCTACTGAAAATAATCAACTTCGCGCACGAAGGATTATTGTCAGGCTTCAAGAACTCCAAACTTCGCAAAGAATGTAGTAATTGGATTTGAGAAAACTATCTCTGAAATTTTATTAATAAATCAACCAACTAAACGAATAGGATTCCAGCAACTTAAATAGGAAAACAGTAAATTAATTCCCACAAGGAATCAAATTCTAAACTAAAAACTAAAAGAATTCCTAACTAGGAAAATAAACAACTCCTAAATAAAAAGGACTACGAAAAGGAATTTGAATCCTAAAATACTAAGGAGCCCAAACGGTCAGCTCACAGCAGCTGCCCCCTTTATTCCATGTCAACACAACTTGCCAAGTCACGCCCCCTTTCAGCCAGAATTCCCATTTTGCTATCATCATTCACTGCCACCCGTGTGATCCAAGTAATTCAATATACCAGATGCTGCTGCATCATCCTCCCCAGGTGAAAGAAACGTCGACCTCGATGTACAATCCATATCAGCAGTAGAATTATCATTGGCATAAGGAACCAAATGCTTCACATTAAATACATCAGCAGTTCGAATGTGACTCGGAAGCTGTAAACGATAAGCATTCGGATTGATCTTCTCAAGCACCTCCAATGGCCCTATTTTCTTCGCAGCAAGCTTATTATATTCACCAATAGGGAAACGATCCCTTGTAAGAACAGCCCACACAAAGTCACCAACCTCAAACTCCACATGTCTTCTTTTCCTATCAGCAGCCAGCTTGTATCTATTTGTGGACTTCTCCAAATTGTCACGCACCTGAGCATGAGTGACCTGCAATTTCTGCACAAACTCCTCAGCCTTGCCATTAAGCCGAGCCTTGTTAGGCAACGGCAGCAAGTCAAGTGGCCCTCGAGGAAGCACCGAATACACAATCTGAAATGGACTAAAACCCGTGCTCCGATTTAAAGCATGATTATGTGCAAATTCTGCCTGACTGAGTTTCTGGTCCCATGTACGAGCATTGTCACCAACCAGACATCTCAACAAATTTCCAAGCGACCGATTCACCACCTCGGTTTGACCATCCGTTTGCTGGTGATATGCACTACTGAAATTCAGCTGCGTATTCACCATCCTCCATAGGCTGCGCCAAAAATGACTAAAGAACCGAGTGTCACGATCCGATACAATCGAATTCGGCAGTCCATGTAGGCGATAAATGTCTCGAAAAAATAGTTGAGCCACGTTCACCGCATCGGTTGTTTTCTTACACGGAATAAAATGGACCATCTTTGAAAATCTGTCAACAACCACAAAAATCGAATCAAACCCACGTTGTGTCCTTGGCAATCCTAGCACGAAATCCATGCTAAGCTCTGCCCATGGTTGTGAAGGAATAGGCAGCGGCATGTAAAGTCCTGCGTTTGTTGCCTTCCCTTTCGCCACCTGACATACGTGACAACGCTCCACGTATCGGTCCACTTCACGCCTAATGGTTGGCCAAAAATAGCTGTCCCTGATTAGCTGCAGAGTTCGGTCTCGACCAACATGTCCCTCACCATGTAATTCTTTGAGAATTTGTAAGCGCAAGCTCCCTTCAGGCACGCACAACTGATTTCCTCGGAATAAGAAGCCGTCCACCAACAAAAATTCCTTGTTGTCAGGAGAGTCCAAATTCTGCATGACAGGTCCGAAATATGGGTCAGCTTGCAGTAGGTCACGGAATGTCCCAAAACCAGGTACCAAGACTGTCATTTTGGACAGTAAATTGCACCGTCGACTCAAGGCATCAGCGACCCTATTAGACGCACCAGATTTGTGCTTCAGAACAAAAGAAAATTGTTGCAAATATGCGGACCATGAAGCATGACGAGCTGAAATTTTATCTTGGCTATGGAGATGCTTAAGGGCCTCATGATCCGTGTAGAGAATAAATTCACGATGAAAAAGATAATGCCTCCAATGCCTCACGGCTTGCACAACCGCGTAAAATTCAATGTCATACGTGCTGTATCGTGCTCTTGCGCCAGTGAGTTTCTCACTAAAATAAGCAACCGGTTTGCTTGCTTGGCTCAAAACGGCCCCCACCCCTACCTTGGATGCATCACTGTGTAGTTCAAACGGCTGCGAAAAATCTGGTAAAATCAGAATAGGGGCAGTAGTCAGGCGTACCTTGATGAGCTGAAACGCCTCCTCAGCAGCCTGAGTCCACCGAAATTTCTTTTCCCTTAAGCAATTAGTGAGTGGCGCCATTATAGTGCTGAAGTGAGGAATGAAACGACGATAAAATGCCGCTAGCCCATGGAAACTTTGCACCTCAGTGATGCACGTTAGTGTTGGCCATTGTGTTACTGCAGCAATTTTTTTGTCGTCTACTTGAAGGCCCTGACCTGAAATAATATACCCCAAAAATAACACCTCGGAAGCCATAAAGACACACTTGTTCACAGCAGCGAAAAATTTCTCCCTTCGAAGCACCATTAAAACTTCACGAATGTGTTGCATGTGTAGATTTTGGGCGGCACTATAAATTAGTATATCGTCGAAATAGACGACTACAAACTTCCCTATAAATGGCCGTAATGCTTGATTCATCACACGCATAAATGTACTTGGTGCGTTTGACAACCCGAATGGCATGACCATCCACTCATAGAGCCCCTCACGCGTCTTGAACGCGGTTTTCCACTCATCCCCATGGCGAATTCTTATTTGATGATAGCCGCTCTTTAGGTCCAGTTTTGTGAACACCGTTGCCCCACTTAGTTGGTCTAGGAGATCATCCAATCGAGGGATCGGGAATCGATACCTGACTGTAATTTTATTGATGGCCCGACTGTCTACGCACATTCTCCATGATCCGTCTTTCTTTGGAATTAATAGTGCCGGTACCGCGCACGGACTAAGGCTTTCACGAATATGACCCTTGGCAAGTAAATCCTCCACTTGTTGTCGCAGTTCCTCATGCTCACTTGGGCTCATCCGATAGTGTGGACGGTTGGGTAACATCGCTCCTGGCTCGAGATCAATATGATGTTGGATGTCTCTCAATGGTGGAAGTTCATCGGGTAATTTGTCGGGAAATATTTTCGCAAATTCCATAAGTAAAGGTATTGCAGCTTCCGGGACCTCAATTCTAGGCGCCACTTCCTTGTTTAGCAAAACATACACTGTCTCAGTGTCCTCCATTTCAATTTCGAATTTGGAGAATGAGAGAAAATTTGATCCAGCTGCCACTTTCACCTTGTCCACCGGTTTGCTTGGAACTAGTACGATGTTCATGCTGTCATAAAGAAACGAGTAAGTATTTTTAAAACCATCATGTTTTACCTTGTGATCGTATTGCCATGGTCGCCCGAGTAACAAGTGACAAGCGTCCATACGAACCACATCACACCACACTTGGTCTTTGTAATGCTTGCCAATCGAAAAACAAATAAGAGCTCGTTGCGATACCGTGACTTCTCCCCCTTTTTGTAGCCAAGCCAATTTGTATGGTTTCGGATGATTTCCAGTTTTGATTTCCAATTTGCTCACCACATCTGCAGAAATAATGTTCTCACAACTCCCCCCGTCGATAATAAATCGGCACACTTTGCCCAGGATAGTACATGTTGATTGGAAGACATTGTTACGTAGCCAGTCATTCTCATCCGCACGTGGGGTCAAAAAAATTCGTCTTGTCACCATGACCGAACCACCACTGGCAGTTGGGATGCCAACGTCCAAGACCTCTGCTTCATCAATTTTGTCAGGTGTCAAACTTTCAACAATAGACACATGTGCGCCAGTAGCATGATCCACTTCTTCACAGCTGTCAGGTGTCAAATTATCATCAAAAGCTGCATGTGCATGTCGCACCATTAATGCCTGCCCAATATCGCCCTCCACCAGGTCCTCAGCGAACAATTCATCATCCTCAAACTGCAATTCATCTCCAAAATCAGCCACATCTTCTTCTCCTGGTTCAGCGATCAACACCCTCTTGCCCACTGCCGTGCATTCTGCTTGTCTATGTCCAATTTCCCCACATTTGAAGCACTTCAGGCCACCCGTTGTCCTTGGCTGTTGGGTAGGTGCTAAAAAAAAATTTTGGGCACCACTGTTGCCTCCCACAGCTGCTGGTCGGCTAATTGCATTGCCACTGCTACCAGTCCTTCCCGTCACACTCCCACTGCCATAAGAGAGCGGTCCGCCTCCCCCTCTTCGTGAGACTGATTTCTCTATCTGTAAGGCCCTCTGATGAGCTTCAGATACTGTGTTCGGATCAAAGAGATTCACAACCTCCAGAATTTATGCCCGTAAACCACCGTAATATCGTGAAACTAAATGATCTTGGGTTTCTTGAATATCGTTGCGCACAATTAATTGATAGAATTCGGTTGTATAATCATCTACTGATCTCATACCTTGACGCAAATTTTGTAATCTTTGGTACATCAATTTTCGAAAATTATGAGGTAAAAATTCAGCGCGTAACTTTCGGACCATTTTCTCCCAATCTGTAATTTTTGGTTTGCCCATTCGAGTCCGTGTGATCTTGATCTGCTGCCACCAAGCTGCAGCGCGCCCTCGAAGCCGAGTTGCCACCAAGGCTACTCTTGCATTTGCCGGTACGTTTTTGAACTCCAAGATTTCTTCTACTACTCCGAGCCAATCGAGAAATTCTTCAGGTGAAAGGCTGCCATGAAATTCTGGAATTTCTATCTTCATCCCCGATTCCCACCTCCGGTTGTCGTCACGCTCTGGTGCTTGGCGCTGCCGCGGAATTTGTTGTGGAATCTGCTGTGGAATCTGCCGTGGAGTCTCCACTTGCGAATCACTCTCCTCGGTACTCTCTTCCTCCACGTCTCCGGCATTAGGATTTAAGGCGTGAAAAGGATTTTGGTTAACATTAGGATTCTGATTGGCGATTAACGTCGCAAGCTGCTCTGTTATTAGCGCCATCTGTTGCTCCAATTGTGTCACACGGTCACGTTCGACGGCCTCTTCTACAGGAATCCGGTTAGGTTGTCGTCTCTTCGGCGGCATATTGATGTCCCGAACGAACACGACTCTGATACCAACTGGTGTAGCGGAAGCTATATGAGAAAAACACGCGAGACTAATTCGAAAAGCAACCTACTGAAAATAATCAACTTCGCGCACGAAGGATTATTGTCAGGCTTCAAGAACTCCAAACTTCGCAAAGAATGTAGTAATTGGATTTGAGAAAACTATCTCTGAAATTTTATTAATAAATCAACCAACTAAACGAATAGGATTCCAGCAACTTAAATAGGAAAACAGTAAATTAATTCCCACAAGGAATCAAATTCTAAACTAAAAACTAAAAGAATTCCTAACTAGGAAAATAAACAACTCCTAAATAAAAAGGACTACGAAAAGGAATTTGAATCCTAAAATACTAAGGAGCCCAAACGGTCAGCTCACAGCAGCTGCCCCATTTATTCCATGTCAACACAACTTGCCAAGTCACGCCCCCTTTCAGCCAGAATTCCCATTTTGCTATCATCCTTCACTGCCACCCGTGTGATCCAAGTAATTCAATATACCAGATGCTGCTGCATCAGGTTTACAATGGGAGCTTCATCCCTCTCATCTTTAACATCCTCGTCCTCCTCTTCATCAATGATCTCGACTGGGTTCTCGGGTCTATTCTTGAAACTCGACCCGATACCAGCGTTCCTATTGGAGCGAAGGCACTGGGCCGGGACAGTACTCTCCATGGCGTTGTCATTACCGCGTTCCCTCTTCCTTTTGTTCGATTGGGAACTCTCAGAGGAATCAACCTTCTCCATTCTAAGAAGGTCGTCGAGGCTTTCAGGAGGGGTTGTTGGATTCGCCATGGTAGAAACAAAAGGAAGAAGAAGAAGAAGACTTTCTAGGTTTTCTGAAAGAAGGAAGGCTTAGAAAGATAAAGGGATTTATGTTTTTTCAAAATTTGAAACCAGTGTGAATGAATGAAAAAGAAGGGCAAGTTATATATAGGAAGAAGTGGGTTGTTGCCGGAGTGTAAAAGGAAACAGTAATAATGACTGGAGACATGCAAAAGACGGTTTCAAGAACATCACGCCAAAAAATGGCCCATTCAAATGAATGCACCAATTCTTGCTAGACACGTGGATCATTCATTAAATGCAAGTGTGCCGATGGAGGATTTCCTCCTAGACAGTTGAAGCAAGCTAAGCAGGATGGGTAAAAACCCTTCATGTGTGCCAGGTATCTTGACTCCAACCCTAGCTAGGTACCGGTGTTCAAGTCAGGGGGAACTTCTGTTAACCGCCAAAAATGGTAGGGGTTCTGAAACAAATTATAGCACGGTGTGTATAAAACTATCTAGAGGGGGGGTGAATAGATTTTAAGCTTTTTACCCAATTTTTCGTGTTAGTCCAAATTACGAAAATACCCCTAAATAGATAAAGCAATAAATCAAGTATAAAATGCGGAAATTAAATAACACTTGATTTTTACGTGGAAACCCTCACGGGAAAAACCACGGGCTAGTAAGTAAGCCACACTCGAACCTCGAATCCACTAAATGTGTAAACGATTACAACCTAATCCCGGAAGTAATCACACACCTACCTAATCCCGGTAGTAATCACACACCTACCTAATCCCGGTATGAGTGAACCTAGTCCGATTGCTTGCGAATTAAGCAACCTAATCTCGGTCACAACACAAGACTTAATTCTCTAGAAAGAGATTAACACCCTAAGTGAATATATGAATATTCAAATGCAACATAGAGCAAGGGAAACCCTATATGCTTATCTAAGATGATGAATATGCAATTAAAAACAATCTTAGATATTAAAGCTAAATGACATGTCAATTAGCATAGATCATCATAGATTAGAGAAACCTAGATATCTATCATAAAAACAACACTCAATCAAATCAACACAACAATCTCTATCTTGAATATTAGATTATAATCTAAGAATAATCAAGTAATAAAAGAGATGTCAAAATAAATTAAACACTAATTATGTATGATAATAGTGAAAAACTTACCAAAGCAAGTGTGATGATGAAAGACCCATGCAAGCAAGCATCCTAGATATGCTAGAGAATGCTAGATGAACTTTGATGCAAATGGATTTTGGTTTGAATGTTTAATGAGCAAACTTGATTGCTTTCTCTCTTAAAAATCTCTCTTTTGAAAGTAGGGTTCTTGATGATCAAAGAGTCACCTTCAGAACAAGAGAAAGTGATGTATTTATAGGCATGAAAAACAGAGCATGTGAAAAGACAAGTTTGCCCCTGAAACGCACCGATCGGCGGTTTCAATCGGCAGCCAGGCTGCTGTTCATAACCGTCGAATTGGCCCGAGAGGAACAGGGGACCAACGGCGGTTTCATTCGGCGGTTTCGTGACCGCCGATCCAACAGCCAAATCAAACCTGAGATTAAAAATCAATCAGGTATGAAAACGGTGGTTTCATACGTGACCGCCTTTTCAACCGCCGAATTAGGCCGAGAGATAAAATCAATCAGGTCTTGAACGACGGTTTCGAACGGCGGTCATAACCGCAGAATTGCTCCATATACTACTGGAAGTAAACGGCGGTTTCATTCGGCGGCCAGGCCGCTGATCATAACCGTCGATCACCAATAAAGGTGAAAACCAAGGAGAAGCCAAGGGCATTCTCCGTAGGCGGTCCTCGCGCTAAACCAAGCACATTCTAGTGCATGCGAGGACGTTTCCGAAAACTATCGGGAAACGAATTACAAGACAACAAGACACAATTACACACAACAAAATATAACACATAAGTGCAAGTGTGAAATGTGACAAGTAAAGAGAATGCACACATATGCAATGTATGTTAAGTGTGTGTGTGCAACTAATCTCTTTAAAGAAAAGTAAGCACATAGAAATTTACCTTCGGTGCTTATCAAGACGAGGTCTTCAAAGGGCTTGAGCAATAACATCGATACCTAGGCTACCCTTACAAAGAACCCCCAACATGTGGTTTGTCCATGAAATGAGCCAATCAACAAATGGGAACCTTACAGATTCAAAGAAGAATTTTCCATCCATGCCAAAGATTATTTGAAGTAGAAAGACACTACAAAGGGTATCTAGCTACCCCGAGAAGAAGTCAGACCGATATGTCCAGATACACCTTCTACCAATCCGGATCAAGATCAGAGGCATCTAGATCCCAAAGTACCAGGAAATAGAGAAGTCAAAGTCCTGAGGACCCCACTACTACATTATCCCGGTTCCCTACTACTGAATTGACCCAGTATCCCGGTACCCCAATACTTGAAGAGTACTGTTACCATGGTCCAGTAAAATGCGATGTACCCAGATACCCCGATCCCTCCTAAAGCCAATCTATCAGGCAATGGAAGACTAAGATGAAAAGAGGAGAATATCGAAGAAGGAAGGACCAGTATACAAAGGAACCAGGACCAAGTTACAAGAAGGGCAGTGTGCACTAATGTTTGAATAACATAGAAAGTTGACTTCTTCCCGCCACTCGTGAGCTCCATTTTAAAATGGGAACAATCAACTTTGTCAGTTCTGCCAAAGAGGGAATCACTTGATTCCAGGGATGAATCCCACAATATTCTCATAACTGCCATCAACGTCCCTTAATTTGCTAAACTAATTCGCCAAAATGAACGGAGTAGACAGCAAGTAAATGGACCTATAAATAATTCAAGACTCTCGAAAGAGAGGGGATCAAAAATCATATTTTCAACCTACACCTTATAGCTTTTCCCACTTATCGACTAGCACGAGATCGCCAACTGTGTCTGAAAACTCTATACCTAAACCTCCTAGAAATCGTCATTTTGTACTGTATCATTGTATCATTTAAATTGTGTATCTTTTATCGATAAAATAGTATTTCTTCACTATCTCAGTAGATATATTGTGTTAATAGGAATTTGACCCCGTTAACATTTTCCTGCTAATAGCAAGAATCTCCAATGTATGTTTAGGAATCCACTCTAATGCCAATTAAAAATATACGAAGTGTGTCTAAAACAATCAAGATATGGTGAATGGGTTGTTAATCAAGATTAATTACCAACTTTCGATTAGTCAATATTATCAAAATTCAACCCATCACAACCAATAACACCTCACATACAATCAACGTAATAAAAATACGAAAAACAATATTGAATTGATTTACGTGAGAAACCTTCCAACTGGGCAAAACTCACGGGCAAGTCCATCTTGCCATTTCGGTCCTCAAATCCACTATTTCAATACTTATTTACAACCTAAGTTGACACCCTAGTAACACTATTCTTAGGAGTAACAATAGTTATTCTACTAGGGGGCCTTTAAATAGTGATTCTAGACCTTTTGCTTACCAACCAACCCTTTGATTGTAAGGCTTGCTTGCTTGTGCAACTTCAACTAGAAGCCACAAGACTTTGACTCTAAGAAGAGATTAAGTCTAAGTGAATATGTTGAAATATTCAAGATGCAATATAGTGCAAGACCACATACAATATGCTTAACTAGAGATTAAAGATGCAAATCAATCAATCCTAGTTATCAAGATGTCTACATGAACCTACATGCAAACTTTGCTAAAATGAAAGTGAAACCTAATCACTAAGCAATTAATCAAACCTCAATCAAGTCATGGCAACATAGATATGCATACTGAAACAAATATTGCACGGTGTGTATAAAACTATCTAGAGGGGGGTGAATAGATTTTAAACGTATTACCCAATTTTTCGTGTGAAGTCAATATTACGAAATTACCCATAACTAGATAAAATAATAAATCAAGTAAAAAATGCGGAAATTAAATAACACTTGATTTTTTACGTGGAAACCCTCACGGGAAAAACCACAGGCTAATAAGTGAGCCACACCCGAACCTCGAATCCACTAAGTGATGAAAATTACAACCTAATCCCGGAAGTAATCACACATCTACCTAATCCCGGTATGAGTGAACTTAGTTCAAATGCTTGCGATCTAAGCAACCTAATCTCGGATGCTACACACAAGATTTATATTCTCAATGAAGAGATTACACCCTAAGTGCATATATGAATATCCAAATGCAACATAGAGCAAGAGAAACCCTATATGCTTATCTAAGATGATGAAATTGCAATTAGAACAATCCTAGATATTAGAAGCTAAATGACATGTCAAATAGCATAGATAAACATAGATTATAAAAACCTAGATATCTATCACAATACAACACTCAATCAAAATATCACAAATAATCTCTATCTTGTATTTAGCATATTATCTAAAAACATACAAGTAATCTAAGAGATGTCTTAATATGAAAAACATTAAAATTAGATGAGATTAGTGAAGAACATACCAAGGAAGATGTGATGATCCAAAAACATACATGGATGCATTCTATGAAGGCATAGTTGATGCAATATGAAATTTGATGCAAAAGGGATTTGATTTGAGTGGTCAAAGGTGAGTTCTTGATTTGATTTTCTCTCAAAATTCTCTCTTTTAAGTTTAGGGTTCTTAAGAGTAAAAGCACTGATTCAGAGAATGAGAAAGTGAGATATTTATAGACATAAAAAACAGAGCATGTGAAAAGACAAGTATGCCCTTGAAATGCACCGATCAGCGGTTTCAATCGGCGGCCAGGCCGTCAATCATAACCGTCGAATTGAACCCGAGAAGAACAGGGGAACAATGGTGGTTTCATTCGACGGTTTCGTAGCCGCCGATCCAACCGTCGAATCAAACCCGAGAGATTAAATCGATCAGGTATGAACGGCGGTTTCAAACGGCGGTCGTGACCGCCGATCGTAACTGCAGAATTGCTCCAAACACTCTGGATGCAAACGGCAGTTTCATTCGGCGGCCAGGCCGCCAATCATAATCCCTGATTACCAACAAAGGTGAAAACCAAGGAGAAGCCAAGGGCATTCTCCGTAGGCGGTCTTCGCGCAAAACCAAGCATATTTTAGTGCATGCACGGATGTTTCCGAATACTATCGGGAAACGAATTACAAGACACAAATACACACAACAAGATACAACATCAAAGTGCAAGTGTGAAATGTGATATATGAAGAGAATGCACACAAATGCAAGAATGCTAAGTGTGTGTGTGCAATCTAATTCTCTTCAAAGAAAACCAAGCACTAGAGAATATACATTTGTCGTGCTTGTCCCTTGAGGTCTTGAAAGAGCCTTCGAGCTTGAAGTTCAATCACCTAAACTACCCTTACACATGGTTTGTCCACGAAATAAGCCAATTAAAGAATGGGAATCCTTACACATACAAAGAGATGTATATGCTAGAGACATGCAATTAAATAACACCCATGCAATATATATGCCAAAAAGGATAAGTCTTGGAAACATAGAACAAAAGATAAAGCTAGAGATGTGTTCTACTTACCAAGTTATGAAACAAGCAAGAACCATGAATGAATGATGCATGATGAGGTTTAGCAAGTCATGCATTTGAAGTTTGGTGAGACAAAGATGAAGTTTTTGAAGCTTCCCTCACTAGGGACTCTATATCTCTCTAGAATGGTTTATGGTTGAGTTTCAAGTTCCAAGTTCCAAGTTCCAAGAGAGGTGAAAGTGGGATATAAATAGGTCCAAATCAAAGTGATACCGTTTTCTTGAATTTCAAGAAAATAGGACAAATCAGCTGGCAAATCGACGGTCATGCCCGCAGAATCAAGGTCGCCAAAAAATGAAGGGTCGCGTGAAAAACCCAGATCGACAGGCAGAAACGGCAACCCCGAATCATCGAAAGAGAGTCCACCGAATAGGCTAGAATCTCTGGACAAAATCGGTGGGCCTTAACCACCGAATAGGTTGAAATCTCTAGATGAAATTGGTGGGCCCTAACCACCAAACAAGAGACTACTCAATAGGTTGAAATCTTTAGACAAAATCGGCGACCCCTAATCGCCGAATGAGCTGGTCGTCGAAAGAGATGAAATCTTTGGAATGAATTAGAGGCCCCAAATCATCGAATGGGCCTAACCGTAAAATTCCATTTTCATGAAAAATCAAGAGAAGAATATGCCTTCTCAAGTGGTCAATCATCAAGCAAAAAAAATTTACACAAACGTGCACACGCGAACATTTTCGATCACACAAACGGAAATAAATTACACCACACTTAAAGCTAGAATGAAGTGCAAGTGTGTTAGTGTAATGAATGCACAACACTTAGTAAAATGAGCATAATGCATGAGCAATTCAAATGCATGAAGATATGTGTGCACCTATACTCTTCAAGAATCAAAGTCAAATGTTATACCTTTAAGAACCTAATCCTGAAGCTCTGGGATGCCAAATAAAAATTGATCAAGAACACTTCAAGCACCTACTCTACCTTTATATTAAAATCCCCAATTATAGTTTGTCACTGAAATAAGCCAATCATAAAAAGGTGGCATTTACATAGATGAGTTGACTATAAGAGAGGACACATGGATGTCACCCATCCGGAGATACCTTGACAGCAACATCCTACCGAAAGACCCGCCGGAAGCTAGGCATAATATCGAGCCATAAGGTACACCACCTTCGGAGGGGACCTATATCGAAGGGGATTCTCACGAGTTCTGTAAAGCATTATGGGTTCAGTAGAGGCAGTAGGAATACTTCAAAGCTTCCACGCAAGAAACTACGGGAATTACACATGGGGTATAAGTTTGGCACATAAGGTTCTACGACAGGGCTTTTTTTGGCCCACAACCTTCGTTGATACACAAGAACATGCCAACAAGTGCCAAAATTGTCAGCGAATAGCAAATCAAATCTTGCAGCCCCTCGGATTACTCAAGAGTTTAACTTCTCCATAGCCATTCTCTATTTGAGGGATTGATCATATCAGCCCCATGGCTATTGCAGCAAGGAAAGTCAAGCATGATATGGTCGATGTTGACTACTTCACAAAATGGGTAGAAGTCAAACCACTAGCGAAAATCACAGAGTATAACACCAAGGAATTTGTGCAGCAATTTATCATCTTTCATTTTGGGGTCCCAAATACTTTGATAACAGACAATGGGACCCAACTAAACAACAAGAATTTCCAATAGTTTTACAAAGACTGTGGACAAGTGGAAGTAGTAAACAAAATCAACACGTATACCCTAAAAGCAAAACTAGAGGCGAAAAATGGAGCTTGGGCGGAAAAATTGCATGAGGTGTTATAGGAATACCATACCAGGGAAAAGGCGATGACTAGAGAAACCCCTTTCATTATGGAATTCGGTACAAAAGCTGTGATTCCTATCAAGATAAGATTCTCTTCTCTAAGAGTTTAACTATTTCAACCTGAATTAAATGTCCAAATGCTAAGTGAAAATCTAGACAAACTCGAGGAGAAAAGAGATAGAGAGCTCAGATCAGGAACGCATCATGCCAACAAATGGTAGCAAGATACTACAACCCAATTTTGTGCCAGTGAAGATTCCAACTAGGCGACCTGGTTTTCAGAAAAGTAATGTCTAATAGCAAAGACAGAGCATCGAGAACCCTAGCGAACAGATGGGAAAGACCTTATCAGATTACAGAAATTGCAGGACATAGAGCTTACTGGATCAAACGACCCAGGGGAGGCTGGATAGACAAGCCATTAAACGCTCAGTACCTTAAAATATACTTTCCATAGATATTTTGCAATATACTTTCTAATTCATCAATAAAATATCTTTCAACACATAAAGTCTAAAGGGTGAGGCAACAACCTCGCTCCAATTTTCCAGCGCGTGCACCTGATCCAAGCAACTTCAATACCTCGTACGTTAAAGACTGGGCAACACCCAAGATAACACAAACAAGTAGCATTATAGACTGATCGGCACCAAGGATAAAGTGTCACCAACCTAACTTTGTCGGTAATCTTGCCACCTTATGACGGTAAAGTCTGATTCTTCTCGGCTAAACACGTGGGTAGAGTTAAACAATGAGACCTACCCCGTGATAAAGCGATGCCAACCTCGTTCGGCCGCCCCATATGTTAAAGACTGGGCAACATATAGGATAACACAGACATGTAGCATTAAATACTGGGACTTATCCCAGGATAAAGAGCTGTCGACCTCGTTTGGTGATCGAACCAAAATTGTTATGATTTTGGCCCTTAATTCCATATCCTTTAGCTTATTTTTGAGTGCATTTTAGTGTCTAATAGCTTGTTTCTAGTCAATTACAGGCATTCAGTGTATTTCGGGCAAGACGTGAGATTTGGTGGCAAAAGGGGCTAAAATTGTAAAAAGTGTGTGCAAATCATTCAACTTCAAAGGGGCATATCTCCCTCCTCAGATTGAACCATGTTTCAGTTTACATATATTCGGAAAGCCCTGAAAGTCTACTTTCTAGTGGTTTTTACGGAGTACGATTCCGAGTTAAAAAGTTATGCCCATTTTAATGACCGTTGCGCAGGGAACCGTAACGTAACCGCAAACTGCACTTTCTAACTCAGCAAAATGGATGTTTTCAAGCCATTTTAGAGGGGTAATGTTGTCCTTTCATGCCTATTTCAAACCCTAGCCTCTCAAACCTATAAATACATCATTTTCTTCAAGATCCAATTAACTATCAATCTATCAACCTAGACGCAACCTCTCTACACTTCATCTTCTTCACCACAAAAGAGAGAGAGACCTTCAGAAGCATACATGGAGGTTTCCCCCATGGATGCCTCACCATCACCACCTTCCACTTGCAACCACCCATCTTTGGAGGAGATTCATGAGGAAAGAGCCACCTTACCTTGTCTATGAGGAGAAGGAGCTTCAATGGAACTTGGAGATCTAAGATGACAATTGGGTTCCTCTCCGAGCTTAGAGATCCGAGATTGACACCTTAGGTTTCCTCTTTTTACTCTTCTCTTGTATTTTCTTTATTTGATGTGTTTCCCCATTAGGGAAATATGTAAACCTAACACTAGTTCCATTTATTTGATTAACTTGTATTTAATATTTTCAAGTATTGTCTCATTCAATTGCTTTATATTTATTCTTGACTTGTGTTGAGTAGGCTTGACAACCTTTCTAGATGCATGTTTAGGGATATCTCTTGTCTTTACATTCATGGCATGTAGGGAAGAGGTTGATATGTGTTCATGATTGAGATTAGGAGTAGATTAATGTAATTTAGGAGTAGTTTAATTAAACATCCCATGATTGTGTGTTGATTGATAATCTGAAGTGCATGTTTTGGATTGATTTGAGTGTTTGAGAATTAAGGCTAGGTAGGTATATTAACTCTAGGCCTTGATTATGCTCTCAATTGTTTGGGTGAAATTCATGATGAGTATATACCATGCCATTGTGGATTTCGGTTCTATAACCTTCTTGCTTGTGACCCTTGGTCGTTGCTCATGCGATATAACCTCGGTGAATAGTGATCGAGGGTCCATTATACTTAATGCTACCATTGGTTGTTGCTTACACATGACAGGTGAGTAGCGATCGATGGTTGATCCTTTCATATTTATGCTTGTGCTTAAAGGGGAAATTCTCTAATAAACCAAACTTGTAGTTGTGTAGTAAAGAGTTTGGCTTAATCCACACGCAAATGTTGAACCCAATCTTGGGTGTTTTATGCGGTTGGTGACTATAGGTGGCATGAATGTTTTGGTGGTCATGAGTACCTTATGTGTACATTGTCTACATCTATCCTAGCCACTTATTTTAGTAATTTAGGGTGTTTGCCTTTAGGAGTAGATTAATGTAATTAGGAGTAGTTCAATTTAGAAAGGCAAACACCCAGTTACATTTATCTCTTTAATCACCATTCTCACCCCTCCATATTCTCTCATCTATTTTATCTTTACTTTGCATTTTCTCTCTCTCACACACACACACCCGCCATGCTTACACAACACACACACCACTCTCACTCTTGCTATGTTTCCATTTACATTGCTTTCAATAATCACTAAAACATGAAACGATCAACGGATAACACCTCCTTGTGGACGATACCCTCGCTTACCGCTTTACTTGTTTTCAAACTTTAGAGCACATTACGTAGGAATTTCTTATAAATATCTTTTGAATTCGCAATTTGATAACGACACAAAAAGCGTGTTCATTCGGCCACCTCGGACGTTAAAGATTGGGTTGCACCAAGGATAAAGAGCTGCTGACCTGACTCTGTCAGTAATCTGACCACCTCGTAGTGGCAAAATCCGATCTATTTCAGCTAAACGTTCGAGTAACATAAAAGACTAGGATCTGCTCTAACACATCAAAGACTAGTATTTGCCTTAGCACATAAAAGACTAGGATATGCCTTAGCACACCAAAGACTCGGATTTGCCTTAGCACGAAACGTTGAACACTGAGCAACACCCCCAATTTCAGTCAAGCATCAAAAACTAGGCAGCACCTATAACAACAAGCCTAAACTTGTTGCATTCAAGACTGGGCAACCCCCACGACAACTCACGTGAACATGCGAGCAGCATGAGAGTTCCTATTACGCCTAAACTGAACTGTGAAACGAGTGTTACGAACAAGTGTATGAAAAAAGTTAAGTAATAAAGCAGCAACAAAGGCCAAGGCATGACAAAAACTTATTTTATTTAAGGTTAGACATTACAAAAGAGGAGGATGGGGTACAATCAAAACACGCCCCTTCGACGTGAAGACCTTTCGCCTAGCCCACTGATAGAAAGCTCATCACCTTCCCATTCTAGATACTCATCGCCCTTAAATGAATCGTAGTGGCGGCCGTGAATTGGACCTACATTATATGGTCCTCGCAGACATGCAAATCACTGGTCCATATGTGAATATTCCTTCAGAATACCCGATGAATTTGGCATTTAAGGTGCAATGGCAGGGGGTCCTTCCTAGGCAACATGCAATGAGATAGCCATCGCTTGTGACTTTTCATCAAAGAGAAGGGCTTCAGTAGTAGTGTCTTTAATTACTCTTTCAAAGTGAGACATGACCTTTTAGGATGTTTGGTCTTTCTACGAATAAAATTTATGCACCACATTCATCCCACTCTGATGCTCGCAATACATGGCCATATTGTAAGCAAGCAACCTCTTGAACTTTTCCATGGTATAGAGCTCTAGTTCAACCATGGTGCAGGTAAGGGTATTATCATTGCCCTCTAGTTCCTCCTTGAGTTCGGATGACCCTGTCCTTAGAAGGCACTTCCAATTCAATAGAAGCCAAGGCAGCAGTTACTACAACGAGCTTCCCCTTCGACGTGGCCTGGCCTCCATCCAGGAGAGCAAATTTCCCTAAGAAGCCGCGAGTTAGGTCTCCAGGTTGGCCCTCTTGTCTTTGGTTGATTTTAGATTGGTGGGCATTGGGACAAACAAAGAAGACCATATTTTCACACACACACACACACACACACACACACACACACACACATATATATGAAAATGAAAGGGAAGAGAAAGAAAATGAAGAAGCATCAAAAGCACAAATTTACAGAGGAGGTAAATTTGAAATAGGCTTTCAATATGTTGTTTAAGAAGCCTCCGATAAGATTTCGATACCAGGAAGAAGCCCCAAAGAAGGTTGATCCATTTGACATTGCGAGAAGCACCCATTCAACATAATAAGGTGCAGGATCTAATGCACCAAGAGTATAGGGATGAGCTTAAGGGACCAGATCAGATTGGGAAGGAGAAACCCAAAATTTTTCTAGGGGATGATAGTGGAAATCCCTTCCCCGACGACCGGAATAATAGGGTTTGCCACTTCCTGAGTCTCCCCACTAGGAGCAACACTAAAGGAACCTCCACCTCCTCCTCCTCCTCCTCCTCCTCCTTAACAAAAGAGATTTGACAGGTGCCTCGCCTGATGCGTTCCCATGAAGCAAGAACCGACGAACACTCTCTTTTGGCCACATGGCGAGAATGCTTAGTAGCAACACCTTTCCCCTTGTCAATGGAATGGCTAAGGGAAAGACCTGTCGAGATCGCCTCACGACCATGGTGAACAGGTAGCTGAGGAAGAGAAGGAAGAGATGAACTATCAAGACCGCGGTTTGGTTTCAATTCTAAACCAGCGGTTTTGATTCTAAACCAGCGGTTTTGGTTGTAAGGGAACTGGAACCGGAACCGGAACCAGAACCAGAATCTAAAATTTCGTAAGACGGATATTTAGCAACCTAGAGAGGGGTGGATAGGTTGAATCCAATTTCAACAACTTTTTCATACTTTGAATGTTGCACTAATAAATTAACAAAGCACTCTTAAAAACAAACACCAAAAAGCTTCACAAGATGGTTAGTAGTAACAAGTATAACAAATATGGCAATTAAGAGTATCTACTACAATATAAAGTAAATGAATTCAATAAAAGAAAATCAACACAAGGATTTT